>CP125975.1:478875638-481275638 GCA_030063025.1 Avena longiglumis
CACCAATTCCTCTTGAATGGCTCGTATGCGGTCAAATGGTAGGAGTTTGTCCCGCATCAGTTCGATCTAAATATATATGAAGAATGGGGTCAATATATATAAGAATGAAACTCAACACAACTAATGGTAATAAAATAATGTTGTGTACTTCGTTTACATACTCTAAGTTGTTCTAGTGCGGCTTGGCCCGTCGCACATATCGTGTTGCGAATGAAATCGCAAACGTAGTATCCACACAAGTTATTGTTGGCTCCCCGCTGCGCGCACTTTACGAGAATAGAAAGTTCAATCAAAATAATAATCAATAAAGCATGATATAATGGAATTGAAAGCAGAATCAAAGAGATACGCAGATCTAGCTGGCTAGTATTACTTATATTTTGATCTATAAATTCTAGTTCTTCTGACCATTCACCCACGGCCCTACCCGTGAACCTTTTCCAAACCCTTCCCAACAAAGAAAATGAATAAAGGAGTAATTAATTACTTGTTGTCACAAAAGTTGCCGATCTAGTGCGATAATATGATTGAAATTACCTTTGGAGCATCGCTTTAAAGTCTGCCCATAGCTCTTTGTATTTTCATGCCGAGTCCATAACAAGGACTTTTTCTGCATCAACTTGAATGACTAGCAGAATAAAGTGGAACCTGCGCACGCATAACTCATCATCAGTTACACTTAACATCGAGTAAGCCGAAACAGAATGTGTACAAGAGAGGGTAACACTCACGATAAGTTGTAAGGCAATAGTATTTCCCTTTTGGTTTGTTGTCTCAGTAAAGACCTTAGCAAGAAATATTCTATTTGCCTAGGTTTGTCTTGTACCACTCGTTCATGAACTCTATTTGGGTCAATGAACCCAATGTCATAAGGGCCTCCTTTCATGCATTCCATAACCTTTTTCCTGCATAATAGTGTAGGGTTTCGTAGCATGGAAAACAAAAAAATTCTATCGCATACAAACAAACAAGCCAAGATCTATCTACTAGATTGTAGCAACGAGTCGATGGAATAACTCACCCTCGAAGATTCCAAAGTGTTTAACAAGAGCGGATTCTCGTGGGTGATGTAGTCGTACTCTTGCCGATCTCAAGATTGCGTAGACGATCCTTCCGGCGTTGCGTTCCGGCAGCGCTCCATGATCGGTCACATCGTTCGGTACTCGCGAAGACCTTCCTCTCCTTGTTCCAAAGAAGCGGAGGTTGTAGCACTCTCCTCGCGATTCCGGCAGCACAACGGCGTGGTACCGGAAGTAGAGGGGAGATCTCGCAGGGCTTCGCCTTAAGCCGGAGCGAGTATGGTGGACTACGAGAGAGCTCCCCGGCGATCTAGGGTTTAGACAAACCAAGGAGGAGGCTTGGCCGGCGGCTAGGGTTAGCTAGGTGGCGGCGGCGGCTGCAGGAGGGCCGGAGGCTTAGGGCTAGGGTTTGCGGGTGGAGGTGTTGGGTGCTTGGAGGGTCAGCCCTGCCCCTCCTTATATAGGTGGAGGGGCGCGCCAGGGGAGGGGAGTCCCTTCCCAACTCGGTTTCCCAAGGGGGCCGGCGGTGGAGGGGAGGAACTCCTCCCCAACTCGGTTTCCACCTTCCCCTCCACTTGCCAAAATAGCCGTTTGACTTTTCAAATTGGCGTTTGACTTTTCAAACTAGGATTTGATTAAACCCTTTATTTTGTTCAGCGATGACACCTAGTACATGATGCAATCATTCCAACTTGGTATGACACATTCATGTACCCTTCCCCTTCGGAGTGCCGGACATTTCGGAACCTTCTAGAACATTCCCGATGAAAACACCGGAACCATTCTCCAACCCCGAAATAGGACTTTCCTTATATGAATCTTATTCTCCGGACCATTCCGGATCTCCTCGTGATATCCCGGATCCCATTCGAGACTCCGAACAACATTCGGTCTCTTACTCATCATTCCATAACTACTCAAACAACGTCGAATCCTTAACTGTGTCTCCCTACGGTTCGTGAATTATGCGGACATGGTCGAGACACTTCTCCGAACAATAACCAATAGAGGAATCTGGAAATTCATATGGCTCCCACATATTTCTACGATTACTTTCTGATCGAATGAACCACTTACATACGATACCAATTTCCCTTTGTCTCACGATAGTTTACTTATCCGAGGTTATGATCGTCGGTATCTCTGCATACCTGGTTCAACCTCGTTACTGATAAGTACTATTTTCTCGTTCCCGTGATATGTGATCCCTTGTGAGCCAGTCACATGCTTGCAAGCTAATTGGATGACATTTCACCGAGAGGGCCTAGAGTATATCTATCCGTCATACGGATGGACAAATCCCACTCTTGATCCATGTGTCTCAACCAATAATTTTCGAACACTCAATGCCACCTTTATAGCCACCCAGTTACGGTGTGGTGTTTGATGTCATTAAAGCATCCTTCCGGTGAAGGTGATATGCATGATCTCATGGTCGAAAGAATTAGGTTATTATGTATCAGAAAGCATATAGCAATTGAACTATTAAAATGACTTGATCTTTATGCTACGCTTATCTATAGGAGTATGTCCATCATATCATTCTCCTAACGATATGACATTGTTGTTAATAACATCTCAATGTTCATGATAGGGAAACCACAATCATTTATTAACCAATAAGCTAGTATTATATAGAGGCTTTACTAGGGACTCTATTTTAGTTTACAAATCACACAAGTATTAATGTTTCCTTGTTAATACTATTATAGCATGAATGTAAACATTTATCATAAACACAAAGATATAATAATAACTACATTTATTATTGCCTCTAGGGCATATCTCCAACAGTCTCCCACTTGCACTAGAGTCATCTAATCTAGATTACATGGTAATATACCGAACACCCATGGCAGTTTGGTGCTGGTCATGTTTTGCCCTCGGGAGAGGTTTAGTCAATGGATCCGCCACATTCAGATCTGTGTGTACTTTGCAAATCTTTATGTCCCCATCTTGGACATGTTCTCGAATAGCGTGAAAACATAGCTTGATGTGCTTCAGCTTCTTGTGTGACCTTGGTTCTTGCGCATTGGCTATGGCGCCCATGTTATCACAGTAGATTGACATTGGGTCCAGCGCACTAGGAACCACACCCAGCTCTGTAATGAACTCTTTCATCCATATCGCTTCTTGTGAAGCCTCTGAAGCAGCCATGTATTCCGATTCAGTTGAAGATCTCGCCACAACGCTTTGCTTTGCACTCCTCCAGCTAACTGGTGCACCATTCAAAGTAAATACGTATCCAGATTGTGATTTAGAATCATCCGGATCGGTGTTCCAACTAGCATCGGTGTAACCATTAACAACGAGATGTTCATCACCTCCATAAGAAAGAACCATATCCTTAGTTCTTCTCAAGTACTTAAGGATGTTTTTGACCGCTGTCCAATGATCCACTCCTGGATCACTTTGATATCTGCTAGTTAAACTAACAGCATATGCAATGTCGGGTCTAGTACATAGCATGGCATACATTAGAGATCCTATGGCTGTGGCATAGGGAGTCTTACTCATCCTTTCTCTATCTTCTGCCGTTGTCGGACTTTGAGTTTTACTCCAGGTCGTATTGGGCAACATGGGCAAGAACCCTATCTTGCTATCTTCCATTCCAAACCTCTTTAGAACTTTGTCCAAATATGTACTTTGTGACAATGATATTAGGCGTCTCGATCTATCTCTATAAATCTTTATGCCTAATATGTAAGCTGCTTCACCAAGATCCTTCATTGAAAAACTATTATTCAAATATTCCTTCACACTATTAAGAAGGTCTACATCATTCCCAATCAACAATATGTCATCCACATACAGTATTAAGAATGCTATAGAGCTCCCACTCACTTTCTTGTAAATACAAGCTTCTCCATAAGTTTGTATAAAACCAAAACTTTTGATTACCTTATCAAAACATTGATTCCAACTTCGGGATGCTTGCTTCAATCCATAGATGGACCGTTGAAGTTTGCATACCTTGTTAGCATCTTTAGGATCGAAAAAACCTTTGGGTTGCATCATAGACAACTCTTCATCAATGTCTCCATTGAGGAATGTTGTTTTGACATCCATCTGACATATCTCATAATCATAATATGCAGCGATTGCTAACATAATCCTCACAGACTTTAGCTTCGCTACAGGTGAGAAAGTCTCATCGTAGTCAACTCCTTGAATTTGTCGAAACCCTTTTGCGGCAAGTCGAGCTTTATAGACAGTAACATTACCATCAGCATCTGTTTTCTTCTTGAAAATCCATTTGTTCTCGACAGCCTTCCGGCCATCCGGTAAGTCTACCAAAGTCCATACTTGGTTTTCGTACATGGATCCAATCTCGAATTTAATGGCTTCTTGCCATTTATTGGAATCGGGGCTCATCATCGCTTCCTCATATGTCGCAGGGTCATCGGTGTTGTCCACCAACATGACACTCATAATGGGATCATACCAATCAGGAGTGGTACGAGTTCTCGTTGACTTGCGAGGCTCTGTAGCAACTACAACCGAAGTTTCATGATCATCATCATTAGCTTCCTCTCTTATTGGTGCAGGCACCACAGGAACTTCTTCCGGTGCTGTGCTACTCGCAAGTTCGAGAGAAGGTTCAACAACCTCGTCGAGTTCTACTTTCCTTCCAGTCACTTCTTTCGAGAGAAATTCCTTCTCTAGAAAGGATCCATTCTTGGCAACGAAGATTTTGCCTTCGGATCTATGATAGAAGGTATACCCAATAGTTTCCTTCGGGTATCCTATGAAGACGCATTTTTCCGCTTTGGGCTCTAGCTTGTCCGGCTGTAACTTCTTTACATAGGCTTCGCAACCCCAAACTTTAAGGAACGACAATTTAGGTTTCTTCCCAAACCATAATTCATACGGTGTCGTTTCAAAGGATTTAGATGGTGCCCTATTTAAAGTGAATGCGGCTGTTTCTAATGCATAACCCCAAAATGATAGCGGTAAATCTGTAAGTGACATCATAGAACGAACCATATCTAAGAGAGTTCGATTACGACGTTCGGACACACCATTACGTTGTGGTGTTCCCGGCAGTGTCAATTGTGAAAGTATTCTACATTTCTTCAAATGCTCGCCAAACTCGTAACTTAGATATTCACCTCCACGATCAGAACGTAGAAATTTAATCTTCTTGTTACGTTGATTCTCTACCTCACTTTGAAATTCCTTAAACTTCTCGAAAGTTTCGGACTTATGTTTCATGAAATAGATATACCCATATCTACTCAAGTCATCCGTGAAGGTAAGAACATAACGATAACCACCGCGCGATGCTACACTCATTGGACCACTCACATCAGTATGTATGATTTCCAATAAGTCCGTAGCTCGCTCCATCATACCAGAAAATGGAGTCTTAGTCATTTTACCCATCAGACATGCTTCGCATCTTTCAAGTGATTCAAGAAGTCCATCGGAATGGAGTTTCTTCATATGCTTCATTCCAATGTGACCAAGACGACAGTGCCACATATAGGTCGAGTTATCGCTCGATTTCAAACGTTTAGCCTCAATGTTATTAATATGTGTATTTCCACTATCGAGATTCAATAAGAATAGACCATCTATCAAAGGTGCATGTGCATAAAACATATTCCTCATATAAATCGAACAACCATTATTCTCGGATTTAAACAAGTAACCGTCTCGCAATAAACAAGATCCCGATATAATATTCATGCTTAACGCAGGCACCAAATAACAATTACTAAAGTATAAAACTAATCCCGATGGTAGATGAAGGGGTAGCGTGCCGACCGCGGTCACATCAACCTTTGATCCGTTTCCCACGCGCATCGTCACCTCGTTCTTCGCTAGCTTCTGTTTATTCTGCAGCACCTGTTTCGAGTTACAAATATGAGGAACCGAACCAGTATCAAATACCCAGGCACTACTATGAGTACTAATGAGATACACATCAATAACATGTATATCGGATATACCTTTCTTCTTGATGTTGCCGTTCTTCAAATCCGCCAAGTACTTTGGGCAATTCCGCTTCCAGTGACCTTCTCCCTTGCAGTAAAAGCACTCAGTATCAGGCTTAGGTCCAGCCTTGGTCTTCTTCGTCGGCGCGGTAACTTTCTTACCACCCTTCTTGAAGTGTCCCTTTTTCTTAGACTTGCCTTTCTTGAATTTGGTGGTCTTATTGACCATCAACACTTGGTGCTCTTTCTTGATCTCCACTTCTGCAGATTTCAACATGGCAAAGAGTTCTGGCAACTGCTTGTTCATGTTTTGCATATTGTAGTTCATCACAAAGTTCTTGTAACTTGGTGGTAGTGATTGGAGGACACGATAAATCCCCAAAGCATTACGAATCACTATACCCAAGCTTTGAAGTTTGTTTGCGTGCCCAGACATCTTAAGCACATGCTCACTGACGGAGCTGCCCTCTTCCATCTTGTAGTTAAAGAACTTTTCAGAAGCCTCATAGCTCTCAATTGCCATGTGAGTCTCAAAGATCAATTTGAGATCACGGACAATATCATGTGGGTCTGAATTCTCAAACCTTTTCTGAAGCTCTGATTCTAAACCATACAAGATAGCACACTGAACTGTGGAGATCTTGAGTCTTAGGCGAGGTAAACATTCTTTACTTCATCGGTAGCAATAGCTGCAGGTGGGTCACCCAGCGGTGCATCCAGCACATAGGTCAAATTACCAGCTATGAGGACAATCCTCAAATTGCGGAACCAATCCGCGAAATTGCTTCCGTTGTTTTTCAACTTTTCGTTCTCTAGGAACGCATTAAAATTGATGGTAGGGGCCGCCATTGATCTACAACATATTTGCAATAGTTTAGACTAAGTTTATGACAAATTGAGTTCTAATTAATAGTTAAATTAATCTAAGTGAAATCCGACTCAAAACAATATCCCTCACATTGTTTTAGTGATCACACGAACCAAATCCACCACATCAACACCGATCATCACGAGAGTTGATATAGTTTCAATGGCGAACAATCGACATGTTCATCATATCTACTATATGATTCATGCTTTAACTTTCGGTGATCCGTGTTCCGAGACCATGTCTGTACATGCTAGGCTCGTCAAGATCAAACCTTAGCTTCCGCATGAGCAAATCTGGCTTGCTCACGTTGTATACACTTGTGGAATCTAACACACCCGATCATCACGTGGTGCTTCGAAACAACAAGCTTTAGCATTGCTAACTAAGGGTGAACACTTTATGACTTGAAATTCATGTGCATGAGGGATCATCTTATAATGCTACCGTTGTTAACTAAGCAATACAATATGCATAAAGGATTAACATCACATGCAATTCATAATATGTGATATGATATGGCCTTTCTTCTTTGTGCTTCCGATCTCCATCTTCAAGCACGAACATGATCTCCATCATCACCGGCATTGCATCAAGGTCAATGACGCTGCTCCATGGTTGTCGTCCACCGGCTTCAACTATTACAACTACTTTGAATAGACACGCGGGTCTTAACATAAATTAAAGACAACCATATGGCTCCTGCCGATTGCCAACTTACAATAAGGAACATTGCATACATCAAATATAATCACAATCATGGCCATATCACATCACAGCACACCCCTGCAAAACAAAATTAGATGCCTCTACTTTCTTTGCATGTTTTACGTGGTTTGGGGATTTCAATAAGTGTCGATCTAACTTACGAACAAGAACCACAACATTGATACTAGTATTGTCAATCACCCGTTGTAAATTGAATCTTAACTATGCTGGGAGAAACAGGCACCCGCAAAGCCACTTATGCAATACAAGTTGCATGTCAAGCGTGGAGCAAGTCTCATGAACGATGTCATGTAAGGTTAGCCCGGGCCGCTTCATCCCAACAACCCGCAAGATGCAAAGTACACAAGAAGCAATCGATAATAAAAGCATCAACGCCCACAATGACCATTGTGTTCTACTCGTGCAACAGATCTACATATAGACACGGCTCTGATACCACTGTAGGGTTTCGTAGCATGGAAAACAAAAAAATTCTATCGCATACAAACAAACAAGCCAAGATCTATCTACTAGATTGTAGCAACGAGTCGATGGAATAACTCACCCTCTAAGATTCCGAAGTGTTTAACGAGAGCGGATTCTCGTGGGTGATGTAGTCTCATTTTGCCGATCTCAAGATCGCGTGAGCGATCCTTTCTGCGTTAAGCAGCGCTCCCGATCGGTCACACGTTCGGTACTCAACAAACACCTTCCTCTCCTTGTTCCAAAGAAAATGGAGGTTATAGCACTCTCCTCGCGATTCCCAAAGACAACGGCGTGGTACCGGAAGTAGAGGGGAGATCTCGCAGGGCTTCGCCTTAAGCCGGAGCGAGTATGGTGGACTATGAGAGAGCTCCCCGGTGATCTAGGGTTTAGACACACCAAGGAGGAGGCTTGGCCGGCGGATAGGGTTAGCTAGGCGGCGGCGGCTTGCCCTAGGGCGGCGGCGGCTGAAGTAGGGCCGGTGGCTTAGGGCTAGGGTTTGCGGGTGGAGGTGTTGGGTGCTTGGAGGGGCAGCCCTGCCCCTCCTTATATAGGTGGAGGGGCGCGCCAGGGGAGGGGAGTCCCTCCCCAACTCAGTTTACCAAGGGGGACGGCGGTGGAGGGGAGGAACTCCTCCCCAACTCGGTTTCCACCTTCCCCTCCACTTCCCAAAATAGTCGTTTGACTTTTCAAATTGGCGTTTGACTTTTCAAACTAGGATTTGATTAAACCCTTTATTTTGTTCAGCGATGACACCTAGTACATGATGCAATCATTCCAACTTGGTATGACAAATTCATGTACCCTTCCCCTTCGGAGTGCCGGACATTCCGGAACCTTCTAGAACATTCCCGATGAAAACACCGGAACCATTCTCCAACCCCGAAATAGGACTTTCCTTATATGAATCTTATTCTCCGGACCATTCCGAATCTCCTCGTGATATCCCGGATCCCATTCGAGACTCCGAACAACATTCGGTCTCTTACTCATCATTCCATAACTACTCAAACAACGTCGAATCCTTAAGTGTGTCTCCCTACGGTTCGTGAATTATGCGGACATGATCGAGACACTTCTCCGAACAATAACCAATAGAGGAATCTGGAAATTCATATGGCTCCCACATATTTCTACGATTACTTTGCGATCGAATGAACCACTTACATACGATACCAATTTCCCTTTGTCTCACGATAGTTTACTTATCCGAGGTTATGATCGTCGGTATCTCTACATACCTAGTTCAACCTCGTTACTGATAAGTACTCTTTTCTCGTTCCCGTGATATGTGATCCCTTGTGAGCCAGTCACATGCTTGCAAGCTAATTGGATGACATTTCACCGAGAGGGCCCAGAGTATATCTATCCGTCATATGGATGGACAAATCCCCCTCTAGATCCATGTGTCTCAATCAATACTTTCCGAACACTCAATGCCACCTTTATAGCCACCCAGTTACGGTGTGGTGTTTGATGTCATCAAAGCATCCTTCTGGTGAAGGTGATATGCATGATCTCATGATCGAAGGAATTAGGTTACTATGTATCAGAAAGCATATAGCAATTGAAGTATTAAAATGACTTGATCTTTATGCTACGCTTATCTATAGGAGTATGTCCATCATATCATTCTCCTAACGATATGATCTTGTTGTTAATAACATCTCAATGTTCATGATAGGGAAACCACAATCATTTATTAACCAACAAGCTAGTATTATATAGAGGCTTTACTAGGGACTCTATTTTAGTTTACAAATCACACAAGTATTAATGTTTCCTTGTTAATACTATTATAGCATGAATGTAAACATTTAACATAAATACAAAGATATAATAATAACTACATTTATTATTGCCTCTAGGGCATATCTCCAACAAATAGTATATACATATATGGTGAGCATATATATACATGCAATTAATGAATTGAATGAGCTGAGATAGAAATTACAGAAATAGTACTTACACGCAATAAAGGCTGAGGGTAGCTTTTTCGAGTTCCTTCTGATGGAATAAATAATGCAAGTCTTCAATGTTGAAGGTGATCTGGTCGTCTCCGCACAAGAAAATATCATCTCTTATATGCGTTGTGATCCATTCTTCCTTTGTCTTGCGGAAATTAAGGTACCACTTATGCAATCTCCGCATCTTTGTTGGTAGATTCTTGAGCTGCTCTTTCTTGACGAGATTCTTCCCGTACTTACATGGTTGTATGGGGTTGACATCGCCTTTGGGAAATTGGTCTCCCATGATGTTCAAGTATGCAATGTAAGTCATCCCCATA
The DNA here is from genome assembly GCA_030063025.1 of Avena longiglumis. NCBI lineage: Eukaryota > Viridiplantae > Streptophyta > Magnoliopsida > Poales > Poaceae > Avena > Avena longiglumis. Next base: position 478,885,947 of record CP125975.1, read on the forward strand.
TCATTGGCATTTCTTTGTAGCTCTTGCTCGTAATCATTTACTTGAGAATCTATCCGTGTATCGAACACTTGGAGCGGGGCGTACGATTGGTTTTCCTGCTCTCCGAGCTGGGGAACTATTTTCCGGGGTGCATGACTACTATTTTCAGACTCCCTCCGCCTTGCACCCCCTTTATAATTTGGCGTTCGTAGTCCAGCACAAGTGGGGGTTCAGGTTTCAAAAGATTATTGTAAAACTTCTCCACCATCGCCGGATCTAGTTTATCCTTTGGCTCAGCCTATTTAAGTGCAAAGAATTTTTTAACCTCGTCTTCCGAGATCCTCTTGTTCTCCTCGTCGCTGCGATTCCACGATAATACCGGCAATGGCTTGGCAGAAGCCTGCGGGACGTAGTTCCTTGAACTCTTCGGTGTACGGTTTCCTGCAGATTTCTTCGTGGTAGTAGTACTAGTACTAGCGGCGGCAGTGCTCTTCCGCTTACGCTGACGCTCCGGAGATGGATGACGTGGCGGAGACGGCAGGGCAGTATTCTGATGACCCGGAGACGGCTGAGGTGACGGAGACGGCTGAGGTGTCTTAGATTGATGACGCTGCGGAGATGGCGAGAGAGCCAGTGGCCTCTAATTTGGAAGCACGATATGTTCCTTCTTCCAGAGAATGGTTGTTTTCACTACAAATTTCAGTTGAGTTTCCCTCTCACCTGTAGCTTGGTCAAGTTGTGCTTCCTCATATTTCTTCACAACCTCATCCACCCTAACAATAGCATAGACATCTGGAATCGGTCGGGAGTGGTAAGTTCCACCAGGTACAGGAGGTAAGGCATAGCCGACCACCACCTTAATGGATAAGCCCATTAATTTCACATGTAGCTTAGTGTGTTCGCTCTCCGTGATCTCATCCACGGGGTATCGAGGACCCGCCATTTCAAGCGTGGGCTGCATATTCTCCGTGTAAACCACGCTGCTTTTCCGCGCAGAGTCTGGGCCGCCGGCAGCTTCCAATGCAGGCTCTTCGTGCCGCTGATATGGGCCAGTAGCTTGCTGGCTATTTTGTGCATTCACTTGCGCCTGCAACTCCCTAAGTGCCTATACTATCTGTGTCATCCGGTTGTACGCTCTTTTTATTTTCTGCCGTGCCATTTGTAAGAATCGCCCCACGCGGCAAACCCATCCTTCCACGCCATACCCCATGTGCCTCGTGCTAGTCCAGGGTGTTCTTTTTTACCGATGGCGCGTGTCAGCTGGTCATTCTCTCTGTCAGGATGGAAGGTCCTGGCAGCTATTTCCTCGAATGCCGTGATGAGTTCATTGACCGGTTTGGCAGGAACTTTTGGGAAGATACACATTCCCGTTTCTTGGTCCAACTTTGCCCCGATTCCATAGAACCAAGTCTTTGCACGTAGCTCCCATCCTTATGTCTAGGGTCTGATCCCTCTATCGCGCAGGTCCTTGTCAGCTTTCTCCCACTCAGGCCTCTGAGATATGTAGCCACCTGACCCTATCCTCTGGTTATATTCCTTCTTCATGGCATTTAGCCTATTGGTTTCTGACCTCTTTGTAGCTTTAGGACCTTCCTTGTATGCCACAAATTCGGGCCAGTGAGGTCTTATCTTCGCATAATATGCATCTTTGAAATCTGGAGTCTCGCCAGCTGTGACAAATTTGTTCAATTTTGTCTTCCAGTTGCGAAAAGTTGTGGCCATCTTCTTTAGAGTCCACTCTTTGACCTTTTCCTTTATAACCGGTTTATTTTCATCCTCCTCTGACGGTAGGTTGAAATTTACCAACGGCAAAATCCAAAGCGTTTCTTTGGATATTTATCGACAAAGGTAGTGTCGCCCTTCTTTGGCTCATTCCATTCTTCAATTGGGATTGGGATTTTGTCCCTAACAAGAACTCCAGCCTGACGTATAAATTTGTTTGCGGCCTTCTTAAGCTCCATCAGCTTGCCATCAACACGGACTGCTTCGATCGTAAACTTTGCACGATCTTTCAACTGATGGCTCGCGCTTCGCTTGCTCTTTTTCGTAGAAGAAGATTGTTGCTGGGTGCTCGATCCAGAGGGCTAAAAGAAGAAAGACGTGTTAATTAATACATGTATATATATACAAATGAATCGGTGCAAGTCAACAGAGGCTTAATCCATGCATATACCTCGCCGGACTTTGTAATCACTAAAGTGCGTTCACCGGAGTCGTCATCTTCTCCATACTACTTGAGCTGTCATCATGTCCCTCAAAGTTTAGATATTGTGAGGCGTCCTCATGGATCATGTTCTCCATTATTTCTTCCTCTTCAAGGTTTCTACTGAGTGGATCCATAGTTTCTAAAACAATAATATTATCACACAAATATCGGTAATACATCTCGAATAAAACCAGTTGATACAAATAATACATCTCGAATAATCCATTTGATAAAATAATGCATCTCGAATAATCCTGATACAATAATATTATGACATGGATATAGCTAATACATCTCGAATAATCTGGATACAATATTATTATGACTTCATATAGCTAGTACATCTCGAATAATAATCCTGATCCAATTAATATCCATATCCATAAACATAATACTTAATTATTAATATCACAAAATATCCATATATCCAATTAATATCCTAAAATCAATTCCCTAACACTAAATTCCTAAAACAAAATATCCTATGATTATGATTATTCTCTAAACTTAATTATGATTATGACACAAAATATCCTAACATTAAAGTCCTAACAAAATATTCTCTAAACTTAATTATGATTATGATTATGACACAAAATATTCTAACAAAAATTCCTAAAAAATCCTAACACACACATATATATATAGTTGCTAAACAAAAATCCTAAGGGAATAGTTGCTAAAAAATCCTCACAAAAAATTGCTAAACAAAAATATCCTAACAAATATATATCCTAACAATTTGACAAAAATCCTAACAAAAAATTTCCAGTGCACACGTATCCTAACAAATATCACCTAGGGCACGACGGCCGATGTGAGGCGGCGATGAGACGAGGAGGCGCGGCAAGGCAAGCTATATGTGATGGCAGGCAATGGCCAAGGGGATAGCGGCCGATAGGGCAAAGGAAGGATGTCCACATCGATGGCGGACGGCGACAGCGGTGGCGTAGCTGGCCGGCGGGCGGCAGCGCTATCGGCGACTTTATCGGCATCATCGTTGTTCTCCGTCGCGCGCTCCTCTGCTCGATCCCAAAATCTGGCTGGGAAGACGGCGAAGTCGCATGCTTTATTACCTCCCGATGTTAAAGGGGGAATTGCGTTCACCCCCCCCCCACCCCCACGAACCGGTGTTAAAGGGGGGCATTTTTTAATTCCCAAAAATATGATATAATTTAGAAAATTCATATCTTTTTCATTTCAACTTAGACAAATATGAATAATATATCATAATTTTCATAAAAATAAGATCTATCCATTCATATAAAAACATTTTATAGTTACTGTAGATGAAATTTTTCAAAATGATTAAAACACTTACATATGAATTTTGATTATTCAATTAAGACAAAATAAAATAGTCAAACCCTAAAACTTTGAACTTAAGAAATATTAAACATCTGAAAAGGAATCTAACCCTATTTTTAGAAAATGAAAAATAATTAGAGCAAATCATGTTTTATTTTCTATTAACATTTTTGAATTGTTTGGATATTTAAATTTTGCATCTTTTGTATACTTTGGAATCTAACAAAACTTTCAACATGAAAAGTGTTTGCATTTGAATAAATAATCCAAAAACATTTTTTGTTTTCAAAAAATAAAATTCTAACTATTTAAACTAGTAACAAATGGGAAAGAGCAGGCATAATGCGCAGGAGGAAAAGGGTGGGAAGAAAAGGACGGGAAATAATGGGCGGGAAGAAAATTTTCTTACGATGGAACTGGAATTAAAGTACATAACGCAACTAACACTAAGTTACATAAAGCACGACTAAAAATTAAGATACATAGAAGAACTGAAAATTAAGATACATGGCCAGATTAAGTCACAATCGGCCGAACTTGTTTTGGAATGTTGGAGTGATTCAGTCATGCTCCTGCCTACACCTATAATACTCACCACTGTAGTCATCGTACTCGCCGCGGCCGTCGTCGCTGTCGTCATCGGGGTCACCATAGTTGAACCTTGAAGGCTGAGTATGCGTGAGCTGGACTTGAGGGTAGCGCAGGCGGGGGTCAGAGCTAGCCATGTTGTAGGCCGTGACGCTCTGGAGAGTCCGTCCGCGCCACCACAACCGACGGCCGGCCTCGTTGAAGTTTGGAGGAGGTGGGCCGTCCTCCTCGTTCCTGGCGAGCGCCCTCTCACGCTGATCCATGAAGAAGGCTTCACAAGTCAGGAAATAGTCGGGATGCCAGTTGGGATTCCTTCGTTGCTCCGGCATGAGCTCGAAGTAGTAGTGGTTCGTGATGACCATCCGGCTCGCCACACCTAGAGGTACAGGAGGGACCGGCATGCCTACGGCGCTCAGCATCCAGCCGGCAGGGACGCAGTAGCCCGGCGGGCAAGGGTAGTTTGAGGCGCAAAGCGCCTCCGCCTCCCTGGGGGTTAGTGGTACGATGGAAGCCATGGGAAAGAGTGATGAGGTTGCAGATATGAGTCTAGAGATGTGCAATAACAATGGAGGCCAATCTTACATATATATATATATATAGTAAGAAACGGCAGGAAGAAAACTGGCGGGAAGAAATGTCGGGAAGAAAAATGGCGGGAAGAAATGGCGGGAAGACAGGGGCACGGATTTTTTACCAACTGGGACTAAAGGGGCTTATTTTTTGTAATAAAAATAAAAAATGCATTTCTTTAGAACCAAGTGTTAACGGAAAAAATATGACATTGATTTTCATGTTGAGATACATATGTGTGCCAAAAAATGGCTCATTTAATACATATAGTCAATCTTATGATCGCGTCGACCGTAACCATGGAGTATCAGCACAGTTTAATAGGATGGTTGGGTCAGTCTTTACTTTTAAGGGAGGAATTTTATCAAACTTATTATAATCTTCTAACATGTCTGTTTTGTCCTCCACTCCCACGATGTTTCTTTTCCCTGAAAGAACTATGTGACGCTTTGGCTCATCGTGTGATGTATTTGTTTGCTTTTTTTTCTTTTTTTCGGTTTGGTAGACATGTCCTTCACATAGAAAACCTGAGCAACATCATTAGCTAGGACGAATGGTTCGTCTCTGTACCCAAGATTGTTGAGATCCACTGTTGTCATTCCGTACAGCTTGTCTACATGAACCCCACCTCCTGTCAGCTTGATCTAGTTGCACCGAAACACTGGGACCTTAAAACAAGGTTCATAGTCAAGTTCTCATATCTCCTCTATGAATCCATAATACGCGGTCTTTTGACCATTGTCTTCTGCTACATCGAATCGGACACCACTATTTTGGTTGGTGCTCTTTTTATCTTGGCATATCGTGTAAAATGTATTCTCATTTATCTCGTACCCTTGGAAAGTACATACAGTCGAAGATGGTGTCCTGGCCAACAAGTATAGCTGATCTCCAACAGTGGTGTTATTCATGAGAAGTCTTTGCAGCCAGCCGCTAAAACTCGCCATGTGTTCACGTCTAATCCATTCATCAGACTGTCCCGGGTGTTTGAGGCGTACAAAATTCTTGTGTTCATTGATATACAGGGCAACCAAGATAAAACTTTGTAAAACCATGTAGTGTGCTTGATTGAGAGAATGCATGTCCCCCTAGGGTGAGTGTACATATCATTGCTTTACATCCTAGGGTGCCTTTTCCATGCAGTCTCCCCTAATGTCGTGATTGTGTAACACCAATCGCCTTAAGATCAGGAATAAATTCAACACAAAACTCAATGGCCTCCTCTGTTACATAGCCCTTGGATATGCTTCCTGGTGGCCTAGCACGGTTATGAACATATTTCTTTAAGACTCCCATGTACCTCTCAAAGGGGAACATATTGTGTAGAAATACAGGACCGAGAATGACAATCTCTTCTACTAGGTGAACCAGGAGATGCGTCATAATATTGAAGAAGGATGGTGGGAACACCAACTCGAAGCTGACAAGACATTGGGACACATCTGTCTGTAACCCTGGTAGGCTTTCTGGATTGATTACCTTCTGAGATATTGCATTGAGGAATGCACAAAGCTTCACAATGGGTACTCGAACATTTTCAGGTAGAAGCCCCCTCAATGCAATCGGAAGCAATTGCGTCATAATCACATGGCAGTCATGAGACTTCAGGTTCTGGAATTTTTTCTCTGTCATATTTATTATTCCCTTTATATTCGACGAGAAGCTAGACGAGACCTTGATACTGCTCAGGCATTCAAAAAAGATTTCCTTCTATGCTTTGGTAAGAGCGTAGCTGGCAGGAGTTAAGTGGCATCCTTTACCCTTCTCGTTCTCAAGATGCATATGATTTTCAGGTTCTTTCATATGTTGCTGGTCTTGCCGTTCTTCCGGTGTATCTTTTGTCTTCCCATACACCCCCAGGAAACCTAGCAGGTTCACGCAAAGATTTTTCGTCACGTGCATCACGTCGATTGAAGAGCGGACCTCTAGGATTTTCCAATAGGGTAGGTCCCAAAATATAGATTACTTCTTCCACGTGGGCGTGTGCCCGGCAGCGTCATTCGGAACAGATTGACTGCCAGGACCTTTTTCAAAGATTACTTCTAGGCCTTGACCATACCAAATACTTCCTCACCAGTACGGAGGACAGGCTTCCTCCGGGGTTCTGCCTGATGTTTTAAATGCTTGCCTTTCTTTCTTACGGGATGCAGGTTTGGAAGAAATCGACGATGCCCTAGGTACACAACTTTCTTACATTTATCCAAATATACACTTTCATTCTCATATAAATAGTGCATGCATGCTTTGAATCCCTTGTTTGTCTGCCCTGAAATGTTACTAAGAGTAGGCCAATCATTGATGGTTACGAAAAGCAACGCTCGTAGGTCAAATGGCTCCCCTTTATGCTCATCCCACATACGTACACCTGGTTTGGCTCACAGCTGTAAAAGTTCTACAACTAATGGCCTTAGGTACACATCAATATCGTTGCCGGTTTATCTTAAGCCTTGGATGAGCACTGTCATCATAATAAACTTCCGCTTCATGCACAACCAAGGAGGAAGGTTATAGATACATAGAGTCATAGGCCAGGTGTTGTGACTGCATCTCTGTTCCCCAAAAGGATTCATGCCATCTGTACTTAGACCAAACCTTAAGTTCCTTGCGTCACCTGCGAAGTTCGGGTACTCTCGCTCGACTTTTCTCCACGGTGACCCATCAGCGGGGTGTCTCAATATCGCGTCTTTCTTACGGTCTTCCAAGTGCCATCGTAACAACTTGGCATGCTCTTTATTTCTGAAGAGATGTTTTAACCGTGGTATTATAGGAGCATACCACATAACCTTGGCAGGAACCTTCTTCCTAGGGGCCTCTCGCTCAACATCGTCAGGGTCGTCTCGTCTGATCTTATACCGCGGTGCAGTGCAATACCGGGCATGCATCCAAATTCTCGTACTTCTCACCGCGGTAGAGGATGCAGTCATTAATGCAGGCATGTATCTTCTTCACGTCTAATCCTAGAGGGCAGACAACCTTCTTTGCTTGGTGTGTACTGTCGGGCAATTCATTATTTCTTGGAAGTAGATTCTTTATTTTTACCAACAACTTTGAAAATGCGCTGTCAGTCATACCGTTCTCTGCCTTCCATTGCAGCAAATCCAGTGTGGTATCTAACTTTTTGTGGCCATCTTCACAAGTTGGGTACAACAATGTTTTGTCATCCTTTAACATCTGCTCCAGCTTCTCCTTCTCCTTTTCAGTTTCACATTCTTCCTTTGCATCAGTAATGGCCCGACCAAGATCCTCATCAGCGGGCCCATCTGCTGCCTCTTGATCTTCATATATCCCCGTTGCAGTATCATCGTATTCAGGATACATATTATGATAGTTGTCATCATCCTCTTCTTCTTCGTTGTCTTCCATCATAACCCCCCTTTCTCCGTACTTGGTCCAACAATTATAGCTGGGCATGAAACCGGACCGAAGCAGGTGGACGTGAATGGTTTTGGTATTTGAATAGTCTTTCTTGTTGAAAACAGTCAACACATGAACATCACATAAAACCACTGTGACCACGGTTTTCCTTAGCCACAACGATGAAACTTTGGAGGCATATAATGTACTCGGAAGTGCGTCGGTCACCGTACATCTATTGCCGGTAGGGGTGGGCGTTCGATCATGACCAAAAATTCGTTATTTGCATATATGTCTATATTGAAATCGGTCTTCAAAAAGTAAAGACCGAAATTTACTTGTTATATTTACTAACCGAACAAATTTGGTTACCCGATAATTCGGGTTCGGTTTCGGTCATGACCAAATTATCTGGTAGATATTATCAAGTACAAAAGTTGGATAATATTTGGTAAACCATCTGGTACTATTTCAGATATAGTTTAAATATAAAATACACTTCATATAGTCATATTAATTGGCGGAAACTAACATTTAATAATACTAAATTTGGCTTAGTTGAGGAAGATAAATCTATAGTTATGGGCAACTAGGGCTTTGGAACTATGCCATTCTCACCTAAAGTTCGGTCAGTCCATTCCGTTACTAAAAACTAATGACCGAATTAACCGAACTAAATTCGGTTTACAAAATTTGCTACCCAATTTTTTGATCGGTCATTTCGGTCTCAGTCTATTCGGTTTTGGTCTCGGGTTTTTCGGGGTTGGTTATCGGTTTTTCTGCCCACCCCTAATTGTCGGTTCATCTGCATTATATAATTAATTAGGTATATCAAAAATCATTACAGTACATCATGAATTAATAGGGAGATGACCACTTTTACAGTACATCAATGACACATGAAAGGATAAAGTTACCGACCTCGATCGAGAAGGAAAAAGCAACAAGAAAACTTAATTCGAGCTCTCGGGCATTTCACCGAACACCTCTTGTGCATAGGAAGAAAACACAAACTAGCACACCTCTCACCCTCTTTGCTAAGCTCCAAAATGAGAGAAAGGGATGTGGGCTGCGGTGTATTATATAGACGCACCCCATTTAACACCGGTTCAAGCCACGAACCGGTGTTAAAGGGGGGTGTTGCGTGGCTCGGTGGTGCAGAGCCTTTAACACCGGTTCATGGCTCGAACCGATTTTAAAGAGGTGCGTCTTTTTGTTGCACGGGCCACGCTGGTACGGCACCCCCTTTAACACCGGTTCGTAGGAGAACCGGTGTTAAAGCCCAAATTCGACCTCAACTAAAGGCCTCGTTTCCACTAGTGTTAGGAGCTATGGCACTGCGGCTCAAATTAATACGAGAGAACCCTATATTTACAGGTCTATGGTACCCATGTCTTTTTATACGATCGATAGTGTCATGAAAGAAAAAAAAAGTTTGAAGACCTCGATAATTTGCTAGTTTCTTTTATACTTTATTTTATAATTGCCGAAGATGGGTCGTGTATCTTTATCGTGTACTATTGTCTATGATAAATATATATGGCACCCGGGTGTTGCATCAAAATTTCAAAAATCAAGGCAATATTAACTGCAACATCTTGTCGCATTTGAAATGTTCACGTTTAAAAAACTGGATATATGGTTCAACTATAAAATTCTGTTGAGTAAGAAGAAAGGAAAATCGGCCGTGAGGGCTTTATTGAACTTGTATTTCCTGAAAACCACGTGCAAGTACAAAACAGAGCTTACATAATATTGACACCTAGATTCTGAAGCTCACGGGTGCAAATGAACTTATTATGAAAAAATCATCAAAAATAAAGTTTAAAATGTGAAAAAAATGAAAGAAAATTTTGTGCGGACATCTATACACTATGTTCACGCACAACTTTTTGAGAGAAAAGAACATTTTTGTGTCTTGTGTAAAAAGACAGAAAAATGTTTATGAATAGTCATGTTAGATCATTGAAATTTGTCTTTTTTATATGGGATATAAAAAAATATTCTTTTCCCTCGAAAACTTGTGTGCAGACATAAAATCTCCGGCTGTACACGAGAGGATTTTTTTTTTGGTATTTCAAAATATGTTTTAAAATAGTAGGTTCATGGGTACCTGTTAGCCGAATTGGATTTCCGCAAGTGTGTTCCTTTTTCTCTAATAATCTCTAGAAAAAAACAATGATGGCAAGAACATGCTACTGTAAGTTATCAACTCAATGCAATATATATCTTTTCCAGACGATCGGTGTTGATATGTAATACTCCCTCCCTCCCCTCACTAATGTAAGACATTCTACTTTAAAAATAAACATATGTATGTAAACGTGTTTTAGTGTGCAGTTTTACTTATTTTAAAGTGTATCTAGTCCATTTTAAAATATCTAAAAGGTCTTACATTAATAAACAGAGGGAGTAGTAACAAAAGAATTCATCTGCCATTGGAAAGCAATGGGGAAATGATTTTGTATGAGCCTTGCTTTGGTGTCCCCCTTGAGAAAAACGTTGAGGAAAAAACCAGTTTTGGGGGTCCAACGGTGTGTTCGGGTCAGATTAGGAGCGGATTTTCTCTAATATTTTTTTTACCGTTGTACGTATTTGAGTCTGGTTGTACATAGAGTACATAGGGGAAAACAAACTGTCAGTCCCACTCGCGGTAATTCCGATCCAGATCACATCAGTCATGCACGTGCGCATTTGGAGCTGTGGATTTTGGTAGTCGCAGCTTCACTCGTTCGGGCGTTCGTAATATTTGGCACGAGAACGATCAGTTTATCACTCGTGTTTGCAGATGTAGTTTTCATTTTTGACCAAATTTTAAGCAAACTCGGCAAAATTTGGACGAATACAATGATTTCGTTAATACATAGGCGAGTTCGTACATATTAATTAAGAAACATTAATAGAGGGGGTAGTACGACTCTCCCCAAAAATCAGATTTGATGGGCCTTTAGATCTCTCCTCGGTAAATCTCAACCGTTCGTTGTTTTCATCGCAGTCATCTAAATAGAGAAGCACGGGTCTGGTCCTCCCCAATCCCCTTGCGTCCTCCTCCCAGCCCCAATTCTTCCCTTCTCCTCCCACCTCCGGCGGCGGCGTTCCACTTCCCTTGCTGCCACCCACCTTCCTCCTCCTCCCAAGCACCGGCTCTCCTTGGTGGTGCTCTGCTCGTCATCGTCGACGAGCTCGATATGGAGCAGGGGCCGCTGCTCGAGTTGCTGCTGCTCTCTGCCTTTTCGTCTTCACCGTCGCTCAGCCAAAGCAGCAGGGCGCCATGGGTTCGGTTGTTGATGCAGGAGAGAGGAGGAGGCTTAGGGAGGAGGAGCAAGAAGCAGAGGTGGAGCATGGGGAGGAAGAGGTGAACGGGAAAACCCTTCCCAGGAAGGGGCGGAGGAGGAGCAGCACACCAGCGACCTACAAGTTTCTCCTCTCTCTCTCTCTAAATCCCTTTCTTTCTGATGAACCAATTATGTGCAGGGTTGTATCATTTGTCGCGAAAGGAGATGCGTGTGAAGGTGTTGATGTTGCACATATTCTTCATTGAGGAGGACGCATCCAGCAGCACGGCATGAAGAGATGAGGATCAATCCCAAGTATTTCTTTCTCTCTTAGTCCATTGTCAATATCTTTCTTCCTGTAACTCACTTGAAGTATGCATCAACCATTTATTTCACGATCTGAAATCAAAAATTTGAGGAAGAACGAATTATTTCAGGCCAATTTCTTATGTATGTCTAATATACAGTTTTCTTGTTTAAATAATACGAGAAAGAATTACTGTTTGTTGTCAAGTTCTTCTACTGGTAGGATTTCTGAAATAGATTGGTTGGTGTACTATTCCGCTTATCTTGACCTTTATTTTATATCTCAATGTTGACCAGCGAGCTTCTTATAATTTGACAAGTCAGGTTCTTACGAATCCAATATCAAATGTGTTTCTTCTTCTTTGTTTACTACCTTTCTTTCTATGGACACATGAAAATTTTGCAAGTTTGATCTACTCCTGAGCTGGCTTGCGATGGGAGTTGAATCGTAGCATTATTAGATAATATTTCTCTTATACTGTTGTGTCGGGTCTCCTTTTGTGTGACACATATTGATCAGTTGCTAATGTGGTTTGCAGGGTTGAACCATTAACCGGTGAAGACCATCAATCTCAGACCTAAAGTACCAGCCCTACATGTGTCAGGTATAATTTGCAGTGTAATAGGGCGTGCATGATAGATTCAGCCTAGGCTCCCATTATTATGTACTTGTATGCTCTTCATTTTGTCACAACCAGATGAGCTTTGGTGTAAAATGTACATTGCTTGAAATGTTTACCTTCTTTAGTTTATGCATATATATATAATTGTATCTCACCCTCCAAATACCTAATAGCAGGTACTGTTCATTTTGTTGGAATAATAATTGTATTAGTTGAATGAGTTTTTCTATTTTTAGCTTTTATCTGGTGCCACATTTCTTTGGTTCTGTTAGTGCAGAGTAGTGCCTAGGGTGCTTCACTCACTTTCTTTGCCTTCCACAGGCCCTTATGTGTGTCTCCGCTGTCGTTCATGGTCTTACTGGTTGGATAAGTATGCGGTAAAATCCTAGGCTTCATGCTGCTGCTTATTTTTAGCCAGTTAGATTTGGTCACCTTGAGATAATACTTATTTGAGCACACAATTACGTTCTACTTGGTGTATATCAGGCGATATAAATGTATCTTCATCTCGCTTTCCATGGGATAATTCTGATCAACAGATCTTCTACGTAAACGGTATACCATTGCCTATTCAGTGGTTTCTCCGTCTGACCTCCTATATTAAAGGTTTTGTTGTTTACATATAAAATAGGAGGTTATTATCGTAGGCTCATATGCATATGCTCTTAGTGTCAGATTATTACTGATCATGTTTCACAACCGGAGGTGGTCTCCTTGATCTGATACCTGCATGTGTTCTTCCTATTTGTCTGTGTTCTTCCTATTTGTCTAAAACATGTTTAGGTTTCAACTAGAAAATAGGCTTTCTGCTTTGGTAATAATACATTACTAGAATAATTTTTGTTAGAACTACTAACATGTTCACTTTCTTTTTCCCCTCGTAACAAAGTATGAGGTCTCTCGGCCACTATTGTAGTATTTCTTTGTTAGATTTCTTCTATAGCAATTATGATGATTTTAGTTCTGCTCATTATTTTCTTCTGTACAAAACTATATTAGTTGTTTAATATGGTATGAGTTGTGTATATTCGATTCAAACATCTGTCACCTGCGCACACGGTGTGTATTGACTTCTAGGGATAAAAATCAGTTGGGTAAAAGGGGGATAAAGAATGTAGTTTCTGTAATAATCATGGGAACATGGGGCATGTTTACTTAGATTGTTCTAGATTGTTCTTCTGTTGTTTCCTTTGGTATTCTGAAGTTCACGTAAGGTGTATATCTCATTAGTTGAGATTTTGCAGAATCATAGTGGTCATCCTCTTGTAAAGTGAGCTGAGAGAAACTTAGAGAAGGGAGTGCTCCATGTGATCAGACTACCATGGTATCTCTTCATTTTTATCAAGATACTAAATTTGTTGGTGTTTTTTTTATATAACACTAGCATTGAGATTAGTGTATATCTGTGAAATGGTATCATTGATTGCATGCTTTATGAAAAATGAGATGCATAACCGTTTCCTGAGTGCAAATGTTAATAATATGATATGCAAGTAGACCATGTTACTAAATTGTTTCCCATATCTTTCTTAGGAGTACAACAATATTTGTCCGGTCACTCGCAACACCCCTGTTGCTGCCAAGAAAGATCCTGCTGAGGTACTATTCTTCAAAATATTGTGAGCAATTAACATCAGCTAGCTATTTAAGTCCAGTGATTTAGAAGTGTTGATGTTAGTATTATCTTCAGTTTCCAAGTAGCTATTTAAGTGATTTAGGCTGCAATAGTATACTGTTTTGAAAAGATTGTGAGTAATTAACTTGCTTTATCAATCTTCGTCACCGAATAAACCTCTTAGATTTATCTTTCGTTAGGCAGATGTGCTTAGTTCGTTTAATGGCATGTTTGTTTAATGTCACCAGTGATTTTCTGTCTCACCAGCTACCCATGTAGCTTACCCGTGGCCGCCAAGTGACGGAGAGGATAATATGGGTGTTCGATGGCGGCATTGCCATCTGTCCATAAGGTCATGGGAAAATCAGCAGCAGGTTAAACCACCAGTGAGATTATGCTTTCACTTTTTTTGAAAATAGGTCGAATTCATCCGTCTCATATAGAGTTGCATCCGGTAAATCTGATCTTCATTTATCCTGTACAACTTTATCTGTTTCCAATAATAAATCACTAAAGGTGGGTTTCTGATGGTTGTGTCTATTGTTGGCAGCGGCAAGGTGGAGCATATCGACTTCTGATTGTATATATGTTATATCTCAAGCCTTCTCATTTAGGATTTATGTAGGTTTTGGATTCTTTACTTTTCACAATAATAATGGCCCCAAGGTTTCCGTAGTCATTTTGTTACTTTTGGCAAGATAATTTTGCATCCATGCATGTACCTTTTTAAGCGCAATATCTGCTCGATCTTGGTATTTCGTTCCTTTTAGCCACATATACGGTTTTGTTTACTGCTAATAAATATGTTCATTGCCTTATCGTGTCGCTTCCTTTACAGTATTCTTTAAAAAAATAGATGCAACTAATGTTATTTTTATTACACGCAGGTTATGTCTAAGGATCATCTTCCGGCAGAAACTCGGGAAGGAAGAGTATTATGGTGGCTTGTCGGGTAACACTCAACGGCAAAGCGGCAAGGTGACGTTCTTGCTGCTGAAAATGGCGATGGAACCATGAAGCAGTGGAAAGGTATGCCTCCATGGACACGCCGATGGCGTTATTAAGGTTCCAGCAGTTTTCATGCATGAAACGTGTATTGGCTAAAAGAGCATATCGCAATATTAGTTCCCATTTCTTGTAATTTCAGCTAGGACATGAAGGAAAAAAAATCAAACAATTGTGTGCCCCTCGGTGCTGGTCTTACTTATTTATTAGTGTAGTTGAAAGATATGAGCTATCTTTGTTGGTACCACTGTTCGGGCATATGATGGTACTTCAATTTTTACATGCTTCTTTGCCTTTTCACTTTCAGAAGATTACCAGCTTTTTGTGTGGCTCCTGAGTTTTCCTTTGTGTATTTATTATTAAGGTAACAAAGGCTTGGCTGGCGGAGCTCCCTGTTCATGGTACATTGACGAGAATATCGTTGACATCAAAATTTTCCAAAGAAGGTAATATATATGCTATGGTTAAATGTTCTAGGTGCCATTTAGGGTTAACATCTGGATGTCCATTTTGCATATCGTTGCTTCTGTGTTCAGTCTATCATGTCCTTTTTAGCCCATTGCACAGGCCCTGGTACTCATGGTACATTGACGAGAATATCGTTGACATCAAAATTTTCCAAAGAAGGTAATATATATGCTATGGTTAAATGTTCTAGGTGCCATTTAGGGTTAACATCTGGATGTCCATTTTGCATATCGTTGCTTCTGTGTTCAGTCTATCATGTCCTTTTCAGCCCATTGCACAGGCCCTGGTACCGCATGTTCTTTCTCTACAGACACAGGTTGGAGTGAATTGGCCTAGAAAAATTGTTGCTCAGCTAGCTGCGTTCAATCTTTTTGAAAACTGGGTGTTTGTCGATTTACATGATAGGGTACTGTCGTTTGTATAAGTTTTTTTTGTTACCAGTCTTCTGATCCTTCCATTGTTGTTCTCTCTGTAGAAATTAAAGTTCCGCTGCAGCGTCACCATATCAAGAATCTCCTCTTGCCAAAAATGGTGGTACGCTGGTTGTAACCGATGTCATCAAATGGCTAGAGCGTCCATGTCATCCTATGCAGAACTGCATACGTTACTTGTTGTGATCACTTCTGTCCATCCACGGATGCAACCCTCATGTGAGTGATCTATTCTGTTATTTATGCTTACGTTTGTGCTTAAGTTATATAGGTTAGGTGATGTCATAGTGCTTTCCCATTTCCGCTCAGTGTCTCTTTTCTTGCTGGTTAGGATGTCCCTTTTCTTGCTGATTCTCTCTACTTAGTATGCATATATATGGTGTCTATAGTCTAAAAACTCAGATAACACCTGTCTGTTGAACCAAACTCATGTTTTGTTTTCAGGTACTGGTTCTCGGTCATTGCCTCAGACCGAACAGGTGAGGTTGAATGTACTCTGTTTGGCTCGCTCGCAACATAGATGATTGGAAGTCATATTCAACGAGTGATAGAACTTAACCAGTCAACCAAGGATCCGATATTTAATTACGAGACTACTGCTAGGCAAGTACGGTTCCCACCTCCTGAGGCTTCTAAGATACTGTCTTGCAAGTATAGATTTGTTGTGTCGGTATCTGAATGAAGTTTCTAGAAAATGCAACCATCATTCATGGTCTGGAAGGTCGAGGCTTCTTTTCCAAGGATTCACCGTCTTTCCTTGATCGACACTGTTATTCCTGCCACTTCTTGGGCTATAGTTCCACCTGTCATTCCCCTGGTCACTTCTGTTCAGGACCCTTCTGCAAATGATCCTGGCCTTCTATGCAGAAATTGACATGCCCATCGGCGCTAGGTGAGCCAGCCGTTGTTTACCGACATCGGTTTAATACATGGGACATACACTATCAGAAACTAAATGTACTTTCTATTATGATTGTAGACCATAAAGGTAAGTACCTAAGATACAGCTCACTATGTGAAGTATGTAAGCATGGTGTGGTTTCGTTTGCTTTGGTTCTTGGAACATCTGGCTCTTTGATCAACCCTTGTCCTAGGAACTATGGATTCATTTTGATGATGCTACCACCCTCTAACTAAAGATGATTGCATATGCTCTCTGTCTTGTGTATTAGACCACAACCTCTCTTGCTGTGGGTTAAGATGCTTCTCTTTTGAATGTTTATCTATTGTAAATGTAAATTAAAAACTACTTAGATTATGTATGATATACCATCCTATGTTTGGCACTTGCGTGTGTATTCTGATGTAAGCAGTTCTTTTCTGGTAGTGGCACTACCGTAGTGCCTAATTTAGTTCTTTTTTGCCTAACAAATTCAAAATCACATTTGTCATTGCTAAATAAATGTAAATCACATTAAATCTTCATAAACCTAAGCTAAATAAATTCGAAACCTACGGGCCCGTGCGCCGAGGCGCACTCCTAAATCTAGTTATGTCAAATTCGGACATACACCCGAATTTTGTCTGCATTAGGATAAAAGAAAAAACGTTGAAATAGCTACTAGGCGATGTTGATGCCGACAAACACGCCGTTTACATGCCAAAGTTGAGGTAGAAGACGGTGTAGTCGGCTCCCGGGTCCCGTCATCATTGCCGTCGTTGTTGCGCGGCTGCTGTGGGGGACAAGAGCTGCCCTGGACAGCGTTGCCGTAGCGCCACGGCTGAGACGAGGGAATGGCCTCGTCGTCGTCATCGTCAAGGACGATAAGCGGCCCACCCAGGTAGGCACGCTGCCAGCGAGCGACGCGTGTGGCCTCACGCTCGGCCTGCTCCTGATGACGCCGAACGCGGTTGGCCTCCTCGCACTCCCAGTCCGTCCTGGACCAGGCGCAGGCGTCGGGGGCCTGCATGGGTGGCACATCGTTCAGGGAGCGCTCCAGTGCCATCTTCTTCAGGACGAAGGTGTCCTCGTCAACGGGAACCGCCTAGTCCGTCGGCTCAGGCTTTGGGCGTGTGCAGGTGAAGCCGTCCGGTCGGCGGCGATGGCGCACAACCTTCGTTGACGACGAGGCCGCATGAGCGCGTCCTCAGCGGCGAGCGCATCGGCGACTCCACCTCCCGCTTCACCGGACGGAGCGGAGGTGTGTCCATTGTGCCAGCGTGAGGCGACTACCGGCGCCGAGCCAGACAAGCACGGCGCTGACGTCGAGGAATACGTAGAAAGGGAAGTCATCCTCCTCGGCAGCTAGTTCGCCGCCGCACAGCGTTGGGCGGCCAACAGCAGGGATCAAGGAGGATAGCCCAACTTAGAACCGGCGCTGAGCTTCAGGTAGCGGCGAAGGCTGGAAGATGATTTTCTTAGGACTGCATTTTCTTAGAGCTTCCATCGCCGCCGATCGGCCGGCTTCGCCTACGCATGCTGAAGCCTGAGCCGGCGGACTAGGCGGTTCCCATCGACGAGGACAACTTCGTCCTGAAGATGGCACTGTAGTGCTACCTAAACGACGTGCCGTCCATGCAGGCTCCCGGCGCATGCGCTGTTCCAGGGAGGACCGGGAGCGCGAGGAGGCCAACCGCGTTCGGCGTCATCAGGAGCAGGCCGAGCGCGAGGCCGCACACGTCGCTCGCCGGCAGCGTGCCTACCAAAGCGCGTCGCTTATCGTCCTCGGCGACGAGGAGGAGGAGGCCGGTCCCTCGTCTCAGACGTGGCGCTACCGCGACACCGGCCAGAGCATCTCGCGTCTCCCGCAGCCGCAAAGGGAAGACGACGACAAAGACGATGGCACCCGGGACACCGACTACACCTTCTACCGCAACTTCGGCATGTGAACGACGTGCCCAGCAGCATCAACATCGGCATTGCCTACTAGCTATTAGAACGTTTTTTCTTTTAGCCTAATGCAATCAAAATTCGGATGTATGTCCGAATTTGACATAATATGTACGAAGTCGCCTATGTATTAATGATGGCGCCTATATTCGTCCAAATTTCGCCGAGTTTGTTTAAAATTAGACCAAAACCGAAAACTCGGCCTAAGAACATGAATGAAAGACTGACCGTTTTAACGCCGAATGCCGAATGTTATATGCATCCAGCGCTAAATAGCACAGGAATTAGGCCTAAAAACGCAAAACGAGTGGAGGCGCTGATGACCAGAAATCCATCGGTGACGATCCGATGCGATCTGGATCCGGATTACCGCAAGTGGACCAGCATTTTTTTTTTTTTGCGTTGGACAGTTTGTTTTTCTACGGACGCCATGTACAACCAGACTCATATACGTACAGCTGTAGAAAAAATATCAGAATAGATCCGCTTCTAATCTGACCCGGAACATACCATCGGACTCTCAAAACCGGTTTTTTCCTAACTTTTCCCCGGAGGGGGACACCGAAGCAAAGCTAATTTTGTATAAGTTGGCTAAGAGCAGCACCCGACCAGAGCAATTTAATTTTGAAAAGTGGATCATGGATTTATGATCCTAAATTCAAGGGCCTCCAAAACTGAATAAGTGAAAGACCAGTGCTCCCGGCCTAACCCTCCTCTTGGCAGCGGCGGCACGCCGCTCGGGGGATTCCACCACCGCACTTCTCTCGGCCTCCCTGCCCTCCTCTTCCCCTCTCTGCCGCTGCCGGAGGGGTCGTCGGGCAAAGCCCGCGTGGTCTGGAGCCGGCGGGGTCTCAGCTGGGCGTGATCTCGAGTGAAGGACCGTGGCGCACCGGTCTTTTCTCGGGTCACGGCGGCTTGTGGCGGCGTCGGCCGGAGCGGTGGGGAAGTTATAGTGTTGGAGCGGTGGTTCTAGGCCCGCGGGGTCTGGACCTCGACGCTTGCGTTGTGCTGATCCTCTGCGTGGACGGCAGCCTTCCCCCATGTACCACATGGGAGCCAGGACAGCAGTTTTGGGCATGGAAGCCTCCTCGCCGAAGGTGCGTTTGGGCTAGGGATGGTGTGTGGACATGGCGCCGGACACGCAGCGATGCGGCCTCCTCCAACTTTGGCTGCTCGTCGGTCCAAAGATCTGGCCGATGGATGCTGCCTCGCGGCGACTTCCCGACGGTGGATCAAGTTGAGGAGGAGATGGTGAATGGACTGCTGAAGCGCGTGAGGATGCCAACATCGAGGGCGACGTCTTAGGGTTTCGTTTTCCTCATTGGAGGCGAAGGTGGGGGCGTCCCTCGCTGGATTATTTTCGTGGGAAACCTCAACTGGGGAAGGCTACCAATGACGGCGACGCCCGTGGACGTCGTAGCCCTTGTTGGAGGTGTTATGGGGGCCTTCTAGATCGGATGATGGCGACGTCTTCGTTGTCATCCCCGTGGGGGCATCACCTTTGGAGACATTTAGCGGCTAGACGGGCATGTGGGCGGCCTGGTGGATAGGCGTCGGTCTCCGCGTGTTTCTCGCGTGGGGACCAAGTGGAGCGGTTTTGTCTTACACGGAGCTTTGAAGTCAAGGCATGCCTCACTGACAAGTGCTACGTTGAGTCATGCCTGTTCGACAGGTGCTAAGCACGACAGATCCTCTGAAGACTTCAAGATATGTTGGCTGGTGGTACTTGGCGGCATGGTGTTGCGGGGTACCGGTGGCGACCACGACGTGCTTTGGAGATAGTACGCTAGGGAGGTGGTGCTACTTGGCACCATGGTGGTGTTGGTGGCTGGTGTGGCCAGAGTCTGCGCATTGATCTACGTGTTGAAGATGGTTCTGCGGAAGATAGCGAAGGCATCGACATCCGAGGCGAATGCGTGGGCGCGTTTCGTGGATATGCTAGGCGGATCTAGGCTCCTGGCTTGCATAGGGCAGTTGGGTGTTTGCTAGGTCTTGTCGGGAGCTGGCGATACGGTTATCATTATGCTCGGTGTTTTGTTTTAGCGGTCTTTGTTGTATGATATTTGTAATGGCTTTTGCCAGACTTTGTTGTTCTAATAATAAATAATGGCTATGTGCATCACCTGATGCAGAGGCCGGGGCTTCGCTCTCTATTTCAAAAAAAGTACATTACATGTACATGCATACTATGATCACAACACTTGCCATTGAGCAAAATTTGAATAATTAGCAAACATCAACTATTATCTCTCTTGCATGTTCTTGGGAAAAAAAAGAGCATCAACTATTGGACACGTGAGAAGCTTCCCCTCTGCCCAGGAAATAGAAGAGAAAATAAGTAAAAGGGAACTCACTACAGGTAGTCTCACTACAGGTAGTCTAAGGACCTACTGAACGTAACTATAATCACTGGCTAATTAACAGCGCAATCAGATACTCCACCACAAATATGCAAGGGCCTATTATTGATGGTACCTGACATATTGACATCGATCAAATGTTTCGCCTTCGCCCCAGTTCACATATGCTTGTTAACTGTATGGCTGACAATACTGTTCTTGGATTTTTCTACTTCTCAATTGTTTACAGGGGCATATGGACCTCCAGCATCTCTGCTGCGACTTCTTGGATTTCTTGTTGAAGGAACAAACACACTCTGGACAGATAAAACAAGCCATAAGGTTACATTTGATGACTATCGAACATCCTATCACTCCTATTATGTTTTACAACCGGTACATGATGTAAACTGCAGAAACACCATTTCCCTATCGGAGACAGCAACATCTGGTTCCATATTGAGAATGACAAATTAACTAAACAATATAAAAATAATGCAGACCTACCTTAGATGCTTATTAATCATGGAACTTGTTTTAATGCATCAGTAATTGCACAACAGACTCATCTTGAAACAGTCTTAGCAATGTATCATTAATTCTGGTTGTACTCGAGATAAAAAATAAGTGCAAAACAAAATACCAGGTAAATATAGAAAAAAACCAAGTGCAATGGAATACTCATACACAGAAGCCTGTTCTATATAGAATAGACATTTATTTAAAATTACCTTCAATTTTGTTGGCAAACTTTTCCAAAATTCCAGGTTTGGGATGGCCTAGAGTACAGGAAGAAAGTAAGACAACAATGTGGTTTGAAAGCATTAAAATGGTCGACAAATTGTAATGCAAGATGAAAAAATTAAAATGGTTAACAAATTGAATGCTTGACACTAATCTGTAAATTATTGTTTACATAGAGAAACAGTTCACATATCATCACCAACTGATGATTAATTCATGGTGCACTTCCACAGGACACACTATTGAGCTAGTTATGTTTCATTTTGCTAGTTTTTCTACTGTGGTTTGTAGTCGACTATCTTTCAAGTAATTCTTCAGAAATCCATAAAAAGGACGGGAATTCATTTTCCTGGAAGAACTAGAGTTTTTTAGGAAAAAATAAGTGGGTCTGCAAAACCACACTTTTGTAATGTTGTTTTTTTTTTTGGAAAAGAGTATATATTAATATCACAGGGATACCAATTACACCTAGCGGCCCTACGGATGCACACAGCCTAGAAAAAAGAAAGAAGAATTACAAAAAAGAAAAATGTCCCGCTACAGAGAACCATTCCTCAAAGCAACAACACTGACACCATCGGAACAACACCAGTAGTCCTCCACTCCAATAACAACGCCTTCAAGAAGGAGACAGTGCCCAAGCGCCGTCGTTGCCCGATCAAAGATCATAGGTTTTCACCCTGGAGAAAGTCCTCGCTCGCAAAACAATGTCTTCAACAAGGCCATTGCCAGGCACAATCAGTTAAGGCGGACCTTGATTTTCACCGCAAGGTAAGGCGGGAACTCCTGTGTTGTCTTCCCGCACTGATCGTTGCTACGAGTCACGGATCACACCCGATTCTCCGCCGCCACAAAACTAAAATCACCATCGCTACCCTCATATTTCTGCTTTCCTGGCATTCTCCGTATCTGACTTCACCATGGCTCTAAGAATGGCACTTGGTGGAAACAAACAACAGAGCTTCGCAACGCTCCCGCTGAAACCAAACGGCCAGAAAAACAAGGAACACACGACCGAATACCTTCCGATCCAGCAATCTCCAGGCATGATACGCCCATGGGAGTTCGTCGGCGGAGCCTTCCGGAACTCGCCTCTCCAGCCAAGATCCACGAGGGCCAACATCAAGCAGATCTTCTTCTTCGCGCGGGAGGAACCCTAGGACCGCCACCATTATTCAAGCACACCAGCAGGCCCCCACGCCGCCGAACAGAACAGCGAAAGAGAAGGCAAGGCAATGCCGAGAGGATTATCAGATCGGACATAGAGGTCCAGATCGAACCCATCTCACATCGTGCCCCACGACCTCACTCCGGCTCGCGCCCACCATGGCCAGACGGACCATGGCCACGCCTGGAGCCCGTCGTCAATCAGGGTTAGAGGGCTGATCTAGGTCTTCCAAAGGAATCCCCAATTCCAGCGCCTCCACCACCAGATCGCCGCCACGGGGAACCGCCATCTCCACCCCGACGCAGGGACGCCGCCCAGGTCGCAGCGCAACAGCCCCACCGGCACGGCAGCAGCGCCAACGAACGCCGCTGCAGGATGCCGGAGCAGGAGCTCTCCGTGCCACCACAACGCCCCGACCGAGACCCGCACAGGCCCGCCAGGACCCAGATCGGGCCCAGCCGCCATGCGGGACTAGGGCCAGCGAGCAGCCACCGCACGCGCCAGACTGCGCCGTGCCCTCCGCTCCGTCCCGACCTCCCTGCGCCGCCATACGCCGCCGCGCCGCCATGGATCAGCAGACTCCGCCCTGGCCGAGATCCGTCACGACGAGGCATGCGGGAGAGAGAGCCCCCGCCTCCATCGTCGGCGGCGTGAGCTTCGCTCGGCCGCGTCCTTCGACGGAGGCGGCGGGGAGAGAGGCGGAGGGAGACTCCCGGCGGCTAGGGTTGGCCCTCCGGTGCCGCCCGAGCGGGGACGACACGGGAGGCGTTTTTCGAGTGTTGAATATGGAAGGCGCGGCACGTTGGCCCTCCGTTGTAATGTTGTTATGAAGTGGCAATGCGTCCCTGTCCACATCAGGACGCCTAATCATTTCCGCTGAAATTCCAAAGAGTGTGGTTCTTGAAACAGTAAGGAGTTTGGTTTTGTGAATCAATTCCTTATAAATGTGCTTATTTGAAGCATTAAAAAAAATTAAATCCCAAAGAGTGTGGTTCTTGCAACAACAGCTAAATCATTGAAACTGAGCTTTTCATGAGAAACCATATTTTTCACTACTGCCAATTATCTTCCAAGTTACAAGTAATGTTGCTGAAATAACGTCACTCGACATGGGCTAGAACCGCCAGCTTTAATTTGGAGGTATGATTTGGACATTAACCATTTGAGTTAACTATTTCGATCTCTCAAGTCACAGAATTATCAGGCACAATTAGATCTTTTTTGGTAGCTCGACTCTAGGAGTGGATCTAACTCGCTCCTCTTGGCAAAATACTTCCCAAATTTTAACAGAAGAATTTGCTGGACCTATCTACGAAGCTGAGAGTTCAAAAAACACAACATCTGGTTCTACCACAAAATAGCATGAAATAGATATAGTATTTATTGCATAAAAGATAAGACCAAGGACCATATGCAGGGATGTCATTACCTCTACAGAATGAATGCCAAGGAAATAATATCTATAAATTGCACCTATCAAAATATACCCTCCAAGAAGGCACAATATTCTGCAAAACAGTTAAATATTAATGAAGCCAGACCTCAAGAATGAGTGCAACTTTACTGGCACCGAGCAATCATGAAGAACATTCATCAATGGTCTAACAACAAACTGAGGTTTAGTAAATAAATGTGACTGAAAAGAACATACGTTATGAACGAAGTTCCTAACCATCCCCAGCCATCTCCAGAAGCAGAAACTGATCTTGCACAACCAGAAGGGTGTCTAAGTACTGTAACCTGTGAGATACAACTTTATTAATGTCATATGAGAAAATCGGCCAAATCAAATTGCACTATTTTTGAGAAATTATGTGTACCCACGTAATCACAATTTCCAGATTGGCTAAATTTATCTGGGAGCTGAAAAATCAGGGAAGAAACCAATACGGTAAAATATGAATGCAATATTGACAGAGAAAAGGAAAGAGAAGAAAAGAATGTTAACTTGAATTTACTCACTTGGGCTACAGCTGAATCACAGAAGATGAAAACAGAAAAGGAGCACTTTGATGAGGACATCTTGACAACAACACCCTTTTGAGGATTACTCTCGTCTGTTTTCCCCCCGGCAAAAACAAACAACTAGGTAAGATTCATATAGCAAGGATATTTGGAGACTATGCAAACCATGATTCTTGCCTATTAGAGAGAGATGAGATTCAGATGCCCTTCCAATGGTTGTGCAAACATCATACCCTGCAGAAAGCGAAATGTGTACACTGAGCATGAAATCACTATACCAGCAGCCAGAAAGAATATATTGCAACTAAAGTTTGTAAAAAAATTGAACAACATAAGAAGATACATAGAGGGAAGTGGGAACTATACTTAAAAACGATTGCAACTTAAGGAGTTTTAAACAGGAAGTAATAATCATTAGAAAATGCATGGTGGAAAGTACTTAAACATCCCACCACTCCAGTATCATACCTGATGCACACGGAAGACTCACCAAGGAAAAAATAACTGGTGAAAATATATCGAATCAGAAGAATGAAGGTACCTCGAATGTAATGCGACACAAGTGCACTGCACTGGGTGCCACACCTCAATGGACCACCACAGGCCTAATTTAGCAACGAAAGGGTTATAGTACAGGAAAACGAAACAACTACTTGCAAGAAGAAAAAATGGTCACTAAGGAAAATGCAGGCGTAGATGAATCCAAATGCATTCGTAAAAACATTATCTGAGTAGTATCATATATTTACATCACCGATGGCTCTAATTAGATTAATCCTTAACACAGGGAGTTTATCAACGTTTCTCAACAGATGCAAGGGCACTCTCTAGCACATGGAAAGGTCTGTGTCCCACGCAGCACATGCTACTTCTTTATGATGACTGGGTATTCAACCGATGCAAACAAGCAGTAAAGTATGCATTTCTGAGAGGCAATGTTCTTCTATGAGGCAACTGTACTGTTGAATACGTGAATGGAGTTATTACTGAAACAGAATTCATGAAAAAAAAATCAATATATCCATGCACCAATCGTGAATGAGAAGTAACATTCATATCATGTATCTTGTCGAAATAACTTTTTCGGTTCGCCCCTTTGTGCCCTGAAGTTTGGAGAGCAGTTTTACATGCTCAGTCTGGGATGCAATTTGCTGGGTCATTTGGAATATTGAAACGGAGGGTGATTTGATCATCATATCATTTGTCCGCATATGAAAGTTGTACTACTACACTGTTTTTTTTTTTAATAACGGGCAGGTCTCTGATAGGTTTCTTTTGGAGAAACCTGCCCATTCATATAAGCACAAATATTTACAAAGGGTAATTTTGCCTCATGGCGAAATTCTCAGAATAGTGAACATAGCATTAAGTCACTCTGGGCCACCTCCTCATACATCACCAGACAGATTGTTCGCAAAAGCTAGCATCCACTGTAAAGTCTCTTCCTAGAAAACAAGGTGCTCTCACTCTCCTTCCAAACACTCAAGAGAAACGGAGTTTGCTTGAGCTAAAGCATGAGAATGTTCAGGCTGAGCCACTGAGGTATACACAACATAGAACCAGATAAACCAACAAGAAACAGATGCACTTGTCTTAGAAAAACGGAGAAACAAAAAACAGATGCATCATGCAAGTAACAAACACAGAAGCTAACTCAGAAAAGGAAATTTGCTACAGTAAAATCTTTCGAGCTGATTGATTAGGAGAGTACCTCGCAGCGAAGACAGAGAGGTGGATCAAAGTTGAATATCATCTGATCGCACAGCTGCACACAACAACGAATGAGAGAAACAGTTAGAAATGGAACAACAGATGCAAGAAAGAAAATAAAAAATATCACACAAAAAAGGGCTGTCCTATATCAAACGAACCTGGAACCAGATTACTGAATCATTCATAGCCACCTTGTAGAACCTGAAACACGAGATGCCCATTGTTTACGGGACAGAGTTGAAACACAGATAGCTATCTAGTAGCATAACGCGTGAGGGTGTATAAGTAAAGTACTTGGAAAGAGTAAAGTACTTGCACAATCTCACAAACAATATTTTTAATCATGGTTTCAGCTTTCAAGAAGTAAGCCGAGCAGGGACCAATGCTTAAACAGTAGTATTAGAGATCTTGCTCTCTGCTAGCACAGCATGCTCCATGGAGCATATACTAATCGCCTAATGCGCCCATGATGCGAAACGCATATGAGGCTCCTAAAACTGCGCAGCAACACATCCCCAGACGCCTGAACCTGGCAATTAGCACCGCATAACCGCTTTGTATATGCTCCACTTCAGAGATGAGTCCAGGTGTTAGTGAGCGGGCAGTGGAAAGTTAGTTGGTTACCCATCCTCGCTGAGGACGCCGTGGGGGCGCGCCGGCGTGGGCGCCGCGAGGCTGAAGTTGTAGAGCGCGCCGCCGCGCGCGACGGAGAGCTCGCAGGAGCCGCCTCCGCTTTCCCCGGTGCTGCCGGTGGCTAGGCAGAATAGGCCGGCGCTCCAGGCCGCCGCGAGGAGTAGCAGCAGGTGCGGGTTGGGTGCCGGCATTTGCGACGGCAGCGCAGGACGGCCTGGCGAGGATACGAGCGGTGAGCCCGAGTTCGGAATCTCTCCTCCCTTCCTGCTCGAGTGCTCCGCCGTCTCTTGCAGCTACACTCTCGGAGTCGCAGTCGGCAGCACGGGCGAGCTGACGCACGTGTCGGCTTCCGTGTGTCTCTCTTGGCCCCGGCCGTTGTGGCCTCCGCCTGCCTCTCTGTTCGGTTCGGCGCGGCGCGGCCTGCATCGCCCACGTGCTGGCCTCAGGTGCAGCGGCTGTTGGCCCCGTGATGGGCACACAGTGCGGGCCTGAGTGGTCTGGCTAATTACTAGACGATGACAGGCACGGTCGGTTTGAAGAACATGGCGCTTCACTATCTGATTTGTTCTTGATCCGATGAGTAGCCACTCTTGTTTGAAAACAAAATTCAGTTTCTCAAAAAGTTTATAACATCAAAATGGAAAATAAGTACTCCTTCCGTCTCAAAATAGATGTCTCGGATTTGTCAAAATTTAAATGAATCTAAACACTAAGTATATAGATTCATCTAAATTTTAACAAATCTAAGACATCTATTTTGGGACGGAGAGAATAGTACACTTTTCGCCCATTGGTCGCCTGAAAGTGGACACGCTCAATAGATCCCCAGTTTTGCTTGAAATCAAAATAGTAAAGCCAATATATAAAAAGAGGAACATGCTTTTTTATTTGATTATTCAGTCGTTGCTGGGGTTAGCAAGAGGCAGCTCGGGTTACACGGAGAGCAACCCACAGAAACCATTTTGCGTCCCAGCTCGGCAAGCATATCATCAGGAGCTACGTGGTCGTGGACACGGCGAGACAGAAACGCCGACTGCAGCTCGATTAACCATCTAGCTGCGGCGCACCAAGGCGCGCCTTCCTCCCCGCTGCCGCAGCCACTGCCACAGCGGCCACGGTGTCGTCACTGGCAACGCCGTCCAGAGCACCGCTGGGAGGCGGCACCGAGGGCGATGACCCGCCGACGGTCTGGTGGTGCCCGCCGTTGCCGTTGTAGTCGTCGCCGGCCTCGCAGTACCCCTTGAGCATGTCCCCCTCCTCCGGGGTGAAGCCGATCACGGACAGCATGGTGTCGGCGGCCCAGCATCGCTGCTCGATGACGCGGATGGCGCGGCAGCACCCGGGGCCCAGGTACGCCTCGCCGTTGAGGAAGAAGAGGATGATCTCCCCCGTGCACGACTTGATGTCCATCAGCGACTCCCAGCACGGGCCATCGCCCTCCAGCCGCTCCGCCAGCCCCGCCGCCGCCCGTGCAGGGACGACCCGGGCAAACGGCGTCGATGGACGCGCGCCTGCCGCCGACGCCGTGGTCGCGACGAAGACGAGGAGCAGCAGGAGCACCGGAAGGAGAATGCGGGAAGAAGCCATGGGTGCTCTTGATCGACTCTGCTAGCAAGTGACGGGTGCGATGAGTTCGTGCTGCCGTGTGAGATGATGGATAGCTGATGTATTTATACACGCGATGGATGATGGTGCCCGCCCCGTGGTAGTAACGCTGTGGCAAGGCGAAAAGGCACATTAGTGGTAGTGGGCATGATGACATGTAAGTAACTGACGGAATGTGAAAAGCTCTGTTTGGTGCAATCATGGATGCAATTGCTGAATTGCTCGACGCGTGATTATTATCTTTACAAGTAGGAGTAGTAGAAAAATGTTCTATCCTTGGATCTGTTAATGCTATAAAACAATTCTTTCTCTATTTAGTTTACAAGAAAGTGGGAAGGCAAATCGATTATGGTTTGTAGTGCAGAATAATGGGCTGTAAATACAAGTTGTAACTTATTCCAGAACATGAAAGGTTCACGTTACACGATCAAGGATCTATATTAGCCACAGTTGAGTTGTCCACAAATCTATGCAAAAAAAAAAAGAGTTGTCCACAAATGTAGGACCCTATTTAAACTGACCCGGTTGAACTTGCTGTTTTTCTTTTTAAAAATATAGATACCCTGGTAGTTGATACATGGAAAAAGCATGGGATATAGTTTCAGGAAACATGGTGCGCTAGTAGAAATCAACAGCTCGTGTCCTGTAATGGGTACAACATAGGAATCTACACAACTTCAGAGATACTTGGTACTATTTGATAGTGCACTAAGACTTGAGTTAGCACATGCCACAGAATCACACAGAAACATCTTGAAGGCTCAAACTAGGCCTCAAATTCATCGAAAAAAAAAGGGCTGGGCAGCTACATCAGAGATCAGACTAAACTGTAAATGCAAAACCACGAAACCAGTATCCACAATATGGCAAATGTCGGGTGAAAAGAAGCAGCAGCAGAAGCGCGAATTGCAAGAGCAAAGAGGCAATCATCGACAGATGGATCAACGGTGGTTATCAAACCTAGGCCATTGAAGCTGCAGCTCTCCTCGCTCTGATCATGCTGCTGATAGTAACTGTTGAAGGCAAACGACACATTCCCGGGCCAGGCAATACCTGTGCAGGAGCCACCAGGTGACAGAGCAGTGCAGTCGGCGTTGGAGCAAGCGGCAGAAAAACTGGAGGAAACGTTGGACAGGTCCTTGTTGTCATCCACCACACACCATTTAGATGGAAGATAGTCCACATCAACGGCATTCTTGAGAGCCGTAGGACCTTGACCCAAGTCGATATGATACTTGGCTTGGCCATCAAACGTAAAAACTCCGTAGTGTCTCTCATAACTTACGCTTGCTATACTGTGCTGGTCTTCGTCTAAAAGGCTGTACAGGTATGTCTCAGTCGGAACAAATCTCGGGCGAAGTGGAGTCCCGGGTTTCCTCGCCAGGTGGTTGACCAGGCCTGTCATGAAGGATCGGGCAATGGCCGGAGTTGCATTCACAGCTCCATCTGTTGGCCATCCTGCTCTCCCAACAGTGATGTTCATATCACTGAATCCAGCTTTAGTTAGAGCGGTAACCAGAGCATCTATGCTCGCATCGAAGTAGTTGTCATACTTGTTATGGCCATCACTAAATGGACGCGACATTAGTTGGAAAAGGTAATAGTCCAATGAAACATTCTTCTTCTGCTGAAAGCTCAAAATTGGATTCAGCTCGATCATAAATGGTGAGCTGTGATTAGCAAGAAACGTGAGGAGCTCAGCCATGGTTTTGTTGACATCTGGCCTGAAGTAAGCTTTTGAAGGCAGAGTAGATGCATTCTGGTATGCATCAGAGCTACAAGGCACCACTACTTTCATCTTGCTGGACAACTTTGCATCATCCAATGCCTGTTGAATATTTGCTGTTGCACGAACCACAAAAGGTTGAAACTGCTGCCCATGATTGAGGAGAAATGGATCATCTCCAACAGCAATATACCTGCAAATTAAGTTGCTCGTCAATAAAACACGTATTATCAAACAAACATTGATGCATATGTGAAACAAAACAAATTAAGCACTGTTACGGAACAGACAGTGTGCCTCAAATCATGGGTTCACCTCATCTACACAGCAATGAGCTCTTGTTCACAACCATATTACCCTACACTTTACCACTCCCTCCAATCCATAATAAGTGTCGCTGATTTAGTACGGAGGGAGTACTAGTAATTCAGATTTAAAAATAATATACCACGCACACTTGATTAGCACAGAAGAATCTCTCCTAGAAAGGAAATGAAAGTAGTGCAGATCTGTCCAAATGAAATATCATCGGAAGATGGAAGGTAAAGATTTGTAACAGACAGAGTACAGATCTGTCCAAACTAGCTGTTGAAGGTTGCAGCTCTTCAAATAATATCTGTCCAAACTAGCTGTTGAAGGTTGCAGATCTTCAAATAATATATTCCACCCCCGAACATTCAGTGAAAAATGATAGTATCTAGCCGTGCTATACATCCAATTTTGCCAATTGTTAAATAACTCAAGGCAAGTCCTTATTATCTTCTCTGGTTCACCAGTAGGAATTCATATATACATTATTTCTAGCACGCTGGTATGCCTTTTTTTTAGTCTTTTGAAATCATACTCATTTGTTTCATGAGAAAAAATACCTTGATATACCTAGTAGAAAATTACAGTGCAATACTGCAATATAGACATATCTACTTGCCGAAGTCAACCAAAGAACTTAATTAAAGCATCGTCTTCTATGGTTCTATCTTCAGCTCAGGTTGGTCAACCGTAGGTCAACATTATATGATACTGGTGTTGAGCATGACAGTATGCGGAAAACTAGTGGATGCACCAGTAGAATTTGGTCAACTTGAAACATAGTTTTAGACTTGATTTGTTTAGTCAACTAGTACCATACAGTATCTGTCTAACGAATCCGTATTGGTCCATTCGCATTTCATGATATAGGATCAGTAAAATGCCATGTCGAGCAGAAAAGAAAGAGATCGGTAAGAAAAAGGAAACGAGCATTGGGGCGGATGCGGGTCTTACTCGAACAGTACGCCGGGGGAGTAGCGGGTGACGTTGTCGTGGACCCAGGCGGCGGCGGCCTTCCTGGATGCAGCGAGGGGGCGGAGCAGCTCGTTGGGGACCCCGACGGTAACGGCGATGCCGGTGCCGGCGAGGGCAGCGAGCGCGTCGGGGGATGCGGCGGAGAGGCGCACGCGGGGGACGGAGTTGGGGAGGAGGAGGTCACGCACGACCTGCGCCGCCGGGAGCGGGTGGGATGCCGCGAAGCCCCAGTTCACGCCCACCGCGGTGGCCGGCGGCGGCGGCGCAATGGCGAGGAGGGTGAGGAGGAGGAGCGGGAGCGCGGATGCCTGTGGCGGCAGCGGGTGGTGGCGACTGGGCCGCATTGCCAATGCCTGATGTTCCGCGTGCACTGACTGCTGCAAGCTAGGTTGATATCAGTATTTGCTCTTTCCCCCAAATTTGTTTCGTTGTTTCTCCCGTGCTCCACTCCACCTTGCACACCGGTTTCTAGTTTCAGACTCATCAGAGGCAAGTGTTTTTCTTCTTTTCTGAGACGGCGGCAAAGTTTTGCCTCGTCTCATTTTTTATTAAAACAAATGTAATTATCCAGTTAATTATTGAAAAACCAGGCGAAACCGTCACATTGTCATGAAACATGATCATATTGGACACCACCGACTGATCTAGCAACCCACACAAAGCAGACACGTGTCAAGGAGAGATCACCGTCGAGGTTGCCATCGAGCACCGTCGTCATCATCACTCCTCCCTGAGGAGCGACTCTGACTTCACATTCGACAACCACATGTGACGGGTGTACCCGAGTACAATCAAGTGGGGGCCTAGGCTCCCGCTAAAAAATTCAAACCCCCTAGTATTTGTTCAAATTTCAAAGAAAAAATTAAAATTCCGCAAAGTCCTATAAGAAATGCCCAAGGCAATTGACTTGCCCCCTCTTAATTCTTTATGGGTCCATCGCTGACTGGCAGGGCCCGCGTCATAACCTGCCAAACAGTCAATCCAACACGTTGAGGAAGTGGCTGCTCGGACTTTGATGATGAGCTTCACACGGAGAAAGTTGCATACCTTGCTACAACAAAATCAACACATTCAGAAACAACTGGAACGATTTTCTCTTCAGCAAGACAAACAAGCAATTGGATCACATGAGGAATGGGCTAACAAGCTGCATTTATAGAAATGATCAGAGTAATATTGGCCACAAAAAACACTTGTGTAGCAACAAAACTATGTTTCACTCCCAAGAAAAAAGAAATAGGTACTACTAAATCAAAATAAAGCCCAACACTGGCTCATGAGCACCAAAGATGACACTACCAGTGAATCCAAGGGGCTTTAAAACAGGAAAACTTCAGGATCTTGGCTGGTGCTATACAACAAATCTCATCCAAAACAACTACCGAAGACTCAATCTGCATTGACACCAGAATTCGTAAGGTCGATATCGCCCATTCCTGTGTCTTCCTCATCCTCACTGTCATCATCACCAGCAACCTCCGCGTTTTGCTCAACCAGGGTATCCAACTGGGCGTTCAATAGCTTATCTTCCCTTTCACTCACCTGTTTATAAAATGCAAATAGGCAAAGCTTTATGAATCTTAAACTAGGACAAGCTGCTATAGTCTCAAAATAACCAGGAGGTACAGCTGTATGGAAACATGTATACTGTGGAGATATATGATGAAAAGAAGAGATATAGAAGAACTATTAAATCATCCAGAAAACTTACAGCTCTCGGTGCTTCTTTCACTACCAACTTTCCCTTGTGTTTTTCAATCCCTGCTGTGCATGCCTTAACTGCAGCAGTGAGTACTGAGATGCCTTGGTCCTATCCAAAGCAGGAAAGTCCAAAAGAAGAGCAACTGTTATTTTCAGAAGAGCTGAAACATTATAACCCTATACCAAGACTGGAATGAAGGTCTAAAAAGATCGAAAAGCTGTAAGTTCAAATGAACCTCGATTTGCATGCTTTTACAAGTTGGTTATATACACCAGCATACTCAAGATATTTCATGAAGATAAGCATTGTTACGCAATGGGTAGTTTAGATCGGTCTAGTTTACACATATATATACCTGTTACTGTTAGTTAAGCACAAGCCACAATGAAAGAATCCATACTCAGAAAAGGCAATTAATCTGATTGTGGCAATTACAGTATAAATTATACACCCTTGAGCGTGACCAGGCAATCAGCCCCATTTATAGATGACAAGGAAAAACACCAAATCATACATTACAGACAACCAATTATCAACATTATATGTAGTGTAATAGTTGTTGGGTTAATGTTGCTGCAATCAAAGATGCATTGCCCCCCAAATGCCCCTAGAAAGATCCACAAAACTGGAAGCAAGTATAGTACTATAACAGCCATCCTGACACTAAGGATAAGATGAACCATGTCATTTCCTCTACCTGATTGTTCCATCGAATCAATTAAGAACAATACGATGAGCAAAAGCCTAATCTGATTGTCAATCTTAAATTCTATGTCAAACTAGGAGCTTCTTTCTAAATGAGAATTGGTCCATCTAATCAAATCAAGCAGAATTCCATGAGAAGCTTACATGAATCATGAAAAGAGGCTGAAGAAAATACCAACCTTGTCAAGGGTTTGTGTAGTCAGAACATAAAGAGGAGGAGCAACAAGCTTAATCTTCACAGGACAATTAGTGTTACCAGCAGCTTCAGCTTTCCTCATGGCTTCCTACAATTTCAAATAGAATAAGCACCCCCAAAATATATGCCCCTACAGCTGTAACATATTTAAATATAACCTTAATGTGGAGCACCCCATCATATTGGAAACATTTCATCTCGACATCAGCACGGATCTTGAGAGGTTGCGGTGTCATCCTCCTCCTGATATTCTGAACCAGGGTCTCCTTAATCTCCGGGGTGACAGCAGGAATCACCTTAGTCACCTGCAAGTAAATTGAAGTGCATTTTTGTTATGGCAAGAACTCTTAATTTGATTATGTCAAAGTATAAGTTCAAAATACATTCCCAGGGCAGAGTATTCTCATCAGTTGAAATATCATTCGACAGTTAGTTAGAACTTAGAACCAAACCCGACAAAATTGAATCAAGCGGTACATCCCAGCATTAAGCAATTAGTTGCAGCTCATGGTTCAATTGGTACATCTGACATCAGCTAAACTCCCGACGTATCAAACTTTTATATGTAATATAGAACACAGGCAAGATTCATATGGTGTAAACGATAATTCAACAGATGAACCATAACATCTAGCACACATGCATAAATTCACATGACAAGTCAGTCTGTAACAACTAGGCATGGTGAAGTTATTAGTGATTACATTTAATTGCGGGT
This sequence comes from Avena longiglumis, assembly GCA_030063025.1. Classification (NCBI taxonomy): domain Eukaryota; kingdom Viridiplantae; phylum Streptophyta; class Magnoliopsida; order Poales; family Poaceae; genus Avena; species Avena longiglumis. The sequence goes on from CP125975.1 coordinate 478,921,003, forward strand.
CAATACACATCACAGACAGCAGAATTATGAAATGTAAATCATGATGATATTTGGTGGGTCAACAAGGAAATTGAACCTCTTCGCCATCAGGGCCGGTCTCCTTCTCCTCGTAGGTGAGTACATCGAGGATGGCGTCTGGGTCGGCGACAATGAGCTTGAAGGCCTCGAAGGCGTGCCCGTACTTGCGGTAGAGCGGCCAACAGATGCGCACGTAGATGGGCTCGAGGTCGATCTCGAGGGTCTCCGCGACGTGTCGCATGATGGAGTGCACGAGCTTGGACTTGTTGTACTTGTCCTCGCAGGAGCGCGCCTCCTCCTCGGAGACCCGGCGCTTGGAGAGATCGATGTAGCCCTTGTCGCGGTCGACACGGAGCACGATGGCGGGCTCCTGGCGTCCGACCTTGATGAGCGAGGAAATGGACCTGATGCGTCGGCGGGAGAGCTCGGAGAAGAGTATCATGCCCTCGACGTTGTTGTACTCGAGGAGCGAGACGTAGGCGCCCATGTCGGCGATGTGCTTGACCTGGATCATCACCGCGGCGTCCACCTCCGGGAACCGCGCCTCGTACATCCGGCACTCCAGGTTCGGCATCGCGGCGTCCGCGTGGGGACCCGGGGCGTCGCCGGAGCTGGAGGGCGACGCCGCGGATCTAGGGTTTCCTTGGGTTTTGCTCGGAGAGCGGCGGCGGCCAGAGGATGCTGCTTTGTTGTATACCTCTCTCTCGGGTGGGAGTGGGAATGGGGGAGAAGTGATCCGATCCGACGGTCCTGGACTCCTGGTGGTGGTGGCCTTGTTGTGCTTGTGGGGGTTTGCTGATCACGATAGCGTACTTTAAAGAATACGTTAGCGCTGAACCGTTTGCGTAGTTTGGTCTTCAGTGGCAGGGAGCTCGGCTCGTGCCGCTCACGCGAGCTCACCTCACCACCGGATCCCCTTCCTTTCTCCCTCTTACCGCCGCCTCTTTTCTTGGAGCGGAGGAAAGAAGGAGGACAAGAAGCCGCCGGGAGGAACATCTCGGCTTGGCTCTTCTCCTTCTTCGTCCCCCATTGCCTCCTTCTGGCTTTCTAGCGACTCCCACGGGCCGTGCACCCGCAGCTTCCTCCACCGTCGCGCTACCGAGAGGGGAGCGATCAGACCGCGGGATGGCTTCACCGGAGCCATCGGCGCCGGCTGCCGGTGCGGGCGGCGATGCGGCGAGCCAGACGGCCTCCGTCGCGGTGGAGCAGATCCGGTTGCCGTCGCAGGACGAGATGAAGGCGCAGGAAATGTGGAACAACTGCTTCGTCCGGAGCGTCATGAGTGGTGTCATGGGTAACGCTACTCAATCTCTTTTACTCGGTTGCTCCTACTTAGAAGTATGCCACGGTTGTCACGGGGAAACTCTGAACATTATTTGTTGTACATGTGCTCATAAATGTGTGATTAAATCATGCTAAAAGGCGGATTTTTTGTTGTTGCAACCAAGTCAATATGTCTCCACGATCTAGTTCAAATTCATGACATAGTAGATTGACTTCGCGTCAGTGCTATGGGAAAAAAATTAGATATTCTTATGAACATTTGCACTAGTTTACATGTTAGTATTAGGGTATCATTTGAAGTTTGGTATCACTAGAAATGTCCTCCTGTTAACTGCTAGCTAACAGGGTTGAAGGAACACCTTTGGGGGCGATAAAAGAAAACCTTTTTGCTCCCATTTCAGTTAACTTTCATGTGAACTTGCCTCAGAGAGATGGGTGTAAAGTTGCCGTTGTGATTTGTCATGTAAAGTTGGGGTCGAGGAATCAGCTCAATAAATTTCAGAACGGAGTTAAGGCATATAATGTCTGTGCTTCACTCTGTATATTACCTTTCAGAGACTTGACATTGAGAGTCTCCCTCTACATGTCAGATGGTCAAGCATTCAGGAAGTGGTTGGACCAAGTTTCAACTAATCTGAAAGAGGTTTGGTAGAGTATTAGAGAAGTTGCTGTTTAATGATGCTCAATCTTTTTGCACCAGCATGTGATGTACAAGTATCTATTGTCCGGTTTTGCCTTGTGTAATGATTTGTTTGTTGATGTTTTAGGGGATAGAACCAGTGATGTCGATACCATGAGTATCAGTATTTCCTTTAAGTTTGCATTTGGTAACTAAGGTAGAACCCCTGTTGGCTATTGACTAGTACTTTTATGCTTGTCCAGTCATGCTTTGTTTTACCTTCTAAACAGCCTGGGGTATCGTCTGCATGCTTATCCCACATGCATGGTGCATAGTGCTTTATACAATGGACTTTTTTTGCGGGTTTTATACTTGCGGAGTATGCAAAACTGTTATTAACAGCACTGCTTTCATTTGATAGGTGGTGGTCTTGGTGTACTTATGGGACTATTCGTTGGAGCTTTGGACAATCCAATAATGCAAGACGAGATGACAGCAAGGCAACAAATAGTCTACCAGGCAAAGCAGATGGGAAGGAGAAGTTTGAGCAATGCTAAGACCTTTGCAGTAATGGGCTTGATTTTCTCTGCAACTGAATGTGTCATAGAGAAGGTAGATGCAGTGTGACATTTTTTTTCACCTGTGCGCAGTTTTTAACGTTTAATACTTATTTGGTCACTTCAAATTGTCCTGGCAGGCTCGGGCAAGGCATGATGTTGTCAATTCTGCAGTAGCTGGCTGTGTCACAGGAGGGGCTCTAGCTGTGAAAGGTAAGTTTGTCTGTAATAACTGTGAATGAGATCCAACATATAATTTTACAATGGATCAATTTATGCTCCCAAGAGAATTTCCCTGGCTGCGATCATTACGGATGTTTAGGTTGGCTTGAGGTTGATGGGCCGACATTTCTTTTCAGATGTACGAAAGGGTGTAAACGCGCTCTAAAAGTAGTTCGATTATACTAGGACAGTTTGAAGGGCAACCATACTCGATCATGTAGTTGGTGCGACAGACCAGCAGTTTGTGTCCTGAATAATGGAATTCTCTATTCTCAGATCTCAGATAGTTTCTTCTATAAAATTATGGTACGCTTTTGGCGTACTCTCGAAAAAAAAAGGATCTCAGATAGTTTAACCAATGCTACATTTGTGGTATTTGGGGGTTTGGAGATACCTATGTCTGTTATGGTGTTTTCATCACTTACCTTCTTTATCACTTGATTCTGTACTGCTTAACCAATGTTGGGATCACTTCTTTTGAAACAATTGTCTGGTATTTTTGATTTGGCTAATTTTAGGAGTAAATCTTATGGATGAGGACAGCAAAACCATGGATAGAAATTACCAATCACTATAGCACTACCAAGTTCCTATATTATTGTCCGTCATGCGGCCGAATTTGAATTAGGGAATTTGTGTTTCCTTGCAGGTGGCCCTCAAGCCGCATGTGTTGGCTGCGCGGGTTTTGCTGCCTTCTCGGTGGCGATTGAGAAGTTCTTCGATCGCCATACTTGAATCACTGATGGAAACATTGCATCTGATATACATGTCAGTAAATCAACCGGTCGTTTTTGTAGCAAGCATTAGCAGGATTCAGCGTTGCCCAGGGAAATTCTAGTTATTATTTTGCAATATTCAGCCGTTGTTGCATGTATCCAGAGATTTTGTTACCTAAGTTCCATACCTTCCGGCTATCCTTAGCACTGAGTAGTGATATTATTTCTAGCAGTCTGTCTGCCGATCTGATGCTTATGTTATGTCATTCCTGCATTTTTACTGACACAATAGCTGACCGCTTGAGCTGATATGCATTTTTGCTCGACACGGCTACATAAAGGAATATATAGTTTGAGACTTAAATTTACAGTTTTACCTGTGCTTTTAGTAGTAGGGAGGTTTTTCACTGTACCCATTTATGACTTGTATCCGAAAATAGTTTCGGAGAACTCGCTTAACCTTCTACTTATGCATAGAAGCTACATATACCACAAGAATTGACATGAAATCTAATCCGGACTTGTAAGACTGATAAAGTGATACTAGCATTATAGTCAATGTGATTGCAGCCACTGCACTTTATGAAGGTGCGACATCTGTAATGTCTTGTCTACAACAAAATCCAGACTTATAAGACTGATAAAGTACGGAGTAATAGCATTACAGTCAATGAGATTACAGAAGTACACTTTACGAAGGTGCAACATCTGTAATGTCTTGTCTACAACAAAACTGTCTATATCAGCATCCCTCTAGAGTTAAGTAGCAAGTGTACTTCCTCTTAGTTTTAGTCATAGTCAAATTTCGTAAAGATTGACTAAGTATATATATGTAAAAACCTATCAATATGTACAAAACATCCTACCGTGGATTTCGTCAACTGAAAACATCCCATGGAGTATGTTGGAACTGCTTCACCGATTTCACCAATGTTTTCTTCCTGGCCTTGGATACACCTTGTTCTTTCCGGTCTTGTACCTTCCCTATTGATCTCTTCGGGAGATGTTTGAAAGCATCATTTTTTTATTGTCCTACCATTGTTGGTAAGCCGAAATACTTTTTTGATAGTGTCTCGCACGAAATCCCAATCATATTTTTCAAAGGAGTACTATCCTCGCCTAGGCATCCTTTGCCAAAGAAGATTGATGACTTGTGGATATTAATCGACCGATAGGAGCATGTATCATAAGATTGTAGAAGAAATTTAGACGCAACGAGGACCATTGAGCCAAAACTAACCCTCGAGAACTCGTTCACCCCCTGAGCGACGAATAAGAGCCAAGAAACTTTCCACATAGAATAAAAGTAGATAAGGTGACATGGGATCGACCTGGCGAAGGCCCCTCATCGGCAAAAAGGTTTCCAAAATGCCCCTATTCAACTTGATTGAGAAACAAACGGAATTAACACATCTTATCACCATTGATACCCATTATTGTGAGAAGCCCATTCTCATCATCATCTGCTCGAGTAAATACCATTCTAATCGATCATAAGCTTTTCATCATATCTAACTTGACAATACATAGATGCTTCTTCCTTTTCCTTGTCCTAATTGCATGAGCACATTCATACGCAATGAACACATTATCGGTGGTCAACCTACCATGGACAAAAGAACTTTGCTCCTTGGATATAAGAATTGAGAGGATCCTTTTCAACCTATTTGCCAATTTATCCAACACAATTTTGTATAACAAATTACATAAGCTAGGTCAAAATTGAGGAAGTACCTCCGCGACATTCATGGGTGGAGCCAGATCACTACATATTTGTACACCTATTATTTTTGGCAAAACCTTGTATACCTATGTGGCTATGTCTAATTCACATATGGAGTAATATATATCAAATACATTAGTAGACGTGATAATACCTTGACTTTTAGTGTACTATGACACCCATTCTTCATACCCTGGCTTCACCACTTGGGACATCCACTTTTGAAATCAAAACCAAAATAATGTCATTGAAATCCTCTGCGTAGAATTTTGTCTCCAGGAAGTCCCTAACCGCGCGGCAAACAAAAATGTTCCAAAATCGGCCAGGGTAGTTGGCATAAAAGGGTCGGAAGCCCATCTGGACCTGGAAAATTGGTTGGGGCCATTTGAAATAATTCCTCTTCGATTTCTCAGTTCGAGAAGGCAGTTGTCAGCATTCTATTCATATCTTTAGACACAAAGGGGTCAATCGGATTAAGGACGGTGTCACTATCCATAAAACCTTCTCAATAATATAATAAATGGTAAAAATCCAGAGCCATGTTACATATTCCTTCATCATTATTGCAGATGGAACATATATCCTTTCGTAAGGAGCTAACAGTATTTGTCTCCACTAAGACACTATTCTGAAAGAATTTTGTGTTTCGGCCACTAGCCTTAAGCCATTTCTTCCTAGACCGTTGTTAGTACATTACCTCCTTTCTCTCATAAATTTCATGTAGATTTTCTTTCACATGTAGGTAGGTAATGTGGTCTAGTTTGTAGAAAAATTAATAAACATGAATTTCGACTTTTTCTGGAAAAAAAAGGTCATGCCATGGTAAAACGGCTATAACTGCTACATACGATGTCGATTTTTTTAATATATTAAAATGACGAGCACAAAATTTCACATCCGCTCGCAACATTCGTAGATCGTTTAGTGATTATTTGGATTCTCAAAATTCGAAAAGGAAAAAAAGTTACGGCAGAAAGAAGATATTTTTTTGTAGGAAAAAAATGGTGGCCACTTACCCGTGTGAGTGTGGGCGGGATTCGAAATTCGAATCCGACCGGACACCTACCCCTCTCCTTTTTACCTCTCATTCTTCTCCTTCTCCTCCCTTCTCCTTCTCCTTTTCCTTTTCATTCTCCTCCTCCTTCTCTATGGCCTCCTCTCTTCGGGCTCCTTGCTTTGGCCTCCTCTTCCTTGCAGTATGACGGCGACGGCAGCCTCCTCCTCCTCCTTGCAGTGACGACGACGACCTCCTCCTCTGACAATGACGGCGGCCTCCTCTTCCTCCTTCTTGCAGTGACGACGGCAACGACAGCCTTCTCCTCCTCCTCCGACGGGGGTCTCCTCCTCCTCTTCCGATGGAGGCCTCCTTATCCTTGTAGTGACGACGGTGGCCTCCTCATCATCCTCCTTGCAGTGATAACGGCGACCTCTCCGACGAGGCGACGATGACCTCTTCGATGAGGCAACGATGATGACCGCTCCTACAAGCGATGACGACGACATCGGTGAGATCCAGATCTCCCTTTTTTTGAAAATTGACATTTTTACCTGTGGCACACCTGTACCCCTACCTATGGCACACCGGGTGGTGGGTACATGTAGTGCGCTACGGGTAAATTTTATCCGTAGCGTGAATTTTGTAGCGTACTGCAAGTGCTCTATGGGTGCCCAAAATCGGTGCGCCATGGGTAGCTGTTTTCCAAGTAGTGTGGAGCGGACGGAGCAGTTCCCATGTAGAGCACGCACGGTAGCGCCGCCCCTGCATGTGCGTGCGTCGCCGTGAGTCGTGTCTTTTGGCTGGAGGCGCGGGAGTGGTAGCCGCGAGCAGGGGCAATGGTTGTAGTGCCGGTGTCAGAGGTGGTGCCGCGAGCCAAACCTCCTTATTTTTTGATTTGTGTTTTTTTATATTTTATGAATATTTTGTTCTTTAATTGGGCCGACACGTGGATCATGTCCATGTCAGCAAATAGCCCCTAATAGTTGGGTCCCACCTGTTAGAATCGTTTTCAATTCGTAACCAATTCGAGTTTCGTGTTTTTTTTAATTTCTACCCACAAAACGTAAAGTGGTACCAAAGTCAAAAATGCAATTTTGTCGCAAATGTGCTGGTTTTACGCTAATCCTGATAAAGTAATACTAGTACTATAGCAACAATAAGCGAGGATCGGTTCTCTCCGATAGTAAAATGTTATTATAGTCCGATACACTTTATCTTTTTTTTGAACAGAAAGGCCCAGAAGAGCCAAGAGCTGTTGCATTAATACCGGCGGTAGGTTACAAATAAGCACCAAGGCCCTGTAAAGAAAGAAATTACAAAAAAGTCTTAGAAAATTACACAGAGGACCCTAGGGAAAAGAGGAAAAAGCAATCAGGTCCCGCGTCCTCATCTCCACCGCTGCTAGCAGGAGACCATCGACGACAACCCATCCTCTCACCGAGGACGCAACCACTTGGGATAGGGAGGGTGCAACACGTTGTCATAGCACCTGAGAAGGGCCTCCTCTTTGGAGGTTGAAGATATGCCCTCGCCGGCATCATCCAAGGCAGCCATGACGAGGGTGGGAGCGGCTGCCTCACAGCCATTAGAGCCAGCAGCAGGACGGCGCACCACCATTTGCAAGAAGTTTCTGCAGAATAACTCCCATATCGAAAGCGCAACAGAAACCTTCCCTGCCATCTCTTGCACGAAGAGCACATCGCCTTCGCCCTACCTCTCCTCGCTGCCACGGCCGGCAAGAGGAAATTCACTTGCGTCGCAGTTCCAGAATAGGGGATGGCACCGAACATGGCACTTAGGGCGTCTCCAATGTTTATTTTCAAAAGAGGCCATAATCTGGGCCCAGCACTTGAGTAGTAGGCTAAAACCAACGCAGTGTATAAATCGAGTTGAGCTTTAAGGTGGGGCCCACGGGCCAGTTTTTTCTTATTCTACCGAACCACATTTTCCCTATGACCGCGCGAGACATATCCAGAAAATTCCCAATCGTACCAAGTTCGGCTCGGAGCGAGGAACACGATGGCGGCGGTCTCCATGGTCGGCGTTGCGGCGCTCTCCGCGACCCTCAGACCGTGCGTCTCCGCGCTAACTGGTCGTAGGCAGCCGCGCTAGAACTTCACGCCGCGGTGGCCGGCGTCGAGGTCGTCGGAATCGGCCGCGGTCTGGTCGTAGGCGGCCGCACTGAAAATTCACGCCGCGGTGGCCGGCGTCGAGGTCGTCGGAATCGGCCGCATGGGCAAAGCTGTTGTGTGTGGCGGCCGTCCTCGAGGCTGTTGGTCTGGGCTGCCTCCGCACCGAAGGCCAAGCTGCTCGTCACGGTCATCTCTGTGAGTAACTAGCTAATCATGTGTGTCTTGAGCTGAAGAAAAATTTCCATACTGCAGTGTTGTTGTCTTTGGACTTGTATTGAGATGAAATGGATAAATCTAGAAGTGAACTGTATGTTGTGTTTGCAATTTTATTCATACGAAATTGATAACATTAGTACATACAGATAAACTTGCTGAAGAAAGATTAAGAACTTACATTGCACATAAAATAGTACATATGTATTACAAACTGGTTCAAATGATGGAGAAATAAACTATAAATTAAAAAGTTAAACAAATCTTGAACTAGATAATACTAATCTTGGTCTTGGTCGTCGTTGAATTGTTGCCAAATATGTTGTACTAGATCTTCCTTCAGTTGTCGATGCATCGGTCGATCGTGGATACGAGTGTTCACTTCAAGAACAGTTGCGAAATCATGGATTGGACCATGGGCATAGCCTTCAATTTGTTCAGAACTCCCTTGGTCATATGTGTAATCTTGGTTTATGTCATTTTCTTCTCTCTCATCTTCAATTATCATGTTATGCATGATAATACAACCATACATAATATCAACAAGATTTTTCCTGTGCCACATACGCACAGGTGTGCTTACTATGGCCCAACGTTTTTGCAAAACCCCAAATGAGCGCTCTACATCTTTTCTACAAGCCTCTTGCTCCTGTGCGAACAACTTAGCCTCATGAGTCTGGGGTAGTGGTGTAGGGGCTTGTAGCATGGAAAACAAAAAATTTCTATCGCATGAACACAGACAAGCCAAGATCTTTCTACTAGATTGTAGCAACGAATCGATAGAGTACTAACCCTCGAAGATCCAAAGCGGTTAACGAGAGCAGATTCTCGTGGATGATGTAGTCGTACACTTCCGATCTCAAGATCACGTAGACGATCCTTCCGGCGCTGCGTTCCGGCAGCGCTTCCATAGTCGGTCACACGTTCGGTACTCGATGAAGACCTTCCTCTCTCTTGTTCCAGCAGGCAGCGGAGGTTGTATCACTCTCCTCGCGATTCCGGCAGCACGACGGCGTGGCACCGGAAGTAGAGGGGAGATCTCGCAGGGCTTCGCCTTAAGCCAGAGCGAGTATGGTGGACTATGAGAGAGGCCTTGTCGATCGAGGGTTTAGAAGGCACCAAGGGAAGAGTGTAGCCGGCGGCTAGGGTTTGGGATCACCCCAACTCGGCGAGTTGGTGGTGCCCTAGGCGGCGGCAGCAGGGGTGGTGGCGCCGACGGCTTAGGGTTAGGATTTTGGGGTGTGAGAGGTGTAGGCTAGAGGGGCAGCCCTGCCCCTCCTTATATAGGTGGGAGGGCGCCAGTTGGGAGGAGGGAGTCCTCCCCCAACTCGGTCTCCTTGGCCGGCGGGTGGAGGTAGGAGGACTTCCTCCCCAAGTATGTTTCCTACTCTCCCTCCACCAAGCAAACTTGCTGTTTGACTTCTCAAATTGGCGTTTGACTTTTCAAACTAGGATTTGATTTCTCCCTTTAGTTTTCCCAGCCATGATACCTAGTACATGATGCAACCATTCCACATTGTCATGACACATTCATGTACCCTTACCCTCCGGAGTGTCGGACCTTCCGGAACTTTCTAAAACATTCCCGATGAAAACACCGGAATCATTCCCCAACTCCGAAACAGGACTTTCCTTATATGAATCTTATTCTCCGGACCATTCCGGATCTCCTCGTGATATCCCGGATCCTATCCTAGACTCCGAACAACATTCGGTCTCTTACTCATCATTCCATAACTACTCAACAACATCGAATCCTTAAGTGTGTCTCCCTACGGTTCGTGAATTATGCGGACATGATCGAGACACTTCTCCGATCAATAACCAATAGAGGAATCTGGAAATTCATATGGCTCCCACATATTTCTACGATTACTTTGCGATCGAATGAACCACTTACACACGATACCAATTTCCCTTTGTCTCACGATAGTTTACTTATCCGAGGTTTTGATCGTCAGTATCTCTGTATACCTAGTTCAACCTCGTTACTGATAAGTACTCTTTTCTTGTTCCCGTGGTATGTGATCCATTGTGAGCCAGTCACATGTTTGCAAGCTAATTGGATGACATTCCACCAAGAGGGCCCAGCGTATATCTATCCATCATATGGATGGACAAATCCCACTCTTGATCCATGAGCCTCAACCCATACTTTCTGAACACTCAATGCCACCTTTATAGCCACCCAGTTACGGTGTGGTGTTTGATGTCATCAAAGCATCCTTCCGGTGATGGTGATTAACAAGATCTCATGGTCGAAGGAATTAGGTTACTATGTATCAGAAAGCTTATAGCAAATGAACTATATTAAATGACTTGATCTTTATGCTACGCTTAACTATAGGAGTATGTCCATCATATCATTCTCCTAATGATATGACCTCATTAATAACATCTCTATGTTCATGATCAGGAAACCATGATCATATATTAACCAACAAGCTAGTTTAACAAGAGGCTTTACTAGTGACTCTTTTATGTTTACAAATCACACAAGTATTAATGTTTCCGGTTAATAAAATTATAGCATGGTATGTAAACATTTATCATAAGTATGAAGATATGATAATAACCACTTTATTATTGCCTCTTGGGCATATCTCCAACAGTCTCCCACTTGCACTAGAGCCAATAATCTAGTTTCAAACCTTTGTGTATTCAACACCTATGGCTTTCCGGTGTTGCATGTGCACGATTGCTAGTGGTCAACTGATCTCCGGATCTGACACTTCTAGGTCCGTGTGTAATTGCATGTCTTTGCGTCTCTACGCATCACTCATTCTCTAATGAGATGGCTTTGTATAAATTTGGTCCTTTGGTGAGACCTTTAGTTCTTTGGGGTTAAAACATGTTGATAATATTATCATACAACATATCTTCATAGTATTATCCCACTGTGAACTACACCTAGTTTGATAACAAACTACTTGACACAAATGCCCTCTTTAGTTGCTATAATAGCAGTCATATACTTAGCCTTTTGTTGTAGTATCTGTCACAATGTCTTAACTTTGGAACTCATCCAAATCCATTATGGAACTTACTTTCTATTATATTGTGCCACCCTTAGTTTAGATTGAGATAAACTTAATTTGTACTTTGTGACAAAACTAGTATCAATGTAGTACTTTTACAATGAACTAACCATCTATTTGTCACTTCTACAAAATGATATATTCTTAGTTCTTCCAAAAGATCATAAGAATATCCTTACTATCGTCCTATGATTATCTTATGAATCATTCTGGTATATGCTCATAACATTTAGAGCATAGGACATATCTGGATTTGTACATATCACAGTATGATTGATATAAATACTCTTTGTGATTTCATACATAAGGTATCAATCTATACTTGAATCTTTGTTTCACTTACCAAGTGTCATTACAATTGAATGTATCATCAATATTGAACTCATTCAATCCTTTTGTGCGACAAGAACCTTTCTTGTAGTTTCTATATTAAACTCATTCAATATATCATCTATGTACTTTCGGCATAACCATATTAATATGTGTTAATAAAAGATACATCATTTCCAATCAACAATATGTCTTCCACATAATGTATTAGAAACATGTCTTAGAGCTCCCACTTAATTTCTTGCAAATGCAAGCATCTTCATCGTCTCCGACGAATTTAAACTCCTTTAACAGTTTCATCATAGTGAAGATTCCAACTCTGCAATGCTTACTTCAACCATTGAAGTTTGCATATGCTTTTAGCATCCTTTGAATTAACAAAACCCTATGGACCGTGTTATGCACATGTCCTAGGTAACAATTCTATTAGAAGAACTTGTTTTGTTTATTCAACTACCACATAACAAAATTATATGTAGTGGTTGCTACATTAATCCGTCTAGACTAAATATCGCTTAATGAAAGATCAGATCTCGTCATAGTCAACTCTTTGAACATTGTTGTGAACTCTTTCCCAATATGTCGACTATTTCATAGATGTGAAACATCCATGTCTATTTCTTTATAGATCCAAACACAACTGTAAGGTCTTACACCTTTCTCGAGGGTCCTTCAAGTTCAAAACTTGATTTATCGTGTATGGAACTATCACGGATTTTATGGAGTCAGGGCCCATCATCGCTTCTTTGCATGTAGTCCGTTCATTATTCTCAAATAATGATTCAACCCTTAAATCTTGGTATTTGATTGTTTACCCGACCTACTTGGTTCAATAGAAACTTTGACCTCCGTAACCACAACCTTTGAGTCACGTGATCCATGAGCATTGTTGCTGCCTCCGGAACACTTTTCGGTGTTGCGCAACTTTGCACATATAGCTAAGTTTCTTTTAACCTTATCAAAGTTCTATTGTCCTCCCACATATGTTTTCACGAAAAATCCCTTCTCAAATAAACTTGACGTTCTAAGCGACAAACACTTTTGTCTCCGACAAACACTTTTGTCTTCGAAATAACATACAAATACAGGTTCATCCGACTTTGGTTGCAACCATCTTTCTTATGCATAGCATGCCAATGTTTAAGAAAGGACAACTTGGGTTTTATCCCAAACCATAACTTTATATGGTGTCATTTCAACGGATTATGATGGAGCTCTTTTCAGTAAAAAACGGTAGTCTCTAAAGCTTTTAATCTTTAAAATATACTGGCAGTTTTATGAATTACACCTTTGATCTTACCATGTCAGACAAGGTTTAATTACATATCTCGAACGCTCCATATTCTTATGGTGTTTCGGGAAATGCAAATCCACAGAACGATTCCTTAAATCTTAGGTATTATGCTAAACTTGTAACTCAAATATCTTCCTTTATGATCTTATCATAAACTATTTATATTCTTGTTACAATGATTTTGCACTTCATCTTGAAAATCTTTGAACTATTCAAATGTTTCATACTTCATCCTTATTAAGTAAGTATTCATATATTCACTCAAATTTTCAGAGAAAGCATATGAAGTTGAAATCCACCGCTCTTGACTACACATAATGGACTTCATACAACAATATGTACAAATTCCAATAAGCTGGTCATTCATTCCCTTTTGGCCTATGAACGAAGTTTTAATTATCTCTAGGAAAGTTTCACAAGCGTTATTTGATCAAAATCAAAAGACTCCAAAATTCCATCCACATGGAGTTCTTTCCATTATAATTTAAACGGCGATGTCACTTCCTAAGTGATTTTTCAATCAATTTGTCGTTCGACATTTTTAGCACTAGTTTTATGGATGTGATTTCTCCAACGAGGTTTGTAAATCATCCATCTTTTATGGATTACAGCAATTATTTGAACAACCCTTTTGTTCTCATAATACCTGATAAAAACAAATCTTGAAGGGAAGCTTTGATGTTTAACAAGCAGAACAATAACCCTTTATTTGTTCTCGATGAACATCATCACATATTCTTTTGCTAGTTACTTAGGCCATTGTAGTTCATGAATTCTGTTGTTTCGTATGACAATTCATACCAACAAATTCAGTATCCAATACTTAAGAACCACATTATTTAACAAGCAAATAATACAACCATAACACGTATATCATCTATATACCTGAGTTGAACAATATCCCTCACATTGTTTTAGTGATCACACGAACCAAATCCACCACATCAACACCGATCATCACGAGAGTTGATATAGTTTCAATGGCGAACAATCGACATGTTCATCATATCTACTATATGATTCATGCTTTACCTTTCGGTGATCCGTGTTCCGAGACCATGTTTGTACATGCTAGGCTCGTTAAGATCAAACCTTAGTTTCCGCATGAGCAAATATGGCTTGCTCACGTTGTATACACTTGCGGAATCTAACACACCCGATCATCACGTGGTGCTTCGAAACAACAAGCTTTAGCAACGGTGGTAACTAAGGGTGAACACTTTAGGACTTGAAATTCATGTGCATGAGGGATCATCTTATAATGCTACCATCGTCTACTAAGCAATACAAGATGCATAAAGGATTAACATCACATGCAATTCATAATATGTGATATGATATGGCCTTTCTTCTTTGTGCTTCCGATCTCCATCTTCAAGCACGAACATGATCTCCATCATCACCGGCATTGCATCAAGGTCAATGACGCTTCTCCATGGTTGTAGATCCACGGCTTCAACTATTACAACTACTTTGAATAGACACGCGGGACTTAACATAAATTAAAGACAACCATATGGCTCCTGCAGGTTGCCAACTTACAATAAGGAACATTGCATACATCAAATATAATCACAATCATGGCCATATCACATCACGACACACCGCAAAACAAAGTTAGGCGCCTCTACTTTCTTTGCATGTTTTACGTGGCTTGGGGCTTTCAATAAGTGTCGTTCTAACTTACGAACATGAACCACAACATTGATACTAGTATTGTTAATTACGTTGTAAATTGGATCTTAACTATGCTAGGAGAAAGCAGGCACCATAAAGCCACTTATGCAATACAAGTTGCATGTCAAGCGTGGAGCAAGTCTCATGAGCGATGTCATGTAAGGTTAGCCCGGCCGCTTCATCCCAACATACCGCAAGATGCAAAGTACACAAGAAGCAATCGACAATAAAAGCATCAACGCCCACAATGACCATGCATGTTCTACTCGTGCAACAGATCTACATATATACACGGCTCGATACCTTGTAGGGTTTCGTAGCATGGAAAACAAAAATTTTCTACCGCATACAAACAAACAAGCCCAGATCTATCTACTAGATTGTAGCAGTCGATGGAATAACTTACCTCGAAGATTCCAAAGTGTTTAACGAGGCGATTCTCGTGGGTGATGTAGTCGTACTCTTCCCGATCTCAAGATCGTGAGCGATCCTTCCGGCTGTGTTTCAGCGCTCCCGATCGGTCACACGTTCGATTTTCGATGAAGAACTTCCTCTCCCTTGTTCCAAAGCGGCGGAGGTTGTAGCACTCTCCTCGCGATTCAAGGCGACTGGCGTGGTACCGGAAGTAGAGGGGATATCTCGCAGGGCTTCGCCTCAAGTCGGAGCGAGTATGGTGGAGTATGAGAGAGTCCTCGGTGTTCTAGGGTTTAGACACACCAAGGAGGGATGCTAGAGCCGACGGCTAGGGTTTGGGGCACCCCAAGTCGGCTAGGGCAAAACCCTAGGCGGCGGCTATGGCGGTGGCGCCAAGCTAGGTTTGGAGGAGGTACTTATGTGTCCTAGGAGGAGCCTGCCTCCTTATATAGGTGGAGGGGCCGGCGGCCAAGGGGAGGGAGGAGAGTCCCTCCCCAACTCGGCTTAGGTGGTGTGCCGGCTTGGGGAGGAGGGTCTCCCTCCCCAACTCGGTTTCACCTTCCTCCTCTTTTCCTCTTTCCAAAACTTGTCGTTTGACTTTCAAACTAGCCGTTTGACTTTTCAATTTAGGATTTGAATAAACCCTTTATTTTGGACAGCGAAGACACTTACTACATGATGCAATCATTCCAACTTGCAATGACACATTCATGTACCCTTCCCCGAGGTCTGGGACATTCGGAACCTTCTAAAACATTCGATGAAAACAGGAATCATTCCCGAACTCAAAGCGGAACTTTCCTTATATGAATCTTATTCTCGGACCATTAGGATCTCCTCGTGATATCCGGATCCCATCCAAAACTCCGAACAGCATTGGTCTCTTTCTCATCATTCCATAACTACTCAAACAACGTGAATCCTTAAGTGTGTCTCCCTACGGTTCGTGAATTATGCGGACATGATCGAGACACTTCTCGAACAATAACCAATAGAGGAATCTGGAAATTCATATGGCTCCCACATATTTCTCTGATTACTTTGCGATCGAATGAACCACTTACATACGATACCAATTTCCCTTTGTCTCATGATACTTTACTTATACGAGGTTATGATCGTCGGTATCTCTGCATACCTAGTTCAACCTCGTTACGATAAGTACTCTTTTCTCGTTCGTGGTATGTGATCCCTTGTGAGCCGGTCACATGCTTGTAAGCTAATTGGATGACATTCCACCGAGAAGGCCAGTATATCTATCATCATATGGATGGACAAATCCCACTCTTGATCCATGTGTTTCAACCAATACTTTCCAACACTCAATGCCACCTTTATAGCCACCCGATTCACGGTGTGGTGTTTGATGTCATCAAAACATCCATCCGGTAAAGGTGATATGCATGATCTCATGGTCGAAGGAATTAGGTTACTATGTATCAGAAAGCATATAGCAATTGAACTATTGAAATGACTTGATCTTTGTGCTACGCTTATCTATAGGAGTATGTCCATCATATCATTCTCCTAACGATATGATCTTGTTGTTAATAACATCTCAATGTTCATGATAGGGAAACCACAATCATCTATTAACCAACAAGCTAGTATTATATAGAGGCTTTACTAGGGACTTCAAATTAAGTTTACAAATCACACAAGTATTAATGTTTCCTTGTTAATACTATTATAGCATGAATGTAAACATTTATCATAAACACAAAGATATAATAATAACTATATTTATTATTGCCTCTAGGGCATATCTCCATGATCTCCCACTTGCACTAGAGTCATCTAATCTAGATTACATGGTAATATACCGAACACCCATGGCGGTTTGGTCTGGTCATGTTTGCCCTCGGAGAGGTTTAGTCAATGGATCCGCCACATTCGGATCTATGTGTACTTTGCAAATCTTTATATCCCCATCACGGATATGTTCTCGAATAGCGTGAAAACGTAGCTTGATATGCTTCAGCTTCTTGTGTGACCTTGGTTCTTGCGCATTGGCTATGGCGCCCATGTTATCACAGTAGATAGACATTGGGTCCAGCGCACTAGGAACCACACCCAGCTCTGTAATGAACTCTTTCATCCATATCGCTTCTTGTGAAGCCTCTGAAGCATCCATGTATTCCGATTCAGTTGAAGATCTCGCAACAACGCTTTGCTTTGCACTCCTCTAGCTAACTGCTGCACCATTCAAAATAAATATGTATCCGGATTGTGATTTAGAATCATCCGGATCGGTGTTCCAACTAGCATCGGTGTAACCATTAACAACGAGTTGTTCATCACCTCCATAAGAAAGAACCATATCCTTAGTTCTTCTCAAGTACTTAATGATGTTTTTGACCGCTGTCCAATGATCCACTCCTGGATCACTTTGATATCTGCTAGTTAAACTAACATCATATGCAATGCCGGGTCTAGTACATAGCATGGCATACATTAGAGATCCTATGGCTGAGGCATAGGGAGTCTTACTCATCCTTTCTCTATCTTCTGCCGATGTCGGACTTTGAGTTTTACTCAAGGTCGTATTGGGCAACATGGGCAAGAACCCTTTCTTGCTATCTTCCATTCCAAACCTCTTTAGAACTTTGTCCAAATATGTACTCTGTGACAATGATATTTGGCGTTTCGATCTATCTCTATAAATCTTTATGCCTAATATGTAAGTGCTTGCCAAGATCCTTCATTGAAAAACTATTATTCAAATATTCCTTGACACTATTAAGAAGGTCTACATCATTCCCAATCAATAATATGTCATCCACATATAGTATTAAGAATGCTCTGAGCTCCCACTCACTTTCTTGTAAATACAAGCTTCTCCATAAGTTTGTATAAAACCAAAACTTTTGATCACCTTATCAAAGCGTTGATTCCAACCGGGATGCTTGCTTCAATCCATAGATGGACCTTTGAAGTTTGCACACCTTGTTAGCATCTTTAGGATCGACAAAACCTTTGGGTTGCATCATATACAACTCTTCATCAATGCCTCCATTGAGGAATCTTTGTTTTGACATCCATCGCCATATCTCATAATCATAATATGCGGCGATTGCTAACATAATCCTCACAGACTTTAGCTTCGCTCTTGGTGAGAAAGTCTCATAAGTCAACCCTGAATTTATCGTCGAAACCCTTTTGCGACAAGTCGAGCTTTATACGATAACATTACCATCGACATCTGTTTTCTTCTTGAAAATCCATTTGTTCTCGACACCTTTCGGCCATCGGTAAGTTCACCAAAGTCCATACTTGGTTTCGTACATGGATCCAATCTCGGATTTCATGGCTTCTTGCCATTTATTGGAATCTGGGCTCATCATTGCTTCCTCATATGTCTCGGGGTCATCGGTGTTGTCCACCAACATGACACTCATAACGGGATCATACCAATGCAGGTGGTACGAGTTCTCGTTGACCTCGAGGCTCTGTAGTAACTTCAACGAAGTTTCATGATCACTATCATTAGCTTCCTCTCTAATTGGTGGGCACCACAAGAACTTCTTCGGTCTTTGCGCTACTCGCAATTTCGAGAGAAGGTTCGACAACCTCGTCGAGTTCTACTTTCCTTCCAGTCACTTCTTACGATAGAAATTCCTTCTCTAGAAAGGATCCATTCTTGGCAATGAAGATTTTGCCTTCGGATCTATGATAGAAGGTATACCTAATAGTTTCCTTCGGGTATCCTATGAAGACGCATTTTTCCGCTTTGGGTTCAAGCTTGTCCATTGTAACTTCTTTACATAGGCTTCAACCCCAAACTTTAAGGAGCGACAATTTAGGTTTCTTCCCAAACCATAATTCATATGGTGTCGTTTCAACGGATTTATCTGATTGCCCTATTTAAAGTGAATCATTTGTTTCTAATGCATAACCCCAAAATGATAGCGGTAAATCGTAAGTGACATCATAGAGCGAACCATATCTAAGAGAGTTCGATTCGACGTTCGGACACACCATTCTTTGTGGTGTTCCGCCGGTGTCAATTGTGAAATTATTCCGCATTTCTTCAAATGCTCGCCAAACTCATAACTTAGATATTCACCTCCACGATCAGAACGTAGAAATTTAATCTTCTTGTTACGTTGATTCTCTACCTCACTTTGAAACTCCTTAAACTTCTCGAAAGTTTCGGACTTATGTTTCATGAAATAGATATACCCATATCTACTCAAATCATCCGTGAAGGTAAGAACATAACGATAACCACCGCGCGATGCTACACTCATTGGACCACACACATCGGTATGTATGATTTCCAATAAGTCCAGCTCGCTCCATCATCTGAGAAAATGGAGTCTTAGTCATTTTACCCATCGGACATGCTTCGCATCTATCAAGTGATTCAAAATCAAGTGATTCAAGAAGTCCATCGAATGGAGTTTCTTCATCGTTCACTCCAATGTGACCAAGGCAGCGATTGCCACATATAGGTCGAATTATCGCTTGATTTCAAACGTTTAGCCTCAATGTTGTTGATATGTGTATTTCCACTATCGAGATTCAATAAGAATAGACCATCTATCAAAGGTGCATGTGCATAAAACATATTACTCATATAAATCGAACAACCATTATTCTCATATTTAAACAAGTAACCGTCTCGCAATAAACAAGATCCCGATATAATGTTCATGCTCAACGCAGGCACCAAATAACAATTATTTAAGTATAAAACTAATCCCGATGGTAGATGAAGGGGTAGCGTGCCGACCGCGATCACATCAACCTTTGATCCATTTCCCACGCGCATCGTCACCTCGTTCTTCGCTAGCTTCCGTTTATTCTGCACCTGTTTGAGTTACAAATATGAGCAACCGAACCGATATCAAATACCGGGCACTACTACAGTACTAGTGAGATACACATCAATAACATGTATATCGGATATACCTTTCTTCTTGATGTTGCCGTTCTTCAAATCCGCCAAGTACTTTGGGCAATTCCGCTTCGATGACCTTCTCCCTTGTAGTAAAGCACTCGATGTCGGGCTTAGGTCCAGCCTTGGTCTTCTTCGTCGGCGTGGTAACTTTCTTACCACCCTTCTTGAAGTGTCCCTTCTGCTTAGACTTGCCTTTCTTGAATTTGGTGGTCTTATTGACCAACAACACTTGGTGCTCTTTCTTGATCTCCACTTCTGCAGACTTCAACATGGCAAAGAGTTCTGGCAACTTCTTGTTCATGTTCTGCATGTTGTAGTTCATCACAAAGTTCTTGTAACTTGGTGGTAGTGATTGGAGGACACGGTAAATCCCCAAATCATTAGGAATCACTATACCCAAGCTTTGAAGTTTGTTTGCGTGCCCAGACATCTTAAGCACATGCTCACTAACGGAGCTGCCCTCTTCCATCTTGCAGTTAAAGAACTTTTCAGAAGCCTCATAGCTTTCAATTGTCGCATGAGCCTCAAAAATCAATTTGAGATCCTCGACAATATCATATGGGTCTGAATTCTCAAACCTTTTCTGAAGCTCCGATTCTAAACCATACAAGATAGCACTGCAGGCGTAGTCTTGAGTCTTAAGTGAGGTAGCGTTTTTACTTCATCGGGAGCATCAGCTGCAGGTGGGTCACCTAGCGGTGCATCCAGCACATAGGTCAAATTACCAGCTGTGAGGACAATCCTCAAATTGCGGAACCAATCCGCGAAGTTGCTTCCATTGTTTTTCAACAATTCTTTCTCTAGTAATGCATTAAAATTGATGGTAGGGGCTTCCATTGATCTACAACATATTTGCAATAGTTTAGACTAAGTTTATGACAAATTGAGTTCATATTAATAAAATTAATCTAGGTGAACTCCCACTCAAAACAATATCCCTCACATTGTTTTAGTGATCACACGAACCAAATCCACCACATCAACACCGATCATCACGAGAGTTGATATAGTTTCAATGGCGAACAATCGACATGTTCATCATATCTACTATATGATTCATGCTTTACCTTTCGGTGATCCGTGTTCCGAGACCATGTCTGTACATGCTAGGCTCGTTAAGATCAAACCTTAGTTTCCGCATGAGAAAATCTGGCTTGCTCACGTTGTATACACTTGCGGAATCTAACACACCCGATCATCACGTGGTGCTTCGAAACAACAAGCTTTAGCAACGGTGCTAACTAAGGGTGAACACTTTATGACTTGAAATTCATGTGCATGAGGGATCATCTTATAATGCTACCGTCGTCTACTAAGCAATACAAGATGCATAAAGGATTAACATCACATGCAATTCATAATATGTGATATGATATGGCCTTTCTTCTTTGTGCTTCCGATCTCCATCTTCAAGCGAACATGATCTCCATCATCACGGCATTGCATCAAGGTCAATGGCGCTTCTCCATGGTTGTCGTCCACCGGCTTCAACTATTACAACTACTTTGAATAGACACGCGGTCTTAACATAAATTAAAGACAACCATATGGCTCTGCGGTTGCCAACTTACAATAAGGAACATTGCATACATCAAATATAATCACAATCATGGCCATATCACATCACAACACACCGCAAAACAAAGTTAGGCCTCTACTTTCTTTGCATGTTTTACGTGGCTTGGGGCTTTCAATAAGTGTCGTTCTAACTTAAGAACATGAACCACAACATTGATACTAGTATTGTTAATTACCGTTGTAAATTGGATCTTAACTATGCTAGGAGAAAGCAGCACCATAAAGCCACTTATGCAATACAAGTTGCATGTCAAGCGTGGAGCAAGTCTCATGAGCGATGTCATGTAAGGTTAGCCCGGGCGCTTCATCCCAACATACATAAGATGCAAAGTACACAAGAAGCAATCGACAATAAAAGCATCAGCCCACAATGACCATTGTGTTCTACTCGTGCAGCAGATCTACATATAGACACGGCTCGATACCCTTTGTAGGGTTTCGTAGCATGGAAAACAAAAATTTCTACATACAAACAAACAAGCCAAGATCTATCTACTAGATTGTAACGAGTCGATGGAATAACTTACCCTCGAAGATTCCAAAGTGTTTAACGAGGCGGGTTCTCGTGGGTGATGCGATCGTACTCTTCCGATCTCAAGATCGCGTGAAGCGATCCTTCCGTGCTGCGTTAAGCAGCTCCCGCAATCGGTCACACGTTAATTTTCGTGAAGACCTTCCTCTCCTTGTTCCAGCGGTGGAGGTTGTAGCACTCTCCTCGCGATTCCGGCCTGTGGCGTGGTGCGGAAGTAGAGGGAGATCTTCTGAGGCTTCGCCTCAAGCCGAGTATGGTGGAGTATGAGAGAGTCCTCGGTGTTCTAGGGTTTAGACACACCAAGGAGGGGATGCTAGAGCCGGCGGCTAGTGTTTGGGGCACCCCAAGTCGGCGGCTAGGGAAAAACCCTAGGGGGCGGCGGCGGCTATGGTGGTGGCGCCAAGCTAGGGTTTGGAGGGGAGGTACTTATGTGTCCTAGGAGGGAGCCCTGCCCCTCCTTATATAGGTGGAGGGCGGCCAAGGGAGGAGTCCCTCCCAAATCGGCTTGGGTGGTGCAGGCTTGGAGGAGGACTCCTCCCCAACTCGTTTCACCTTCCTCCTCTTTTCCTCTTTCCAAAACTTGTCGTTTGACTTTCAAACTAGCCGTTTGACTTTTCAATTTAGGATTTGAATAAACCCTTTATTTTGGACAGCGAAGACACTTAGTACATGATGCAATCATTCCAACTTGCAATGACACATTCATGTACCCTTCCCTCCGGTCTTGGGACATTCCGGAACCTTCTAGAACATTCCCGATGAAAACACGGGAATCATTCCCGAACTCCGAAACGGAACTTTTCTTATATGAATCTTATTCTCCGGACCATTCCGGATCTCCTCGTGATATCCCGGATCCCATCCGAAACTCCGAACAGCATTCGGTCTCTTTCTCATCATTCCATAACTACTCAAACAACGTCGAATCCTTAAGTGTGTCTCCCTACGGTTTGTGAATTATGCGGACATGATCGAGACACTTCTCCGAACAATAACCAATAGAGGAATCTGTTGGAGATATGCCCTAGAGGCAATAATAAATGTAGTTATTATTATATCTTTGTGTTTATGATAAATGTTTACATTCATGCTATAATAGTATTAACAAGGAAACATTAATACTTGTGTGATTTGTAAACTTAATTTGAAGTCCCTAGTATAGCCTCTATACTTCACTAGCTTGTTGGTTGATTAAATGATTGTGGTTTCCCTATCATGAACATTGAGATGTTATCAACAACAAGATCATATCGTTAGGAGAATGATATGGTGGACATACTCCTATTGATAAGCGTAGCATAAAGATCAAGTCATTTCAATAGTTCAATTGCTATATGCTTTCTGATACATAGTAACCTAATTCCTTCAACCATGAGATCATGCATATCACCTTTGGGATGGATGCTTTGATGACATCAAACACCACACCGTGGCGGGTGGCTATAAAGGTGGCATTGAGTGTTCGGAAAGTATTGGTTGAAACACATGGATCAAGAGTGGGATTTGTCCATCCATATGACGGATAGATATACTCTGGGCCCTCTCGGTGGAATGTCATCCAATTAGCTTGCAAGCATGTATTTGGGTCACAAGGGATCACATATCAGGGAGCGAGAAAAGAGTACTTATCGGTAGCGAGGTTGAACTAGGTATGCGGAGATACAAGCGATCATAACCTCGGATAAGTAAACTATCGTGAGACAAAGGGAAATTGGTATCGTATGTAAGTGGTTCATTCGATCGCAAAGTAATCGTAGAAATATGTGGGAGCCATATGAATTTCCAGATTCCTCTATTGGTTATTGTTCGGAGAAGTGTCTCGATCATGTCCGCATAATTCAGATTCCTCTATTGTTTATTGTTCGGAGAAGTGTCTCGATCATGTCCGCATAATTCACGAACCGTAGGGAGACACACTTAAGGATTCGACGTTGTTTTAAGTAGTTATGGTGTTATGAGAAAGAGACCGAATGTTGTTCGGAGTCTCGGATGGGATCCGGGATATCACGAGGTGATCCGGAATGGTCCGGAGAATAGGATTCATATAAGGAAAGTCCCGTTTCGGAGTTCGGGAATGATTCCGGTGTTTTCATCGGGAATGTTCTAGAAGGTCGGATTGTCCGGCACTCGGGAGGGTACATGAATGTGTCATTGAATGATTGCATCATGTACTAAGTGTTCTTCTGTTCCAAAAACATGAAAGTCAAATTGCGGTTTGAAAGTCAAGCGGCTAAAACAGAAACGTGGAAAACAGAAGCTGTGGGAAGCGAGCTGTGGGAAACATGCAAGAGGAGGTTGAAACCAACTTGGAGGAGGTTCCTCTCCTCCAAGCCGCCCAGCCCTAGGCCGAGTTGGGGAGGACTCCTCCCTCCTGGCCTAGCCCTCCATCTATAAAAGGAGGCGGGGCCTCCTCCTTGAGACACACAAGTTTCTACCTCGATCTCGGTTTAGAGCCGTTTGGTTTAGAGCTTCTAATTGCTTTAGCCTGCAGTTTAGAGCCTTCTAATTGGTGTGTCTAATCTCTAGACCACTAATAGCCCTCTCTTATAATCCACCATACTCGCTTAGGCGAAGCCTGCGGGATTCCCTCTACTTAGGTACCACGCCGTTGTCTTTGGAATCGCGAGAGTGCTACAACCTCCGCTTCTTTGGAACAAGGGAGAGGAAGGTCTTCGAAATCGAAACGTGTGACCGATTGCGGAAGCGCCTTAGGAGCAGGAAGGATCGTCCACGATCTTGAGATCGGAAGAGTACGACTACATCACCCACGAGAATCCGCTCTCGTTAAACACTTTGGAATCTTAGAGGTAAGTTATTCCATCGACTCGTTGCTACAATCTAGTAGATAGATCTTGGCTTGTTTGTTTGTATCGATAGAAAATTTTGTTTTCCATGCTACGAACCCCTACGATGGTATCAGTCGTGTATATGTAGATCTGTTGCCTGAGTAGAACACAATGGTCATTGTGGGCGTTGATGCTTTATTTTGATTGCTTTTGTGTACTTTGCATCTTGCGGTATGTTGGGATGAAGCGGCGGGCTAACCTTACATGACATCGTTCATGAGACTTGCTCCACGCTTAACATGCAACTTGTATTGCATAAGTGGCTTTCGGTGCTGTTTCTCCTAGCATAGTTAAGATCCAATTTACAACGGCTAATCAACAATGCTAGTATCAATGTTGTGGTTCTTGTTCGTAAGTTAGAGCGACACTTATTGAAAGCCCCAAACCACGTAAAATATGCAAAGAAAGTAGATCGTCTAACTTTGTTTTGCAGGTGTCTGATGATGTGATATGGCCATGATTGTGATTATATTTGATGTATGCAATGTTCCTTATTGTAAGTTGGCAACGGCGGAGACATATGGTTGTCTTTAATTTATGTTAAGACCCGCGTGTCTATTCAAAGTAGTTGTAATAGTTGAAGCGGTGGGCGACAACCATGGTGAAGCGTCATTGACCTTGATGCAATGCGGTGATGATGGAGATCATGTTCGTGCTTGAAGATGGAGATCGGAAGCACAAAGAAGAAAGCCATATCGTATCACATATTATGAATTGCATGTGATGTTAATCCTTTATGCATCTTGTATTGCTTAGTAGAGCGGTAGCATTATAAGATGATCCCTCATGCACATGAATTTCAAATCATAAAGTGTTCACCCTTAGTTAGCACCGTTGCTAAATCTTGTTGTTTCGAAGCACCACGTGATGATCGGGTGTGTTAGATTCCGCCAGTGTATACAACGTGAGCAAGCCAGATTTGCTCATGCGGAAACTAAGGTTTGATCTTGACGAGCCTAGCATGTACAGACATGGTCTCGGAACACGGATCACCGAAAGGTAAAGCATGAATCATATAGTAGATATGATGAACATGACGATTGTTCGCCATTGAAACTATATCAACTCTCGTGATGATCGGTGTTGATGTAGTGGATTTGGTTCGTGTGATCACTAAAACAATGTGAGGATGTTGTTTTGGTGGGAGTTCACCTAGTTTAATTTCATTAATTAATTTGAACTCAATTTGTCATAAACTTAGTCTAAACTATTGCAAATATGTTGTAGATCAATGGCAGCCCTACCATCAATTTTAATGCGTTCTAGAGAAAGAAAAGTTGAAAAACAATGGAAGCAATCATGGATTGGTTCCGCAATTTGAGGATTGTCCTCACGGTGGTAATTTGACCTATGTCTTTGGATGCACCGCTAGGTGACCCACTGCGGTGATGCTTCCGATGAAGTAAAGAATGTTTACCTCGCTCGGAAGAATCGGTACTCCATAGTTCAATGTGCTATCTTGTATGGTTTAGAATCGGACTTGTAAAGGTTTGAAGAGTCGACCCATATGATATTGTCGAGGGTCTCAAATTGATTTTTGAGACTCATGCGGCAATTGAAAGCTAAGCTATGAGGCTTCCGAAAAGTTCTTTAACTACAAGATGGAAGAGGGCAGCTCGTCGGTGAGCATGTGCTTAAGATATGCAGGGCACGCAAACAAACTTCAAAGCTTGGGTATAGTGATTCCTAATGCTTTGGGGATTTAGCGTCCTCGATCCTTTGCCACCAAATTAGGAACTTTGTGATGAACTACAACATGCGAACATGAACAAAGAGTTGCGAGCTGTTTGCTATGTTAAAGTCTGCTGAAGTGGAGATCAAGAAGAGCACCAAGTGTTGATGGTCAATAAGACCACCAAACTCAAGAAAGGCAAGTCTAAGCAAAGGACACTTCAAGAAGGGTGGTAAGAAAGTTACCATCTTGAAGAAGACCAAGGACGGACCCAAGCCGAGTGCTTTTCGCAGGAGAAGGTCACTGAAGTGGAATTGCCCAAAGTACTTGGCGGATCTGAAGAACGGCAACATCAAGAAGAAAGGTATATCGATATACATGTTATTGATGTGTATCTCACTAGTACTCGTAGTAGTGCACGGTATTTGATCTTGGTCGGTTGCTCATATTTGTAACTCGAAGCGGTCTTTGAATAAGCGAAAGCTAGCGAAGAACGAGGTGACGATGCGCGTGGGAAACGGATCAAAGGTTGATGTGATCGCGGTCGGCACGCTACCCCTTCATCTACCATCGGGATTAGTTTTATACTTAAATAATTGTTATTTAGTGCATGCGTTGAGCATGAACATTATATCAGGATCTTATTTATTGCGAGACGGTTACTTGTTTAAGTCAGAGAATAATGGTTGTTCGATTTATATGAGTAATATGTTTTATGCACATGCACCTTTGATAGATGGTCTATTCTTATTGAATCTCTATAGTGGAAATACACATATCAATACCATTGAGGCTAAACGTTTGAAATCAAGCGATAATTTGACCTATATGTGGCACTATCGTCTTGGTCACATTGGAGTGAAACATATGAAGAAACTCCATTCCGATGGACTTCTTGAATCACTTGATTTTGAATCACTTGAAAGATGCGAAGCATGTTTGATGGGAAAAATGACTAAGACTCCATTTTCTGGTATGATGGAGCGAGCTACGAACTTATTGGAAATCATACATACCGATGTGTGTGGTCCAATGAGTGTAGCATCGCCCAGTGGTTATCGTTATGTTCTTACCTTCACAGATGACTTGAGTAGATATGGGTATATCTATTTCATGAAACATAAGTCCGAAAATTTCGAGAAGTTTAAGGAGTTTCAAAGTGAGGTAGAGAATCAACGTAACAAGAAGATTAAATTTCTACGTTCTGATCGTGGAGGTGAATATCTAAGTTACGAGTTTGGCGAGCATTTAAAGAAGTGCGGAATACTTTCACAATTGACACCTTGGGAACACCACAGCGTAATGGTGTGTCGAACGTCAGAATCGAACTCTCTTAGATATGGTTCGTTCTATGATGTCACTTCTGATTTACGCTATCATTTTGGGGTTAAGCATTAGAAACAGCCGCATTCACTTTAAATAGGGCAATCTAAATCCGTTGAAACGACACCGTATGAATTATGGTTTGGGAAGAAACCTAAATTGTCGTTCCTTAAAGTTTGGGGATGCGAAGCCTATGTAAAGAAGTTACTGTAGGACAAGCTTGAACCCAAAGCGGAAAATGCGTCTTCATAGGATACCGAAGGAAACTATGGGTATACCTTCTATCATAGATCCGAAGGCAAAATCTTCGTTAAGAATGGATCCTTTCTAGAGAAGGAATTTCTCTCGAAAAGAAGTGATGGAAGGAAAGTAGAACTTGACGAGGTTGTCGAACCTTCTCTCGAAATTGCAGTAGCGGCACGGAAGAAGTTCTGTGGTGCTGCACCAATTAGAGAGGAAGCTAATGATGTTGATCATGAAACTTGGGTTGAAGTTGCTCTGAGCCTCGGAGGTCAGCGAGAACTCGTACCCTCCATTGGTATGATCCGTTATGAGTGTCATGTTGGTGGACAACACGATGACCCGAGACATATGAGGAAGCGATGAGCCCAGATTCCAATAAATG
Source organism: Avena longiglumis (assembly GCA_030063025.1). Lineage (NCBI taxonomy): Eukaryota > Viridiplantae > Streptophyta > Magnoliopsida > Poales > Poaceae > Avena > Avena longiglumis. The sequence continues at coordinate 478,949,716 of CP125975.1, forward strand.
GCAAGAAGCCATGAAATCCGAGATTGGATCCATGTACGAAAACCAAGTATGGACTTTGGTGGACTTACCGGATGGCCGGAAGGCTGTCGAGAACAAATGGATTTTCAAGAAGAAAACAGATGCTGATGGTAATGTTACTGTCAATAAAGCTTGACTTGTCGCAAAAGGGTTTTGACAAATTCAAGGATTTGACTAGGATGAGACTTTCTCACTAGTAGCGAAGCTAAAATATGTGAGGATTATGTTAGCAATCGCTGCATATTACGATTATGAGATATGGCAGATGGATGTCAAAACAGCATTCCTCAATGGAGATATTGATGAAGAGTTGTATATGATGCAACCCAAAGGTTTTGTCGATCCTAAAGATGCTAACAAGGTATGCAAACTTCAAAGGTCCATCTATGGATTGAAGCAAGCGTCCCGAAGTTGGAATCAACGTTTTGATAAGGTAATCAAAAGTTTTGGTTTTATACAAACTTATGGAGAAGCTTGTATTTACAAGAAAGTGAGTGGGAGCTCTGTAGCATTCTTAATACTATATGTGGATGACATATTGTTGATTGGGAATGATGTAGACCTTCTTAATAGTGTCAAGGAATATTTGAATAATAGTTTTTCAATGAAGGATCTTGGCGAAGCAGCTTACATATTAGGCATAAAGATTTATAGAGATAGATCGAAATGCCAAATACCATTGTCACAGAGTACATATTTGGACAAAGTTCTAAAGAGGTTTGGAATGGAAGAAAGCAAGAAAGGGTTCTTGCCCATGTTGCTTATCGACCTTGAGTAAAACTCAAAGTCCGACATCGGCGAAGATAGAGAAAGGATGAGTAAGACTCCCTATGCCTCGACCATAGGATCTCTAATGTATGCCATGCTATGTACTAGACCCGACATTGCATATCCGTTAGTTTAACTAGCAGATATCAAAGTGATCGAGGTGGATCATTGGACAATGATCAAAAACATCCTTAAGTACTTGAGAAGAACTAAGGATATGGTTCTTTCTTATGGAGGTGATGAACGGCGTTGTTAATGGTTACACCGATGCTAGTTGGAACACCGATCCGGATGATTCTAAATCACAACTGGATACGTATTATTTTGAATGGTGCGGTGATTAGTGGAGGAGTGCAAAGCAAAGCGTTGTGGCGAGATCTTCAACGAATTGGAATACATGGCTGCCGGAGGCTTCACAAGAAGCGATATGGATGAAAGAGTTCATTACGAGCTGGTGTGGTTCCTAGTCTTGGACCCAATGTCTATCTCTTTGTGATAACATGGGCGCCATAGCCAATGCGCGCAACCCAAGGTCACACAAGAAGTCAAGCATATCAAGCTGCGTTTTCACGCTATTCGAGAACATATCCGGGATGGGGATATAAAGATTTGCAAAGTACACACAGATCTGAATGTGGCGGATCCGTTGACTAAACCTCTCGAGGGCAAAACATGACCAAGACCAAACTGCCATGGGTGTTCGGTATATTACCATGTAATCTAGATTAGATGACTCTAGTGCAAGTGGGAGGCTGTTGGAGATATGCCTAGAGGCAATAATAAATGTAGTTATTATTATATCTTTGTGTTTATGATAAATGTTTACATTCATGCTATAATAGTATTAACAAGGAAACATTAATACTTGTGTGATTTGTAAACTTAATTTGAAGTCCCTAGTATAGCCTCTATACTTCACTAGCTTGTTGGTTGATTAAATGATTGTGGTTTCCTATCATGAACATTGAGATGTTATCAACAACAAGATCATATCGTTAGGAGAATGATATGGTGGACATACTCCTATTGATAAGCGTAGCATAAAGATCAAGTCATTTCAATAGTTCAATTGCTATATGCTTTACGATACATAGTAACCTAATTCCTTCAACCATGAGATCATGCATATCACCTTTACGGATGGATGCTTTGATGACATCAAACACCACACCGTAATCGGGTGGCTATAAAGGTGGCATTGAGTGTTCGGAAAGTATTGGTTGAAACACATGGATCAAGAGTGGGATTTGTCCATCCATATGACGGATAGATATACTGGGCCCTCTCGGTGGAATGTCATCCAATTAGCTTGCAAGCATGTGACTGGGTCACAAGGATCACATATCAGGAACGATAAAGAGTACTTATCGGTAACGAGGTTGAACTAGGTATGGAGATACTGACGATCATAACCTCGGATAAGTAAACTATCATGAGACAAAGGGAAATTAGTATCGTATGTAAGTGGTTCATTCGATGCAAAGTAATCGTAGAAATATGTGGAGCCATATGAATTTCCAGATTCCTCTATTGGTTATTGTTAGAGAAGTGTCTCGATCATGTCGCATAATTCACGAACCGTAGGGAGGAGACACACTTAAGGATTGACGTTGTTTTAAGTAGTTATGGTGTTATGAGAAAGAGACCGAATGTTGTTCGGAGTCTCGTATGGGATCCGGGATATCACGAGGTGATCCGGAATGGTCCGGAGAATAAGATTCATATAAGTAAAGTCCCGTTTCGGAGTTCGGGAATGATTCCGGTGTTTTCATCGGGAATGTACTAGAAGGGTCCGGATTGTCCGACACTTCGGGGGGGGGGGGGGGGGGGACATGAATGTGTCATTGAATGATTGCATCATGTACTAAGTGTTCTTGCTGTTCCAAAAACATGAAAGTCAAATTGCCAGTTTGAAAGTCAAACGGCTAAAACAGGAAACTGTGGAAAACAAGAAACTGTGGGAAACATGCAAGAGGAGGTTGAAACCAACTTGGAGGAGGAGTTCCTCTCCTCCAAGCCGGCGCCCAGCCCTAGGCCGAGTTGGGGAGGGACTCCCCTCCCTCCCTGGCGCGCCTAGCCCCTCCATCTATAAAAGGAGGGGCAGGGCCTCCTCCTTGAGACACACAAGTTTCTACCTCTAATCTCCGGTTTGGAGTCGTTTGGTTTAGAGCTTCTAATTGCTTTAGCCTGCGGTTTAGAGCCTTCTAATTGGTGTGTCTAATCTCTAGACCACTAATAGCCCCCTCTTATAATCCACCATACTCGCTCCGGCTTAAGCGAAGCCTCGGATTTCCTCTACTTCGATTACCACACCGTTGTCTTGCGGAATCATGAGGAGAGTGCTACAACCTCCATTTCTTTGGAACAAGGGAGAGGAAGGTCTTCGTCGAGTACAACGTGACCGATCATGGAAGCTGCCGAACGCTTGGAAGGATCGTCCACACGATCTTGAGATCGGAAAGAGTACGACTACATCACCCACGAGAATCCGCTCTCGTTAAACACTTTGGAATCTTCGAGGGTAAGTTATTCCATCGACTCGTTGCTACAATCTAGTAGATAGATCTTGGCTTGTTTGTTTGTATGCGATAGAAAATTTTTGTTTTCCATGCTACGAACCCCTACAGAATCTGGAAATTCATATGGCTCCCACATATTTCTACGATTACTTTGCGATCGAATGAACCACTTACATACGATACCAATTTCCCTTTGTCTCACGATACTTTACTTATCCGAGGTTATGATCGTCGGTATCTCTGCATACCTAGTTCAACCTCGTTACCGATAAGTACTCTTTTCTCGTTCCCGTGGTATGTGATCCCTTGTGAGCCAGTCACATGCTTGCAAGCTAATTGGATGACATTCCACCGAGAGGGCTCAGAGTATATCTATCCGTCATATGGATGGACAAATCCCACTCTTGATCCATGTGTTTCAACCAATACTTTCCGAACACTCAATGCCACCTTTATAGCCACCCAGTTATGGTGTGGTGTTTGATGTCATCAAAGCATCCATCCGGTAAAGGTGATATGCATGATCTCATGGTCGAAGGAATTAGGTTACTATGTATCAGAAAGCATATAGCAATTGAACTATTGAAATGACTTGATCTTTATGCTATGCTTATCTATAGGAGTATGTCCATCATATCATTCTCCTAACGATATGATCTTGTTGTTAATAACATCTCAATGTTCATGATAGGGAAACCACAATCATCTATTAACCAACAAGCTAGTATTATATAGAGGCTTTACTAGGGACTTCAAATTAAGTTTACAAATCACACAAGTATTAATGTTTCCTTGTTAATACTATTATAGCATGAATGTAAACATTTATCATAAACACAAAGATATAATAATAACTATATTTATTATTGCCTCTAGGGCATATCTCCAACAAGACTCTCGCGATTCCGGCGACGACCAATGCAGGAAGTAGAGGGAGATCTCGAGGCTTCGCCTAAGCGGAGGCAGTATGGTGGACTATGAGAGAGGCCTTGGCGATCTAGGGTTTAGAAGGCACCAAGGAAGATTGTGGCCGGCTAGGGTTTGGGATCACCCCAACTCGGCGTTGGTGGTGCCCTAGGCGGCAGCCAGCAGGTGATGGGCGCCGTGCTAGGGTTAGGGTTGGGGTGTGAGAGGTGTAGGGGAGGGCAGCCCTGCCTCCTTATATAGGTGGGAGGGTGCGGTTGGGAGGAGGAGTCCTCCCAACTCGGCCTCCTTGGCCGGCGGGTGGAGGGAGGAGGACTTCCTCCCCAAGTAGGTTTCCTACTCTCCCTCCACCAAGCAAACTTGTCGTTTGACTTTTCAAATTGGCATTTGACTTTTTAAACTAGGATTTGATTTCTCCCTTTATTTTGCCCAGCCATGATACCTAGTACATGATGCAACCATTCCACATTGTCATGACACATTCATGTACCCTTCCCCTCCGGAGTGCCGGACCTTCCGGAACTTTCTAGAACATTCCCGATGAAAACACCGGAATCATTCCCCAACTCCGAAACAGGACTTTCCTTATATGAATCTTATTCTCCGGGGATCTCTTCGTGATATCCCGGATCCTATCCTAGACTCCGAACAACATTCGGTCTCTTACTCATCATTCCATAACTACTCAACAACATCGAATCCTTAATTGTGTCTCCCTACGGTTCGTGAATTATGCGGACATGATAGAGACACTTCTCCGATCAATAACCAATAGAGGAATCTGGAAATTCATATGGCTCCCACATATTTCTACGATTACTTTGCGATCGAATGAACCACTTACATACGATACCAATTTCCCTTTGTCTCACGATAGTTTACTTATCTGAGGTTTTGATCGTCTGTATCTCTGTATACCTAGTTCAACCTCGTTACTGATAAGTACTCTTTTCTCGTTCCCGTGGTATGTGATCCCTTGTGAGCCAATCACATGCTTGCAAGCTAATTGGATGATGGCTGGGCAAATCCCACTCTTGATCCATGATATGGATGGACAAATCCCACTCTTGATCCAATCATACTTTCCGAACACTCAATGCCACCTTTATAGCCACCCAGTTACGGTGTGGTGTTTTATGTCATCAAAGCATCCTTCCGGTGATGGTGATTAACATGATCTCATGGTCGAAGGAATTAGGTTACTATGTATCAGAAAGCTTATAGCAAATGAACTATGTTAAATGACTTGATCTTTATGCTACTCTTAACTATAGGAGTATGTCCATCACACCATTCTCCTAATGATATGACCCTGTTGTTAATAACATCTCTATGTTCATGATCAGGAAACCATGATCATAGATTAACCAACAAGATAGTTTAACAAGAGGCTTCACTAGGGACTCTTTTATGTTTACAAATCACACAAGTATTAATGTTTCCGGTTAATACAATTATAGCATGGTATGTAAACATTTATCATAAGTATGAAGATATGATAATAACCACTTTATTATTGCCTCTTGGGCATATCTCCAACAAGTGGGATTGTTTTGACAAATGTTGCCCTCTCCGGATAAATGCCATCCTCTAGGTAGTATCCCATATTATATTCTCTCCCATTTACATGAAATTGGACTGCCGGGGCTCTCCCTTGTAGCAATTCTATGAATAAGTTAGATTGGTTCAACACATTGAGATCATTGTTTGAACTAGCTACACCAAAAAAGGCATGCCAGATCCAAAGGTCCGCTGAGGCTACTGCTTCTAACATGATTCTTGGACCTGCTTTATCACCACGTTGAAATTGTCCCCTCTATCCTACTGGACACATTTCCCATTGCCAGTGCATGCAGTCCACACTACCTAACATCCCTGGAAATCCACGTGCCACCCCTTCTTGAAGCAAACGCTGAATATCATCACTATTAGGCCTTCAGAGATATTGCTGACCAAATATGTGTCTAATACCTTGAACAAAGTTGAGCATGCACTCTATAGTTGTGCTCTCTGGAATCCCAAAAGATTCGTCCATAAGGTCGGCAGGTGTTCCATAGGCCAACATTCGGAGTGCGGCTGTGCATTTCATTATTGGGGATAGACCGACCTTGTCAAATGCATCTCTCCTCAGACGAAAATATGGGGACCATTGACCAAGGGCTTGAACAGTGTGTGAAAATAGATTCTTTCTGATGCGGTACCTTCTACGAAACTGATAATCGGTGAACAATGAATTTTCAGAGAAGTAGAGACCAAACAATCGATTATGGTCACCTTCATGATCTCTGTCCATGTACCTCCGTGTGTAGCTCCTTCGCTGATTAGGTAAACCATTTATCTTTGCATATAGTTGAGCTTCAAGATTTGCTTCAAGATGATTCTCCATTGGATCTTCCATCATCTCTTCAAGGTAATCACTGCCAATGGTGCCATCTGAATGGTTGCTCTCTTCTTGGGACACCTGAGACATTTCTATGATGAGGAGTAAGTTGGTATGTTGGATGTATTGCAATCTGAACTGCTTCTTGTATATATAGATGGAAATCAGCAACGGCTAGTTTTCTAACAACTATATTCCAACAGCTCTTTCTGCTGCTGTCAGTTTTCCAACTTGGTTGTTTCCCAACAGCTCTTTCTGCACCAACTTTTACAACAGCTAGATTCTTTGGATGCCTCTAGCATGCAATAATTGAATATGTTTACTAATAATATATATTACAAGATACTGAAAGATAAATTGACATTACAAGAAACTAAAAGATACATTGGCATTACGGGATACTAAAAGATACATTGGCATTGATACTGAGAGGTACAACCTAACTAAATAATTCTAGCTGAAGATGCTCCAAGACCTGATTATGTCGTGCCAGCCTTGCCTCATCGAAATCTGAAGTATCTTTCTCCATCAAATCTAAGTACCTCTCCATCTTGCGCATACGTGTCTTCTCTTTTGATGCTTCTGCTACTGCAACTTGCGCTTGTGCTTTCTTTGACATAGCTTCGTGATATAGCCTCATGTTTTCACATGGCTCTTTGACCAACTCTTTATCTTTTCCTTTGCGTCTTGCTTTTGCTGCCTTTTGTCCCTCGGGACGCTTTTCCAGGGTAAGATCTGTGTCTTCTCCTTCTTGGTTGCTTGATGACGTGTATGCTTCTGCTTCTAAATTTTTGTCCTCTTACTGTTATCACCTTGTTTACCTTTGTTCAAATACACTCTGCGCCATTTAGGTTTATCCTTGACCAACTCCCACAAATACTCCATTGTGAATGCTTTATTCTTGTTTTCACTTTTGTACCACTCACGGGTTTTGCTCATTAGCATATTATCGCATTGCCCACTACTATAAGTGCTCTTTGCTCGCTCATAAATCACATGGAATGCTGTAACAATCTTGTTCACAGTACTCCAATGGGTCTTGCATTGCTTTTGAGTCCTTACTAATCCATTTGCTGGCCTATTCTTGTTAAATTCTTCAGCAACACTTGCCCAGTAGAAATCTGATTTCTTTGCATTACCACTAATACAATCATTTGAATTGGCTAACCATGCGCTTGCAAGCCGCAGATTCTCTTCATCATTCCAGTTGAGGCGCACTGATCTCCTTTCATCTTCCTCTGGACCACTAGCATCTGACTCTACATTTTGTGTAGATTGCTCTTCTAAGCTTGTGTGGGGAGGGACTAAGCCTTGTCCTTGCGAGGATGCACTGCCAAAACCTCGGATCAAAGGCGGCACAGGATACCCATTGGGTGATGCATGAATACCTGCAGCTCGACCCACTCCACTTGGTGAGTTCACAAAATCTTGTTGTTGCATACCTTGAAAGCTTGTTGGCAGACCATGTTGCTGGTAGTTGTTTCGAAACCCAAATGGGTGAAGATTTTGAAAGAAATGAGTGGGTGGGCTGTCTTGGGAGTATTGAGATTGTGGCATCCCATATGGAGGTGGTGAATAGCCTGGGGAGCTAGAGTAGTTGTGAGAATAGCTCTGGGGATATTGAGATACTGGGATATTTACATGGTCTGATTGTTGATGTGGATTTGGGGAGTTTTGGCTCATGTGGTTTGGGAAGCTTCTGTCTCGTCCATCCATGGCAATAGCTGAGATTTCAAATGCTCTCAAGAACTTGTGATTTACTATGTGTTCATTCTCCTTTTTATAGGCAATATTGTAGATGGTGTGAAGAAGAGATTGAAGAAGGCAATGGTCTGTTGCTACCTTGGAGAAGCTAAAGAAAACCAACGGTCCATTTGCTACAGGAGAGAAGCTGAAGGCAACGGTTATTTTGGCAACGGTCACATGTGAATAGTGCAGAGCAAGTCAGAGGAATAGTGGTTTTATTGTTTTCTATTTCCTTGTGGCCGGGCTACACCGGTATGACCCGGTCTTAAGTATTTCTCCTTATGGCCAACTCTCACAATGTGTAAGGTCGACCTTAAGGCCACTTTTTCTCTTATGGCCCAGTCTTAAATCCACATTGGAGACGCCCTTATTCAGGGGACTCGCCTTCGGAGCAGCACCCAGCCTCTTCCACCTCGAAAGCATACTAGGGTACTCCATTAGCGACCACCTCGTGCCGCGCCCAAGCACGAAGTGTAAAAGGATCCCCGCCCACCTTCAGATCTAAGCGCCGCCGCGCCGCACTCTTCCTCCCCCCGCCTCCACGGCCGGCCAAGAGGAAAAGAAACAACAGTAGTAAGCACCAGATCGAAAGGCGCCAGGAGAAGGACTTATTTGCGGAGATTGTCAAGGAGTGAAGCACCACCCACCTCTTCGGCCATCGGAGCAAAGGGAAGGTGAACTCACTGCCTGAACTGCTCGGTATCTGGCCCAGAGAACCCGAAGCCCTACTCCAAACTATCGGCAACCAGCCGAAACATCTACTCCTAAACCTACAAGCTACTCCGCGCCTCTCCTTTGCCAGGCAAAGCCGGTGGGAAGGGCTCGGGATCGACCCGGCCAGACGGAGGCAACTCTCAACAGAAGGTGAGCGAGCGAGAGAGGGGAGAGGAGGGTCTACCCCGGTTCATCCAGTACACTTTATCAAGGTGCAACATCTGTAATGTCTTATGCTGGAAGCAATTCTTTTAAAACGAACTCTCTTAAATAGTTTAAATTGTGCATAACACTGCATACCAGAACAAGGCTTCCCTCAGAAACAAACAATGGCTTGACTGACTTGTGGCTTTGATATAGCGTGATAAGTAGAGTGGAGATTCGGTACACATGAATACCAGTGATCCCGTCTTTAAAAAACAAAAATTATATTTTTAAATTCCAATTTTTTTAAAAAATAAATCAAGATGTAGTCCGATTTGTATCACAACCATGTAAAATCTTAATTCAAAATAATATGTATTTTAAGCTATACAAAAAAAGATAAAATTATAGATCTATAATATAATGATTTCGAATCATAAAAAAGTCGTACTTTGTCTATTTTGTGTAGCTCGGAATACAAAGCACTTTGAATTGAGATTTACATCATTAGCGATTTTTAGGATTTTATTTCATCATTTTTCAAAATTTATAAATGTAGTTTTTATTTTCTTTAATAAACAGGTAGCTCTTAGCTCGGGAGCCAGAAAAAAAAGACTTTCGGGATAAGCGAGGATCAGTCGTCTCTCTGGTAGTAAAACGTGATTACAGTTCAGTACACTTTATCAAGGTGCAACATCTGTATTGTCTTACGTCTAACAGAAATCATCTAGTACTACATGAGCATCCATAGATTTTACATCCACGTCAAGAATTCAAGAGGTCACGCCGGGCGATCTAAAATCACACCCTCTTGATCTCTTAGTCTTCGATGATGGCGATGAGCATGGACGCCTCTTCAGCATTCGGTCCCCGGGTATCTGCAGTGAAGGCAAAAACAGAGAGGACAGTCATCAGGTCCTCTGAAACAAATCGGGGCAAAAAAAAAAGGGGACGAGATCGATCAAAGAGCAGGATGGTAATGCACCTGAAGTCGGGAGGTTGGACATGAGCTGCTTGACGATCCCGTTCGAGCTCGACTCGTGTCCTTCCTCCTTGCTCTCGCCTTTGCTGTGATCAGCGTCTCCATTGCTCGCCTTGGCATCTTCCTCGCCGCCGCCGCCGCCGCGGGTTCCGTTGCCGTTGGCGCCGGACATGGCCATGCCGATCTTGGAAGCCATGGCGCTCAGTATGCCCGTCGGCTCGCTGCCGCCTTCGGCCGCATCGGCGCCTCCCTTTTTCTCCTCCTCTGTTCCTGCTGTTCAAGATACAGAATCAAATTGGTTCACGGAAGATGCGAACTTTTGCTGTGTATAAAATTGGGTGACAGAGTAAACGCGCAAATCCTTACCCGTGACCGGTGGGGAAGGAGACGAGCCGGACAGGAGCTTGTGGAAGATCCCGCCGCCGCCATTGCCGTCCTCCTTCTCGTCCAGGCCGTCCGAGGCAGCTGGAACCGCATTCCCGTTGCCATTGCCTGCGCCAACGTCCTCGGCGCCGCCGCTCCCGTTAGTGCCAGACATGGCCGCGCCGATCTTGGACGCCATGCTGCTCAGAAACCCAGCCTCCTCCACCACCACCTCCTCCTTCCCCTGCACCACACGGCCACCTCCCGCTTCCTGCTCTTCTTCTTCTCGCCCGCGCTTCTTCCCCTGCGCCATGGCCATAGCGTCCTCCTGCTCCCTCCTCTCCTGCTCGCCCACCGAGTCCTCCATCTCCAACCGAAACCAGAACAGGCGAGCTACTTCCTCGACGAGAGTGTGTGTCGGTCAGCTAGAACTGCAGGAAGCTCCGAACAGAAACAGATCGAGGGATGGTGATCTTAGGAGGTGTGACGCGGGGGAGATATATAGGCAGGCAGGCAGGTGGCGACTGACAAGAGCACGCATGTACACGCGTCCCGCGGACATGGACGGCCACCTTCGCGTGGTCGCGTGCCCTGCCTGGGGCGACGTAGCCTGCCTAGCACGGATTGGTCGGCCGTGGCCAACGATATTTTGAAGGTCGCTTTGTGGATTGCGCTTTCGATCTTTTTTTTGTCGCCTCTTGGGTTTGTACCTACATGCGGTTCCAGGCAGGGCCCGGCGGCAGTGACGTGCCGGTGCGCGGTGGCCGGTGGATCTCGGGGGCTGGTCGGCGCGGTCGTGACGCTTGTTGGATTAGGCATAAGCTGCCTGGGACGGAGAGTGTGGAAAACATATTTAACTGGCTCCGAGGGGCACCGGGGTCTTCACCTGTCCTGGGGAGTGCGACTGCGTGAGTAGTGGTCGATGCTGCATCTGATGCTCGTAACGCTGTGAATGGAACTGGCAATCAGCCGCGTGCACATGTCTATCCACACAGCTGCTCTGTGCCCGTGTCTATATGGTTGAATAGCACTGTGGAAAGAAGAGAAACAAAAAAATCAGAGTGGCGCAGCGGAAGCGTGGTGGGCCCATAACCCACAGGTCCCAAGATCGAAACTTGGCTCTGATATGATTTTTTACTTTTATTTTTTTCTCATAATTTCATTAACACTTCCTGTTTGGTCAGGAGATTTTTTTACATAAAGAAATAAATCATGGGATATCTTTCGTGGAAAAATGTTCAGATCCTAATTTTCCGTTTCGTAGGCACAGATGGATGCCACGCAACGAACATGTTTGGTTCTTCGTATGAAAGCACGTTTGACGTAGCATGCGTTTTCTTCTCTGCTAAATAAATCCACGCAAAAAAAAAAGTCTGCTAAATACACCAGTCAAGATCATATCTCCGCTTCTCCAGCGCCAACACAATTGCTAAGATGTACAAAAGCAGCGAAAAAACGGCCAAAATGTACAAAAGCAACGAACAGTCCGAACAGATGTGCAGAACAGCGCCTGAGATATGAATCCCCTCGACGGCTCTAAGGTTAAAACCAACTTCGGCGCCGAGGTCGTGAAAACCACCATGTCAAACTCGTGAAATTATTAATCAAACACTTGCAAAATAACTGAACCGGTACGCGCACACGGTAGGAGGAAGGCGACACGGTTCTTGTATAACTAATTTAGGGTTTTTGTTCCTCCCGCCAGCGATGGCGTCGGTCTGCTCTGCCTCCGGTGGACTTGGTGTCATGAGGTGTGGCGGATCACAGACTCGCGATCAATTCCCCTCCTCCCTTCGTCCCATGGCGACCTCCTCCACATTGACCATGGCATCACCGCTAAGTATGCCCTTGGGGAACCCCCAACTAAAATACTGACTCGGGAGAACTTCATGTTCTAGCAGACTCAGGTTCTCCCGACCCTGCAAGGCGCGCATGTTATGGGGCTGATCGATGGCTCCGATCTCGCGCCCCCGAAGACACTGGAGGTGGACAAAGGGGATAAGAAATCTATGATCCCCAATCCGGCCTACAATGCCTGGATCGTGAGGGATCAAACCGTCATTAGCTTTCTTGTCAAAGGTATGTCACCCTACGTGCTCGCCACACCTTTGGGTTGGACCATGTCGTTGATGTCTGGGATGTTGTGAACACCTTATTCTTGTCACAATACAAGTCTCGGATTGGTATGCTATGGTCAGCACTAATAAATACCAAGAAACAATATCTCACGGCTAAAGCTTTTATATCCAAGATGAAAGGCTATGCTTCCGAGTTAGCTGCTCCAGGTCGTGTCATCGATCAGCGATGAGGAGCTCGAAGAGTACATCCTCAATTGTCTCGACAGGGAATACAATGCCCTTGTCACCTCTATCAACGCCAACCCAAACACATCCATACATGTATTTAGTTTCCAATACATATAATTATAGTATAGATAATAAACATTATCGTAAACAAGGAAATATGAGTAATAACAACTTTATTATTGCCTTGAGGACATATTACCAACATTTCGGCTTCAAGTAGTGCATCCCAATAAGGAGTTTTCTTTATGTTTCCAACAACAATCGTAGTGGCGACATAGAAAAGGTTCATACCGGTTTGGTTGCATGGATTTCCCAAGCACACCCATATTTTATTTGGTCCTTCCAAACAATCCATGGCCATGTCAAATTAAGGGCTCTCGCAAAAAAATCGGTGTTGAGCACACCAATGCCTCCATGATTTTTTGGCCTACATACTATTTTTGAATTTACTTTGCATTGTCCACGCAAGATTTTGTTGGTGGCCACCCAAAGGAAGGCCCTATGAACATTCTTGATGTTTTGTAAGGTACCGGTAGGAGCGATGAGCGGTGCCAAGTGGTAGATGGATTGGGAGGTGAGCACCGGTCTAACTAGAGCGTCTCTTCGCCATCGCAATAAACTTTCCATTCCAAATTGGTATCTTGCTGACAACTTTATCTTCAAGATGTCGAAAGTCCGCTCTTGTAAGCCTCCAAATTGAGAGAGGCAATCCAAGGTATTTGAGGAGAAGGAGGACCGCTCCACCGGAAGGCCTCTGACGAGGTTTAATCTCGTCAATTCCCATTGTTATGGACTTGGGTTTTGGAGAAGATGGGGATGCTGGAGATCGCGGAACGGTTAGCAAACAAGCAACACGGGGACACAAGGTTTACCCAGGTTCAGGCCCCCGGAGGGAAAACCCTACTCCTGCTTGTCTGCTCTTGATTACGGCGGAACCGAAGGTTACAGGGGTGCGCAGATGCGATCTGGCGTGGAGGTGTGTATGCGGTGGTATGAGGTACCTTCCTCGCTGTGCCCTCCTAGCCTTTATATAGAGTTAGACAGGTCGTGCACGATCGAGTCGATTCTGTGTTTTAGGGTTTACCCCTTTGAATTTTCTATCTACTCTAGTCTTGCTCTCCAAGTATCCGAAGGCGTCATGGTCCCTAGCCACCCGAAAATCTTCATGGGCCGGCGTATATTTGTCGTGGGCCTTCCTTGGGCTAGACTAGGTATGCTGAAGTCGTGTACCCGCAGGGTATAACCATGTCAGTAGCCCTCGAGTGTTCAGTCGAATCGCAGATTCGGCTGAGGACTCTTCAATCCTTCGGGTGCAACTATCTCTGTCTTTCAAGAGAAATGTGTAGGGATTGTTGATGCGTGTGCCTGACTCTCCCGATGGATCAGGGTCAGTTAACCGTCTTAGGACAAAACAACACGATCTTCTTCAGATTCGAGTCCCTCGACTCGAACCCGGAACATATGCTGGCGTAATTCAACTCAGGCCGCGGAGGACTTACAGGAGTGGAATTCCAGTGAATTTCAATGATGTACCCAGCGCGTCCTTCGGGATTTTTCATCGCGCCTGCTGGTACGGATTCTTACTAGTAGAGCACAGTCGTGTGCGTTGCCAGGCCATCAGATGATATCTGTAGGTCTTATCGTTGCATCGCAGACACAACATCCAAATGTTTATCACCGCGGAGGTGTTTCGGGTAGCCAGGGAGGACGTTGCTCACTTAGCGTTAAATAGGGCAGAGTTGCCAAAAAAGTTTTGCATGTTGACCCGAAGGATCGTAGTCGAAGAATTCATAGGGTGCGCGACTAGCGCTCCCTATGGAGTAGCCCTCGAGTGTCTGTTCGAGTCGTAGACTCGAGCAAAGACTTTAATTCAGCCGTTTTTCGGCTTCAAGTCCGTAGGACACAAATTTTTTGGATGCTTGAATCCATCCTCCCTATGGGAGTAGCCCCCGAGTCCGCAATGGAGTCGTAGACTCGACGTAGGACTCGAAGAAATAATTCGCTGATGTAGTGTTTTGTTCACTTTTCGGGTGCGCGGCCAGCGCTCCTGATAGGAGTAGCCCCCGAGTAGTTTGTCGAATCGTAGATTCGAGTGAGTACTTTTAATTGTATAGCCGAAGAATTGTAACCGTTGCTAGCATAGCATTTGATGACGTCAGTGCTAACGATCGATGACCTCAAGCGCCTGCGGCCAGCGCTCCTGATAGGAGTAGCCCCCGAGTAGTTTGTCGAATCGTAGATTCGAGTGAGTACTCTTAATTGTATAGCCGAAGAATTGTAACCGTTGCTAGCATAGCTTTTGATGACGTCAGTGCTGAAGATCGGTGACCTCAAGCGTCTGCGGCGCCAGAGATGACGTGACTGGACGAACATGAGTCCCATCTTCTGACCTTGAGTTGACCGGTCACGCGCGGCGTGGAGATAATTACGGCGTCGCCTCAATTTTTGCGCGTAGTGGACGGCGTGTGAGCGACGGTTCGCCGCTGTGCTGACACATGGACGGCCAGATCTTGCAGTTGGCTCTAGGTATTCCCGATGGACGGTCATCGTGCGTCGTCTTCGTCCTTATAATCATTGGGGAAAAGTTAATTTGTTTTCACCATAGCCATTCTTGTTTCACTTCTTCGATCTTTCTCTGAGCTTTCTTGCTGCACGCTGGAATTTCCTCGAGCATTTCCTTCCTTGATCCTGCGTGCTCTTCGCCGGCGCCGCCGCACTGCAATGGGGAAGCCGAAGAAGTCCTCCTCTGCAGTTGGTACCAGCACTGCTGGTGGCAAGAAGGGTTCTGCCGCTGTCCGCGTCACCGACGGTGGCTGGCGGCGATCGGAGACGCGTGAGAGTGATCTCCGCAAGCTCCGTGAGCGGGGATTGATCCCGCAGGATAGGGAGGCCGTCAAACTCCCTGGCAACAAGTTAATTTCCCGTCCCCCATCTGTGTTTTGGGTTATGTTCCTCGCTTTTGTTCTTCGGGGCTTTTCCTTCCCAGTCCACGATTTCCTTCGTGGATTGCTTTTTCTTTATGGTATCCAGCTGCATCATCTTTCTCCCAACTCTCTTCTTCATATCTCCTGTTTCATCACTTTCTGTGACTACTGGCTCGGTGTCGATCCGCACTTTGGCCTCTTCCGGAAACTCTATTCCGTGAAGAGGCAATCTGGTTCCGATGGTGTTTATCCCATTGGGGGTTGCATCATCTCCCTCAAATCCAATATTCTTTTCTTCTCCTTTTCTTTGTTCGAATTTGTCCAGTACTGGCGGAGGCGATGGTTTTACATCCGTTACTCCACGGTGACTGGGTAGCATTTTGGGCTTGCTCCTTTTGACCCCTCCCAGAAAATCGAGACGAAAAGGCCCTGGAAAAACTAGATCTTGGATGGCGAGGTGGCGGAGATTGAAGGGCTCTATCGTCGGGTGGAGGATCTTCAACTGACTCCTGATAAGGAGGTGAATGGTGTGGACATCATCCGCACTTTTCTCAAACGTCGGGTGTAGTCGCTCCAGGCCAGGACGCACCCGATGTTCCTTTATTTGGGTCGTCGTGATCCGACTAGGGTTTCGACTGAGGAATTCTCCTCGGGAGATCTCGACGGGATCCTTCGCCTGCTGCTGAAGTACAAGGCTGAAGAGGATCTTCCGGGGAAGTCGCTGACTTCTCCGTTCTCCGCTTCTTGTCCGGTTCCGCAGGTGTAGAGCTGGGATGTGCGCGTAGCGCTATTTTTCGACTGCGTTTGTCTTTCCATCTTTTGTGCTGAAATTTTTGCTATCTTTTTGCGCAGGAATTCAAGGTGCCAGGCATGTCGCCTCCATTGCCCGAAGTATTCCCGGATGCTCCATACAATGATGTGGTGGACTCCATTTCCGAGCTGCCATCGGCGCGTTCTCTGGCTGAAGAGGCCAACGAATCGAGCGAGGATCACACCCGCAAGCGGACGAGGAGCTCCAGCGAATCGTCGGATGCTTCAACTCCTCCACTAGGAATCTGCTAGACCTTGAAAGTCACAGCGGGGACCATGTGGGTTCTTCTTCTCCAATTCCTGTCATTCCCGTGCGGGCTGTGGCGTCGCACCCGCCGGCGAAGCGGAAGAAAGAAGAAAAGAAGGAAGAGAAGAAAGAGGAGAAGAAAGAGGAGAAGAAAGGCAGGAAGACCCCTCCTGTTTTTGACTTAAGCGAGCTTGACTCGTAAGTTTCCTCATTCCTTTTTGCTTTCCCTTGTCTGTTTGCTTTTGAGCTTTACTGATTTTTCCTTTTGTAGCCACTCCTCCGACGGCTCCTCCAGTGATGGCGCTCGGGAGATGGTGGGGGAGTCGAAGGTTGTGCCTCCTCCTCCTCAGACGGTGGCCACCTCTGAGGGCGCTGCTCCGAACCCTTCTCCGCAGGAGGATCGGGTGGTTGTCCCTCAGAAGACTGTGAGCGTACCTTCGGAGTCGCCGTCTAACCATGTAAGTAATTTTTTGTTTTCTGCTGCGGGGGGAGCCCCCGAGCCTTTTCGGATGATCTGTTGATCCTTGTTTTTTGCTTCTTGTCTCGGGGGGAGCCCTCGAGCGTTTTTCATGTGTGTAACTTGCTTTTGCTCGTTCTTTTGGGCGTAGCCCCCGATCCGTTCTTTTGACGAGTAGTTCCTTTTGCAGCCATTTGTGCAAGGCGCCAACCAGCTGGTGCAGCAGCACCTGGCATTGGAGGCCAGCTTCAAGGTCCGTATATTTGTTGATCTTTTTCTTCCTTTTGCGTTTCTTTTGTCCTTCGATCTGATGGGTATTTTGCTGACTGCAGATGACCACAATACCTCTCTCCGCGAGCTTGATGCTATCAAAAAGAGCCTTGGGAAAGCGGAGAAGAAGGCCGAGGTCGCCATTGGTGCGAAGGAACGCCTCGAGTTGGATCTAGCCAACGCGGCCGAGGCCAAGGAGCGCCTGCAGCAGGAGGCTACGAACCGCGAGGAGCAGCTCGCCACCGCCATGGCTTTGCGCGAGAAAGAGGTAGCTGGCAAGCTGATGGCAGCTGTCAAGGCTGTTTCGGGTGAGTTTCTCCGTCTCCCTCTTTCGGCTTCCTTGTTTTTCCTTGTAGTGCTTTTATTTAGGATGCTTCCTTTGTTTCTTTTAGATGTCGCGGGCATCGAGTTTGATCGCGGTGCTCTAGAGCATGGAAGTGCTCTGGATGATGCTGCTGCGGCGGTCGAAGACCGCTGCAGTACCGTTGTCAGCTCGCTTGCCAAGGCCAAGGAGGTCCTTGGGTGCTTCTACAAGGAGTTCGTCCCCAAGGGCGTGGCTCTCGAAGATGTCGATGCCTTGGCGGATGCGCTGTCAGCCGAAGCTCCTGCGGCGTACAAACGCAAGCAGAAGGGCATCGGCGCATCTGTTGGGCTGGCCATGGCCTTGGCGTCTGGAGCTGAGCTGGATCTTCCTCAGATCACCTCCCGGATGCCGACGGCTGCTGACGGATCCGAGGTAGCCTTCACCATCTATGCTGCTCGATGTAAGCGTTATGGGACGAAGTTGATTGACCTGTTGGACAAGTACGCGCTGAGGCAGCAGGGGGAGGCCAAGGCGAGGCAGTCCGGCTCCGAAGCTACTCAGGATGCAGCTTCGTAGGCTTTGTAGTAGTAGGATAGTTTTAGCTTCTTTTGTTGTAATTAGTTCGATGAACAATCCTTTTGCCACGTAGTGGTGTAATGAATTTTCGAGTTCTGTGCTCCTTCGTCTGCTTGTTCATATCCTTGTCTTCTTTTACTCTAGGGGCCTTCGGGCGAAGATCCTGTTGACACTTCGTCTACAGCGCAGCTACGGCCATCCCTGGATGGTGCGTCGCAGCTTGTGTTTATTCAAGACCGCGTCCGTAGCCTTGAGAGAGAGTTGCTTGGGGTGCGAGGTCACGCCGATGTTTGGAAATCCAAGGCGGATCGGGGCGTTGCCAGAGAGGAGTACTTGATGGCGGAGTTGCTTCGTTTGTCTGAACAGCTTGAGTGTTAGTTTTTCGAGCTGTTTCCCATTACTTAGGATGCGCCTGTTGGCCTTTTACCTTTCTCTTTGCAAGTATTGCAGGTGTTAACCTTGCTCTGAGGGAGGAAAAGGAGCGTGTTGTTGTTCGGATCAACTGCTTGACTCAGCAGGACATGGAGGCCGGCGGGATCTTCTGTATGGACCATGATCGTGCCATGGTCCTTGCGACAGTGCAAGATCGCGTCCACAAGGTATCGCGGGTGCTGCGTCAAGTGAAGTATTCGCTGTCGTCGGTTCTGCATGTAATGTTTCCGCTGGATGATGTGCCGTCAACTCTCTCTGGCCTGCTGTCAAAGTTTTGGAGTGTGCATCGTGTCAGGGAACTAGTACGGCATCAGCTCATTGCGGGGGTGAAGGTCACGCTCTCCCTTGTGCGGTTACATCGTCCTGATATAGATCTGTCTGTTGTAGCGGCTGGGCCGCCTCTTCGGCCAGATGGTGGCGAGTGGGATATGCGTACGCATTACGCAGCTGTAAGACAGTATGCCGAACAAATCGTAGATCTGTTTGAGCAGCGTGCTCGGGTTATTCTTCAGAATAGGTAGGACCTGTAAAAAAGATAGATGTAAAATTTTGTATTTATTTGAATGGGCGTGTTCTGCCCTTCGTTGTAAAGGTTGTGTTATTGTTTAGCACGTAGTGCCGTGTTTGTATACGTGTCCTTTTCGTTAGCCTGACGTGGTCAGCTACTCAGGTGTGCACGTGTTATCCTCAGTCGACGAAGTCGTGAGGTGGAGGGAGCTCACGAGTGCGTTTGTAGCATGAAGTAAAATGCGAACAGTAAACAAAATTTTGGGGCGAGACACTTAGCTTTATTCATATCGTAATAGAGGAGGTACATTGTTCGGCTGAGTAGCCTTGGCTAAATATCCTTATTGAAAGTAAAAGAGGGAGGTAGCTAGGGGTAGAATCGTCGCAGTTGTGTGACGTTCCATGGGTTGGAGTATGCGACTCTAGATTCCACGTGTTTGAGGCGATAGGCGCCACCTGGGATGACTTCAGTGACGATGTAGGGCCCTTCTCGTGGTGACTCGAATTTCTTCGGTCGCTCTTGCTTGAGTCGTAGGACCAGGTCTACTTCGACGGAGGATCTTGGGCGCAGCCGTCGGCTGTGGTAGTTGCGGAGACTCTGTTGGTACACCGTTGATCGACATGCTGCTATGTCGCGCGCTTCCTCGAGTGTATCGACGACGTCTTCGAGTGCAGCCGATTCGCCTTCGCTGTAAGAGACGACCCGTGGGGCCTTGTGGCGTACTTCTGCTGATAGCACGGCTTCGGCTCCGTGCACCATGAAGAAAGGCATGTAGCCGGTTGAGTTGTTTGGCGTTGTGCGCAGGCTCCACAGGACCGAAGGTAGCTCTTGTGTCCAGGCACCCGCAAGTTGCTCGAGTGGGCTCATTAGGCGCTTCTTGATGCCAGCACCGACGAGGTCATTGGCCTTCTCGACCTACCCGTTTGTTTGCGGGTGCGCCACGAAGGCGTATGTGATGTTGATTCTGAGGTCTTCGCAGAAGTCCTAGAATTCTTTGGATATGAAGTTCGACCCATTGTCGGTGATGATGTTGTGCGGCACGCCAAACCTGTAGACAATGGATTCAAAGAACTTGATGGCAGTTTTTCCCTTTTGGTTAGTGACTGGCATGGCCTCAATCCACTTGGTGAATTTGTCGACTGCGACCAGGAGGTAGACGTGACCTCCTTTCGAGGACCTTGGCAGCTTGCCGATCATGTCGAGGCCCCACTGGGCGAAGGTCCAGGCCAAAGGTATGGGCCTGAGTTCTGATCCGGGTGCGTGTGGTTTATCAGCGAACCTTTGGCACCCGTTGCATCTTCGGACGATGTCCTTGGCGTCGTTCATGGCCGTTGGCCAGTAGAATCCAGCTCGTAGAGCTTTGGCGACAAGGGAGCGGCTGCCTGCATGATGGCCGCAGATGCCCTCGTGGATGTCTTGGAGTATGGTTTTGCCGTCACCGATGGTGACACACCTTTGGAGTACACCCGAAATGCTGCGCTTGTACAGCTCGCCATTG
The DNA here is from genome assembly GCA_030063025.1 of Avena longiglumis. Lineage (NCBI taxonomy): Eukaryota > Viridiplantae > Streptophyta > Magnoliopsida > Poales > Poaceae > Avena > Avena longiglumis. Next base: position 478,970,606 of record CP125975.1, read on the forward strand.
ATGATGGTAAAGGCCTTGGACCGGCGAGATATGCGTCAGGCATCTGTCGGGCTATCAGGCAGCTCTCCGTCTATCAGGTATCGGAGGTATGGCTGCGTCCAGGTTTCTTCGACTGCCATGACTTGCATCAGGTTTACCACAGCGACTTCTATGTTGAGCTTTTCGGGTCCTTCCTGTTCTTCGGGTAGCGCAGCCCCCGAGTGTTCTGCTTCTTCGGGTGATCCCTTTGGGAATTTCCGTTTTATGGATGGCACGCAGATCTATTAGAGGAACACACCTGGTGGCACCTGTGCGCAAGTGGAGCCGATGTTGGAGAGTCTGTCGGACTCTTCGTTGCTTTCTCTACCAACGTGCCGAAGGTCACAGCCGTCGAAGCCTCCTTCGAGTGCGTTGTAGAGTGCGCGATACGCGATCATGTTGGCGGCGTGCGCATCGCACTCGTTCATCGTCTGCTAGACGACAAGGTTGGAGTCACCGTAGATAACGAGGCGTGTTGCACCGCAGATCTTGGCCATCCACATGCCGTGGATGAGGGCCTCGTATTCTGCCTCGTTGTTGGAAGCTTGAAACTTCATCCGGAGGATGTACTTCATCTTATCGCCCTGCGGGGAGGTCAGTATGACCCCGTCTCCTGCTCTGGCTTCACGCTTGGAGCCGTCGAAGTGCATCGTCCATGACTGTGTCATGTCTGGGATGTCTGGCAGCTGCAGCTCCATCTAGTGTACAAGGAAGTCCGGGAGGACTTGAGACTTGATCGTGTGGCGTTTCTCATAGATGATGTCTAGAGGTGACAGCTCGATGCCCCACAGGGTCACGCGTCCTGTGGCCTCCGGATTGTTCAGGATGTTGTTCAGGGGTGCCTCATTGACGACCATCACCTGGTTCTCCTGGAAGTAGTGGCTCAGCTGACGATCCGTCATGAACACGCCGTAGGCGAGTTTTTGGTAGTGAGGGTACCTCTGCTTTGGCGGCGTCAATACCTCGCTGTGGTAGTAGATTAGGTGTTGGACCCCATGGGTCTTGCCCTCCTCGGGTCGCTCGACCACCAATACGGTGCTGACCACCTGGTGTGTGGCTGCTATGTACAGCAGTAAAGGCTCGCGTTCCTTTGGCGTGACCAGGACCGGCGAGGTAGAGAGCAGCCGCTTTAGATCTTCGAATGCATCGTCCGCCTCGCGCCCATTAATTTGTTCGCTTATGCTTGTAGCTGGTAGAACGGCGGAGCCTTTTCGCCCATGCAGCTGATGAACCTGCTTAATGCCGCGATTCGCCCTGCAAGCTGCTGTACGCCCTTGAGGTTCTTTGGTTTTTCCATGGCCATTATGGCCCGAATTTTCTTCGGGTTCACCTCGATCCCTCGCTGGGAGATGAAGTAGCCAAGCAGCTGGCCAGATGGGATGCCAAAAGTGCACTTTTTAGGGTTAAGCTTGATCCTGTAGCCGTCGAGATTATCGAACGTCTCGCGGAGATCGTCGATGAGCGTTCTCGCCTCCATGGTTTTGATGACTATGTCGTCGACATAGACCTGGATATTGCGACCGATCTGGTCCTTCAAGCATGCCTGCATGCACCGTTGGTACGTGGCGCCCGCATTCTTTAGCCCAAAGGGCATTGTGTTGTATCAGAACACTCCGAACGGCGTGATGAACGCCGTTTTCTCCTGATCTTCGACCTTCGGTAGAATCTGGTTGTAGCCTGAGTAGGCGTCGAGGAAGGATAGCTTCTCGCATCCTACAGTCAAATCGATGATCTGATCGATCCGAGGGAGAGGGAAGTGGTCCTTCGGGCAGTGCTTGTTCAGCGACGTGAAGTCCACGCACATCCGCAGGATGTCCGTGTCCTTTTTGGGGACCATCACTGTATTGGCGAGCCATTCGCTCTCCTTAATCTCCCTGATGAAGTTTGCAGCGAGTAGTCTGTTGACTTCAACTCCTATGGCTTCTGCTCGGGGCTCGGACAGTCGTCGGATAGACTGCTTGACGGGCTTGGCGTCAGGAAAGACGTTGAGTGCGTGCTCGGCGAATTCCCTGGGAACTCCTGGCATGTCCGCAGGACACCAGGCGAAGATTTCCCAGCGCTCACGGAGGAATTCGACGAGTGCGCTTTCCTATGCAGGCTGAGATCGTTGGCGATCAACGCCGTCTTGGAGGCGTCCGTCGGGTGGACTTGCACCTTCTTTGTGTTGATGGTGGAGTCGAAGGACATGTCAGGTGCGTTCTGTCTCGCGACTGGGGGTGCCCCATTGTCCGTCACCTCGCGGAGCCTTATGAGCTCCTCTTGCATGCCGAATGACTGGGAGATTCTGTTGAAGTCCCTGTAGCAGTGGTCCGATCGGGTGAAGTTCCCGTGGACCGTGATGACGCCCCTGGGTCCTGGCATCTTGAGTAGCAGTGCAGCGTGGTCGCTTGCCAGGAACCTTGCGAATGCTACATGCCCGAGGATGGCATGGTATTGTGATGGCCAGTCCACCACTTCGAACTCGAGTCGCTCGCATCGGAAGTTATCCGGCTTGCCGAAGATGATGTCGAGCCATATCTTTCCTAGGGGGAATATTCCCTTTCCTGGGACGATGCCATGGAACGTTGTGTCTGACTGTTCCAGGCTGCATAGCGGGATCCGCAATGCCGCCAGGGTGCTGGTGAACATCAGGTTGATGCCGCTGCCGCCGTCCATGAAGACGCAACTCATCTCGAACCCTCCGATCTGCGCCTCAAGCACCAGGGCAGCATGACCTGGGCGAGGGACCTGGCAAGGGTGATCCGAACGGCTGAACGTGATGCAAGATTCTGATCCGCTGAGGTACTCATGGATGGCGGGTGGTGTTGTCACGTCCAGATTGATCTGACGGGTGATTTTCTTCTGCTCCTTATTCGTTGGGCGCCCTTTTTGGATCATCAGCGCTCCTTTCGGCGAGGGATACCCGTGCCCACCGTTATTCTGTGCGGGTGCGATTGGGTGGTTCGGGCCTCCTGCAGGTGGTGGTGATGGAGCTCCATGCGCGATCTCGCCCGGTGCGGGTGCGTTCCCGAATCCAGGGTTCGGGGCTTGCTGCCTCATCTGAGCCATGCTTTCGCTGAGTTTCTCGAACTCGCGGTAGTCCTTGAGCATGTGGCTTGCCTTCTTCTTACCATACTGCTTGTCGATGTAGAAGTGGATGGTGCATGGACCCGACAGTTTTTCGTATGCTGAGGGTTCGTCGTCGCGACCGCGGCGCTGCCACGACTGTGCTGGGCGTCCTCCATCGCGGAAATTGCTTCCGCGGTATCCGCCGCTGTTGCGGTTGCCGTCGCTGCGACGGTCGGCGTAGCCAGCCACGACCATGTCGGGTCCATCGCGATCGTTGTAGACGCGCGATCTTCTCTTGCTACGGCGTTCACGTCGTCGGCCGTAGTCGTATTCTTCCTCCGAGTGCGCTCGGTGGACGGAATCCTCGCCATCGGCCCACCTGTTGGCGATGTCCATGAGGTGGTCAAGTGTCTTGGGCTTGACGCACCCAAGTTCTTCTTTGAAGTCCTGGCGCTTGACGCCGTCCTTGAAGGCGTCGATAGCCCTCTCCTCAGAGATGTGCGCCGCGGAGTTGTTGGTGTTGGACCAGCGTAGTATGTACGAGCGAATGGATTCGCCCGTTCGTTGAGTGCAGGCCCGCAGCTCTTCGATCGAGGCAGGCCTCTTGCTGGTGCCCTTGAAGTTGCGGACAAAACTGTACGCCAGCTCCTCCCAGCTTCGGATGGATCCTGAGGATAGGCTGCTCAGCTAGATCCGAGTTGCGGCTGTCAGCTGCAGCTGAAGGCATTGCATGTCGGTTTCCCTGCTTCCGCCGTGCATCTTGACGGATGACAAGTGGTCACTGAGCCACGCCTGGGGATCCTGTGTGCCATCAAACTTCGGAGTGTTCGAAGGAAGCTTGAAGTTTCGCGACATCCTTGTCCGTCGAACAGATTGCTGAAGCATCGGGCTCCGCAGAGTTCTCCTTCATCTTCATCCATCTCGGATTCAGACGAGCATGCACGCTTGGCGCGCGCCTTGTCGATTTTGCGCTGGGTGAGCTTGCTTCGGACATCGTAATCGCGGCTACGATGGCGCGAGCTCTTGTGCCTTTGAGGAAGGTCGTGCTCTTCATCTTCGGATGAAGGCGTGGGACTGCGGTTGAATCTGACCGCGACCTTCTTCTTTGGCTCCGCAGGAGCTTCTCCGTGGAGCGCAGCTCCAACGAGTCCGAGTCCGGTAAGCGCGGACTTGTGCATGGCCCTCTTCGGGTCCGGTAAGGTGGGTGGGACGCGAGATACGCGGTGGCTGCCATGATCGTAGCTTGTGGCATTTTTGAGATGACGTTGCCGTCGGCGTCCATCTCCATGAAGGACGCGTTGAGGGCTCGGGTCACCTCGCGATGCTCCTTGGGGTCCATGTTCTCCATCCGAGAATGGTGCTTGTTGCCGTTGTTGCCGTGCGAGCTGGAGCCAATGCCCATGGCGGAGAGCACAGCTCGTCGTGCACTGGACTCCGAAGCTGCTTGCTTGCGCTTGTCAAGCACTTCCTGCATCTTGATCTTCTTCTTGTGCTCCTTGATGAGGAGCATGTGGTATGCCATCAGCAGGTCTCGTGAGGCATCAGCGGGCAGGATCTTGTTGCCTGCTACGGCCTCGCGTGCTTGAGCCCATCCCTCCTTGTTGAGGTGGATGACCCGATCATTGTTATCCCCGTTGGGTGGGTCAGATTGGCTTCTTCTGTTTCCACCGTTTCTGCCCTGCGGGTTGGGTGGAGGATTGTGTTCCTAATCCTGGATGACCGCGGCGCACTGGTAGCGCTAGTAGATCGGCTTGCTGTTGCCGCAGCTTTCGGATCCGGAACCGTAGGTCCCTTCGTCCGATGGTAGATCGCATAGATCGGAGTTGCAGCTGCTGCTGTCATAGGACTCGTCTGTCGATGGTGATGTGCGTAGCACAGGGTGTGGAGCCCATGAAGCGGGCCTGATCGATGGCAGGGGCACCCGCTCTGGAAGGCGGAGAGTGCCGGTCTGCCCCACCTGGAAGCAGAAGCTCCCGAACAGGATCTCGAGTCCGTCGCCAACGGGCTCGAAGTCCTTCATGGTGGCCGGTGAGTGGGCGGTGAAGTCGAAGGCGCCGAAGAGGAGATGACTCTCCGTCGCCGCGGAGTTGTAGATCGCTCGGGTTGGGACCGTCACGATCGCACAATCAGCGTCCCCAGTTCCCACAGACGGCGCCAATTGACGAGGTTTAATCTCGTCAATGCCCATTGTTATGGACTTGGGTTTTGGAGAAGATGGGGATGCTGGAGATCGCGGAACGGTTAGCAAACAAGCAACACGGGGACACAAGGTTTACCTGAGTTCGGGCCGGAGGGAAAACCCTCACTGCTTGCGCTCTTGATTACTGGGCGGAGAAGGTTCTGAAGTCTTGTGATGCGATCTGGCGTGGAGGTGTGTATGCGGTGGTATGAGGTACCTTCCTCGCTGTGCCCTCCTAGCCTTTATATAAAGTTAGGCAGGTCCCAGGCACAGATCGAGTCGGTTACAGGTTTTAGGGTTTACCACTTTGAATTTTCTATCTACTCTAGTCTTGCTCTTCAAGGATCCGAAGGCGTCATGGGCCCTAGCCACCCGAAAATCTTCATGGGCCGGCGTATATTTGTTGTGGGCCTTCCTTGGGCTAGACTAGGTATGCTGAAGTCGTGTACTGTAACACCCTCAGAATCGGACCTATGCAAGTTTGGGCAAAATTCACCAAACCCGCATAGAAACGATTCAAAGGTGCCCACCAGGCACTTTCGCGCGGGTGGAAAACGAAGTAATAACATTACACAACAGTCCTCGATGGGACCCACAGAACAGATATATATAACGACTCAAAGAGTCAAGAATAATATAATATACAAGATCCAAATCACCTTGAAATCGTGAGGCGTCACTACGGACAAGAAGCAAATGGGGCTAAGAGCCACGAAGAATAACCAATGGCGTCCATAACCCTGCGAGCCAAGCGGAAGGGTAACCACCTAAGCGTCGATCTCAAAACCTGCTTAACAAAGGGGTGCCGACAAAGGGCAAAGCAGAAAACAAAGAAAGAGCGTCGATCGAGGCCAAGCACGGCGAGGCTAGAATTGGCGGTCCTCGCCTACATAGGTATGGTGGACTGAAAGCAAGGCATGCACTAAACAACCTATAGAGACTCGATACAATGGCGGTTATCGGAAGGGGGTGAGAATGACCTATCCGGATCCAACTGAAGCTAACACCAAACAAAACCCATCTGGTGTTTCCCCTCGAGACCAAACGAGGAAGTCAACCGAGAACTCACACCGTTGGCGTTTATTTATTCAGTTATCGTTGCAGCAATTACTAGTCAGGTTTAGATAATCATCCTGATAAAGTAAACAGTGGGCACTTTTATTTAATCATTCCGTTGTAGTTGCAACAATTACTAATCAGGTATGAATAGCATGAGATAAACCCAAAACCCAGCAGTTGTTGTTACTTTTATTCACCATTCGTTGTAGTTGCAATACTTACTAGTCGATACAATTGTATGGCGACAACCAAACAAGCAATGGTGGGCAGTATTAATTAGCCATTCCGTTATAGTGAAGCTGATTACTAGTCATTATAAGTCAAATTAATAGCAATAAACTTTAGTTATGCTTGTCTATGATCGAGATACTGTGCTCCAAGTCGTCCATATCCGCGGACACGGCTTTCAGAAAGTTTTACCCGGCCGGGGTGCACCAATAGCAACACACGCTCGATCAACCTCGGAAAAACCAAATCAAAACCCAACGAGGCTTTCACGACTGAACAATCACAGGATTCAGAAATATTTCAGGGGGCCACCCCTTAGAGTAGAATCCGCAACGGAGTAAGCAAGCTCCGAGACGGCCTCAAGGTTATGGGGGACGGTGTGAGCACTGGGAACCCGAAAGTGTGGCTGGGCTTGTCGACATCATGAAGCGGGCCATTATTTCCTAAGCGATCGGTGCACCTCGCAATCGTAAATAAAGCGGTAAAGCATGGCATAAGTACAGGATCGTAATAAAACCTCAAACTAGTTTGTGGCCCCAAGAAATAAGTCTGAATCAAGCTCGCTCGGGGGTCCCATATACCTCCGGATGTGGATAGCGCAAAATCAAGGCAGTATCAAGTACTCGGGGTCTTACGGGACACAAGTGGGCGTTCGGAAACCAAATATTATCTATCACCCACCGATGCCTCTGCTTATTCAATTTTAGTTGTTAAACAGAAATTAAAGTGACGATAAGTAAAACTAGAATCATCTCCAACATCAACATGCGGCAATACATCAGCAACTGTGGCATATGGCGACACACTTCAGCACTTGAGCAAGCAACTACGACGCGCAAGTCCAACTATCTACCAAACAACAGGTAATAGGGTGTGTCCAAGGCAATATGAGGCTGCAGGGAATATCACGGGTACGAAAACTAGAGCATCGCAACACAGATAGCAAAATAGACCAACAGGAAGGAGTAAATTACTATGAAAGTAAGATAGGTAGAAAGGGGGAGATGCTCGCCTGAAAACATTGTCGAAGGGTTCATCCGAAGATCGGGACGAAGCTCACATCAACTCAACGGCCTTATCCGCGAAGAAGCAAAACACTAGAAGAAACACCGGATGCAATATTTAATAAAACGACAGAAGATCAGCATGATGCATGCATGATGGATGGCATGGCAAAGATGCGATGCAATTAGGTCAATATTAAGTGGAACCGGGGTCCCGACAATTTAATTAGATGGTTCAAGTTATTTAGAACCCCCGCAGTTTAAATGTTGTTTAAACAGGGCAATATAAGATACCGGTTCGCTACACAAGTGTAAATGAGGCCGATATGAGACTAGATTTGCCCGCATATGGGCCCCATATTTAATTATTAGGTGAATCGGCATAAGGCCCCCAAACCAGATATGCATGCAAGATGACAATTAATATACGACAAGTTATATTATGTTATAAAAGTAGGGTTTTCGGGAAGGGGCTCACACATTAGGGGTCTCGACGATCTTGTTAGGGTTCCGGGGTTCGATAGGGTCCAGGTCGCTCGGGGTCGAGGTTCGACGGATCTGGGGTTCGGGGTCTCGGCGTTCCATGAAGGAGTACTTGGCCCGGCGTCGGGGCATCGGTACCGTCCTGGTTACTGTCGTTCTCGGGGCGTTCTTGATGGCCAACGGGTCCGAGGGGCTGATCTCGGTGTCCGGGTGAAGCACTCGGCGTTCTACGGTTCCACGTCGACGGCCTTGGTTTCCTCGATGGAGAACTTGGTGTGTCCGTGTCGGGGTTCTTGTCGCGCCGGGGTCTTCGGATCGGGCTCCGAGATCGGTCTTCGGTCGAAGCTTCCGGAAGCAGATCTTGGTACTTGTCGGCGATTCTTCGGGTTCAGGGTGTCGAGGTCTTGTCGAACTTGGGGTGCGGGACGTAGCTCTCGGGCGTCGACTTCTCATCGATGGTCAACTTGTAGCCGCCTCGGGAGATCTTGGCGAGGGTTCGGTTCCGGCTCCAAGGCGTAACTTGGCTCGGCCACGGGGTTCACAGCGATGCGGTCAGGGTCAGGATCGGGCTTCTCGCGGAACTTGAGCGGCGGGGGGCGAAGCGCAGCGAGACACTAGCCGATGGGGCCCACCTTGGCCAGCAGACCAGGACGTAGAGATCGAGGACGCGCGGCCGAAGACGCGGCGGCTCGGGTCGGCGGACAGCGGAACTGCGCGAGGTGGCGATCGAGGGCTCGGCGCTACTGGCGGGTGGCTCACGGAGGAAGAGACCGGCGAACTTGGGGGCTTGGGCGTCGGCCGAGGTCGGCGCAGCAGTGGCGATGGCGGCAGCGCCGGCGGCTTCGGGAAGGCAGCAGCGTCGGGCGCGGCCGTCTGCGGGCGGTGGGTCCTGCAGGCGAAGCGGCGTCGAAGCGGGCAGGGGAGGCGGCGCGAGGCTTTCAGGCGAGGGGTGGTCTGCGGCTTGGCGGCAGCGTACTGGCAGGCGGCAGCGCGGGCGAGTGGAGGACGAGACCGTGAAGGGAGGGCAGGCGGCGCGGAGGTGCGCGGTGACGGAGAGACAGGCTGGGGCGGCAGCGGAGGAAGCGGCTCCGCGACGGGCCGTGACTCGACGGGCGGCCGTTGGGCTTGGCGAGGTCGCGGAAGGCGGGGCAGCGACCTCGGCGGAGGGATCGCAGGGAGCCTCGCAGCGGAGGAGCTTGGCGCTACGGCGGGCGCCGAGGAGGCGGCGGAGGAGCCTGTTGGGGAAGGGCTGCGAGCAGGCGGGGCAGGCGGGAGGAGAGAGGAGGTGGGAGGCGGGGAAGAGGACGATGAGCAGGGGGGGCTGGGGTCGGCCAGTAGCGTGGGGCCAGCGTGAGAGAAAACCGAGGTGGGCTGGGTCGGCGTGTCTTGGGTAGGCGTGTCAGGTGTGTGGTGTTGTGTTGAGAGGGTGAGAGAGAGTGGGAGAGAGGGTCTAGGTGGAGGGCTAGGATTGGGTGGGGAGATGGGCTGATGTGGCGGATGGTGATAGGCGGTGATGTGGAAGGAGGGTGGGTAGAGTTTTGGGTAGAATAGGGTTTAGAGGGCAGGTTGGGTGGACCGTTTTAAAATGGGGCGTCGTTGGTCGGGTTGGCTCGATTGCCCTACTAAAATAAATAAATATTTTATTTGATTTATACGCCGTCGCAACCCGATAGCGCCAAAACAAAATATTCGGGACCCGGTCTTTCTGCTTGAATAAAGAGGCGTTTGGAAAACAAATCGGGTGTTGCGCAAATAGTTTTGGCAAACAATGCATGATGATGACGATGCAATGCACAAATTCAACGCGATTTTCTAGTAGTGGTTTTGCGGGATGCCACAATTCGACACCACTAACAATGGATCTCGCCCTCGAGATCCGCCTCATGGTACCGGAAGGAAGGTCGGCGTTCTCTGTCTTCTCGCTTCGTGTAGATCCTCGCGACACCACTAACGAGGGTTCCTTCTTCATCTGGGAATCGGCGACACCACCAACAAAGGGTCGTTGTTCCTGATCGTCGCGAGAGCACTCCGGGAACAAAAGGTCGAAGGTAGAGATATCGCAAATAAAGCCACCTCTAGCTTCGATGGAAGGAGGGAACCGATGCATTCTCGTCCACTTCAATGTACAAAAGCGAATAGAAAGGGTAGTCGGCATGGGGGCCAATCCATCACGCACCCAAACTATTACTCCGCACAATCAGTGGAAAAGAGTGCAACCATTCTCGGAATCAGACTGAAGATCTTGACAACGAGGGTCGGAACAAAGGAGGGATGCAGACTCTGCATCGGATTTGGCGTAGAGGATGTCGTCGTGTCGGAAAACTCCGGAAGGCACAAACAAGGAACAAAGAATGATAACACGGCAGACGGATTCATCAGGCAGCTTGAACCCCGAATGGTAGAACACCGTTATCAAAGGGGGAAGCGGAAACCCTAAAGGTACGACGGAAACCCAACCACGAGAATTCCTGGACTCGAAGAAAGAGAAGAGAGCGGATTCAAAACACGTCGAGATAAGAGGGGATCAGCAGAGGGGTAAGAAGTAAAAATCAGACCTATTCAGAACTATCCAACCGATTTTAGAAAATAGTTTTGACACTCTACTTCGGCCGTTAGCTAGGTTATCCTACAGGCTGGACTTGTGGGGTATCATAGCTTTGAGCTCGATACCACTCAGTAACACCTCGATCGGACCTATGCAAGTTTGGGCAAAATTCAAACCCGCATAGAAGCGATTCAAAGGTGCCCATCGTGCACTTTCGCTGGTGGAAAACGAGTAATAACATTACACAACAGTCCTCGATGGGACCCACGAGCAGATATATATAACAATGACTCAAAGAGTCAAGAATACAGATATAATATACAAGATCCAAATCACCTTGAAATCGAGAGCGTCCGACTACGGACAAGAAGCAAATGGGGCTAAGAGCCACAAGAATAACCAATGGCGCCCATAACCTGCCTGGCCAAGCGGAAGGGTAACCACTAACGGCGTCGATCTCAAAACCTGCTTAACAAAGGGGTGCCGACAAAGGGCAAAGCAGAAAACAAAGAAAGAGCGTCGATCGAGGAGGCGATGCAGCGAGGCTAGAATTCGGTCCTCGCCTACATAGGTATGGTGGATCGGCGCAAACAAGATGCACTAAACAACCTATAGAGACTCGATACAACTGGCGGTTATCAAGGGGTGAGAATGACCTATCCGGATCCAACACGAAGCTAACACCAAACAAAACCCATCCCGTGTTTCCCCTCGAGACCAAACGAGGAAGTCAACCGAGGAACTCACACCGCTGGCGTTTATTTATTCGATTATCGTTGCAGCAATTACTAGTCGGTTTAGATAATCATCCCGATAAAGTAAACAGTGGGCACTTTTATTTAATCATTCCGTTGAAGTTGCAACAATTACTAATCGGTATGAATAGCATGAGATAAACCCAAAACCATAGCTTGTTGTTACTTTTATTCAGCCAATTCGTTGAAGTTGCAATACTTACTAGTCGATACAATTGTCGCATGGCGACAACCAAACAAGCAATGGTGGGCGATTAATTAGCCATTCCGTTATAGTGAAGCTGATTACTAGTCATTATAAGTCAAATTAATAGCAATAAACTTTAGTTATGCTTGTCTATGATCGAGATATCTTGTGCTCCAAGTCGTCCATATCCGGACACGGCTTTGAAAGTTTTACCGGCGGGTGCACCAATAGCAACACACGCCGATCAACCTCGGAAAAACCAAATCAAAACCCAACGAGGCTTTCACATTGAACAATCACAGATTCAGAAATATTTGAGGGGCCACCCTTAGAGTAGAATCCATAACGGAGTAAGCAAGCTCAGAGACGGCCTCAAGGTTATGGGGACGGTGTGAGCATGGGAACCCGAAGTGGCTGGGCTTGTCGACACAGCGGAACGGGCCATTATTTCCTATGCAGTAAGGTGCACCTCGCACAATCGTAAATAAAGCGGTAAAGCATGGCATAAGTACAGGATCGTAATAAAACCTCAAACTAGTTTGTGGCCCCAAGAAATAAGTCCGAATCAAGCTCGCTCGGGGGTCCCATATACCTCCCGGATGTGGATAGCGCAAAATCAAGGAACAGTATCAAGTACTCGGGGTCTTACGGGACACAAGTGGGCGTTCGGAAATCAAATATTATCTATCACCCACCGATGCCTCTGCTTATTCAATTTTAGTTGTTAAACAGAAATTAAAGTGACGATAAGTAAAACTAGAATCATCTCCAACATCAACATGCGGCAATACATCGACAATCGTGGCATATGGCGACACTTCAAAGACTTGAGCAAGCAACTACGACGCGCAAGTCCAACTATCTACCAAACAACAGGTAATAGGGTGTGTCCAAGGCAATATGAGGCTGCAGGGAATATCACGGGTACGAAAACTAGAGCATCGCAACACAGATAGCAAAATAGACCAACAGGAAGGAGTAAATTACTATGAAAGTAAGATAGGTAGAAAGGGGGAGATGCTCGCCTGAAAACATTGTCGAAGGGTTCATCCGAAGATCGGGACGAAGCTCACATCAACTCAACGGCCTTATCCGCGAAGAAGCAAAACACTAGAAGAAACACCGGATGCAATATTTAATAAAACGGCAAAAGATCGGCATGATGCATGCATGATGCATGGCATGGCAAAGAGGCGATGCAATTAGGTCATATTAAGTGGAACCGGGGTCCCGACAATTAATTAGATGGTTCAAGTTATTTAAAACCCCCGCAGTTTAAATGTTGTTTAAACAAGGCAAGATAAGATACCGGTTCGCTACACAAGTTTAAATGAGGCCAATATAAGGCTAGATTTGCCCGCACATGGGCCCCATATTTAATTATTAGGTGAATCGGCATAAGGCCCCCAACCCACAGATATGCATGCAAGATGACAATTAATATACGACAAGTTATATTATGTTATAAAAGTAGGGTTTTCGGGAAGGGGCTCACACATTAGGGGTCTCGACGATCTTGTTAGGGTTCCGGGGTTCGATAGGGTCCAGGGTCCGGGCTCGGGGTCCAGGGTTCGACGGATCTGGGGTTCGGGGTCTCGGCGTTCCATGAAGGAGTACTTGGCCCGGCGTCGGGCATCGGTACCGTCCTGGTTACTGTCGTTCTCGGGGCGTTCTTGATGGCCAACGAGTCCGAGGGGCTGATCTCGGTGTCCGGGTGAAGCACTCGGCGTTCTACGGTTCCACGTCGACGGCCTTGGTTTCCTCGATGGAGAACTTGGTGTGTCCGTGTCGGGGTTCTTGTCGCGCCGGGTCTTGGATCGCTCAGATCGGTCTTGATCGAAGCTTAGGGCAGATCTTGGTACTTGTCGGCGATTCTTCGGGTTCAGGGTGTCGAGGTCTTGTCGAACTTGGGGTGCGGGACGTAGCTCTCGGGCGTCGACTTCTCATCGATGGTCAACTTGTAGCCGCCTCGGGAGATCTTGGCGAGGTTCGTTCCGCTCCCGGCGAGAACTTGGCGGCTGGGCCCACGGGTTCACAGCGGCGGTGCAGGGTCACGGATCGGGCTTCTCGCGAACTTGACGGCGGCAGGGACGCGAGCGCAGTGACACTAGCCGATGTGGGGCCCACCTTGACGGCGCAGGACCAGGACGTAGAGAGATCGAGGACGCGGCGCCGGAAGACACTGGCAGCGGCTCGGGTCGGCGACGAGCGGGAACCTGCGGCGAGGTGGCGATCGCGGGCTCGAGCGGCTGGCGAGGGTGGCTCGCGGGAGGAAGAGACCGGACGAACTTGGGGCTTGGGGCGTCGGCATCGAGGTCGGCCGGGCCAGCGGCAGTCTGGCGATGGCGGTCGCGCGTGGCGAGACGCTGACCATGGCTCGAGGAAGGAAACGCGTCGGCGGCCGTCTGGGCGGTGGGTCCTGCAGGCGAAGCGGCGGCGGGCCTTGGGCGCAGAGGCGGGCGACGGGGAGGCAGCGCAGGCGAGGTGGTGCGGCTTGGCGTGGCGGCAGCGGCGGCAGCGGGCGGAGTGGAGGACAAGACCGCGAAGGAAGGGCGGCGGCGCGGAGGTGCGCGGTGACGGAGACGGCTCGCGGAGCGGCAGCGGAGAAGGCGGCTCCGGCGGGGCTGTGACTGGCGGCGGCTTGGGGCTTGGCGAGGGTCGCGGAAGGGCGGGGCGACCTCGGCCGGAGGGATCAGCGAGGGAGCCTCGCAGGCGGAGGAGCTTGGCTACCGGCGGGCGCCAGGAGGCGGGAGCACGCTGTGGGGAAGGGGCTGCAGGCAGGCGGGGCAGGCGAGGGAGAGGAGGTGGGAGACGCGGGGAAGAGGACGATGAACAGGGGCGGGGCTGGGGTCGGCCGGGTCCCAGGGGCGCGTGGGGCCCGCGTGACAGAGGGGGAAAACCGAGTGGGGCTGGGTCGGCGTGTGCTGTTGGGTAGGGCGTGTCCAGCGTGTGTGGTGTTGTGTTGAGAGAGGGGTGAGAGAGAGAGTGGGAGAGAGGGTCTAGGTGGAGGGCTAGGATTGGGTGGGGGGAGAGATGGGCTGATGTGGCGGATGGTGATAGGCCAGAGTGATGTGGAAGGAGGGGGTGGGTAGAGTTTTGGGTAGAATAGGGTTTAGAGGGGCAGGTTGGGTGGACCGTTTTAAAATCTGGGGCGGTCGTTCGGGTCGGGTTGGCCCGTTCGACTGCCCCTACTAAAATAAATAAATATTTTATTTGATTTATACGGGCCGTCTGCAACCCGATAGCGGCCAAAACAAAATATTCCGGGGACCCGGTCTTTGCTGTTTGAATAAAGAGGGGCGTTTGGAAAACAAATCGGGTGTTGCGCAAATAGTTTTGGCAAACAATGCATGATGATGACGATGCAATGCACAAATTCAACGCGATTTTCTAGTAGTGGTTTTTGCGGGATGCCACATGTACTCGCAGGGTATAACCATGTCAGCCTCAAAGGATATCCTCGAGATCAATATGGCCGCATCTAATTGGCATCATGAAGCATTTTTCAAAGTTTGTGCAAAGACCGCTGACCTCCACAAAGCCCTGGAGGATGGATCCATGGTTTTGAATATCCTCTTTAAAGGGGCTACAAAAAGGTCCGCATTGTCTGCATATAACGATGTCCTCAAGACAGTCCGTCGTCCACGAATCTTGTGAACAAGTCTGTGGGTGGTAGATAATGATGGACGGGTTACCGATCATGAGCGAAAGGAGGAGATCATCAATGAACACTTTACGATTCCCTAATAGACTTTACGATTGATTGCCGCGTTGCTAGCCACTTTATCTTCCCGAATGCTTCTCAATGGTGTGCCCAGGCTCTCAATCAAGCTATGAAATGCGGTAATCTCGTAACCAAAATATGTCTCATATAAGCGTTTGTTGGAATACAACTGTGGAGAGTGTGGAACTGCAGCAAATGAAGGTTTCAGGGTTGTGGAGCAGTATTCGATTGCTCCAGTCCCTTGAATCAGCATGCATTTTTTTCTTCTCCGAATAATACAACTGTGAGGATCACACACATCCGCGGCGTTAACGCAACTGTCAGGGCGATGAACGATCAGCAGAGCAGCGCCTGGGATATGATCCCCTGGCCAGCTCAAAGTTAAAACCGATTCCGCGGCGCTGATGTCGTGAAAACCATCACGACGAACCCGTGAGATTATTTGAATGAAACGCCCATGCATATCGCCCCGCGCGCTCGATCCCCCCTCACAACGTTAATTAGATTTAGATTAACCCACGCACCAACCCGCCTCTGATCTATCCCCCCGCATATCCTGATTATTAGGCTGTTGATTTGCCGGAAGGAAGCAGTTGCGGCCGCGGCGTATTATACACCGCATCCGCCATTAACTAGGACTAAACAAGAACCTCGCGGGTCTTCTCTAATCAAGCACATAAAAGAAACCGTTTCCTTGGGGTCGTCACTGCTACCCCATGCCATGGCTAGTAAAATGAGGAGGGGGGAGCTCATGCTTCCGTCGCGCGCCTCTCCACCATCTCGACATGTTGTTACCGTGCCCCTCTCGCCGGAGCCCAGCCCCCACTATATGTATGCCGGTACCACCATCACCACCCTGCACCTGCAGTGATCTCATCTCATCTCACCACAGAAGAAGGGGGGCAAGGGCCGGGCAGGATCGATGGGGCGGCCGCCGTGCTGCGACAAGGCGAGCGTGAAGAAGGGGCCGTGGACGCCGGAGGAGGACGCCAAGCTGCTGGCGTACACCTCCAACCACGGCACCGGCAACTGGACCTCCGTTCCGCAGAGGGCAGGTCATCCATCCATCATCTAACAACACTGTAGCTAGCTAGTCTGGAAGATCGTGTCATCGAAATGGCGTTGATTTTTGCATGGTTTTTGGGTGATGGATGGTTTTGCAGGGCTGAAGCGGTGCGGGAAGAGCTGCAGGCTGAGGTACACCAACTACCTGAGGCCCAACCTCAAGCACGAGAACTTCACGCAGGAGGAGGAGGACCTTATCGTCACCCTCCACGCCATGCTCGGAAGCAGGTGCGTGCGTCGTCTCCGCTTTTTCTCCCGGCATCACCATGCAATGTACTCCCTCCGTTTTAAAATATAAGATGTTTTAGGTTTGTGAAGAAAATGAATCTAGACTTGTTTTGGTGTTTAGATTCATTCCAAAGTTGAGTGAACCTAGACACTAAAACAAGTCTAGATTCATTTTCTTCACAAACCTAAAACATCTTATATTTTGAAACAGAGGGAGTATCTCTTGTCATTTTGTTTTCAGTGACTGCTGGTTGTCCCTGGTAGTATTTTGGATCTCCCAATATGTTACCGTACGTAGACTAGACTACTACAGTAGAAAGCTAAAGTTCAGATCTTAATTAGGACTAGTACTACTGTGATTGTCATCATGGCTAGTAACCTTGCAACCACAACCTGGGACGCTAGTACGTATCTTATTTTTGAGATTACCACGTTAATTAGAGTATCAGACGATTTCTCTTGAGTCATTCGTTCAGAGGAAGTCCAGTCACCAGTCTAATGCTGATCAGGGTTCTTCTGAATGTGTACGTTTTCCTGCCACAATTTAGAGTACAGAAAGTTGAATGAAGATCTGAATTCCCGTCTGAACTGTGTTAGTCTTGTAAGAAAATGGCACATTAATTGATCACTCACATGGCAGTATATATACGTGTACGTGTTGCGCGCATGCAGGTGGTCTCTGATCGCGAACCAGCTGCCGGGCCGGACGGACAACGACGTGAAGAACTACTGGAACACCAAGCTGAGCAAGAAGCTGCGGCAGCGGGGCATCGACCCCATCACCCACCGCCCCATCACCGAGCTCATGGAGAGCATCGGCACCCTCGCCATCCGCCCTCCGCACACCGCCGCCGGCGCCTCCTCCTCCTCCTACCTCCCCATGAACCCAGCGGATCAGGCGCCGGCGTTCCACGACGATGTCCCCTACCACACCGCTCTGCAACAGCAGCAGGTCATCACGCTCCTCGACCCGGACGCGCCAGGGGTGGCGGCGTCGCCGGACCACCAGCTCAAGTGGAGCGACTTCCTGGCCGACGACGCCGCGGCGCTCGAGGCGGCGACGCCGCAGGCCGTTCTTGGCCAGTACCAGGAGGCCGCGGTGGCTGGTGGCGGATCACGCGTGTACGGCGACATTGACGGTACCGCCGCCGCTGATGTGGGAGGAGGCGGGGAGGACAGCGCGGGCTCGGCGTTCATCGACGCGATGCTGGACAGCGACAAGGAGATGGGCGTGGACCAGCTCATCGCCGACCTGCTCGCCGACCCGGCGTACTACTACGGCGGCGGCTCCTCGTCGACTTCGGGGATGGGGTGGGGCTGTTGATTAATTAATTAACTAGAGAGGTTATACATTGAGATGGGATCTAGGCTTATTTATGTAGGGCATTTCATTTGATTAGAGTATGAGCAAACTTTGTTATATGTACTCTCTGAAGATCGATGGTTAGCTGATTATGCATCCGCTGCTTTGATGTCTCTGTGCCAAATAAACGGCACTGGTATAGCATCCTCATCATAGAAATACAGTGAAACGGCAGCCAAGAAGGTTTTGGCGTAGTAGTCGACTGCTCCCCAGGCGGCTCCCCAGCTCCCGTCCGTCCGATCAATCGTTTGGTTGTGTTTTCTTTAGGTGACCTTTTTTTTGACAACCATAAGCTCCTTTATTCAGTTGATATCAATGTTACATCATTCAGGAGCATGGGTAACAGAAAGTTTGATGGCTAATTCATGAGCTACACAATTGGACTCTCTAAAGGAGTGTTCAAAAATAATTTTAGGGAACTCGGAAGCAAGATGATAGCAATCATTGAAAATCGCCGCCGCCACACCACTTGAGTGACCTCCTTCCTTCATCACCGAGATCGCATCCAAGCTGTCAGAGCTGAGGATGATCAGATTACAGCTGTTTTCGTTTGGTGCCTGCTTGATTGTGTTTATTCTTTTAGGTTTTTCTCTTAGCATAGTTATTATTTTAGGTTTTTTCTGTGTTTGTACTGGTTCATATTTTTTAGCATAGTTTGTACTGGTTCATGCATTGCTGTTCGTGGTCCTAAGAATGGGCTCTTATTTGGGCTTTCAATTTCAAACCAGGCTTACCCTGAAACCATGACACGCACCTCACTCTACTAGTTTAGTGGGCTAAAACTCAATGCTCTCACTGTATCCGGCGAGCAAACCATGTAGATGCTCACTGTCTAGAGAGGAGCTTTGTTTACCTCCCGCTAGGGAGGCATGTTTGGTTCCAAGTATCCACCTGATGGTGTTTGTAAGTCCCAAAACATTGATGAATAATAGATCTAAAAAAAATCAAAGAGAAACATGAATTTTGTACCCTATTCTCAAAAAAAATGAACTTTGTAACTGGCAGGGATATATGATATGAATGATAGGAGAAAAGTTTAAACGCATTTCCAAATAGTTTCCAATCAAAATATGTTAGTGTGAATAGTATTTCCACAACCCTCGCTTTAAACAGATTTAGTGTTTTGTTGCCTCTTTTTGTGGTTTAGGCATTAAAAAACTTGCAAATTTAAAAACAATTTGCCGTCTAATGAAGCTTAGTGATAATTCTAGAGTTTAAGCTGCATGGTAAAAATCCAAGGTCTGACCTTAATTGATTGTGACTGGCAATGGTCTTGTTGTACACATTGTTTTGTCAGCGCGAACTTTCTCCGGGGTGAAAACCTATGATTGATGATCAGGACGATGATGACGCTAGTACACTATTCCCTTCTTGGAGGTGTCGCTTTTGAAGACGATGGATTTTTGGTGCTGCCTTGGTGGTGTTTGATCACTGTTGTAGGGTATAGATCGTTGTAGCGGGACTTTCTTTTTTTTAATTCTTCTTTCTTTTTTGGTTATGTGCATTTGTATTGTTATTAGGGTAATGCGTTATTACAGATGCGAGATGTAATTGGTATCTTATGATATTAATATATGCTCCTTTTCACATACACACACAAAAAAATGAAGCTTAGCGAGAGTCTAATGCAATCAGACGATGTCATTTTGGGTCAGTTGGTACTACCCCGTACAACATTTTGTATCCGCTATTTTCCTTGAAAAATTGAAAACCAACGACTTACTTCATTAGCTTCAAATCATTTGTCATGAGTCATGACCAACATGGGCCTTGCCGGCTTGTTTGAAGCATCTTACCGATAGTATCTCCACGAACCAGAAGACTACTCCAATGCCAACCAGATTTGAGACAGCTCCATCCTATCCCAAGGAAATCAATATCTTCGCATGGCCAAAGGCAAAAGCCAGCCTGATGCACGAATACTCCCCGAGTCTATAAATAAGTATACTACTACATTTTTTCTAAGTCAAACGTTTTTAAGTTTGATAAACTTTATAACAACTGTAAGATGTATTATGTTTTGAAATTAGTATATGATGAAATTACACTCCAAGATACATCTAGTGAGAATCAAATTTGGACAATCATAGTTTATAAAAGTAAACAAAGTAGTCTTTGATGCATATTCAAGCATAATTTATTACAATCATTTGAATTAAAATAAAAAAATAAAGTACCAGTGGCTTTCAATATGATTCCACATATGTTTAACCAAATATTTTTGGAGTAGGTTGTGAGTTGCACGGTGTTGCATTTCATGATGGTCTATGAGAAAACCTGCAAAGTCATTTGGTGGACCGGGTTGCGGCGCAACTAAATCACCCTGAAACTTTCACCCTTGATCATATACGTTGTCATCACTCATCGCGCTCATCCTCAACGATCATGTGTTAGCAAGGTGCCAAACAATGGCCCAAGGAGATAGGAAGACACCAAATTCCCGCTCCATATCCTTCCTAATGGCCTCTTTGTAGGGATTCGTAGCATGGAAAACAAAAAATTTCTATCGCATACAAACAAACAAGTCAAGATCTATCTACTAGATTGTAGCAACGAGTCGATGGAATAACTCACCCTCGAAGATTCCAAAGTGTTTAACGAGAGCGGATTCTCGTGGGTGATGTAGTCATACTCTTCCCGATCTCAAGATCGCGTAGACGATCCTTCCTGCGTTGCGTTAAAGGCTCCCTTGATCGATTACATCGTTCGATTTTCGACGAAGACCTTCCTCTCCCTTGTTCCAGCAGGCAGCGGAGGTTGTAGCACTCTCCTCGCGATTCCGGCAGCACAACGGCGTGGTACCGGACGTAGAGGGGAGATCTCGCAGGGCTTCGTTGTGGCATCCCGCAAAACCACTGCTAGAAAATCGCGTTGTTTTTGTGCATCGCATCGACATCATCATGCATTGTTGGTCTGCATTATTTGAAAATAGCCTAGTTTGATTTATACCAATACCCCTCTTATTTTTCAAACACAAAACCCCGATCGCATCGGAGATTTTGTTGCCTAAAAACTGTTTGCAAAATGGCCTAGTTTTAAATTATACCGGGCAAAACAAACACAAAAACTAAAACAGTCCCACCTAAATCCTAGTCTCACCCAATCTATTCCTACCCACCAATCTATGGCTGCCACCTCACCCTCTCCCCTTTTTCCTACCCACCCTGCCACCTCACCAATCCCTCTCCTCTTTCCACCTCTCTCTCTTTTCTCACCCAAGCCCCTTCTACCCCTCTCTCTGACCCTCGGGCCCCACCCCACCCCACTGGCCCAATCGACCCAGCCTTCCTCTTCCACTCACCGCCCACCGGTCCACTCACCTAGCCCCACCCCACTGTCTTGCCCCAACCTCCAAAGACGCGTGTGCACGGGGTCCACGCGCTTCCTTCCCAGCGTCCACGCGTGGCCTCCCCGCCTCTTCTTCCCACATACGCGATCCCTCCCTCTCTTTCCTCTTCCCCAAAGTGCCCTGCCCTCTCTCTGCCTCCTTCCACGGCTCAAGCTTCGCTCCGGACGAGCTCATTCTTGGCCTCCCTCCCGGCCGTCTCGCTCTCACCGCCTCACGCATCACCAGTGGCCGCCGCATCGCCACGGCCCTCCTCCGCGCCCGGCCCGGCGACCTCTCCGCGCCCATGAGCTCCCCGCCGTCCGTCCTCGCCTCGCCGCCGCTGTTCCCCTCATTGCTGAGTCCCTCCGCCGCCTCCCTCGGCTACCGCGCGCCGTGCTCCTCCGTACCAGCGCCGCCGCCCTTTGAGACCGCCGCCAGACGCCTTCCCCTCGCCGCTTTATCACAGCGCCTGGCAGCGACGCTGCCGTCGCGTCGCGCTCCGCCTCACTTGGCCTCCCGCCTCCGCTTCTCCTGCGAGCTCGCCTCGCCTCCTCCGGATCGAATCGCGCCCTGGCCGCTGACAAGCCACCCTCCGCCCGCGTCCGCGCCAGCGCCACGCCCGTCTCCTGGCCCCGCCCGAAGTTCGCCATTGTCGTCGCGCCTCGTCACCGCTGGACCCCACCTTGGGGTCTGCTCCGAGTACCATGACCCGAGCACGCAGCGCCTCGGTCGGCGAGGTCCCTCCACAATGCCCGAGGCCAACCTCTACCGCGCCGCTTCGCTATCGCCGCCTGACGCCCGAGACCAAACCCGCCGTATGTCAAGATCTTCGATGCAAAGAACACCGCATACCGGTACCGATGCAAGAGGCCGGAACCCCAAGGTATTCTCCGGGGGCGACGAGCTCGTCTACCTGGACCCGGAGACCGCAGACGCGACAAGTACTTCTCCCTGGATCAGATGCCCGAGAACCCAGACGCCCAGGTCATCGACTCGATTACGACAAGTGCTCCTCGAGGATGCCAAGTACTTCCCCGGACGACTAGTTCTCCATTCCGGAACGGCAGGATTGACCGCATAGGGCACCAAGATCTTCCAGTGCCGAGACCCGAGTCCGACACCGACAATCGGGACCGCTGAACCGACAAGTTCGTCCACCTGGTCACCGTGCGCCAAGATCTACCCCGTTACCGAGAACGATCCCGGAGTCCGAGAACGCACCCGTCGAACCCTGAGACCGACCTCGAAACCCCGAAACCTCAAGTCCGTCGAGATCCCCTAATGTGTGCCCCTTCCCGAAACCCTATTTTCATAACATAATAACCTTGTCGCATATTAAATTGTCATTCATCTCACATGCATATCTTTGGTTTGGGGGCCTTATGCCGACTCACCTCTAATTAAATATGGGGCCCATATGCGGGCAAATCTAGCCTTATATTGGCCTCATTTAAATTTGTGTAGTGAACCCGGTGCTATCTCTTGCCATGCTAAAACAACATTTAATTTGCGGGGCTTCTAAACAACATGAACCGCCTTATTAACTGTCGGGACCCCGGTTCCGCTTAATATGGCCTAATCGCATCGCATCTTTGCCATGTCATACATCATACATGCATCATGTCGATCTTTTGCCGTAGTATTAAATATTGCATCCGGTGTTGTTCTAGTGTTTTGCTTCTTCGCGGATAAGGTCGTTGAGTTGATGTGAGCTTCGCCCGATCTTCGGATGAACCTTCGACAATGTTTTTCAGGCGAGCATTCCCCCCTTTCTACCTATCTTACTTTTATAGTATTTATTTCCCTCCTGTTGATCTATTGCTATCTGTGTTGCGATGCTCTAGTTTCCGTACCTGTGATATCCCTTGCAGCCTTATATTGCCTTGGACACATCCTATTACCTGTTGTTTGGTAGATAGTTGGACTTGCGCGTCGTAGTCGCTTGCTCAAGTGTTGTTGCATGTTGTCAAGTGCCACAGTTGTTGATGAATTGCCGCATGTTGATGTTGGAGATGAGCATAGTTTTACTTATCGTATACTTTAATTCCTGTTAACAACTAAAATTGAAGTAAGCAGAGGCATCGGTGGGTGATAGATAACATTTGGTTTCCGAACGCCCACTTGTGTCCCGTAGGACCCCGAGTACTTGATACCTGTTCCTTGATTTATCGCGCTATCCACATCCGGGAGGTATATGGGACCCCGAGCGAGCTTGATTCGATCTTATTTCTTGGGGCCACAAACTAGTTTGAGGTTTTATTTACGATCTGTACTTATGCCATTGCTACTTATGCATTTACGATTGCGAGAGCACCTTTGTCTTGTTAGGAATTGTGACCGTTTACGTGGTATCGACATCCGTTTGGGGATCTCTGTCGTTACTGCCGACCCACAAACCTTGAGTCCGTCTCGAGCTTGCTTACCGTTCTTGGTGTACTCAAGGGTGGCCTGAAATATTTCTGAATCCTGTGATTGTTCATCGTGAAAGCCTCGTTGGGTTTTGTTTTGGTTTTCCGAGGTTGATCGGCGTGTGTTGCTATTGGTGCACCCCGGGTAAAACTTTCGAAAGCCGTGTCCGCGGATATATGGACGACTTGGAGCTGATATCTCGATCATAGACAAGCATAACTAAAGTAGTGCTATAAATTTGACTTTATAATGACTAGTAATCAGCTTCACTATAATGGAATGGCTACATAAAACTGCCCACAATTGCTTGTTTGGTTTGTCGCTTGCGACGATTGTATCTGACTAGTAAGTATTGCAACTACAACGGAATGGCTAAATAAAAGTACCAACAACTGCTGGGTTTTGGGTTATCTCATGCTAATTGTATTTGACTAGTAAGTGTTGCAACTACAACGGAATGGATAACTAAAACGGCCCACTGATTATTTTATCAGGATGATTATCTATACCTGACTAGTAATTGCTGCAACGATAACTGAATAAATAAAACTGCCAACGGTGTGGGTTCCTCGGTTGACTTCCTCGATTGGTCTCGAGGGGGAAACACCAGGATGGGTTTGTTTGATGATAGTATCAGGTCGGTTCCGAATAGGTCTTTCTTACCCCTCTCTGATAGCCGCCGGTTGTATCGAGTCTCTATAGGTTGTTCAGTGCATGCTGCCGGTGCCGCTGCAGTCCACCATACCTATGTAGGCGAGGACCGCCGAATTCTAGTCTCGCCGTGTACTGGCCTCGATCGACGCCTCTTTTCCTTTGCCCTTTGTCGGCACCCTTTGTTTAAGCAGGTTTTGAGATCGACGTCGTTAGCGGGGTTACCCTTCCCGCTTGGCAGGTGGTTATGGACGCCATTGGTTATTCTTCAGGGCTCTTAGCCCCTTTTGCATTTTGTCCGTAGTCGGACGCTCCATCTTTTCAAGGTGATTTGGATCTTTGTATATTATATCTGTATTCTTGACTCTTTGAGTCGCTGTTGTATATATATATCTGTTCTGTGGGTCCCATCGAGGACTGTTGTGTAATGTTATTACTTCGTTTTCCACCCGCACGAAAGTGCCTGGTGGGCACCTTTGAATCGTTTCTACGCGGGTTTGGCGGGTTTCGCTAAGACTTGCATAGGTCCGATTCTGAGGGTGTTACAGAGTGGTATCAGAGCTCAGCAGTTGCGATACCCCACAAGTCCAGCCTGTAGGTGTAACTACCTCGGTGAATTACGCTCCTAGATACAAGACTGGATGAGTGGTAGTGGTTGAAATAGTACGGTGGGGCCCCAAAATCCACTCACTGGTAGTCCTTTCGGATGTCCCAACCACTACCCTCTCAACGGGACACAGACGGGCGTGTCGGCAGGCGAAGGGATCAACTACGTACACAAGTGGGTATGTACGCAAGCCACCATACAAGAGTACATCAGAGCCATACCATCTAGAAAGAAAGGAAAATATAGCAACGCCATACAGCAAGATTCAAATGACCTAGATAGATCTATATTTTAGGATACTTCCTCATACAACACACATCAGAGTATCATGCGGAAGCGGCAACAAAATCCGAGTACGGATAAGAAGCAAATCGGCATAAGTTGCCATAGAAATAAGCACATCCCAACTACAGGTCTCACGGATCCCGTTCGGAATCTCTACACCGAACGATCGTTGCCCACATCTTGGCTTCTTCCACCCAAGATCCGTCCCCGTGAAGGTACCTGTCCATCCGAACCAATAATTTATCGTGTGAGACCCTAAGGGTACTCAGAAGTCTTAATGCCTCTAAAGGGACACAACAGGGTGACGCAATTGCGTGAAAAGATAAACCCTAGCAGTTCTACAGATAAACGCTAACCATCCGCCTAACCAATGATAGACGGATGTCCGTGAATTAAGAACATCAGTTATAATGGTAATCTCATCAGATCCATCCTCCTCCTTGCTTACCAACAAGGAAGCGGACGAATAACCCCCCCATCCGTTGGCAGTTTTATTAACCATTCCATGAGTGTTGCACTATTTACTAGTCAAGTTACTTAGTCAGATTAAAGCGGTACTTTAGTTATGCTTGTCTATGAACGAGAAACTGTGCTCCAAGTTGTCCATATCCGCGGACACGGCTTTCAGAAAGTTTTACCCGGCCGGGGTGCACCAATAGCAACACACGCTCGATCAACCTCGGAAAAACCAAATCAAAACCCAACGAGGCTTTCACGACTGAACAATCACAGGATTCGGAAATATTTCAGGCCACCCTTGAGTCTACCATAGTAAGCAAGCTCGAGACGGACTCAAGGTTTGGGTGGACTTGTGGCGACTGGGAACCCAAATCTGGGCTTGTCGACACCGCGTAAGCGTGTCCCGATCCTAACAAAGCAGTGTGCTCCTCGCACAATTTAAATACATAAGTAGCATGGCATAAGTACAGGATAGTAAATAAAACCTCAAACTAGTTTGTGGCCCCAAGAAATAAGATGAATCAAGCTCGGCTCGGGGTCCCATATACCTCCCGGATGTGGATAGCGCGATAAATCAAGGAACAGGAATCAAGTACTCGGGGTCTTACGGGACACAAGTGAGCAGGAAAAACCAAATAGCAGATGTTGCTCACCGGTGCCACTTTCTTTAGTTATCCCACTACTACTCAGGTCAAGTTGTTTAGGTACCTCATTATCCAACAGACTCTCACATACCCTACACATGCTGTTCTACGACTCGCATGGCTCAAACAACTCCTATAGTAGTGGCTCATGGGATGGAGGAACAAGCTTGGTGGGGTTTAAAAGTAAAGGCTATGCATACTTGGGATTCAGTTTAATGTAATCGCGACTCAATGATGCAGGAATAAGATAGAGGCAATAGGTACTGTATGTATGCAAGCATGTGGAAGTGCTTGCCTGATAACTCAGTTGAAGCGAGGGACGGATCTGGGTAGTGCTCCTAGTTCTCTTAATATAACCCCTGCTCAGTGTCTATCCGAGAAAAACCAAACAAACAAGGCCAACATGAATATAGAGCACAAGCATATGAATAAGATGCGTCAAGCAAACAATCATGCCATGATGAATGATGCACAATTTACATGGCAAATAAGGTAGCATGGCATGGTGAGGTGTGGAAGACAAGTAACAACATTTTAATGGAGTTTTGGTTCCCATTTTGTTGTCATAACATTGCTGTACCCTATATTTTTATATGATGCATGCTGCAATTGAAGTCATGGATAGCATAAACAGAAAGGTCTCGTCGAGCTGATCATTTTAGACATATCATTTGCTAAATTTGGAATTATAAAACAAAAGTTATTAATTATTTAAGTTCTAGTGGCAATTGGTGTAATTTAAATAAACTTGGGATTTTAAATGTGCAAAAGGCAAAATGAATGTCATATTTGAAATCCTGGCATTTTTCTGATCTCCAAACATATATCATTTGTGTTATTTGGAATTACAATGGAAAAGTTATTTAAAATCTGATTTGAATTTGAATTTGAAATAATTAGGAAAAGATTTGATTTTAAACAGACGCAGAAAACCTTCTATACTCAGGCTAATATACCCACAGGCACTTACAGGTGGGGCCAGGGATCTGCGGTCCCACGCGCGTGTTGAGGAAAAGGGGACCATGGGTTGATTAAACCAAACCAGAGGACTCTTTTATAAAAAGCGTGATCGACGGTGGGCAGCTGGACATGAGTTGGCGACAAAAGCGAGGGTGTAAATGCAAACGCGGCCATCGCATCTTGTACTTCTTCCTCTGAACTTTGTGGCATGACAGTCGCTACATGCTGACAGCAAGGCGATGGGGATCGATCTCGCGATCATCGGCTCGCTTGAGGCTGAGCCACTGCGGTAGGCTAGGTAGTTGACGGTGAGGAGGGCGTGCTAGATAGGGTTAGGCGGCGTGCTAGCAGATGCTCATGAACTCCCGCATGGAGGCTGCTCGGCCTTAAGGTCGCCGCGTCCAGAAACGATGGCGGAGAGGATGTCTGGAGGCGGGGTGCTCACCGCGAGTGTGTTGGTGGAGTCGAGACGGGGCCGCAGACGATCGCCCGGCGCATTTCATGGGCGCTTAGGGTTTGCGTCTGGCGTCGGTTCGGATCTGGACTCCTCCTCCTCGCTTGGAGTGCGGCGTCGCGGACGATCCCTGGTCTTCCTCGACACCGCAAACACCACGCCCGCCTCTGGTTCTTTGTGCTGTGGATTCCCAGCGTGGCAAGGTCGGGGTGATTCAAGTGGAGAAGGAGGCGAGAGGAGGAGCAGGCGAGTCCTGGGCGGATCTGGGACGGCTGTGAGGCGAGGGAGGATAAGAAGAGGGGACAGTGGGGTTGCGTGGGGGAGGAAGGTGGCCTCGGTGCCACCTTTTCCTCACGTGCATGGCATGGGCAGTGAGCCTGGCAGGGCGTGAGCACGAGAGGGAGGTGGCGGGTGGGGCTGCACTGGCTGTGTCGAGGCTCGGTGGGGCAGCTGGGCAGAGAGATCAGAGGGGGAAAAGGGAGAGGGGAAGTGGCCGGCTCGGGCTAGGGTTTGTGGTGGGAGGTAGCTAGGTGGGGTAGGGCGGCCAGGTGGGTCCAGCAGGTAGAGAGAGGGGGGGTGTTGAGCTGGGGACATGGCATGGTGACCATGCTAGGTAGCTAGAAAAGAGAGGAGATAGAACAACTTAGGTTTTGGTTTGAATAGATGGGTTTAGGTGTAGGTAAGAGGGGAAAGGGTGGCTTAGGGTTTAGGTTTAAGAGAGGGTAGGGTAGAGGGAGGTGGTACTTTACTTGATCATGCATGCTTGGACAAGATCACACAAAAATCAAGACAAGGAGAAGGAAGAGAGAGAGGGAGAGATGATTATGTGGTGGTAGGGTTTATAGCAAGGTTAAACAAGCTCAAGCAAAGAAGTAGAGAGAGAAAGCCAAAAAGGTGGTGAGGGTGTTAGCAAGATACAAACACAAGATCAAAAATGATGGGGTTTTGAAAGAGAGAGAAAAGAAAGCCCACACAAGAAAGGCTCCACTCTACACCAAAACAGAAACCAGATGAGAAGGAATGGTGGTGCTTTGCATGGCCCATGCAATACATTAAATGCCCTGATTAAATTCTTGTGAAGTCAAAGAGAAAATCAGGGTCTTAGTATTTTGCATCTCCAAAATTGGAATAAGGCCAAGCAAAAGATTATGGTGGAAAACCAACCAACCAACATGAGCTAGAGGTAACCTCAATTAAAAAAAATGCCAAGCTCATATTAATTGGATGGTGGAATTAAAAAGGTGGTAAAAGAAAGGTGGTGGAGTTTAAAAGAGATATGCCCCCAACTCAACTTGGGCATTTAACAACATATCAAGAGCCAAATACAATATCAAGAGGCAAATACATTTAATAGTGCACATGAGATAAGAACCAAACAAGAATAGGTTTTATATGATGCTCAAATGCAAGGTGACATGATGACATGAGCATGATATGATGATGATGCAACAATTATATGTTGGAAGTGGCCCTTTTTATTATTATAACAGGTAGCATTACAGGTGTTAGACAACTGGGATGCTACAACTCTCCCCCACTAAACAGGAATCTCGCCCCGAGATTCTAGGAAGAAGAAGAAGACGCAAAGAGAAAAGGATGGTTGGCACGGAGTTCATCTTCACGCTCCTATGTGGCTTCATCAACAGAATGGTGTGACCACTGCACCTTGCAGAACTTGATGGACTTGTTGCGAGTCCTTCGTTCTGCGGTCTCAAGGATTTTGGTGGGGTGTTCTTGATAAGACAAGTCTTCTTGGAGATCGATTAGCTCATGATCCACGATCCTGCCGAGATCTTTGAAGCACTTCTTGAGCTGAGAGATGTGGAAAACATCATGGACTTTGAGTTTTTTCCGGAAGCTCAAGTGCATAAGCAACTTCTCCTCTTCTACCACGAATCTTGAAAGGACCGATGTACCTAGGAGCCAACTTTCCTTTGATACTGAAGCGGTGTGTTCCTCTCATGGGAGTGACACGAAGGTAGACGAGATCACCAGGGGCATATACCATATCCGTGTGCTTCCTGTCATAGTTGCTCTTCTGACGACTTTGAGCAATCTTCAGGTTCTCAAGAATGATATGCACCTTCTCCTCTTCTTGAGTTACAATGTCAGGGCCAAACCAGATTCTTTCTCCTGCACCTGACCAACCAATCGGAGTTCTGCACTTGCGTCCATAGAGAGCCTCGAATGGTGCCATCTTCAGACTCTTCTGGAAGCTGTTGTTGTAGGAGAATTCAGCATATGGAAGGCATTCCTCTCACTTCATGCCAAACGAGATGACGCAAGCCCGAAGCATGTCCTCCAGAATCTGATTGATTCTTTCCACTTGTCCTTGCGACTGAGGGTGGTAAGCAGTGCTGAAGTTCAACTTTGTTCCCAAAGCTTTTTGGAAACTCTCCCAGAACTTTGAGGTGAAGATGCTCCCACGGTCTGAACTGATTTCAAGTGGAACCCCATACAGAGAGACAATTCTGTTGATATAGAGCTCAGCCAACTGAATTCCAGAAATTGTTTCTTTGACTGGGAAGAAATGAGCCACTATAGAAAGCCTGTCGATGACAACAAAAATTGCATTGTTGCCCTTCTGCGACCTTGGAAAGCCAGTGATGAAGTCCATCTCTACTTTCTCCCATTTCCATTCCGGAGGTTTCAATGGCTGTAGAAGACCAAATGGTTTCTGATGGACAGCCTTCACTCTATGGCAGACATCACATTCAGAGACATACTTGGAACAATACCGTTTCAACCCAGGCCACCAGTATTGTGTTTTCAAGTCCATGTACATCTTTGTGCTGCCAGGGTGGATAGAAAGAACCGAATCATGCACCTCCTTGAGAATTTGGTCTCTCAGACCCGGGTAGTTTGGAACAAACATCCGGTGTTCAAAGAAGAGCGTGCCTTGATCATCAACGTGGAAGGACTCATACTTCGGAAGGTCAAGCTTAGAGATGAGCTTTTTGGTGTGCGGATCACCAAGCTGACGAGAGCGAATCTGTTCTTCCAAGAGAGGAGTAGCCCGAAGGTTCAGGAGATGCCCTTGTTCCACAATTTCCAGGTTGAGCTGACGGAATTCCTCGCACAAGAGAGGCTGTTGCTCTTCCACCATGAGGTTGTTGACATAAGCTTTACGGCTAAGCGCATCTGCCATGACGTTTGCTTTGCCTGGAGTGTAGTTGATGGTCACATCAAAGTCATTGATTGCTTCAATCCATCTCCTCTGCCGAAGGTTGAGATCAGGCTGTGTGAAGATATACTTCAAACTCTTGTGGTCAGAGAAGATCTCACAACGGTTACCAAGCAAGTAGTGCCTCCATAGCTTCAAAGCAAAGACAACTGCTGCTAGCTCGAGGTCATGTGTGGGATAGTTGATCTCATGCGTCTTCAACTGACGAGAGGCATAAGCAACCACCTATTTCTCTTGCATAAGGACCGCACCCAATCCTTGCAAAGAGGCGTCACAGAATATCTGGAAAGGCTTAGATGTATCCGGAGGAACCAAGACTGGTGTGGAAGTGAGCTTCTCTTTGAGTGTCTCAAAACTTTCTTGACATGCAGGAGTCCACAGGTACTTCTTTCCTTTCTTGAGGAGATCGGTAAGAGGCTTTGCTATCTTCGAGAAGTTCTGAACAAAGCGACGGCAATAGCTAGCCAAGCCGAGAAAACTCCGCACTTCCTTGACATTCGCAGGAGGAAGCCATTCAACTATTGTCTTCACGGTTTCCGGGTTGACTGCAATGCCCTTGGCAGAGATAACACTACCCAGGTATTTTACTTCAGGCAGCCAAAACTCACACTTTGAGAACTTTGCATACAAGCGGTTCTCACGAAGCTTGTTTAAGACACACCGCAGGTGTTCTTCATGCTCCTCCTTAGACTTGGAATAGACCAGAATGTCATCCAGATATACCACGATAAACTTATCAAGGTACTCCATGAAAACGGAGTTCATCAGCCTCGAGAAGGTAGCAGGTGTGTTGGTGAGACCGAAAGACATGACCGTGTACTCATACAGGCCATAGCGGGTGGTGAAAGCTGTTTTGGGCACATCTTCTTTGCGAATCTTGATTTGATGATAACCACTTCTCAAGTCCAGCTTAGAGAACACCACAGCTCCTGCTAGCTGATCAAAAAGATCATTTATCCGTGGGAGAGGATATTTGTTCTTGATGGTTTTAGCATTGAGACCCCGGTAGTCAACACATAGCCTATCGGTTCTGTCACGCTTCTTCACAAAGATTGTTGGGCTACCCCAAGACGAAGTGCTATGTTGAATGAAACCCAACTTCTCTTGTTCATCAAGTTGTCGTTTGAGTTCAGCCAACTCAGAAGGACCCATTTTATATGGCCGCTTGGAGATAGGAGCCGTTCCAGGTTCAAGCTCAATCACGAATTCAACCTCGCGATCCGGAGGCATACCCGGCAACTCTTCAGGAAAGACATCTGGGAACTCACAGACCACCGGTACACTCTGAATAGCTTCCATAGCATCATTATTCAGAGCCGCCAAGGAAAAGAGCTGGACAGCAGGAGTCAGACTTGGAGAAAAGACTATATGGCCTTCAGGAATCTTGAGACACCGATCGCTCAAAGACAATCAATCACAGCTGCATTTCTTGTCAACCAATCCATGCCCAAGATGACATCAATGTCGAGTTGCCTGAACAATCAAAGAAGCCAAGAATGAAGAACCCCAATCTCAACTTGATTTCCATGGTGATATGCCCTCATGTTTGAACCGGTGATTGTACCACCAACCGCTTAGAGAGAGGAACCATGACTAACTCATTCTCTTCTCGCAAACTTGTGTGACACAAAAGAATGCGATGCACGAATCGAACAAAACTCGTGGAGGATCGAGTTAATGGAAAGCATACCCATCACAACTCCAAAGTAGCTCGGCTTGAGAGGCGTTGACGTTAGCACGAACAACCGCAGACCCGGGCTTGGTGTTGATGTTGAGAGCCCGGCGGTGGTGCACGAACCGAAGAGCTTGTTGCGATCTTGGCGGGGGTGGAGAGCTTTGTTCTTCATTGGGCGATTCAATGAGATGTCCAGGATCTCCACACGTGAAGCGTGCACTAGTCGGACGTGGAGCGAGTAGCTGGGACTCGCCAGCGCTCAGGTAGTGGTTGTTGTAGCCCCAGGAGCCGATGGTGAAGTTTGGTGGCCTTGACGCGAAACTTGCAGGTCTAGGTGGAGCCGGGAGCGACGGTGGGGTGTTAGGAACCCAGACATGCCGCTTAGAAGGAGCTGCCATAACTGCAGAGCTTGATGCATCCCTGTTGTGTTTCTTGGACTCCTCAAACATTTGCCTGCTTGCCTCCTCTTGCAGTGCTGTGTGTTGAAGTTCCAGGAAAGTTGCCGGTCTTGCATGCGTGATTGCATACTTGATCGACACATTGAGCCCTTGCCTGAACCTTTTCTGCTTCTTATTGTCATCAGATACCTCATCACCACCATAACGAGATAGATTCATGAAGTTCCTGATATAGGTGTTGACGTTATCATTTCCCTGCTTCAGGTTGAGGAAAGCCTCCTTCATCCTTTCCATTACAATCTCAGAGAGAAACTGTTCTTTGAAAGCTGCAGTGAACCTCTCCCAAGTTGGCTGGAACCAAAGGCTGACTTGCCTTCAAGTAGTTTTCCCACCAAAGAGCTGCATCTCCCTTGAGAAGGTGGGTAGCACTTGACCCACTCTGCTCGGAACATCGCCAGTCTCGAGCAACCTTGAGATCTCACGCAGCCAATCATCCGCGTCCAGAGGTCGGTCAGAAACATCAAACTGACGAGGATTGAACTTGAGAAAGCTCTTGATGTCTCCACGCTTGGGAGGTGGAGGAAGTGGAGCAAACTCGTTTCTTCTGACACTCTCCTCAAAGCGCTTTGGTTCTCTTGCATAGCTGCCAAAGCATTAGCGATGTTTGACAAATACGAGCCCGATTCCGGAGGTATGTCCTCTTGATGCGGCATGGTGGAGCCATCCTGTCATTGATATAAAACTCAAGTCAGTACTATAATGGAGAATGATAATAATCCAAAATAGTACCAAGATGGAATTAACCACGATTAAAGGATACAATTTACTGAGATGATATTAAAATATCAACAAAGTTCATAGCACCTAAAAGATATTAAGCATATCGCACACGACTGAAAAGGAGTGTGGTACACAAATATATCAAAGAAAATTTTCCACAAATTTCGGCATTAAAATACCAATAGATGCGCAAAACTTACTTAACGAATCAAGATTAGTGACTCTACCGATTCAATATACAAAAGCGAATGATAAAAGTAGTGGTATGGTCGCGACTCCATCCCGCACTCAAATCATTACTCCGCACATGAACAAGTGGAACACATATCCTAACCCCTTCTTCTCACGACGAAACCTAAAGATTGGTAACTACGGAAACGAACACCCCAACAAGATAGCGTCGGATACAAAGAGGAAGATAGATTGCGTCGGTTTGCAAAAGCCTGTCGGTATGGAATGTACCAACAGTTGATAACCAAAGGTAGATAAGATAACAACTTGGATGCAACAGATAAACAAGGGATTACACACACACACACACACACACACACACACACACCCTATGGTACTACGGAAACCCAGAACACGTGAATCCTAGTTTGAATTTTGAGAAGAGGATTGAAAACGTTGCACTTCCTTACCAGAGAAGGGTGGGTGGGAGGGTAAGAAGAAAAGTGGAAGCAGTCCTACTCTCGCGTTTTGTTTTTCCCTAGTATACATAACTACCAAAATATTTGCTAGACTGACAACGACCGTTTGGCTGAAACCCTGAAGGTCGGGATGGCTCTGATACCAATTGTAACTACCTCGGTGAATTACGCTCCTAGATACAAGCCTGGATGAGTGGTAGTGGTTGAAATAGTACGGTGGGGCCCCAAAAGCCACTCACTGGTAGTCCTTTCGGACGTCCCAACCACTACCCTCTCAACGGGACCAGACTGGTAGAATCGGCGAAGGGATCAACTACGTACACAAGTGGGTATGTACGCAAGCCACCATACAAGATTACATCAGAGCCATACCATCTAGAAAGAAAGGAAAAAATAGCAACGCCATACGGCAAGACTCAAATGACCTAGATAGATCTATATTTTAGGATACTTCCTCATACAACACACATCAGAGTATCATGCGGAAGCGGCAACAAAATCCGAGTACGGATAAGAAGCAAATCGGCATAAGATGCCATAGAAATAAGCACATCCCAACTACAGGTCTCACGGATCCCCGTTCCCGGAATCACTACACCGAACGATCGTTGCCCACATCTTCGGCTTCTTCCACCGATGTCATCCGTGAAGGTACACATCCATCTGAACCAATAATTTATCGTGTGAGACCCTAAGGGTACTCAGCAAGTCTTAATGCCTCTAAAGGGGACACAACCTGGGGTGACGCAATTGCAGCGAAAGATAAACCCTAGCAGTTCTACAGATAAACGCTAACCATCCGCCTAACCAATGATAGACGGATGTCCGTGAATTAAGAACAGCAGTTATAATGGTAAGCTCATCAGATCCATCCTCCTCCTTGCTTACCAACAAGGAAGCGGACGAACAACCCCCCCATCCGTTGGCAGTTTCATTAACCATTCCATGAGTGTTGCACTATTTACTAGTCAAGTTACTTAGTCAGATTAAAGCGGTACTTTAGTTATGCTTGTCTATGATCGAGAAACTGTGCTCCAAGTCGTCCATATCCGCGGACACGGCTTTCAGAAAGTTTTACCCGGCCGGGGTGCACCAATAGCAACACACGCTCGATCAACCTCGGAAAAACCAAATCAAAACCCAACGAGGCTTTCACGACTGAACAATCACAGGATTCGGAAATATTTCAGGGGGCCACCCCTTGGAGTCTACCCGCAACGAAGTAAGCAAGCTCCGAGACGGACTCAAGGTTTGGGTGGACGGCTGTGAGCGACTGGGAACCCAAAACTGGGCTTGTCGACACCGCGTAAACGTGTCCCGATCCTAAACAGTACAGTGTGCTCCTCGCACAATTTAAATACATAAGTAGCATGGCATAAGTACAGGATAGTAAATAAAACCTCAAACTAGTTTGTGGCCCCAAGAAATAAGACTGAATCAAGCTCTGGCTCAGGGGGGTCCCATATACCTCCCGGATGTGGATAGCGCGATAAATCAAGGAACAGGAATCAAGTACTCGGGGTCTTACGGGACACAAGTGAGCAGGAAAAACCAAATAGCAGATGTTGCTCACCGGTGCCACTTTCTTTAGTTATCCCACTACTACTCAGGTCAAGTTGTTTAGGTACCTCATTATCCAACAGACTCTCACATACCCTACACATGCTGTTCTACGACTCGCATGGCTCAAACAACTCCTATAGTAGTGGCTCATGGGATGGAGGAACAAGCTTGGTGGGGTTTAAAAGTAAAGTCTATGCATACTTGGGATTCAGTTTAATGTAATCGCGACTCAATGATGCAGGAATAAGATAGAGGCAATAGGTACTGTATGTATGCAAGCATGTGGAAGTGCTTGCCTGATAACTCAGTTGAAGCGAGGGACGGATCTGGGTAGTGCTCCTGGTTCTCTTGATATAACCCCTTTCGGTGTCTATCAAGAAAACCAAACAAACAAGGCCAACATGAATATAGAGCACAAGCATATGAATAAGATGCGTCAAGCAAACAATCATGCCATGATGAATGATGCACAATTTACATGGCAAATAAGGTAGCATGGCATGGTGAGGTGTGGAAGACAAGTAACAACATTTTAATGGAGTTTTGGTTCCCATTTGTTGTCATAACATTGCTGTACCCTATATTTTTATATGATGCATGCTGCAATTGAAGTCATGGATAGCATAAACAGAAAGGTCTCGTCGAGCTGATCATTTTAGACATATCATTTGCTAAATTTGGAATTATAAAACAAAAGTTATTAATTATTTAAGTTCTAGTGGCAATTGGTGTAATTTAAATAAACTTGGGATTTTAAATGTGCAAAAGGCAAAATGAATGTCATATTTGAAATCCTGGCATTTTTCTGATCTCCAAACATATATCATTTGTGTTATTTGGAATTACAATGGAAAAGTTATTTAAAATCTGATTTGAATTTGAATTTGAAATAATTAGGAAAAGATTTGATTTTAAATGCATTTAAAACCTTCTATACTCAGGCTAATATACCCACAGGCACTTACAGGTGGGGCCAGGGATCTGCGGTCCCACGCGCCAGCGGCTGAGGGAAAAGGGGGACCGCGGGTTGATTAAACCAAACCAGAGGACTCTTTTTATAAAAAGGCGTGATCGACGGTGGGCACTGGACTGCTGGTTGGCGCGACAAAAGGCGAGGGTGTAAATGCAAACGCCATGCGATCTTGTACTTCTTCCTCTGAACCGACGTGGCGATCGCTCATGCTGAGCAAGGCGTGATGGGGATCGATCTCGCGATCATCGCTCGCTGTAGGGGCTGAGCCCGCTGCGGTAGGCTAGGGTAGTTGACGGTGAGGAGGGCGTGCTAGATAGGGTTAGGCGCGTGCTGGCGGATGATGCTCGAACTCCGGCTGAGGCTGCTCGCTGACGCAAGGTCCGCGTCGAAGCGGAGAGGATGTCTGGGAGGCGGGGGTGCTCACCGCGAGTGTGTTGGTGGAGTCGAGACGGGCCGGGCCGCAGACGATCGCCGGCGCGGCTCGCGGACTAGCGCTAGGGTTTGCGTCTGGCGGCGTCGGTTCCGGCGGTGCTGGACTCCTCCTCCTCGCTGCTGGGTACGGAGGCGTCGCGGACGATCCCTGTGTCTTCTCGACACTCAAACACCACGCCTGCCTCCTGTTCGTGCTGTCAAGGCGATTCCGCAGCGTGGCGGCGTCGGGGTGATTCGGCGGTGGAGAAGGAGAGGAGGAGGAGGCAGAGTCCTGGGCGGATCTGGGGGCCGTGAGGCGGCGAGGAGGATAAGAAGAGAGGCGGTGGGGTTGCGTGGGGACGGGAAGGTGGCCTCGGTGCCACCTTTTTCCTCCTCGTGCATGGCATGGGCCGGTCGAAGCAGCGGGCGTGAGCACGAGAGGGAGGCTGGCGGTGGGGCACTGCCAGTCGAGGGCTCGGTGTGGGGCAAGAGAGATCGGAGGGGAAAAGGGAGAGGAAGTGGCTCGGGCTAGGGTTTGTGGTGGGAGGTAGCTAGGTGGGGTAGGGCGGCCAGGTAGGTCCAGCAGGTAGGGAGAGGGGGGGTGTTGAGCTGGGGACATGGCATGGTGACCATGCTAGGTAGCTAGAAAAGAGAGGAGATAGAACAACTTAGGTTTTGGTTTGAATAGATGGGTTTAGGTGTAGGTAAGAGGGGAAAGGGTGGATTAGGGTTTAGGTTTAAGAGAGGGTAGAGGGAGGTGGTACTTTACTTGATCATGCATGCTTGGACAAGATCACACAAAAATCAAGACAAGGAGAAGGAAGAGAGAGAGGGAGAGATGATTATGTGGTGGTAGGGTTTATAGCAAGGTTAAACAAGCTCAAGCAAAGAAGTAGAGAGAGAAAGCCAAAAAGGTGGTGAGGGTGTTAGCAAGATACAAACACAAGATCAAAAATGATGGGGTTTTGAAAGAGAGAGAAAAGAAAGCCCACACAAGAAAGGCTCCACTCTACACCAAAAGAGAAACCAGATGAGAAGGAATGGTGGTGCTTTGCATGGCCCATGCAATACATTAAATGCCCTGATTAAATTCTTGTGAAGTCAAAGAGAAAATCAGGGTCTTAGTATTTTGCATCTCCAAAATTGGAATAAGGCCAAGCAAAAGATTATGGTGGAAAACCAACCAACCAACATGAGCTAGAGGTAACCTCAATTAAAAAAAATGCCAAGCTCATATTAATTGGATGGTGGAATTAAAAAGGTGGTAAAAGAAAGGTGGTGGAGTTTAAAAGAGATATGCCCCCAACTCAACTTGGGCATTTAACAACATATCAAGAGCCAAATACAATATCAAGAGGCAAATACATTTAATAGTGCACATGAGATAAGAACCAAACAAGAATAGGTTTTATATGATGCTCAAATGCAAGGTGACATGATGACATGAGCATGATATGATGATGATGCAACAATTATATGTTGGAAGTGGCCCTTTTTATTATTATAACAGGTAGCATTACAGGTGTTAGACAACTGGGATGCTACAGTAGGATAACCTAGCTAACGGTCGAAGTAGAGTGTCAAAACTATTTTGCAAAATCGGTTGGATAGTTCTGATTAGGTCTGATTTTACTCCTTACCCCTCTGCTGTTCTCCTCTTACCTCTACGTGTTTTGAATCCGCTCTCGTCCCTTTCTTCGAGTCCAGGAATTCTCGTGGTTGGGTTCCGTCGTACCTTCAGGGTTTCGCTTCCTTCTTTGATAACGGTGCTCTACCATCCGGTGTTCATGCTGCCGAGGAATCCTTTGTCTGCGGTACCCTCCTTTGTTCCTTGTTTGTGCTTTCCGGTGTTTCCGACGCGACGATATCTTCTACGCCAGATCCGATGCAGAGTCTGCATCACTTCCTTGTTCCGAACCTCGCTTGTCGAGATCTTCAGTCTAACTCCGAGAGTTGGTTGCATAATCCGCCTATTCGTGTGCAGAGTAATGGTTTGGGTGCGCGATGGACTGATCACCATCTGACTACTCTTATCATTCGCTCTTGTACATCGAACCAGTGGATCCAGCAGTTTTACTCCGTCCACGGAAGTTAGGGGTGGCTTATTTGTTGATACCTCTACCTTCGACCTTTTGTTCCGGAGTGTCCCCTCGACGATCACGGACAACGACCTCTTGTTAGTGGTGTCGCGAAGATCTACACGAAGCGTGAAGATTCAGATCTCCGCCTTCCTTCCGGTACCATGAGGCGGATCTCGAGGGCGAGATCCATTGTTAGTGGTGTCGAATTGTGGCATCCCGCAAAACCACTACTAGAAAATCGCGTTGTTTTTGTGCATCGCGTCGACATCATCATGCATTGTTGGTCTGCATTATTTGAAAAGCCTAGTTTGATTTATAACAATACCCCTCTTATTTTTCAAACACAAAACCCCGATCGCATCGGAGATTTTGTTGCCTAAAAACTGTTTGCAAAATGGCCTAGTTTTAAATTATACCGGGCAAAACAAACACAAAAACTAAAACAGTCCCACCTAAATCCTAGTCTCACCCAATCTATTCCTACCCACCAATCTATGGCTGCCACCTCACCCTCTCCCCTTTTTCCTACCCACCCTGCCACCTCACCAATCCCTCTCCTCTTTCCACCTCTCTCTCTTTTCTCACCCAAGCCCCTTCTACCCCTCTCTCTGACCCTCGGGCCCCACCCCAACCCCACCTGGCGCGCCCCACCGACCCAGCTTCCTCTTCCACCCAGCCCCCTGGCCCACCGGTCCACTCACCTAGCCCCACCCCAGCTGCCCCACCTGTCGGCCCCCCAACCTCCCCAGCACGCGTGGCCCACGCGGGGTCCACGCGCTTCCTTCCCCGCGTCCACCACGCGTCTCCCCCGCCCCCGTCTTCTTCCCCCGCACGCGATCCCTCCCTCTCTCTTTCCTCTTCCGCCAAGGCTCAGCCCTCTCTCTGCCTCCTTCTTGCGGCTCAAGCTTCGCTCTCGGCGACGAGGCTTCGCCTCCTCCCTGCCGTCTCGCTTCTCCGCCTCCTGCGCATCACCAGGCGCCCGCATCGCGCTGCCCTCCTCCGCACCACGCCGACCTCACGGCGACCTCTCCATGAGCTCCGCCGTCCCTGCTCAGCTCGCCTCGCCGTCGTTCCTCCTCCTGCGCGAGTCCTCCGCTGAGCCGCCTTCCGGCTACCGGCGCGCCGTGCTTCTCCGTAACCAGCGCTCGCCGCCCCCACCTCGCGAGACCGCCGCCGCAGACGCCTTCCCGCCACTGGCCATACAGCGACCTGCGCCGTCCGCGTCGCTTCACTGCCTCCGCCGCCGCTGCTTTCTGAGCTCCGGCCCCTCGCCTCCTCCGGCTCGAACCGCGCACATTCTTGACAAGCCACCCTCCGCGCCGCGTCCGCCACGCGCTGCGACGCCTTCTCCCTCGCCTTTCGCCCGAGTTCCCATTGCCTCGTCACCTGGGCGGACCCCACCTTGGGGGCTGCTCAGTACCCGCGACCCGAGCCTGCAACGCCTCGGTCGGCGAGGTCCCTCCGTCAACAGTCTGAGGCCAACCTCTACCCGCGCCCTGCCCGCTATCGTCGCCCCGCGACGCCCGAACCCGAGACCAATCCCGCCGTATGTCAAGATCTTCGATGCAAAGAACACGCATCTGATACCGATGCAAGAGACCGGAACCCCAAGGTATTCTCCGGGGGCGACGAGCTCGTCTACCTGGACCCGGAGACCGCAGACGCGACAAGTACTTCTCCCTGGATCAGATGCCCGAGAACCCAGACGCCCAGGTCATCGATTCGATTACGACAAGTGCTCCTCGAGGATGCCAAGTACTTCCCTGGACGACTAGTTCTCCATTCCGGAACGGCAGGATTGACCGCATAGGGCACCAAGATCTTCCAGTGCCGAGACCCGAGTCCGACACCGACAATCGGGACCGCTGAACCGACAAGTTCGTCCACCTGGTCACCGTGCGCCAAGATCTACCCCGTTACCGAGAACGATCCCGGAGTCCGAGAACGCACCCGTTGAACCCTGAGACCGACCCCGAAACCCCGAAACCTCAAGTCCGTCGAGATCCCCTAATGTGTGCCCCTTCCCGAAACCCTATTTTCATAACATAATAACCTTGTCGCATATTAAATTGTCATTCATCTCACATGCATATCTTTGGTTTGGGGGCCTTATGCCGACTCACCTCTAATTAAATATGGGGCCCATATGCGGGCAAATCTAGCCTTATATTGGCCTCATTTAAATTTGTGTAGCGAACCCGGTGCTATCTCTTGCCATGCTAAAACAACATTTAATTTGCGGGGCTTCTAAACAACATGAACCGCCTTATTAACTGTCGGGACCCCGGTTCCGCTTAATATGGCCTAATCGCATCGCATCTTTGCCATGTCATATATCATACATGCATCATGCCGATCTTTTGCCGTAGTATTAAATATTGCATCCGGTGTTGTTCTAGTGTTTTGCTTCTTCGCGGATAAGGTCGTTGAGTTGATGTGAGCTTCGCCCGATCTTCGGATGAACCTTCGACAATGTTTTTCAGGCGAGCATTCCCCCTTTCTACCTATCTTACTTTTATAGTATTTATTTCCCTCCTGTTGATCTATTGCTATCTGTGTTGCGATGCTCTAGTTTCCGTACCTGTGATATCCCTTGCAACCTTATATTGCCTTGGACACATCCTATTACCTGTTGTTTGGTAGATAGTTGGACTTGCGCGTCGTAGTCGCTTGCTCAAGTGCTGTTGCATGTTGTCAAGTGCCACAGTTGTTGATGAATTGCCGCATGTTGATGTTGGAGATGAGCATAGTTTTACTTATCGTATACTTTAATTCCTGTTAACAACTAAAATTGAAGTAAGCAGAGGCATCGGTGGGTGATAGATAACATTTGGTTTCCGAACGCCCACTTGTGTCCCGTAGGACCCCGAGTACTTGATACCTGTTCCTTGATTTATCGCGCTATCCACATCCGGGAGGTATATGGGACCCCCCTGAGCCAGAGCTTGATTCAGTCTTATTTCTTGGGGCCACAAACTAGTTTGAGGTTTTATTTACGATCCTGTACTTATGCCATGCTACTTATGCATTTACGATTGTGCGAGGAGCACACTGTACTGTTTAGAAATTGTGACCCGTTTACGTGGTATCGACAGTCCCC
Source organism: Avena longiglumis (assembly GCA_030063025.1). NCBI lineage: Eukaryota > Viridiplantae > Streptophyta > Magnoliopsida > Poales > Poaceae > Avena > Avena longiglumis. The sequence goes on from CP125975.1 coordinate 479,013,104, forward strand.
GTTTGGGGATCTGCTGTCGTTTACCGCCGGCCCCACAAACCTTGAGTCCGTCTCGGAGCTTGCTTACTTCATGGTGTACTCAAGGGTGGCCTGAAATATTTCTGAATCTGTGATTGTTCACCGTGAAAGCCTCGTTGGGTTTTGTTTTGGTTTTTCCGAGGTTGATCGAGCGTGTTGCTATTGGTGCACCCGGGTAAAACTTTCTCAGCCGTGTCATGGATATGGACGACTTGGAGCACGATATCTCGATCATAGACAAGCATAACTAAAGTAGTGCTATAAATTTGACTTTATAATGACTAGTAATCGCTTCACTATAATGGAATGGCTACATAAAAGCGCCCACAATTGCTTGTTTGGTTTGTCGCTTACGATTGTATCGACTAGTAAGTATTGCAACTACAACGGAATGGCTAAATAAAAGTACCAACAACTGCTGGGTTTTGGGTTATCTCATGCTAATTGTATTTGACTAGTAAGTGTTGCAACTACAACGGAATGGATAACTAAAACGGCCCACTGATTATTTTATCAGGATGATTATCTATACCTGACTAGTAATTGCTGCAACGATAACTGAATAAATAAAACTGCCAACGGTGTGGGTTCCTCGGTTGACTTCCTCGATTGGTCTCGAGAAACACCGAGATGGGTTTGTTTGATGATAGTATCAGTCGGTTCGAATAGGTCTTTCTTACCCTCTCGATAGCCGGTTGTATCGAGTCTCTATAGGTTGTTAGGTGCATCTGCCGGTGCCGCAGATCCACCATACCTATGTAGGCGAGGACCGGAATTCTAGTCTCGCTGTCTTGGCCTCGATCGACGCTCCTCTTTTTCCTTTGCCCTTTGTCGGCACCCCTTTTGTTTAAGCGTTTTGAGATCGGCGTCGTTAGCGGTTACCCTTCCGCTTGGCACAGGCGGGGTTATGGGCGCCATTGGTTATTCTTCGAGGCTCTTAGCCCTTTTGCATCTTGTCCGTAGTCGGACGTTCCATCTTTCAAGGTGATTTGGATCTTTGTATATTATATCGTATTCTTGACTCTTTGAGTCTGTTGTATATATCTGCTCATGGGTCCCATCGAGGACTGTTGTGTAATGTTATTACGTTTCCACCATACGAAAGTGCCTGGTGGGCACCTTTGAATCGTTTCTATGCGGGTTTGGCGGGTTTCGCTAAGACTTGCATAGGTCCGATTCTGAGGGTGTTACATTCGCCTTAAGCCGGAGCGAGTATGGTGGACTATGAGAGAGCCCTCGACGATCTAGGGTTTAGACACGCCGAGGAGGGGGCTAGGCCGGCGGCTAGGGTTTGACCTAGGCGTCGGCGGCGAGTGCCCTAGGGCTGGCGGCGGCTATGGAGGCGGCTTGGGGCTAGGGTTTAGAGGTAGGAACTTGTGTGTCTAGGAGGGGAGCCCTGCCCCTCCTCTTATAGGTGGAGGGAGGCGCGCCAAGGGAGGGGAGTCCCTTCCCAACTCGGACCCAAGGTGGGCCGGCGGTTGAGGTGGAGGGACTCCTCCCCAACTTGGATTCCACCTCCCCTCCACTTCCCAAAATTAGCCGTTTGACTTTCAAATTGGCGTTTGACTTTTCAAACAAGGATTTGATTAAATCCTTTATTTTGTTCAGCGATGACACCTAGTACATGATGCAATCATATCAACTTGATATAACACATTCATGTACCCTTTCCCTCCGGAGTGCCGGACATTCCGGAACCTTCTAGAACATTCCCGATGAAAACACCGGAACCATTCCCCAACTCCGAAACAGGACTTTCCTTATATGAATCTTATTCTCCGGACCATTCCAGATCTCCTCGTGATATCCCGAATCCCATTCGAGACTCCGAACAACATTCGGTCTCTTTCTCATCATTCCATAACTACTCAAACAACGTCGAACCTTAAGTTTGTCTCCCTATGGTTCGAGAATTATGCGGACATGATCGAGGCTTTACTAGGGACTTCAATTTAAGTTTACAAATCACACAAGTATTAATGTTTCCTTGTTAATAATGTTATAGCATGAATGTAAACATTTATCATAAACACAAAGATATAATAATAACTACATTTATTATTGCCTCTAGGGCATATCTCCAACAGTCTCCCACTTGCACTAGAGTAATCTAATCTAGATTACATGGTAATATACCGAACACCCATGGCAGTTTGGTGCTGGTCATGTTTTGCCCTCGGGAGAGGTTTAGTCAACGGATCCGCCACATTCAGATCTGTGTGTACTTGGCAAATCTTTATGTCCCCATCTTGGACATGTTCTCGAATAGCGTGAAAACGTAGCTTGATATGCTTCAGCTTCTTGTGTGACCTTGGTTCTTGCGCATTGGCTATGGCACCCATGTTATCACAGTAGATAGACATTGGGTCCAGCGCACTAGGAACCACACCCAGCTCTGTAATGAACTCTTTCATCCATATCGCTTCTTGTGAAGCCTCCGAAGCAGCCATGTATTCCGATTCAGTTGAAGATCTCGCCAAAACGCTTTGCTTTGCACTCCTCCAGCTAACTGATGCACCATTCAAAATAAATACGTATCCAGATTGTGATTTAGAATCATCCGGATCGGTGTTCCAACTAGCATCGGTGTAACCATTAACAACAAGCTGTTCATCACCTCCATAACAAAGAACCATATCCTTAGTCCTTCTCAAGTACTTAAGGATGTTTTTGACCACTGTCCAATGATCCACTCCTGGATCACTTTGATATCTGCTAGTTAAACTAACAGCATATGCAATGTCGGGTCTAGTACATAGCATGGCATATATTAGAGATCCTATGGCTGAGGCATAGGGAGTCTTACTCATCCTTTCTCTATCTTCTGCCGATGTCGGACTTTGAGTTTTACTCAAGGTCGTATTGGGCAACATGGGCAAGAACCATTTCTTGCTATCTTCCATTCCAAACCTCTTTAGAACTTCGGGATGCTTGCTTCAATCCATAGATGTACCGTTGAAGTTTGCAAACCTTGTTAGCATCTTTAGGATCGACAAAACCATTGGGTTGCATCATATACAACTCTTCATCAATGTCACCATTGAGAAATGCTGTTTTGACATCCATCTGCCATATCTCATAATCATAATATGCAGCGATTGCTAACATAATCCTCACAGACTTTAGCTTCGCTACTGGTGAGAAAGTCTCATCGTAGTCAACTCCTTAAATTTGTCGAAACCCTTTTGCGACAAGTCGAGCTTTATAGACAGTAGCATTACCATCAGCATCTGTTTTCTTCTTGAAAATCCATTTGTTCTCGACAGCCTTCCGGCCATCCGGTAAGTCCACCAAAGTCCATACTTGGTTTTCGTACATGGATCCAATCTCGTATTTCATGGCTTCTTGCCATTTATTGGAATCTGGGCTCATCATCGCTTCCTCATATGTCGCAGGGTCATCGGTGTTGTCCACCAACATGACACTCATAACGGGATCATACCAATCCGGAGTGGTACGAGTTCTTGTTGACCTGCGAGGCTCTGTAGCAACTTCAACCGAAGTTTCATGATCATCATCATTAGCTTCCTCTCTTATTGGTGTAGGCACCACAGGAACTTCTTCCGGTGTTGTGCTACTCGTAATTTCGAGAGAAGGTTCGACAACCTCGTCGAGTTCTACTTTCCTTCCAGTCACTTCTTTCGAGAGAAATTCCTTCTCTAGAAAGGATCCATTCTTGGCAACGAAGATTTTGCCTTCGGATCTATGATAGAAGGTATACCCAATAGTTTCCTTCGGGTATCCTATGAAGACGCATTTTTTCCGCTTTGGGTTCAAGCTTGTCCTTGTAACTTCTTTACATAGGCTTCGCAACCCCAAACTTTAAGGAACGACAATTTAGGTTTCTTCCCAAACCATAATTCATATGGTGTCGTTTCAACGGATTTAGATGGTGCCCTATTTAAAGTGAATGCGGCTGTTTCTAATGCATAACCCCAAAATGATAGCGGTAAATCTGTAAGTGACATCATAGAACGAACCATATCTAAGAGAGTTCGATTACGACATTCGGACACACCATTACGCTGTGGTGTTCCTGCCGGTGTCAATTGTGAAAGTATTCCGCATTTCTTCAAATGCTCGCCAAACTCGTAACTTAGATATTCACCTCCACGATCAGAACGCAGAAATTTAATCTTTTTGTTACGTTGATTCTCTACCTCACTTTGAAATTCCTTAAACTTATCGAAAGTTTCGGACTTATGTTTCATGAAAGAGATATACCCATATCTACTCAAGTCATCCATGAAGGTAAGAACATAACGATAACCACCGCGCGATGCTACACTCATTGGACCACACACATCGGTATGTATGATTTCCAATAAGTCTGTAGCTCGCTCCATCATACCAGAAAATGGAGTCTTAGTCATTTTACCCATCAGACATGCTTCGCATCTATCAAGTGATTCGAAATCAAGTGATTCGAGAAGTCCATCGGAATGGAGCTTCACTCCAATGTGACCAAGATGACAGTGCCACATATAGGTCGAGTTATCGCTCGATTTCAAACGTTTAGCCTCAATGTTATTAATATGTGTATTTCTACTATCGAGATTCAATAAGAATAGACCATCTATCAAAGGTGCATGTGCATAAAACATATTACTCATATAAATCGAACAACCATTATTCTCGGACTTAAACAAGTAACCGTCTCGCAATAAACAAGATCCCGATATAATGTTCATGCTTAACGTAGGCACCAAATAACAATTATTTAAGTATAAAACTAATCCCGATGGTAGATGAAGAGGTAGCGTGCCGACCACGATCACATCAACCTTTGATCTGTTTCCCACGCGCATCGTCACCTCTTTCTTTGCTAGCTTCCGTTTATTCTGCAGCACCTGTTTCGAGTTACAAATATGAGCAACCGAACCAGTATCAAATACCCAGGCACTACTACGAGTACTAGTGAGATACACATCAATAACATGTATATCGGATATACCTTTCTTCTTGATGTTGCCGTTCTTCAAATCCGCCAAGTACTTTGGGCATTTCCGCTTCCAGTGACCTTCTCCCTTGTAGTAAAAGCACTCAGTATCAGGCTTAGGTCCAGCCCTGGTCTTCTTCGTCGGCGCGGTAACTTTCTTACCACCCTTCTTGAAGTGTCCCTTTTGCTTAGACTTGCCTTTCTTGAATTTGGTGGTCTTATTGACCATCAACACTTGGTGCTCTTTCTTGATCTCCACTTCTGCAGACTTCAACATAGCAAACAGTTCTGGCAACTTCTTGTTCATGTTTTGCATATTGTAGTTCATCACAAAGTTCTTGTAACTTGGTGGTAGTGATTGGATGACACGGTAAATCCCCAAAGCATTAGGAATCACTATACCCAAGCTTTGAAGTCTGTTTGCGTGCCCAGACATCTTAAGCACATGCTCACTGACGGAGCTGCCCTCTTCCATCTTGCAGTTAAAGAACTTTTCAGAAGCCTCATAGCTCTCAATTGCCGCGTGAGTCTCAAAGATCAATTTTAGATCACGGACAATTTCATGTGGGTCTGAATTCTCAAACCTTTTCTGAAGCTCCGATTCTAAACCATACAAGATAGCACATCGAATCGTGGAGTCTTGAGTCTTCCGAGCGAGGTAAACATTCTTTACTTCGTCGGCATCATCGGCAAAGGGTCACCCAATGTGCATCCAGCACATAGGTCAAATTACCGGTGTGAGGACAATCCTCAAATTGCGGAACCAATCCATGGTTGCTTCCATTGTTTTTCAACTTTTCTTTCTCTAGGAACGCATTAAAATTGATGGTAGGGGCTGCCATTGATCTACAACATATTTGCAATAGTTTAGACTAAGTTTATGACAAATTGAGTTCTAATTAATAGTTAAATTAATTTAGGTGAACTCCCACTCAAAACAATATCCCTCACATTGTTTTAGTGATCACACGAACCAAATACACCACATCAACACTGATCATCACGAGAGTTGATATAGTTTTAATGGCGAACAATCGACATGTTCATCATATCTACTATATGATTCATGCTTTACCTTTCGGTGATCCGTGTTCCGAGACCATGTCTGTACATGCTAGGATCGTCAAGATCAAACCTTAGTTTCCGCATGAGCAAATCTGGCTTGCTCACGTTGTATACACTTGCGGAATCTAACACACCCGATCATCACGTGGTGCTTCGAAACAACAAGCTTTAGCAATGGTGCTAACTAAGGGTGAACACTTTATGACTTGAAATTCATGTGCATGAGGGATCATCTTATAATGCTACTGTCGTTAACTAAGCTATACAAGATGCATAAAGGATTAACATCACATGCAATTCATAATATGTGATATGATATGGCCTTTCTTCTTTGTGCTTCCGATCTCCATCTTAAAGCACGAAATGATCTCCATCATTACCGGCATTGCATCAAGGTCAATGACGCTTCTCCATGGTTGTCGTCCACTGGCTTCAACTATTACAACTACTTTGAATAGACACGCGGGTCTTAACATAAATTAAAGACAACCATATGGCTCCTGCCGGTTGCCAACTTACAATAAGGAACATTGCATACATCAAATATAATCACAATCATGGCCATATCACATCACTGCACACCCCTGCAAAACAAAGTTAGACGCCTCTACTTTCTTTGCATATTTTACGTGGTTTGGGGTTTCAATAAGTGTCGTTCTAACTTACGAACATGAACCACAACATTGATACTAGTATTGTTAATCACCCGTTGTAAATTGGATCTTAACTATGCTAGGAGAAACAGGCACCCGCAAAGCCACTTATGCAATACAAGTTGCATGTCAAGCGTGGAGCAAGTCTCATGAACGATGTCATGTAAGGTTAGCCCGGGCCGCTTCATCCCAACATCCCGCAAGATGCAAAGTACACAAGAAGAAATCGACAATAAATGCATCAACGCCCATAATGACCATTGTGTTATACTCGTGCAACAGATCTACATATAGACACGGCTCTGATACCACTGTAGGGATTCGTAGCATGGAAAACAAAAAAATTCTATCCCATACAAACAAACAAGCCAAGATCTATCTACTAGATTGTAGCAACGAGTCGATGGAATAAATCACCCTCGAAGATTCCAAAGTGTTTAACGAGAGCGGGTTCTCGTGGGTGATGTAGTCGTACTCTTCGCGATCTCAAGATCGTGTAGACGATCCTTCCAAGGCTGCGTTAGGCGCTCCATGATCGGTCACACGTTCGGTACTCGACGAAGACCTTCCTATCCCTTGTTCCAGCAGAAATGGAGGTTGTAGCAATCTCCATGATTCCAAAGACCTGGCGTGGTACCTGGAAGTAGAGGGAGATCTCATGAGGCTTAAGCCGAGCGAGTATGGTGGACTATGAGAGAGACCTCGGCGATCTAGGGTTTAGACACGCCGAGGAGGGGCTAGGCGGCTAGGGTTTGACCTAGGCGTGGCTGATTCTCAGGGCGGCGGCTATGGAGGCGGCGGCGGCTTGGGGCTAGGGTTTAGAGGTAGGAACTTGTGTGTCTAGGAGGGGAGCCCTGCCCCTCCTCTTATAGGTGGAGGGAGGCGTGCCAGGGGAGGGGAGTCCCTTCCCAACTCGGACCCAAGGTGGGCCGGCGGTTGAGGTGGAGGGACTCCTCCCCAACTCGGATTCCACCTCCCCTCCACTTCCCAAAATTAGCCGTTTGACTTTCAAATTGGCGTTTGACTTTTCAAACAAGGATTTGATTAAATCCTTTATTTTGTTCAGCGATGACACTTAGTACATGATGCAATCATATCAAGTTGATATAACACATTCATGTACCCTTCCCCTCCGGAGTGCCGGACATTCCGGAACCTTCTAGAATATTCCCGATGAAAACACCGGAACCATTCCCCAACTCTGAAACAGGACTTTCCTTATATGTATCTTATTCTCCGGACCATTCCGGATCTCCTCGTGATATCCCGAATCCTATTCGAGACTCCGAACAACATTCGGTCTCTTTCTCATCATTCCATAACTACTCAAACAACGTCGAACCTTAAGTTTGTCTCCCTACGGTTCGTGAATTATGCGGATATGATCGAGACACTTCTCCGAACAATAACCAATAGAGGAATCTGGAAATTCATATGGCTCCCACATATTTCTACGATTACTTTGCGATCGAATGAACCACTTACATACGATACCAATTTCCCTTTGTCTCACGATAGTTTACTTATCCGAGGTTATGATCGTCGATATCTCTGCATACCTAGTTCAACCTCGTTACCGATAAGTACTCTTTTCTCGTTCCCGTGATATGTGATCCCTTGTGAGCCAGTCACATGCTTGCAAGCTAATTGGATGACATTTCACCGAGAGGGCCCAGTATATCTATCCGTCATATGGATGGACAAATCCCACTTGATCCATGTGTCTCAACCAATACTTTCGAACACTCAATGCCACCTTTATAGCCACCCGCCACGGTGGTGTTTGATGTCATCAAAGCATCCATCCGGTAAATGTGATATGCATGATCTCATGGTCGAAGGAATTAGGTTACTATGTATCAGAAAGCATATAGTAATTGAACTATTAAAATGACTTGATCTTTATGCTACGCTTATCTATAGGAGTATGTCCACCATATCATTCTCCTAACGATATGATCTTGTTGTTAATAACATCTCAATGTTCATGATAGGGAAACCACAATCATTTATTAACCAACAAGCTAGTGATGTATAGAGGCTTTACTAGGGACTTCAATTTAAGTTTACAAATCACACAAGTATTAATGTTTTCTTGTTAATACTATTATAGCATGAATGTAAACATTTATCATAAACACAAAGATATAATAATAACAACATTTATTATTGCCTCTAGGGCATATCTCCAACACTCTTGTTTTTTAGCAAACCTACTCTCGACCTTGTCTATAGGTTTGTAGATTGTCTTCACAAATATGGTCTAGGAAGGATAGATACCATCAACAAGATAGTACATTTTGTCATCAGGGTGGCCATTGATCTCATAGATCACCTTTGGAGCATGACTTTCCACAAGCCTAGCGAACACAAGAGAGCGCTGAAGCACGTTGATGTCAATGTGGGAGCCTCGCATGCCAAAGAATTAGTGACAAATATAGATCTTATGATGCAACCGCCTCAAATATGACTGTGCACCCTTCAACATGTCTTGTATATTGCCCTTGCCAGGCAAATGGATAGTTCTTGTATTTCCAACGCATGCAATCTATATGCTTCCAAACATACCAGCAAACCCTCTTCTCTTGTTGATTGACAACAGTGAGGCAATGTCGGCAGCATTTGGTTCTCTCGAGTATTATATATCAAACACATGAACTACTATTCTGCAAAACTTGTACATTGTCTCAAGACAAATGGACTCGCTCATGCGCATACTCATCAGCTAGGTTACCAACAACTCCATACGCAAGTATCCTCATACCCATGGTGCATTTCTGATAAAAAGTGAAGACAAGCTTACCGGTGGCATCCTTATTTAGCAAGAAGTAGTCATCATAACCCCTCGCTCCATGAAGGAGACACATGAAAATTTCCATTGACATCCAAAAGCGTCGCCGAAAAGAGGGGTCTTGTACGACATATTGGTGCAGTGAAAGTAATCCCGCTAGAGCTAATCCTAGACGGCTTATCGATTGCTATTCAATGTTGGTCCTCCTCGTGGTCATGGACGATAAAGAGCCGCGACCACCTGGAGCTCGATGTCATTGTCGGAATTGTCCAATGATGTGTTGATGCCATTGTTGAAGAAAAACTCGTCTGAGCTATCCATGATCCATGAAAATAAATGCAATGCATTATGAACAATCATTTACATTTATATGAAATGGAAAAAGTAGATGCGGGTCCATATGCGCGTGCGTTGGAGTTGCGCTCACCACATAGGTACTCCCCAGTGGCGGAGCTCGGAATATCGTAATGGGTATGCGAAGTTACTGATTTTTTAAGAAATAAAATAATATAAGATAAGATATGAAGACCTCAATAACATCAATAAAACTACTAATTATTCATAGTACTGGTAACAATGTCTCAAATTATTCAGTTATCTTGTAAGAATAAGGAGAAAGTTGGTCTTTGTTTTTCACAACGGCACACGAATCAACAATATAGATCAAAATATTGTTGTTTTTTGACAATCAATACTATGTTATATTAATAGAAGCAAATCGTACATGGTAGAGATACATGAGCCGACTCCAACGATTACAAAATAAAGACTAAAAGAAACTAGCAAATGTTTTATGTCTTTATACTCTTTTTTCTTCCATGACACAATCTTACACTTTCCTGAAGGCAACCGAACTAAACTGACATAGAAATCAAACCAGAGACCAGTAAAAATCAACGTTGGTTCTTCCATAATTTTAATTTGCGCCGCAATTTCAAGGCTGCGTGCACGTGCACAACCATTAAAGTAATCAATCAACATCTGCAAGAATACCAACACCAATATTTCAGGAAATAATAACCGAGCAGCCTGATCGACGTTGCTGATAAACCAATAGCAGGAATCATCATTGTCGAGGACATAGCCGCCAAGACAAATATTGCGAGAACAAACCTCGCAGCAACCATGAAAAAAAAATCTAAAATAGATCTGGTGAAGCATTACCAACAACTAGCGAAGCCGGCCGAAGGAAGGGGAACCGATCTAAAATAAATCGGGTTCCCCACCCCTCCTAACACTAGCGAAGCCGGCCGAAGGAAGGGGAACTGATCTCAAGAGGAGGCGGAGGCGAGAGGCGGCGAGTTTTTTTTCCGGCGACGGTTGTTTCTGTAGGGTAGGACCCTAGAACCCATGGCCTAGTTAATGTTTCATTGTTGTTTAAATTGCTATTGAATATACTATGCTAGTACATGTTGGAATTATTCCCTAGAGGCAATAATAAAGCTGTTATTATTATAATTCTTATTCATGATAATGTTTATATTCCATGCTAGAATTGTATTAAGCGGAAACTTTAATACTTGTGTGGTTTGTGAACAACACCGTGTCCCTAGTATGCCTCTATGGACTAGCTCATTGATCAATGATGGTTAAGGTTTCCTAACCATAGACATGAGTTGTCAATTGATAATGAGATCATATCATTGGGAGAATGATATGGTGATGACCCAAACTAAGCGAAGCAATTAGATCGTGTCATCGTGTTCGTCTTTGCAAGCTTTTCTTATGTCAAATATTGTATTCCTTAGACCATGAGATAATACAACTCCCGGTATCGGAAGAAAGCTTTGAGGTCATCAAACGTCATCCTATGAGAGGGTGATCATAAAGGTGTCTCTCGGTGATCGGAAAGTATCATTGGGTTGTATGTATCGAGATGGGATTTGTCCCTCCCAAGTCGGAGAGATATACTTTGGGCCCACTTAATCGATATCAACACCGCTTTCAAGCATGTGGTTAAGGAGTTAATCACAAAGTGATATCGGATTACGGAACGAGTAAAGTACTTGCGTGAACGAGATTGAACTAGGTATGACGCATCGACGATCGAATCTCGGGCAAGTAAAATAGCGCGAGACGAAGGGAATATATATGGGATTGATTGAATCTGGCATCGTGGTTCATCCGATATGATCATCGATGAATGTGTGGTAGTCAATATGGGTGCCTGCACCCGCTGATTATTGATAGAAGATCATGTCTGCATATTCTCGAACCCGTAGGGTCACACACTTAACGTGTCTCGATGCTAGGATAGATTGGATAATTGGTTTATGAGTTTTTGTTCGGAGTCTCGGATGGGATCCGGGACATCACGAGAGGTTCCGTAGTGGTCCGGAGAATACGATTCATATAAGGCAGTGCAGTTTTTGGAGTTCGGGATTGTTCCGGGTTAATCGGTATTGTACCGAAAGCTTCTAGAACCTTCCGGAAAGGGACCAACGTGGCCCCACCTTCCGGGAGGGGGCATGGGCCTATGAGGGAGTGCCCTGGCCGCATTGGGCCAGGGGCATAAGGCCCCATAGGGCCCAGCCGGCCTAGAGAGGTTTAAACTCGAGATAGACCTTCTAAAGGAGGGGTCCGGTTTGGGCTTGGGGGAGGGGCTAGGGCTGCGCCCCCCTCTATATAAAGAGGGGTGGGGGCGCACCAACCCCCTACACCTTCCCCTCCAACCCTAGCCGCCCTGCTGCCCTCCTCTCTCCCTCCCGACTGCTTGTAGGCGAAGCCCTGCTGCAGAAATTCTCCACCAATTGCACCGCGCCGTCGCGTTGTAGATCCAACCCATCTCTCCACCATACTTGATGGACCAAGGAAGGAGGAGACTTCGAGGTGCTGCACGTGTGCATCTCACGGAGGCACCGCCCTTTGGGGTGCTAGATTGGATCGGATCGCGAGGAGGAGAAGCGAGTACGACTACATCACCCACGTTCCGACGAACGTTCCGCTATGCGAAACTTCAAGGGTATGAAGATCTAATCCAATCTCTCTCGTTGTTTGCATCTCCTATATTATATCTTGGCTTTCCCTCTGTTCGCATCCGTAGAAAATTTTGATTTACTATGCCGCGAAACCCTTGAAAGGTATCGAGCTAGATCTATGCGTAGATGTGTTTCACGAGTAGAACGCAACATGGTTGTTGCGGGCGTTGATGTTTTATGTTGCAAGCCTCTTGTTTGTGTTCTTCTTATGACGCGGGATAGTGAGATTGAAGCGGTCCAGGCCAACCTTACGCGACGTCGTCATGAGACCGCCCGCACTTGACGTGTGGCTTGTTCCACACATGCGGCTGGTGGATGTCATTTTCTCTCACTATAGTTGTCATGGGATTAATACCGGAGTTTGGAAACCATAATATCACCGTTGTGGATTTCCGTAGGTAAGAATCGTTCTTAGCATCTACTCCCATAAGCCACGTAAAACATGCAACAACAAAGTAGAGGCGTCTAACTTGTTTTTGCAGGGAGTGTTTTCTGTGATATGGTATGGCCCAAGATGTGATGTGTATAATGTATGCGATGATCATGTTTTGTAATGTTTCACGACTTGCATGTCGATGAGTACACAACCGGCAGGAGCCTTATGGTTGTCTTTATAATTATGTATGACCTGTGTGTCAACTTCTTATACGCCATGTAATAGCTTTACTTTATCGCTAAGTAGTTAGCAATAGTTGTAGTTGCTATTCGTGGTGGAGGCAATCATGGTGGAGTGATGGAGATCATGCCGGCACGCACAAGATGAAGATCATTGCGCGAATATTGGCTATACCATGTCACATAAAGTTATATGCATGTGATGTTTATCCTTTTATGTATCTTATTATGCTTAGATCACGACGGTAGCATTATAAGATGATTCCTCACTTAAAGATCAAGATAAAACTGTGTTCTCCCCAAGTATGCACCTATGGAAGTTCGTCGTGTCCAAGCATCACGTGATGATCGGGTGCTATAGACTCTACGCTCACATACAACGGGTGCAAGCCAGTTTTGCACACGCGGAAATACTTGGGTCTAACTTGACGAGCCTAGCATGTACAGACATGGCCTCAGAACACAAGAACCGAAAGGTTAAGCATAAGTCATATGAATGATATGATCGACACTTCGTTGTCCACAATTGAAACCACATCTCTTCTCGTGAAGATCAGATTAGGTGTGGTGAATTTGGATCGTGTTCACTAAACAACTTGAGGGATGTTGAATTTAGTGGGAGTTCATCTAGTAATTTGATTAAAAGTTGAACTAGTTATCATGAACATAGTCTAATTTGTACTTGCGAATACTGTAGATCACATGGCTAAGTCCAACTTCAACTTCAACGTTTTTGCTGAGAAGGAAAAGCTTAGAAACAATGGGTCTAACTTCACCAATTGGTTCCGCAATCTAAGAATCATTCTCTCTGGCGGTCAAAAGGACTATGTCCTTGGGAAAGCGTTAGGTGACCCCTGCAGAATCAAGGCTTGATGAGAAAGCTGTCTATCACAAGAAAGATGATTATGGTGTGATTAAGAGCACCATGTTGTTTGCTATGGAACCGAACTTCAAAATCGCTTTTGAAGACTATCTCGGCCCTTTGAGATTCTCAAGAGCTAAAACCATGTTTCGCACTCAGGCCCGCTCGAGAGATATGAGATCTCCGAGAAGTTCTTTAACGCAAGATGGAGGAAGGAGTTCGCTAGTGAGCACGCCATTAAGATGACGGGCTACACTCAACGCTTGAGAAACCGGAATGCACGATTCCGAGGAGCTCAAGATTGACAGGTTCTCGCAATCACTCCTCCCATCTACAAAAGTTTTGTAGTGACTCGTAATCGATTGGTTCCATCGATACGATCACCGAGCTCTTCGCAGTCAAGGCTGGGAGGTGGACATCAAGAAGGATAATCATGTGTTGATGGTCAACAAGCCCTCCTTTAAGAAAGGTAAGGGTGCAAAGAAGCCCTTCAAGAAAGCGGTGGCAAGCGTTGCCCGCCGAGAAGAAGCTCAAGTCTGGTCCTAAGCCGGACACTGAGTGCTTCTATTGCAAGGACAAGGGTCACTGGAAGCACAACTGTCCGAAGTACTTAGCGGACAAGAAGGCTGGCACCATCAAAGGTATATTTGATATACATGTTCTTGATGTTTTCCTTACTAGACCTCGTTGTAGTGCCTGGGTATTTGATACCGGTTCAGTTGCTAATATTTGTAACTCGAAGCAGGAGCTACGGAATAGATGGTGGCTTGCGAGGGATGAGGTGACGATGCGCGTTGGCAACGGATCAAGAGTTGATGTGATGGCCGTCGGCACGCTCTCCTTAGTTTTACCTTCAGGATTAGTTTTAAACCTTAATAAATGTTATTATGTGCCTGCGTTGAGCATCAACATTATTTCTGGATCGTGTTTATTGCAAGACGGTTATTCATTTAAATCGGAGAATAATGGTTGTTCTATTTATATGAGTAACATCTTTTATGGTCATGCACCTCTTGTGAATGGTTTATTTCTTCTAAATCTCGGAAGGGATGAAACACACAACCATAACATTGAGGCTAAGAGATGCAAAGTAGATAGTGATAATACTACTTATTTGTGGCCGCTGCCTCAGGTCATATTGGTGTAAAGCGCATGAAGAAACTCCATTCGATGGACTTTTGGAGTCTCTTGATTTTGAATCATTTGACACATGCGAACCATGCCTCATGGGCAAGATGATCAAAACCCCGTTCTCCGGTATGATGGAGCGAGCAACGGACTTGTTGGAAATCATACATACCGATGTATGCGGACCGATGAGTGTTTTGACGGTGGATATCGCTATTTTCTCACTTTTACCGATGACTTAAGTAGATATGGGTATATCTATTTAATGAAACATAAATCTGAAACATTTGAAAAGTTCAAGGAATTTGAATGAAGTGGAGAACCATCATATGTAAAGATTAATTTTCTACGATACGATCGTGGGGGTAGTATTTAAGTTATGATTTTCTCACGCATCTTGAAGCAAGCGGAATTGTTTCAACTCACGCCACCGGAACACCACAGTAGCAATGGTGTGTCTGAACGCCGGAACCGAACCCTATTAGATATGGTCCGATCGATGATGTCTCTTACTGATTTGTCGTTATCATTTTGGGGTTATGCATTAGAAACCGCTGCATTCACTTTCAATAGGGCACCATCTAAATCCGTTGAGACGACACCGTATGAACTGTGGTTTGGTGCTAAACCTAAGTTGTCGTTTCTTAAAGTTTGGGATGCGAAGCTTACGTCAAGAAGTTGATGCCGGACAAGCTCGAACCCAAAGCGGAGAAATGCGTCTTCATAGGATACCCTAAGGAAACTATTGGGTATACCTTCTATCACAGAACCGAAGGCAAAGTGTTTGTCGCAAAGAACGGTTCCTTTCTTGAGAAGGAGTTTCTCTCGAAAGAAGTGAGTGGGAGGAAAGTAGAGCTAGACGAGGTTATTGAACCTTCTCTTGAGTTGGAGAGTAGCGCAACACCTAGAATTGTTCCAGTGCCGCCTGCACCAACAATAGAGGAAGCTAATGACAAGGATCATGAAGCTTCGGACGATGCTGCTACTGAACGTCGCAGGTCGACAAGGTCGCGTGCCCCTCCTGAGTGGTACGGCAACCCTGTCTTGAATGTCTTGTTAGTAGAAGACAGTGAACCTACGAACTATGAGGAAGCGATGATGAGCCCAGACTCCGAGAAATGGCTAGAAGCCATGAAATCCGAATTAGGATCCATGAGTGAAAACCAAGTATGGACTTTGGTGGACCCTCCTAGCGACCGAAAGGCCGTTGAGTGCAAATGGATCTTCAAGAAGAAAACGGACGCGGATGGTAATGTTACCGTCTATAAAGCACGGCTTATCGCGAAAGGTTTTCGACAAGTTCAAGGTGTTGGCTACGATGGGACTTTCTCTCCCGTAGTGATGTTTAAGTCCATTCGGATTTTATTAGCAATTGCTGCGTTTCATGATTATGAAATATGGCAGATGGATGTCAAGACTGCTTTCCTCAATGGCAACATTGATGAAGAGTTGTATATGATGCAACCCGAAGGTTTTGTCGATCCTAAGGATGCTGATAAAGTATGCAAACTTCAGCATTCCATTTATGGACTGAAGCAAGCATCTCGGAGTTGGAACCTTCGTTTTGATCAAGTGATCAAGAGCTTTGGATTTGTTCCAAATTGCTACGAAGCTTGCATCTACAAGAAAGTGAGTGAGAGCTCGGTGACGTTTCTGGTACTATATGTGGATGACATATTGATTATTGGAAATGACATCAACATGCTTAACGATGTGAAGAGTTATTTGAACAAGTGTTTTTCAATGAAAGACCTAGGTGAAGCTTCTTATATATTGGGCATCAAGATCTATAGATATAGACAAACACGCCTGATAGCTTTAAGCCAGAGTACATACCTAGACAAAGTTCTGAAAAGGTTCAGAATGGATAAGGCACGGTGAAGTTATGTTGTGTATGTTGTCGAGCAAGATATTGCAGCAAGGTTCTAGCTAATGATAGGGAAGCTATGAGCAAAGTGCCTTATGCCTCGGCCATAGGTTCCATCATGTATGCCATGTTGTGTACTAGACCGGATGTGTCCAATGCTCTTAGTTTGACGAGCAGATATCAAAGTGATCCAGGAGTGGAACACTGGACAACCGTGAAGAACATCCTAAAGTACCTAAATAGAACTAAAGAAATGTTCTTAGTCTATGGGGTGATAAACAGCTCGTCGTGAAAGGTTACGTCGACGCTAGTTTCGACACGGACAAGGATGATTCCAAATCTCAGACAGGATACGTTTATATTTTGAATGGAGGAGCTATGAGCTGGAGAAGCTGCAAGCAAAGCGTGATCGCGGGATCTACAGTAGAAGCGGAATACATGGCTGCAGAAGCGTCAAGTGAAGGAGTTTGGATCAGAAACTTCATCACTGAGCTTGGCATGGTTCCAAGTGCATTGGACCCACTGAAGATATTGTGTGACAACACTGGCGCCATAGCACTCGCTAAAGAACCAAGATATCATCCAAAGACCAAGCATATCAACCGCAAGTTTCATATAATCCGAGATTATATAGCAAATGGAGATCTGAAGATTAGCAAAGTACATACAAATCTGAATGTCGCAGATCCATTGACTAAACCTCTTTCACGTGTAAAACATGATCAACACCTCAGTGCCATGGGTGTGAGATTGTTGCCAGATGTAAACTAGATTATTGACTCTAGTGCAAGTGGGAGACTGTTGGAATTATGCCCTAGAGACAATAATAAAGCTGTTATTATTATAATTCTTGTTCATGATAATGTTTATATTCCATGCTAGAATTGTATTAAGCGGAAACTTTAATACTTGTGTGGTTTGTGAACAACACCGTGTCCCTAGTATGCCTCTATGGACTAGCTCATTGATCAATGATGGTTAAGGTTTCCTAACCATAGACATGAGTTGTCAATTGATAATGAGATCATATCATTGGGAGAATGATATGGTGGACAGACCCAAACTAAGCGAAGCAATTAGATTGTGTCATCGTGTTCGTCTTTGCGAAGCTTTTCTTATGTCAAATATTGTATTCCTTAGACCATCAGATAATACAACTCCCTGGTATCGGAAGAAAGCTTTGAGGTCATCAAACGTCATCCTATGAGAGGGTGATCATAAAGGTGTCTCTCAGGTGATCGGAAAGTATCTGTTGGGTTGTATGTATCGAGATGGGATTTGTCCCTCCCAAGTTGGAGAGATATACTTCGGGCCCACTCGGTAATCGATATCAACACCGCTTGCAAGCATGTGGTTAAGGAGTTAATCACAAAGTGATATCGGATTACGGAACGAGTAAAGTACTTGCTGTGAACGAGATTGAACTAGGTATGACGATACCGACGATCGAATCTCGGGCAAGTCAAATATCGCGAGACGAAGGGAATATATATGGGATTGATTGAATCCTGGCATCGTGGTTCATCCGATATGATCATAGATGAATGTGTGGGAGTCAATATGGGTGCCCAGACCCCGTTGTTGATTATTGATAGAAGATCATGTCTGCATATTCTCGAACCCGCAGGGCCACACACTTAACGTGTCTCGATGCTAGGATAGATTGGATAATTGGTTTATGAGTTTTTGTTCGGAGTCTCCGATGGGATCTGGGACATCACGAGAGGTTCCGGAGTGGTCCGGAGAATAAGATTCATATAAGGCAGTGCAGTTTTTGGAGTTCGGAATTGTTCCGGGTTAATCGGTATTGTACCGGAAGCTTCTAGAACCTTCCGGAAAGGGACCAACGTGGCCCCACCTTCCGGGAGGGGGCATGAGCCTATGAGGGAGTGCCCTGGCCGCATTGGGCCAGGGTCACAAGGCCCCATAGGGCCCAGCCGACCTAGAGAGGTTTAAACTCGAGATAGACCTTCTAAAGGGGGGGTTCCTTGCCCCCCACTCCTCCTCCTTGGGGCCGCCGGTTTGGGCTTGTGGGAGGGGCTAGGGCTGCGCCCCGCCTCTATATAAAGAGGGGTGGGGGCGCACCAACCCCCTACACCTTCCCCTCCAACCCTAGCCGCCCTGCTGCCCTCCTCTGTCCTCCCGATCGCTTAGGCGAAGCCTGCCGCAATTCTCCACCAATTGCACCCGTCGCGTTGTAGATCCAACCCATCTCTCCACCATACTTGCTGGACCAAGGAAGGAGGAGACGCCGAGGTCTGCACATGTGCATCTCACGGAGGCACCGCCACTTGTGGTGCTAGATCGGATCGGATCGCGAGGAGAAGCGAGTACGACTACATCACCCACGTTCCGACGAACGTTCCGTTGTGCGAATCTTCAAGGGTATGAAGATCTAATCCAATCTCTCTCGTTGTTTGCATCTCCTAGATTAGATCTTGGCTTTCCCTCTGTTCGCATCCATAGAAAATTTTGATTTACTATGCCGCGAAACCCTTCAGTACAATGGATCTACTGATACAAATTATGAACCATCTATTCTCAATCGGGGAAAAGCAGAAATTGCCCAAGTTGAGGATGAGGCAGTGCTCACTGTATGTACTTGGGCCAGCCATTTTGAGGAAAAATCTGGAGCAGCCCAAGGTGGCCCGGGTTCGGAAGAATGCCCGGAGGGCTCAGAGAGGTCTGTTCCTATCGATTTTTTTGCCGTGTTCTACACCTAAGAAAGCTACTGTCTCTGTTTGAAAATATAAGATGTTTTAGTATTGTGAAAAAAATGTATCTATATTATTTTTAATGTTTAGGTTCACTAAGCTTTAGAATGAACCTACACACTAAAATAATTCTGGATACATTCTATTTACAAATTAAGACATCTTGTATTTTAAAACGGAGGGAGTATATGTGTATAGGGTTTTATACTGATTTGTTGTTGCTAAAATTATTTTGGGGTATTCATCGTATACCCATGGGTAAGTCTAGCTCCGCATCCCCCTATCACCAATATAAAACGATAGAGGTATATATATTTTTAGTCCCACAACTTGCATCGTGAGAGCGGTTTAGTCCCACATCTTGCAAAGTGAGCAGATTAGTCCCACAACTTGCACCCCAAGACCATTTTAGTCCATTTTAATTGGATTTATATGATTTTGACCAAATTCATCCATAAAGCTGACATGTGGCATCGCAGTTTTTGCAAATGATCCTTATGTATTTTTCTCTGCAGCTTAAACTCCTTAGTAAGAGGGAGTTGAACTCACGACCTAAACTTCTTGAGAAAAAGGCTTACCACTAGATTACACACAATATTATGATAAATTGAAAAGCGACCATCTATTGTACATTATTTTGAGGTTAATTAGCCCTAGCTCACCATCACGAACATGAAGCATATAAAGAAAAAGTTAGCTTTAAGTCACGCAACAGGCTAGCTAAATCTAGATGGCTCACACAGACGTAAAATGCAAAAAGAATAGCACACACGTAGGGAAGATCGATTGATTGAGTGTATACACCTGGATACATATAAGCCTTTATTTTAGACATTCAAAAATACGTGTTCTACAGTTGTGAATTTTTTAAAAATAATAAAAATTTTCAATCTGAAATAATTTGTGTTCTAGACTATACATAGAAAAAGCTTATATCATTGCCCACATGTACATATTTTTGAAGGTGTTTTTTGATACTTTAAATTGTATTTTTTAAAATTTTAAAATATAGGTTTCCACCTAACAAGACATTGGATATACATGATGCGTAAGATTATGCTATATTTTTACCGTATGTGTAGGTGCTTTTATACCGTATAAATAAACTATGTTCTCGAATGCACCACATAGTATATGTTAGCTTAGTGACTTGTCCGGTTGTGTATGCATAGGAAGCTGCCAAGATCAAATCCCATCATTGCCTATAGTTTTAACTAATTTATTTCTAGACTGCTGACAGGTGGGTCCGGCTTTTAGTCCGTACCAAGGACATAAATATCAGAGAAAAGCATATAGGGGTTATTTTGAAAAAAATTGACGTCATAGTTATACGAATTTAGTCAAACTTGCTACAATTTAATTAAATTGGACTAAAATACTCTAAGCATGCAAGTTATGAGACTAATATTGCTCATTTTACAAGATATGAGACTAAAATGCTTCCTCGATACGAGATGTTAGACTAAAAGTGTATATACCTCGAAACGATCCTAACTAACTTAGTTTGCCAAAAATGTGTTGTACTCCAGTGAGCCGAGGAAGTTAGACAAGCATGAGTGGATGTCGCGTGACACAAGACTAGCACAAGTTCGTGCGCCAATGCGCTGCGCTGGCCCTTTGCTTGGCTCTCGGGTCAAGGTCTTGATGCGATAGGCACGCACGCTGCATAGCAGACTGTTGATGCTTTTGCCGTGCATGCCAGCTCCGGGCCCGACCCAACTGGCGAGCGGAGCGGGTCGCCTTTCCCCGGCCGGACGGCCAAGTACCTTCCAGAAGGCAGCAGCAGCAGGCGGAGGCCGGAGGCCGGAGGCCCTCGTGGGTACCTTCTCGCCCGATCAAAATCCTGCACGCCGACGCCCAGGCGCGCGCGCGCGCGCTCTCTCTCTCTCGTAACTATTCCGTGGACTCGTTCCACGTTCCCGCTCGCGAACCCCAGCGCGACACGTGAGCCTCCATATAGACCCCGTTCACGTGCCGCGCCGCTCCCTCCTCTCCCATCCCATGCACGCAGCACGCTTTCCTCTCCTTTTCAGCGCGAAACAGGGAGAGAAAAAGAGGTGCCGGGGGGAGACAAAAGCGACGCGCGGCAGCGAGGACCACGGGCCCACCGAACCCCATCCACTCCCGCACGGGCCCCTTCTGTCATGCTACTACTCCTCGCGTGTACGCCTCCCTCGGTGGGAGTGCCGTGCGGAAAGAGAAAAATTCCAAGCGTCACGCCTGCTGCCAGTACCAGGACCGGACCGGACGGGGCGACGCGCGGGCCCCCACCCGGTGTGCCGCCTTGCGTACACCCCAAGCGTCCTCCACGCACCTGCCGACCTGACCCTCCTCATCACCGGCACGCGGGGGCCGCGACCGGCCGGACCCGCTGGCAGTTGCCCGGGTGCGCGCGAACGCATCGGATCCCCCCGCCCTTTCGCTTTATCCGAATCCAATTGACACCATGATTACCTACCTAGCTAGCGCAGACAGACAGGTTCCATCCCATCCCGTTCCGAGACAGTGTTGGGCATCTTTGCTTACTTGGCCAAGACTGCTTGGCTCGAACTCGCCCAGCCGGCCGGTCGACATACATCCTCGGAGCATTATTTCCTCCTGCCGACACGAGTCGCGATCGGTGAAACATGGCTCCGATCGATCGAGCGGAGAAGAAGAATCTCGCAAGTACCCTTAGGAAACCGCATCATCCGGTGTACCCTTTTATTTTACCAAATAAAGCGTGTGTACTGCTGCGCTGCACGTTGTTTATGCTCGTGTCGTTAGGGTGCAACCGCTGAATTCCATGCATGCATGGTTTTCCTCATTAACAAAAGGAGCAAGTACGATGTCGTTTTTTTCATTGTTCCATCCCGTACTACAGCAGCTGGCAAGTGGCAAAAAGATGCAATTACCCAGAGGATTGATAATGAGTACTCTCTTAACCACCCGTTACACCATTGCACACACGCACATGTGCACTCATGTAAATAGTGTCGATATTTTGGTGGAACGATGCGTACCCTCTCGAAGCATCGGCTGCATGTTAATATAGTAGGAAAAAGCCCCCTACGTGGCTGTACAGCAACTTGTCGATGCGAGATCTACTCCGTCTACTCCGTGACGTCTGGCGTATAGACATAGATAGCATACATACGATAACATCCCCTCAATCTAAACCACGAGAGGTTTAGATTGCTTTAAACTCACCTAATTCCTTCACAGGAAGAGCCTTGGTAAATCCATCGCAAGTTCATCCTTTGTAGAAATGAACTTGATGTCAAGACGATTCTCAAACACGTTCACGAACAAAATGATAGTCAATCTCAATGTGTTTTGTACGAGCATGAAAACTGGATTTGCGAGAGAAAAGTGGCTCCCAGTTATCACACCATAAGCATGGTTTCTCATAAAGCTTCACACCAAGCTCGAGAAGCACAGCTTCAACCCATATCAATTCAAGAGTTGCATTTGCAAGTGCCTTGTACACACCTCGGTGCTAGAACGAGACACGGTGGCTTGTTTCCTAGCACTCCGAAACCAGGTTTGGACCAAGAAATATAGCAAAACCTCAGAGAACGTCTATCCTCAAGACATACCGCCCGGTCGTCGAAAAGGCAATCGAGTAATGTGGAAGAGGATTTCAAAGGTAATACCAAGAGAGGATGTATCCTTGACATAGCGTAGAATGCGTTTGGCGGTAGTCAATGAGCGATGGTGGGAGCATGAAGATATTGATGACTTTATTAAAGCGACAAGTCCGGCCGAGTAAGTGTAAGATCTTGTAACCCTCCAACAATCTGCGATCTTGAGTCATCGCCGGGACCTAGAGGTGTACCTTCATGGAGAAAGAGACTCGATGAAGATAAAGGTGTAGGAGCAGCCTTGCAATCCAGCATACCCACACGTGTAAGAATATCTTGAGCATACTTTTCTTGAGTGAGAAGAAGACCATTAGCTGTTCTTTTAACTTCCATACCAAGAAAATAGTGAAGATCGCCCAAATCTTTAATGGCAAAATAAGTGTTCAGATCCTGAAGCAAAACTGAGATAGCATGATCTGATGAGCTGGTCACAATAATATCGTCAACATAGATGAGAACATAAATAGTAACACCATGCTTATCATAGAGAAATAGAGATGTATCAGCTTTCGAAGCAGAAAAGCCAAATTCATGTAATTTAGAGCTTAACCGAGAGTACCAGGCCCGTGGGGCTTGTTTCAAGCCATAGAGAGCTTTGTCAAGTTTGCAGATATGATGAGGTGCATCAGGATGTTCAAAACCAGGTGGTTGTTTCATATAGACCTCCTCTTCCAGAACACCATGAAGAAACGCGTTCTTGACATCTAGCTGCCGAAGACTCCAACCACGAGACACAGAGATAGAGAGAACTATTCTGATAGTGGCAATTTTGAAAACATGACTAAATGTGTCTTCATAATCAATACCATACCGTTGCTTGAATCCTTTGGCAACCAACCGTGCTTTATATCGATCAATGGTGCCATCAGCATGTTTCTTGACACGAAAAACCCACTTGCAATCAATAATGTTCTTATTGTGACTTGGAGGAACAAGAGTCCAGGTTTTGTTTTGGATGAGGGCATCATATTCTTCTTGCATAGCAGAACGCCATTTAGAATCTTTGAGAGCAGCAGGTAAATTGTGAGGTTCACCTGTAGAGGAGAACAGACCATATCGCACAGTACCATCGGTGTAGCGTTTGGGTTGGCGAATACCATGTTGTAAACGTGTACGAGGGCCAGATGGTGAAGCTACACCAGAGGAATCCACAGACAATCCATCAGAATTCTGTACAGGGGAAACCACATCAGTGTTGGCCGCAGAAGATCCCAGCGAGACAGCTCTGCCGTCACCTCTCAGTGACGAGGGTAGCCACCGGGAAGCACGTGGCGAGGTGGGAGTGGAGGCTGGCGAAGGGGCGACCCCTGACGCTGGGACGCGGCGGGCTGGGCGCGGCAGCGACCAGCGGCGACAGCAGCGGCCTTGGCGTCCCAGCAGCGGAGAATCACCTCCGGATCTGCACCATCGAGCCGAGATGGCGGGGAATGTTCCCAGAATCAGCTTCGATATCTGTGTTAATTTCGTCATTTAGCTCAGAAATTTCAACGAAGGATTGTTGAGGCTGTGGTGCACCATTTGGGATAAAAACTTCTCCTGCAGTGTCATCATCCTGTGGAGCATGGTTAGGGACAGGAACAGGTATAATAGTAGTCAAGTGATCATCAATATTGTGGGCACCCTCATTAGATGATGGAAGAAGCAAAATAGCTTGGCGAAGAAGAGCACCGGCATTTGGATGAAGAGTTTCAAAGGGAAAAATATTTTCGTCAAAAACGACATCACGAGAGATGTAAACTCGACCAGTGGGGACATCAAGGCATTTGACACCTTTATGGAGTGGACTATAACCAAGAAAAACAACGCGTTTGGAGCGAAAAGCAAGTTTGCGATTATTGTATGGACGAAGATTAGGCCAAGCACAACCAAAAGTACGAAGAGCATCATAATTTGGGGTAATATGGAGAAGACGCGTTCGTGGGGACTCATGATTGATGACTTTCTTGGGTAGCAAATTTATAAGGAATGTGGTCAAGGAAAGCTTCATCCCAAGATTTGAGAGGCATGGATGCATTTGCAAGAAGGGAGACCAACCTCAACTATATGACGATGTTTTCTTTCAGCAGAACCATTTTTTGATGTGCATGAGGACATGATACATGATGAGTAATGCCAACTTTTTGAAAGAAAGCATTGAGTTTCTCATATTCACCACCCCAATCAGTTTGCATAGTGACAATCTTTTTATCAAACTTGCGTTCAACATATTGTTGCCAGTTAAGAAAGGCTTGATAAACATCAGATCGCTTTTTAAGAAGATAAATCCAGACAAATTTGCTATAATCATCAATAAAGCTTACATAATAGTCATGACGACCAACAGAAGTTGGAGCAGGACCCCATACATCAGAGAAAACGAGCTCGAAGGGCAAAGTGGATCTACTGGTAGAGATGGGGTATGGCAATTGGTGACTTTTTGCCAGCTGACAAGAGTCACACACATATGGGGAACTATCTGGAGTGTAAGATATTTTATGTTTCCTAAGAACTTGCTGAACAATGAAAGAAGAGGGGTGCCCTAGACGACGATGCCACGTGGATGATGAAGGCTTTATGGTGAGGAAGGCATGCTTGGAGGACTCAGTGAAGAAAGGCATCAAGGGATAGAGACCTCCATGGCAAGGTCCTTTAAACAGAACGCGTCGTGTTGCTTGGTCCTTGATCAAAAAGAAGAAGGGATGAAACTCAATAAAGACATGATTATCAAGGGTAAAACGATGGACAAACAACAAATTTTTGGAAGCACCGGGAACATGTAAAATAGAATTGAGATTGAATGAATTATGAGGGGTGCGCAAAATTGAATGACCAATATGACTGATACGCATACCTGTTCCTTCAGCGGTGCGGACACGATCCTGTCCTTGATAAGTATCATAGGTAGAGAGTTTGCTCATCTCAGCAGCAACATGATCAGAGGCTCCGGTGTCATAATACCAGTTGGAATCAACTCCAGCAAAGTGTGCATCTTTGTGTGGGCGATCCTTTCCACTACCACGATCTTCAGTATAACGCCACCAGCAGTCCCGAGCAGGATGACCATGAATAAAGCAAATCTGACAAGTGGTGTCAACATATTTAGTAGGCTTGCGGTCACCACGACGACCACTGTCATCACGCCTTTCTCCATCATCACGGCGGCGAGGGCGATCATCACGACGATCACAATCATCATCAAACTTGCGTCCTTGGTATCCACCACCATCACGACGATCACGCCAGTCATCACGGCGTCCTTGATCATCACGCCGATCACGCCAGTCTCGGCGATCACGGTAGTCCTGCTGGCGACCACGATCATTATCACGAGGCCGATCATCATAGCGAGGGCGATCAGAACCACGTCCAGGAGGAGCACCGCCACGACGAGCCATATTGGCCGAGGAGGAAAAGCTGTTTTCTTCAGGTTTGTTCATGCGACCAAAATCTTGGACTTGACTCAGCAGATCATCAACTGTGGTGCCTGGATTGGCATTGACAGCAGTGCGGAGAGTATTGTAGTGGCTACCAAGTCCTTTGAGGATATACCAGAGAAGCTCATCAGAATCAAGGGGCTTGCCAGCAGCAGTCAGTTCAGATGCAATGCACTTCATCTTGGTGAAATATTTTTCTGCAGACAAGTCGTTCTTACGGGTATCATTGAGGGCAGAGCGAAGTTGTTGTACGCGGGTCTTGGATGTGGATGAGACGTGGGCATTGATGGCCGACCATGCCTCGGCAGATGTTTCCAGACCGACAACGTGCGCGATCACATCAGGGGAAAGCGCATTAAGGAGCCAGCGGAGTACCTGCTGGTCGCGTGCAATCCAGGTGCTGTACTCCGGGTTCTCGATGGTCACCTTTTTTTGTTGATATCTTCGGTCTCTAGGAGCTTCTCCGGTGCCTGCTCAGTACCCTCGACGAGGTCCAGGACACGGGCACCACGGAGAGCTGGGATGACTAGGGCCTTCGGATGAGCGCTCGCTGCGTGAGAAGCTGAGGAGGGACCCGAGTGCGGCAAAGGGGCCGTGGCGTACATAGCGAGATGAGGACGACATGATGACGTAGATGTAGACGCGGCTACGGCAGCAGAGGAACCTGCAGCGACGGCGGCGTAGAAGGCGTGGTCGTAAGGCTTGGGATCTGGATGTGGTGGTGCAAGAGGCACAACGGCAGATGGGATCTTGACGAGATCTTGGTGTGTGATTTGCTTGGGATTTGTACGTGGCTGCGGAGACCGGGAATCGGTAGCTACAAGGAGGCTTGGATCGTGGGTTTTGCTTGATTTGGGATCGAACGTAGCAGCGGCAACAGGGAGCAGCGGCGGAGTAGTTCCGACGATGACAGCCCGTGGCGGCGGCGAAATTTTTTCTAGGTTTTGTGCTTCGGCGGCTAGAGCAGGGAAGAGGTGGGCTCTGATACCATGTCGATATTTTGGTGGAACGATGCGTACCCTCTCGGGGCATCGGCTGCATGTTAATATAGTAGGGAAAAGCCCCCTACGTGGCTGTGTACAACTTGTATACGTGTCCGTGCGGAGTACTACTCCGTGACGTACACGTATAGACATAGATAGCATACATACGATAACAAATAGAACATCTGCTAAAACCTAGACTCACACAGTTTCGAGATTTAGCAACAAAAAAAAAACAGTTTCGAGATTTAGCGAAGTCATTACGGGCGTGAACTTGGACATTGCAACCACTTTGTTAAATGGCATCATGTATTACTACTACCTACGTGGGTGTGTGTTTTCCATTTATTTTTTAATGTCTCTAATGCCGAATTCAAGATCCATTCGTAGCATAATGAACTAATGCTTTTGCATGACATGAGATTTTTGAAGGTGAAACCCGGCAGTCATTTGTGAGCGGGAAAAGAAACAAGGATCGATCTCTCACTTCGTGGGTGATCGCTAGAGAATCTTGCATGGCATCCACCACCGAGTAGAGCCGAGTTGTCGAAACCTAGGTCGTAGGTTTGTATGTAGGTGGGGTTTCAGGCCTTGAGAATACATCGTCGGTAACAACCTTACCTCATGTGCGAATGTATAAATCAAATGTGTGACATGCTCAAAGGGTGTAGGCCAGCTTCTTCGGGAAGCCTGAACGTGTCGCGCAAAGAGGCAATGAGATGGAATGTGTTTGGTGGAAGGATGGTGAAATGTTTCGTTTTATGCATCCTCCGCCTCTCCAAAGGAGGGGTACAAGTTTTTATAGGAACCTTTTAAGTAATAAAGTGACCTTTATTAAAAAAAGTATTTATAGGGAGGGCCATGGTTCCACAGTGGAGTGGGCGTCGCATAATCTCCCTGTCGATAGGACGCGCTGTGATCGGTCTTACCGTGGCCACGTCGACTTGCATGGTCGTACGTGGCGCGATACGAATGTGTCATTATGAGTCGTCATGAGATGACTTCGAGGGTGTCAAGTAGGCTAACGACTGCACTAGTTGCTTGGGATGGAACTATGCTGAAGTCAGCGGAGTCTCATTAGTGTCAGCGATATGGGAGCCAACCATGCGGTCGGGTCTTGCCACCAACTCTGGCTCTGACAACCATGGGGTGGAGCGTGGACTTCGACCCGTCACTTTCTCTTCTGGTGGCCGGTTACCGGAAGAAGCCGTCCTATTATGTCGTAGAAGACTCCAGCCAACCTATAGGTACTGCATAACCCAAGCCCTTATCACGTGTGAAAGGAGAAATTTTATCATGACCAAATAAACCTTGAATCCCGAAACAAGTATTGAGGATTGGAATGAGCGTATACCAAGAATTCCTAGAATCCTCGGGGATTCTTGCTAGAGTCGATGGTCCACTTCTTCCACGCCAACAAACATGATGGAATATATCGACATCATTTTACCCCATACGCAAGCGGTCCCGAAAGTAGGAATCCGTGAACCGTAGCGAATATGTGGCTTAAGACTATATGGACAAATTAACAAAATATCGCTTAGTTTAAATCCCAATATGAAAGACGGCCCAATTCTTCCACGCCAACAATATAAGATGGCAACTATCTACATACTTTTACTCCATTTGTTTTTGAGAATTACATAATTCTACTCCATATGCAAGTGGTATGAGATGTAGGACTCTGATGACGTGGATGAGCTGCATGTTGGGATAGAC
Source organism: Avena longiglumis (assembly GCA_030063025.1). Taxonomy (NCBI): domain Eukaryota; kingdom Viridiplantae; phylum Streptophyta; class Magnoliopsida; order Poales; family Poaceae; genus Avena; species Avena longiglumis. The sequence continues at coordinate 479,042,472 of CP125975.1, forward strand.
CATCGGTCAATAACTTATAATGAAATTTTGTTTTATAAAAAGATAGATAGATAGATAAATATAGATAGTTAGATACTCCCTCTGTTTTATAATATAATATATTTTAGATTTATGAAAATAGTGTATCTAAACCTCTTTTAGTGTGTAGGTTTACTCCAAATCTATACACTAAAAGAGGTCTAGATACACTTCTTTCATGCTTATCTGGCTGTACAGAATTAGTGCCGAGTTTTTGAGAAAATACGATTTTTGGTAGTAGATTTTTCTGGAATCCCGTTTTGCTAATGATTCCATTAAGGTCGGATATTAGCAAAAAAATGTTTGGGTTAAAAACAGTTTTGCATGCACCATGTTTGGTCTATCGAGACCACCGGATGAGGAGTTAGTTGAGGCCACCGTGGAGTTTGTTGAGGACCGTAGCAAATATTATGATTGAGTTTGGTTTAATCAGGTTTTTAGAAAAACGATTAATACTCGTTATTGTCAGCGTCCACTTTTCTGGCTTTGTGAAAATCTGGTTTTGTGTTTTTGTTGCGGCACCTAAACAAGATTTTGTTAGACAGTCATCTTAGTTTAGGAAAAACTAGTTCTGCTAAACTCTAGTATTTAAACAAGGCCTTTATGAAGCTAAAACATATTACACTTTTGTTTCGGTCCCCCCTCCCCTCCTCTCCCCCTTCTTTCAAACTTTGATAAACAAAAACTCGATACCGATTGTTTAGAGGACCGCATTTAACCTCACCAAGTCCATTATGGTCTTTTGTATATATACTCACCAGATAATGTCTATGGAAGACAAAAATTGAAAGTTATATAACAGCAACAATTTTTTTTTTAAAATATGACATGTAAAGACGTAGATCGCGATAATGCGAGGTGAGATCAGCCGACCGAAAAAGGATTATACCCAGTTTAACCGAGTACACATATACGGAGATATACATGACCTCGATATGGATTTCGACGGTAAAACAAATAAAACAGCCTATGCATCTTAAGTTTAGGAGGGACCGAAGCACACCTCAACATATTATATTATAAACAGAGGAAGTAGATATATATTGGCAGAGAGCGTATAGATATGCCATTAAATGAATAAATTTCCAAAATTTTGCTAACCACTTGCACCAGCCGCTGTAGTTCCTTACTCGATGACCTTATGTATTTCTCTCCACTGTCTCGTGCCTCCCTTTCCTCTTCCTCACCCGACCCAAGGCTGTTCCCTTTCTCCTACAGTGTACCCCCCCCCCCCCCCCCCTGCCCTGCCGTAGCTCACGCCTCAACCTTCCCCTCCCCCCACCTTCCACAACCCCTCCCTCCCTCAACCGCCTCCACCTCTCACGCGCCACATCGCCATTGCCGTTCCCGCTCCTCCTCATCGCGACATCGCGTCCCCGCTGCCGCCACCCCGTCCGCACTCTTCGGCGTTGGGCTGAGGTATGAGCTCGTGTTCATCCAACGATTACTCAGATCCCACTGGCCTCCACAATTTCTGGGTGTGCCGGTGCGCACCCGCTGCGCCATCTAGATCCGCCCCTCTGTGTGTGGAAGTTCGATGTCGCCATTTGCCTCGCCTCAGTTTTTTGTTTTATTTCTCACCTTCGAGTAGAGGCCTCGATCCTCCGCATTGTTTCTGGCTGGATCGTTCATTGACTCCTGCATCGTGCCGCTGGTTTCTCGGTTTGAAAAATGTGCATTGTGTACCAGTGGCCACAAAAGGACCGCCCATGGTACAATGGTAAATTGGTCATTGTGGTATCAATGCACATTTCAGCTTTGCAAGTTATAGAAACAGCAGTTTGACAATGTCTGATCTGTTGCTTTTAACTAAGATGGAGCAAGATCTGTAGTGTTGTTAATCTTCGCCAGGAGTTGGTTCGGTCAGAAGAGCAAATGTGCAAATTCCACGGTCCATTTGATGTATACATTCCTTATTATTGATTGATCTTCGGCTATCAACCCAATTCTGCTTATGTTTAACTGAAAGTTAGGATGATTTAGGGAGTCCTAACTTTTGATGTGCATTTCAGGTTGTTTTTCGTTTCTATGGGTGAAGATTAACAAAAGATTCGTGGCTTGTTTTATTTTAGGTTCATGATCCATCGGGAGGGATGAACGGGAGTCGACAGATGGAACTCCACTACATAAACACCGGATATCCGTACACCATGACCGAGAGCTTCATGGATTTTTTCGAAGGCCTCACATATGCTCATGCTGATTTTGCTCTCGCAGATGCCTTCCAGGATCAGGTATCAAACATTGTAATTGTCTTTTTTTCTCAATCTAGTGCAACAGCTAACCGATTCCGTTTCCTCAAACCCTTTACTGTATTGTTAGATTGTTTACTGCTTTCATACTGATGTACATATATCTTCCATGCAAGATTATGTGGCCTGGGGCTGTGGTAAAGGTCACTCTTTAATATTATCTTTAGCTAGTTTATAAACCAAACATGATACTCACGAACTTCGTATTTTGATAGTTTACATGCCTCATGAATCTAGATTATTTTCTTGAAAGTCTAGTAGCAGCTTCTTTCTTAAGAAGCAGAAAGAAAGAAATAGAGCCACTCAATGGAGAATATGATGTTTCCTGAAAGCTCGCTTTCACATTTTTCTAAGTATTACAATAGTTTCAGTTATGACCTTAGTCACTGTTTCATCAATCCTTATCATTTTCTGTTCCATTCCACACTTATTTGTTGCTAATGTGCAGGCCAATCCATATTGGACAATGACGCAAACAAACTCGTATAAGTACGGATATTCTGGTGCAGGAAATTACTACAGTTATGGACATGTGTATGACATGAATGATTATATGCATCGAGCAGATGCTGGACGCAGAGTTTGGGATAACCCCATGCCTGTAAACAATGCCGACTCCCCCAACGTAGTCCTGCAGGGTAGCGAGGCTCCTCATGGAAGTGCAAGTTCTTCTACAGAGGAACGTAAGTTCAGTTCTTTGAACATGGTTTTTGGAAGTTTAATTAATCATTATTCTGCGATATCAGTTACATAAGCATAACTCTGGATAAGGTACTTAGGACCATTGTAATATTTTTCAAGTTAGCAATATGAAGCTCCTTCTATTTGTGTATCAAACAGGGTTACAGGCTAGTTTCATCAGTCATTAGATTGTGGTTGCAGTTACACACTTCACTGTTTTTGGCTGTCTTATCATTCTCTAGTTAGGACACATGTTAACAAGTTATGGTATTTGGAACCAAGGTAGTTTTATATCTGAATTGCGTAATGAATTGAATAGTACTGCCATTAGCCTTTCCTTTCAAAGATGACTAGTAAAACACATACCCTTTGCTTACTGTTAGTCATATAAAATGGGAAGTTTGTTTGTGTCAGACTATTAGTGATGGGCATTGTATGATTGAATCCGTTGCTAAGTTGATTGGACGCTTACAAGATGAAGGAAAAGAGAAGTACGAAAGTGGGGTCTTCGGATACATGTGTGTCATTAGATTCCTGTTGTTATTCATTAAGCATTGATTGATTGCTGCAAACTTGGTAGACTTGCTCATGATACTAATATTATGTACAGGCGTACAGCTGTTCTACTTGTTACTCAGTTATCTGATTAATAGCTATTTTTTTAATACAAACCGTGCACCTGCTATGTCTCAATGGATTCTTATGATTTTGCTACCACATAAACAGTTACTGATTATTTAAAAGATTTTTTAACCTTTACCTTGTAGCCGAACAGTTAGTTTAACGATATGTCCTTACTTTGGCGCTCTGATTTTGTTTTCACTTACAGGCATCCAACCACCAGTGCACCAAAATTCAGGCAGTCCACAGGTAAATGATTTTTTCTAGCACACGTATTTTTACTAACTAGTCTTTTCCTGCAAATTATGCTGTACTGGACAATATGCAAATAATTTGATACCTAGCCATACCACTTCATGATTATGTCATAACATTTGTTCCTTTGTTTCCATATGTCATGACTTTTTTCCTCATTGATTTACTGAAATTATTATGGCCGTATTCCCAGGTTGTTTGGCAAGACAACATTGACCCTGACAACATGACATATGAGGTTAGTGACTTCTCTATGTCTCCAACTCTCCCATTTCTCATGCTCGCTGTGTCATGTATAACTGACACTTGAAATATGTGTCACCTTTTGCATCTGATTTATATCTTTGAGTTGAGATAGATAGGTAGCTGTCTGCAACGATTATACCATGCACAATTGGGTTGGTCATTGCATAGTTCTTAGTTGGGTGCTTTGAGGATCAAAATGCCGGACGTTAAGGGTGTTGTGACTTCAGATGAAGAAAACTTTTGTTACTTGACTAATCATGTAGCAGTAACTTATAGTGTTTATCTGAAAATACTTGCTTGGCAACTCATAGGTAGATACATTCATGCATCACACTGCTTTTCTCCGTTTCATGTACTGGAACTATTCAAGGGAAAATACTCTTTGATGGTTGCTGTATATCCATTAATCATTCGATGGGATAGTTTATAGTTCGTGTTCCTGTCTAGTGTCCTTTGTCTCATTTGATTACTGCTGGAACCTGGTTCACCATTGTGTACAACTTTTGTTGACAGGAATTGTTGGATTTAGGGGAGGCAGTTGGAACCCAAAGTCGTGGTCTCTCCCAAGAAAGCATTGCATCACTTCCAGTGACAAAATACAAGTGTGGTTTCTTTTCGAGGAAGAAAGCACGTCGTGAAAGGTTAGATCTTGTTGTAATCTCCTACACCCTCAGTTCTAGACTATGACTTTGTCCTACTTTTTACACTCTTTGTCTGCTATATTGACTCTTAATCAGAACGGAAGATAACTCTTGGAACATTTTCTATGGGTAACAGGTGTGTAATCTGCCAAATGGACTATAGGAGAGGGGATCTGCAGATGGCACTGCCCTGCAAGCATGTCTACCATGCCAGCTGTGTGACAAGATGGCTTAGCATCAACAAGGTCAGTAGCAAGAAGAAGAACAATCTGTATCAGCTTCCTGTGTTTACCTCCTGCTTCTTTATCTCACATGAGTACACATTTTCTGTGTGCAGGTATGTCCTGTTTGCTTTGCTGAAGTTCCTGCTGAGGAGCCCAAGAGGAAATGAGCTATTATGGCAATTAACCACGAAGTTCTCGCGCTCGGACTCTCAGCACCACCGCTCCCCCAACTGATTCGTGATTTCTGCCCTGAGGGCAGATTTGTCCCCCTCTCCCTTTTAGAGTTGTATATTAGTACCAGATCACCAAATATAGGTTATAAGCAGATGTAGCTGGAAGCTGGAACCCGCTTCCGAGAGGTTTGCCGTAGACTGTAGAGTTTGACTGTGAGAATTATAACCAACGTGCTAGACGGAGCCTTGGGTCTATCCAACGCTTGCTCACGAGGTGCTTTTGTTCACCGCAAAGGGCACACGCTAGTTTCTGTTAATTAAAATTCGATTAAGATTTTTTGTGGACAGAGAGAAGATTCATTTGTAACACCCCCCCTGCTTTGGCCTGCATTTTTTCCTTAGTCGTGATGTGTTGATGATTTGTTTTCTGTGAGGCTTTGCCATTTTTTCGTCCATGGGATTCTGTGTTCGTGCTCATGCTTTTGCCTTGAGTTGTCTGTACCTGGGGGAGCTCCTGTATCCACTTCGACTCTCAGGACAACCCCTCAGCTCTGACCTATTCAGTTCAGGTAAGGAGCTTTGTTTTGGCAGGAGAATAGCCTGTGTTTAGCTCAAACTTGTTACTACATCATTAACCATGGTAGCCACTCGGCGGATTCATCCTGGTATGCTGAGGTAAAAGATGGGTGTGCTACAATTGGCCTCTGTAGGGCAACGCTCCGAGGTTATTTGTGAAGCCTGATCCTAAGCCATACCTGCGTCAAGGACATGTTCCAGACTTCCAGTGCTTCAGAAGTTGTGGGAGCAGCTTCGGTTTCCTTCAGTGTCACTTGCTCGGTCTCGTCGTCCGTCGCAGAACAGATCAGAACCTGGGTCGCCCTCATCTCATCATCTTCAACGCCGTGGCCGTGCAATCCCTCTCCTGCTGTCTTGGCTCGCAATAATTGGCCTTAATTATTCGACAGGATCATTATCTTATATAAGCAGATAAAATCATGGACCAATCAATATCCGGCTGGTGGCGGAACCTGGCACGTCCGAAAACATCAGAAATATCACCGGACCTTGTAGCCCCGAGATGGACAGGACGAGCGTAGACCAGCACCACACGATGGAATCCTGCACGAGCACTCTTCTTCGCTCGCACGCACGTATGTTCCCGAGATCCCATCTACATGCCCATTTGACAAAAACTCCACGTTGACCTGAGCAGGTTCAGTCCTGAACTCTCGCGATCCCCTGCACCTGCGCGCCATGGCTCGGGTCCTCCCGCTCTGCTTCCTCCTGCTCCTATCGGCCGCCCTCGTGCCGCCGCCGGCCATGGCCATCGCCGCGGCCGCGGGGCCGCCGAAGGTGCCCCTCGCGCTCTACTACGAGTCGCTCTGCCCCTACTGCTCCCGCTTCATCGTCAACCACCTCGCCGGGATCTTCAAGAACGGGCTCATCGACGCCGTCGACCTCCTGCTCGTCCCCTACGGCAACGCGCACGTCCGCGGCGCCAACAACACCATCAGCTGCCAGGTGATGATGCCTGTGGTTCCATCCGTCCCCTTTTCTGCAGTTCCCCGCCCGGTCAATCATCCAGCTCACTCTCAGTTCCCCACTAGTACTGGGTTGCTGATCGAATTGCTCTGCCACGCATCTCCTGCTGTCGCGATTGACCGAGAGCAAAAGCTGGATTCTTGATTAGTGGTTAATTTCATTACTAGACAAACACTTGCACGGTAGCGGTGGCAGCAGCGTGGCATTATTGCGGCCAAGGTGTGTACTGCTGAACCAGTCGCAGTCATGCCTTCAGGCAAAAAGGGGAAAAACATTCATACCTACACACATGCGCACGCCGCAAGCACGGGACGAACGTCTATAGCAACAATGGCAATTGGAGCGCGTTATAAGGAGCCAATGTTTGCCTTGCTTTAGTTACACTAGAGCTAATGCGATGCTAACCAACTACTCCAGCCAGCAGAGAACTATGCTGCGATGCTAACCCACTAATCCATCCCGCAGAAAACATGTGATGATTCTAAAAGGGGAATAGATCATGGTTTGCAACCGCCACCTATTATCATGTACTGCTATATTCTTACAGGTCGACGAGTAATGGCCTGAGTTTTGGGCAGACCACACAAGTCATGCTCTGCTCCACTACCACCTGTTCCACCTTAGAAGTCTCTTTGTAGTTTTCATATTATGGAAGGGTTGCTAAGCCACCTCTTATGAGGTTTTGTATTTTGTTAGCTTTTAGAAACACCACTACCAATCGTCAAACAATTTCAGTTGCCATCTGGTTTACGCGATCTACTTCTGAATGAGATGCATCGCACTGAGTTCTAGAGTGGCGAACTCTTCCAAAAGAAACATGGTTCATTAGATTGTGTGCAATAGTCTTAGTCTTACAACTGCATCCAGCAATTCAGAACACACGGTCATCATTGAACTAATGTGCATGATGCCTGTAAGAAGAAGTATGCACCCAGAATTAGATTAACAGTACTCCACACCTTGAATTCAGGTTGTTGGACTATACCACATCGACACAGCTGAGCTAGAGTCATAATTCTTGTTTGGCATTTAAAGCACCCAGCTGCACAGTGGCCACCGGCTTCGCGCTGATCGCCAATATAAACCCCCCATTGCCAAGATCCTCCGCTCACTCCAAGCCTGCAAACTCTTGTGGCGACCCTCCCCTGTCTGCAACCTCTGCCCATTGTTTGAACACCATGGCCACCCGTCTCCACCATTTCCTCCCACTCGCGGCGCTCCTCCTGCTGGTTGGCGCCGGCGATGTCATCGCGGCGGGGAACGGGACGGTGCGCGTGGCGCTCTACTACGAGTCGCTATGCCCCGACTCCGTGGACTTCATAGTGAACCACCTCGCCAAAATATTCAAGGACGGCCTCGTCGACGCCGCGAACGTCACCCTTGTCCCCTACGGCAATGCCAAGGTCGGCGCGAATGGCGCCATCTCCTGTCAGGTGTTGTGCCATCGCCTCGCCACACACATGATTTGCTCCTCTGCTCTGCTCTTCTCTGCTTTTCTTTTCTACATCAACATCTGCTCTCCTAGTCTCCTTCCTTTGGCTACCGTAGATGTTTCTTAGTTCGGTCGGGACCTGGGTATCCTGGGCATGGGCTTATTGCGTTCTTGAGTTTATTTCTGATGTATGAGCCGTGAATTACTGTTTTGGCTGCTTGGTTCTGAACTTATGATGCTAATACTGTTGGGGTGTTGGACTATTGCAGCATGGCCCCTATGAATGCCTTCTGAACAACGTGGAGGCTTGCGCCATCGACGCCTGGCCGGATTTGGTAATTCATTCACACTTCATCATAATCTCAACTCAACCTTGACCACCCAACGTATTGTTGCAACTTTGTGACCAACTATACTAGTACTATATGTTAGCTATCTGTCGCTGGTTGCAGAATGTGCATTTCGGTTTCATCAACTGCGTGGAGGAGCTGGTGATGAATAAGAAGCGCGAGGAGTGGGAGTCCTGCTTCCAGAAACAGAACCTTGACCCCAAGCCTGTCATGGAGTGCTACAACAATGAGCGTGGCCAGAAGGTCGGTTCCTACGACGCCCCGCTGTATCGTTCACATATACATTTTCATAGCTAAATTACTAACCCTAGTGTTCGCAATTTTCTTCCTTGCTCCATCTAGCTTTCGCTCAAGTACGGGAAACAGACTGACGCGCTCGTGCCTCCGCACAAGTACGTTCCCTGGGTCGTGGTTGATGGCGAGCCGCTCTACGATGTAAGCCACAGCAACTCCGCTTCACCTCTGAATTTCACCGTGTATGCATATACGCTGGTTTCTGAATTCTGAGACGAGCTTCTTTGTTTCAGGACTACGAGAACTTCGAAGCTTATGTCTGCAAGGCGTACAAGGGCCATCCTCCCAAGGCTTGCCAGGAGCTGAGCCGTCGGTATCCGATCGTGCAGCAGGTGGTGAAGGCGGGCAACGGCGTCAGCTACAACTCCTTCGATGTCGAGCTCGAGGACATCATCGACGGCAAGATTAAGATGGTTCGGGATGATGGCAATTGATGAACTACATATGTTTCCTTTTGGGGCCCATATACCGTGTACGTGAACATTGGACAGTTTCATGTTTCTGTTCAAGTTAATATATGGAGATGTAGATCAACCGAATAATAAAGTGACTTTGTTGGACTAACGGACCTTAGGACTCAATAGCCTGTTTGCGTGTGCACACCATGCTTCCAAGTTTACAAGCTATATAAATACAAGAATGAGAGCCAAGACTAATAACTCTAAACTTTTATGCGTCTCTAACTCCATAGAGATTACTTCTTTGGCATGTAGACACCAAAAAGTGAAAAAAAGTAGTAGTAGGAAAACACTAGGACACTGGGATGATGGAGTGAAATCTCTTCCACGCATTCCACTTAAAGATCTAGACACCTTGAAGTGGGCTGGGTGAATATCTTCAAGAGGTGCATTACCATCTTCATCTGAGCTTGAAGATGTACTTGAGCTCTTCTTTGACTTTGCACATGTACATCTTTCTCCTTCCCTAGTTGCTGCCTGAGCTCTCTCATTTGCTTATGTATCAAGCTTCAGCTAATCTTTCTTCAGTCTAAGATCTTCCTCAAGAAGATTGTACTTGGTGATGCTATCTTTCATTTCAGTGTAGCACTATTCACTACAGGACTGGGCGTCTCACTGGGCGGAGACGCCGATGGCCGGCGCTACGCCGACAGCCAAGCGTCGGGGCCGTCGGCGTAGACCGCGACTAGCCCCCCCCCAGCAGCCGTCGGCGTAAAATTGCCCTCGGCGTAGAATAGCTACGCCGACGGCTGTCCTTGACATAACTATTTTTCTTTTTACCTCATTAATCTTTGAAAAATCATAACTAAATCATTCTAATTCAAAAAAATATAAATAATATATCAAAATTTCATAAAAATAAGATCTATCTATCTACACTCAAATATTATACATTTGTAAATAAAAATTAAGTGAAACATAAAACATTATATATAGTTTAAAACGGGCATAAGGAATTCAAAAACGATCCAAACAATGCGAAATCTTCACGTGGTGTCATATTATGTGACATAGTTAGAAGGAAAAATATCAAACTTGGTATATTGATTATGTCTCAAAAAACCTTCACAAAATGACCTATCATATTCGAGGTTTCCTGGCTTTTGGGTTAAATGACCAATGTTATGGCTAGAATTAAGGCATAGTTTAATTGTACGGGGAAACAACTGTAGCAAGAAAACTTGCTTAATCTTTTTTTTCTTTTACTTTTCTTGTTAGTATTTTGTAATGTAGGTCCGGAGATGGACAGCTGATAATATTCGTGCCAGCCTCAAGTTCATTAAACGGGCTGAAAGGTGAGAATGCACATTTCAGGAGAGGTCTGCCTGACCATTTTTTAATCCGCTTTACTGCTTAGTTGCACTCTTTTACCTATAAATCTATAATAATACTATACTCCATCCAGTTGCATAATTATTGTCATGGTTTTACTCTAAATTTAATTAGAACCATTACTAGAATAATTGTGGAAAGGAGGGAGTAGGTGTTCGTGTTACTGCTTGTAGATCAAAACACAATCATGGGGGTTTGCCTTACTAGCGATAGGGTTGAGAACACAAACAGCACCACCCTGCTCATCTAGTCTGCTATTGAGTTGTAGAGCAACAAACTCTATGATGCGGAGAGGCCACGGAGAGGTTGTATTGTACTCCCTCCGTTTAGAAATATAAGATGTTTTAAGTTTGTGAAGAAGATGTATCTAGACATCTTTTAGTGTATAGGTTTAAATGAATATAGACACTAAAAGATATCTAGATACATCTCGTTCACAAACCTAAAACATCTTATATTTTCAAACGGAGGGAGTAGAAGTCTAGGAGGAAATACACTCAGATTTTTTTTCAAGGAATCAAGGGTAACCGGGAGAGATCCACACATGTACCTCGGCAGCGCAAGGGGGTGCCTCGTCTCGTGTTTCATCCGATTGCTCCTTTTTATTTTTGAAAATGGACACTTTATTATTATAAATATCCGATCGCTCCTAGGGATACATCGTATATTAAGTGGATGAACAGACATTTTTAGGGCCTGTTTGATTCAAAGAATTTTAAAAGCATAGAAATAGAAACACCATGGGAACAACATGTCATGACATGTGAAATCCTATAAGAATAAAAAACACAGGATCTAGTTGCACAAGTTGTTTGATGGCACCACATGAAAAACGCAGGAAATTTCTATAGAGTTTGGAATCATGTCATAGTTGTCATAGACATATAGAAATTTTTTCCAAGAGCTCTAACATCTTGCTAGAAATCCTATGAAATTGTAGTGTAGGAAAGCAATTCATAAAATTTTTGGAGGGTTCAATCCTTTGAATCAAATAGCCTCTGTAGGAAAAAATCCTATGGGTAAGAATTCCTTTGTGAATCCTTTGAATCAAACAAGCCCTTATGTGCTACTCCTGAAATGGATGGAGTAGAATTAATGCAGGGAGGAGCAAGATACTCTTGATTAGCACTTAAATCTCTCTTGAAACTGATTAGCACTTGTGCTAAAGAAACCAATCTGATTAGCACTTCCGATTGTCTAATGATACAGATGACGAGGGCTGGAGGATGTGGGGGCAATGGAATCACTGCAGATGATGAAGCAAAGCCATGAAAAAAGTGAGAGTTGAACATCACTGATGATATGAATCTCGGTTTCTTAAAGTCTTTGTCTTTAGCTAGATGGTCCTTGAAACTTGTAATCCCATAGATGCTTGGTAGTGAAGGGAGGATTGTCATGTACTAGATGTGAAAATAGCTGAAAATGGACTTGTTATTGGTCATGATAGGGAGTAATTTTTTTCTACCATATAATACTCCGATCCTACCTATTTATTCATAATCATTCATAATCAAAGTTACTCATCAACTAAAAGAGGTACGATGTCAGGGGGTGGATCATCTTATTAACCATAACACACGCCAGTTTCCTCTCACACCATCATTGCCCATGGCAGATGAATATCACTGCTACAGGCCACACATTGGACGGCGAATTCACGCTCTCCTAATCTTCACTAGCTTATCTACATTTCCTTGGGAGCACGTCAGCTTGTCTATCTGCAGCGCATGGAGTACTAATTTTTAGATGGACGTATGCGCTTTCAGTTAGACAGTAGTAGTAAGTACATCGTGAGGCCGCTGTGAACTTTGCACACCACTTTCCATCACCCCGCTGCCCTCGTGGCCAGCCCCCTCACGTTAATCACCAATATAAACCGGCCCCTAGTAGTCCAGTACTACCAAGCGACCTTCATTCTTGCCCACTGTTCCACAGGGGGATCGAACACCATGGCCGGCCGTCTCCACCAATCTCTCCTCCTCGCCGCGCTGCTGGCCACCATATCGGCCGGGTCGACCGCCGGTGACACCGCCATGACTGGCAACAACAAGGTGCGCGTGGAGGTCTACTACGAGTCGCTGTGTCCCTACTCGTCACGCTTCGTGGTGAACCAGCTCGCCAATGCCTTCAAGGAAGGTCTTCTTGACGACGCCGAGGTCAGCCTCGTCCCCTACGGCAACGCCGAGGTCGGCACGTTCGGCGCCATGTCCTGTCAGGTGTGTCTCCCACCCTCCCCTCCCCGCGCCTGATCCTCTGTCCTTACTGTTAATTTGGCAGTGCATGGTACTGACGCTAATGTTAGCTGTTGGGACGATGTTGGCCTGTTACAGCATGGCTACGAGGAGTGCCTTCTGAACACCGTGGAAGCTTGCGCCATCGACGCCTGGCCGGATGTGGTAGGTAGTTGATTCAGACCTGGACGTTTCAGCTCCCAATCTTCACACTTCAGTCACAGTGACTGTTGAATATGACTGCAGAAGGTGCATTTCGGTTTCATCTACTGCATCGAGGACCTGGTGGTGAAGAACAGGCACAGGGAGTGGGAGTCCTGCTTCCAGAAGCAGGGGCTCGACCAGAGGCGTATCTCCAAGTGCTACAAGAGTGGAGAAGGCCTCAGGGTCCGTTCCTATTGCCTTCTGCATTGAATCGCTCGCACACAATATTATTCTATGATATAAACATCTAACCAAAGGTGTTCTATATTTTGTTTTTTGCTCCGTCCAGCTTGTGCTCAAGTATGGCAGACAGACTGGCCAGCTCGTGCCTCCACACAAGTTCGTTCCTTGGGTCGTGGTCGACGGCAAGCCGCTCGGCAATGTAAGCGAGAGCCGCATCAAGTCTTAGATCCAGCTAACTACGATGGATGATTCCTCATTTTACTGGCTTGTTTGTTCGGCTTCATGCTTGAATTTCATCCTCGGTACTTCTGAATTCTGATGTTCTCGTTTCGGTTTCAGGATTACCGGAACTTGGAGTCTTACATCTGCAAGGCGTACCAGGGCAGTCCTCCCAAGGCTTGCCAAGTCCTGGGCCATCCTCCGGTCATAGAACAGGTGGTGGACACAGACAGCAGCGTCGGGTACAACTCCGGCTACGTCGAGCCTGACCGTGCTGGCGATGGCGGCGTCGACGATAATGAGATGGTGCTAGCAGATGGTGATAGTTGATACTATGTTTTCTTGCGGGGGGATCTTGTATGTGAACATTTGGCGTACAGTTCCATCTTTCTGATCAGGTTAAGTACTATGGAGATGTGGATCGCCTGGTAATAAATTGAATCATGGTGCTACTGGTAGACTGAACTGGCGAACTGGTTGGCAGGGTTGAAGGACCCGAAGAACCAATATATAGCCTCTTTGGCTGCACACACACTTGCCCTCTCTATGGTTGAATGGTTTGGCGCGTGCTGCCATGCTGCTGTTTTAGTTATACGACAAGTACGTCAGCACAGTATAGCATAGGCAATTAGGCATGTCCCTGGTTATATGGTACTCAAGCACGGAGCAGCCAGATCCTCTAACGCTGGAGTAATAAAGTTAGAGAAGCTACAGTTGCCTGACTTTGCTTCTTTTAAATTGTATTATTTAGTCTAAAATAATTTAAATTAATTTGCATATGTATTTAGACTAACTACATATGGGCACAATTATATTGTAAAAAAATCTAGTTTACTTTTTTGAGGCTACAGTAATTATCTATAGTAATGACAAAATAGGGTGATTAACCTATATTTTCCTGACTTTTCTTCTTTGTTTTTTCTGACTTTGTTCCTTGACGTTAGAAGAGCCGGTTCCGCTCTGATCGGTAAAGAAACTAGTTGAATGCCCGAGCCTAGACATATTCTAGTGATTTAACACTAATTATTCTTGACATATAGTCTTAGGATCTCCATACACACCATATTAAGCAACAATGTTGGCTTCAGATGCGACCGCGCCAGAGATCATATTTATTAACTCGTGGGGTGTGGCGCACCACCTAGTAAATGTGTGTCACCATAAATCAAGAAATGGTCAAGCCTCTTTTTTCTTGTGTGTCACCGTAAATCAAGAAATGGTCAAGCCTCTTTTTTCTAGTGGGACTGAGCCATGATTCGAATGCAAAGAAAGGGGTGAAATGCGGTTGCGGCAGGAAACATAACACAAAGTTAATACAAACGGGATTAGTGGGACACAATTAGCTGGGGCAGGATTTCTAGAAATGGCAAAACCGTGGGACTCGGAAAATACGTTTAACATATTGACAACTACGGAACATGACTTCTTTTTTAGATAGTAGAGATAATACATATCCCCTATTAAACCTTTTCATGAAGTGAGTGACGTCTGAAAATACATTCTCTATGAAGCATCAATAAAAACTAATGAAAGCATGAATCAGTGGTTCCATACTTGCACTTTTTAGAAGCAGCTACCTATATAGCCTATATCTCGTCTAGCTGTCCATGATTGGTATTTTTTTTCTTAATTTGAAACGTCTTTTGGTTTCAAGGTTCTTTTCATATGTGAGAAAAATGGTGTCATTACAAAAATGGATAGGTAAACTTCCTATCGATAATTCAATAATAACCACACATGCCTCAACAAACCAAGTAATATTAGGGGATTTTAGGGGGCTGATGTGATGTACCATGGAAAATATATGCCATGGCTTAGTGTAGTAGTTGATGGGATGTGTATGTTGCTCTGAAAGCTCAAGATCGTGTCGTAGATATCACACAACATTTAGCTTTTTGAATGGAACCGGAAGCTCTTAATGCCTTTGTTTTATCCTTCTAGATGTCGTCCTTACTTTTCTATATAGATAGATTAGCTATCCAACTTGTTTTATGTATGAGACAAAAGTAAATAAACCAAGTTGGTTGAATCTCTCTCATAAAAAATCACTTGTCTCAGTTGCAGTTGAACCTTTCGATACACTTGTAGTTGCACAGGTTCTGGTCCCACGGTGTGGAGCTGGTGAAGTTTCCTGACTATAATCATGTATATATGGTGCACTGGGGACATCATACACAACCATCCTGCACATGACCCATCTGATTCTACATCAGTAAAATTTACACACTCCATTACTTAAGAACGGTATCATAAATAAGTTCACAACTATTTGTAAAAGCGAGGCCACGGACGACCCTTGCAACTTGTTTGGCCAAATGAGCCACAAAGAACAATTTTGGCCAGCAACTATGGGTCCTAAGGTTACATAATTGATTAGAACCGGTAACAATACGATTATGATGCAGTTGAGGAACTGAATTTTTCTTGTGTTTTCTAGAGAAAGGTGAATCTCCTAATATTTGAGAAGAAAAATAATAATTGGCCAGATCACTATCCAAGTGAATTAAGAGCATAAATACATGTTGAGAAGATATCAAGAACTAAGTTTGTTAATTGAACAGAATATTTATGGTATTATATATCTCTATGTTGAACAATTTTAATGTCTAGTGCACATCGGAGAGTATTTATCACGAACATATTAATCTTTGTAGTCCATGTAATTATAATTGCTTGCTTATCTCTGAGAAAACGTAAGAGCTTTCATATGCAACCAAAGAGTAGAACAAAGTGAAAACGGTCCTATCTAACTTGATATGGCAGAGAAGGGCAGGGGCTAAATAAAATGAGAACGGTTATCAATTTAGCACAGAGAACGAACCATTTTACGAGTAGTTTTGACATTGTCTCGAGCGCATGCATGGGAAGAGTAGTGCTCTGATCCTGCCGGTAATTCCTCGAGTTTGAAGGCTTATTAGCTGCCACGTGAGCCAGAGTCAGAGTACTCCTCCTGTTCCTCCACGTACAGCAACGTTCGTCTGCTATTGCCGCCGCGCCTACTGCGGCTTGACCTTTGGCAGCACAGATCCAAGTAGCCATCGCTGGAGTAGTACTACTGCTACCCGCTAGCCGGGCACGTCGGCGTAGCGGTAGAGGAGCATGCATGGCGGTGCGGCTCGTCGCGGTAGGGAGAGTTGTCGACGGATTACGTGCCGCTGCAAATCTCAACCTCCTCGGCGTCCGAGGACTCGTCCACTTCTGATACTGATGAGACGCTGGTGTGCAGCGCCCTGGCCGGCACGGACGGGTTGGGGCAGGTGCCCGCTCCTGAACTTCTCCGCATGCCGCTCCTGAACTTCTCCGCATGGCCCGGAGCCCGTCCATCTGGTCGTGGCTGTGTAGCGTCCCTACATCATGTCCCTGCCGCATTCGCGAAAACCAACCAAAGCATCAGATATAGATGAGGAGCACCGCGACAGGTCAATATTGCAAGGGTTCAGTTCAGGGAAGAAGTGTGGCAGCAGCGTGGAGTTCACTCACCTCCTATACCCAGTTCAACGCGTCTTGATCCAGCCCTTCGGTGAACATCCTGGATGGCATGCAAATCCCAACTCCGAAACACACAAATCCAGAGCAGAATCAACAGATTGGATCGTTGCAAGGCCACCATCGGACTGCACGTATACTCCATTTGTCTATCTAGCCGAGCGCCGCAATTCAACCAACGAACCACACGCAATAGTTCATTGAGAAATCCTTTGCGGCACCACTGCCACTGCCGCCGCCCAAGAGCAGTCCATGTCGTCATCAAGGACGAGAATGACTGGTTTCACTTGTGCGGCGTGGCTAGGGGAAAGCGAGAGACGGGAAATGGAACGACATGAGGGATTCTGGGTGCGAGTAAATGCGAAAAAAAACTGTACGAGCGATGCAGCTCAAGGTTGGACGAAGTACGGGGCGAAACACGTCTGCCAGCAAACGGAACCGTTCGTATTTTCTAAATAGCAGAGATAGAGATAAATATAATAGAGATAGGATAATGTTTGTTAGCCGATGGTTTTTTTATTTAGGCGCAGAGTTTGTTGAGAGTTTGTTAAGGAGTGGCATTTTTCTAGTAATTTTTAGATGTGTGACATCGCCATTCACCACGCGTTTGAAATTAATAGTAAAGATTTCACTCCACGCTATGCTGAATGCCAAATTCATCATGATAATTTCCTTAAAGGAATCTCAAGATGAAGTGGAAAATTATTGTAACAATAAAATAAAGAATTTATGATTAGATCATAAAAAAGATATTTGAGTTACAAGTTTAGTATAACACCTGAAAATTTGAGGAATCGTTCCATGGATTTGCATTTCCCGATACACTATAGGAGTACAGAGCGTTCGAGATATGCAATGAAATCTTGTTTGACATGGTAAGATCAAATGTGTCAGTTATAAAATTGTCATTGTATTTTAAAAATTAAAAGCTTTAGTGACTACCGTTTTTACAATAAAAAGAGAACCATCGTGATCCGTTTAAATGAAACCATATAAGTTATGGTTTGGGATAAAACTCAAGTTGTCATTTCTTAAATTTTGGTATGCTATGCATAAGTAAAATGTTTACAATCAAAGTCGGATGAGCATGTCTTTATATGTTATTTCGAATAACCGTTGGGTATTCCTCCATAACATCGAAGACAAAAATGTTTGTTGCTTAGAACGTCAAGTTTTTTAGAAGGAATTTTTCGTGAAAAGTTAAGTGGAAGAAAAATAAAACTTTGATAAGGTTATTGAATCTTAGCTATATGTGCGGAGTTGCACACCGCCAGAAAGTGTTCCGAATGCAGCAACAATGCTCATGACTCACGTGACTCAAAGATTGTGGTCACGAAGGTCTAAAGTTATTATTGAATCAAGTAGGTCGGGTAACAATCAAATACAAAGATTTAAGAGTAAATCATTGTTGTTTGACAATGATAAACCGACTATATACAAAGAAGCGATGGGCCCTGACTCCGTCAAATGACTTGAAGCCATAAAATTCGTGATAGTTTTATACACGAGAATTCAAGTTTTTAAACTTCGAAGACTCTCTGGAAAGATGTAAAACTTTTCAGTCGTATTTGGATCTATAAAAAATAGACATGAATGTTTCACATCTATGAAATAGTCGACATATCGAAAAAGAGTTTACGACAATGTTCAAGGAGTTGACTATGACAAAATTTGATCTTTCATAGCGATATTTAGTCTGAACGGATTAATATAGCAACCACTACATATAATTTTGGTATATGGTAGTTGAACAAACAAAACAAATTTCTTCTAATAGAATGGTATCTAGGACATGTACATGGCACGATCTAAAGGGTTTTGTTAATTCAAAGGATGCTAAAATCGCATGCAAACTCCAATGGTTGAAGTAAGTATCGCGGAGTTGGAATATTCACCGTGATGAAACTGTTAAAAGAGTTTAATTTCATGGGGGGCGATGAAGATGCTTACATTTGCAAGAAATTAAGTGGGAGTGCTAAGATATAATTCTAATACATTATGTGGAGGATATCTTGTTGATTGGAAATGATGTATCTTTTATTGACACAAGTTAAGAATTTCATTTTGATAAAATACTTAGGCAAAACCCGAATATTAGGTATCAATATCTATATGGATAGATTGAGAGGTCAATATGGTTGTGGCAAATATACATAGATGAGATATTGAATAAGTTCAATATGGAAACGACAAGAAAGGTACTTGTCGCACAGGAAGGATTGAATCAAGATTGACACTTGGTAAGTGAAACGAGATTCAAGTGTTTTGACACTTGATGAGTGAAATCACAAGAATATTTTGATCAATCTGTGATATGTTCACATCCGAATATGTTCTGTGCTCTAAATGTTATGAGCATATACCAGAATGATTCATAAGATAATCATTGGACGATAGTAAGGATATTCTTATGATCTTTGAAATAACTAGGAATATGTTATTTATATAGAGGTGACAAATAGATAGATAGTTCATTGTAAAGTGTTACATTGATACTAGTTTTATCACAAGATATAAATTAAGTTTATCTCAATTTAAACTATGGGTAGCATAGTGTAATGGAAATGAGATTCCATAACGGATTTGGATGAATTTCAAAGTTAAGACATTGTGATGGATACTATAACAAAAGGCTAAGTATATGACTGCTATTGTGGCAGTAAAAGAGGGCATTTGTGTCAAGTAGTTTGTTATCAAACTAGGTGTGGTTTACAGCAGGCTAATACTGTGGAGATATATTATACGATAATTGTATCGACATGGTTTAACCCCAAGGAACTAAAGGTCTCACCAAAGGACCAAATTTATACAATGTCATCTCATTAGAGAACGAGTGATGCATAGAGACACAAATACATGCAAATACACACGAACCTAAAAGTGTCATATCCAAATATTATGTTTACCACTAGCAACCGTGTATATACAACATAAGAAAGCCATAGGTGTTGAATGCACAGAGTTTTTCAAACTAGATTATTGACTCTAGTGCAAGTGGGAGACTGTTGCAGATATGTCCAAGAGGCAATAATAAAGTGGTTATTATTATATCTTTGTGTTTATGACAATTTTTTTACATTCCATGCTATAATTATATTAACTGGAAACATTAATACTTGTATGTTTTGTAAACATAAAAGAGTCCCTAATAAGCCTCTCCTTGAACTATTTTGTTGATTAATAAATGATCATGGTTTCCTGGTCATGAACATTGGATGTTATTAATAACAAGGTCATATCATTAGGAGAATGATGTGATGGACACACACCCAAAGTAAACATAGCATAAGATCAAGTCATTAAGTTCGTTTTGATACAAGCTTTCAGATGCATAGTAACCTAATCCTTCGACCATGAGATCATGTTAATCACCGTCATCATATGAGTGCTTTGATAACATCAAACACCACTTCCGTAACTGGGTTGTTATAAAGGTGGAATTGATTCTGAAAGTATGTATTGAAGCACATGGATCAAGAGTGGGATTTGTCCATCCAAATGACGGATAGATTTACTCTGGGCCCTCTCGGTGAAATGTCATCCAATTGGCTTGCAAGCATGTGACTAGGTCACAAAGGATGTCATATCACAGAATGAGTAAAGAGTAATTATTGGTAACAAGGTTGAACTAGGTATGGAGATACCGACGATCGAACCTCGAATAAGTAAAGTACCGCGCAACAAAGGGAATCAGTTTCGTGTGTAAATGGTTCATTCAATCACGAAGTCATCATTGAATATGTAGGAGCCATTATGGATCTCAAAATCCTGCTATTGGTTATTGACCGGAGAGGTGTCCCAATCATGTCTGCATAGTTCACGAACCGTAGGGTGACACATTTAAGGTTCGATGTTGTTTAAGTAGATATGGAATATGAGTTGGAGACCGAATGTTGTTCGTAGTCTCGGATTGGACCTAGGACATCACGAGGAGATCCATAATGGTCCGGAGAACAAGATACATATAAGGAAAGTCATTTTTCGGGGTTCGGAAATATTTTTGGTGTTTTGACCGAAAGCTTCTAGAATGTTCTAGAGGGACCACCGGTGGGTCCACCACCCTAGGAGGGGCCACTTGGGCCTAAGGTATGCTGCGGGGGCCATGGCCCAGCCGCACCATGACCTGAAGGGTCCAACCGGCCAACACAAGGAAAGGGACAAAAACCCTAAATAAGGAAGGAGGGAAAACTCGAGGGGCAAGTTTCCCCTCTCCCTCTTGGCCGAGTTGGGGAAGGACTCAGCCAAGGACTAGGAACCCTTGGCCTCAGAACCCCCTCTATATAAAGAGGGGTGGGGGCACACACCCCTTGTCCCTTGTGCCTCCAATCCTAGGCGCCACCCTCCTTCCTCCTTTATCGACTGCTCCGGCTTAGGCGAAGCCCTGCAGATTTTTCTCCTCCACCACCAGTACCACGTCGTCGTGCTGCTGGAATTCCAAGGGGATCTACTACCTCCGATGCCCGCTGGAACAAGGATAGGAAGGTCTTCATCGACTCCGTATGTAGGACCGGGTGCGGAAGCGCTGCCGGAACGCGACGCTGGAAGGATCGTCATCACGATCTTGAGATCAGCAAGTTATCGACTACATCAACCACGAGAATACAATCTCATTAAACGCTTTGGATCTACGAGGGTTAGTTCTCTTCAATATCATTGCACCGATCTCGTGGATTAGATCTTGACTTTGCCATAGATTGGATCTTGGTTTTATGTGTTCTTGCGATAGAATTTTTTGTTTTCTATGTAACGAACCTTACATCAACAAGATCAAACAAATCAAAATAAATGGAACAAAAAATTGTCTAGTTATTATTGCAAGACAACCAAATGGTATATAAATAATACAACAAATATAGAAATTGTTTTCACAATACAACAAACAACAAATAAAAGAAGACCTCAACATTGTGCCCCAAACCATTTCCACCACTCCTCGATTAGATATTTTTGAAGATTATCATGGGTCTCGTTGTCACAAATGGCATGATATGAGGCAAAGAAACGTGCCACCTTGTGCTCTCTCCTATGCACTTGCACGGGAATCCCCATCAAGTCATACTAGTGGCTGCGATCTATATCTTTGCCACAGTCATCGTCTATAATCATGTTATGCACGATGAAACAAGCAGTTATGATGTACCAAAGACATTCTTGGTCCCAAAATCTAGCCGGTCATCTGACAATAGCAAATTGGACTTGCAAAATCCCGAAGGATCTCTCCACATCGTTCCTAACCGCCGCTTGTGCGACGTGGAAATCCTTTTCTTTCCTACCTTTGGGTTTGTGAACCGGCTTCACAAAAGTTTACCACCTTAGGTAGATGCCATCGACAAGATAATAGTCATAGTTGTATGTGTGACCATTTGCTTTAAACTCCACCTGTGAATCTTTACGCAATGCAATCCTTGACATAAGAGGAGACAGTTGAAGAATATTGATGTCATTGCAGGAACCGGACATTCTAAAAAATGCATGCCAAATCCAAGTCTCATATAAGGTAGGAGACCACATCAACCTCTCGTGCCCTTCGATCCTTTCCCTCCACAACTTGCGCCTACAAAAAACCGAGCCATCGAGTTTCGATTATTTTGTCGCTCGCCAATCTAATAGTATTGATATGTTCTCCTCTTCCTCAAGCTCTAGTTCATCTTCGAATGAATCATACGCAATCCTCTACAAGCACAAAAAATACACTCACTTCGTCTACCGGAACTAAAATATGGCGCGACCGGCGGCGGAGAAACATACCTTGCGGCGGACATTGTGCCGAGCACGTAGCGTGCGCCAAGTAGCGTCCCGGCTTGAGGAGGACATGGCGGCGCAGGCAGTGCGGCGCCGCGGCAGCTCCGAGCCGGTCGAGGCGTGACGGCGGTGGCGCAAAAAAGAAGCGCCGTGCGGGTAGCTCGCTCCGATTCGCCCAACGGCGAGCTCGTGGAAGGAGCGGGGAGGCACGGCGGCCTTGGATCCGCAGCTACTGCGTGCAGGGAGGCGCTTTTGGCGGCGAATCAAAGCGGCGACGCCGACGGAATGAGGAGAGGGAAATGGAGACAACACGGGCGCGGGTGATTTTTTAGCGGCAGTTGGTCTTTGCGCAAGTCACCGAGAGATAGCGCGTTGTGGCCGGCATGCGGCAAATTTGCTACGCCGCGGAGCGCAAAATGCTGTGCGGCCGCCGGAAAGAAAAACAGCCGCGCGCTATATTAACGGTTATTTTCCGCGCGCGGGATTTTCCAGAGCTTCTGTTGGAGTTGCTTTAAGAAGTTGTTGTGTAATAGTTGCTGAAAATGGATTTTTAGTTGCACATATATTCCTTTTTAGACTTTGTATTTACAATTGTTTGTTTTGATTTTGGAAGCTACACGACAGTATCCGAGTCGTCTCTCAATCCATCGCCAGCTCCTAATCATAACATGATGTGTCGCTTTCTCTCCAACGACGACCACACATGGACATGGCCCATAGTACATAGACAAAGAAATTACTACTGCTTAGACGGGGGCATCGGCGGCGCCAGCCGCCAGAGCATCGGTCTTGTCAATACCGGGTAAGTATTTCCGATCCACAAAGTCCAGCACTTCGGCAATCTCGCATCGTCCTTACGTGCTGCACGCTGACTCGAGTATACTTCTGGCTGTCCAATTGTAGTTGCTTGGGATATACTAACCACTAGTACTTCGAGTGGTCAATTGCTACACATACGACATTCTCCATCCGATAAGTGTACGACGATTGCTTGCAGCCCTTCGCTACTCGCCTTCTCCCGAGCGCGGCCACCCCCGCCTTCTACTTCCGTGCCTTCCCGATCAAAGCCTTTGCGTCAATGCGTAACGCCGGCAATCCGACCAGTGGGCCGAGCAGCCGCTGCCATAGACGTCGTTGAGCGAGCGCACGATGTCCCCATTGGCAGTAGTGATGCTCTATCTTATCCCTCATGACACAAAGTGATCCTACCCCACTGCATCAATTTCTTGTCCATCATCTAGCTCTTAGTCATGCTAAGCCCTTCCTTGTTCATCAGTCATAGTGAGTCGTGCTTTGAGAAAGAGGATAATGGTGACAGGCTAGAAAATAGAAGATGGATCGCCTAAGATAGGAAAGTGTCGTAGTATAAAATTAGTTTTCTCATGTCTTGTGGGTCCCTAGCCTGTGCTAGTCCCTACCTCAACGCTGCACATGCTGTTGCTACCGACGTCGTACAAAAATCGTACGAACTTTATCGTACGCATAGCAGCGCTCTAATCAAAATAGTATTCAACAAGGATACATCGTCAATGTTTACGCGTAATTATACAACACTAGCCATGTGAACTAAAGCTCACTGCTCCCATGGGACCTGCGTTAGTTAAAAGAAAATTTCAGCGACCAAATTTTCACAAAGTGGACCTTGCTTTCTTACAATCCCTAAGTTTTTAGACGGATTTTTCAAGATTACTCTAGCTAACCTAGTACACTTAACTGACTTTATATAGATTTAACGAAATTAGGTCAAAATGTTCTTCTACGTAAAGAATATAGCTCAAAATAGAGGGAAAAGTCGAAAAACGAGAATAGATTATGCATGCAAATTGTTGAGGAAATACGGCGTGTAAGAGCAACTTACTTTTGGGGCTCTTTATATGTTTGTTGATCATTATTAATAGATCGGTGGAATTTTGCAAAACAAATCAAGTCTAGCACGGTGGCGAGTGGAGTACAAGGCACATGTCTCTAAAGGGAAAATAAAAAATATTGGACGCCACTTGGAAAGTGTATGACCAAGATGTAAAACTACTATTCAAAAGTTAGCATCTTCAGTTTAATAGGTCCCACAAATCGTCTTGTATAGAAACTGTCTAAACGGTAGAGCTTAGGATATCACCTATGTATATGGCCAAACCTATGTTTAAGATGGGACCCACTGCTAATACCAAGCTAGTTGATTGCACCACAATGTATGTAGTAAGACTTGTCTATAAGATAGGACCCACACCTCGGTGGCAATTTCACATGACAAAACACTTGAATTCTGTACCCCTTGTATGCAGGCAGGACCTTTGTTGGGTTGTCTTGAACAAATGAAGGTTATAAAGAGTTGAGAACACAGAACACATAATGAAAGACACTGCAAGCAAATATAACAAGATAAGAGGCTTTGTTCGTTGACCTCCTAATGAGATTTTCTGGATGATTTTTCGTGTTAGCGCATAGTAACAGAGGAAAACTGCAAGTAAGAGCGACATTTGGACGAAGGCACTGCCTCCCCAACTGCGGAACTGCATCTCTTGTCCTAATTCTAACGGATGCTAGTCTTGATGTGTGGGGATCACTCTCGGGGCTAGCTTCTCTAGAGAAAGAATGCACTGGAACAAATAGCAGGTGTGTTATATAAATCAATCAATTGTTGCAAAGTAGTACAAATAACTTATATCAGTGTTTCCAAGCACTTGGTCAGAATCAATTTTAATAAATAGTGTTACAGTATTGCATATATATAGGAGGGTATTGTTCAAGTAATTTTTTTACTGGGAAAAACATTAACATCTTTTTAAGCTTATCCTTCCAAAAAAATAGTACCGTATGTAGGAAATCCAAGGCATGTTTGAATTAATCACAGATGCTATACCACCAGACCAAGGAAAAGAACAGGGAAAAATCTTGAACACACAAAATTATCTGACCAATACCAGGACCAAAGTCACCTTTTGGAATTCCAGGGAGGATGGCTACAAGCGGATGGACTGGGAGCAATGCATTGTTAGAATATGTATACGGGGTATCAACTAGAGATAGACTAGGACTCTATAACTTGTACTCCAAGTCTCCAACTACCCTATGTACGTCTATATATACTCCCCATGAGGGTCAAATCAATACACAAAAATATTAGGGATTCAATATTTTTCACATGGTATCAGAGCGGTTAGCCTCACGACGCCGATCCTAGGTTCTTCCACCACTTCCGCAACGCGCCGCCCCCGGGGAGATTACTCCTCGGGGGCGCGGCACCCGGTCAAAATCAAAGATTAGATCGGTTCCTTAGATTAGATTAGATCCAAATTTTCGAAATTCCAATTTTCTTAGTTTTTCACTAGATCTAGTTAGCCAAATAAATCTCTGAATCCACGACCTCCAAGCTCCGGTGAAAATAAGCTCGGCGATCAACTGCATGCGGCCAGATACGCGTCTCCTCGGAGTGGAAGCATAACATCGCCAATACGTGGGCTCACGTTTGCGATAGAGCGTGCCGGGTTCCACGGCGATCCGATCTGGGGAGGCCAAGCTTCACCACCGCGTCTCCTGTGCATCCGCTCTCTACTCCACGCAAGGCCAGGCTTCACATGCGGGCATCAAGGTCACGCGCAAGAATTTCATCGCCGTTCAGCCAGATCCGATCTACGTAAGAAAAAAAAAATCAATTCGGCCGTGTCTCCAAGCTGCACCCACATGGACTCTATGCATGCATCAAGATCAAGTCTACGCTCTGCGACCACACCAACGACCACGTCATGGAGTTGCACAACTATATTGACCTATATGCACCGCATCAAGCCGGTCTACATCGACCCGAACATCTATATTAAGCTGTACGACTATGTCAGACTACAAGCCAAGATCTTCGTCGAGCACATCCACGAAAAAGCGACATCAACATCATCCACACGCCAGGCCGGTGTGGGACACTACGTCGCCGACTTCTCCGACATCAAGGCTTCGACATCATCGCCGCCACAAGGGACGCCTTCGAGCGACGATCATCGCCGACACGCCTACTACGACATCACCGACAAATCATCGCCAAGGTCTACATCAACGTGGTCTTCATCAACATCTTCGACACATCGCCGCCGCCGCTATTACCCGTCCACATGATGGACATACAACTCTGACGCCTCGGCGGTACAACGCAAGGCACGGCACGGCATCGCCGCGTCCACGACCCCGACGATCGCAACAACAAACCGGCATCACAATTGACGCCCTACGACCCAGCATATGGTTCGGCAAAACCTTGTGTGCTTGGTGGGTTCCGCCGGTCTGCAAAACCGGTGGTCTCACTTATGACCGCGTCAAGAGACGCCTGACGGTACCTCTATAAGGTGCAAACGCGTCCACAATCGGTTCGTCAACAACAACAACAAAAATCGCGCAAATTTTTTTTTTTGCGCCTCGGCAATAAGCGGCCACACCATACGACGACTACGACATCGACCACACCTACATCGACCACGGCTACATCACGACCGACTATCTCGACATCGACATCAAGAACAACGTCTCTGACAAGAACTCAAGAACTCCGATCCACGCCGTCGTCACTTGCGTCCACGCCACTCCCGTTGATGCGGGAGGAAGAGAGGCACTAGAAGGGACGCATCACCGCTATGTGCCAGCCATGATCATGTCCACGCAAGAGATGATGACAAGGAGGTAAAGACGACGGAAGCGCAAGACTTCAAATCCAGTCGCAAGCGTCCGCTTTACTCCCGCTCCGACTGAGGGGGGATGTTAGAATATGTATACGGGTATCAACTAGAGATAGACTAGGACTCTATAACTTGTACTCCAAGTCTCCAACTACCCTATGTACGTCTATATATACTCCCCATGAGGGTCAAATCAATACACAAAAATATTAGGGATTCAATATTTTTCACATGCATGTCTAAAGGAATCAAGAACTCCTCGTCTCAGTGCGTGATTAGTTTCCAATTGAATTGTACACGACCTGAGACGGTCTGAAAAACAGATCGAAGCATACATGCATATATAGAGAGACAAAATTTAGCACTTACTCGAATCCAGTTGAGCGGGCGATTGAAGAACCTGAGGGCTGAGCAGCACCAGCCCACCGGCCGGGAGTATGTGACATACACCGTCACGAGCGGCAGCATGACATGGTCCTGCTCCAGTCGAGAGAATGCCTCCACCAGGCGCACATACGTCAGATCCGGCCAGTCCCTCTTCTCGGGCGCCATCGTGTTGTCCTCGATGCCGGACGATAGGTAGAGCTACCAACTCGCGGGAGCTGAACCAGTGTCTCAGGAGGCGAATCTTGCAGGGGCTAATGACCATGGGAGGCGCTGGAGTGGCGCCGACGTGCGGAGCGCCGACGTGCAGAGCCGGAGTAAGCGGTTGCCAGCAGCAGGCGTCGGCAGCACGAGCGGCGAGCCGCAAAGGAGAAGGCATCACGAGGGGATGTGAGAGAGAGCTCGTGAGGTCAGATCCCCTAATACCCATGCTTCTTGCAGCCAGCCATGGACAAGATCCACAACGACGGTCATAGGTGACGCTGGCGACTGTCCTCGGACGGCAAGGCCCCCACACATCTGCCACCACTTTTCTTCCCCATTCTTCATCTTGGAGCAGTGTGGCACCTTCAGTACCCGCTGGCGTGGAGTTGGGGACGGGCGGTGGTGTTGGATGCAAGGCGGCGATGGGGAGGGGCGATGTGGCGTTGGGGACGGGTGGCGGCGGGGATTCAGAGCGGCCGGTTGGAGGGGTTAAATTGAAACATTGCCGATTTGTATGGACTGTGGGTTGATTTTACAATTATTTAGGGGCCAAAATGCAAAAGGGAGCGACGGACGAAAACAACCTCTAGCAAAATTATATAGTAGAGATGATCCTAATCGTCCGTCACTCTCTCGGTTGTTTACCTAGCTAGCGCTAGCACAGTACTATCAACGACGCCTTGTAGAAATTACTGAGCTGAGGCTTGCCATTGGCACGGCAGAGCATCGGTCATAGTCTTGTTAATTACGGGTGTTCCAATCCACAAGGTCCAGCACTGAGCTAGCCTCGACTCTCCCAGAACCAATTGCATTGCTGAATCCATCTATTGCATGCGAGGGTCGCCCGTGGTTGGCCCTCTCCCTTGTTCGCGCGAAAGGGATGCATAAATTGCTTGTCAGTTTACCTGACCTAGTGTAAACCAAGGAGATCTCACTGCTTATTTATCTACAACTACTAGGCATGTATAATTGTTACAGTTAGCACATATATCTACCGGAGGTGCTTTGCTCTCTGTACACGTATCAGTACTGAAGGAGCGCACCGTACACATCGTAGATCGAAATGGTGTGGTTCAGATTGTCCGACGAAGCTGTGACCGCCGTCGTTCCCATCTTGGTATACTGGGGCTACTCCGGCGTGCACGCGGCGCTTGGCCATGGGCACGTTATGGACAAGTACAGGCTCAACACCAAGGCCGAAGAGGACAGCAGGAACACGGTGTCCAAGCGTGCCGTCCTCACCAACGTCCTCATGCAGCACCTCATGCAGATCGTCGCCGTCACCCTGCTCACACCGGTTATAGTATAGCAGGGAAAGGAGCAGGCGCCGCACCGACGTCTGCAACATCATCGTCGTACTCGTACCTGACGGCGGCGCGGCAGATCGCGGTGACGATCGTTCTCTACGACGCGTACCGGTACGCGTGGCACCGGCTGGCGCACCGGAGCCGGTTCCTGTACCGGCACCTCCACTCGTGGCACCACCGCCTGGTGGTCCCCTACACGTTCGGCGCCAAGTACGGGCACCCGTTGGAGGCCCTGGTCGCGGACACGGCCGGCGCGTCGCTCGCCGTCCTGCTCTCCGGGATGTCCTCGTCACCGCGCGCCACGGCCGTCTTCCTCTCGCTCTGCAACGTCAAGGGCATCGACAACCACTGCGGCCTCTACCTGCTGCCGCGCCGCCTGCAGGCGCTCTGGAACGGCGCCGCATACCACGGCGTGCACCACCTGCCGCGAGGGGTCAGGCACAACTTCTCCGACCTCTTCTTCGTCACCTGGGACAGGGTCTTCGGGACGCACCTTCCGTATACCGTCGTGGAGAGGCCCGGCGGCGGAGGGCTCGTCGTCCAGCCCATAAAGGCCCAAGCCCACGTCCAAGGCATCCGCAGTCGTCACGCCGGTCAACTAGCTAGCCCTCCCGTAACACGCACTGTCGCATTCCGTTCAAAATATGTATGTGTGAGTATTGTGTTTATCTTGTTTGCACCGTTTGTTTCGTTGAGAGAGCTCCTAAAGTGCCACGTCTCTGTAACGTGACATTTGATTGGTCGTGTGTGCGTAGGGCGTTGCAGTCATCAAGTTTACATCACCAAGTTCTGGTGACTAGCTCTGGTGAAAAAACTAAATTTTACATCACCAAGTTTACTACTCCAACAGACGATGCAAAATACATTGGTAATGAAAAAAAATATTTAGACAGCACTAAAATTTGTCTAAGTGTGATGCAACCCTTGAACAAAATTAAATACAACACCAATGCACCCAGCTGAAATGTGTGCCCTTCCGTAGACGCCATCGGCTCGCCTCCCGCCCCACCGTTCATCTGCCAATTCGGGCCGAAACACCACTAAAAGCGAGCCGCCTCGAGCCACCGGATGCCACCGTGCCGAGCGAAGAGCTCATCCGGCTACCTCGATGTTCGGTTGCGTCCCTCTAGACGGTTCGCTGCGGAGATCATTGCCGACAACACGGGGTGGTGGCTCGAAACCTTCGAGACAGCGGAGCTCGCCGCGCTCGTGCCTAGCAAGGGACGTCGTGGATGGTCGGCCGGCCGTGGTTGGAGCTCAACTTCCGCGATGTGGAGGACCACGAGGAGGCATAGTTCCTCGCGTCGGATCTCCACATCATCAGTCGAGAGGAGAGGGAGAATCATTTATTATTTCTCCCATTCCATAAAATGCGTCATCCAGTAAACCACAAGTTGCTAAGGTGATGTCAAAAGTAGATTTTGATGATGTATAATTTTTACATCACCTTTTTGGGTGCGCTATTTTATATTATCTAGTAGAGTTGCTCTTAGATTCTCCCTCCTTCCACACAAGATCTACGTTTTAAACTTCAAAATTCCATAGCTTCCGATTCAATGTGTGTATTTGTTCAATTATCCGTTTCCGGCCTGAGTCCGTTCCACACCCTCAATTAAATGTAATCCGTATTTGACAATTATCAGTTCCAATGCGGATCTGCACAAAATATACTCCCTCCATCCTAAAAAGAGATTACAAATTTATCTAAATTTGAATAAATTTATATTTAGATACATTCGAATTTAGTAAATCTGCAACATCCTTTTCAGGCTCCTCGGAGTAGTACTCTCTTCGTCATAAAAATGACATCACAAATTTTTATATTTTTAGAAATATATGTGAATCTAGACAAATTTATGACGCCATTTTCAGGATGGAGGGAGTAAAAGATTTGGATTCAATCCCGTTACATCCCTAGTGGCAGCCTCCCCGCCTTAGTTCAAGCTTATTCGCTGTCGCAAGCTGTACTCCTGAGTCTCCCAACGCGCACGAGCATGACCTAATCACAAAACACGCACAACTGAAATTTGTTTGGAAGTCGGTTCCTAGCCCGAGTCCGATTTGTAGTCCGAAGGAGGCAGGGCACGAAACAGAGGTCCGGCCGGGTGAAAATCTGGCCTGGCCGACGCCGATTCAGAGTCCAAATGGATCGGAGCCACGCGCATTAGTCGACGATGAGTATGATATGTACCCCGGATCATCATACGCCTAATGGAGAGATCCAGTGCGGCTGTTCCAAGTGAGAAACATGGCGTGCGTGCTGCCGTACTTCGCACAGCCACCGTGCTTCGTGCTAGCGCCGCCGCAGTTTCAGCCCTTCCGCCATGCGTCCTGCTCCTCCACCTTTCCCTCGCCGCCGTCCCAGCCATCTCAGGCGCTCCGCCATGCGTCCTGCTCCCCCTTTCCCTCGTCGGCGCCCCAGCCATCTGATGAGGGTATCACGGTGCAGTGGGAGCGTCCTCCGGTGGGCTGGCTGAAGCTGAATTTCGACGGCTCCGTGTACCACGACGGGTCCGGCCGGGCAAGCATCGGCGGCGCCATCCGGGACCGCGCCGGCTGCGTGCTCGCCGCGTTCGCCGAGCGGACGGAACACGCGTCGGTGGGTGTCGTGGAGGCGCGGGCGCTGATCCGCGGGCTGTGGCTCGCCTTCAGTTTCTACCGGGGACCGCTGGTGGTGGAAGGTGACGATCGGGTGCTGGTTAAGCTACTGCGCCGCGAGGATGAGTTCAGGCGC
Organism: Avena longiglumis; assembly: GCA_030063025.1. Classification (NCBI taxonomy): domain Eukaryota; kingdom Viridiplantae; phylum Streptophyta; class Magnoliopsida; order Poales; family Poaceae; genus Avena; species Avena longiglumis. Next base: position 479,074,346 of record CP125975.1, read on the forward strand.
ATACCGCAGGCCATGGAGGACGAGATCCGCACGCTGCTCGGCTACTTCGCGGACTACGAGGTGCAGCACATCTACCGCGAGGGGAACCAGGTCGCCGACGCCCTCTGCCACGAGGCGTACCAGCGGCTGCGGCCCGGGGAGTGGAGGGGCGGCATCGTGCCGCGCGCCATCTTGGAGAAGGTGAAGGACGACGCCCACGGCAAGCAGCACGAGCGGATCCGCAAGGCCAAGGTGTGAGAGCTCGATCCGATCATGGCTTTCTTGGAGCAAGGAAGCACACGAAGACGAAGGCGGCCGGCCGGCTGATCGGATGATCCCGGAGGGAGCTACGTGATCGGCAACTCGGCATGATGATCCAAGAACGTGACCAGAGGAAGATCCGCGCGAAATACGAGAAGCGACGGAGTGGTGGTCGGCATGGTGATCCAAGAACGACGTGGCCGGCCGGAGCGAGGTCGAGGACTCCAACATTTCAGAAGATGGTCAGCTTGTTCGAAATGGATCGACATGGCAGGACTCGATGGTTCATACGAATCGTAGATGAGGGAAATGTAATCCTTGATTGTACAAGTATAATTCTTTCTTCCATAGATGGATCAATTAAGGATGTAAGACGATGATGTTGACAATTAACATGCTTGTTTGTACAAGTACAAATCTTTGTATTGTATATGGATTCATTGATTCAGGATCGATGTACAACGATGTAATGGTGACAGTTAACGTTCTTGTCTAGATGAATTGAAAGCCTAGTTCGTGGATAATAGTATTACCAAGAATACTCCAGAAATCCTACTACACGGCTCGGCATCTGGTCTTGCCATTTTTTGTTGAGTTAGGGGCAGGTGACGTATGAACCTAATATGAAAATATATTAAAAACAAATTTCAAAATATTAAAAATTCTGATGGACACACATCTAGACATTCGAATGTTCGCACACAGAGTTTTTTTGGGAAAGAAACGTTTTATCTGACTTGCGTAAAAAAGACAAACAGATTTCTCCTTTCCAAACGGCACACTACTTTTCCTATAAAAAAATGTCCGCGAACATAGAATGTCCATATGTATATGCGATTTTTTTAAAATTCTTTGATATTTTGTAATATGTTTTCAAACAATTGGGTAATATGCACAGAGCTCGTTCTTACTTACTTCTAGTCTACTACTTCGAAACAGGCTTTCGCGCCACTTTATAAATAAAGCAACCACACAATATAAGAGTTCGAACGAACAAAGTGCTGGGGCAATAGCTAAAACACGCCCAAAAAGAAAAGAAATGGAAGAAATGGCGAGTCAATGAAACGAGGGTAATCCGCCACCGCCGCGCCCTCCAAAATTGTCCCACCACGCTCCTAGTACACCGAATCGCGTAGTGTAAAACAACAACTTCAACAAGGGAGCGTCGCCGAATCGGCGCTGTTGTCCGGACCAACGTATTGGACCTAGGGTTTCCCTTGACACTCGAAGTGGAGTGGATTGGGGATATCCGCAACACCCATCCACAAAAGAACCCCGGGCAAATCGATGCACCACCACCAGTCTCGCCGCCCACCAACACACGCCACCCCGACCTTGCGGTCGCCATCGTCAACGTCTCCTCATGCACGCCGGTGAACAGCCCGCAAACCGGTGGCACACAACATGGATCGAGTTAGGATCGAACGCACTGCAGCCAGCGGGAGGAACCCACCTGCACCACTGAGCGGCGGTCGTCGACCGAACAGGGCAGCGGGGCACATCAGGCCCAGGCGGGCACATAAATCCCCTGCCGCCTTGCTGCAATCAGCCAACCGACGTGCCTCCCTCCCTGACCAGAGCATCATCGGTGTCACCACCTCCAGAAGGCAGTGCAGAAGCGGGCGCGCCAGCCCGCCCAAGAGCCTAGATCAGGCCCAAGAGTCCCGGCAGATCTAGGCCGGGAGGAGCCGCCGCCAACCGTCGTGCCCGTCGCTATAGAGCCCCGCCACGCCGACGCCACTGCTACCCAACGCCACCCGGAGCGCCCTGAGACGCTGCTTTCCTAGGAGCACCGTCGCCGGTGAGAAGGGTCGGCCCGGACCGCTTCCATGGCACGAGGAGAGAATAACCGTCGCCATTGGCGATGGCGGCGGTGGGGGAGGAGGACGGAACGGGGAGGGCCACACCCGTCCCTCTAGTGTGTGTGTGGAGGGGAGGGGGCAGGGTAGGTGGGGGTTTCACTCTGCAATAATCCAGTAGTCCCTAGTCTATTACTACCTCTGTATTCTCGATTTCGCCCCAAGACAACATCCACAAGAATTTTCTCTCTGTATTTCTCCTCTGCCCTGACTCTGTTTGTAAAGCATCATCAACATGAAGTATAGGAACACAACATCGATGCAGGGAAGCAGTAGAAATAACATCAAGGCGAGGCTACACACCACAAGCTATATGGTGGCAATTATTTGAGTGCTAGTGTGAAGAGAGTATACATGGAATCACAATTAACAGAGTATTAGTTAGCATGCATGTGCAGCACATGACCCCCACTATTTATCATTAAACGAAACACCTAACCTGTAAAAAGACTATCAATGTGATGCTTTCAGACATACAAGTCAATGAACGATTTGGTCATCAAACAATTCCAATGTTAAACGTTATTTTCTACCAGCCACGCCCCCACGGAGAGGAGTCTAGTAACCATTATCTAGTTCAATTATAGCAAATAATAAACTTAATTATGAAATAAAAATAATAATTTATTCATTATTGCCTCTAGAAAATATTTCCACCACTATTGGCATTGGCGATGGGATCTACGCTCACTGCCTTCGAAGAATCACACAAGTCAAGAAAATTGCTGCATCATCCTCATAAAAAGAGACACGTGGACCTTGCAAGCCGCCAGGCATCTCATGTAGCAAACCAGAAGCCGTGGCCTTCTCCAGGATTCTGAAGGGGGTCGATGGCGATGTCGAAAAGGAGAGGCGAAAGAGGGTCTCCCTGTCGGAGGCCACGCCCATGAGAGATGTCCTTTCCTGGGATCCCGTTAAGGATGACACGGGAGGAAGCCGTAGAGAACAAGATCGACATCAAAGAACACCATCTTTGGGGGAAACCTAGTCGTTGCATGAGATCCAACATGTAATTCCAGCGAACAGTGTCGAAAGCCTTGGCGATATCAAGCTTGATGAGAAGGGTCGGGGTTTTGTTGCGGTGAAGTTGGCGGGAAGTGTTTCTGACATACATGAAATTGTCATGGATGGTTCTGAATTTGATGAAAGCACTCTGGCTATGAGACACGATCTCATTCATCTTAGGACTGAGCTGGCGGGCCATAGCCTTGGCGATGATCTTTGGGACCACATGGGAGGTCTCTGGTCTTGTGACAAATGTGGAATATAGTTGCTGTAACAAAGGATTAACGGTATGGTGTGGAAGGTGATAATGGTTTGCAGCAAGTAAACAGTAACAGTGGAATATGTATCAATGGTAAATATTGGACCGGGGTCCATAGTTCACTAGAGGTGCTCTCCTTAGATAACAAACATGGCATGCAAGGCAAACAAATTACAGTAGGGCAATTGACAGGACTGAGCAAGGCATAACAATGCAATACTAGACACAAAGATCCTATGCGATTCGATTGGGGAATATAACAATATACATAGACCACCATCCAACTGCATCTATGACTAGAAGTCCACCTTCAGGTTATCATTCGAATCCCCTCCAGTATTAAGTTGCAAGCAACAGACAACTGCTTTAAGCAAAGTGTCTAAGGTAAACAATCCACTTGTTTCATGAATAAGAGACCGTTGTTTTGTCCTAGTGGCAACAACACATCTACAACCATAGAGATTTCTATCACTTCCCTTGATTAAGTAGAGGCATGAACCCACTATTGAGCATAAATACCCCCTCTTAGAGTCACTAGAAACTACTTGGCCAAGATAGCTACTAACAATGGAGAGCATGCAAGATCACAAACAACACAGACATGATAGAATCAAATAGACAAAACCATTAATCAATCTGACATAGTAATCTCAATATCTATCGGATCCCCGCAAACATAACATGCATGATTATAAATATATGAGAGATTGATCATGAACGGAGCTCACAAGATGTAGACATGAAAGCACAAAGGAGGAGATACAACCATCTAGCTACTACATGAACCCGTAGTCCAAGGTGGAACTACTCACGCTTCATACCGGAGGCTGAATGATGAAGAAGAAGGCCTCCGGGATGATATCCCCTTTGGCAGGGTGCCGGGAAGAGCTTCAGATCCCCCTGATCTAGGGACGATGGTGGCGGCGGCTACAGACGGTTTTATGGAATATTGATCGGGTACTTAGGGTTTAGGCATCGGGGGAATTTATAGGCGAAGAGGTGATGCAGGGGGTGTAGGGGTTCGTAGCATGGAAAACAAAAATTTTCTATCGCATACAAACAAACAAGCCAAGATCTATCTACTAGATTGTAGCAACGAGTCGATGGAATAACTTACCCTCGAATATTCCAAAGTGTTTAACGAGAGCGGATTCTCGTGGGTGATGTAGTCGTACTCTTTCCGATCTCAAGATCGTGTGGACGATCCTTCCGGCGCTGCGTTCCGGCAGCGCTTCCGCAGTCGGTCACACGTTCGGTACTCGACGAAGACCTTCCTCTCCCTTGTTCCAAAGAAAATGGAGGTTGTAGCACTCTCCCGCGATTCCAAAGACAACGGCGTGGTACCGGAAGTAGAGGGGAGATCCCGCAGGGCTTCGCCTTAAGCCGGAGCGAGTATGGTGGATTATGAGAGAGGGCTATTCGTGGTCTAGAGATTAGACACACCAATTAGAAGGCTCTAAACCGTAGGCTAAAGCAATTAGAAGCTCTAAACCAAACGGCTCTAAACCTGAGATTAGAGGTGGAAACTTGTGTGTCTCAAGGAGGAGCCCGCCTCCTTTTATGGGTGGAGGGGCTAGGCGCGCCAGGGGAGGGAGGGAGTCCCTCCCCAACTCGGCCTAGGGCTGGGCGGCGGCCTGGAGGAGTGGGACTCCTCCTCCAGGGTGGTTCCAACTCCTCTGGCTTGGTTCCCAGTTTCTGCTTCCCACAGTTTCCTGTTTCCCACAGTTTCCTATTTTAGCCGTTTGACTTTCAAACTGGCAATTTGACTTTCATGTTTTTGGAACAGAAAGAACACTTAGTACATGATGCAATCATTCAATGACACACTCATGTACCCTCCCCCCCGGAGTGCCGGACAATCCGGAACCTTCTAGAACATTCCCGATGAAAACACAGGAATCATTCCTGAACTCCGAAACGGGACTTTCCTTATATGAATCTTATTCTCCGGACCATTCCGGATCACCTCGTGATATCACGGATCCCATCCGAGACTCCGAACAACATTCGGTCTCTTTCTCATAATACCATAACTACTCAAAACAACGTCGAATCCTTAAGTGTGTCTCCCTACGGTTCGTGAATTATGCGGACATGATCGAGACACTTCTCCGAACAATAACCAATAGAGGAATCTGGAAATTCATATGGCTCCCACATATTTCTATGATTACTTTGCGATCGAATGAACCACTTACATACGATACCAATTTCCCTTTGTCTCACGATAGTTTACTTATCCGAGGTTATGATCGTCGGTATCTCGCATACCTAGTTCAACCTCGTTACGATAAGTACTCTTTTCTCGTTCGTGATATGTGATCCCTTGTGACCAAGTCACATGCTTGCAAGCCAATTGGATGACATTCCACCGAGAGGGCCCAGTATATCTATCCGTCATGTGGATGGACAAATCCCACTCTTGATCCATGTGTTTCAACAATACTTTCCGAACACTTAATGCCACCTTTATAGCCACCCGATTCACGGTGTGGTGTTTGATGTCATCAAAGCATCCATCCGGTAAAGGTGATATGCATGATCTCATGGTCGAAGGAATTAGGTTACTATGTATCGTAAAGCATATAGCAATTGAACTATTGAAATGACTTGATCTTTATGCTACGCTTATCAATAGGAGTATGTCCACCATATCATTCTCCTAACGATATGATCTTGTTGTTGATAACAGCTCAATGTTCATGATATGGAAACCACAATCATTTAATCAACCAACAAGCTCTTGAAGTATAGAGGCTATACTAGGGACTTCAAATTAAGTTTACAAATCACACAAGTATTAATGTTTCCTTGTTAATACTATTATAGCATGAATATAAACATTTATCATAAACACAAAGATATAATAATAACTACATTTATTATTGCCTCTAGGGCATATCTCCAACAGTCTCCCACTTGCACTAGAGTCATCTAATCTAGATTACATGGTAATATACGAACACCCATGGCAGTTTGGTGTTGGTCATGTTTGCCCTCGGAGAGGTTTAGTCAACGGATCCGCCACATTCAGATCGTGTGTACTTTGCAAATCTTTATATCCCCATCTGGATATGTTCTCGAAATGCGTGAAAACGCAGCTTGATATCTTGCTTCTTGTGTGACCTTGGTTCTTGCGCATTGGCTATGGCGCCCATGTTATCACAAAGAGATAGACATTGGGTCCAGGCGACTTGGAACCACACCCAGCTCGTAATGAACTCTTTCATCCATATCGCTTCTTGTGAAGCCTCCGGCGACCATGTATTCCGATTCAGTTGAAGATCTCGCCACAACGCTTTGCTTTGCACTCCTCCAATCTTCTGCACCATTCAAAATAAATACGTATCCAGTTGTGATTTAGAATCATCCGGATCGGTGTTCCAACTAGCATCGGTGTAACCATTAACAACGATGTTCATCAACTCCATAAGAAAGAACCATATCCTTAGTTCTTCTCAAGTACTTAAGGATGTTTTTGACTTGTCCAATGATCCACTCTGGATCACTTTGATATCTGCTAGTTAAACTAACAGCATATGCAATGTCGGGTCTAGTACATAGCATGGCATACATTAGAGATCCTATGGCTGAGGCATAGGGAGTCTTACTCATCCTTTCTCTATCTTCCGCCGTTGCTGGACTTTGAGTTTTACTCAAGGTCGATTAGCAACATGGGCAAGAACCCTTTCTTGCTTTCTTCCATTCCAAACTTCTTTAGAACTTTGTCCAAATATGTGCTCTGGGACAATGATATTTGGGGGTTCGATCTATATTTATAAATCTTTATGCCTAATATGTAAGCTGCTTCGCCAAGATCCTTCATTGAAAAACTATTATTCAAATATTCCTTGACACTATTAAGAAGGTCTACATCATTCCCAATCAACAATATGTCATCCACATATAGTATTAAGAATGCTATAGATCTCCCACTCACTTTCTTGTAAATACAAGCTTCTCCATAAGTTTGTATAAAACCAAAACTTTTGATTACCTTATCAAAACGTTGATTCCAACTTCGGGATGCTTGCTTCAATCCATAGATGGACCGTTGAAGTTTGCATACCTTGTTAGCATCTTTAGGATCGACAAAACCTTTGGGTTGCATCATATACAACTCTTCATCAATATCTCCATTGAGGAATGCTGTTTTGACATCCATCTGCCATATCTCATAATCATAATATGCAACGATTGCTAACATAATCCTCACAGACTTTAGCTTCGCTACTGGTGAGAAAGTCTCATCGTAGTCAACTCCTTGAATTTGTCGAAACCCTTTTGCGACAAGTCGAGCTTTATAGACGATAACATTACCATCAAGATCTGTTTTCTTCTTGAAAATCCATTTGTTCTCGACGACCTTCCGCCATCCGGTAAGTCCACCAAAGTCCATACTTGGTTTTCGTACATGGATCCAATCTCGGATTTCATGGCTTCTTGCCATTTATTGGAATCTGGGCTCATCATCGCTTCCTCATATGTTTGGGGTCATCGGTGTTGTCCACCAACATGACACTCATAACGGAATCATACCAACTGGAGTGGTACGAGTTCTCGTTGACCTCCGAGGCTCAGAGCAACTTCAACCAAGTTTCATGATCATCATCATTAGCTTCCTCTCTAATTGGTGCAGGCACCACAGGAACTTCTTCCGGTCTTGCGCTACTCGCAATTCGAGAGAAGGTTCGACAACCTCGCCGAGTTCTAGTTTCCTTCAGTCACTTCTTTCGAGAGAAATTCCTTCTCTAGAAATGATCCATTCTTAACGAAGATTTTGCCTTCGGATCTATGATAGAAGGTATACCCAATAGTTTCCTTGGGTATCCTATGAAGACGCATTTTTCCGCTTTGGGTTCAAGCTTGTCCGGCTGTAACTTCTTTACATAGGCTTCGTATCCCCAAACTTTAAGGAACGACAATTTAGGTTTCTTCCCAAACCATAATTCAAACGGTGTCGTTTCAACGGATTTAGACGGTGCCCTATTTAAAGTGAATGCGGCTGTTTCTAATGCATAACCCCAAAATGATAGCGGTAAATCTGTAAGTGAAATCATAGAACGAACCATATCTAAGAGAGTTCGATTACGACGTTCGGACACACCATTACGCTGTGGTGTTCCCGGCGGTGTCAATTGTGAAAGTATTCCGCACTTCTTTAAATGCTCGCTAAACTCGTAACTTAGATATTCACCTCCACGATCAGAACGTAGAAATTTAATCTTCTTGTTACGTTGATTCTCTACCTCACTTTGAAACTCCTTAAACTTCTCAAAAGTTTCGGACTTATGTTTCATGAAATAGATATACCCATATCTACTCAAGTCATCTGTGAAGGTAAGAACATAACGATAACCACCGCGCGATGCTACACTCATTGGACCACACACATCAGTATGTATGATTTCCAATAAGTCCGTAGCTCGCTCCATCATACCAGAAAATGGAGTCTTAGTCATTTTTCCCATCAGACATGCTTCGCATCTTTCAAGTGATTCAAAATCAAGTGATTCAAGAAGTCCATCGGAATGGAGTTTCTTAATACGCTTCACTCCAATGTGACCAAGACGACAGTGCCACATATAGGTCGAATTATCGCTTGATTTCAAATGTTTAGCCTCAATATTGTTGATATGTGTATTTCCACTATCGAGATTCAATAAGAATAGACCATCTATCAAAGGTGCATGTGCGTAAAACATATTACTCATATAAATCGAACAACCATTATTCTCTGACTTAAACAAGTAACCGTCTCGCAATAAACAAGATCCCGATATAATGTTCATGCTCAACGCAGGCACTAAATAACAATTATTTAAGTATAAAACTAATCCCTATGTTATATAAAGAGATAGCGTGCCGACCGCGAACACATCAACCGTTGATCCGCTTCCACGCGCATCGTCACCTCGTTCTTCGCTAGCTTCCGTTTATTCTCGCAAGACTGCTTCGAGTTAAAAATATGAGCAACCGAACCAAGATTAAATACCTGTGCACTACTACGAGTACTAGTGAGATACACATCAATAACATGTATATCAGATATACCTTTCTTCTTGATTTTGCCGTTCTTCAGATCCGCCAAGTACTTTGGGCAATTCCGCTTCCAGTGACCTTCTCCCTTGCAGTAAAAGAACTCAGTTTCAGGCTTTGGTCCAGCCTTGGTTTTCTTCGTCGGCGTGGTAACTTTCTTACCACCCTTCTTGAAGTGTCCCTTTTGCTTAGACTTGCCTTTCTTGAGTTTGGTGGTCTTATTTGAAGGGAATATGCCCTGAGAGGCAATAATAAATTGTTTATTATGTGTATTCCAAGTATATGATAGATGTTTATTTTGCATGCTATAATTGTATTAATACGGAAACGTTAATACATGTGTGTTTAATAAACAAACAGAAAGTTCCTAGTTAAGCCTCTCTCATAAACTAGCTCGTTGATTAACAAGATGATCAAGGTTTCCTGATCATGGACATTGGATGTTGTTAATAACGGGATCACAACATTAGTGTAATGATGTGATGAACATTCATCCGAAGTATAGCATTACGATCAAAGTCATTAAGTTTATATTGCTATAACAACTTACGAAGTGATCCTAATCCTTAGACCATGAGATCATGTCAATCACTAACATCGGAAGAGTTTCTTGATAACATCAAACGTCACACCGTAACAGGGTGATTATAAAGATGGGTTCAGAACTAACAAAGTGTTATGTTGAGGCTCATGGATCGAGAGTGGAATTTGTTCATCCCGATGACGGATAGATATACTCTGGGCCCTCTCGGTGATATCACATTGATTAGCTTGCAAGCAAGTGATTTGATCACTAGAATGTTATATCACGGAAACGAGAAAAGAGTGCATGTCGAACGAGATAAAACTAGGTATGGAGATACCGATGATCGAATCTCGGACATGTAATATATCGTGAAACAAAGGGATTAAGATACTAGCGTAAAAGGTTCCGACGATCACAAGAAAGTCATCGTTGAATGTGTGGGAGTCGGTATGGGTCTCGGATCCCGCTTCGATTATTGATCCGAGAGGGTCTCGATCATGTCCGCATTATTCACGAACCGTAGGGTGACACACTTAAGAGACACCGACATCCAATTGGAGCAAAAGTTTCATGCGAAAGAATAAACAAGCGCAGGAATTTATTTCACTAGATACCAAACAGGTTTTGGTGAAATTGCATAAAGTGGTTATGCATGTGAAATAGAATTCTAGCAAGGGGTTATTTGAATGTTTGTCATTAAAGTAATTGACAAAATTCTGAATAAAATAAAAGAGTTTTATTTAATGAGAGTTTGCATTAAATTTGGTGGAAATTTAATGGGATCTTTGAGTGGGATTTTGAGTGGAGGAATTTGGAGGAGTTTTGTGAGTGGAGTGTCCACCCACATGAAGGGAGGAGCAAGGGGCAGCCCCATGCGCCGGCCACCCCTTGGGGTTCCCCTCCTCCTATAAAGGAGCCCTCCTCTCACTTCTCACTCACACCTCCTCGTGAAGGATCTCTCTCCCCTCTAGAATTTATCCCCATGGTCTCGGACTAGCGAGATACATGTTCCCGGTGGCTATTCGGCAAGAAAGAGTTGTGCTTCCTGCATCGCTGGAGCGAGGCGGAGGTTGCTCGGTGCCTCGAACGTGTGTGCGAGCACGGATGCGCTGCTGATTTGCGGCGCTAGGACTTCCTCTCGATCTTGAGATCGTCTACATCAACCACGAGTTTGGACTCGTTAAACTTTGTCGGTTTTCAAGGGTATGTTCTCTACGGATGTACATCCGCCCGTTGTTTGTATCTAGTATAAATAGATCTTGGTATATAGTTCACATCGTAGGAAAATTTTTGTTTTCTATGTTGCGAACCCTTGATGTATCGAGCGGATCTATGCGTAGATACTTTACGGGTAGTACACATATGAGTATGTGGGATGATGATCATGTTGTTGCTCCTTTCTTGTGATTTTGGATATTGGTGGCATAGTGGGATGAAGCGGCGGACAAACTTTACATGTCCTCGCACATGAGACCTGTTCCACGCTTGACATGCAACTAGTTTGCATAAGTGGTCTGTGGTGTCTCTCCTACTATAGTCAATATCTATTTTGCAAGCGAGTTGTCAACAATTTGATTATCCTTGTTGTGGTTCATGTTCGTAGGTAAGAACGGTTCTATCTCGAAATCCCTCAGCCACGTAAAACTTGCAATGGATAAATTAGAGGCGTCTAGTTTAGATTGTTGCTGGGCTAGTGTTATGATATGGTAGTGTTGTAAGTAGAAGTATGAGATGATACTCTTACAACACACATAGCGTGTAAAATCCATAGACTGTGGATTTACACATATAGGTATGATAGTGATCATACCACGATGCACATGATAGAGATCATCTGCGGGAACCATATAATTTCACTAATAAACATATGATGTTTGATTGCATCTTATATTGCTTATTTAGCGCTTTGTTAAGCATAATAAGATGATCCCTCATTTAAATATCAAGATAAGAATGTGTTCTTCCTTTAGTATGCACCGATTATGTGTTCACGCTCCAAGACATCACGTGATGATCGGGTGTACTTGGATCCTCGACCATACTGGTGTAAGACAGTTACACGCAAAATACTAAGGTTCTAACTTGGCGAGCCTAGCATGTACATACATGGCCTCGGAACACGTACGAAAGGTTAAGCATGAGTCATATAGTTGATATGATGCCCATTTGATGCTCGCCTTTGAAGCTATACCGACTCACGTGATGATCGGACTTGGTGTAGTGGATTTGGTTCATGTAATCACCAAAAGGACACGAGGGATGTCGCTTTTGAGTGGGAGTTCATTCGTAATATAGATTAGTTGAACTCAATCTATCATACACTTAGTCTAAACTTTACAAATTCTGTTGTAGATGGCACCACCTTTTAATTTCAATGCGTTCATGGAGAAATAGAAACTAGCAACGAACGGTAGCAACTTTCTTGAATGGGCCATGAATTTGAGGATTCTCCTCTCTGCACAAAAGCAATATGTGCTAGAAGCGCCGTTAGGCCCCACCTTTGATGATGCCCCGACGAGGAGAAGAATGTCTATCGACTCGTCGGAGGACCACAACTTAGTTCATTGCGGCATATTGTATGGGCTAGAGGAACTTCAAAGCGTTTCAAAACGGCAATGCTTTTGATACAATGGGTGAGTTGAAAATGATTTTCGACACACATGTCTTGTCAGAGAGCTACAATGCTTGTAAAAGTTCTTTAGCTGCATGATGGAAGAGAACAGCTCCGTTAGTGAGCATGTACTCAAGATGTCGGGTTACGCCGATAAGCTTGTGTCCTTGGGAATAACGATTCCCATTGACTTAGGCATCCATCGTGTTCTCGCAGTCTCGCCACCTAGCTATAAGAGCTTCGTGATGAACTATAATATGCAGGCATGAAGAAGTCTCTCCCGAGCTTGTCAATGCTTAAAAGCTGAAGTGGAGATCAAAAGGAACATCAAGTGTTGATGATCAATAGGAACACTGGTTTCAAGAAAGACAAGAAGGAAAACGGAAGGAAGTAAGGACGGCAAGCCCGTTGACGCGCTCGAAAAGAAACCCGAGTTGGACCTAAGTCCGATACCGAAAGTGCTACTATTGTAAGAGGATCGCCATCGAAGCGCAATCGCCCCAAGTATCTGGCGCATAAGAAGGCCGGCAAGGCAAACAAAGGTATATATGATATACATGTTATTGATGTGTACTTGACTAGTGCTCGCAGAGCTTTGGGTATTTGATACGGTTCGTTGCTAATATTTGTAACTCGAATCGGAGGTCATGAACAGGCGATCGCTAGCAAGGGGTGAGGTCAAGATGCGTCGGCAATGGATCAAGTGTTGATGTGATCGCCGTCGAACGCTACCTCTCCACTTACCGTCGGGATTAGTCATAAACTTAAATAACTGTTATTTGGTGCTCGACCGAGCATGAACATTGTATGGATCATGTTTGATGCAAAGTGGTTTTTCATTCAAATCGAGAACAATGGTTGTTCCATTTATATGAATGAAATCTTTTATGGTCATGCACCAATGTTGAATGGTTTATTTCGTTGGATCTCGATGATAATGTTACACATATTCATAATGTTGATGCTAAAAGGATTAAACTTGATGATGATATATCCGATATATGTGGCAATCGCCGTCTAGGTCATATTGGCATTAAACATGAAGAAGCTCCATTCGGATGGACTTTTGGAATCACTTGATTATGAATCATTTGATACATGTGAGCCATGCCTTATGGGCAAGATGACTAGAACGCCGTTTTCGGTTCAATGGAACGGCGATGATTTATTGGAAATCATACATTCGATGTATGTGGTCCAATGAGTGTGTCGGCCGAGGTGGATATCGTTATTTTGTTACTTTCACGGATGATTTGAGTAGATACGGTTATATCTACTTAATGAAACACAAGTCGAAACCTTTGAAAAGTTCAAGGAATTTCGAATGAAGTGGAAAATCATCGTAATAGAAAGATCAAATTTCTTGATGCCCGACCGTGGAGGTGAGTATCTAAGTTACGAGTTTAGCACTCACATGAAAGAGTGTGGAATTGTTTCACAACTCACACCTGGGAACACCACAATGAAATGGTGTGTCGGAACGTCAGAATCGTACTTTATTAGATATGGTTCGATCTATGATGTCTCTGACGGACTTGCCGTTGTCATTTTGGGGTTATGCACTAGCTGCTGCATTCACTTTAAATCGGGCACCATCTAAATCCGCTGAAACGACACCGTATGAATTGTGGTTTGAAAACAAACCTAAGCTGTCATTTCTTAAAGTTTGGGGTTGCGATGTTTATGTGAAGAAACTTCAACCAGATAAACTCGAACCCAAAGCGGAAAAATGCGTCTTCATAGGATACCCTAAAGAAACTATTGGGTATTCCTTCTATCACGCATCCGAGGGCAAGGTTTTTGTTGCCAAGAATGGATCCTTTCTAGAGAAAGAGTTTCTCGCGAAAGGTGTGAGTAGTCGGAAGGTAGAACTCAAGAGGTTGTGGAACCTTCTCTTCAAAGTATGGCGAGTAGCGCGGCGCGGAAGTTGTTCCGGAGTTGGCTCCACCTGTTGAAGAGGGAACTAATGATAATGATCATGAAACTCCGGAAGAGAATACTACCGAACCTCGCAGGTCAAACAGGACGCGTGCAGCTCCCGAGCTGTACGGAAATCCTGTCATAAATTTCATGGTTGATGAAAATAATGACCCTGCGACGTATGAAGAAGCGATGATGAGCCCGGATTCCAACAAATGGTTAGAAGCCATGAAATCCGAGATGGAATCCATGTATGAAAATCAAGTTTGGAACTTGGTGGAATTACCTCACGACCGAAAGGCCGTGGGGAACAAATGGATTTTCAAAAGGAAAACGTCTTGATGGTAATGTGACCATCTATAAAGCTCGAATTGTCGCAAAGGGTTTCGACAAATTCAAGGAGTTGACTACGATGAGACTTTCTCTCCGTAGCGATGCTAAAGTCAGTTAGGATTATGTTAGCAATTGCTGCATATTTCGATTATGAAATATGGCAGATGGATGTCAAAACCGCGTTTCTCAATGGTAATATTGAAGAAGAGTTGTATATGATACAACCAAAGGGTTTTGTCGATCCTAAGGATGCTAACAAGGTGTGTAAGCTTCAGCGATCCATCTATGGATTGAAGCAAGCATCACGAAGTTGGAATCTCCGCTTTGATGAGGTGATCAAAGAGTTTGGATTTGTCCAAACTTATGGAGAAGCTTGTATTTACAAGAAAGTGAGTGGGAGCAATGTGGCATTTCTGATATTATATGTGGATGACATATTATTGATCGGAAATGATATAGAACTTTAAAAGTGTTAAAAGTTATCTAAACAGCAATTTTCAATGAAGGACCTAGGTGAAGCGTCATACATATTAGGCATAAAGATCTATAGAGATAGATCTAGGCGCCTAATAGGGCTATCGCAAAGTACATACCTTGATAAGATTTTAAAGAAGTTTAAAATGGACGGAAGTAAGAAGGGGTTCTTACCTATGTTGCAAGGCAAGACATTGAGTAAGACTCAAAGTCCGGCTTCGGCGGAAGAAAGAGATAATGGACAAAGTCCCCTATGCTTCAGCCATAGGCTCTATAATGTACGCCATGCTATGTACAAGACCGGATGTGGCACACGCTATTAGTTTGACTAGTAGGTACCAATCGGATCCAGTTCGGAACACTGGATAGCGGTCAAGAATATCCTTAAGTACTTACGAAGAACTAAGGATATGTTTCTTGTATAATGGAGGTGAAGAAGAGCTCGTCGCTAAGTGTTATGTCGACGCTAGCTTTGACACCGATCCGGATGACTCTAAGTCTCAATCCGGATACGTTTTCTCATGAATGGCGGGCGGTTAGTTGGAGGAGCTCCAAACAACCTGTGGTAGCGGGATCAACAACGGAGGCGAATATGTTGTCGCTCGAGCACTTCAGAAGCGCTTTGGATGAAGGAGTTCATATCCGGACTAGGAGTTGTGGCAAGCGCGTTGGACCCAATGGTGATCTATTGTGACAACAATGGTGCCATTGCCAATGCCAAAGAGCCAAGGTCTCACAAGCATTCCAAGCATATTAAGCGTCGGTTTCACTCCATCCATGAGCATGTCAAGGATGGAGATATAAAGATTTGTAAAGTACATACGGATCTCAATGTAGCGCATCCGTTGACTAAAACTCTCCTAGAGAAAAACATGATCAACACCAGAACTCAATGGGTGTTAGATATATCACTATGTAACTAGATTATTGTCTCTAGTGCAAGTGGGAGACTGAAGGAATATGCCCCGAGGCAATAATAAATTGTTTATTATGTGTATTCCAAGTATATGATAGATGTTTATTTTGCATGCTATAATTGTATTAATACGGAAACGTTAATACATGTGTGTTTAATAAACAAATGAAAGTTCCTAGTTAAGCCTCTCTCATAAACTAGCTCGTTGATTAACAAGATGATCAAGGTTTCGATCATGGACATTGGATGTTGTTAATAACGGGATCACAACATTAGTGTAATGATGTGATGAACATTCATCCAGTATAGCATTACGATCAAATTCATTAAGTTTATATTGCTATAACAACTTACGAAGTGATCCTAATCCTTAGACCATGAGATCATGTCAATCACTAACACGGAAGAGTTTCTTGATAACATCAAACGTCACACCGTAACAGGTGATTATAAAGATGGGTTGAACTAATAAAGTGTTATGTTGAGGCTCATGGATCGAGAGTGGAATTTGTTCATCCCGATGACGGATAGATATACTGGGCCTCTCGGTGATATCACATTGATTAGCTTGCAAGCAAGTGATTTGATCACTAGAATGTTATATCACGGAACGAGAAAAGAGTGCATGTCGATAACGAGATCAAACTAGGTATGGAGATACCGATGATCGAATCTCGGACATGTAATATATCGTTAGACAAAGGGATTAAGATACTAGCGTAAAAGGTTGACGATCACAAGAAAGTCATCGTTGAATGTGTGGGAGTCGATGGGTCTCGGATCCCGCTTCGATTATTGATCCGAGAGGGTCTCGATCATGTCCGCATTATTCACGAACCGTAGGGGTGACACACTTAAGAGACACCGACATCCAATTGGAGCAAAAGTTTCATGCCGAAAAGAATAAACAAGCGCGGAATTTATTTCACTAGATACCCAAACAGGTTTTGGGTGAAATTGCATAAAGTGGTTATGCATGTGAAATAGAATTCTAGCAAGGGGTTATTGTGAATGTTTGTCATTAAAGTAATTGACAAAATTCTGAATAAAATAAAAGAGTTTTATTTAATGAGAGTTTGCATTAAATTTGGTGGAAATTTAATGGGATCTTTGAGTGGGATTTTGAGTGGAGGAATTTGGAGGAGTTTTGTGAGTGGAGTGTCCACCCACATGAAGAGGGAGGGCAGGGGCATCCCCATGCGCCGGCCACCCCTTGGGGTTCCCCCCTCCTCCTATAAAAGGAGCCCTCCTCTCACTTCTCACTCACACCTCCTCGTGAAGGATATCTCCCCTCTAGAATTTATCCCCATGGTCTCGGACTAGCGAGATACATGTTCCCGGTGGCTATTCGGCAAGAAAGAGTTGTGCTTCCGCTGCATCGCTGGGCGAGGCGGAGGTTGCTGGTGCCTCGAACGTGTGTGCGAGCACGGATGCGCCGATTTGCGGCGCTAGGACTTCCTCTCGATCTTGAGATCGGCAAGAGATCGTCTACATCAACCACGAGTTTGGACTCGTTAAACTTTGTCGGTCTTCAAGGGTATGTTCTCTACGGATGTACATCCGCCCGTTGTTTGTATCTAGTATAAATAGATCTTGGTATATAGTTCACATCGTAGGAAAATTTTTGTTTTCTATGTTGCGAACCCTTCATTATTGACCATCAACACTTGGTGCTCTTTCTTGATCTCCACTTCTGCAGACTTTAACATAGCAAACAGTTCTGGCAACTCTTTGTTCATGTTCTGCATGTTGTAGTTCATCACAAAGTTCCTGTAACTTGGTGGCAGTGACTGGAGGACGCGGTAAATCCCCAAAGCATTAGGAATCACTATACCCAAGCTTTGAAGTTTGTTTATGCGTCTTGAGACATCTTAAGCACATGCTCACCGACGAGCTGCCCTCTTCCATCTTGCGCTTAAAGAACTTTTCAAGCCTCATAGCTTTCAATTGCCGCATGAGTCTCAAAAATCAATTTGAGATCCTCGACAATATCATATGGGTCGGACTCTTCAAACCTTTTCTGAAGCTCCGATTCTAAACCATACAAGATAGCACACTGAACTATGGAGATCTTGATTCTTCCGAGAAGTAAACATTCTTTACTTCATCGGAAGCATCACCGCAGTGGGTCACCCAATGCATCCAAAGACATAGGTCAAATTACCATTGTGAGGACAATACTCAAATTGCGGAACCAATCCTGAAGTTGCTTCCATTGTTTTTCAACTTTTCTTTCTCTAGGAACGCATTAAAATTGATGGTAGGGGCTGCCATTGATCTACAACATATTTGCAATAGTTTAGACTAAGTTTATGACAAATTGAGTTCAAATTAATTAATGAAATTAAACTAGGTGAACTCCCACTCAAAACAACATCCCTCACATTGTTTTAGTGATCACACGAACCAAATCCACTACATCAACACCGATCATCACGAGAGTTGATATAGTTTCAATGGCGAACAATCATCATGTTCATCATATCTACTATAAGGTGTAATCCGTGTTCCGAGACCATGTCTGTACATGCTAGGCTCGTCAAGATCAGACCTTAGTTTCTGCATGAGCAAATCTGGCTTGCTCACGTTGTATACACTTGCAGAATCTAACACACCCGATCATCACGTGGTGCTTCGAAACAACAAGCTTTAGCAACGGTGCTAACTAAGGGCGAACACTTTATGATTTGAAATTCATGTGCATGAGGGATCATCTTATAATGCTACCGTCGTCTACTAAGCAATACAAGATGCATAAAGGATTAACATCACATGCAATTCATAATATGTGATATGATATGGCCTTTCTTCTTTGTGCTTCCGATCTCCATCTTCAAACACGAACATGATCTCCATCATCACCGCATTGCATCAAGGTCAATGACGCTTCACCATGGTTGTCGCCCACCGCTTCAACTATTACAACTACTTTGAATAGACACGCGGGTCTTAACATAAATTAAAGACAACCATATGGCTTCGCCGTTGCCAACTTACAATAAGGAACATTGCATACATCAAATATAATCACAATCATGGCCATATCACATCACTGCACACCCCTGCAAAACAAAGTTAGACGCTTCTACTTTCTTTGCATATTTTACGTGGTTTGGGGCTTTCAATAAGTGTCGTTCTAACTTACGAACAAGAACCACAACATTGATACTAGCATTGTTGATTACCCGTTGTAAATTGGATCTTAACTATGCTAGGAGAAACATGCACCCGCAAAGCCACTTATGCAATACAAGTTGCAATTCGAGCGTGGAGCAAGTCTCATGAACGATGTCATGTAAGGTTAGCCCGGGCCGCTTCATCCCAACATACCGCAAGATGCAAAGTACACAAAAAGCAATCGACAATAAAAGCATCAACGCCCACAATGACCATTGTGTTCTACTCGTGCAACAGATCTACATATAGACACGGCTCGATACCATCAGAGGGGTTCAGAGCATGGAAAACAAAAATTTTCTATCGCATACAAACAAACAAGCCAAGATCTATCTACTAGATTGTAGCAACGAGTCGATGGAATAACTTACCTCGAAGATTCCAAAGTGTTTAACGAGAGCGATTCCGTGGGTGATGTAGTCGTACTCTTCCGATCTCAAGATCGTGTGGACGATCCTTCCCGCCAAGGCTCGGCAGCGCTTCAGATCGGTCACACGCTCGGTACTCGACGAAGACCTTCCTCTCCTTGTTCCAAAGAAAATGGAGGTTGTAGCACTCTCGCGATTCCGCAAAGACAACGTGGTACCGGAAGTAGAGGGGAGATCCCGCAGGGCTTCGCCTTAAGCCGGAGCGAGTATGGTGGATTATGAGAGAGGGCTATTAGTGGTCTAGAGATTAGACACACCAATTAGAAGGCTCTAAACCGCAGGCTAAAGCAATTAGAAGCTCTAAACCAAACAGCTCTAAACCTGAGATTAGAGGTGGAAACTTGTGTGTCTCAAGGAGGAGCCCTGCCCCTCCTTTTATGGGTGGAGGGGCTAGGCGCGCCAGGGGAGGGAGGGAGTCCCTCCCCAACTCGGCCTAGGGCTGGGCGCCGGCCTGGAGGAGTGGGACTCCTCCTCCAAGTTGGTTCCAACTCCTCTTGCTTGTTTCCCAGCGTTTTCGCTTCCCACGCTTCGCTTTCCAGCTTCGCTTTTAGCCGCTTGACTTTCAAACTGCAATTTGACTTTCATGTTTTTGGAACAGCAAGAACACTTAGTACATGATGCAATCATTCAATGACACACTCATGTACCCTCCCCGAGTGCCGGACAATCCGAACCTTCTAGAACATTCCCGATGAAAACAGGAATCATTCCCGAACTCAAACGGACTTTCCTTATATGAATCTTATTCTCCGGACCATTCCGGATCACCTCGTGATATCCCGGATCCCATCCGAGACTCAACAACATTCTCTCTTTCTCATAACACCATAACTACTCAAAACAACGTCAATCCTTATGTGTCTCCCTACGGTTCATGAATTATGCGGACATGATCGAGACACTTCTCGAACAATAACCAATAGAGGAATCTGGAAATTCATATGGCTCTACATATTTCTACGATTACTTTGATCGAATGAACCACTTACATACGATACCAATTTCCTTTGTCTCACGATAGTTTACTTATCCGAGGTTATGATCGTCGGTATCTCCGCATACCTAGTTCAACCTCGTTATGATAAGTACTCTTTTCGCTCGTGATATGTGATCCCTTGTGACCAAGTCACATGCTTGCAAGCCAATTGGATGACATTCCACCGAGAGGGCCCAGAGTATATCTATCCGTCATGTGGATGGACAAATCCCACTCTTGATCCATGTGTTTCAACAATACTTTCCGAACACTTAATGCCACCTTTATAGCCACCCAGTTACGGTGTGGTGTTTGATGTCATCAAAGCATCCATCCGGTAAAGGTGATATGCATGATCTCATGGTCGAAGGAATTAGGTTACTATGTATCAGAAAGCATATAGCAATTGAACTATTGAAATGACTTGATCTTTATGCTACGCTTATCAATAGGAGTATGTCCACCATATCATTCTCCTAACGATA
Organism: Avena longiglumis; assembly: GCA_030063025.1. Taxonomy (NCBI): domain Eukaryota; kingdom Viridiplantae; phylum Streptophyta; class Magnoliopsida; order Poales; family Poaceae; genus Avena; species Avena longiglumis. The sequence continues at coordinate 479,095,594 of CP125975.1, forward strand.
TGATCTTGTTGTTGATAACATCTCAATGTTCATGATATGGAAACCACAATCATTTAATCAACCAACAAGCTAGTGAAGTATAGAGGCTATACTAGGGACTTCAAATTAAGTTTACAAATCACACAAGTATTAATGTTTCCTTGTTAATACTATTATAGCATGAATATAAACATTTATCATAAACACAAAGATATAATAATAACTACATTTATTATTGCCTCTAGGGCATATCTCCAACAGGGGGCCACTAGGGCGGCCGCACCCCCACAGGCGTGGTTAGGTCTAGCCCGCGCCGCCATGGGGTGTGGCCTCCTCGTGAGTCTCCTCCGTCTTGTACTCTGGCTTCGTGTTCACCACGGTAAAATATTGACTTTGGCTTTTGTCCCGTCCAATTCCGAGAATATTGATTTTCTGCCTTTCTGGAACCAAAAACAGAAGAAAACAGGCAACTGGAACTATGACAACTTGTTAATAGGTTAGTACTAGAAAACATATAAAAACACCTCAAAGTGTAGACAAAGCAAATCAAAGTAGATACTAAACAAGCATGGAACATAAAAAATTATAGATACGTTTCCAACGTATCACCAACCTCGTGGTGTTTTCCATGGAGAGACACCGATGAAGACGGCGAGACCATTTTGGCGCATGTTGGTGGTCGGCTTGTTGGTGGAGTGTCAGAATTGGCTGGGGTTTGGGTCTTTGGGGGTCGGGAGAAATTCTAGCTAGCTAGGCTGGCTCCGGCACGACAACATCTGCGGGTGCTGCCTTCCTTCTTGAAGGGCACCGGTGGTACCCTCCTCTCACTCCCCTGCGTGTACCGGGATAAATCCTAGGAGAAGTCCGGGCAGCAGCGTCGTCATCGTCGTCCCCCTTCTTGAAGGCGCTGCTTGGTGCATGGCAATTCGGAGACATAGGACCGTGGTGAGACTTTTTCGGAGGGCGCAACGGTAGCGAGTCTTTGTCGGCGATCGATCCGGTGTTGTTGTGCATTTTTTTTCTTTTTCTTTCTTTTGATTATTCTCTTGAACTTTTGCTTGTGCTGTTCGGACCCAGCAGTGATCGGTATTTTCTTTGGATGTTATGTTGTCTGACTCAGCAGCGGTTTCACATACGTGTTTTATTTATAAAATAGGGTGAAAGCCTGTTTGAAGAAGTACACCTAGACCGTTCCCAATAAGTACGCACTTTTTTTTGTGAAGGACCAATAGCTAGGTGCGCACCTTTGTTTGTTCCTCGACGACACAACCAAGCCCCCCACTCTAAAAAAAAGACCCATCTCGATTCCTTTGTCGCGTTGTAGTGCCCAAATAGGGATTAAAATTTGTTAAAAAAATAGGGCTTAAAATGCTATTATAATAGGCCGCAAGGACCATTTCGTCCAGCATGGTGGTCCAATAGGCCGTCCGGCCCGTCGATCAGGTCCCCGCACCATAAGACTCATGCACGCAGGAAAAAGGTGGTTAGCTGGGATGGCGTAGGCATCCCCTATCACCGACACAAGTGGTGTATATTTTGCTCACCATTATTTTCTTCCCTCTCATTTCTCACACCTATCTCCACCATTTCCTGCTCGCAGGCAACACTTCGCATGCCTGTCCTCCCGCAACATCGTCACAACCATGGCGTCGAAAGTTCCAAAGGGGACAAAGGTAGCGAAGGCAGCTGGCCCGAAGCCACCCTACCATCTACCACACAAGGTGTCGACGCCGAAGACGAAGTCGGACTAACGTGTGAAGGCTGACATGAAGAAGACGATAACTGTTGTGGTGACGCACATTGTTGCTCAACTCCATATCCAATGGTGCTGGTGGTAGAAATCGAGCTTGGTCCTAGAGCGGCTCGCTGTCTTCGCCAGTGTTATTCAACGGGAATCCTTCCTCGACGCAGTTGTCAAGTTTCTTGCCCGAGTATGCCGACATCGAGCGGTATGGCGGTTTCAATCCCAAAGCCCTTGTTCTCTCTATGGACACCGACCGACAACAATTCACGGACATCGACCTCAACCGTCCCTACACCGCCGTCTCTACCGGTGCACAAAGTGGGCACTAGAGTTCCGCGCCTCTACAAACGGATGTTTATTCGACGCTCCTAGCATCGGGGTTGCTCACGGAGCTCACGCAGGAAACAAGATCGACGGAATGCATCCTAGTCCGAACAACGGCTCTACAGTACGGTACATGATAACAATAATTTTTTGAATGCTTTGCATGATTGCAGGCATGCAAGATCATAGACAGGCCTTGTGTTTATGCATAATTTGATGGGATTCCATGAACTTTATGATCAACGATTGTACCACAGGTGCCACACAACATGAAGTAGGAGATGACGGCGTGGAGGAAGAGGAAGAGGGGTAAGAGGAATACGAAGACATGGCTACCGACACCGAAGGCGAAGTGGATGCCAGAGTGGTGTCCGCCGCCATGGACAAGCCGGAGGGTGTTGGGACGCGAGGTCCCATGTGGAAGGACTTGTGTGATTCTTTTTTTTTGAAACGGGGCAAAAAGAGCTTTGTGACGAGGTTTGATCTCGTCAATGCCCATTATGGACTTGGGTTTTGGAGAAGATGGGGATGCTGGAGATCGCGGAACGGTTAGCAAACAAGAAACACGGGACACGAGGTGAGTCGAGAGATCTAGGTCGTGCCCTCCTAGCCTTTATATAGACTCAGGCAGGTCCCGGGCATAGACCTATTCGGTTACAGGTTCTAGGGTTTTACCCCTTTGAATTTCCTATCTACTCTAGTCTTGCTCTCCAAGGATCCGAAGGCGTCATGGGCCTTGGCCACCCGAAAATCTTCATGGGCCGGCGTACATCCGCCGTGGTCCTTCCTTGGGCTGGACCAGGTATGCTGAGATCATGTACCCGTAGGGTATAACCATGTGAGTAGCCCCCGAGTGATCAGTCGAATCGTAGATTCGACTGAGGACTCTTCAATCCTTCGGGTGCAACTACGTATTTCAATAGTTCATGTGTAGGGATTGTTGATACGTGTGCCTGAGGATCAGGGTCAGTTAACTGTCTTAGGACGAAACAACACGATCTTCTTCAGGTTCGAGTCCCTCAACTCGGACCTGGAACATATGCTGGCGTAATTCGACTCAGGCCGCGGAGGACTTACAGGAGTGGAATTCCAGTAAATTTAATTGATTCACCCAACGTGTCCGTCGGGATTTTTCATCGCGCCTGTTAGGCTGTGTTTTACTAGCAGAGCGCTTGATGCGTGTTGCGTTGCCATCAGATGATATCTGTAGGTATTATCTTTGCGTCGCAGACACAGCATCCGAATATTTATCACTGCGGAGGTGTTTCCGGTGGCCAAGGAGGACGTTGCTCACTTAGCATTTAGTTGGGGCAGAGTTGCCAAAAAGTTTTTGCATGCTGATCCGAAGGATCGCAGTCGAAGAATTCATAGGGTGCGCGACCAACGCTCCCTATGGGAGTAGCCCCAGAGTGTCTGTTCAAGTCGTAGACTCGAGCGGAGACTTTAATTCAGACGTTGTTCAGTGTTAAGTCCGTATGACACAAAAAAAATCAGATGCTTAAATCCATCCTCCCTATGGGAGTAGCCCCCGAGTCTGTAGTGGAGTCGTAGACTCGACGTAGGACTCGAAGAAATATTTCGCTTCTATTCATCTTTCGGGTGCGCGGCCAGCGCTCCTGATAGGAGTAGTCCCCGAGTAATTAGTCGAATCGTAGATTCAAGTGAGTACTCTTAGCTTTGGAGCCGAAGGAATTATAACTGTTGCTAGTATAGCTTTTGATGACGTCAGTGCTGACGATTGATGACCTCAAGCGTCTGCTGCGCCAGAGATGACTTGACTGGACGAACGTGGGTCCCACTTTCTGACCTTGAATTGACCGGTCATGCGCGGCGTGGAGATAATTACGGCGTCGCCTCGATTTCCGCGCTTAGTGGACGGCGTGTTAGCGACGGTTCGTTGCGATGCTGACACGTGTATGGCCAGATCCTACCATTGGCATTAGGTCTTCTCGATGGACGGTTGCCGTGCGTCGTCTTCGTCGTTATAATCATTGGGAAAACTTCAGTTTGTTTTCACCGCATCTATTCTCGTTTTCACTGCTTCCTTGTGCTCTGAGAGTTCTTGCTGCGCGCTGGAATATCCCTTCACATTTGCTTCTTCCATCATGTGCTCTCACCGCCAGTGCCGCCGTACCGCGATGGGGAAACCGAAGAAGTCTTCATCTGCGGCCGGTACCAGCGCCGCTGGAGGGAATAAAGGTGCCACCGCTACCCGTGTCATCGACGGTGGCTGGCGGCGATCGGAGACGCGGGAGAGTCATCTCCGCAAACTTCGCGAGCGGGGCCTGATCCCACAGGATAGGGAGGCCGTCAAACTCCCAGGTAATGAGGTAATCTCCCGTCCCCCCGCTAGGTATCGGGTTATGTTCCTCGCCTTCGTTATTCGCGGATTTTCCTTCCCAGTCCACGACTTCCTTCGTGGGCTGCTCTTTCTCTACGGTATCCAACTGCATCATCTTTCCTCCAATTCTCTTCTTCACATTGCTTGTTTTATCACTTTCTGCGAGTGCTGGCTCGGTATCGAGCCGCACTTTGGCCTCTTTTGGAAACTCTATTCCATGAAGAGGCAATCTGGTTCGAATGGTGTATATCCCATTGGGGGTTGCACCATCTCTCTCAAGCCCAATCTGCTTTTCTTTTCCTTTTCCATGTCCGAATCTGTCCAGTACTGGCGGAGGCGATGGTTTTACAGTCGCTACTCCACAGTGGCTGGGCAGCATTTTGGACTTGCTCCTTTCGACTCCTCCCAAATAATCGAGCCGAAGAGGTCCTGGAAAAACCAGATCTTGGATGGCGAGGTAGCGGAGATAGAGGCTCTCTACCGTCGAGTGGAGGATCTCTAGTTGATCTCCAGTTGATTCCGGATATTATCCGCACGTTTCTTGAGCGTCGGGTGCAGCCCCTCCAGGCTAGGGCGCACCCGATGTTTCTTTATGCTGGGCGCCGTGATCCAACGAGGGTTTCGGCCGAGAAGCTCTCCCAGGGAGATCTCGACAGGGCCCTTCGTGCGCTGTTGAAGTACAAGGCTGGAGAGGATATCCCGGGGAATTCGCTGACTCCTCCGTTTTATTCTATGCTTGTCGTTCCACAGGTGTAGATTCGTGCGCGTAGCGCTATTTTCGACTGCATTTATATTTCCCTTTGTTTGCTAACAAAGTTTCTTCTTTTGAGCAGAGCTTCAAAGTGCCGGGTATGGCGCCTCCATTACCCGAAATATTTTTGGATGCTCCGGATAACGATGTGGTGGATTCCATGTCTGAGCTGTCGTTGGTGCGATCTCCGGCTGAAGAGGCCAACGAGTCGAGCGAGGACCACACTCGCAAACGATCATGGAGCTCCAGCGAGTCTTTGGATGCCTCGACTCCTCCGACTCCTAGGAACCCTCTGTGCCTTGAGCGTCACAGTGACGGGCATGGAGGTTCTTCCTCTCCCATTCCTGCTCTTCTCGTGCGGGCTGTAGCGCCGCATCCGCCAGCGAATGGAAGAAGGAAGAAAAGAAGGAAGAGAAGAAGGAAGAGAAGAAGGAAGAGAATAAAGAGGATAAGAGAGTCTGAAGGACCCCTCCTGTCTTCAACCTGAGCTCGCTGGACTCGTAAGTTTCCTCTGTACTGCTTTTTCTTTGCTGGTTATTTTGTACTTGTGCTAATTTGTCCTTGTGCAGGCACTCTTCCAATGACTCCTCCAGCGATGGTGCTCGGGAGATGATGGGAGAGTCGAAAGTTGCGTCTCCTCCTCCTCAGATGGTGGATACCTCTGAGGGTGCTGCGCCGGTCCCTTCTCCGCAGGAGATTCAGGCGGTTGCGCCTCACAAGGCTGCGAGCGGGCCTTCAGAGTCTCCATCGGATCATGTAAGTAGTTTTGTCTCCTGTCACGGGGGGAGCCCTCGAGCATCTGTAAAAGAGTTTTCTTGTCTTGTTCTTTCTTCGAGTCTCGGGGGGAGCCCCCGAGTGTTTTTGTTTGTGTATTTTTGCTTCTGTTCTTTTCTGTTGGGCGTAGCCCCCGATTCCTTTTCCTGACTGGTAGGTCTTCTTCCCGTAGCCTTTTGTGCAGGATGCCAAGCGACTGGTGCAGGAGCACCTGGTGCTGGAGGCCAGCCTCCAACAGCTTCGAGGTACTTTTATGCCTTGATGCTTCTTTCTTCTTGTATTCTTTTCTTGTTATCTGACGCTTGTATTATTTGAATGCAGAGGAGCATAACACCTCCCTCCGTGAGATTGATGCTCTCAAAAAGAGCCTCGGTCAAGCGGAGAAGAAGGCCGAGGTCGCCACTGGTACGAAAGAGCGCCTCGAGCTGGAGCTAGCCACTGCGGCTGAGGCTACGGAGCGCCTGCAGTAGGAGGCCACGGACCGCGGGGAGCAGCTTGCCACTGCTGCGACTGCGCATGAAAGAGAGGTGGCTGGCAAGCTCATGGAGGCTGCCAAGGCTGTCTCGGGTGAGTATCTTCACTTGCATCTTTTTTGGTTTTCTTGTCTTAATTCTGCGGTGCTTTGTTCATTCCTTTTCTTTATTGTCTCAGATGCCGCAGGAATCGAGTTTGACCGCGGTGCTCTGGAGCACGGGAGTGCTCTAGATGATGCTACTGCAGCGGTCGAAGATCGCTGCAGCATCGTCGTCAGCTCACTCGCCAAGGCCAAGGAGGTCCTTGGCCTCTTCTACAAGGAGCTTGTCCCCAAGGGCGCGACCCTTGATGATGTTGACGCCCTGGCGGAGGCACTGTCAGCCGAAGCGCCTGCGGCGTACAAGCGCAAGCAAAAGGGCATCGGCGCATCTGTCGGGCTGGCGAAGGCTTTAGCGGCTGGAGCGGAGCTGGACCTTCCCCAGATCACCTCCCGGATGCCGACGACTGCGGATGGATCCGAGGTAGCCTTCGCTACATATTCTGCTTGCTGTAACCGATATGGGCAAAAGCTGATCGATCTGCTGGCCGAGTACGCGCTACGGCAGCAAGGGGAAGCCAAGGCGAGGCAATCCGGCTCCGAGGCTACTCAGGGTGCCGCATCTTAGGTGTTGTAGCTGTAGGATAGTTGTAGTCTTCTTTTGTTGTAATTATGTTGATGAACAAATCCCTGTGCCACGTAGTGGCTTTTTATGCACTTAATGAATTTGTTGAGTTGCGTTCTCATCCGTCTGAGTGTTCATGTCTTTTTTGCCTTGATGCTTATCTAGGGTCCTTCGGGTGCTGATCCCGTTGACATCTCGCCTGCCGCGCGGCTGGGGCCATCCTTGGATGATTCGTCCCAACTTGCTTTTCTTCGGGACTGTGTTCGTAGTCTCGAGAAGGAGTTGCTTGGGGTGCATGGCCATGCCGACGTTTGGAAGTCCAAGACGGATCGCGGTGCGGCCAGAGTGGAGTACTTGATGGCGGAATTGCTTCAACTGTCTGAGCAGCTTCAATGTAAGTTTTTTCGAGCTGCTTCTCATTTCTTCGGATGCGCCTGCTGTCCTTGCGTCTTACTTTTGTGCAAGTATCGCAGGTGCTAACCTTGCTCCAAGGGAGGAGAAAGAGCATGTTGCTGTTCGGGTCAATTGTTTGACTCAACAGGACATGGAAACCGGCGGGTTCTTATGGATGCATCGTGACCGTGCTATGGTCCTTGCGACGGTGCAAGATCGTGTTCACCAAGTTTCGCGGGTGCTTCGTCAGGTGCAGACGTCGCTTGCGTCGGTGCTGCATGTTATGTTTCCACTGGATGCCGCGCCGACAAACCTTGCTGGTCTTCTGTCAAAGTTTCGGAACGTGAATAATGTCAAGGAGTTGGTGCGGCACCAGCTCGTCGCAGGAGTGAAGGCTGCTTTGTCCCTTGTGAGGCTGCACCGCCCTGATGTAGATTTGTCTGCTGTAGCGTCTGGGCCACCACTTCGGCCGGATGGTGGCTAGTGGGATATGCGTCCGCATTATGCGGCTGTGAGGCAGTATGCCGAACAGGTCGTAGATTTGTTTGAGCAGCGTGCTCAAGTTATTCTTCAGAATAGGTAGTATCTGTAAAAGAGATAGATGTAAAATTTGTATGTATTTTCTGGGCGTGTTTTGCCCTTTTGTTATAAAGATGTAGTTGTTGTTTGAGCACGCAGTGCTTTGTTTGCATACGTGTCCTTTTCGTTAGCCTGACGTGGTCAGCTACTTAGGTATACACGGGTTATCCTCAGTCGATGAGATCGCTAGGTGGGGGGAGCCCCCGAGTGCGTTTGTAGCATGAAGTAAAGGTGCGAATAGCAAAACGAAATTTTGGGGCGGGACACTTAGCTTTATTTATATCGTAATGGAGGAAGTACATTGTTCGGCTGAGTAGCCTTGGCTGAATAGCCTTATTGAAAGTAAAGGGGTAGGTAGCTAGGGGTAGAATCGTCGCAAGTGCGCGATGTTTCATGGGTTGGAGTATGCGACTCCAGACTCCACGTGCTTGAGGCGATATGCGCCACCTGGTATGACTTCAGTGATGATGTAGGGTCCTTCCCATGGTGACTCGAATTTCTTCGGTCGCTCTTGCTTGAGTCGCAAGACGAGGTCTCCTTCGACGAAGGACCTTGGGCGCAGCCGGTGGCTGTGGTAGTTGCGGAGACTCTGCTGGTACACCGCTGATCGAGCTGCTGCTACGTCTCTTGCCTCGCCGAGTGTGTCGACGGCGTCTTCGAGTGCAACCGTGGATTTGGCTTTGCTGTAAGCGATGACCCGGGGGGCCTGGTGGCGTACTTTGGCTGGTAGCACGGCTTCGGCTCCATGCACCATGAAGAACGGCGTGTAGCCGGTGGAGCTGTTTGGCGTGGTGCGCAAACTCCATAGGACGGATGGTAGCTCTTCCGTCTAGGCTCCGGCCTTTCGCTCGAGTGGGCTCATGAGGCGCTTCTTGACGCCAGCGCCGATTAGGCCATTGGCCTTTTCTACCTGCCCATTCGTTTGCGGGTGAGCCACTGAGGCGTATGTGATGTTGATCCCGAGGCCGTCGCAGAAGTCTTGGAATTCTTTGGAGATGAAGTTCGATCCATTGTCGGTGATGATCTTTGCGATACGCGAACTCGTAGACAATGGATTCAAAGAACTTGACGGCGGTCTGGCCCTTTTGGTTAGTGACCGGCATGGCTTCGACCCACTTGGTGAATTTGTCGACTGCGACCAGGAGGTAGACGTGCCCCCTTTTGAGGACTTTGGCTGTTTGCCGATCATGTCGAGACCCCATTGAGCAAAGGGCCAGGCTATATGTATGGGCCTGAGTTCTGACCCGGGTGCGTGTGGTTTGTCGGCGAACCTTTGGCACCCCTTGCATCTTCGGACGATGTCCTTTGCATCGTTCATGGCCGTTAGCCAGTAGAATCCAGCTCGTAGAGCTTTGGCGACAAGGGAGCGGCTGCCTGCGTGATGGCCGCAGATGCCCTCGTGGATGTCTTGGAGAATGGTTTTCCCATCACTGATGGTGACGCACCTTTGTAGTACACACGTAATACTGCGCTTGTACAACTCGCCATTAATGATGGTGAAAGATTTTGACCGTCGAGATATGCGTCGGGCATCTGTCGGGCTGTCAAGCAGTTCTCCGTTTACCAAGAACTGGAGGTACGGCCGCGTCTAGGTTTCTTCGACTGCCATGACCTGCATCAGGTTGACCATAGCGACCTCTGTGTCCAGTTTCTCGGGTCCTTCATGACCTTCGGGTAGCGTAGCCCCCGAGTGCTCTGCTTCTTCGGGTGATCCCTTGGGGAATTTCCGCTTGATGGATGGCACGCAGATCTGTTCAAGGAACACACCTGGTGGTACCTTGGCGCAGGTGGATCCGATGTTGGCGAGTCTATCGGCCTCCTCGTTGCTTTCTCTTCCAGCGTGCCTAAGCTCGCAGCCGTCGAATTCTCCTTCGAGTGCGTTGTAGAGCGCGCGGTACGCGATCATGTTTTCGGCGTGTGTGTCGCACTCATTCATCGTTTGTTGGACGACGAGGTTGGAGTCCCGTAGATGACCAGGTGCATTGCGCCGCAGATCTTTGTCATCCTCATGCCGTGGATGAGGGCTTCGTATTCGGCCTCGTTGTTGGAAGCTCGGAATTTCATCCGAAGGACGTACTTCATCTTGTCGCCTTGCGGGGAGGTCAGTATGACCCCGGATCCTGCTCCAGCTTCACGCTTGGAACCGTCGAAGTGCATCATCCATGACTGTGACATGTCTGGGGTGTCTGGCAGCTGCAGTTCCATCCAGTGTACAAGGAAGTCCGGTAGGACCTGAGACTTGATTGCGAGTCATTTCTCGTAGACGATGTCTAGGGGTGACAGCTCGATACCCCACAGGGCCACGCGTCCTGTGGCCTCTGGGTTATTCAGGATGCTGTTCAGGGGTGCCTCGTTGACGACCATCACCTGGTGCTCCTGGAAGTAATGGCTCAACCGATGAGCCGTCATGAACACGCCGTAGGCGAGTTTTTGGTAGTGAGGGTACCTCTGTTTTGTTGGCGTCAATACCTCGCTGAGGTAGTAAATTGGGCGTTGGACCCCATGGGTCTTGCCTTCTTCGGGTCGTTCGACCACTAGAACGGTGCTGACCACCTGATGCGTGGCTGCTATGTACAGCAGCAGAGGCTCGCGCTCCTTTGCCGTGACCAAAACGGGCGAGGTGGAGAGTAGTCGCTTGAGACTTTCGAATGCGTCGTCGGCCTCGGGCGTCCGCTCGAATTTATCTGCCTTGCGTAGCAGCTGGTAGAATGGCAGGGTCTTCTCGCCCATGCGGCTGATGAACCTGCTCAATGCCGCTATTCGCCCTGCGAGCTGCTGGACACCCTTGAGATTCTTTGGTTTCTCCATCGCCATGATGGCCCGGATTTTCTTCGGGTTCGCCTCGATCCCTTGCTGGGATAGGAAGTAGCCAAGGAGTTGTCCTGATGGGACGCCGAAGGCGCACTTTTCGGGATTGAGCTTGATCCTATAGCGGTCGAGATTATCGAACGTCTCGCGGAGATCGTCGATGAGCGTCTTAGCCTCTCTGGTTTTAATGACTATGTCGTCGACATAGACTTGGACGTTGCGACCGATCTGGTCCTTCAGGCATGCCTGCATGCATCGCTGGTACGTGGCATCTGCGTTCTTTAGCCCGAAGGGCATTGTGTTGTAGCAGAACACTCCGAACGGTGTGATAAACGCCGTTTTCTCTTGATCTTCGACCTTGAGTCGAATCTGGTTGTAGCCTGAGTAGGCGTCAAGGAAGGAGAGTTTCTCGCATCCTGCAGTCGAATCGATGATCTGGTCGATCCGAGGAAGAGGGAAGTGGTCCTTTGGGCAGTGCTTGTTCAGCGACGTGAAATCCACGCACATACGTAGGATGTCCGTGTCCTTCTTTGGTACCATCACTGTATTTGCGAGCCACTCGCTTTCTTTGATTTCCCTGATGAAGTCTGCAGCGAGTAGTCTGTTGATTTCCTTTCCGATGGCTTCGGCCTGTGGCTCGGAAAGTCTTCGGATGGACTGCTTGACGGGCTTGGTGTCTGGAAAGACATTGAGTGCGTGCTCGGCGAATTCCCTGGGAACTCCTGGCATGTCCGCAGGACACCGCATTTAATTTCCAGCTCACGGAGGAATTCGACGAGCGCGCTTTCCTATGCGAGGCTGAGGTCGTTGGCGATCAGCGCCGTCTTGGAGGCATCCGTCGGGTGGACCTGCACCTTCTTTGTGTTGACAGTGGAGTCGAAGGACATGTCGGGTGCGTTTTGTCGTGCGACTGGGGGTGCCCCATTGTCCGTCACCTCGTGGAGCCTTACGATCTCGTCCTGCATGCCGAAGGACTGGGAGATTCTGTTGAAGTCCCTGTCACATTGGTCCGATCGGGTGAAGCTCCCGTGGACTGTGATGACGCCCCTGGGTCCTGGCATCTTGAGTAGCAGGTATGCGTAATGTGGGACAACCAAGAACCTTGCGAATGCTACATGCCCGAGGATGGCGTGGTATTGCGATGGCCAATCCACCACTTCGAATTCGAGCCGCTCAAGTCGGAAGTTGTCCGGCTTGCCGAAGATGACGTCGAGCCATATTTTGCCTAGGGGGAATATGCCCTTTCCTGGAACGATGTCGTGGAACGTTGTGTCTGACTGTTCCAGGCTGCACTGCGGGATCCGCATTGCTGCTAGAGTACTTGCGAACATCAGGTTGATGCCACTGCCGCTGTCCATGAAGACGCGACTCATCTCGAAACCTCCATTCTGCGCCTCCAGCACCAGGGCAGCATGACCTGGGCGAGGGATCTGGCAAGGGTGATCCGAACGGCTGAACGTGATGCAGGACTCCGATCCGCTGAGGTACTCGGGGATGGCGGGTGGATTTGCCACAGACAAGTTGATCTGACAAGTGATTTTCTTCTGCACCCTATTCGTGGGGCGCCCCTTCTGGATCATCAGTGCTCCTTTTGGCGGGGGATACCCGTTCCCAGCGTTGTTCTGTGCTGGTGCGACTGGTTGGTTCGGGCCTCCAACAGGTGGTGGTGGAGGAGCTCCGTGCGCTATCTCACCTGGCACGGGTGCGTTCCCGAATCCAGGAAGTGGAGCTTGCTTCCTCATCTGAACCATGCTTTCGCTGAGCTTCTCGAACTCGCGACAGTCCTTGAGCATGTGGCTTGCCTTCTCTTGCCATCCTGCTTGTCGATGTAGAAGTGGATGGTGCATGGACCCGAAAGTTTTTATCTTTGAGGTCCGTTGTCACTATCATGGCGCTGCCACGCATCGCTGGCGCCTCCATCGCGGAAGTTTCCTCCGCGGTATCCTCCGCTGTTGCGGTTGGCGTCATTGTGGCGGTCGGCGTAGCCGGCCGCGACCATGTTGGGTCCATCGCGATCGTCGTAGACGCGCGATCTCCTCTTGCTACGGCGCTCTCGTCGTCGGCCATAGTCGTCCTCTTCCTCCGAGTGTGCCCGGTGGACGGAATCTTCGCCTTCGGCCCACCTGGTGGCGATGTCCATGAGGTGGTCGAGTGTCTTGGGCTTGACGCGCCCAAGTTCCTCCTTGAAGTCCTGGCGCTTGACGCCGTCCTTGAAGGCGTTGATGGCCCTCTATTCGGAGATGTGCGCTGCGGAGTTCTTGGTGTTGGACCAGCGTAGTATGTACGAGCGAATGGATTCGCCCGTTCGTTGAGTGCAGGCCCGCAACTCTTCGATTGAGGCGGGCCTCTTGCTGGTACCTTTAAAGTTTCGGATGAAGCTATAAGCTAGCTCCTCCCAGCTTCGGATGGACCCTGAAGATAGGCTGCTAAGCCAGATCCGGGCTGCGCCTGTCAGCTGCAGTTGAAGGCATTGCATGGCGGTTTCTTTGTTGCCGCTGTGCAATTTAACGGATGGCAGGTGGTCGCTTAGCCACGCCTTTGGGTCTTGTTTGACGTCGAACTTCGGAGTATACGAAGGAAGTTTGAAATTTCGCGGCATCTTTGTTCATCGAATAGATCTACTGAAGCATCGGGCCCCGCAGAGTTCTTCTTCGTCTTCGTCCATCTCGGATTCAGACGAGCATGCGTGCTTGGCTCGCGCTTTGTCTATTTTGCGCTGTGTGAGCGCGTCCCTGGCGTCGTAGTCGCGGTTGTGATGGCGTGAACTCTTCTTCCTTCGAGGAAGGTCATGGTCCTCTTCTTCGGATGAAGGAGTGGGGCTGCGGTCGAACCTGACCAGAGCTTTCTTTTTCGGCTCCGTAGGAGCTTCCTGGTGGAGCGCGGCTCTGACGAGTCCGAGTCCGGTAAGTGCGGACTTGTGCATGGCTCTTTTCGGGTCCCCCTCCGGAGGTGGGTGGGCTGCTAGGTACGCAGTGGCTGCCATGATCGCAGCCTGCGGCGTTTTCGGGATGACGTTGCCGTCGGTGTCCATCTCCATGAAGTATGTGTGGAGGGTTCGGGTCACCTCACGACGCTCTTTGGGATCCATGTTCTCCACCCGAGAGCGGTGCTTGTTGCCTTGGTTGCCGTTCGTGCTGGAGCCGATGCCCATGGCGGAGAGCGCAGCTCATCGCGCGCTGGATTCTGAGGCTTCTTGCGTTTGTCAAGCACCTCTTGCATCTTGACCTGTTTCTTGTGCTCCTCAATGAGGAGTAAGTGGTATGCCATCAGCAGGTCCCGTGAGGCGTCTGCAGGCAGGATCGTGCTGCCCGCCACGGCGGCTCATGCTTGGGCCCATCCTTCTTTGTTGAGGCGAATGACGTGGCCGTTGTTCTCCCCTTCGGGTGGGGGGGACTGGCTTCTTCTGTTCCCGTCGTTTCTGTCCTGCGGGTTAGGGTTCGGGTTGGGCGGCGGGTTGGGCGGTTGCTGATCCACGTCACTCTGGATGACTACGGCGCATTGGTAGCACTCGTAGATTGGTCCACTGCTGCCGCAGCTTTCGGATCCAGAACCGTAGGTCCCTTCATCCGATGGCGGATCGCACAGATCGGAGTTGCAGCTGCTGCTGTCGTAGGACTCATCTGTTGATGATGATGTGCGTAGCACAGGGTGTGGGGCCCATGAAGCGGGCCTGATTGATGGTAGGGGCACCCGCTCAGGGAGGCGGAGGGTGCCAGTTTGCCCCACCTGGAAGCAGAAGCTCCCGAACAGGATCTCGAGTCCGTCGCCTACGGGCTCGAAGTCCTTCATGGTGGCCGGTGAGTGGGCGGTGAAGTCGAAAGAGCCGAAGAGGAGGTGACTCTCCGTCGCCGCAGAGTTGTAGATCGTTCGGGTTGGGACCGTCACGATCGCACAATCAGCATCCCCAGTTCCCACAGACGGCGCCAATTGACGAGGTTTGATCTCGTCAATGACCATTGTTATGGACTTGGGTTTTGGAGAAGATGGGGATGCTAGAGATCGCGGAACGGTTAGCAAACAAGCAACACGGGACACGAGGTTTACCCAGGTTCAGGCCCCCGGAGGGAAAACCCTACTCCTGCTTGTCTGCTCTTGATTACGGCGGAACCGAAGATTACAGGGGTGCGCAGATGCTTTCTGGCGTGGAGGTGTGTATGCGAAAGTATGAGTCGAGAGATCGAGGTCGTACCCTCCTAGCCTTTATATAGACTCAGGCAGGTCCCGGGCATAGACCTAGTCGGTTACAGGTTCTAGGGTTTTACCCCTTTGAATTTCCTATCTACTCTAGTCTTTCTCTCCAAGGATCCGAAGGCGTCATGGGCCTTGGCCACCCGAAAATCTTCATGGGCCGGCGTACATCCGCCGTGGGCCTTCCTTGGGCTGGACCAGGTATGCTGAGATCATGTACCCGTAGGGTATAACCATGTCAATTTGCCTTTATATTGATATAGGAGGAGAAAACATAGGATTGGCCGGAGCCAACAAAAAAAAGAAAGGGGGAAAACTCCAAAAAAAGAAAAAAAGGTCAGCCTACAAGCTTCGCCAGGTTTTTAGCACCGGCAAGAATCCAATCCTTTCCCTCCTCCCTAATCTTGTGCATGATGAAAAACGTCAAAGAGGATTTATTGTTGAAGACTCTTTTATTCCTTTCTTTCCAAATCTCCCAATTGATAAGCAATATGGCGGTCCGTAAACCTTTGGGAGAAGAGGTGGGAGTCTTGGCGATGGCATGCCAATAGTCCAACACCTTAGGTCTTCCCGTCCCCAGGCAGATGAGAGGGTCCGGACAAGAGAGCCAAGAAGCCGCGGCAGCCTAGATCCTCTTGGAGAAGCGGCATTCAGAAAGGATATGTCGCGCCATCTCGGGGGTGCATCTACACAGCTGACAAGTAGGTAGGTGTGGCCATCCCTGTTTCACAAGATGGTCGGCGGTCCAGAGGCGGTTCTGGATGGAAATCCAGGCGAAGAAGCAATATTTGGGGGGAGCCCAAGTTTTCCACACAAAATTCCTGAAGGAGCATGGCAAGGAGGCCAGGAACTAGGCCTTGTAGGCGGAGCTGGCCGAGTAATAACCATTGGGCGACATGGTCTAGATTATGGAGTCCATCGTGCCAGGGGATAGTTGTACCACCAAAATAAGATCCCAAAGGCGAATGTATTGCTCCATGTGTTCAACCGTGAAAGATTCCACATTAATATCAGCAACCCAGTTTTGGCCCTCGAGAGCATCCCGAACCGTCCAGTTATTTCTTCTAGAGGCTTTGAAGATCAAGGGAGATAAGTCCTTCGGAGGAGTACCATCCAAACAAGACGAGGACCAGAAGGAAGCCTTGGCACCGTCGCTAATGGTGACCTGGGTAGCGGCATTGAAAAGGTCTCTGTTAGCGGCATCATTTGGGGTTTCAGATCCTACCCAAGGTTTTTCTGGCGCCGTCCATTTGTACCATAACCAGCGAAGCCTGAGCGCACGAGAGAACCTCTCCAAGTCCAGAATCCCGAGGCCGCCGAGCTCCTTGGGGCGACAAACCTTTTGCCAGCTGACCTTGCACTTTCCTCCACTAACAACTTCCTTGCAGGCCCATAGCATTCCCCGACTGATCTTGGCGAAAGCCTTCAGGATGCCCTTGTCGGCTCTTAGGGAAGTAAGCAAGAATATAGGCATGGAGGAGAGAACGGACTTCACCGGAGTGGTACAACCCGCCCGATATAGAAAACTGCCCTTCCAAGGGTTCAGCCGTGCAACCGCCTTAACGATGAAAGGTTGGAGATCCGCCCGTCTTAGTCTGCCAAGCGAAAGGGGCAGACCCAAATACTTGAGGGGAAAAAGAATGGTAGCAGCTGGGAAGTTTGTTAGGGCCGTCATAAGGTCAATTTTGAAGCATCGAATTGGAGCTATAGAGCTTTTTGCCACATTTGTCACAAGACCAGAGACCTTGACAAAACTCTGGAGGATGCAGGCTAGGGTAGACAAGTCGTGCAGCCATGGCCTTCGTTTCAATACATAAGGAAAGTACTGGTACGAAAACGAGGCGGAGACGAAGCTCGGGGGGCTCAAACCCCCTCCAGGCGTGGCCAGCTGGGGCCCGCGCCTGGGGTGGGTTTGGCAACCCCGGACTCCGTTTCCTCCTCTGTTCCGTCTCGTAATCTTCCATGTGTATTAAAAACATCAAAAATATAAAAAGATTGGATTTTCATGAACCTTCAGTTTTCACCACTTTTACCTATTCAAAGACGCACTCCGCAGACTCTTTTTCTCCTTCTCCTGGAAATTTCTTTATTCACAAGATAATACAAAAACTTCAAGGGCAACATTAGTGTAAGCAAAAACAATAAACCTTTAGGTTCACACTTCAACTGAAATCCATCAAAACAAAGGCTTCTGTAAGAGGCAAATGCAAATGACTGTAGAAATCTATCAAAACAGACCAGCTGGTAAAGATTGATTTTTTCAAAAACCTTATGTTGCTCAAACAAAAAAGTGCAAAACTAATAAATGTTGGGTAACAACTTGGACAACAAACACAGAAAAATTCAGCTCCATCCGAAGTACTAAGCTTCCTCATGAATTTTTACAATGCAGCATAAAAATCTGTCCCAGGAAAGCCACTTTTCACAACTCCTCTACTTCACAAAAGTAGTTGAACTTGACACAAAAACCAAAACAAAAAGGATAAGGAGCGGTTATTACTAAAGTAATAACTTCCAAGACTCGACAAAACTCTTGGGTTATCTCCCAACAAGTACTTTTCTTTAATGCCTTTAAGTTAGGCTTGAAACTTTCAAATATGCTCACATAGGAGATAAATATTTAAAGTGAAAGAGAGCATCAAGAAGAAAATAACCAACACATTTGAGTCTAACCCACTTCCTATGCATGGGAGTATCATGAGAAAACGAATTGTTGAAACAAAAAGGCACTAGCATAGGAAGACAAAACAAATGTAACTTCAAAGCTTTCAACATAAAACGGGAAAACTTAACATTATTGAGATGCATAAAACCATGTTTCCCTCTCTCATAATAACTTTCAGTAGCACTTTGAATGAACTTGACAATATAACTGTCACTTGCAACAACTTTATCATCAGAATAAGCATACTTACGGTCATAAAAAAGAGGCCCAAGGTTATAAACTGGATCAATAGAAGCAAGTTGTTCCATCCTGAAATCTTCATTAGGCAAGCTATTTTCACAAGGAGCTTTAGCAAATTTGGAAAAGTTAAACTCATAAGAATCTCCATCAAACTTAGTTAAAACTTTCTCCTTCTTAAAATCTATAATAGAGCCACAAGTGTTCAAGAAAGGTCTACCAAAAATAATAGGAAGAGTTTTGCTAGTTGCTGAATTAAGCACTACAAAATTAGCATGATACTTAATCTTACCACAAAGGACTTCCACATCTCTCACAATACCCATGGGGCAAACAGTTTCCTTATTATCAAGGCGAATAACCACATCAATGTCCTCAAGCTCACAAGGACCAATCTCATGCATAATTTCCCTGTAAAAGCTCATAAGGAATAGCACTAGAACTAGCACCAATATCACATAAACCATAGTAGCAATGATCACCAATTCTAACAGAAAGCACATGGACACTAGCTTTTCTAGCTTTACTAGGATGAGAGACATTATTAGAAGCGTCTTCACAGAATACAATGTGCTCATCCTATTTATTTCTAGTGATAGTTGAAAGGATACAGATGTCGCCTAGAGGGGGGGGGGGTGAATAGGCGATTAAAACTTTTCCGAGAGTGGCTCGACAAAGGCGGAATTAAACTAGTGTTTACTTTGTCAAGCACAATCTAGAACAACTAGGGTTCACCTATGTGCACCAACAACTTATGCTAGGCAATACAAGCAACAATGTGATAGCAAGATATAGATTACTTCAAGCACGAAGGCTATCACAATGTAAAGTGCATAAGTAAAGAGCTCGGGTATAGAGATAACCGAGGCACGCGGGCACGACGATTTACCGAGTTCCTCCTAACATGGAGTACGTATCGTTTGGAGAGGGGGTGGTATCTAACCACCTATGGCACAAAAGGCCTCCCTTATTCTCCGGTGAATCTCACCCCAATGGGACCGATCCATACTTCCACTATTTGTGCATTTGTCGGTGGCAACCGGAACCTCTCACAAGGTTGGGGCACTTATCCACAACTTAATTGGAGGCTCCCAACAAACGCCACCAAGGACACAAACCGTCTAGGGTTCCAAGAACCCAAGAGAGACAAGCTCCAACGAATATCACGAACCAAATCCTCCGAGGAGAACTCAAACCGATGCACCTAATGCAAATGGCAAGAACACCACAAAGATGCTCAAATCCCTCGCTCTCAAGTTCCAACAAAGCTACTAAAGCTGTTGGTGTAACAAGAGAGGAAGAACACAAAGGGAACACAGAATCCCCCAAAGTCTAGATCCCCAAAGATACACTCCTAAAGAGATGAATCGGTTAGGTCAAAACGTGGGTCTAGATCTCCTCTCTCTTCCACTCAAATATGGGAAAGAATCATCGGAGGGGAAGAGATTACTCAAGCTAGAGAATGAGAGCAAGTATGGACAAAGCTTAGACTAATAGAGGAGAAAGAAGCACTCAAAACGTAAAACAGGCAAAACAATATATAGGGCTGGACTAAATCTGCCCGTTGGGGCATTTTTCAGAACGGGCCGGTAGTACCGGTCCAAACCGGTATTACCGGTACTACAGAGGAAGCATCATCAGTGCGCTCTAGCGAGAGGGGGAATCAGGGCGCTCAAGCGGTAGTGCTGAGCCAGACCGGTAGTGCCGGAGGCAACTACCTCGTGGGGCAGAAGGCAGGCTTAACACTGCAGACTGGGCTAGACCTACAGCCCGGTAGTACCGCAACCTCCAGAAAATACCTTTCCCTTTTTCTTTTTGAAAGCAAATATGGGGCAAATTCAAACGGCTATAACTTTTGATTAGTAACTCCGATCGACCCGATTCCAATTGCGTTGGATAGAGGACGACAAGAGCTTCCCAGTAAAAAGTGGAAATATTGGTTATCACCAAGTGAGAATGTATCAAGTAATATAATGCGATACACCTCACTTGGTGAGACACCGAAAAACAGCCAAGATCAAAATTGCAACAAGATATATACGGGAGATCCAATTTTGATGAATAAGAGTATGTTATGGAGATTACAAGATCTAAATCCTCACATGGATAATACCAAATAACAACCAAATACGATGATACACGTATGCAAAGGTTTAAGCTCTCTCCGAACTATGTGATCGAGTTACTCATTCGAGAGCCCCTCTTGATAGAACGGTTATCTATCCTAAACCCGGTCTCCCACACACAAAATGAAACCGACAAAAGGAAAAACTTATCAAGACTATACCTTTGCCTTGAGCAATCCACTTGAGCTCGATGTAGACGAACTTGTCCTTCTCAATATGGACACTTTTCTTGATTCCTCATCATCGATCCATGATTACCGAGAATGGCAAGCAACAAACATGAGATCTTCTATAGATGGCGTATTTTGAGCTTGCACAACACATCTTCTCCTCATTTCATCGACCTTGAAGCCAACACATGCTCCAAGCGATGCCAATGCACAATTCCTACAAGTACAACTTAATACACACATTAGTCCATAAAGATTGTCATTAATTACCAAAACCACACATAGGGGCCCACATGTTCTTTCAACAGTGTCTTAACAATAGCTACTTCAGGTTCATTATTCATTTGCTCATCAAGCTCCACAATTTTCTTTTTACCTTTGTTATTCGCACTAATAATCATAGAATATTCCTTTACCTTAGCTGGGAAAGGTATTTTCTCAACATAAGGTTCATGCACAATATGATTAATAGTACAAAATTCAGTTCTTCTAACAGGAACATGACTAACAACATCTTTATAAGGTGCATGGTAATTATTCCACTTCTTCTTGGGAATTTCTATGTAGGAGGCAAAAGCCTTAAAACAGTTGCCAATACTTTGGGAATCAATACCAAACTCATTACTAATATCACGGAAGCCATCAGTTCCCATTAAATATTTAATGCATTCATAATCATAGTTTATACCTGACTTTCTTCCTTTGTCATTCTCCCAAGCTTCAGTGTTTTCTTGAATGCGGTATAGGAGACCCCATTTAGCTTCTTCCTTCATACGTGTGAATGATCCAGCACAAGAAGCATCTAGTAAATCTTTATCATGAAGAGAAAGCCTAGCATAAAAGTTATTGATAATAATATTGTTAGGGAGTTCATGAATAGGACATTTAAGCATTAGTAACTTCAATCTCCCCAAGCTTGAGCTGTACTATCTCCATCAAGAGGCCAAAAGTTATATATCAGATTTCTATCCTGATGAATTTCACCGGGAGGATAGAATTTAGAATAAAAGAGAGATGCAATTTCCTCCCATTCCATGGATTGCCCATTCTTCAGCAACTTATACCATTCTTCAGCTCTCCCTTTCAAGGATATGGAGGGTAACTTCTTATTCACTTTGGTTGTGATACACGCACTTAAACAACCCGCATAATTCATGGATAAAAAGCAAATGATCACCGGGATGGACAATTCCATCCCCTAAATAATAATTATCCATAACACGATCAACAATACTTGTAGGTATCTTAAAAGGATCAATCTCAACTGGTGGTGGTTCATCTACTACCCAAATAGTGGTAGTAGTTTTCCCAAACAGAAAACCAAGTGGGTTATCCATACTGGAAACAAAGCAACAAACAGAAACAAAAGCAATACTCACAGTAGAAGTTTCTTTTACGAGTTCCACTCTTCAATAGCGCTACACTCCCTGGCAACGGCGCCAGAAAATAGTCTTGATGACCCACAAGTATAGGGGGTGTATCGCAGTACTTTCGATAAATAGGAGTGTCGATCCAAACGAGGAGCAGAAGGTGTTGACTAGTGGTATGGAGCAGGAACTCTCTGTAAATACTTAGCAAACGAATTTTTAGGTTTTTTTTGATAAAGCAACAAAACAAAGTGCAAGTAATAAATACAATTAACAACTGAAGCAAGTGGCCCAATCCTTTATTAGCAAAGGACAAGCCGATGGAAATACTTATAAGGACCAAACGTTCTCGGGGACTCATGGGAATTCTGTCAATTGCTTTCACTTAAAATAGTTGAGTACTCTTCTTTGGTGTTGTAAGTGTTGTGTGGGTGAACCTGTGCTAACATACCAACCTTACTTGGACTAATACATACTTGTGATTAAACGCCCTGCAAGCATCCGCAACTACAGGAAAGTAATTAAGATATAAATCTAACCACGGCCTTAAACTCTGAGATCCTACGCTACCTTGTGCAAAGGTATCCTAACGGGGGTTCAGGTTTCTGTCACTCCGGAAACCCCACAATTAGTAGCCAAATACACAATGCATTCCCCTAGTCCCATAAATGTTGAAGTATCATATAGTCGATGTTCACATGACACCATTAGAAGAATAGCACCACAACTTAAATACTAAACCATTGAATAATAACTCAACACAAATCCACTACTAACAACATGACTCCTCCCATGTCCTCAAGAACTAAACGAACTACTCACAAGACATCATATGGATCAAGATCAAAGATGATATGGTAATGGATAACAATCTGAATATAAACAATAATCCAATGGTTCCACTCACAAGCATCAACTACAATAGTAATCAACATCAGGAAAGTTTCCCCTAAGAACTATGCAAGTATTCAACACGATTGTTACAACGGGATGGAGTGGTGATGATGGTGCTGGTGGAAATGATGGTATGGATGATGATCCCGATGAAGTCTAGCTTGACGATGGTGTTGATGGCGACGATCTCCCCTCTCCGGGAAGGAGTTTCCCCGACAGAAATCTGTCTGCCGGAGAGATCTTTCTCTCTCGGTGTTTTCCGCCCCGTAGAGGCGGCGGAAATCTTTCTGTCGTCGCTCTCCTAGTATTAGGGTTCCGTGAGGAAGATATAGGCGACAGGACGGAGTCGGAGGCCGGGCAGGTGGGCCACACCTGCCCTAGGCGCGGCCTAGGGGGTACCCGCGCCTAGGGGGTGTGGGCCCCCTGTGGCCCTACTACGCCTCCCCTTCTGGCTTCCTTCATCGTCTAGGAAAATATAATTTTCCCATATTTTTTCTGATATTCATGAAATTGCATAAAAACACCTCCTTTTCCTTCAGAATCCAGACTCCGGCAGTTCATCCTCCAAGAATCATCCAACATGCAAAAACAGAGGAAAATACATAATCAACACCTCATAATAAGACATATATCAATGAATAGAGGAAAATTATGACATAGAATGGTGATGCAAATTGGACGTATTACTCCTGATGCTACCTTTTATAAAATTAAGCCTGCTTTGTTGAATCTTGTGATGAGAGAGCAATTTTCTGGTGCTAGTTCTGATGCTGCTGCTGCCAATCTCAATAACTTTGTTGAACTTTGTGAGATGCAAAAGTATAAGGATGTAGATGGAGATATTATTAAGCTCAAGTTGTTTCCTTTCTCCTTGAGAGGAAGAGCTAAAGAATGGTTGCTATCCTTGCCTAGAAATAGTATTGATTCTTGGATTAAGTGCAAAGATGCTTTTATTGTAAAGTACTACCCTCCTTCTAAGATTATATCTATGAGAAGTGATATTATGAAATTTAAACAACTTGATAATGAACATGTTGCTCAAGCTTGGGAAAGAATGAAATCTTTGGTTAAGAATTGTCCCACTCATGGACTTACTGCTTGGATGATTATCCAGAAATTTTATGCAGGTTTGAACTTCTCTTCAAGAAACCTATTGAATTCAGCTGCTGGAGGTACCTTTATGACCATTACCTTGGGTGCTGCAACAAAAGTCCTTGATAATATGATGGTTAATTACTATGAATGGCACACTAAGAGAGCTCCACATGGTAAGAAGGTAAATTCTGTTGAATAAACCTCCTCTTTGAGTGATAAGATAAATGTTATCATGTGATCTTGGTTCTAGTGTCTGTATTATGCCTAGGAAGATTTATGAAATGCTTGATTTGCAACCTTTGGAAGATTGTTATTTGGATGTCCCACTTAATGATAATGCTAAGAAGAAACTCATGGGGAGTGTTAATGATGTTATCATTATGGTTAACAGTGCTTATGTCCCTGTTGATTTCTATGTTTTGGATGTTGAATACAATGCTTCTTGTCCTATTACTTTGGGAAGACCCAAATATCATTGACATGAAAGAAGGCACCATTAAATATCAAATTCCATTCAAGAAAGGTATTGAACACTTCCCTATGAGGAGAGAGTAGTTGCTTTTTGCTCCCCCTTTGAAAGCAAGGTTTGATGTTAATGCTTCTTCATTTGAAAATTGTTGATTTCTTGCTTCTTGTGCCTAACTTAAAGGCGTTAAAGAAAAGTACTTGTTAGGAGATAATCCAAGAGTTTTCTTGAGTCTTGGAAGTTATTACTTCAGTAATGAGCTCTCCTTATACTTTTTGTTTGCTTTTTGTGCCAAGAATGACCTCTAATGATAGGGAAGTAAGATTTGGAGAGTTTCTATTCCGAAATAGATTTCTGTCCTCCACCATAAAAATCCGAGAGAAGTCTCTGTAAGTCGGATGATCTGAAAATTTAAGAATAAATCCCCCAATATGTTAGTTCAACACTTTTTGATTTGAGCAACAGAAGGTCTATTTTGACAGATTTCTGCCATTATTTGCATTTGCTTCTTATCGATTTCTTTTTGGGTTCTATTTTGGGGAATTGAGATTTTTAAAGTAATTTTCTTCAGTAGCTTGTGTTTTTAGTGAAATTGTCCTGTTCTAAATTTAAACCCTACGGTCTATTATCTTTTGAGTACACTAATTTGCTAATGAAAATTGTGTGAAGTTTTATATGAAGGAAAGTTTTCAGGTGAAGAGAGAGAACGATGTAATGAGATGAAAAATGGACAAAAGCTCAAGCTTGGGGATGCCACCCCGGTGTCACCCCAAGAAATATCCAAGAGGTACAATCGTCAAAGCTTGGGGATGGCCAAGGCATCCCCTTCTTTATCAATAAAAAGCTCAGGTCTTTCTAGACACTTCGTTTTTATTATTTCATGCATTGTTGTGTTGTTCTTGGAGCGTCTTAGTTTTTGTTTGCTTTGCTTAGTTTGCTTGAATAAAGTAGTTTGGACCCCCGTTCTCGCCGTGTTGTTTCAAATAAGTCGATTGGTGTTGGAAAGGAGTAGAAAGTTTTTGCTTGAAAGTGCAAGAGGAGCTTGCTTTGAATGTGACTTAGACTTTATCATGTCATTATAGGTGTTGTTTTGACCTTTTGCTTAGTGATTATTTCTGTAGCATGACTTGTTCCAAACAATTGGGATTGCTTAGTGTGCCTTGAAAGAATCATGCGTTGTTTTAGCATACAAAAGCATAGTATTGTGGTATTCTCCTTTGATGCTTTGTTTGGGTTGACTTGGCACATGATCACACCATGTTATGACTATGAACAAGTCACCATAGACCCTATGATCATTTAGTCCTTGATTTTTAGTACCACTCTATGCTTTGATTAGTAATGTTTTGTCGCTCTGCATGATTATGGCAATTATTGCTCTCTTAGTTGGTTGCTCCTAGTCTTTAGCTAGCCTCCACTTGTATGAGTAAGTTCTAATCATGCTTCCAACTCCCAACAAACCAAGTTATTCCAAAGTTTCCACTATAAATTCCAATGCATGGTATTAAAAATTATTTTGTTACACCATTCCAAATATATTCTTATTTTCAGTTATCTTCCAATTAAAAAGTATTTTGTTATGTGAAAACTTAGTGATTAAAGCTCTCATGAACTTGATGGCACACTTTATATTCTTTGCCCCTAATAAACTTGAACCACTGTGTTATATATGTTGTATATGCTTGCACTTATACGTTGGAATTAGCAGAACCATGTTTTCATGGGGAACGCTTTCAACATTGCACTTGTACATTATACACAGTTGATATCATGCTCTTTTGTCTATGGATGTCGCCGGTGTGAAATAGAAAGGGAGATTGTAAGTCCATAGAGTTATGTATTTTGTGTTAGAGAAACGCCTGGGCCGCTAGCCTAAGCCATGCCTAATCATGGTGGAAACTTGCAGCATCACCATAATAAGCAATCTATGAAGCATCCTCAATAAAAACCTATGCAAATAGCAAATAAAAAGATCGCTGAGATGCTCATTGTCTGCTTACTTTGTCATTTTGGTTATGGGATAGCTCCTGTATCATGTGCAAGGGGTACCCCGTTAGCGGTTCTCTATGATACACATGTACTTACTATGACAAGAACTTACAGGTGACTAAAGTTGAGTAGCATGAGGAGCGGCCCTCGTATTCAAGGGACATGAGATTGCCAATTTATACTTTCTCAAGCATATACTCCATAGTTTGTTCACTTTAACTTTAATCACTTCAAGATGCTTATGATAGGGGCATTGAGGGCTAAAATCTAACAAGTACCATAATTTTTGGAAGCTCTTTTTGAAAATTGAAATCCTTGCTTCCCTTTATGAAGGGCCTTTCTTCCACTATTATATTGAGTCTCCACCTTCTACCTTTAGGCACCAGTTAAGAGTGCATAGTTGCCATTCTTAGTTCTATGTGCATTGTCCCAAGACTTACTGATTGATGCATATTGTTGTATTGCTTGTTCTTGTGCTATTTGTATCTAGTCACTCTTATGAACTTTGAAGGTGTCCTATGCATCTATTTGCTAATCCATGAGGGACAAGCTGAATGCCACTATGCCATGTTTTCTGTATGTGAAACAAATAAACGTTTTTCAATGCATGTTATTCATGATCTTTGTTTATAGACTTTCATGTTGCATGCATAGTTACTTTGTCTTATTGTTAGAACTCCATCTTTCATGCACATGTTTAGAGTTCTTTGATCCCAGCTTTCAATACTTGCAAATGGTTTGATCTTGGTTTTGATGGTGCATGTCACCTAAAAAATTATTCCTTTTTATTACTTACCTACTCGAGGACGAGCAGGAGTTAAGCTTGGGGATGCTTGATGCGTAGGAAACGTATCTATATTTTTTGATGTTCCATGCTTGTTTAGTATCTACTTTGCTTTGCTTTGTCTATACTTTGAGGTGTTTTTATATGTTTTCTGGTACTAACCTATTAACAAGTTGCCACAGTGCCAGTTGTCTGTTTTCTTCTGTTTTTGGTTCCAGAAAGGCAGAAAATCAATATTCTCGGAATTGGACGAGACAAAAGCCAAAGTAAATATTTTACCATGGGGAACACGAAGAGAGAGTACGAGATGGAGGAGACTCACCAGGGGGCCACAGCCCTGGCGGCGTGGGCTAGCCCTAGCCGTGCCTGGGGGGAGGGTGCAGCCGCCTTGGTGGCCCCCTGCCTTGCCTCTTCGTCTATAAAGTCCCCCCGATGCCTAAATCCTAAGTACCCGATTAATATTCCACAAAACCGTCTGTAGTCGCTGCCACCATCTACCCTAGATCAGGGGATCTGAAGCTCTTCTCGGCACCCTGCCGAAGGGGAGATCATCCCGGAGGCCTTGTTCTTCATCATGCCAGCCTATGATATGAAGCGTGAGTAGTTCCACCTTGGACTACGGGTTCATGTAGTATCTAGATGGTTGTATCTCCTCCTTTGTGCTTTCATGTCTAGATCTTGTGAGATCCGTTCATGATCAAGATCTCATATATTTGTACATGTTGTGTTTGCAGGGATCCGATGGATATTGAGATTATTATGTCAGATTAATTAATAGTTTTGTCTATTTGATTCTATCATGTCTGTGTTGTTTGTGATCTTGCATGCTCTCCATTGTTAGTAGCTATCTTGGCCAAGTAGTTGTTAGTGACTCCAAGAGGGGGTATTTATGCTCGATAGTGGGTTCATGCCTCTACTTAATCAAGGTAAGTGACAGAAATCTCTATGGTTGTAGATGTGTTGTTGCCACTAGGGAGAAAACAACAGTCTCTTGTTCATGAAACAAGTGGATTGTTTACCTTAGACACTTTGCTTAAAGCAGTTGTCTGTTGCTTGCAACTTAATACTGGAGGGGGTTCGAATGATAACCTGAAGGTGGACTTCTAGTCATAGATTGTGGCATCCCGCAAAACCACTACTAGAAAATCGCGTTGTTTTTGGTGCATTGCATCATCATTATCGCATGGCTTGTCTCTGAGCATCATCATATCATCAGCATGCATCCATTCGTTAAAACCATTTTTGCTAAAAACCCTATTTTGGTTTTCTATATTACTCGCCCCGTCTTTCTTCAAATCAATCCGGGTCTCCGGAATATTTTATTTCGTCTGGCAATATTTTGCAAACGCCCGGTTTTAATTAAATAAATTATTTAGTTAATTAGTGGGGGTAGTCGAACGGGCCAACCCGACCCGCACGACCACCCCCGTATAACACAAACGGTCCACCCTGCCAGCCCTACCGAAATCCTAAAGCTACCCACTATCCTACCCACACCCCCTGGCCACCTCACCCCACCCAACCCCCTGCTGACACCTCACCTCTCCTTCCTTCCCCCTCCAATCACCCCCTGCCACGGCAGCCTCTCTCCCTCACCCCTCTCTCTCACCTCCCCACCACACAACACACACAACTCACACCGCACGCGCCTGCACCCCCTGGCCTAGCCCCACCGCCTGACCCACCCCCGCAGCGCCCCCACGCCCGCGCCTGTTCCTCTTCAACCTCCTCTCCCTCTGCCCGCATGCACCCCCGCCCCGCCTAGCTGCGTCATGGCTGCCCCACTTCCCTCTTCCTCTCCTTCACGGCTTCCACCTCCCACCGCGCGCCTCCGCCCGCCCGCCTCGCCGCCTCGACCACTGGCCGCCCGCCGCGCGCCTCTCTCCTCTCTGGCTCTCTCCTGCGCCGCCACTCCCGCCTCATCCTTCCTCCCCGCCTCGCTGAGCTTGCCCTTGAGCCTCGGCTCCCTCGCCGGCGGACCCTCCCGCCACGAGCCGGCCTTCCAGCGCCACCCCTCCGTCGAGCTCGGCCGCTGCTCAACCGCCCCGCCGTGGCCGCTCCTGGCCCACCTCGCCCTCGGTCGCCGGCCTCCCTCGAGCCCTCCGCCGCAGAAGCTTCCCTTGGACCCCTTCCCCGCTGGAGCCCTGCACGTCGAGGCCCTGCCCACGCGGCCATAGCCAGACCCTCCCATGTCCGCCCCTGCTCCGCGTCCGACGACCGAGTCCCGCCGTGTCCCTGCAGGGGCCGCTGTCTGCTGCCTGCTTTCCGTCGCCTTGTCTCCCGGTGCCTTGTCGCGCCAAGGCTCGGGTCCCTGCCATCACCCGAGGCCACCGTGTCTTGCTCAGATGAGAGAAGATCCCATCCTCTTGGTTTCCATCGGGGATCTCTCGGCTAGTTTTACATCAAGTTAAAACCAGACCGACGTCATGCTCTGACGCCCCGGATGCGACAAGAGGAGGTGACCGAGCCAAATCCGAAACCCGCGACAAGAACTCCGACATGGAACAGATGATTGACGGAACCCAAGATCTTCCTCTCGACACGCCAAGACCTCCGCCACGGGTTTCGAGCACTTGGACATGGACACCGGAGACCTTCGGCTAGGACGCCAAGTTCGCCGTCACGGACAACTGAAGCCGGAACTCCAAGATCTCCGCCACAAACCTCAAGATCATCGAGAGGGAACCGACGACCCCGGAATCGAGGATCCGATGCCCGGACGCCAAGACCGTATACCCCGAATACCGAACCCTGGCGTACCAAGTCCTTCGACCCGAAGGTCACAGATGCAACAAGTACTTCTTTCCGGACGCTAAGGTCGTCGACACGGATACGCCAAGCACTTCGCCGCGGGACGCCAAGTTCTGCATCCCGAACGCCAAGACCGACCCGATACACGGACCCGACAAGGTCTTCGCGACGACAAGATCGACCGCGCGGAACCAAGATCTTCGGCACGTCACGACAAGTTCTTCTCTCGTATCCGGACCTCGCCGATCCCGTCGAACCTGAGACCCGACCCCGAACCCCTCGGAGCCAAGTTCGCCGAATCCTATGTGTGACCCCTTTCTCGAGCCCTATTTTATAAGTGTAATATCAATTGTTGCATATTAAGTCGTCATGCTTGCATGCATATTCATGTGGGTTTGGGGGCATTATGCCGATTCACCTAATAATTAAATATGGGGCCCATATGCGGGCAAATCTAGTCTTATATTGGCCTCATTTAAACATGTGTAGCGAACCGGTTCCATCTGTTGCATTGCTAAACCACATTTAATTTGCGGGGAATCCAAATAACTTGAACCATCTAATTAATTGTCGGGACCCCGGTTCCACTTAATTTGACCTAATTGCATCGCACCTTTGCCATGTCATCCATCATACATGCATCATGCCGATCTTCTGTCGTTTTATTAAATATTGCATCCGGTGTTCTTCTAGTGTTTTGCTTCTTCGCGGATAAGGCCGTTGAGTTGATGTGAGCTTTGACCCGATCTTCGAACCACCCTTCGACAATGTTTTCAGGCGAGCATCTCCCCCTTTCTACCTATCTTACTTTTATAGTCTTTATTCCCTCCTGTTGATCTATTGCTATCTGAGTTGCGATGCTTTAGATTCCGTACCTGTGATATCCCTTGCAGCCATATATTGCCTTGGACACCTCCTATTACTTGTTGATTGGTAGATAGTTGGACTTGCGGCGTAGTCGCTTGCTCAAGTCTGAGGTGTGTCATATGCCATGCTTGATGTATTGCCGCATGTTGATGTTGGAGATGATTCTAGTTTTACTTATCGTCACTTTAATTCCTGTTTAACAACTAAAATTGAATTAAGCAGAGGCATCGGTGGGTGATAGAAAATATTTGGTTTCCGAACGCCCACTTGTGTCCCGTAAGACCCCGAGTACTTGATACCTGTTCCTTGTTTTATCGCGCTATCCACATCCGGGAGGTATATGGGACCCCCCTGAGCCAGAGCTTGATTCAGTCTTATTTCTTGGGGCCACAAACTAGTTTGAGGTTTTATTTACGATCCTGTACTTATGCCATGCTACTTTCTGTATTTAAATTGTGCGAGGAGCACACTGTACTGTTTAGGATCGGGACACGATTCCACGGTGTCGACAAGCCCAGCCACACTTTCGGGTTCCTAGTCGTTCACAGCCGTATACCCAAACCTTGAGCCCGTCTCGGAGTCAGCTGGCTTCGTTGCGGGATCTACTTAAGGGGTGGCCCCCTGAAATAATTCTGAATCCTGTGATTGTTCAGTCGTGAAAGCCTCGTTGGGTTTTGATTTGGTTTTTCCGAGGTTGATCGAGCGTGTGTTGCTATTGGTGCACCCCGGCCGGGTAAAACTTTCTGAAAGCCGTGTCCGCGGATATGGACGACTTGGAGCACAGTATCTCGATCATAGACAAGCATAACTAAAGTTTACTGCTGTAAATTTGACTTATAATGACTAGTAATCAGCTTCACTATAATGGAATGGCTAATTAATACTGCCCACAATTGCTTGTTTGGTTGTCGCTTGCGACAATTGTATTTGACTAGTAAGTACTGCAACTACAACGGAATGGCTGAATAAAAGTACCAACAACTGCTGGGTTTTGGGTTTATCTCATGCTATCTGTAACTGATTAGTAATTGACTCCACTATCACGGAATGGTCAACTAAAAGTGCCCACTGCTTACTTTATCAGGATGATTATCTATACCTGACTAGTAATTACTGCAACGATAACTGAATAAATAAAACTGCCAACTGTGTGAGTTCCTCGGTTGACTTCCTCGTTTGGTCTCGAGGGGGAAACACCAGGATGGGTTTGTTTGGTGTTAGCTTCAGGTTGGATCCGGATAGGTCATTCTCACCCCCTCTAATAACCGCCAGTTGTATCGAGTCTCTATAGGTTGTTTAGTGCATGCTGCCGCTGCCGCTCAGTCCACCATACCTATGTAGGCGAGGACCGCCGAATTCTAGCCTCGCCGTGTACTGGCCTCAGTACTGACGCTCCTTCTTTTTCCTTTGCCCTTTGTCGGCACCCCTTTTGTTTAAGCAGGTTTTGTGATCGACGTCGTTAGCAGGGTTACCCATCCGGCTTGGCCTGGGTAGGGTTATGGACGCCATTGGTTATTCTTCAGGGCTCTTAGCCCCATTTGCTTCTTGTCCGTAGACGGACGCTCTACCGTTTTCAAGGTGATTTGGATCTTGTATATTGTATCTGTATTCTTGGCTCTTTGAGTCGCTGTTATATATATCTGTTCTGTGGGTCCCATCGAGGACTGTTGTGTAATGTTATTACTTCGTTTTCCACCCGCACGAAAGTGCCTGGTGGGCACCTTTGAATCGTTTCTATGCGGGTTTGGCGAATTTTGATAAAACTTGCATAGGTCCGATTCTGAGGGTGTTACAGAGTGGTATCAGAGCTCAGCAGTTGCGATACCCCACAAGTCCAGCCTGTAGGATAACCTAGCTAACGGCCGAAGTAGAGTGTCAAAACTATTTTGCAAAATCGGTTGGATAGTTCTGATTAGGTCTGATTTTACTCCTTACCCTCTGCTGTTCTCCTCTTACCTCTACGTGTTTTGAATCCGCTCTCTTCTCTCTCTTCGAGTCCAGGAATTCCCGTGGTTGGGTTTATTATTGCCCAATCAAATCTCATAGGATCTTTGTGTCTAGTATTGCATTGTTATGCCTTGCTCAGTCCTGTCAATTGCCCTGCTGTAATTTGTTTACCTTGCATGCCATGTTTATTTATCTAAGGAGAGAACCTCTAGTGAACTATGGACCCCGGTACAATCTTTACCATTGATACATCTTCCATTGTTACTGTTTACTTGCTGCAAACCATTATCACCTTCCACACCATACAGTTAATCCTTTGTTACAGCAACCAGTGAGATTGACAATCTCACTAGTAGTTGGGGCAAAGTCTTGAGTTTATGTTATGCAGGTTTTCACGTTGCTTGCAACACCTGTGTAACGTTTCCTTACTCCTACTGGTTCGATAACCTTGGTTTCTTACTGAGGGAAAACTTGCTGTTGTGCTGCTTCATACCTTGCTCTTTGGGTTTCCCAACGAAGCGTTCACCATGCATCAGTTGGCCGGTGCGAGGCACCTTCCAAAGGCAAGGGACAACGACGCTGCTGCCGCGTGGGAAGGAACGACCTCCACCGCCAGGGCAGTAGTAGACCGGATGCAGCCGCAGGAGCATACCAGGCCAACTAGGCCCGGCCAAACCCAACTTGGGCCCGTGAAGCCCCCGCCGCCGCCGCGCTGCACCAGACGCATAAGCATCGTTGCTCTCTCTGTCACGAAGCGAACCCCTAACCAACAATGGAAGCGACCTCAGAACGAGCTAGCCCTCCCAAACCTAACCTAGGGTTTGGAGCCGTCGGCCAATCACGTCTCTGCCACGACCGCCGCAAAGGAGCAACGCCCTTGCCCCGCCGCCATTCGGGCCACCGTCGGAACGTCGCTTGCAGAAGAACACATGACGCCTCCTCGAGCCACCCCTGCTGAAGGAATGCCTTGCAGACCACCTTCCGGGGCCGCCGCCCCGGCATCCACGGACTCGCACCCACTGAGATAGTTTCTTGCGCGACCTACGAAGCGGATGGGGTAAGGCTGGCCGAACCAGATTGGTGGTAACATCGTGACCGCTCGGAGGAGCTCGACCTCCACCACCAAAGGCGGTTGTCGACCGGACGCGGCCGTAGGGGCAAACCAGGCACTCGGCCCGACCAGGCCTCAAAAGGCCCGTAAAGACCCCGCCGCCACGCTGCAGCAGAGCCACCACAGTCGTCACCGCTCTCCTATACGCCTCACACCCACCCCACCACCTCCAGAGAGAGGCAGCCCCGCGCTAGGCCCGCCCCAAACCCAGATCAGGCCAAAGCGGGCCCAAATCTGGGCGAGCCAGAGCTGCAGGGGAAGCAGGCCAGCCGGGCACCTCCCTGCCGGCCACCGTCGGCATCAGTGCCACCACCAAGTCCCTAGGCCGACCGCCAGGACCTGCTGCCACCCCTAGGCCGAGGATAGCCTCCAATGCCCGCCAGATGCGAGCAAGGACACTGCCGGCGTTGCCCGAGACGCGCCGCACCGCCGAGCAACCCTCCGCGCCAAAGCCAGGACCACGCGACCTTCGCCGTCGTCGCCCGCCCGCCGCACCAAAGGGGCTCGTGCCGGCGCCCCACCGAATCCCACGTAGGACCTCCGCCGAGGAGCTCAAGAAGGACGTGAGGAACGGCCCCGCGCCGCCGCCGTCGGCCGCAGAGGCTTCGTCCGACGGCTTCCTCCGGAGGCGGCACGGGGGAGGAGTATGGCCGGCGGCGGAGCTAGGTTTCTGCTGGGTCGCCCCCGAGTCGTCCTGGGCGAGAGCGACAGGTTTTTTTTTTTGGGTCATGCATATGTCGGCTACGTGTAGTGACTTAACCGGATACGGGGGTCTACTAGTATTGCAAACAACGCACCGTAAACACGGTGGGGCCGGAGCTGGATACCTAGACGCGGACGGATTGCCTCGAAAGGGAGCCTCGCGCGCAATGGGCTATACGCGCATCAGCCAAATCCGATACGAGATCGGGTCCGTCTTGAAATCGAGTATCTCGTAGGATTATAAAATGGACTGGCCATTAGATCTTATTGTACTAAACAAGTTCTCTCGTGCTACAGGACATGGCGTGCATGATGGCTGCTCCGACCGCGTTCTTTCTTCGCCCACAGTGCGCGTTCCGTTCGCCGCCATGTCAGCCGTACGAGCCGCCGGCAAACTCCCTGTCGCTCTCGCCGGAGGCGCAGCCCTTTCAGCCTGGTCGTATCAGGGTGGAGTGGAAGCCTCCTCAGAAGGGCTGGTTTAAGCTGAATTTCGACGGCTCCGTGTACAACGACGGGTCCGGCCGGGCAAGCATCGGCGGCGTCATCCGGGACTACACCGGCCGCGTAGTCGCCGCGTTCGCCGAGCGGACGGAACATGCGACGGTGGGCGTCGTGAGGCGCGGGCTCTCATCCTGGGCTGCGGCTCGCGCTGGAAGTGGACGACCCCTTCCGGGAGGAAAGATAACGAAGCTGGTAGTGGAAGGTGACGATCTGGTGCTGGTGAGGCTACTGCGCCGCGAGGATGAGTACAGGCGCATACCGCAGGCCATGGAAGATGAGATCCGCGCGCTGCTTGGATGCTTCTCGGAGTACCAGGTGCAGCACATCTACCGCGAGGGGAACCAGGTCGCCGACGCCCTCTGCCACGAGGCGTACCAGCAGGCCGGCGGGTGTGGACCGGCGACTTCCTGCCACCCGCTGCCCGGGAGAAGGAGCGAGGCGACGCCAGCCGCGTGCAGCACCAGCGGATCTGCAAGGCCAAGGTGTGAGAGCTCGACGGCCGGATCGTGGGTTTCTTTCTTGGAGCAAGGAAGCATACGGAGGTGGCGTGGCAGCCGACTGACGATCCAAGACCAAGAAATAGATCTGGTCGGCAACTCGGGATGCTGATCCAAGAACGTGACCGGGGGGAGACGTGCACCAGCTACGAAGCGATGGAGCGCCGGCGGTCGGCATGCTGATCCAAGAACGTGTGGCCGGCTGGAGCGAGCTAGATCGAGGGCTCCAACTTTTCAGAAGATGATCAGCTCGTTCGAAATGGATCGACATAGCAGGACTCGATCAGTTCGTACCAATAATCGTAGATGAGGGAGAAGTAATCCTTGATTGTAAAAGCACACTTCTTTCTGTCGTAGATCGATCAATTAAGGATGTAAGACGATGTAGCGTAGCGGTGCAATTGACATACTTGTTTGTAGAAGTACAAAGCTTTGTGTTGTATGTGAATTAATTGATTATTCGGATGTACAAAAAATATTGTGGTGACAATTAATTAACGTTCTTGTCTTGATGAATTGAAACCCTAGTTCGTGGACGATATAATTATACCACTACTCCTACTACCCAGCTGGCCAGCTCGGCATCTGATCTTGCCATTTGCTGCTATTGAGTTAGGGCATCATCCAAAGCACCCGCTCTTGCTTACTTCTAGTCTACTGCTACCTCTCCATTTCGCCCCAAGACAGCACGGACAAGAATACCCTCTCCATATTCGCGGCCGCCTCAGTTTGTAACGCATCATCGACAGGAAGTAGAGGGCTGTAGGACCTATATACTCTAGATTTATTTAAATTTTGAAAAATTCGAGACATCTATTTTGGGAACAAGAAAGTAGATGTTTACTACTACACGGTTCTATATTTCCTTTGTATTTTCTTTCGTGAAATAACAAAAAAAACTTTTCGACTTTGGCAACTTCCACGAGTCCGGTTTATATATGATAAAGAGAGCGCTTCGAGTGACGTCGTTGACACATCGTACCCCAAATCCTCTTGCGTATCATCAGTTGTTATGCCTGATAGTCACGCCCCGAGGGCGCAGAGAGGATTTCAGTGTTATGATTTTTTTAGTATTTTCCAGGATATTTATTGGATTCCCAGATATGGTTATGACTTTTGTACTCCCTCCGTTCAAGAAAAGATGTCGCAGCTCGTCACCCTCCTAGTTCAAATTTGTTTTTGCAAAAACATCCCTAATACAGTCGAACCGTTTCAAATTTGGTCAGATCAAAACTCAGATCTTGTTGCTCCCTCCCCCCTCTGGCGTCCCCGTGGTCCGCCGCTTCGGTCGCTGCCGGAGGGAGCCCAAATGGGTCGCCCCACTTTGACCCGGCTCGCCGCTAGAGGGATCCCACATGGGCCGCCCCACTTTGACCCTGCTCGTCATCGGACGGATCCCGCAGGGTCACCCCGCTCGTCCTGTGATTCCGGCGCTAGGCG
This sequence comes from Avena longiglumis, assembly GCA_030063025.1. NCBI lineage: Eukaryota > Viridiplantae > Streptophyta > Magnoliopsida > Poales > Poaceae > Avena > Avena longiglumis. The sequence goes on from CP125975.1 coordinate 479,132,220, forward strand.
AGCTCACCGGCACCAGGAACTTGGCGGCGTACAGCTCAGTGGCATCTGTGTAGTCGAGGCGGTGCAGGATGATGAAGTTGTTCGGCTGCCCCGCCCGTAGTGTGATGTCGGCACTTGTCGAGCTCGCTGGCGTCCACTTCCCAAGCTCTGTGGCCTCGTCCATCTCCTGGCCGCGAGCTCGCCTTCATCCACCTCCCAAGCACTGCCGATTCTTCAGGATCCTCCACGGGAATTGCCACTTCTACAGGTTCTCCCTACCATCGGTGAAGCTCGCTGCTTCTACTCCCCTCTTCAGAGTTTCTGAAGAAGAACTTATAAGCTACAGATTCAGAGTTGCAACTAATTGTATAGTACATCCGACTTGAACTGTAATGGCAGGATAGTAAACAGTGCATCAGAGCTTAAGTTTTGTAATAGCAGGATAGTAATTGTACAGTACACAAAGGAGCAAAGAATGGTCAATTTGACTGGACAAATCATTCTCAGTTTGTGATTTGTTGAGAGAACTCACTGTATCCACTTTTGGATGAGCCTGAGTATATTTACAAGCATTCTTAGTTTGTGCTTTATTAAGAGAACTCAATGTATCCACTTCACCATAGCAACATCTTGGAGTGTCTTACTTAGTCTCATGTATATATATGGTATTGTTAAATCAGCTCCCTATATACATACATGGTGATGAAATCTGGAGTTAGAGAAATGTCCATAATTGCTTGTGAGTAGGAATAAAATTGCGAAATGTCCTTTAACTAAGTGCTCTGTAATAAATTACAATTAGAATGATGTTTCTAAAACTATCCTAACTAGATGTGCATACTGCATAGTAGTAGTACTGCATACAATCAATCTCTATCTCTGGAATAAAATGCAGATAAATTCATAAATTATTCTTCATCTATTCCTCCTCGATATCTTCCAACAAAATAAAACATGAACAAGTTCAGTTGGCTCCTTGTTGTTCTCAAATATTTATAAGAAAAAAATACATCAGTTGAACAATATGGCTCAGCACAATGCTACTTCTACCATTTCAAATAAATTTACCTAAAAAAGGTTTCAGTAAAGAAAACCAATGTTTCAGTACCACTTCAAGTAAGAATGGCGGTGTTTCTATAATAGCATGACAAAAATAAATGGGGACAAATAAAAATAAGCAAATTAGGAAAGAGCATACCCTTCCACAAAAGAAAGTTGTGTATCAGCAACAATAATGCTACTCCAGTATAAAGTATCAAGGAGGTAGCCACAATAAAATAGACCAAAAACTGAAATAATGATGCTTCTAAGATTACCATAGTACATCTCAAATGCAGTGAGTTCGGACTAGTATAGACTACACCCTACAGCTCAAATGCAAAAGTAAGCAATCTGTCAATGACTGGAATTGCCAGGAAAACTAAAACTATCCATTGAATCCACTATAGTGTATCATCAGTTGTTATGCCTGATAGTCACGCCCCGAGGGCACAAAAAGGATTTCAGTGGTTATAATTTTTTTTAGTACTTTCCAGGATTTTTATTGGATTCCTAGATATGGTTATGATTTTTGTAGTATTTTTCCATAATTTTTACTGCACTCCAAAATAAGGTTATTATTTTTTCTATTATTTTACTTGATTTTTAGTGGACTCCAAAATATGGTTATGGTGTTTCCATACCTGGCCATCGGGTCGGGCTTGGCCCGCCCGTGAAACGCCGGTGCCATGGCGGGGCCATGGCCTCAAGAACGCGGGTCGGCCCGACACGTCCTATAAAGCTTGCATACAGTGGGAATATATAGGCAAAAAGATGTTTGCCTGGGGTTCAAACACGCGGCATCGACCTCTCGCTCCGTCCCTTTAACCACTACGCCACAAAAACTTTGGTAGTATTATAGGATACTCGGAATATTTTATATGTTAATTTTATGGGCCAGCAAAAAAAGCCAACAATCCCGCATGCCTCACATGCCATGGGCCGGCCCGTATGGCCTTCGCGCGAGCTACACGGGTCGTCGCGTGTCATGCCAGACTAGACCCGTGACGTCTTGGGCAGCCGTTGCCAGTGTATGAATGTTTCTAGCATTTTCCATGATTTTTAGTGGACAAAAATGTGGTTCTTATTTTTTTTTGTATTTTCCATGATTTTTAGTGGATTAGAAAATGGTTATCAAGAACCCTCGAGGGTCATTTTGAAGCATAAGGAAATGATTTTTGAGACCCCTCCAGGGTCGTCGAAAACCCTCCTGGGGCATCTTGAAGCCTAGGAAATTGGTTTTCGAGACTCCTCGAGGGTTATCGAGACTCCTCAGTAAACCTCGAGGGTTGTCATGAACCCTCAAGGGTTAGTTTAAAGCCTAGGGAAACGTTTGTCGATACCCTTCGAGTGTTGTCGACAACCCTCATGGTTCATCTTGAAGCCTAGGGAAATAGTTTTGAGACCCCTTGTGGGTCATTTAAAATTTACACAACATAAGGTTTCAAATTTGCAAGTTCTAAAATTTATAGGAATTTAAAATTGCCACAAGATAAGGGTTCAAATTTAGCAATTTATACTACACTAGAAACTTTAATTAAAATGATTGTTGCCACAACAGAATGAAGATAATTCACCAGGACAAAAACACAAGGGGTTTAAATATAACAGTACCACCACAACACAAATAGTTCAACAGAAACATACACATGGCAAGCTAAATAGATATAGTTCAATAAGTGGTTCACCATACTACATGTCAACATTATAAATCACTCATCATATGGTGTCTTTGTATTCTTCACATTGTTCTTGAAACCATCATTATCCTTGAGAAGATCATAGGGCATGTACGAGCTTTTTCTTTTCCTCTTTTATGGTCTCCCTTTCACCATCCAATTTCTACTGCCTGGCATTCATTATCTCAAGCAGAGACTTCTGCACCTGCACACCCAATTCAATCTTCAACACTTGCACTTAATTCTTCGGCACATCTCTTTCTTTCTCCATCTTTCCCAAATCCTTCTCACTATATTGCTTAATCTCCCTAAAGTTACCTACAACACCCCTTTCTCAGTTGCTTCCATGAATTTTTTCACATCATCTAAGAGAGTTGAGTGTTTCTTCTCTGATTGTTCTTGTCATCGGCTAGCTTCTTCACCAACTTGGCATTCTCAACCCACCCTCTCATCAATTCTAGCACTATTGGGATCTCAAAAAAAAAATTCTAGCACTATTGGCATCATAATCCATTCGCCACATCCTACTTAAAGCATGCTTCAGTGTTTCTGGTTTTCTAGCCACTCTTCAACATCTAACCAAGACATAAAGCCACAATTCATGAATTCCTACAAAAATAGATTATGACAGGAATCAACACCATATACACTATGTTGGAGATATGCCCAAGAGGCAATAATAAAGTGGTTATTATCATATCTTTATATTTATGATAAGTGTTTACATACCATGCTATAATTGTATTACCCGGAAACATTAATACTTGTGTGATTTGTAAACATGTAAGAGTCCCTTGTAAAACCTCTTGTTAAACTAGCTTGTTGGTTAATATATGATCATGGTTTCCTGATCATGAATATTGATATGTTATTAACAACAAGGTCATATCATTAGGAGAATGATGTGATGGACATACTCCTATAGTTAAGTGTAGCATAAGATCAAGTCATTTAAATAGTTCACTTGCTATAAGTTTTCAAATACATAGTAACCTAAATCCTTCGACCATGAGATCATGTTAACCACCATCACCTAATGGATGCTTTGATGACATCAAACACCACTTTGTAACTGGGTGGTTATAAAGGTGGCATTGAGTGTTCGGAAAGTATGTGTTGAGGCACATGGATCAAGAGTGGGATTTGTACATCCATATGACGGATAGATATACTCTAGCTCCTCTCGATGGAATGTCATCCAATTATCTTGCAAGCATGTGACTGGCTCACAAGGGATCACATATCACATGAACGAGTAAAGAGTACTTATCGGTAACGAGGTTGAACTAGGTATGCAGAGATACCGATGATCAAACCTCGGATAAGTAAAGTATCGTGAGACAAAGGGAAATTGGTATCGTATGTAAATGGTTCATTCGATCATGAAGTAATCGTAGAAATATGTGGGAGCCATATGAATTTCCAAATTCCTCTATTGGTTATTGATCGGAGAAGAGTCTCGATCATGTATGCATAATTCACGAACCGTAGGGAGACACACTTAAGGATTCAATGTTGTTTCGTAGATATGGAATATGAGTAAATAGACCGAATGTTGTTCGGAGTCTCGAATGGGATCCGGGATATCACGAGGAGATCCGGAATGGTCTAGAGAATAAGATTCATATAAGCAAAGTCCAACTCCAGAGTTCGGGAATGGTTTCGATGTTTTCACCGGAATGTTCTAGAAGGGTCTAGAAGGTCCACCGATTCGGAGTGGGAAGGGTACATGGATGTGACATGACAAAGTGGAATGGTTGCATCATGTACTAGGTCACTTGGCTGGGCAATGGGAAGAGAGAATTCAAACTCTAGTTTGAAAAGTCAAACGCCAAATTTGAAAAGTCAAATCCCAACATTGCCTAGTGGAGGGAGGGAAGGAATCCTACCTTAGGGAGGATTCCTCCCTCTCCCTTACGCCGGCACATGGGAATACTGTCAAGTGCTTTCGCTTCATATAGCTGAGTAGTCTCCTTTGGTTTTATAAGTTTTGTGTGGGTGAACCTGTGCTAATGTACCGACCTTACTTGGACTAATACATACTTGTGATTAAACCCCTTGCAAGCATCCGCAACTACAATAAAGCAATTAAGGTATAAACCTAACCACAACCTTAAGCTCTGAGATCCTACACTCCCTTGTGCAATGGTTTCCTAACGGGGGTTCAGGTTTCTGTCACTCCGGCAACCCGACAATTAGTAGCCAAATACACAATGCATTCCCCTAGGCCCATAAATGGTAAAGTATCATGTAGTAAACGTTCACATGACACCACTAGAAGAATAGCACCACAACTTAAATACTAAACCATTGAATAATATCTCAACACAAATCCACTACTAGCAACATGACTTCTCCCATGTCCTCAAAGACTAAACGAACTACTCATAAGACATCATATGGATCAATATCAAAGATGATATGGTGATGAATAACAATCTGAACATAAACAATAATCGAATGGTTCCACTCACAGGCATCAACTACAATAGTAATTAACACCGGTAAAGTTTCCCCTAAGAACTATGCAAGTATTCAAGACATTTGTTACAGCGGGATGGAGTGATGATGATGGTGCTGGTGGAGATGATGGTGCTGGTGGAGATGATGGTGTGGATGATGTTGATGATCTCGATGAAGTCTATCTTGATGATGGTGTTGATGGCGACGATCTCCCTTCTCCGGGAAGGTATTTCCCCGGCAGAAATTGTTGGGAATATGCCCTAGAGGCAATCATGTATGATGATATTTCCCATTGTATTCGTAAAGTTATTAAGTAGTCCTTGTATAAACATCTGATGTGTATCATTGAATATGTGATTCAGTTGTGGAACTATGCATTCATGTTGTTTGTACTAAATATCCTTGGTCATTGAGGTTGTGCTGGACACACAACTTAGACCAATGTGAAAGTTGGCTTGATGACTCGGTTCCACTTGTCATGGGCATGGAGATGCTATTCCAACTTACACAGACTAGGCTAAAGAGTTTAGCGAGTCGGATTGACCCATATTGAGGTACAACGAACTAAGTTGTCATTTGTATATCTCAATCAATGTAATCCTTAGACCTGAGGTTGTTGCATAGTCCGAGTTGAGGATCACCGAATTAGGATACTAAACGATCCGTGAATCGGGCGTTATAAAGGCGAGTTCGGTCGACTGAGAATCAAGCTGCGTGATGTGAATAACCAAGATGGGATTTTGCCCCTCCACTCGGAGAGATATTCTCTGGGCCCTCTCGTGAGATATGATTCGGAAAGCATGGCCATGCACGACTCGGTTAAGTGTTAACCGAGCCAATCGACTAAGAGTTAGTCGGGTGAATCACTTATCTCGGATCGAGAAGAGAGTTGGACTATTTAAGGGATGACATATATTCGCCTATAGTCTGACAAGGTATATCGTGAGGCAAAAGGGACTCAGACGTAAGTCGCATTGGAAAGGCAAGTCGTCATGACTCTTTGGTATTTGGGAATCGGTACGTTCTGCTAGGATCCGATGCCGATTGATCGATTGTGAGTTGGACTCAAATCGTGTCCAAGTAACCATGAGCCTACGGGGTCACACACTTAAGAGCGGGAGCAGGTTCGGATTGGATCCGAATCATATAATCTGGTTGGGTTGGACCTAAACCAGATTAGGACTGAGTTAGTGAGTTGGACTCATGGTGACTAGTTTTATATGGGCTTTAGTGAATGGGTCGCACGAGCAGAGCCCACGTTCACTCCCTATATATAGTGGAGCACAGTAACCCTAAAAGGTTAATCGTTGTTCTGTTAGGTCATTCCATGTGTTGGAAACCCTAGCTCCACAGTCCCGCCCGCATGTGAACCTAGCGATTCGCCGGTGCTCCTCCTTATGCGTGTGGATACCAGCAGAGGTCTTTGTGCGATCAGCCAGGACGATCGGATCGTGAGGACTGACTGCATCAATCGACGCTTCATCGTAATCCAACTGCTGGCGTCTAGTGGTAAACATCGTGGCCTTCTACCTCAGCTAGGTCTTGGGATCACCACGTTAGAGGAAAAGTTTTTGTTTTATCTCTGCGTGGCCAAAAGGGTATCGAGCAATAGCTTGGTTTTAGGCTCGAGATCTCGCATATGTGATATGTGGTAGGCTATAGATGAGATCTATGTGCTGTTTTGGTGGTCGATCTATGAGATAGATCGGTTTTGTACGAAGTTGATTGGATCAACTGTACTCGGGGAATGGTAGATCTGATTTCGTGATCATCTGCCGAGGTCGTGGAACGACATACCCCTACCGGTCGGCTTCCGCCATCGGGGTAGACTGTGACACGTAAATCCAGAAGCGGTGATCGAAGATCAAAAAGTTTGATCGAATCGGAACGATGGTCGGAATCCATGTTCGGATCGTAGAAGCGGGACCGCCGGCTTCGCCCTGTCGTAGCGCCTTAGATGTCGTTGCGAGTTTCACAACGCCGGTAGATATTGTATCTATGCATAACTTGTTTTTGCAGGAAGTTGTGAATGGTATGGTTCATGTGCATGTGATGTATGTGTGTAATCCATACGTGATCTGCGAATCACGGTTTTTGTCTACCTTGGAGCCTAGGTCTGTCATTTTATTGTATAACGACTGCGTGTCGGATTCTCTATGTAATTTACTTTACTAAGCTAGTGTAGCTGTTTGAGAACCCGGAAGGCATGCATAGGCGTTGTACATGTCGGCGACATGGTGTAAGGCAAGTGACAAGAGTTGGCACGAGTCGGATTACAGGCTTTGTGGAGATGGAGATCGCCATGAAGAGAGACATACCATTTCACATTATAATTGCTTTATTTTGTGTTATTGTTATGTCTCAGTTTTACCTCTATTAGATAGTCGGTAAAATTTAATCCCTCAAAGAAGGTCTAGTCGGTTTTCCCTCCAGTGTTTGCACCATCACAAGTCGGACATTTTTGGTAGTGGGCTCATAAAATTGAGGTGCTGCCAATTCTTTCCGACTAGGTGGGTTCGAGTCGGACTCTTACTGCAGAAACACTTGGTAAGCTAGACGGGTCTATCACAACGGTTGTGGGACTCAGGGAAAGGTCGGATGGGAGCCGGGCATGTGATGCCACCCGTCCAACAGGAGTCGCATGAGATGCGATTGACAAGGAGTTGTCTACCTAGATCACTTGGCGGCTAGCGGTGATGCTAAAGCTCACTAGCCGACTTGCTTATTTAGGATCCTGAATCACTAAGTAACCATCGGAGGGGTGTTGGTTCTAGTGGGAGCATAAAATATTAAAATGTTTAATATGCTTGCTCTTTTATGAATACATGTCTTAAGTGTTTTGCATATTTTACATTGTAGATCATGGCACCAAGTAGCAGTCACTCTCAGATATCCGGTTTTGCGTTGAGAACTATTCTTGAGAAAGATAAACTAAACGACACTAATTTTACCAACTGGTATCGAAATCTGAGAATTGTTCTCAAACAAGAAAAGAAGGACCATGTCCTAGACAACCCACTTCGGATGAGCCGAATGAGAATGCGATCGCAACCACCAATGCCTACCGTCGGGCTAAGGATGAGTCCACGGATATTAGCTCTTATGCTTGCTCACATGGAACCGGACTTGCAAAAGCAGTTCGAGCATGTTGAGGCCTACGATATGATCGAAAGCCTCAAAAGTATGTTCAGGCTCAGCGAAGACTGAGAGGTATCAAGTCTCTCAGGCTTTGCTGAGTTGCAAGCTTAAGGATGGTGATCCGAGTCCGCATGTGATCAAAATGGTTGGTTACGTGCGCCTCTGGAGAGGCTTGGCTACCCCATAAGCGAAGAGTTCGCTACGGATATAATTGAACTCTCTTCCTAGTGCATATGGGCGTTCATTTGAACTACCACATGCATGGTATGGATAAGAAGCTCACTGAATTGCATGGGATGCTCAAGCAGAGGCGGATCTCAAGAAGGGCACCATCAAGTGTTGATGGTGCGAGAATAAGGCTAAGTTCAAGAAGAGTTCTTGGACTAAGAAGAAGGCTAAGTCGAGGAAAGCAGGCTCAGGACCCGGTCCCAAGCGCTTCCTCGGGGACTAAGCCATCTCCTTCACCGGATCCACTTGCTTCTCTTGCAAGGCGGATGGCCCTTTGGAAGAGGAACTGCAGCAAGTACTTGGCCGACAAAGCCAAGAGTGGAGGTATGACTTCCGACTCGGTACACTTGTTTGCAATGTTATAGACATATATCTTGGCGATGCACCTAATAGTTCTTGGGTATATGATACCGGATCAGTTATTCACATCGCAACTCGTGGACCGGTAAGAACTAGGAGCGTAGCAAGAGGCGAGGTTGATATTGAGTCGGCAACAAAGCAAGAGTTGCTGCGTTGGAAGTCGACGATGCAACTTCATTTACCTTCCGGATTCATTATGGAACTAAATAATTGTTATTATGTTCCAAAGGCTCGATCGAAACATTATTTACGCTTCATGTTTGATGAGGCAAGGCTATGAGTCGAATATCAAGAATAATGGTTGTTCTTTGTATTTGAATGATATGTTTCACGGCTTTGCACCCGTCCGGACGGGTTATTTATTTTGAATCTTGATGGTGAGTCGGTTTATAACATAAATGTTAAAAGGTTGAAACCAAATGATCTGAATATGACTTACTTTTGGCAATCGGCTTGGTCATATAAGTTGGAAACGCATGAAGAAGCTCCATGATGATGGACTCTAACCCGTTCGACTTGGAGTCGTTCGAGACATGCGAATCTTGCCTACTCGGCAAAATGACCAAGACACCTTTTGCAAAGAGTTGCGAAGGCGTCCGACTTGTTGGGACTAGTACATAGTGATGTATGTGGACCAATGAGCACGACGACCGAGGTGGTTATGAGTACTTCATTACCTTCACGATGATTTGAGTAGGTATGGATATATCTACTTAATGAAACATAAGTCGGAAGCCTTTGAAAAGTTCAAAGAATTCGAATGAAACCTGAATCAACTCGGCAAGAAAAATAAAGTTTCTTGATTCGGACCGAGGAGGCGAGTACATGAGCCATGAGTTTGATGACCATCTGAAAAGTTGTGGAATAGTTCCTCAACTTACTCCGCCAGGAACGCCACAAAGGAATGGTGTTTCGGAAAGGCGGAATCGGACCTTGTTGGACATGGTACGATCAATGATGAGTCGGACAGATCTGCCTTTATCATTTTGGGGTTATTGTCTAGAAACAGCGGCGTTCACACTAAACAAAGTACCATCAAAATCGGTAGAGAAGACACCGCATGAGATGTGGACAGGCAAAAAGCCGAGTTTGTCTTTTCTTAAGATTTGGGGTTGTGAAGCTTTTGTCAAGCGACTTCAGTCAGACAAGCTTACGGCCAAGTCGGATAAATGTATTTTCGTAGGGTATCCGAGGGAAACCTTGGGTTACTACTTCTACAACCGAGAAGAGGGCAAAGTGTTTGTCGCTCGGAACGGTGTCTTCCTTGAGAAAGAGTTTCTCAGTCGGGAGTAAGTGGGACACGGTGCAACTCGAAGAAATTCGAGAGGAATCGGCTTATAGCGAATCGGCAAAAACCTTGGAGGATGAGCCGATCGTGGCGATGAGCCGATAGCAAGACACTTTTAAGATCGGCAAGATTACGAAGTGTTCGTGATGTGTTCTTGTTAGGCGGTGATGAGCGGCAAATTATTCGGAAGCAATGGTGGGATCGATTCCGAGTCATGGCTTGGAGCCATGAGATCCGAGATAAAGTCCATGGATGAAAATCAAGTTTGGAACTTGGTTGATCGCAGACGGTGCAAGACCCGTCGAGTGCAAATGGGTCTTTAAGAAGAAAACTGATATGGATGGAAATGTTTCAATCTATAAGCACGCCTTGTCGCGAAGGGGTTCCCAAGTTCAAGGAGTTGATTACGACGAGACTTTCTCGCCCGTAGCGATGCTTAAATCAGTTCGGATCATGTTAGCTATAGCGGCCTATTTCGACTATGAGATATGGCGGATGGATGTCAAACGGCTTTCCTTAACGGAAATTTAACCGAGGGCGTGTATATGATACAGCCGAGGGTTTTGTCGATCCGACTAATCTTGACAAGGTATGCAAACTTCGAAATCCATTTATGGGTTGAAGCAAGCATCTCGGAGTTGGAATATTCGCTTTGATGAGGTAGTCAAATCGTTTGGCTTCATCAAGAGTGATCATGATTCTTGTTTGTACAAGAAGTTTAGTGGGAACAAAGTAAATTTTCTAATCTTATATGTGGATGACATATTACTGATTGGAAATGATGTCCAGATGTTGCAAGAAAAGGAATCATTGGAAAGGAGTTTCTCAATGAAAGACTTGGGTGAGGCAACATACATCCTCGGAATCCGGATCTATAGAGATAGATCAAGGAGGCTCATTGGATTGAGTCAGAGTACTTATTTGGACAAAGTGTTGAAAAGGTTCAACATGGAATCGTCTAAGAAGGGGTTCTTACCGATGTCCCATGGTGTAAAACTTAGCAAGACTCAGTGTCCTTCGACAACTGATGAGCGAAGTAGGATGACTGCGATTCCATATGCTTCTAGATTGGATCCATCATGTACGCCATGATTTGTACTAGGCGGATGTTTCCTATGCTCTAAGTGTTGTGAGCGGATACGGCTGATCTGGAGAGATCCATCGAATGGCTAAAAATATCCTAAAGTACTTGAGAAGGACTAAGGATATGTTCTTGGTTTATGGTGGTGAAGATGAACTTAGTGTAAAGGGTTACACAGATCGAGTTATCTCACCGACTCGATGATTCTCGTTCGCAATCCGGATACGTGTTTATTATAAACGGAGGTCTTGTGAGCTGGAAAAGTTCCAAGCAAGAGGCGTATGCTGCGTCTACAGTAGGTTGAGTATATTGCTGCCTCGGAGGCAGCAAAGGCTGTTTGGATGAGGAATTTCCTCATGGATCTTGGTGTGGTTCAGGCTCGTCCAATCCGTTGGACGTGTATTGTGACAACAATGGTGCTATTGCACAAGCCAAGGAACCTAGACAACACCGAAGAACAAGCACATACTCATGCGGTACCACCCGATTCGCGGTTAAATGGATCGGGGTGATATCAAGTTATGCAAGGTACACACGGATGCAAATATTGCGGATCCGTTGACAAAGCCGTTACCCAGCCGAAGCATGAGGCGCACGAAACCATGGGCATTAGATGCCTAGACATGTGATGTCGGAAGATTGACTCTAGTGCAAGTGGGAGACTGTTGGGAATATGCCCTAGAGGCAATCATGTATGATGATATTTCCCATTGTATTCGTAAAGTTATTAAGTTGTCCTTGTATAAACATCTGATGTGTATCATTGAATATGTGATTCAGTTGTGGAACTATGCATTCATGTTGTTTGTACTAAATATCCTTGGTCATTGAGGTTGTGCTGGACACACAACTTAGACCAATGTGAAAGTTGGCTTGATGACTCGGTTCCACTTGTCATGGGCATGGAGATGCTATTCCATCTTACACAGACTAGGCTAAAGAGTTTAGCGAGTCGGATTGACCCATATTGAGGTACAACGAACTAAGTTGTCATTTGTATATCTCAATCAATGTAATCCTTAGACCTGAGGTTGTTGCATAGTCCGAGTTGAGGATCACCGACTTAGGTTACATCAACGCTGATCCGTGAATCGGGCAGTTATAAAGGCGAGTTGGTCGAGAATCAAGCTGCGTGATGTGAATAACCAAGATGGGATTTTGCCCTCCACTCGGAGATATTCTCTGGGCCCTCTCGTGAGATATGATTCGGAAAGCATGGCCATGCGACTCGGTTAAGTGTTAATCGAGCCAATCGACTAAGAGTTAGTCGGGTGAATCACTTATCTCGGATCGAGAAGAGAGTTGGACTATTTAAGGGATGACATATATTCGCCTATAGTCGACAAGGTATATCGTGAGGCAAAGGGACTCGACGTAAGTCGCATTGGAAAGGCAAGTCGTCATGACTCTTTGGTATTTGGGAATCAGATGCGTTACGCTGGAGCCGATGCCGATTGATCGATTGTGAGTTGGACTCAAATCGTGTCCAAGTAACCATGAGCTGCGGGTCACACACTTAAGAGCGGGAGCAGGTTCGGATTGGATCCGAATCATATAATCTGGTTGGGTTGGACCTAAACCAGATTAGGACGAGTTAGTGAGTTGGACTCATGGTGACTAGTTTTATATGGGCTTTAGTGAATGGGTCGCACGAGCGAGCCCACGTTCACTCCTATATATAGTGGAGCACGGTAACCCTAAAGGTTAATCGTTGTTACATTAGGTCATTCCATGTGTTGGAAACCCTAGCTCCTGAGTCCACCTGCCGTAACGAACCTAGCGATTCGCCGGTGCTCCTCCTTATGCGTGTGGATACCGGCAGAGGTCTTTGTCGATCGGCACCGAGACGATCGGATCGTGAGGCTGCCTTTGCATCAATGGCGCTTCATCGATGAATCCGCAACTGCGCGTCTAGTGGTAAACCTCGTGGCCTTCTACCTCAGCTAGGTCTTGGGATCACCACGTTAGAGGAAAAGTTTTTGTTTTATCTCTGCGTGGCCCAACAGAAATCTGTCTACCGGAGAGCACTTTCTCGCTCAGTGTTTTCCGCCCCGTAGAGGCGGCATAATCTTTCTATGGTCGCCATCCGTGTATTAGGGTTTCGAGAAGATATAGGCGAGAGGGCGGAGCCATAGGTGGGCCAGGTGGGCCACACCCCCTGTAGGCGTGGCCTATGGTGGCCCGCGCCTGGGGGTGTGGGCCCCCTGTGGCCCAACTCCGCCTCCCCATATGGCATTCTTCATCCTCTGGGAAAACAGGATTTTCCGTAGTTTTTTGGTATTTTTATGATCTTCGCGAAATTGCATCAAAATACCGCTTTTTCCATCAGAATCCTGACTCCGGCAGTTCATCCTCCAAGAATCATCCAACATGCAAAAACAGATGAAAAGACATAAGTATTACCTCTTAATAAGAAATATATCAATGAATAGAGGCACATTATGATATAGAATGGCAATGCAAATTGGACGTATCAAGTGGCCCTCGTATTTAAGGGACATGAGATTGCCAACTTATACTTTGTCAAGCATATACTCCATAGTTTGTTCACTTTAACCTTAATCACTTCAAGATGCTTATGATAGGGGCAATGAGAGGTGAAATCTAACAAGTACCATAATTTTTGGAAGATCTTTATGAGACTTGAAATCCCTGCTTCCCTTTTATGAAGGGCCCTTTCTTCCACTATTATATTGAGTCTCTACCTTCTATCCTTAGGCACCAATTAAGAGAGCATAGTTGCCATTCTTAGTTATATTTGCATTGTCCCAAAACATATTAATTGATGCATATTGTTGATATTGCTTACTCATGAACTATTTGTATCTAGTCACTCTTATAAACTTTGAAGGTGTCATGCATTTATTTGCTACTCCATGAGGGACAAGCTGAATGCCACTATGCTATGTTTTCTATATGTGAAACAAACAAACGTCTTTCAATGCATTGTTATTCATAATATTTGTTTGTAACCTTTCATGTTGCATGCATAATTACTTTGTCTTACTGTTAGAACTTCTTCTTTCATGCTCATCTTTAGAGTACTTTGATCCCAGCTTTCAATGCTTGCAAATGGTTTGATCTTGATTTTGATGGTGCATGTCACCTCAAAAATTATTCTTTTTATCACTTACCTACTCGAGGACGAGCAGGAGTTAAGATTGGGGATGCTTGATACGTCAAAAACGTATCTATAATTTTTGATGTTACATGCTTGTTTAGTATCTACTTTGTGTTGCTTTGTCTACACTTTGAGGTATTTTTATATGTTTTCTGGACTAACCTATTAACAAGATGCCACAATTCCAGTTACCTGTTTTCTTCTGTTTTTGGTTTCACAAAAGGCAGAAAATCAATATTCTCGGAATTGGACGGGACAAAAGCCAAAGTCAATATTTTACTGTGGGGAACACGGAGCCAGAATACGAGACGGAGGGGAGCCACCAGGGGGCCTAGCCCGGCGCTGAAGTCTTTGCTACCGGGTGCCCACCTCGCCTCTTCGCCTATAAGAAGCCCCCGATACCAAAACCCTAAGTACTGGATCAATCTTCCATGAAAAGTCCGTAGCAACCGCCACCATCGTCCCTAGATCAGGGGGAGGGGGGTTGAAGCTCTTCCCGGCACCCTGCCGGAGGGGAGATCATCCCGAAGGCCTTGTTCATCAGCATGCCAGCCTCCGGTATGAAGCGTGAGTAGTTCCACCTTGGACTACGGGTCTATGTAGTATCTAGATGGTTGTTTCTCCTCCTTTGTGCTACCATGATTAGATCTTGGGAGCTCCGTTCATGATCAAGATCATCTATTTCTAATCATGCATGTTGTGTTTGCGGGGATCCGATAGATATTGGGATTACTATGTCAGATTGGTTAATGATTCTATCTTATTGAATCTATCATGTCTGCGTTGTTTGTGATCTTGCATGCTCTTCGTTTCTAGTAGCTATCTTGGCCAAGTAGATGATAGTGACTCCAAGAGGGAGTATTTATGCTCGATAGTGGTTCATGGCTCTATTTAATCTGGGGAAGTGACAGAAATCTCTAAGGTTGTAGATGTGTTGTTGCTACTAGGGAGAAAACAACGATCTCTTGTTCATGGAATAACTGGATTGTTTACCTTACACACTTTTCTTAAAGAAGTTATCCGTTGCTTGTAACTTAATACCGGAGGGGGTTCGGATGATAACCTGAAGGTGGATTACTAGTCATAGATGCAATTGGATGGCGGTCTATGTATCTTGTTGTATTGCCCAATCAAATCTCATAGGATCATGAATGTCTAGTATTGCATTGTTATGCCTTGCTCTGTCATGTGAATTGCCCTGCTGTAATTTGTTTACCCAACATGCCATGTTGTTTATCTTAAGTAGAACACCTCTAGTGAACTATGGACCCCGGTCCAATCTTTACCATTGATACATCTTCCACTATTACTGTTTACTTTCTGCAAACCACCATTACCTTCCACACCATACAATTAATCATTTGTTTTCAGCAAACCGGTGAGATTTACAATCTCACTGTTCGTTGGGGCAAAGTCTTGAGTTTGTGTTGTGCAGGTTTCCAAGTTGCTAGAACACCTTTGAGTCGTTTCCTTCCTCCTACTGGTTCGATAACCTTGGTTTCTTTCTGAGGGAAGACTTGCTGCTATGCTCATCATACCTTCCTCTTGGGGTCTCCCAACGAAGCTCTACAGTGATATGAGCGCATCACAAAACAAATGAAAACTAAAAACAAAGACGCTCCAAGAACAACACAATAGTGCATGAAGCAATAAAAATAAAGTGTCTAGAAAGAGACCTGAGATTTTTATTGATGAAGAATGGGATGCCTTGGGCATCTCAAATCTTTGACGCTTGTACCTCTTGAGTATTTCTTGGGGTGACACGGGTGGCATCCCAAGCTTGAGATTTTTTCCATTCTTCATCTCATCACATTATTCTTTCCCTACACTTAAAAATTTCCTTCATACAAAACTTCACACAATCTTCATTAGCAACATTAGTTTCAACACAAGTAAAAATTTCATTTATAACACAAGATACTGTAGCAATTCCTATTAAAAGCTCAAGTGATCAAAGAGAACTCAAAAAGAAACTGATAAGAGGCAAATGCAAATAATGGCAGAAATCTGTCAAAACATACCAGAAGGTAAAAACCATTTTTTTCTAAAATTTTATGTTGCTCAAATCGAAAAGTGCAAAACTAATAAAAGTTGGGTAAATACCAGGGGCATGTACACAAAAAATTACATAACAGTACGACGTTCTGGGATTTTTAACGATTTTTTACAGCGAAACATAGAAATCTGTTTCGGGACAGCAACTTCCCCAAATCATACTTCCCTCTCATTAGAGGCTATTCTTGGCACAAAAACCAAACAAAAAGGATAAGGAGAGGTTATTACAGAAGTAATAACTTCCAAGACTCAACAAAAGAAAAACCTAACGAAATTTGGGTTATCTCTCAATTAGTACTTTTCTTTAACGCCTTTAAGTTATGCATGATTTCGATGATGCTCACATAAGAAATGTGAATTGAAGAAAAAGAGAGCATCAAGAAGAAAATATAAAAAAAATTTAAGTCTATCCCACTTCCTATGAAAAATAATCTTGTAAAGAAACAAGTCATGAAAGCACAAAGCAACAACCATAGGAAAGCAAAACAAATGCAACTTCAAAATTTTCAACATAAAGAGGGGAAACTTAATATTATTGAGATGCATAAAACCATGTTTCCCTCTCTCGTAATAACTTTTAGTAGAAACATGAATAAAATTAACAATATAAATATCACATAAAACATTCTTATCATGAGCCACATGCATAAATTAATTATTACTCTCCACGTAAACATAGTCATTCTTATTGATTGTAGCGGGAGCAAATTCAACAAAATAGCTATCATTATTATTCTCATCACCATAATCATCAAAAATAGGAGGCATATTGTAATCATAATTAATTTTCTCCTCAATACCAGGTGGACTGAAAATATCATATTCATCATATATTGGAGGTATAGTATCATCATAGCAAATTGCCTCCTCTAAAGCAGGTGGACTGAAAATATCATATTCATCATTGTGATCATCATATATTGGAGGTATAGTATCAACATAGAAAATTTTCTCCTCTAAAGTAGGGGGACTGAAAATATCATATTCATCATTGTAATCATCATATATTGGAGTTATAGTATCATCAGAACAAATTTTCTCCTCTAAAGCTAGGGAACTAAAAAGATCATTTTCATAAAAACTAGCTTCCCCAAGCTTCGAGCACTCACACAAGAAACAAAAAGATAGAATTGCAGAATCTAAAGGAAATAACTTCGAGCACTCACACACCAGCAACAATACTAGAAGATAGCTTAGTAGCCAGAGGATGTGAGTACCTTTTACCTTACCTCCCCGTCAATGGCGCCAGAAAAGTGCTTGATGTCTACACACGCTTCTATTCTTGTAGACAGTGTTGGGCCTCCAAGTGCAGAGATTTTTAGAACAGCAACAAGTTTCCCTTAAGTGGATTACCCAAGGTTTATCGAACTCAGGGAGGAAATGGTCAAAGGTATCCCTCTCAAGCAACCCTGCAATCAAGATACAAGAAGTCTCTTGTGTCCCCAATACACCCAATACACTTTTCAGGTGTATAGGTGCACTAGTTCGGCGAAGAGATAGTAAAATACAAGGAGTATGGATGATTATAAGACAACGGTGCCAGAAAAGAGCTTGATGGGGAGGAAGAGACTAAAGGCAACCTGAAATAAAGATGGAAACAAGGACTAGTTGTAAACGGTGTTTCAATGCTTAGAAACAAGGCCTAGGGATCATACTTTCACTAGTGGACACTCTCATATAAATATCTTCTCTTCATTATTCTACTCTGAACTACTCTCCGGTTGGACAACTCTAATCCACAGTAGGGCTACAAAATCACTCCTTAAAGTTCGCATTCCCTATCTAGATAACCCCAAAATGTCACCTTGAGCTCTAGATGGTTCCAACAAACACCATAATTTCATAGAGACATCCAACTCAAAATATAACTCATGATAAGTATTTCTGTAATCTTTAGCCTAAGTGCCACACGGTATGCACACTATCACCTTCACACACGTGGGGAAAAGCAGAGATTTACAATTAAAGCACTTGAGTAGCAGAGTAGATCTACTTGATTACAAAGCTCATGACCACAGTAAGATCACGCATAGATAAAGAGAGAGAGATGAACACATAGCTACCGGTAGAGCCCTTAGCCTCGAGGGAGAACTACTCCCTCCTCATCATGGGAGTCAGCAACGACGATGGATGATGTGGCTCGGATCACTATAGAGCTTCGTTGGGAAACCCCAAGAGGAAGGTATGATGAGCACATCAGTAAGTCTTCCCTCAGTATGAAACCAAGGTTATCGAACTAGTAGGAGGAAGGAAACGACCCCAAGGTGTTGCTAACAACTTGGAACCTGCACAACACAAACTCAAGACTTTGCCCCTACAAACAGTGAGGTTGTCAATCTCACCGGTTTGCTGAAAACAAAGGATTAAACGTATGGTGTGGAAGGTAATGATTGCTTGCAGAAAGTAAACAGTAACATGTAACACCCTTAGAATCGGCCCTATGCAAGTTTCAGCGCTTCCCGCCAAAACCCGCATAGAAACGATTCAAAGGTGCCCACCAGGCACTTTCGTGCGGGTGGAAAACGAAGTAATAACATTACACAACAGCCCTCGATGGGACCCACAGAACAGATATATACAACAACGACTCAAAGAGTCAAGAATACAGAGATAATATACAAAGATCCAAATCACCTTGAAAACGATAGAGCGTCCAGCTACGAACAATATGCAAATGGGGCTAAGAGCCCTGAAGAATAACCAATGGCGTCCATAACCCTGCCGGGCCAAGCGGAAGGGTAACCACGCTAACGACGTCGATCTCAAAACCTGCTCAAACAAAGGGGTGCCGACAAAGGGCAAAGGAAAAAGAGGAGGCGTCGATCTTGAGGCCAAGACAGCGAGGCTAGAATTCGGCGGTCCTCGCCTACATAGGTATGGTGGACTGCAGCGGCAGCGCAGCATGCACTAAACAACCTATAGAGACTCGATATAACTATCGGCTATCAGAGAGGGGTAAGAAAGAGCTATTCGGATCCAACCTGAATCTTACACCAAACAATCCCATCCTGGTATTTCCCCCTCGAGACCAAACGAGGAAGTCCGTCGAGGAACTCACACAGTTGGCAGTTTTATTTATTCAGTTATCGTTGCAGCAATTACTAGTCAAATATAGATAGTCATCCTGATAAAATAAGCAGTGGGCACTTTTATTTAACCATTCCATTGTAGTTGCAACACTTACTAGTCAGATACAATTAGCATGAGATAACCCAAAACCCAACAGTTGTTGGTACTTTTATTTAGCCATTCCGTTATAGTTGTAATACTTACTAGTCAGATACTATGGTAGTTAGCGACAACCCAAACAAGCAATTGTTGGCAGTTTTATTTTAGCCATTCCATTATAGTGAAGCTGATTACTAGTCATTATAAAGTCAAATTTATAGCACTACTTTAGTTATAGTTGTCTATGATCGAGATACTATGCTCCAAGTCTTCCATAACCGCGGCTTTGGAAAGTTTTACCCTAGGGTGCACAAATAGCAACACACACTCGATCAACCTCGGAAAAACCAAATCAAAACCCAACGAGGCCTTCACGACAAAGCAATCACAGATTCAGAAATATTTGAGGCCACCCATTGAGTACACCATAACAAAGCTAGCTGACTCGAGACGGACTCAAGGTTTGGGTGGGCCAGAACGATCGGGAACCCGAAAACTCGGGCTTGTCGATACCGAAATCGTGTCCCGATCCTAACAATGCAGTGCTCCTCGCACAATCGTAAATAAAGCGATAAAGCATGGCATAAGTACATGATAGTAAATAAAACCTCAAACTAGTTTGTGGCCCCAAGAAATAAGAATGAATCAAGCTCGGGGGTCCCATAATCCTCCCGGATGTGGATAGCGCGAATATTCAAGGAACAGGTATCAAGTACTCGGGGTCCTACGGGACACAAGTGGACGGTTAACAACCAAATAACATCTATTGCCCACCTGTGCCTCTGCTTACGTACTTCAATTTTAGTTGTTAAACAGTAATTAAAGTAAACGATAATGAAAGCCATGATCATCTCCAACCTTAAACATGCGGCAACACTCCAACAACTGTGGTACTGGACGACATGCAACAGCACTTGAGCAAGCGACTACGATGCGCAAGTCCAACTATCTACCAAACAACAGGTAATAGGATGTGTCCAAGGCGATATAAGGCTGCAAGGGATATCACGGGTACGAAAGCTAGAGCATCGCAACACAGATAGCAATAGATCAACAGGAGGAAACAAAGACTATAAAAGTAAGATAGGTAGAAAGGGGGAGATGCTCGCCTAAAAACATTGCCGAAGGTTCAACCGAAGATCGGGGCGAAGCTCACATCAACTCAACGGCCTTATCCGCGAAGAAGCAAAACACTAGAAGAAACACCGGATGCACTATTTAATACTACGGCAGAAGATCGAGCATGATGCATGTATGATGTATGACATGGCAAAGGATGCGATGCAATTAGGCCATATTGAGCGGAACCGGGGTCCCGATAATTAAATAAATGATTCATGTTGTTTAGATACCCCGCAATTTAAATGTGGTATTAACATGGCAAAACATGGCATCGGTTTGCTACACCAATTTAAATGGAGTCCGAAATAAGACAAAGGTATTCCGCATATCGACTCCATATTTAATTATGAGGTGAATCGGCATAAGGCCCCAAACCACATGATATGCATGCGAGAAGAGCAATTATTATGCAACAGGTTTTATATTTAGCATTTATAAAATAGGGGCTCGGGAAAAGGTTCACACATCTGGGGTCGAAGGTCTTGGTTCGAGGGGTTCGGGGTCGGTCTCAGGGTCTGGATCTGGGGTTCGGTCTCGGCGGGATCGTTCTCGGATAACGGAGTAGATCTTGGCGTTCCGTGAAGAAGGACTTGGCGTATCCGTGAAGAAGATCATGTCGGTCCACGGGGTCGGGCTTCGAAGCCAGGAAGGAGTACTTGGCGTTGCCGAGCGGAAGTCTTGATGGTCCTCGGGTCCGAGAAGATCTTGGCGCACGGTGTCCGGGTAGGCGAACTTGTCGGTCCCGCGGTTTCGATTGTCGGTGTCGGACTCGGGTCTCGGTACTGGGAGATCTTGGTGTTCCGAGGGGGTCTTGTCGCATCCGAAAAATACTTGGAGTCCTACGCGGTCATCGGGTTCGGTCTTCGAATCCGTGTAGATGGTCATGGCGTTCGGGAGTCGATCTTGGTTCAGGGTCCACGATCGGTCTTCG
The DNA here is from genome assembly GCA_030063025.1 of Avena longiglumis. NCBI lineage: Eukaryota > Viridiplantae > Streptophyta > Magnoliopsida > Poales > Poaceae > Avena > Avena longiglumis. The sequence continues at coordinate 479,153,871 of CP125975.1, forward strand.
GAAAGGTCTTCGGACGCAAATATCAGGGTCTTCGGGTCCGCGAAGGAGATCTTGTCGTGGCCTCATGTCGGTCTTGGGTTATCATGTACAATTGTCGGTCTTGGCCGCGGACGAACTTGACTTGACGGTTCGCATGGCCCATATGTTAGACACAAAAACACGCACGCTGTGCGTGCGAAACAGGCGGTCACCAAAGCAGGCGCGCTGGCGTGGTCGCCAGTGATGGCAGCCTGCGAGCCTGCAGCCGAGGATGCGGGCGACAGAAGGGCTCGACGAGGAAGGCTGCGCTTGGTCGGGGGCGTGCAGCGGGACACCACTGCGGCGACGGCCTGGTGAGACAGGGCCGTGGGTCGAGCGGAGGATGGTCGAGGATGGTCGAGGCGGGACCGAGCAAATCGAGGCGCCGTCGGACGGGCGAGCTGGAGAGGAGGGGCGACGGGGCGAGCAGGCACTCTGTGGCCGGAGGAGAGGAAGGCCCCGGCCGGAAGAAAACAGGGGGGGGGGGGACGGCGATAGGGCTCCAGGGACGAGGCAGGCGAACGGAGCAGAGGAACGAGCGGCGGCCGACGAGCTTGGCTGCGGGGAGGCGGTCGACGAACGGAGGGAGGAGATGGCCCTAGCGGCGGCGCCATGGAAGCGCCTGGCGGCGGAGGCGCTCGACGGAGGAGGAAGAAGCGGGGGAGGCTCGCCGACGCGTGCAGGCGGCAGTGCGAGGCAGGACGAGGTGACGACGGCGAGGCCACCGGCGGCGGCTCGAGCTTGCGGGGACGGCGAGGCAGAGGGAGCGTCTGCCGGAGGGATCGGCGCCAGGGAAGGCGAGGACGCGGGGTCGGGGATCGATCTGGGGCAGGTGGGGTGCTTCTCGGGCCGGACGCGTCAGGTGGGTGGGACCGATGTGCGGGGTCGTGCGGGGAAGGTGGGATCTGGGGATTGGGTGGTGGGGTGTGGGGCGCGCTAGCGGGTGGAGGTGGGGGCGTGGCGTGTGTCGGTGTGTGTTGTGGGCAGGGAGAGAGGGAGGGAGTGGGGGTGGCTGATGTGGCAGGGGGTGATTGGGTGGTGGAGAGAGGAGAGGTGAGGTGGCGAGAGGGCATTGGTCAGGGTGATGTGGCTGAAGGGTGGGTAGTTTAGGTGTGGGTATAAAAGGGTTTAGGGGGGACTGGTTTAGGACTAGATATTTATTCTCGGGTTTTCTTTACATATTATTTTAAAGAACCTTTGTAAATCATTTAGTCAAAACAAAATATCTGGACAACCGAAGTTTGATTTGGAATTAGGACGGGGGTGTTTGCAAAAAACAAAATAGACCTTTGTAAAATAGTTTTTATCAAACGGATGCATGATGATGTCATGATGATGCAATGCACAAAATCAACGCGATTTTCTAGTAGTGGTTTTGCGGGATACCACATAACAGTGGGTGATGTATCAATGGTAAGATTGGACCGGGGTCCACGGTTCACTAGATGTGTTCTCCTTAAGATAAATAACATAACATGCTGGGTAAACAAATTACTGCGGGGCAATTGACAGGACAGAGCAAGGCATAACAATGCAATACTAGACATTCATGATCCTATGAGATTTGATTGGGCATTATAACAATATATATAGACCGCCATCCAACTGCATCTATGACTAGTAATCCACCTACAGGTTATCATCCGAACCCCCTCAAGTATTAAGTTGCAAGCAACGGATAACTGCTTTAAGCAATGTGTGTAAAGTAAACAATACAATTATTCCATGAACAAGAGATTGTTGTTTTCTCCCTAGTAGCAATACACCATCTACAACCTTAGAGATTTATGTCACTTCCCCAGATTCAATAGAGGCATGGACGCACCATCGAGCATAAATACTCCCTCTTGGAGTCACTAGCATCTACTTAGCCAAGATAGCTACTAGAAACGGAGAGCATGCAAGATCTCAAACAACACAGACATGATAGAATCAATAAGATAGAATCATTAATCAATCTGACATAGTAATCTCAATATCCATCGGATCCCCGCAAACACAACATGCATGATTACAAATAGATGATCTTGATCATGAACGGAGCTCACAAGATCTACACATGGGAGCACAAAGGAGGAGAAACAACCATCTAGCTACTGCATGGACCCATAGTCCAAGGTGGAACTACTCACGCATCATACCGGAGGTTGGCATGGTGATGAAGAAGGCCTCCGGGATGATCTCTCCCCTCCGGTAGGGTGTCGGGAAGAGCTTCAGATCCCCCTCGATCTAGGGACGATGGTGGCGGCGGCTACAAACTGTTTCGTGGGGATCTGATCGGGTACTTAGGGTTTTGGCATCGAGGGGATTATATAGGTGAAGAGGCGAGGCGGGAAGGCTAGGGGCCACACCTTGCCAGCGACCAGTGGTGGGCCCGCACATGGGGTGGACACCTATGTATCCTCCTCGCCCTTCGTGAAATATTGACTTTGGATTTTGTCCGTCAATTCGAGAATATTTCCTTACTAGCTTTTCGAAACCAAAAAGCAATGAAAATAGGCAAGCTGTCACTATGGCATCTTGTTAATAGGTTAGTCCCAGAAAATGTATAAAAATACCTCAAAGTGTAGACAATGCATAGCAAAGTGGATACTAAACAAGCATGGAACATCAGAAATTATAGATACATTTATGACGTATCAATGGAGATGGTGGTGGAGTCAATGGAGATGGCTCCGGAGGCAATTTCCCGTCCCGGCAGGGTGCCGGAACAGAGACTTCTGTCCCCCTAATCTCCTCTTTGGTGGCGATGGTGCTACGAAACTTTTTGTGGAGATCTGATCCGTGTAGGGTTTACGTCTCGGGGAGACGTATGTATAGGATAAAGGGCAAGGTCGGTGGAGCCTCGAGGGGCCCACACCATGGTCTGGTGCGACCTAGGGTGGGCCCGCACCACCCTATGGTGTGGCCGCCTCATGACTCCCCTTTGTTTCTCCTTCGGGCTCCATGTTGCGTCTAAAAAAATAGAAATTTTGGCTTTGTCCCGTCCAATTTCGAGAATATTTCTTTACTAGCTTTTATGAAACCAAAAACAACAGAAAACAGGCAACTAGCACTACGGCATCTTGTCAATAGGTTAGTTCCAGAAAATATATAAAAATATCTCAAAGTATAGACAAAACATAAGAAAGTTGATACAAAACAAGCATGAAACCTCAAAAATTATAGATACATTTATGACGTATCAGGGTGCACCACTAGCTCTGCGCTACGGCTAAAAGTTACCCGTAGCGCACTGCCTAGTGCGCTATGGGTAAAAACGTTATCTGTGGTGCGCCACCTGGTGCGCCACGGGTAGAGGTACATGGTGCACTACGGGTAAGAATTTCAAAATTCAAAAAAAAGATCTAGATCTAGATCATGCCGTCTTCGTCGCTGTGGTCACGTAACCGGAGGTGCGGGAGGTCATGGCCATAGCCTACCACCGCAAGGAGGTGCGGGAGGCCGTTGGCATGACCTACCATGGAGGAGGGCGCGACCATAGGTGGTCAGAGGTCGCCGAAGGTGGAGAAGGTCGTGGCAGGAGGTTGTTGGAGGAGGGGCACGTCCGAAGGTGGTCGAAAGAGGGAGACGTCGATGGTAGGTGTAGCCAGAGAGAGGAAGCCAAAGAAGGAGGAGAGGATAGGAAAAGTGGAGAAGGGAGAAGGAGAGGAGGAGTAGTGGAGAGGTGGAGAAGAGAGGAGAAGGAGAGGAGAAGTGTGGAAGTGGAGGAGAAGTTGAAGGGTAAGTGGAGGAAAAGGAGGGTAGGTGGCCGGCGGTGATTCGAATTTTGAATCCCGTCCACTTACTCATGGCGCACTAGGTGGTGGTGCGCTACGGTTAAGTTGTCCTCTATTTGTTTTCTGCAGAAAAACGATCTTTTGATCGTAACTTTTTACTGTTTTCAAAATTTTAAAATCTAAAAAATCACTAAACGATCAAAGGTCGTTGCGAGTGGATGCGAAATCTCGTTCTCGTTATTTTGGTTTATTAAACTTTTTTCGACATCGTACGCAAAAGTTACGATCGTTTTATCGTGGCATGACTTTTTTTTCAGAAAAAGTCAAAATTCATGTTTGTTAATTTTCCAAGAAACTAGACCACATTATCTACCTAAATATGAAAGGATTTTCTTTTTTGAGTGTTTTTTATTTTTTTTTATTTTTTGCAAGGCTAAAAAGCCGATCCACGAGGAGGGGGGTGTGGAGTTGGTGAAGGCCACTTAGCCGTACGACACTAGGGCAGAGTGCCCTACGGCTAAGTTGACCTAGCTGCTGCAGCATAAGTACCCGTAGCGTACTAGTTCAGGGTGCGCTATGGCTAAGTTTCACACCTGAGCGCACCTTAACCTAATGCGCTACAGGTATGTGGTCTGCGGCCACCTGTGCCCTGGCCATCACATAGCCGTGACGCATCACCCCCATGTGCGTCACGCTTACGGAAGTTAGACGTAGGGCACCTGTGGACAGTGCGCCACGTCTATTTTACCCGTGGGGCACCGCTAGCACGTGCGCCATGGATATATGGATTATCTATAGCCGTTTTCTAATAGTGTGGTCCTCCCTTCTCGACGGTCGCATGAACGATGCAAGCGTGCCACTGGAGGCTGCGAGCAAGTGGCGGTGTTGCTGTGTTGCTGTCGACAAAGGTCACGCTAGGCCTCGTTTGCTCCCTCGATGTAGGTTGCATAAATTTTTATTCTACACCAATACTTTGTTTTTGCTATAATAGTGTATGTTTTATGCTATGAGGCCTCTGATGAAGTGTTCGACGAAATTGAGTTTTTGCTATATCAGTATATTTTTTCGCTACATTGTTGTTTTCGAAATGCTATATTAGAATATATTTTTTGCTATGATGTCTCGGAAGATGTCTCCAGCCAAGTAGAGTTTGCTATAGTGTCTTCGAGGAAGTCGATTTTGCTAAATTTACATAACTTTTCTGCTACAATCTTTTATGATTTTGCTATAATAGCGTAAATATTTTGTACATATTGGGGACACGCTACGTGTACTGACTTAACCGGATACGGGGGTCTACTAGTATTGCAAACAACGCACCGTAAACACGGTGGGGCCGGAGCTGGATACCTAGACGCGGACGGATTGCCTCGAAAGGGAGCCTCGCGCGCAATGGGCTATACGCGCATCAGCCAAATCCGATACGAGATCGGGTCCGTCTTGAAATCGAGTATCTCGTAGGATTATAAAATGGACTGGCCATTAGATCTTATTGTACTAAACAAGTTCTCTCGTGCTACAGGACATGGCGTGCATGATGGCTGCTCCGACCGCGTTCTTTCTTCGCCCACAGTGCGCGTTCCGTTCGCCGCCATGTCAGCCGTACGAGCCGCCGGCAAACTCCCTGTCGCTCTCGCCGGAGGCGCAGCCCTTTCAGCCTGGTCGTATCAGGGTGGAGTGGAAGCCTCCTCAGAAGGGCTGGTTTAAGCTGAATTTCGACGGCTCCGTGTACAACGACGGGTCCGGCCGGGCAAGCATCGGCGGCGTCATCCGGGACTACACCGGCCGCGTAGTCGCCGCGTTCGCCGAGCGGACGGAACATGCGACGGTGGGCGTCGTGGAGGCGCGGGCTCTCATCCTTGGGCTGCGGCTCGCGCTGGAAGTGGACGACCCCTTCCGGGGAGGAAAGATAACGAAGCTGGTAGTGGAAGGTGACGATCTGGTGCTGGTGAGGCTACTGCGCCGCGAGGATGAGTACAGGCGCATACCGCAGGCCATGGAAGATGAGATCCGCGCGCTGCTTGGATGCTTCTCGGAGTACCAGGTGCAGCACATCTACCGCGAGGGGAACCAGGTCGCCGACGCCCTCTGCCACGAGGCGTACCAGCAGGCCGGCGGGGTGTGGACCGGCGACTTCCTGCCACCCGCTGCCCGGGAGAAGGAGCGAGGCGACGCCAGCCGCGTGCAGCACCAGCGGATCTGCAAGGCCAAGGTGTGAGAGCTCGACGGCCGGATCGTGGGTTTCTTTCTTGGAGCAAGGAAGCATACGGAGGTGGCGTGGCAGCCGACTGACGATCCAAGACCAAGAAATAGATCTGGTCGGCAACTCGGGATGCTGATCCAAGAACGTGACCGGGGGGAGACGTGCACCAGCTACGAAGCGATGGAGCGCCGGCGGTCGGCATGCTGATCCAAGAACGTGTGGCCGGCTGGAGCGAGCTAGATCGAGGGCTCCAACTTTTCAGAAGATGATCAGCTCGTTCGAAATGGATCGACATAGCAGGACTCGATCAGTTCGTACCAATCAGGAAGAAATATTCTAGCCCCCCAAGGGAGCTTTTAGAGGCCATGTGCCCTCCTGGCCGTCCGATTGGGCTGCCAAAGTGATCAGGATCGTTCGTTTCAGCAAAGCTTTAGACACTCATCAGGAAGAAATATTCTAGCCCCCCAAGGGAGCTTTTAGAGGCCATGTGCCCTCCTGGCCGTCCGATTGGGCTGCCAAAGTGATCAGGATCGTTCGTTTCAGCAAAGCTTTAGACACTCACCAACACATTGCTAGCTAACATCCCTGAAGGGTGGGGGCCTGCATGCCGCAGGTCCCGTTCGTCGGAGACAGCGTGTGCGTGGCGCTCTGTGAGAGAGGGAATAAGAGAGAGGCGCGGTGGCTGCCCCATGGTTTCCTTGGATGGCCAGGGGCAAAACCGTCCCCGCTTGACTACGGAGAGGAGGCAGGGTCGGCCCTAGCCGCCACCCACTCCGTGTGCCTCTCCTTCCTCCCCCTCGTCCAGCCTTGTTCCCCATCCCCTCCCCCGCCCGATGGTAGTCGTCGTTGTTCTCTTTGAGAGGAGCTGATTCGGAGGGGCTCGACCTCCGCCGGCACGTCCCTGGCTCCATAGCGACCGGCCACGGCGGTGATCCCCGCAGGTACAAGGAGCGGCAGGTTGCGTGCACGTCGGCCTTCTCATCTACTCCGAGGCCGACCCGAGCACGGCGGCGGCAGCCACGTTCGGTTGTTCGTCAGCGGCGACAACTAGGGTGGATGGCCAGCAGCGCCCAAGATGAGTCTTGGGGCCCGGCGCTTGTGCCTCGTCGGAGAAGGAGACGGCTCGGGATGCGGGCAAGAGCCATGGTGGCCTCCCCTGCTGGTTCACAGGGCCGACTTCCCCAACTTTCTTGGGGAGCAGTAGTGGAGGATGAAGTGCAGCCGTGGCCATGGCAGGTCTCTCTCCCTTCCCACATCTCTCTTATTTTTTGTCTGCTCCACATGCCACATAGCAGGACAAGTAGATGGCGTCCATGGAGCTGCAGCCAGTGACGACATGTTTGAGGACACGGTGCCTGCGTCAACATCAGGTGTTCTTCAGGTTTGCATCTCCTCCTAGCCAAAATTCAATATCTTGATATTATACAACTATAGTTTGTATTCAATTATGTACAACAATGAATGTCATATTAATCAGTAGCATCGTACTACTTCAACATAAAAATGTGATATGTTCTTATTCATCGGTGTGCCACTCATGGTCATCAAGATGGAGCCGAAGAACCTTGGCTATTCCTCTCTCTATGATCAGCAGTAGTTTTTTCATGGATCATACATAATTTTGTTGTTTTCAATTGTTAAAATCTTGGACCTTGACTTTATCCTGCATATGTGTAACGGGAAGCATGTCGGTACTAGATACATCCAACTTTTGGGAACCATGGCAGGTATGCATGCTTCTATTTTGTATCTTGAACTCCTGCGTCGACTAATGTAGATATGCAAGGATTTAAATCAGTGGCCTCCTGCACAGGATTTTTAAATGTAGATATGCATGCTTCTATTTTTCATGCATTATTCCCGAGATAAGTCAGTGTTGACTATTTATTCTGTTGTCTCTTGTAGTTTGTACAAGAATTGGAATTAGCAGAAGAGGCACCATGATTTTGAGAGTGAGGCGACCATGGAAGGTTTCTATGCACACTGCAGGTAATTCGATTATTTTTATTGTCTATTTTTTGGTATCGTTTTGTGAAAACTTATGATGCATTACTATTCTATTTACACTCATTACTTAAACTTGCCATAGAAGCTTGCTGATTACGGCGCTACCATCTATTTGTTGGTGCAGGAATTAGTTCTGCTCATAGTTTCAGCACATAGAGCTTGGACAGACAACACTAAAGCATGGTGGCGCAAGTACTACAGGAGTTTAGATGTGCCCTTTTTTATTTCGAATTTTCTGATTGATTCATTCAGTATTATTTGTGTGCTTATCCAGGTTTCTCTATACAACAAGTTGTTGAGGTACGTACTATCCATCTTCCTCTTTGTGCTTCTGGTTCCTCCCCTTTGTGTATTGCACCCGCTCAGACACTTATTTTGTCTGAAGAAGGTTAGCTTTAATACTGCTGTTACTGTCCAATTTTATATCTAAATTTGGTGGAGCCATGCCTTAGTGCTGAATTTGTGGTACACATAGATTGCATTTTCTTTGTTTTCCCGTTTGTAGAGTAAATCTAAAATTGTAAAAAATATAATGTAGATTTTGGTCTTTGACTGATGATGTTTATGCATGCTTAGGTCAAAGCATCAGCATAACTGCCTCTGGCTCGACCTCTATGCCGGCTTGCTTGCTTCGTTATCAGAAGTGGAGAAAGGAAATAACATGGATGTAAGGTTCTCTTTTTTTATTATAAAACTTTCCGTTGTTTAGATGTTTGTGAAAATGCAGCTCTCTGTGCCAGATCTAAATTGTTTCTCAATTTGCTAGCTCACTATGTTTCTCTGTTTTTGTCCACCTAATTTTTTTTATTGCCACTTGCAAAACAACCAGTCATCGCTAGATGGAATTTTACATTATACGACCTTGCTAAGGCAGACGTCATGTTCTAGGACATGGAGTAGCAGTCAATGGTGAGGGCTTTGCACCTAGGTGATCTAGCGCCATGTGTAGTCTTCAGGCATGGGTCTTCTATTGTATTGATTAAATGGTGCTTATCTTCCCTTTTGGCGTTATTGAGTTACTTTGGTTATGCAGAGTCTGCACAAATCAGTACATATGAGCAGTAAAGGATGAGAACTGTGGGACTAGCGAGGTATGTTTCACACTCCATTTGATGTTACTTCATTATGCATTAAGATTCTAGATGAGTGAGGATGGAGTTAGTTATCATTGAGCTGTTAGCGTGTCGTTTGACCCTCAGCCACATGGTTGAATTAAACTGACGCCTGTACATGGATAATTCCAGCTGCATTCGTTAAGAAAAATTAAGCTCATATCTGTCATAGGTATGTTTTTACTACTACTACTTATGTGTTCATATATGTTCCAGGCTGGAACCATGGGTCTCTCATCTCTGCAGATGCTTCTCTGAATCATACAAGAATTATGGTATGTAATATCCTCACACGCAAGCTTCTTTGCTAGCTATGCTTTCGGTTTGGTTTTCTGCTATTTTCATTCACTGAACTGACCAAGAGTGGTAGTCCGCTGAAGGTCATCGAGTGGCGGAGAAGGTGTGATAGACCATAGTGGAAGCCGGGACAGACACGCCAGTGCAGGCACTTCGACACTGGCGATCATGGGCATCGCAACTCCAGCGGTAAGGTAACCAAAACTCCTCTCTCGCAGGACTATTGTATGATGCCGTTGCAGAACATCAGCGTCATGCTGTCGTGTATGTTATAGAGTTCATGACATCAAGGTGCGAAGAAATGCGTCGGTTGCGAACCTGACTAGGAAAAGAATAAAAACAACAAGAGAAGCAGTGACAATGTCCAGCTGCAGCACTCGAGTGTGAGCTGGCAAAATGCTAAGGGTAAGGCCATGACTACGGCCAACGAGGTACGCATGGATGCAGTAGGCTCCTAGCCGAGTTATCCTCTCATCCCATCCCTATTCTTGACATTTTCTTGAGTTGACCTTTTTACTAAACTGAAGGAGTTCTCTTCCATACATTTTAGCTCTTACTTATACATATTGTCAAACTGTAAGTGTTACAGAAATTTGCTTTCTGCATCTTTGTTGCAGCCAAAGCAAGCACCTGACAGCACATCACCTGGAGTGTGCTCAGACGTGTCCGCTACGTGCGCCTACTCATCAACAGAAACACATGTTTATGCATTGATTATAGTTGCACAGATGTATCCTGGAGTATGCAGAACATCAACTCATTTTTCTTATGCATTTTTTAGGATTTTAGTAAAGAACCACCCTTATGATGATATGCATGTTTGGCTCCTGATATCATGTAGTATACAAGTATGTGTAGACTGTATGCCACCTATTGTATTATATAATTATGCCTTTTTCATTTAACTTATTCCATACCCTTTGATTATAACTTCTTGTCTGCCATATGACCTTGACATGTCTGTTTGATGCTTTTTTTTCATATATTAGCTCATGTTATTTAAGTTGATGAAAGTACTCTAGGACTGCATGTGTGATGATACACATGTATGATCTTGAGCAAGTCTTTGATATATCTATGCTTTTGTTTTGCAGCTATGTGAATGATGGTCACATGAATGGTTTGTTAGGAGTCAGTAGATCCCTTGGTGACTGGCATCTTGATGGAAAAGGGCTGGTAGGCTTGGAGGAGGCCCCCTGGGTTGCTGAACCACAGGTGATCCTCCATGTAGTGTTTATGACTAATATTGATTTGCCCTTTCTAAACTTGTTATGACATATTTGTCTTCTCCAGGTGGACCGTTGTTAGCATCCTTTATGGTCCAGTTGCATTAGCTGTCAAGGAAGAGACATAGTGACTTGGTTGTTATGTTGTTTATTTTTTGATTGCTCGTGTTTCCTTTCACAACTGCAAGAGGTGAGAACTGTAGTCTCTAAGAGATATTTTCGAAATTTTCAGAATATGCTTTCATTTTATTTTGTTGTTGGTTCATGTGCGTAATAAATTTGATCTTCTATTCCAATGATATATTTTACACAAGATATGTAGGCTACGCATAATTGTGTTAAATGTTTACATCTTACCAATTCATGAGAACTTTGCCATGTTTCTTCTTTTATTGAGTGTATACTTGTGTGATCTATATATTTGGCATAGTGGACAGTAAGAGATGGAGTATTATTTTCTTGACTGCTTTGAGATATTTCATATTGATACTATCATGGATATGAATAACTCCTATTAGTTAATTTGTCGCTACCGTCTTCAGCTTTTTTCTAACAATCTAAATTGGTCATGTGTCATAGTTAGTATATACTTCAACAACTTATGGTGTCCATAAGCTATGCTTTTATTTAATGCCTTCATAGTGCATAATGTACCTCTAGAAGTATGACTCACCATTTAAAGTAGGTTATTTGTGGTTGTCATTCTGGTGCAGTCTTATATTGGACAACCAAATAAGATATATGGATAAATCATGATCAGGATGCTTAACTTGGATGGATTTCATCGTCGTTGTACATCTGAAATTTCTTTGCTTACTGTGTGCTTGCATGTAACATTTTCTTATTAGTAAACATTTGTATTTACCCTTGTGCAGGTGTGATGCACTAGCCTATGATTTCATCGTCGTTGTATATCCATAGTTTCTTCCAACTCTTGTTATATATACATGCTTGTCACATTTTCTTGTTTTCCATCTATATATAATGATAGGCTTAATCCAATATAGACTGAGCTAAAATATTTTCTGTATATTATACTTTTCTATGGTCCGGTAAGATTTTTTTATTATGAAGAGAAATTTAAAGTATGATCTTAGTAAATTTCTCACTTTCCTATTGTAGTTCTTATTCTGACAACGTTGTGAAACATTTGTTTTCAGCATAGAAGGTACATATTAGCAGTATCAGAGATTTGCGGGAGACAAAGAACCTGGATGAAGGAGATGCAAGTAGTAACAATGTAAAATAATCTCTATAGCTTTTCTTATTGCATAGCATCCACTTCAATTCAGTCAGTCTATATTTATGAAGTTTCCAGAAATGCAATGTGCATGATGAACTGCTCACCATTACCTATGGTGCTCTTTAAATGACTGGGTGGGAGGGTAGTATTGCACTGGACTTTTCTTTTTTTCCTTTTTGATAAAATAATTGGGCTTGCAAACTATTTTATAGATTTCAAGAATGGTATAAGCCGGTATACTAGAAAACAGGACTACAGTACCAAAATGGAGTAGGTTGTAGGCAGCCATCTGAAAATTCCTTGAATTATTTGTCGTTGTCCTAATCTGCACCATATATTCATATAAAGAAACCTCCACAAGTCTTCCTTTATTGGAGTTCTCAAAACAATTATGTCAAGCGCAAACTGAAACATCATGGAAAGCCGGCTTGAGATGGCATGTTTCGCTGAGGAGTTGAGCCATCTGCGTGAGTTTCAGGAGGAGACAGTGCAAGTCGGCTTTGGTTGGTGTGTTCGTGGGCAAGAAAATATGGGTTAGGAGATTTTCAGTTTCTCTAAATTTTAGTATATTCAGAAAGGACTGAGCATAGCGTACTGAATCTGTTGATTTATTTCATCCACATTTTAAAAAAACGAAAATCTTGAATGATTGTTGCTCTCGCTGGGTTGTCGCTTTTTAGAATATAGCTTTCAGCCTTCACACATACATCAGTTGACTATTCTATTTTCCTTTTTTGTGGAACACAATATCCACACGTACATTTATTTGCTTACGCTTTCTATTTTGAGCTTCTCATTGAGCTTCAAGGTTAGCATACACTGATAACTAAGTAGCTAACTCCTTGCCATTGTATTGTTTAGATTGGCGATGCAGGAGGTTCAGTGTCACATACCATAGAAGAAATGACTGAACCTGCTTTTTTCTCTCTATATGATATTCCAAATACCATGTTTGAGTGTTTCGTTTCAGGATCTCTATCCAGGTTAGTTCTACGGTATCTAAGCAACTCATTTCACTCTGCCATGACCCAGTTACTTACTGCCACAATTACTTGCTTTCTTTCAAAGTAGTTAAAAATCTTATTTAGAGTGTATTTAATTGTACGTCAATCCAAGCTATGTATCCCTGTGCCACAATCACAATTAGCAGCAAACATGTGCTAAGAAATTTGGTGTACCAGTTACCATGGATGTACCACCAAACAGAGGAATCCCATTCACGAGGAACAAAGTTTTCTATTAAAAATGGACTAGGCTCCCTTGTCTTCCTGTTCTACTTTTCTCATCACAGACATTTGGTACTTGCAAAGGATTGCCATGCTTCTCTGAGCAGCTCGACTGACCAGGAAGCAGTGTTTAGGAAAGGCTATTCTATGCTTACTAGGTGAAATAAAATGTAGGTCTTCGATGTTTTAGGTGTGTATAAACCGTTGTAATCCTCCGTAAATTTGTATTCCCACTGTGGATCTGGATGCTACTCCTTTAAATATATGACTGATGTAAGTTTGCAACTTCTGTTCATGACTATTGTAATATATTTCTATATTCTCACTCCTTCTATGTGTTATATATTTTTATGCATTTTCTTGTGTGCTCGATTTTTAGATAACGCTCGTGAGGCATGGTTCCATTAGATTTTGCTCTTTGTTGTAAGGTTAGCTCACAAGCATCGTTATCTTCTGCTTATGATACAAAATGACTCTCTATCTAATAAGATTGTTTATATATAATATCTTCATTGTCCTTCAAAACGATTGTTTATACCGTGTTGCCCGCGAAGCGGGCAAGCGAGCGGCAAGCCGCGTTTCCTACCTAGTAATCGTAGATGAGGGAGAAGTAATCCTTGATTGTAAAAGCACACTTCTTTCTGTCGTAGATCGATCAATTAAGGATGTAAGACGATGTAGCGTAGCGGTGCAATTGACATACTTGTTTGTAGAAGTACAAAGCTTTGTGTTGTATGTGAATTAATTGATTATTCGGATGTACAAAAAATATTGTGGTGACAATTAATTAACGTTCTTGTCTTGATGAATTGAAACCCTAGTTCGTGGACGATATAATTATACCACTACTCCTACTACCCAGCTGGCCAGCTCGGCATCTGATCTTGCCATTTGCTGCTATTGAGTTAGGGCATCATCCAAAGCACCCGCTCTTGCTTACTTCTAGTCTACTGCTACCTCTCCATTTCGCCCCAAGACAGCACGGACAAGAATACCCTCTCCATATTCCCGGCCGCCTCAGTTTGTAACGCATCATCGACAGGAAGTAGAGGGCTGTAGGACCTATATACTCTAGATTTATTTAAATTTTGAAAAAATCGAGACATCTATTTTGGGAACAAGAAAGTAGATGTTTACTACTACACGGTTCTATATTTCCTTTGTATTTTCTTTCGTGAAATAACAAAAAAAACTTTTCGACTTTGGCAACTTCCACGAGTCCGGTTTATATATGATAAAGAGAGCGCTTCGAGTGACGTCGTTGACACATCGTACCCCAAATCCTCTTGCGTATCATCAGTTGTTATGCCTGATAGTCACGCCCCGAGGGCGCAGAGAGGATTTCAGTGTTATGATTTTTTTAGTATTTTCCAGGATATTTATTGGATTCCCAGATATGGTTATGACTTTTGTACTCCCTCTATTCAAGAAAAGATGTCGCAGCTCGTCACCCTCCTAGTTCAAATTTGTTTTTGCAAAAACATCCCTAATACAGTCGAACCGTTTCAAATTTGGTCAGATCAAAACTCAGATCTTGTTGCCCCCCCCCCCCCCGCGGTCTCTGGCGTCCCCGTGGTCCGCCGCTTCGGTCGCTGCCGGAGGGAGCCCAAATGGGATCGCCGCTAGAGGGATCCCGCATGGGCCGCCCCACTTTGACCCTGCTCGTCATCGGACGGATCCCGCAGGGTCACCCCGCTTGTCTTGTGATTCCGGCGCTAGGCGAGCTCACCGGCACCAGGAACTTGGCGGCGTACAGCTCAGTGGCATCTGTGTAGTCGAGGCGGTGCAGTATGATGAAGTTGTTCGGCTGCCCCGCCCGTAGTGTGATGTCGGCACTTGTCGAGCTCGCTGGCGTCCACTTCCCAAGCTCTGTGGCCTCGTCCATCTCCTGGCCGCGAGCTCGCCTTCATCCACCTCCCAAGCACTGCCGATTCTTCAGGATCCTCCACGGGAATTGCCACTTCTGAGTTCTCCCTACCATCGGTGAAGCTCGCTGTTTACTCCCTCTTCGAGTTTCAAGAAGAACTTATAAGCTCTGATTCAGAGTTGCAACTAATTGTATAGTACATCCGACTTGAACTGTAATGGCAGGATAGTAAACAGTGCATCAGAGCTTAAGTTTTGTAATAGCAGGATAGTAATTCTACAGTACACAAAGGAGCAAAGAATGGTCAATTTGACTGGACAAATCATTCTCAGTTTGTGATTTGTTGAGAGAACTCACTGTATCCACTTTTGGATGAGCCTGAGTATATTTACAAGCATTCTTAGTTTGTGCTTTGTTAAGAGAACTCAATGTATCCACTTCACCATAGCAACATCTTGGAGTGTCTTACTTAGTCTCATGTATATATATGGTATTGTTAAATCAGCTCCCTATATACATACATGGTGATGAAATCTGGAGTTAGAGAAATGTCCATAATTGCTTGTGAGTAGGAATAAAATTGCGAAATGTCCTTTAACTAAGTGCTCTGTAATAAATTACAATTAGAATGATGTTTCTAAAACTATCCTAACTAGATGTGCATACTGCATAGTAGTAGTACTGCATACAATCAATCTCTATCTCTGGAATAAAATGCAGATAAATTCATAAATTATTCTTCATCTATTCCTCCTCGATATCTTCCAACAAAATAAAACATGAACAAGTTCAGTTGGCTCCTTGTTGTTCTCAAATATTTATAAGAAAAAAATACATCAGTTGAACAATATGGCTCAGCACAATGCTACTTCTACCATTTCAAATAAATTTACCTAAAAAAGGTTTCAGTAAAGAAAACCAATGTTCCAGTACCACTTCAAGTAAGAATGGCGGTGTTTCTATAATAGCATGACAAAAATAAATGGGGACAAATAAAAATAAGCAAATTAGGAAAGAGCATACCCTTCCACAAAAGAAAGTTGTGTATCAGCAACAATAATGCTACTCCAGTATAAAGTATCAAGGAGGTAGCCACAATAAAATAGACCAAAAACTGAAATAATGATGCTTCTAAGATTACCACAGTACATCTCAAATGCAGTGAGTTCGGACTAGTATAGACTACACCCTACAGCTCAAATGCAAAAGTAAGCAATCTGTCAATGACTGGAATTGCCAGGAAAACTAAAACTATCCATTGAATCCACTATAGTGTATCATCAGTTGTTATGCCTGATAGTCACGCCCCGAGGGCACAAAAAGGATTTCAGTGGTTATAATTTTTTTTAGTACTTTCCAGGATTTTTATTGGATTCCTAGATATGGTTATGATTTTTGTAGTATTTTTCCATAATTTTTACTGCACTCCAAAATAAGGTTATTATTTTTTCTATTATTTTACTTGATTTTTAGTGGACTCCAAAATATGGTTATGGTGTTTCCATACCTGGCCATCGGGCCGGGCTTGGCCCGCCCGTGAAACGCCGGTGCCATGGCGGGGCCATGGCCTCAAGAACGCGGGTCGGCCCGACACGTCCTATAAAGCTTGCATACAGTGGGAATATATAGGCAAAAAGATGTTTGCCTGGGGTTCAAACACGCGGCATCGACCTCTCGCTCCGTCCCTTTAACCACTACGCCACAAAAACTTTGGTAGTACTATAGGATACTCGGAATATTTTATATGTTAATTTTATGGGCGAGCAAAAAAAGCCAACAATCCCGCATGCCTCACATGCCATGGGCCGGCCCGTATGGCCTTCGCGCGAGCTACACGGGTCGTCGCGTGTCATGCCAGACTAGACCCGTGACGGCCGTGCTGGGCCGGCCCGTTGGCCAGGTATGAATGTTTCTAGCATTTTCCATGATTTTTAGTGGACAAAAATGTGGTTCTTATTTTTTTTTGTATTTTCCATGATTTTTAGTGGATTAGAAAATGGTTATCAAGAACCCTCGAGGGTCATTTTGAAGCATAAGGAAATGATTTTTGAGACCCCTCCAGGGTCGTCGAAAACCCTCCTGGGGCATCTTGAAGCCTAGGAAATTGGTTTTCGAGACTCCTCGAGGGTTATCGAGACTCCTCAGTAAACCTCGAGGGTTGTCATGAACCCTCAAGGGTCAGTTTAAAGCCTAGGGAAACGTTTGTCGATACCCTTCGAGTGTTGTCGACAACACTCATGGTTCTTCTTGAAGCCTAGGGAAATAGTTGTCGAGACCCCTTGTGGGTCATTTAAAATTTACACAACATAAGGTTTCAAATTTGCAAGTTCTAAAATTTATAGGAATTTAAAATTGCCACAAGATAAGGGTTCAAATTTAGCAATTTATACTACACTAGAAACTTTAATTAAAATGATTGTTGCCACAACAGAATGAAGATAATTCACCAGGACAAAAACACAAGGGGTTTAAATATAACAGTACCACCACAACACAAATAGTTCAACAGAAACATACACATGTCAAGCTAAATAGATAGAGTTCAATAAGTGGTTCACCATACTACATGTCAACATTATAAATCACTCATCATATGGTGTCTTTGTATTCTTCACATTGTTCTTGAAACCATCATTATCCTTGAGCAGATCATAGGGCATGTACTCGAGCTTTTTCTTTTCCTCTTTTATGGTCTCCCTTTCACCATCCAATTTCTACTGCCTGGCATTCATTATCTCAAGCAGAGACTTCTGCACCTGCACACCCAATTCATTCTTCAACACTTGCACTTAATTCTTCGGCACATCTCTTTCTTTCTCCATCTTTCCCAAATCCTTCTCACTATATTTCTTAATCTCCCTAAAGTTACCTACAGCACCCCTTTCTCAGTTGCTTCCATGAATTTTTTCACATCATCTAAGAGAGTTGAGTGTTTATTCTCTGATTGTTCTTGTCATCGGCTAGCTTCTTCACCAACTTGGCATTCTCAACCCACCCTCTCATCAATTCTAGCACTATTGGCATCATAATGCATTCGCCACATCCTACTTAAAGCATGCTTCAGTGTTTATGGTTTTCTAGCCACTCTTCAACATCTAACCAAGACATAAAGCCACAATTCATGAATTCCTACAAAAATAGATTATGACAGTAATCAGCACCATATACACTATGTTGGAGATATGCCCAAGAGGCAATAATAAAGTGGTTATTATCATATCTTTATATTTATGATAAGTGTTTACATACCATGCTATAATTGTATTACCCGGAAACATTAATACTTGTGTGATTTGTAAACATGTAAGAGTCCCTAGTAAAACCTCTTGTTAAACTAGCTTGTTGGTTAATATATGATCATGGTTTCCTGATCATGAATATTGAGATGTTATTAACAACAAGGTCATATCATTAGGAGAATGATGTGATGGACATACTCCTATAGTTAAGTGTAGCATAAGATCAAGTCATTTAAATAGTTCACTTGCTATAAGTTTTCAAATACATAGTAACCTAAATCCTTCGACCATGAGATCATGTTAACCACCATCACCTAATGGATGCTTTGATGACATCAAACATCACTTTGTAACTGGGTGGTTATAACGGTGACATTGAGTGTTCGGAAAGTATGTGTTGAGGCACATGGATCAAGAGTGGGATTTGTACATCCATATGACGGATAGATATACTCTAGCTCCTCTGATGGAATGTCATCCAATTATCTTGCAAGCATGTGACTGGCTCACAAGGGATCACATATCACATGAACGAGTAAAGAGTACTTATCGGTAACGAGGTTGAACTAGGTATGCAGAGATACCGATGATCAAACCTCGGATAAGTAAAGTATCGTGAGACAAAGGGAAATTGGTATCGTATGTAAATGGTTCATTCGATCATGAAGTAATCGTAGAAATATGTGGGAGCCATATGAATTTCCAGATTCCTCTATTGGTTATTGATCGGAGAAGAGTCTCGATCATGTATGCATAATTCACGAACCGTAGGGAGACACACTTAAGGATTCAATGTTGTTTCGTAGATATGGAATATGAGTAAATAGACCGAATGTTGTTCGGAGTCTCGAATGGGATCCGGGATATCACGAGGAGATCCGGAATGGTCCAGAGAATAAGATTCATATAAGCAAAGTCCAACTCCAGAGTTCGGGAATGGTTTCGATGTTTTCACCGGAATGTTCTAGAAGGGTCTAGAAGTTCCACCGATTCGGAGTGGGAAGGGTACATGGATGTGACATGACAAAGTGGATGAAGGGTTTCGCGGCATAGTAAATCAAAATTTTCTACGGATGCGAACAGAGGGAAAGCCAAGATCTAATCTAGGAGATGCAATCAACGAGATAGATTGGATTAGATCTTCATACCCTTGAAGATTCGCACGATGAACGCTCATTTAACGTGGGTGATGTAGTCGTTTCGCTTATCCTCCTCGTGATCCGATCCGATCTAGCACCACAAGTGGCGGTGCCTCCGTGAGATGCACACGTGCAGCACCTCGGACGTCTCCTCCTTCCTCGGACCAGCGAGTATGGTGGAGATAGATTGGATCTACAACACGACGATGTGGTGTATATGGTGGAGAATTTCTGCTGCAGGGCTTCGCCTACAAACAGTCGGGAGGGAGAGAGGAAGGTAGCAAGGCAGCTAGGGCTTGGAGGAAGGTGTGTGGTTGTGGGGGGAGGGGGCGCACCACCCCTCTATATATAGAGGGGGGGCGGCCAGCCCTTGCCCCTCCTCCAAGCCTATCTCTAGTTTAAACAATTTAAACTCTCCCTTATCTAGAAATCCTATCTCTAGATTTAAACGATTTAAACTCTCCCTTATCTAGAAATTCTATCCCGAGATTTAAACGAGTCAAATCTCTCTAGAATCGGCTGGGCCCTATGGGGCCTTGTGCCCCTGGCCCAATGCGGCCAGGACAGGAAAGTTTTACCCGGCCGGGGTGCACCAATAGCAACACACGCTCGATCAACCTCGGAAAAACCAAATCAAAACCCAACGAGGCTTTCACGACTGAACAATCACAGGATTCAGAAATATTTCAGGGGGCCACCCCTTAAGTAGATTCCGCAACGAAGCTAGCTGACTCCGAGACGGCCTCAAGGTTTGTGGGGCCGGCGGTAAACGACTGGGAACCCGAAAGTGTGGCTGGGCTTGTCGCTACCACGTAAACGGGTCACAATTCCTAAACAGTACAGTGTGCCCCTCGCACAATCGTAAATAAAGCAGTAAAGCATGGCATAAGTACAGGATCGTAAATAAAACCTCAAACTAGTTTGTGGCCCCTAGAAATAAGACTGAATCAAGCTCTGGCTCAGGGGGGTCCCATATACCTCCCGGATGTGGATAGCGCGATAAATCAAGGAACAGGAATCAAGTACTCGGGGTCTTACGGGACACAAGTGGGCGTTCGGAAACCAAATATTATCTATCACCCACCGATGCCTCTGCTTATTCAATTTTAGTTGTTAAATAGAAATTAAAGTGACAATAAGTAAAACTAGAATCATCTCCAACAACAACATGCGGCAATTCATCAGCAACTGTGGCATATGACGACACACATCCGCACTTGAGCAAGCAACTACGACGCCATAAGTCCAACTATCTACCAAACAATGGTACTAGGATGTGTCCAAGGCAATATAGGGCTGCAAGGAATTTCACGGCGAAAACTAGAGCATCGCAACACAGATAGCAATAGATCAACAGGAAGGAGTAAATTACTATAAAGTAAGATAGGTAGAAAGGGGGAGATGCTCGCCTGAAAACATTGTTGAGGGGTTCAACCGAAGATCGGGGCGAAGCTCACATCAACTCAACGGCCTTATCCGCGAAGAAGCAAAACACTAGAATAAACACCGGACGCAATATTTAATACAACGGCGGGAGATCGGCATGATGCACGTATGATGAATGACATGGCAAAGATGCGATGCAATTAGGTCAAATTAAGCGGAACCGGGGTCCCGACAATTAATTAGATGGTGCAAGTTGTTTAGTACCCCTGCAATTTAAATGTTGGTTCAACAAGGCAAGATAAGATACCGGTTCGCTACACAAGTTTAAATGAGGCCGATATGAGACTAGATTTGCCCGCATATGGGCCCCATATTTAATTATTAGGTGAATCGGCATAAGGCCCCCAAACCACAGACAAGGATGCATGCAAGACAGTTATGATGCGACAAGTCGTATTATGATATAAAAAAATAGGGTTTCGAGAAGGGATTCACACATTGAGGGGTCTCGACGAACTTGGGGTTCCGGGGGTTCGGGGTTCAGGGTCCAGGGTTCGACGGTTCGGTCTCAACGGGATCGTTCTCGGACTCCGGGATTAGGGTCTTCGGATCGGGGTAGTAGATCTTGTCGCTTGGTATCCGTGAAGCAGAACTTGTAGTCCGGTGCCGGGGCGCATCGGGTCCGTCCTGGTCGGTGTTGATCTTGCCGGGCCCGCGAAGATCTTGTCGGGTCCCACCGGGTCGATCTTGAGGTTTCCGTGACGTAGGTCTTGGTGGTGCCGTCTTCGTTTGTCGATGTCGGACTTGGGTGAGTCGGTTACCGGGGTTCGGGCTTGATCTTCGGACTCCGGGTCGGGGTCGGGGCTTGGCGCTCGGGTTCGGGGTGTCGAGGCTTGGTCTCCGGGGTTCGTGAGGCGGACTTGCATTTGAGGGTTCCACCGAAAACCGTGTCGCGTCCGTGATGCAGCTCTTGTGGTTCCTGTTGGAGGCCTTCGGGGACGATTCTTGGTACCGCACACACAAGCACCAACGCAAACACGCACGAGCACCACGCAGGGACTGGACGGGGCGACCTCGGCGACGCCGGCGACGGCGGCTGCTCGGGGCAGATTCGGGGCAGCGGGCTCGCTCGGAGGGTTCTTCCGCGGAGGAGGCAGCGAGGGCCGGAGGCGGTGTAGCTTGGGGGTAAGGTTGGCTCGGCGACGCGGACCGATGAAGCGGGACTGGGCAGTTCGCCGACGCACGTAGGCCAGAGGGCGACGGCGAGGCCACCGGCGGCGCGAGGAGCTGAGGGCGACGGGGGTTGGCGAGCGGCAGGTGGCAGGCCCGTCGCGGCGGCGGCTTCTTCCGTGAGGAGGCGCGGGTCGGGCGAGCTTGCCCGGAGGGGTGCGGTTGGAGGCGGAGGCGGGAGGTCGAGGACGCGTCGACGGAGGCGGGCTCTGCGGCGGTGGCGGTGGGCCGAGAGGCAGCGGCGGCGGCTGCTGGGGAGGGGGCAGGCGGTTGGCGCAGGCTCGCCTGGCAGGAGGGTCGGCGACCGGGCTTCGGGGTCGGGGCAGCCTTGGCGGAGCTGCGAGGAGGAGGGGTTGCCGACTAGAGGATCTCCGGCGAGGAGGCGGGCCAGGCGGAGCTGAGGCGAGCGGCAGGAAGAACCGGAAGTGAGGCGGACCCGGGGGCGGGAGGCGTGGGCTCATGGGAACCAGCAGGAGGCGGCGCGGCGGCCGCGGAGGCTGAGGGGAGGAGGAGAGAGCGTCGGGGTCGGGGTGAAGAGGAGGGCCGCGCGGCCTCGGGGGAGAGACGAGGTGAGGGGAGGGAGGCGCGTGCGGGAGCGCGTGGGTGGGGCCCAGGGGGTCCCACGGGACAGGGGCGGCAGGTGGAGGGTCCCAGGGCGTGGGGCCCAAGGGGAGGCTGGCGCGGCGTGTAGCGAGTGAGCTGGGGATGGTGGGCCCGGCGGGTGGAGGCAGGGTGAGTGGGTTGAGTTGTGTGGTGGGTGAGTGTCTAGGTGGCAGGGTCGGATTGGGTGAGGGAGAGGAGTGGGTGAGGTGGCGGCCTAGGATAGGTGGGGGTGATGTGGAGGGGAGGGTTGGGTAGATTTTTGGGTAGGTTTAGGAATTAGAGGGGCAGGTTTGGGGTGGACCGATTTAAAATAAACAGGGGTGGTCGTTCGGGTCAATCGGCCCGTTCGACTGCCCCGCAAAAATAAATATAAATTTTATTTGTTTTAAAAACACCATTTGCAAACCTATAGCAACAACAAAAATAATTCCGGAGACCCGGTGTTTGGCGTTTGAATAAAAGATGGGGCGTTTAGAAACAAAACGGCTTTGCGAAAATTAGTTTTGGCAAACAATGCATGATGATTACGATGCAATGCACAAATTCAACGCGATTTTCTAGTAGTGGTTAAGCGGGATGCCACAATTCGACACCACTAACAATGGATCTCGCCCTCGAGATCCGCCTCATGGTACCGGAAGGAAGGGTCGGCGATCTGCGTCTTCTTGCTTCGTGTAGATCCTCGCGACACCACTAACGAAGGTTCCTTCTTCATCTGGGAATCGGCGACACCACCAACAAAGGGTCGTTGTTCCTGATCGTCGAGGGCACACTCCGGGGAAACAAAGGACGAAGTTGAAGGTAAGGCCACCTCTAACTTCCATGGATAGAGTAAAACTGCTAGATCCACTGATCCGACGTACAAGAGCGAATGATAAGAGCAGTGGTAGGGTAGCTACTCCATCCCGCACTCAAACCATTACTCTGCACGCGAATAAGCGGATTAAGCATTCAACTCTCGTAATTAGACTGAAGATCTCGACAAGCGAGGTTCGGAACAACGGAGTGATGCAGACTCTGCATCGGATCCGGCGTAGATGATGTCGTCGCGACGGAAACAACGGAAGATACAACAGGAATCGTATGAAAGACACACTGATTAGGTTTCGCGATGGTTCCATTGGCATGAACAACACATGCTCAAGGTATACTCCAACTTCACCAATGCTCGTCCTTCTCATCATGTTTTTCAACGACACTGATACCCGGCAAGGAACACATATGGATAAGATCTCAAGAACAAAAGATCGGATGAAGGGCACAACAGAACAGTTGCAGATTGATGATCATAGCACCTCCGTTACAAAAGGGGAGAAAAAGAAACCCTGAAGGTACGACGGAAACCCAACCACGAGAATTCCTGGACTCAAAGAAATAGACGAGAGCGGATTCAAAACACGTAGAGATAAGAGGAGAATAGCAGAGGGTAAGGAGTAAAACCAGACCTAATCAGAGCTATCCAACCGATTTTCAAAAATAGTTTTGACACTCTACTTCGGCCGTTAGCTAGGTTATCCTGATTTGGACTTGTGGTATCGCAACCGCTGAGCTCGATACCACTCAGTAACACCCTCAGAATCGGACCTATGCAAGTTTTAGCAAAATTCGCCAAACCCGCATAGAAACGATTCAAAGGTGCCACCGAGCACTTTCTGCGGGTGGAAAACGAGTAATAACATTACACAACAGTCCTCGATGGGACCCCAGAGCAGATATATATAAATGACTCAAAGAGTCAAGAATACGAATATAATATACAAGATCCAAATCGCCTTGAAAATGATCGGCGTCCGACTACGGACAAGATGCAAATGGGGCTAAGAGCCCGAAGAATAACCAATGGCGTCCATAACCTGCCCGCCAAGCGGAAGGGTAACCCGCTAACGACGCCGATCTCAAAACACCTGCTTAAACAAAGGGGTGCCGACAAAGGGCAAAGGAAAAAGAAGGAGCGTCAAGATCGAGGCCAAGACAGCGAGGCTAGAATTGCGGTCCTCGCCTACATAGGTATGGTGGATGGCGGCAGCAGCATGCACTAAACAACCTATAGAGACTCGATACAACTGGCGTCAATCAGAGAGGGGTGAGAGGGACCTATTCGGATCCAACCTGATACTATCATCAAACAAACCCATCCTGGCGTTTCCCCCTCGAGACCAACGAGGAAGTCAACCGGGGAACTCACACGGTTGGCAATTTTACTTATTCAGTTATAGTTGCGGCACTTACTAGTCAGGTATAGATAATCATCCTGATAAACTAAACAGTGGGCACTTTTAGTTAACCATTCCGTTATAGTGGCGGTACTTACTAATCAGATACAGATAGCATGAGATAAACCCAAACCCAGCAGTTGTTGGTACTTTTATTCAGCCCTTTCGTTGTAGTTGCAATACTTACTAGTCAGATACACTTGTCGCAAGCGACAACCAAACAAGCAATTGTGGGCAGTATTAATTAGCCATTCCATTATAGTGAAGCTGATTACTAGTCATTATAAGTCAAATTTATAGCAGTAAACTTTAGTTATGCTTGTCTATGATCAAGAAACTGTGCTCCAAGTCGTCCATAACCGCGGACACGGCTTTCAGAAAGTTTTACCCGGCCGGGGTGCACCAATAGCAACACGCTCGATCAACCTCGGAAAAACCAAATCAAAACCCAACGAGGCTTTCACGATTGAACAATCACGAGATTCAGAAATATTTGGGGCCACCCTTAAGTAGATTCATAGCGAAGCTAGTGACTCCGAGACGGCCTCAAGGTTTGTGGGGCGGTGAACGATGGAACCCGAAAGTGTGGCTGGGCTTGTCGCTACCACGTAAACGGGTCACAATTCCTAAACAAAGATGTGCCCTCGCACAATCGTAAATAAAGCGATAAAGCATGGCATAAGTACAGGATCGTAAATAAAACCTCAAACTAGTTTGTGGCCCCTAGAAATAAGATGAATCAAGCTCGCTCGTGGGGTCCCATATACCTCCGGATGTGGATAGCGATAAATCAAGGAACAGGAATCAAGTACTCGGGGTCTTACGGGACACAAGTGGGCGTTCGGAAACCAAATATTATCTATCACCCACCGATGCCTCTGCTTATTCAATTTTAGTTGTTAAACAGAAATTAAAGTGACAATAAGTAAAACTAGAATCATCTCCAACAACAACATGCGGCAATTCATCAGCAACTGTGGCATATGACGACACACATCCGCACTTGAGCAAGCAACTACGACGCGCAAGTCCAACTATCTACCAAACAACAGGTACTAGGATGTGTCCAAGGCAATATAGGGCTGCAAGGAATTTCACGGGTACGAAAACTAGAGCATCGCAACACAGATAGCAATAGATCAACAGGAAGGAGTAAATTACTATAAAGTAAGATAGGTAGAAAGGGGGAGATGCTCGCCTGAAAACTTTGTCGAGGGGTTCAACCGAAGATCGGGGCGAAGCTCACATCAACTCAACGGCCTTATCCGCGAATAAGCAAAACACTAGAATAAACACCGGACGCAATATTTAATACAACGACGGGAGATCGGCATGATGCACGTATGATGAATGACATGGCAAAGATGCGATGCAATTAGGTCAAATTAAGCGGAACCGGGGTCCCGACAATTAATTAGATGGTGCAAGTTGTTTAGTACCCCTGCAATTTAAATGTTGGTTCAACAAGGCAAGATAAGATACCGGTTCGCTACACAAGTTTAAATGAGGCCGATATGAGACTAGATTTGCCCGCATATGGGCCCCATATTTAATTATTAGGTGAATCGGCATAAGGCCCCCAAACCACAGACAAGGATGCATGCAAGACAGTTATGATGCGACAAGTCGTATTATGATATAAAAAAATAGGGTTTCGAGAAGGGATTCACACATTGAGGGGTCTCGACGAACTTGGGGTTCCGGGGGTTCGGGGTTCAGGGTCCAGGGTTCGACGGTTCGGTCTCGACGGGATCGTTCTCGGACTCCGGGATTAGGGTCTTCGGATCGGGGTAGTAGATCTTGTCGCTTGGTATCCGTGAAGCAGAACTTGTAGTCCGGTGCCGGGGCGCATCGGGTCCGTCCTGGTCGGTGTTGATCTTGCCGGGCCCGCGAAGATCTTGTCGGGTCCCACCGGGTCGATCTTGAGGTTTCCGTGACGTAGGTCTTGGTGGTGCCGTCTTCGTTTGTCGATGTCGGACTTGGGTGAGTCGGTTACCGGGGTTCGGGCTTGATCTTCGGACTCCGGGTCGGGGTCGGGGCTTGGCGCTCGGGTTCGGGGTGTCGAGGCTTGGTCTCCGGGGTTCGTGAGGCGGACTTGCATTTGAGGGTTCCACCGAAAACCGTGTCGCGTCCGTGATGCAGCTCTTGTGGTTCCTGTTGGAGGCCTTCGGGGACGATTCTTGGTACCGCACACACAAGCACCAACGCAAACACGCACGAGCACCACGCAGGGACTAGACGGGGCGACCTCGGCGACGCCGGCGACGCCGGCTGCTCGGGGCAGATTCGGGGCAGCGGGCTCGCTCGGAGGGTTCTTCCGCGGAGGAGGCAGCGAGGGCCGGAGGCGGTGTAGCTTGGGGGTAAGGTTGGCTCGGCGACGCGGACCGATGGGCGGGCTGGGCAGTTCGCCTTACGTAAACCGAAGCGCGAGGAGCCGAGGGCGAGGGTTGGCGGCGGCGAGGCAGCGAGGCGCCGTGGCGGCGAGCTTGCCTGGAGGAGCGGGGTTGGAGGCGGAGGCGGGGAGGTCGAGGACGCGTCAGAAGGAGGGCGGGCTCCTGCGGCGGTGGCGGTGGACGCCGGAGACGGCGGGCGGCCTCGGAGGAGGGCAGGCGGTTGGCGAGGCTCGCGAGGCGACCGGGCGGAGCTTCGAGGTGAGGGCAGCGCTTGGCGGAGCTGCGAGGAGGAGGGTTGCGGCGATTAGAGGATCTCCAGCGAGGAGGCGGCAGCGAGCCGGAGGGAGCTCGGCAGCCTTGTGGCGAAGAACGAAGTGCAGGCGGACCGGGCAGGCGAGGCGTGGGCTCATGAGGGAAGCAGCGGGAGGCGGCGCGGGCGCCTGCAGGAGGAGAGAGCCCCAGCGTCGGGTCGGGTGAAGAGGAGGCGGCCTCGGGAGAGGCAGGTGAGGGAGGAGGCGCGTGCGGAGGCGTGGGTGGGGCCAGGGTCCCACAGGGCGGCAGGTGGAGGTCCCAGGGCGTGGGGCCCAAGGGAGGCCAGCGTGTAGTGAGTGGGGATGGTGGCCCGGCGGGTGGAGGCGGGGTGAGTGGGTGGAGTTGTGTGGTGGGTGAGTGTCTAGGTGGCAGGGTCGGATTGGGTGAGGGAGAGGAGTGGGTGAGGTGGCGGCCTAGGATAGGTGGGGGTGATGTGGAGGAGGTTGGGTAGATTTTGGGTAGGTTTAGGAATTAGAGGCAGGTTTGGGGTGGACCGATTTAAAATAAACAGGGTGGTCGTTGGTCAATCGGCCTGTTCATTGCCCATAAAAATAAATATAAATTTTATTTGTTTAAAAACACCATTTGCAAACCTATAGCAACAACAAAAAATTCGGAGACCGGTATTTGGCGTTTGAATAAAAGATGGGGCGTTTAGAAACAAAACGGCTTTGCGAAAATTAGTTTTGGCAAACAATGCATGATGATTACGATGCAATGCACAAATTCAACGCGATTTTCTAGTAGTGGTTTTGCATCGTCATCATAAGGCATTGTTTGCATAAAACTATTTTACAAACCCCGATTTGTTTTCCAAACGCCCCATCTTTTATTCAAACGCCAACCCCCGGATGTTCCGGATATTTTGTTTGTCTAAAACTAGTTACAAAGATATTTGAAAATAAAATAAATATTAAATTATTTTTAGTGAGGCGGTCAGGCGGGCGTTTCGACCCGACGACCACCCCAGATTTTACAAACGGTCCAACCTGCCGCCCCATCTAAATCCTACATCTACCTAATATTCTACCCACCACACCTGGCCACATCACTCCCCCCAATCAGAACATGCCACCTCCTCTCACCCTCCCCCATCCACCAATCCCCAAGCGCCACTTGTCCTAGCCTCTCCCTCTCTCTCTAAGCCAACCCCCCCCACTCAGCACACCACACACGCACTCAACACCCCACCCAAAACCCCCCCACACCCGATCCCCCCAGCTGCCCACTGGGCCTTGTGAGCCACACCGCCACGCTGGGACCCACCCGCCTGGCCTCCCTCACTAGAACCGCCCCAGCTCCTTACCCTCTCACTAACCCAGGGCCCACCTCACCCAGCCCCACCACGCCGCGTCTCCCCTGCCTCCCTCCTCCCCGTGGCTCTCTCACCCACCGCTGGCGCCCTTGAGGCGTGACGCGCCTCCTCCAACCTCGCCGATGCCGCCGGCCCGTCGCGTCGAGGCCCGCGCCGAGGCGACGCCTCCCTCCACGGAACCGCTTCCCGTCGTCCTCCCTCCGGCGCGGTGCCCGCCCTCGCCGGTCTTCTCCTCCGTCGAGCCCGCCAGCGCGCCTCCGCGCCTCGGGCCGACCACCTCGCCTCCGGCCCCAACGCTCCCCGCCCGCCTCCGCCCGCGACCCTCGCCGCCTCGCCAGCGCCGAAGCCGCCCAGCGGCCGTCGCCCGGCGCAAACGCTGCGCCTCGGCCTCGCGCCGCCGCCGTGGCCATCCACGCATCCAGCGGGCAGTTCTGGCCCGACCTGGCCGCCCAGGCGTCCGCCACCAGTCACCGTCGCCGCTGCGGCGGAAAGGCCCTCAACAAATCCTCCTTGGGACCTCGCTGGGCCTCCTCCTCCCGCCTCGTCTCGCGCCCGGACCTAGTCCAAGGCCGCCTCCACCGCGCCGACCCACCCTCGCCTGCATCGCGGCTCGCCAAGTCCGGTCGACGTGGGCCCCTTCCCGCCACCTGCTGCCGTCGTTCTGCTGCTGCACCGTATGGATGTCTTGATGCCCGATCTTTGTAATAGCCCCTTTGTGGTGTCGGCTGATGCGGTAAGATGGTAACACTGCCTTGAACCCTCCGGTGAACAAGAGCGGCAGCCGGACATGTACCTCGAAGCCACCCGAACATTCGGTGCGAAGTCCAAGTTCGCCGTCGACAATTGAAACCGGCACCCGGCAAGATCTTCTACCCGATACGGCAAGCTCTACATCTCGGCTACGCTCAGTTCGTCGAGATCCCGGACATCAAGACCTAAGGACGCCAAGACCCCGAACCGAGGACCATGAGCCGACAAGTACTTCCCTCGGACGCCAAAACCGAACCCAAGGAACGTCAAGATCGCCACGAGACCGACAAGCACTTCACCCCGAAGCCAAGACCGACTCGATGGCGCGGGCCCGACAAGACCCTCGCAACGGCAAGACCGACCCTGTGGGACCCGACAAGATCTGCATGCGACAAGAACAACCCGAAGAATCCGGCGCAACCCGGCACCGAACCGAGTACTCCTTTCGAACACCGAGACCACGACGCGACAAGATCTACCCGGGCCGAGAACATCCGTCGAACCCCGAACCCCACCCGTCGAACCACGGACCCCGAACCGGAACCCTAACAAGATCGTCGAACCCTAAATGTGTGACCCTTTTCCTCGATACCCTATTTTATAAATGCATAATAACAACTTGATTGCATATTAAATTGTCATTCCCGCATGCATAGCATTGGTTTGGGGGCCTTATGCGATTCACCTAATAACTAAATATGGGGCCCATATGCGGGCAAATCTAGTCTCATATCGGCCTCATTTAAACTTGTGTAGCGAACCGGTGATATATTCTGTCTTGCTAAAACAACATTTCATTTGCGGGGTAATTAAATAACTTGAACCATTCAACTAATTGCGGGACCCGGTTCCGCTTAATCTTGACCTAATTGCACCTTTGCCATGCCATACATC
Organism: Avena longiglumis; assembly: GCA_030063025.1. Taxonomy (NCBI): domain Eukaryota; kingdom Viridiplantae; phylum Streptophyta; class Magnoliopsida; order Poales; family Poaceae; genus Avena; species Avena longiglumis. The sequence goes on from CP125975.1 coordinate 479,184,263, forward strand.
ATACATGCATCATGCCGATCTTCTGCCGTTTATTAAATATTGCATCCGATGTTTCTTCTAGTGTTTTGGTTCTTCGGATAAGGCCGTTGAGTTGATGTGAGCCGCCCGATCTTGGTTGAACCTTGGCATGTTTTCTGAGCATCTCCCCTTTCTACCTATCTTACTTTTATAGTATTTACTTCCCTCCTGTTGATCTATTGCTATACGTGTTGCGATGCTTTAGTTTCCATTACATGATATACCGCAGCCTATATTGCCTTGGACACATCCTATTGCACATTGTTTGGTAGATAGTTGGACTTGCGTTGTAGTTGCTTGCTCAAGTCTTGGCGTGTGTCGTCATATGCCACGATTCTTGATGTATTGCCGCATGTTGATGTTGGAGATGATTCTAGTTTTACTTATCGTCACTTTAATTTCTTTAACAACTAAAATTGAAATAAGCGAGAGGCATCGGTGGGTGATAGATAATATTTGGTTTCGAGCGCCCACTTGTGTCCGTAAGACCCCGAGTACTTGATACTGTTCCTTGATTTATCGCGCTATCCACATCCGGGAGGTATATGGGACCCCCAGACGAGCTTGATTCATTCTTATTTCTTGGGGCCACAAACTAGTTTGAGGTTTTATTTACGATCTGTACTTATGCCATGTTTACCGCTTTATTTACGATTGTGCGAGGAGCACCTTTGTCTATTTAGGAAGGCGGAGTGATTACGGTATCGACAAGCCCAGCCACACTTTCGGGTTCCCGATCGCTTGACCATTGGCGCTAACCTTGAGGCCGTCTCGAGCTAGCTTACGTTGCGGGTTCTACTCAAAGGGTGGCCCCTGAAATATTTCTGAATCTGTGATTGTTCATCGTGAAAGCCTCGTTGGGTTTTGATTTGGTTTTCGAGGTTGATCGGCGTGTGTTGCTATTGGTGCACCCGGCGGGTAAAACTTTCGAAAGCCGTGTCGCGGATATGGACGACTTGGAGCCTGATATCTCGATCATAGACAAGCATAATTAAAGTTTATTTGCTATAAATTTGACTTATAATGACTAGTAATCAGCTTCACTATAATGGAATGGCTAATTAATACTGCCCACAATTGCTTGTTTGGTTGTCGCTTGCGACAATTGTACCTGACTAGTAAATCTTGCAACTTCTAGAATTGGTGAATAAAAGTACCAACAACTGCTAGGTTTTGGGTTTATCTCATGCTATCTGTATCTGATTAGTAATTGTTGCAACTATAACGGAATGGTTAACTAAAAGTGCCCACTGCTTAATTTATCAGGACAATTACCTAAACCTGACTAGTAATTGCTGCAACGATAACCGAATAAATAAAGCGCCAAGTGTGGGTTCCTCGGTTGACTTCCTCGTTTGGTCTCGAGGGGAAACACCGGGATGGGTTTGTTTGGTGTTAGTTTTCAGGTTGGATCGGTTATGTCATTCTTATCCCTCACGATATCCATGGTTGTATCGAGTCTCTATAGGTTGTTTAGTGCATCTTGCTGCCGCTTGATCCACCATACCTATGTAGGCGAGGACCGCGAATTCTAGCCTCGCCGTGTCTTGTCCTCGATCTTGACGCTCCTTCTTTTTCCTTTGCCCTTTGTCGGCACCCTTTTTGTTTAAGCAGGTTTTGAGATCGGCCGTTAGCGGGGTTACCCTTCCTTGGCACAGGCGGGGTTATGGGCGCCATTGGTTATTCTTGGGCTCTTAGCCCCATTTGCCTCTTGTCCGTAGTCGGACGCCCCATCGTTTTCAAGGTGATTTGGATCCTTGTACCGTGTATTTGTATTCTTGGCTCTTGAGTCGCTGTTATATATATATATCTGTTCTGTGGGTCCCATCGAGGACTGTTGTGTAATGTTATTACTTCGTTTTCCACCCTTACGAAAGTGCTGGTGAGCACCTTTGAATCGTTTCTATGCGGTTTGGTGAATTTTGCTCAAACTTGCATAGGTCCGTCTGAGGTGTTCTGAGTGGTATCGAGCACAACAGTTGCGATACCTACAAGTCGACTGTAGGATGACCTAGCTAACGGCAAGTAGAGTGTCAAAACTATTTTGCAAAATCGGTTGGATAGTTACGGTTGGGTCTGATTTACTCCTTCCCTCTGCTATTCCTCTCTTACCTCTCGTGTTTTGGATCTGCTCTCTTCTCTCTCTGCGAGTCGAGAATTCTCGTGGTTGGGTTTCAATCGTACCTTGGGCTTCGCTTTCTTCCTTTTGTAACGGAGGTGCTACGATCATCAATCTGCAGCTGTTCTGTTGTGCCTTCATCCGATCTTTTGTTCTTGAGATCTTTATCCGTATGTGTTCCTTGCTGGATATCAGTGTCGTTGAAAAACATATGAGAAGGACGAGCTTTGGTGAAGTGGAGTCGACCTTGAGCACGTGTTGTTCATGCCAATGGAACCATCGCGAAACCTAATCAGTGTGCCTTTCATACGATTTCTGCTGGCAGCATCCCTTTGTTCCGGATACCACCTATGAAGATCTTCAGTCTAAATCTCGAGAGTTGAGTTGCCTGATTCTCCTACCCATGTATAGAGTTGATAGTTGGGTCCGGGATGGACTGATCACCCTACCCGACTCTTACTGTTCGCTCTGTACATCGAACTGGTGGATCGATGTAACTTTTCCCTCTTCTAATGGAAGTTAGAGGTGGCCTTATCGTTGATGCCTCTATCCTCGTCCTTTGGTTCTCCGGAGTGCGCTCTCGACGATCAGGGACAACGACTCTTTGTTGGTGGTGTCGCCGATTTCAAGATGGAGGATGAACCCTCGTTAGTGGTGTCGTGAGGATCTACGTGAAGTGGGAAGACGCAGATCGCCGACCTTCCTTCCGGTACCATGAGGCGGATCTCGAGGGCGAGATCCATTGTTAGTGGTGTCGAATTGTGTGGCATCCCATAAAACCACTACTAGAAAAGCGTTGAATTTGTGCATTGCATCGTCATCATAAGGCATTGTTTGCATAAAACTATTTTACAAACCCGATTTGTTTTCCAACGCCCCATCTTTTATTCAACGCCAACCCCGGATGTTCGGATATTTTGTTTGTCTAAAACTAGTTACAAAGATATTTGAAAATAAAATAAATATTAAATTATTTTTAGTGAGGCGTCGAGCGGGCGTTTACCCGACGACTACCCCAGATTTTACAAACGGTCCAACCTGCCGCCCCATCTAAATCCTACATCTACCTAATATTCTACCCACCACACCTGGCCACATCACTCCCCCCAATCAGAACATGCCACCTCCTCTCACCCTCCCCCATCCACCAATCCCCAAGCGCCACTTGTCCTAGCCTCTCCCTCTCTCTCTAAGCCAACCCCCCACTCAGCACACCACACACGCACTCAACACCACACACAAAACCTTCCCACACCCGATCCCCCAGCTGCCCACAGGCCCTTGAGCCACACCGCGCACGCAGGACCCACCAGCCTGGCCTCCCCACTAGAACCGCCCCAGCTCCTTACCCCTCTCACTAACCCCAGGGCCCACCTCACCCAGCCCCGCCCCCTGCCACGTCTCCCACCCGTCCTCTGCCTCCTCCTCCAGCGTGGCTCTCTCACCCACCTTTGGCCGCTTGTGGCCCAGGCGCGCCTCCCTCAACCTCGCCGATGCCGCCCCGGCCGTCGCGTCGAGGCCCAGCGCCAGGCAGCGCCTCCCTCCCATGGAACCGCTTCCCGTCCTCCCCTCCGGCGCGGTGCCCGCCCTCGCCGGTCTTCTCTCCTCGTCGAGCCCCCTTGGCCGCCTCCGCTCGCCTCGGGCCGACCACCTCGCCTCCGGCCCCAGCACTCCGCCCGCCCGCCTCCCGCGCCCGGCGACCCTCGCGCCTCGCCCGGGCAGCGCCAGCCGCCCGCCGCGGCGCTGCGCCTCGGCCTCGCCTGGCCGCGCCCGTGGCCATCCACCGCATCCCATGGGCAGTTCTGGCCCGACCTCGCCGCCCAGCGTCCGCCGCCACCAGTCTGCCACGTCCAGCTGCGGCCGCCGGAAGCCTCAACCGTCCTCCGCTGGGACCTCGCTGGGCCTCCTCCTTCCGCCGGCCTCGTCTCGCGCCCCGACGACCTAGTCCGCGCGCCGCCTCCTCCCCACATCGCGCCGACCCACCCTCGCCTCTGTCCGCGGCTCGCCAAGTCCGGTCGACCGTGGGCCCCCTTCCCGGCCCTGCTGCAGCCGTCGTTGCTGCACCCTGCTGCACCCGTATGGAGGTGCTGATGCCTGTTGCTGTAAGAGCCCCTTTGTGGTGTCGCTGGTACGGTAAGATGGTAACCGCCTTGAACCCTCCGGTGAACAAGGCGGCAAGCGGACATGTACCTCGAAGCCACCGAACATTCGGTGCGAAGTCCAAGTTCGCCGTCGACAATTGAAACCGGCACCGGCAAGATCTTCTACCCGATCTGACAAGCTCTACATCTCGGCTACGCTCGGTTCGTGAGATCCGGACATCAAGACCTAAGGGCGAAGACCCCGAACCCGAGGACCGCGACGCGACAAGTACTTCCCTCGGACGCCAAAACCGAACCGAGGTCCCACGAGACGGACAAGCACTTCACCCGAAGCCAAGACCGACTCGATGGCGCGGGCCCGAGAACCCCATAGCGGCAAGACCGACCTGTGGGACCCGACAAGATACGCATGCGACAAGAACAACCCGAAGAAGAATCCGGCCCAACACCGAACCGAGTACTCCTTTCCGAACACGAGACCACGGACGCGACAAGATCTACCCGGGCCGAGCGCATCCGTCGAACCGAAACCCCAGAGTCGAACCACGGACCCGACCCGAACCGGAACCCTAACAAGATCGTCGAACCCTAAATGTGACCCTTCCCTCGATACCCTATTTTATAAATGCATAATAACAACTTGATTGCATATTAAATTGTCATTCCCGCATGCATAGCATTGGTTTGGGGGCCTTATGCCGATTCACCTAATAACTAAATATGGGGCCCATATGCGGGCAAATCTAGTCTCATATCGGCCTCATTTAAACTTGTGTAGCGAACCGGTGATATATTCTGTCTTGCTAAAACAACATTTCATTTGCGGGGTAATTAAATAACTTGAACCATTCAACTAATTGCGGGACCCGGTTAAGCTTAATCTTGACCTAATTGCACATAACTTTGCCATACCATACATCATACATGCATCATGCGATCTTACGCGTTTATTAAATATTGCATCCGATGTTTCTTCTAGTGTTTTGGTTCTTCGCGGATAAGGCCGTTGAGTTGATGTGAGCTTCGCCCCGATCTTCGGTTGAACCTTCGGCATGTTTTCAGGCGAGCATCTCCCCCTTTCTACCTATCTTACTTTTATAGTATTTACTTCCCTCCTGTTGATCTATTGCTATCTGTGTTGCGATGCTTTAGTTTCCGTACCTGTGATATACCGTGCAGCCCTATATTGCCTTGGACACATCCTATTGCCTGTTGTTTGGTAGATAGTTGGTCTTGCGTTGTAGTTGCTTGCTCAAGTCTTGGCGTGTGTCGTCATATGCCACGATTCTTGATGTATTGCCGCATGTTGATGTTGGAGATGATTCTAGTTTACTTATCGTCACTTTAATTTCTGTTTAACAACTAAAATTGAAATAAGCGAGAGGCATCGGTGGGTGATAGATAATATTTGGTTTCGAGCCCACTTGTGTCCGTAAGACCCAGTACTTGATACTGTTCCTTGATTTATCGCTATACACATCCGGAGGTATATGGGACCCCCAGACGAGCTTGATTCATTCTTATTTCTTGGGGCCACAAACTAGTTTGAGGTTTTATTTACGATCTGTACTTATGCCATGTTTACCGCTTTATTTACGATTGTGCGAGGAGCACCTTGTCTTTAGGAAGGCGGAGTGATTCTGCGGTATCGACAAGCCCAGCCACACTTCGGGTTCCCGATCGCTTCTGACCATTGGCGCTAACCTTGAGGCCGTCTCGGCTAGCTTACTTCGTTGCGGGTTCTACTCAAAGGGTGGCCCACAAATATTTCGAATCTGTGATTGTTCGGTCGTGAAAGCCTCGTTGGGTTTTGATTTGGTTTTCGAGGTTGATCGGCGTGTGTTGCTATTGGTGCACCCGGCGGGTAAAACTTTCCGAAAGCCGTGTCGCGGATATGGGCGACTTGGAGCTGATATCTCGATCATAGACAAGCATAACTAAAGTTTATTTGCTATAAATTTGACTTATAATGACTAGTAATCAGCTTCACTATAATGGAATGGCTAATTAATACGCCCACAATTGCTTGTTTGGTTGTCGCTTGCGACAATTGTACTGACTAGTAAGTATTACAACTTCTAGCGAATTGGCTGAATAAAAGTACCAACAAGCTGCTAGGTTTTGGGTTTATCTCATGCTATCATGTCGATTAGTAATTGTTGCAACTATAGCGAATGGTTAACTAAAAGTGCCTTGCTTAATTTATCGGGACAATTACCTAAACGACTAGTAATTGCTTTAGCGATAACCGAATAAATAAAGCGCCAACGTGTGGGTTCCTCGGTTGACTTCCTCGTTTGGTCTCGAGGAAAACACGGGATGGGTTTGTTTGGTGTTAGTTTTGAGTTGGATCGGTTAGGTCATTCTTATCCCTCCACGATATCCGCGGTTGTATCGAGTCTCTATAGGTTGTTTAGTGCATCTTGTTGCCGCTTGATCCACCATACCTATGTGGCGAGGACCTTGGAATTCTAGCCTCGCCGTGTCTTGGCCTCGATGGCGCTCCTTCTTTTCCTTTGCCCTTTGTCGGCACCTTTTGTTTAAGCAGGTTTGAGATCGGCCGTTAGCGGGGTTACCCTTAAACGCTTGGGCAGGGTTATGGGCGCCATTGGTTATTCTTGGGGCTCTTAGCCCCATTTGCATCTTGTAGTGATGGACGCCCCATCGTTTTCAAGGTGATTTGGATCTTTGTACCGTATATTTGTATTCTTGACTCTTGATCATGTTATATATATATACATACATGGGTCCCATCGAGGACTGTTGTGTAATGTTATTACTTCGTTTTCCACCCGCACGAAAGTGCCTGGTGGGCACCTTTGAATCGTTTCTATGCGGGTTTGGTGAATTTTGCTCAAACTTGCATAGGTCCGATTCTGAGGGTGTTACATCAACTCAACGTCCCAATCCGCGAAGAAGCAAAAACACTAGAAGAAACACCGGATGCAATATTTAATGCTACGGCAAAAGATTCAAAGGTGCCCACCAGGCACTTTCGTGCGGGTGGAAAACGAAGTAATAACATTACACAACAGTCCTCGATGGGACCCACAGAACAGATATATATACAACAGCGACTCAAAGAGCCAAGAATACAGATATAATATACAAAGATCCAAATCACCTTGAAAACGATAGAGCGTCCAGCTACGGACAAGATGCAAATGGGGCTAAGAGCCCTGAAGAATAACCAATGGCGTCCATAACCCTGCCCAAGCGGAAGGGTAACCACCTAACGACGTCGATCTCAAAACCTGCTTAAACAAAGGGGTGCCGACAAAGGCAAAGGAAAAAGAAGGGCGTCGATCTTGAGGCGATACCGGCGAGGCTAGATCGGCGGTCCTCGCCTACATAGGTATGGTGGGCCAGCGGCGGCGGCGTGCACTAAACAACCTATAGAGACTCGATACATGGCGGATATCGAGAGAGGGTAAGATAGACCTATCCGGATCAACCTGAAGCTAACACCAAACAAACCCATCTGGTGTTTCCCCTCGAGACCAAGCGAGGAAGTCAACCGAGGAACTCACACCGTTGGCAGTTTATTTATTCGATTATCGTTGCAGCAATTACTAGTCGGGGTTTAGATAATCATCACGATAAAGTAAGCAGTGGGCACTTTTAGTTAACCATTCCGTGATAGTGGCAACACTTACTAGTCGATACATTTATCTGAGATAACCCAAAAACCCAGCAGTTGTTGGTACTTTTATTCAGCCATTCGTTGTAGTTGCAAGATTTACTAGTCGGTACAATTGCATGGCGACAACCAAACAAGCAATTGTGGGCAGTATTAATTAGCCATTCCATTATAGTGAAGCTGATTACTATTCATTATAAGTCAAATTTATAGTGTAAACTTTAGTTATGCTTGTCTATGATCGAGATCTGTGCTCCAAGTCGTCCATATCCATGACACGGCTTTGAGAAAGTTTTACCGGCCGGGGTGCACCAATAACACACGCTCGACCAACCTCGGAAAACCAAATCAAAACCCAACGAGGCTTTCATTGAACAATCACGAGATTGAGAAATATTTGAGGGCCACCCTTAAGTAGATTCATAGCGAAGCTAGCTGACTCGAGACGGCCTCAAGGTTTGTGGGGCCGTGATGGCATCGGGAACCCGAAGTGTGGCTGTCGCTACCACGTAAGCGGGTCACAATTCCTAAGCGATGCGGTGCTCGCTGATCGTAAATAAAGCAGTAAAACATGGCATAAGTATAGGATCGTAAATAAAACCTCAAACTAGTTTGTGGCCCCAAGAAATAAGACTGAATCAAGCTCTGGCTCAGGGGGGTCCCATATACCTCCCGGATGTGGATAGCGCGATAAATCAAGGAACAGGTATCAAGTACTCGGGGTCTTACGGGACACAAGTGGGCGTTCGGAAACCAAATATTATCTATCACCCACCGATGACTCTGCTTATTTCAATTTTAGTTGTTAAACAGAAATTAAAGTGACGATAATTAAAACTAGAATCATCTCCAACATCAACATGCGGCAATACCTCAACAACTGTGGCACTTGACAACACGCAACAGCACTTGAGCAAGCGACTACGACGCGCAAGTCCAACTATCTACCAAACAACAGGTAATGGGATGTGTCCAAGGCAATATAGGGCTGCACGGTATATCACAGGTACGGAAACTAAAGCATCGCAACAAAGATAGCAATAGATCAACAGGAGGAAATAAATACTATAAAAGTAAGATAGGTAGAAAGGGGGAGATGCTCGCCTGAAAACATTGTCGAAGGGTTCAACCGAAGATCGGGGCGAAGCTCACATCAACTCAACGGCCCAATCCGCGAAGAAGCAAAAACACTAGAAGAAACACCGGATGCAATATTTAATGCTACGGCAAAAGATCGGCATGAAGCATGCATGATGTATGACATGGCAAAGATGCGATGCGATTAGGTCAATATTAAGCGGAACCGGGGTCCCGACAATTATTTAGGTGGTTCATGTTGTTTAGATACCCCGCAAATTAAATGTTGTATTAACATGACAAGATGAGTTTCCGGTTCGCTACACAGTTTAAATGAGGCCAATATAAGGCTAGGTTTGCCCGCATATGGGCCCCATATTTAATTATTAGTGAATCGGCGTAAGGCCCCCAAACCACATGATTATGCATGCAATATGGCAATTATTATGCGACAAGTTGTATTTCAATTATAAAATAGGGTTTCGAGGAAAAGGGTCACACATTAGGGGCCTCGACGATCTTGGGGTTCCGGGGTTCGGGGTCGGTCTCAGGGTCCAGGGGTCGACGGAAACATTCTCGGACTTAGGGGTAGGTCTTGGCGCATCCGGGGTCTACGGGTCATGTTGTCGGTCGTGGCGTTCGGGACGAAGCACTTGGACTAGCGTCGGGCATCGGGTCCTTCCGGTCGGTGCCGTTCTTGTCGTCGCTGAGATCTGTCGGTCCGAGCCATTGAGTCGGCTTTGGCATCGGGCTCAAGTACTTGGCGTGTCCGAGATGAAGCGCTTATCGTTCCATGTGGCGGTCTTGGCGTCCGGCGAGCCTTGTCGTCTCCTGCAGGGGTCTTGGCGTCCGGGGTTTTCCGTCCGAGATGAAGTTCTTGTCGGTTCCTGTCGATGGCCTTGGTCCCGTGGAGGGCGTCTTGTAGTGCCGTAATCCTCGTCGACCATCGATCCGCGTCGGGCTCCGGCGCTTGGTCTTGCGGAATCGGTCTTCGTGGCAGCGGTCTTGATTCGTGTGGCGTTCATGGTGTCCCAGCGATCTTGGTGGTCCAAGTCGAAGACCTAGTCCGCAATCCGACGAGTGACACCAGGTCGGCGGGTTCTTGGGCATTTCTGGTACTCGGTCTGTGGCGTGCGAAAACGAGGAAGGCCGCCTGACAGCGTAAGTGCGACGAGGCGGCGTGGCCTTCTGGGGCAGGTCGTCGCGAGGAGGAGGCCACCGGGAGGGAGGCAGCGGGGCGGATGGAGGGCAGCCGCGGCCTTGGAGGCGGCGGCGGAGCTGAGGCGGCCTTGAGGGAGGAGCAGCTGCAGCGGGAGGAGGGTGAGGGCCTTGGTGGCGGGCTCAATGAGGCGCCATGAGGAGCGGTTGGGCGTGGCAGCGTGCGGAGGGTCCGGCGGTGTGGCGGACGGGGGAGAGGAGGAGCTCACGGCGGAGCAGGCGCGAGGAGCCATGGCCGGAGGAGGAGGCGGAGAGGAGAAGAAGAAGGAGGCGGGGGTGGTGGGAAGAAGAGAGGAAGGTGGGGAGGCGTGCAGGAGGGACAGTGAGAGAAGAGGCAGACGGTTGGGGAGAGGTGAGTGGCGTGGGGCGTGAGGTGGGCCGGGGTGGAAGGAGAGACAGGAAGAGGGTAGGGGGTGGCTGAGGAAGAAAGAGGTGGGGTGGTGGGACCCGGGGGGTGTGGGAATCTGGCGGTGGGGTTCTTGTGCGTGTAGTGCGTGTGTTGGCTGGTGGGGGAGAGGGAGATGATTGGGGGGCTGATGTGGCACTGGTTGATTGGGTGAGGGAGAGGGGGAGCTGAGGTGGCGACGTCTAATAGGAGGGGGTGAGGTGGCTGGAGAGAGGGGGTAGATTTTTAGGTGGGTTTAGGATTAGATGGGGTAGGCAGGTTGGACCGTTTAGAAAATCTGGGGCGGTCGTTCGGGTCGGGTTGGCCCGTTCGACTGCCCCTACTAAAAAATAATATAACTTTTATTTGTTTAAAACGGGCCGCTGGCAAACCGATAGCGGCCAAAACAAAGTATTCCGGGGACCCGGTTTTGATGTTTGAAAATAAAGAGGGGAGTTTAGAAAACAACACGGGCTTTACAAACATAGTTTTGGCAAACAATGCATGATGATGACGATGCAATGCACAAATTCAACGCGATTTTCTAGTAGTGGTTTTGCGGGATGCCACAATAACACCCTCAGAATCGGACCTATGCAAGTTTGGGCAAAATTCACCAAACCCGCATAGAAACGATTCAAAGGTGCCCACCAGGCACTTTCGTGCGGGTGGAAAACGAAGTAATAACATTACACAACAGTCCTCGATGGGACCCTGAGCAGATATATATACAATGACTCAAAGAGTCAAGAATACAAATATAATATAAAAGATCCAAATCACCTTGAAAACGATAGAACGTCCAGCTACGGACAAGATGCAAATGGGGCTAAGAGCCCTGAAGAATAACCAATGGCGTCCATAACCCTGCCCAGGCCAAGCCGGAAGGGTAACCACTATGACGTCGATCTCAAAACCTGCTTAAACAAAAAGGGTGCCGACAGAGGCAAAGGAAAAGAAAGGGCGTCGATCTTGAGGCGATGCAGCGAGGCTAGAATTCGGTGGTCCTCGCCTACATAGGTATGGTGGACTGAAGCGGCAGCGGCAGCATGCACTAAACAACCTATAGAGACTCGAAACAACTGGCGGATATCGGAGAGGGGTGAGAATGACCTATCCGGATCCAACCTGAAGCTAACACCAAACAAACCCATCCTGGTGTTTCCCCCTCGAGACCAAACGAGGAAGTCAACCGAGGAACTCACACCGTTGGCAGTTTTAACCATTCCGTTATAGTTGTAACACTTACTAATCAGGTATGAATAGCATGAGATAACCCTTAAACCCAGCAGTTGTTGGTACTTTTAATTAACCATTCCGTTATAGTTGTAACACTTACTAATCAGGTATGAATAGCATGAGATAACCCTTAAACCCAGCAGTTGTTGGTACTTTTATTCAGCCATTCCGTTGTAGTTGCAAGATTTACTAGTCAGATTCAATTGTCGCAAGCGACAACCAAACAAGCAATTGTGGGCAGTATTAATTAGCCATTCCATTATAGTGAAGCTGATTACTAGTCATTATAAGTCAAATTTATAACAGCAAACTTTAGTTATGCTTGTCTATGATCGAGATACTGTGCTCCAAGTCGTCCATAACCGCGGACACGGCTTTCAGAAAGTTTTAACCCGGCCGGGGTGCACCAATAGCAACACACACACGATCAACCTCGGAAAACCAAATCAAAACCCAACGAGGTCTCACGAAGAGCAATCGCAAGATTCAGAAATATTTGAGGCCACCCATTAAGCTACCATAGCAGTAAGCTAGCTCGAGACGGACTCAAGGTCTGCGTCGATGGTCAGAACGATGCAGATCCCCAATCGGGACTGTCGATACAGCGAAAACATCCCGCTTCCAAAAGCGATGCGATGCGATCGCGACAATCGTAAATAAAGCAGTAAAGCATGGCATAAGTACAGGATAGTAATAAAGCCCCAAACTAGTTGTGGCCCCAAGAAATAAGACGGAATCAAGCTCTGGCTAGGGGGGGCCCATACTCCCCATATGTGGATAGCGCGATAAATCAAGGAACAGGTATCAAGTACTCGGGGTCTCACGGGACACAAGTGGGCGTTCGGAAACCAAATATTATCTATCACCCACCGATGCCTCTGCTTATTCAATTTTAGTTGTTAAACAGAAATTAAAGTGACGATAAGTAAAACTAGCATCATCTCCATCATCAACATGCGGCAATACATCAGCAACTGTGGCATATGACGACACACATCAGCACTTGAGCAAGCAACTACGACACGCAAGTCCAACTATCTACCAAACAACAGGTAATAGGGTGTGTCCAAGGCAATATAAGGCTGCAGGGGATATCACAGGTACCGAAACTAGAGCATCGCAACACAGATAGCAATAGACCACAGGAAGGAGTAAATTACTATAAAAGTAAGATGGGTAGAAAGGGGGAGATGCTCGCCTGAAAACATTGTCGAAGGGTTCATCCGAAGATCGGGGCGAAGCTCACATCAACTCAACGGCCTTATCCGCGAAGAAGCAAAACACTAGAAGGAACACCGGATGCAATATTCAATTCACGGCAGAAGATCGGCATGATGCATGCATGATGTAAGGCATGGCAAAGTGCGATGCAATTAGGTCGAATTAAGCGGAACCGGGGTCCCGACCATTATTAGATGGTTCAAGTTGTTTAGCTACCCCGCAATTTAAATGTTGCATTATCAAGACAAAAGATAGATCCGGTTCGCTACGCAAGTTTAAATGAGGCCGATATGAGACTAGATTTGCCCGCATATGGGCCCCATATTTAATTATTAGGTGAATCGGCATAAGGCCCCCAAACCAATGCTATGCATGCGGGAATGACAATTAAACATGCAACAAGTTGTTATGTCATAAAATAGGGTTCGAGGAAAAAGGGGTTCACACATTGAGGGGTCACGACGATCTTGTTAGGGTTCCGGTGTTCGGGGCCGGTCTCGAGGTCCAGGGTCTAGGGTTCGACGGATCCGGGGTTTGGGGTTCGGCGGAAGCGTTCTCGGATTCCGGGGTAGTGGATCTTGTCGCATCCGCGGCCTTCGGGTACGGGATCGTCTCCGGGTTCGGGGGTCTCGGCGTTCCATGAAGGAGTACTTGGCCTGGCGTCGGCATCATGCGTCCTGGTTGCTGTCGTTCTTGTCGTGGCGAGGCTCTTGTCGGGTCCGCGCCCTCGAGTCGATCTTGGCGGAATCGTTCTCTCGGACTCCGGGAGTTAGGGTCTCGGCGCATCCGGGGTCTTCGGCCAGTTGTCGGTCTTGGCGTGCGGGGCGAAGAACTTGGCGCATCGGTTTTCTCGGCGTCCTCGGTTCCGATTGTAGATCTCGGCGTCCTCGAAAGGGTACTTGTCGTATCCGTGATCGGTCTTCGGGAGCGGCTCTGTGGCATCGAATCCGAGGTGTAGATCTTGGGGTCCAGCGGTAGCTGATCTTGTCGGTGTCGCTGACTTGGCGTCCCACGGAGTCAACCGGCAGAAACTTTGGCGGTCACGGCCTCGAACACGCGAGCGAGCAGACGGACAAGGGTGACCACGGGGCCGAGCGGTGGCAACCGGGGCAACCAGGGGCGCGACGGCGGCGTGGGTCCGGCGGCGTCTGCGGTAACGGCCGGCGGCGGCGGCCGAGCTGGCGAGCTGCAGGCGGCTGGCTTGAGCGGAGGACGCGGCGGCGTCGTGAGCTTCGCCGAGGACGCGAGGCGGGCGAGGTGGTCGGCGGCGGCGGGTCGGCTCGACGCGGCGGCTCGGGAACGGCAGCGAGGCGGCTCGGGCGGCGTCGCAGCGGCGGGCAGGCCTGGCGCCGTGGTGGCGGAAGCTTGCCGGGCGGCGGAGCTCTGGGCCGGGCGGTGCGTGAGGAGGGTCGGAGGCCTTGAGGCGGTGGGAGGTGGCGGCGTGGCCGGGCTTCGCTGCGGAGAAGGAATCGGAGGGCGGGACCGGCGCGTGAGCGGCCTCCGGCGAGGCGGGAGGGGCGGCCATGGCGGGGCGGCGACGAGAGGGAGCGCGTGCAGGCGGTTGCGGGAGACGGGAGGATGAGCAGGCGGGACGGGTGGGCGGGGAGGGGGTGGGTCCCAGCTGAGCCTGGTCAGGGGTGGCGGGGCGTGCTGCGCGTCGTGTGCGTCGGTTGACTGGCCAGGGAGGGGGAGGGGAGGAAAGAGAGTGGCCACGGTGGCAGGTTTAGATTGGTGGGGGTTTTGGGGTAGCTGATGTGGCGCGCTCTGATTGGTTGGGATGAGGTGGAGAGGGGGTGTGGGTGGAGTTGTAGGTAAGAAAAAGGATTTAGGTGGGCTGAATGGGTGAGGTGGCAAGTGGGTAGGAAAAGGGTGAGAGGGTGAGGTGGCGGTCTGCGGTTGGTGGGTAGGATAGAATTTGGTGGGACTAGGATTTAGGTGGGGGCTGATTGGGGTGGACCGAACTGTTTAATACGGGGTGGTCGTTCGGGTCATTCGGCCCGTTCGACTGCCCCCAACTAAAACAATTAAATCTTTTATTTAGTTTAATTGGGCCATTTGCAACCCGATAGCAACAAAACAAAATAATCCGGCGACCCGGGTTTTGGAGTTTGAATAAGATGGGGCGTTTGGAAAACAAATCGGGGTTTTCGAAAATAGTTTTATGCAAACTATGCATGCTGATGACGATGCAATGCACAAATTCAACGCGATTTTCTAGTAGTGGTTTTGCGCGATGCCACACTCCCTCATAGGCCCATGCCCCCTCCCGGAAGGTGGGGCCACGTTGGTCCCCTTCCGGAAGGTTCTAGAAGCTTCCGGTACAATACCGATTAACCCGGAACAATTCCGAACTCCAAAAACTGCACTGCCTTATATGAATCTTATTCTCCGGACCATTCCGGAACCTCTCGTGATATCCCGGATCCCATCCGAGACTCCGAACAAAAATTCATAAACCAATTATCCAATCT
Source organism: Avena longiglumis (assembly GCA_030063025.1). Taxonomy (NCBI): domain Eukaryota; kingdom Viridiplantae; phylum Streptophyta; class Magnoliopsida; order Poales; family Poaceae; genus Avena; species Avena longiglumis. The sequence goes on from CP125975.1 coordinate 479,199,753, forward strand.
ATCCTAGCGTCGAGACACGTTAAGTGTGTGACCCTGCGGGTTCGAGAATATGCAGACATGATCTTCTATCAATAATCAACAGCGGGGTCTGGGCACCCATATTGACTACCACACATTCATCGATGATCATATCGGATGAACCACGATGCCAGGATTCAATCAATCCCATATATATATTCCCTTCGTCTCGCGATATTTTACTTGCCCGAGATTCGATCGTCGGTATCGTCATACCTAGTTCAATCTCGTTCACAGCAAGTACTTTACTCGTTCCGTAATCCGATATCACTTTGTGATTAACTCCTTAACCACATGCTTGCAAGCGGTGTTGATATCGATTACCGAGTGGGCCCGAAGTATATCTCTCCGACTTGGGAGGGACAAATCCCATCTCGATACATACAACCCAACAGATACTTTCCGATCACCTGAGAGAGACACCTTTATGATCACCCTCTCATAGGATGACTTTTGATGACCTCAAAGCTTTCTTCCGATACCAGGGAGTTGTATTATCTCATGGTCTAAGGAATACAATATTTGACATAGGAAAAGCTTCGCAAAGACGAACATGATGACACGATCTAATTGCTCTGCTTTGTTTGGGTCTATCCACCATATCATTCTCCCAATGATATGAACTCATTATCAATTGACAACTCATGTCTATGGTTAGGAAACCTTAACCATCATTGATCAATGAGCTAGTCCATAGAGGCATACTAGGGACACGGTGTTGTTTACAAACCACACAAGTATTAATGTTTCCGCTTAATACAATTCTAGCATGGAATATAAACTTTATCATGAATAAGAATTATAATAATAACATCTTTATTATTGCCTCTAGGGCATAATTCCAACAGTCTCCCACTTGCACTAGAGTCAATAATCTAGTTTACATCTGGCAATAATCTCACACCCATATGCGAGGTGTTGATCATGTTTTACGTGGAAGAGGTTTAGTCAATGGATCTGCGACATTCGAGATCCGTATGTACTTGCTAATCTTGATCTCCATCTACTATATAATCTTGGATTATATGAAACTTGCGATTGATATGCTTGGTCTTTGGATGATATCTTGGTTCCTTAGCGAGTGCTATGGCGCGGTGTTGTCACACAATATCTCCAGTGGGTCCAATGCACTTGGAACCACGCCAAGCTCGATGATGAAGTTTCGATCCAAACTCCTTCACTTGACGCTTCTGCAGCCATGTATTCCGCTTCTCGTAGATCCATAATCACGCTTTGCTTGCAGCTTCTCGACTCAGCTCCTCCATTCAAAATATAAACGTATCCTGTCTGAGATTTGGAATCATCCTTGTCGGTGTCAAAACTAGCGTCGACGTAACCTTTTACGACAAGCTGTTCATCACCCCCATAGACTAAGAACATTTCTTTAGTTCTATTTAGGTACTTTAGGATGTTCTTCACGGCTGTCCAGTGTTCCACTCCTGGATCACTTTGATATCTGCTCGTCAAACTAAGAGCATTGGACACATCCGGTCTAGTACACAGCATGGCATACATGATGGAACCTATGGCAGCTTCACCTAGGTCTTTCATTGAAAAACACTTGTTCAAATAACTCTTCACATCGTTAAGCATGTTGATGTCATTTCCGATAATCAATATGTCATCCACATATAGTACCAGAAACGTCACCGAGCTCCCACTCACTTTCTTGTAGATACAAGCTTCGTAGCAATTTGGAACAAATCCAAAGCTCTTGATCACTTGATCAAAACGAAGGTTCCAACTCCGAGATGCTTGGTTCAGTCCATAAATGGAACACTGAAGTTTGCATACTTTACTATCATCCTTAGGATCGACAAAACCTTCGGGTTGCATCATATACAACTCTTCATCAATGTTGCCATTGAGGAAAGCAGTCTTGACATCCATCTGCCATATTTCATAATCATGAAACGCAGCAATTGCTAATAAAATCCGAATGGACTTAAACATCGCTACGGGAAGAAAGTCTCATCGTAGTCAACACCTTGAACTTGTCGAAAACCTTTTGCGACAAGCCGTGCTTTATAGACGATAACATTACCATCCGCGTCCGTTTTCTTCTTGAATATCCATTTGCACTCAACGGCCTTTCGGTCGCTAGGAGGATCCACCAAAGTCCATACTTGGTTTTCGCTCATGGATCCCAATTCGGATTTCATGGCTTCTAGCCATTTCTCAGAGTCTGGGCTCATCATCGCTTCCTCATAGTTCGTAGGTTCACTGTCTTCTACTAACAAGACAGTCAAGACAGGGTTGCCGTACCACTCAGGAGGGGCACGCGACCTTGTCGACCTGCGACGTTCAGTAGCAGCATCGTCCGAAGCTTCATGATCCTTGTCATTAGCTTCCTCTATTGTTGGTGCAGGCGGCACTGGAACAATTTCAGGTGCTGCGCTACTCTCCAATTCAAGAGAAGGTTCAATAACCTCGTCTAGCTCTACTTTCCTCCCACTCACTTCTTTCAAGAGAAACTCCTTCTCAATAAAGGAACCGTTCTTTGCGACAAACACTTTGCCTTCGGTTCTGTGATAGAAGGTATACCCAATAGTTTCCTTAGGGTATCCTATGAAGACACATTTCTCCGCTTTGGGTTCGAGCTTGTCCGGCATCAACTTCTTGACGTAAGCTTCACATCCCCAAACTTTAAGAAACGACAACTTAGGTTTAGCACCAAACCACAGTTCATACGGTGTCGTCTCAACGGATTTAGATGGAGTCCTATTTAAAGTGAATGCAGCGGTTTCTAATGCATAACCCCAAAATGACAACGGCAAATCAGTAAGAGACATCATCGATCGGACCATATCTAATAGGGTTCGATTCCGGCGTTCAGACACACCATTGCGCTGTGGTGTTCCGGGTGGCGTGAGTTGTGAAACGATTCCACTTGCTTTAAGATGCGTGAGAAAATCATAACTCAAATATTCGCCCCCACGATCGGATCGTAGAAACTTAATCTTTCTGTTACGATGGTTCTCCACTTCATTCTGAAATTCCTTGAACTTTTCAAATGTTTCAGATTTATGTTTCATTAAATAGATATACCCATATCTACTTAAGTCATCGGTAAAAGTGAGGAAATAGCGATATCCACCGCGCTTCGAAACACTCATCGGTCCGCATACATTGGTATGTATGATTTCCAAAAGTCCGTTGCTCGCTCCATCGCATCGAGAACGGGTTTTGATCATCTTGCCCATGAGGCATGGTTCGCATGTGTCAAATGATTCAAAATCAAGAGACTCCAAAAGTCCATCGAATGGAGTTTCTTCATGCGCTTTACACCAATATGACCTAGACGATTGCCACAAATAAGTAGTATCATCACTATCTACTTTGCATCTCTTAGCCTCAATGTTATGGATGTGTGTTTCATCCCTTTCGAGATTTAGAAGAAATAAACCATTTATAAGAGGTGCATGACCATAAAAGATGTTACTCATATAAATAGAACAACCATTATTCTCCGATTTAAATGAATAACCGTCTTGCAATAAACATGATCCGAAATAATGTTCATGCTCAACGAGCACATAATAACATTTATTAAGGTTTAAAACTAATCCGAAGGTAAAACTAAGGAGGCGTCGATGGCCATCACATCAACTCTTGATCCGTTGCCAGCGCATCGTCACCTCATCCCTCGCAATTGTCTATTCCGTAGCTCCTGTTTGAGTTACAAATATTAGCAACCGAACCGTATCAAATACCCGGGCACTACAACGAGGGCTAGTAAGGAAAACATCAATAACATGTATATCAAGTATACCTTTGATGGTGCCACCTTCTTGTCCGCTAAGTACTTGACGACGCTTCCAGTGACCCTGTCCTTGCAATAGAAGCACTCGATGTCCCGCTTAGGACCAGACTTGAGCTTCTTCTCGGCGGAGCATTGCGCTTGCCGCCCTTCTTGAAGGGCTTCTTTGCTCCCTTACCTTTCTTAAAGGAGGGCTTGTTGACCATCAACACATGATTATCCTTCTTGATGTCCACTTCCGTAGCCTTCAGCTTTGCGAAGAGCTCGGTGATCGTATCAGTGGAACCAATCTGATTATGAGTCACTACAAAACTTTTGTAGCTGGGAGGGAGTGATTGCAGAACCCTGTCAATCTTGAGCTCCTCTGGAATCGTGCATTCCAGTTGCTCAAGGCGTTGAGTGTAGCCCGACATCTTTATGGCGTGCTCACTAACGGAACTCCCTTCCTCCATCTTGCAGTTAAAGAATTTCTCAGAGATCTCATATCTCTCAGAACGGGCTTGAGTCTGAAACATGGTTTTCAGCTCCTCGAGAATCTCAAAGGGCCCGGGTTAGGTTTCAAAACGATTTTGAAGCTCCGGTTCCATAGCAAACAACATGGTGCTCTTAATCACACCATAATCATCTTTCTTGATCGATAGACAACTTTCTCATCGGTAGCGATTCTGTGAGGGTCACCTAACGCTTTCCCAAGGACATAGTCCTTTTGTCCGCCAGACAGAATGATTCTTAGATTGCGGAACCAGTTGGTGAAGTTAGACCCATTGTTTCTAAGCTTTTCTTTCTCAGCAAAAACGTTGAAGTTGAAGTTGGACTTGGCCATTGGATCTACAGTATTTGCAAGTACAATTTAGACTATGTTCATGATAAATAGTTCAACTTAATCAAATTACTAGATGAACTCCCACTAAATTCAACATCCCTTAAGTTGTTTAGTGAACACGATCCAAATTCACCACACCTAATCCGATCATCACGAGAAGAGATGTGGTTTCAATGGTGGACAACGAAGTGTCGATCATATCATTCATATGACTCATGCTTAACCTTTCGGTTCTTGTGTTCCGAGGCCATGTCTGTACATGCTAGGCTCGTCAAGTTAGACCCAAGTATTTCCGCGTGTGCAAAACTGGCTTGCACTTATTGTATGTGAACGTAGAGTCTATAGCACCCGATCATCACGTGATGCTTGGAAACGACGAACTTTCGCAACGGTGCATACTTGGGGAGAACACAATTTTTATCTTGATCTTTAAGTGAGGAATCATCTTATAATGCTATCGTCGCGATCTAAGCATAATAATATACATAAAGGGATAAACATCACATGCATATAACTTTATGTGACATGGTATAGCCAATCTTCGCGCAATGATCTCCATCTTGTGCGTTCCGGCATGATCTCCATCACTCCACCATGATTGCCTCCACCACGAATAGCAACTACAACTATTGCTAACTACTTAGCGATAAAGTAAAGCTATTACATGGCGTATAAGAAGTTGACTCGCAGGTCATACACAATTATAAAGACAACCATATGGCTCCTGCCGGTTGTGTACTCATCGACATGCAAGTCGTGAAACATTACAAAACATGATCACCGCATACAATATACACATCACATCTTGGGCCATACCATATCACGAAAACACTCCTGCAAAAACAAGTTAGGCGCCTCTACTTTGTTGTTGCATGTTTTACGTGGCTTGTGGGAGTAGATGCTAAGAACGATTCTTACCTACGGAAAGCCACAACGGTGATATTATGGTTGCCAAACTCGGTGTTAATCCCATGACAACTATAGTGAGAGAAACGGCATCCACCAGCCGCATGTGTGATACAAGCCACACGTCAAGTCGGAGCTGTCTACATGACGACGTCGCGTAAGGTTGGCTGGACCGCTTCAATCTCACTATCCCGCGTCATAAGAAGAACACAAACAAGAGGCTTGCAACAGAAAACATCAACACCGCAACAACCATGTTGCGTTCTACTCGTGAAACACATCTACGCATAGATCTAGCTCGATACCTTGAAGGGTTTGGCGGCATAGTAAATCAAAATTTTCTACGGATGCGAGCAGAGGAAAGCCAAGATCTAATCTAGGAGATGCAATCAACAAGAGATTGGATTAGATCTTCATACCCTTGAATATTCATACAGTGAACGTTCGTCGGAACGTGGGTGATGTAGTCGTACTCGCTTCTCCTCCTCGCGATCCGATCCGATCTAGCACCACAAGTGGCGGTGCCTCCGTGAGATGCACACGTGCAGCACCTCGACGTCTCCTCCTTCCTCGGACCAGCGAGTATGGTGGAGAGATATATTGGATCTACAACACGACGGCGTGGTGTATATGGTGGAGAATTTCTGCTGCAGGGCTTCGCCTACAAACAGTCGGGAGGGAGAGAGGAAGGTAGCAAGGCTGCTAGGGCTTGGAGGAAGGTGTGTGTGGGGGGAGGGGGCGCACCACCCCTCTATATATAGAGGGGGCGGCCAGCCCTTGCCCCTCCTCCAAGCCTATCTCTAGTTTAAACAATTTAAACTCTCCCTTATCTAGAAATCCTATCTCTAGTTTAAACGATTTAAACTCTCCCTTATCTAGAAATTCTATCCCGAGATTTAAGCAGTCAAATCTCTCTAGAATCGGCTGGGCCCTATGGGGCCTTGTGCCCCTGGCCCAATGCGGCCAGGACACTCCCTCATAGGCCCATGCCCCCTCCCGGAAGGTGGGGCCACGTTGGTCCCCTTCCGGAAGGTTCTAGAAGCTTACGGTACAATACCGATTAACCCGGAACAATTCCGAACTCCAAAAACTGCACTGCCTTATATGAATCTTATTCTCCGGACCATTCCGGAACCTCTCGTGATATCCCGGATCCCATCCGAGACTCCGAACAAAAATTCATAAACCAATTATCCAATCTATCCTAGCGTCGAGACACGTTAAGTGTGACCTGCGGGTTCGAGAATATGCGACATGATCTTCTATCAATAATCAACAGCGGTGCAGGCACCACCCATATTGACTCCCACACATTCATCGATGATCATATCGGATGAACCACGATGCCAGGATTCAATCAATCCCATATATATATTCCCTTCGTCTCGCGATATTTTACTTGCCCGAGATTCGATCGTCGGTATCGTCATACCTAGTTCAATCTCGTTCACAGTAAGTACTTTACTCGTTCCGTAATCCGATATCACTTTGTGATTTAACTCCTTAACCACATGCTTGCAAGTGGTGTTGATATCGATTACCGAGTGGGCCCGAAGTATATCTCTCCGACTTGGGAGGGACAAATCCCATCTCGATACATACAACCCAACAGATACTTTCCGATCACCTGAGAGACACCTTTATGATCACCCTCTCATAGGATGACGTTTGATGACCTCAAAGCTTTCTTCCGATACCAGGGAGTTGTATTATCTCATGGTCTAAGGAATACAATATTTGATATAGGAAAAGCTTCGCAAAGACGAACACGATGACACGATCTAATTGCTCTGCATTGTTTGGGTCTATCCACCATATCATTCTCCCAATGATATGATCTCATTATCAATTGACAACTCATGTCTATGGTTAGGAAACCTTAACCATCATTGATCAATGAGCTAGTCCATAGAGGCATACTAGGGACACGGTGTTGTTTACAAACCACACAAGTATTAATGTTTCCGCTTAATACAATTCTAGCATGGAATATAAACTTTATCATGAACAAGAATTATAATAATAACATCTTTATTATTGCCTCTAGGGCATAATTCCAACAGTGGAATGGTTGCATCATGTACTAGGTCACTTGGCTAGGCAATGGGAAGAGAGAATTCAAACTCTAGTTTGAAAAGTCAAACGCCAAATTTGAAAAGTCAAATCCCAACATTGCCTAGTGGAGGGAGGGAAGGAATCCTACCTAAGGGAGGATTCCTCCCTCTCCCTTACGCTGGCACATGGGAATACTGTCAAGTGCTTTCGCTTCATATAGCTGAGTAGTCTCCTTTGGTTTTATAAGTTTTGTGTGGGTGAACCTGTGCTAATGTACCGACCTTACTTGGACTAATTAAGAAACAGTATAATTTGCCTAGTTAGGAGCCTTCACAGAGATTTGTTAGCTTGGACCGTACGATCTGGCCATCCAGCGGTCTGCATCCGTTTTCTTATTGCCGAAACGTCGTTACTCCTAGAGGAGTTCAGCCTTCGTCGCTGGGCTGCTACTCCACATAACGAGCTGGGCCTCACCTGGTTTATCGGACAGCAAAACGTTTATATGGGCCTAGCGGTTCGGCCTTTGAACCTTTTCCTCTTTACCTATAGCTCTCTCGCTCTCTCTTTATTTCTCACCAATATATGTTCCCTATTCACCCCCGCGGCGGCGGCGGCAGCGGGTGGGTCTCCTTGACATCGGCGGACACAACCAGTTCCTACTGCGTGCGAGCGTTGTCTTCCATTGCTGCCGCTCTATGATGAAGCTCGACCGCATGCATCTGTAACCGTCGCTTTGTAAGTGCTGTTGCGTTACTACTATTAATTAGTGCACTCTTGGGTTGGTCCCCTTCCGCTTCTTCAGTTCCCAGTATAAATGGCTCCCTGTCTGTATCATTTCAGATCACATCTCGTTTCTCCTGAACCGTTTGGTTCTTCTAGGCCGATGCTCATCTGACATAGGTGAAGACATTGCATCTTTCCTTGCTAGCTTAAACTGTTCATGCATCATGTATTTGTTGTGGTTCTTACAGAATTGATTGTTAGCCTTACTGGATCACCTTAATTTTGCTTCCTAATTTGTTTTCCGGTTTTATATTTACAGGGACGTTTGGCATTGAAGAAAAAAAGTTCGTTCTGAATTGCCTAGACCTTCTGATCTCGATGTTCAAATATGGCTCCTCGGCAGGTTAGCTTTCTATTGCTTTTCTGTACCTTGCTACATCCATGTAAACTCGATGTTAATATTTTTTTTGATATATAACTCGATGTTAATATTGATAGGTTGTAGTTGAGAAATGATAAGCATCTGCCAGAAGATGTCTTCGATGTTCCTATTGTCGATGGAGTGAAGATTGGTCTGAATTGAAGGTGAATCTGTAAATATCAAGTAATGTAATGCCCCTAATATCCATAAATTTCGCTTCTAAATGTTTACATGGTATTTATCGAATATTTGGGCGCTTTACCAAAATTTGCTCTTACAGATTCTTGTGTGGATTACGAGTGTTGTGTTATTCTTGTCATCTTCGGCTGGTGCCAATCTCCTTACCATTGTCTAACATGGTTTGTGATTTCTCAACTGTTAGTAATTTTGGTTGCTTAACCTTTCATGAATCTCTTGTTGGTTTGTGTTCAAAATATAAATGGCTTTCCCATGTATGGTTAGAAATACCATAGTAGATCTGCATTATAATCTCAGCAAGATGTTTCTAATATCATGAATTTTATCATTTCAGTAACATAAAGGTATAATGCAACAATAATTGCATGGTATCGCTCATTATTAGAGAAGATTCCCTTGTGCATGCCCCCATTTGTAGTGACAGTAAACATTGATGCCATGGTTAATATTAGGCTGACACTTAACTTTCCTTTTCTAATTTCTCCTTTTATTGCTTCTTATAAAGTACAACATGTACCTAAAAGTTGTCAGTATGCTTATCTGCTTCACTATTTTCTCCTTGACTTGTAAGGGTCCTTATCTTCATGATGATGATCACAACATTGCTGATGTGTTCCAATTTTGTCTTATTCACCTTACAATACCGTTGTTTTATCTAGGTAATGCAGTTGGTCTATATGATATTTTTCTCTATGACATTGTTTTTGGTTGGTATTTGCCTTGTGGCTCTATAGTGGAAGCTTGAAGCGGTTGTGTCCATTGTATGCACCACACTCTATCTCCTACATCCGAGGAAAAGCATGATGTAAAGCTCAGTTTCACAAAGATCATTGTTAGCTTGTTCTCATTCGATACAACTAGCAACTAGCACACCCAACGAGTTAGGATGCAAAGAGTCTACTGGATGGAGCAACAGTTTACTGTTTTTATTTATCATTTATAACTATTCATATTTTCTTAGGTATTTGTACTGCAGAGATTTTTTTTAAATGATGTGAAGTGTACACATATATTGGTGTCTTCTAAAATTTTGGTAGCAAGTCATCATTGTACAAACATTAAGATGGTTTCATTGAGACCGAAGGGTGGAGGTGATGTTCACGTCAGTAACAAAATACATATAATGACTTGGTAAATCTTGAATATCCACCAGTCTGTTTTTGCTACGTATACATCCAATATACAACATATTTGAAAAGGTATAATCCCTTTTCGGATGTAGAATAGAGTTATTCCTTGTTAACATACATAAAGTGACCAATCATATCAAATAGTGTTACATACTAAAAGGGTGCAAGCTGGGATTTGCCGTTGTCCAGGCACATCCTAGGGCGTCAATTCTGAGGTAATAGTATTAATTTGCATGGAGGCCACCATGGATAATACTTATATATACTCTCACATGATGATTTTACTTTTTTTCTATTTTTTGGGGACCGATATGCATAATTTTTCAAAAGGCAAAGAAACAGTAATTGCAACTTTTAGCTGTTTTTTTGGGGCCGATACGCATATATTTTTTAAAAGGAAAACAAACAGTAATTGCAACCTTTCAATTGACCAAAAAATCTACATAACAAATATGAAGAGGGATTTAGTTTCTACAGCTGGTATATCTTATAGTATGTAACTAAACCTAACAAATGACAGACTAAATAATCTCCATTTTTTAACTAATCAATATAGGTATAAGTTTATGCAAATTTAGTTTCCACAATTTGTACATATTTACATAATTCTAATATTTTAAAAAATATTATAAAAATAAACGGGCGCGGCAACGCGTGCCAACATGGTCTAGTACATACTTGTGATTAAACCCCTTGCAAGCATCCGCAACTACAATAAAGCAATTAAGGTATAAACCTAACCACAACCTTAAACTCTGAGATCCTACACTCCCTTGTGCAATGGTTTCCTAACGGGGGTTCAGGTTTCTGTCACTCCGGCAACCCGACAATTAGTAGCCAAATACACAATGCATTCTCCTAGGCCCATAAATGGTGAAGTATCATGTAGTAAACGTTCACATGACACCACTAGAAGAATAGCACCACAACTTAAATACTAAACCATTGAATAATATCTCAACACAAATCCACTACTAGCAACATGACTTCTCCCATGTCCTCAAAGACTAAACGAACTACTCATAAGACATCATATGGATCAATATCAAAGATGATATGGTGATGAATAACAATCTGAACATAAACAATAATCGAATGTTTCCACTCACAAGCATCAACTACAATAGTAATTAACACCGGCAAAGTTTCCCCTAAGAACTATGCAAGTATTCAAGACATTTGTTACAGCGGGATGGAGTGATGATGATGGTGCTGGTGGAGATGATGGTGCTGGTGGAGATGATGATCTCGATGAAGTCTATCTTGATGATGGTGTTGATGGCGACGATCTCCCTTCTCCGGGAAGGTATTTCCCCGGCAGAAATCTGTCTACCGGAGAGCACTTTCTCGCTCAGTGTTTTCCGCCCCGTAGAGGCGGCATAATCTTTCTATGGTCGCCATCCGTGTATTAGGGTTTCAAGAAGATATAGGCGAGAGGGCGGAGCCATAGGTGGGCCAGGTGGTCCACACCCCCTGTAGGCGTGGCCTATGGTGGCCCGCGCCTGGGGGTGTGGGCCCCCTGTGGCCCAACTCCGCCTCCCCATCTGGCATTCTTCATCCTCTGGGAAAACAGGATTTTCCGTAGTTTTTTGGTATTTTTCTGATCTTCGTGAAATTGCATCAAAATACCGCTTTTTCCATCAGAATCCTGACTCCGGCAGTTCATCCTCCAAGAATCATCCAACATGCAAAAACAGATGAAAAGACATAAGTATTACCTATTAATAAGAAATATATCAATGAATAGAGGCACATTATGATATAGAATGGCAATGCAAATTGGACGTATCAAGTGGCCCTCGTATTTAAGGGACATGAGATTGTCATCTTATACTTTGTCAAGCATATACTCCATAGTTTGTTCACTTTAACCTTAATCACTTCAAGATGTTTATGATAGGGGCAATGAGAGGTGAAATCTAACAAGTACCATAATTTTTGGAAGATCTTTATGAGACTTGAAATCCCTGCTTCCCTTTTATGAAGGGCCCTTTCTTCCACTATTATATTGAGTCTCTACCTTCTATCCTTAGGCACCAATTAAGAGAGCATAGTTGCCATTCTTAGTTATATTTGCATTGTCCCAAAACATATTAATTGATGCATATTGTTGATATTGCTTACTCATGAACTATTTGTATCTAGTCACTCTTATAAACTTTGAAGGTGTCATGCATTTATTTGCTACTCCATGAGGGACAAGCTGAATGCCACTATGCTATGTTTTCTATATGTAAAACAAACAAACGTCTTTCAATGCATTGTTATTCATAATATTTGTTTGTAACCTTTCATGTTGCATGCATAATTACTTTGTCTTACTGTTAGAACTTCTTCTTTCATGCTCATCTTTAGAGTACTTTGATCCTAGCTTTCAATGCTTGCAAATGGTTTGATCTTGATTTTGATGGTGCATGTCACCTCAAAAATTATTCTTTTTATCACTTACCTACTCGAGGACGAGCAGGAGTTAAGCTTGGGGATGCTTGATACGTCAAAAACGTATCTATAATTTTTGATGTTACATGCTTGTTTAGTATCTACTTTGCGTTGCTTTGTCTACACTTTGAGGTATTTTTATATGTTTTCTGGACTAACCTATTAACAAGATGCCACAATTCCAGTTACTTGTTTTCTTCTGTTTTTGGTTTCACAAAAGGCAGAAAATCAATATTCTCGGAATTGGACGGGACAAAAGCCAAAGTCAATATTTTACTGTGGGGAACACGGAGCCAGAATACGAGACGGAGGGGAGCCACCAGGGGGCCTAGCCCGCGCCTGGGGGGGTGCGGCTACCCCGGGTGCCCCTGCCTCGCCTCTTTGCCTATAAGAAGCCCCCGATACCAAAACCCTAAGTACTGGATCAATATTCCATGAAAAGTCCGTAGCAACCGCCACCATCGTCCCTAGATCAGGGGGAGGGGGGTTGAAGCTCTTCCCGGCACCCTGCCGGAGGGGAGATCATCCCGAAGGCCTTGTTCATCAGCATGCCAGCCTCCGGTATGAAGCGTGAGTAGTTCCACCTTGGACTACGGGTCTATGTAGTATCTAGATGGTTGTTTATCCTCCTTTGTGCTACCATGATTAGATCTTGGGAGCTCCGTTCATGATCAAGATCATCTATTTCTAATCATGCATGTTGTGTTTGCGGGGATCCGATAGATATTGGGATTACTATGTCAGATTGGTTAATGATTCTATCTTATTGAATCTATCATGTCTGTGTTGTTTGTGATCTTGCATGCTCTTCGTTTCTAGTAGCTATCTTGGCCAAGTAGATGATAGTGACTCCAAGGGGGAGTATTTATGATCGATAGTGGTTCATGGCTCTATTTAATCTGGGGAAGTGACAGAAATCTCTAAGGCTGTAGATGTGTTGTTGCTACTAGGGAGAAAACAACGATCTCTTGTTCATGGAATAACTGGATTGTTTACCTTACACACTTTTCTTAAAGAAGTTATCCGTTGCTTGTAACTTAATACCGGAGGGGGTTCGGATGATAACCTGAAGGTGGATTACTAGTCATAGATGCAATTGGATGGCGGTCTATGTATCTTGTTGTATTTGTAGGGTTCGCAGCATAGAAAACAAAAATTTTCCTATGATGTGAACTATATACCAAGATCTATATACTAGATACAAACAACGGGCGGATTTATATCCGTAGAGAACATACCCTTGAAGACCGACAAAGCTTAACGAGTTCAACTCGTGGTTGATGTAGACGATCTCTTGCCGATCTCAAGATCGAGAGGAAGTCCTAGCGCCGCAAATCAGCAGCGCATCCGTGCTCGCACACACGTTCGAGGCACCGAGCAACCTCCGCCTCCTCGCTCCAGCGATGCGGTGAGCACAACTCTTTCTTGCCGAATAGCCACGGGAACATGTATCTCGCTAGTCCGAGACCATGGGGATAAATTCTAGAGGGGAGAGAGATCCTTCAGGAGGTGTAAGAGACAAGTGAGGAGGGGCTCCTTTTATAGGAGGAGGGGAACCCCAAGGGGTGTCCGCGCATGGGGCTGCCTTGCCTCCCTCTTCATGTGGTAGGAGACTCCACTCACAAAACTCCTCTAAATTCCCTCCACTCAAAAGTCCACTCAAAATTCCCATTAAATTTCCACCAAATTTAATGCAAACTCTCATTAAATAAAACTCTTTTATTTATTCAGAATTTTGTCAATTACTTTAATGACAAACATTCACAAATAACCCCTTGCTAGAATTCTATTTCACATGCATAACCACTTTATGCAATTTCACCGAAAACCTGTTTCGGTATCTAGTGAAATAAATTCCTGCGCTTGTTCATTCTTTCGGCATGAAACATTTGCTCCAATTGGATGTCGGTGTCTCTTAAGTGTGTCACCCTACGGTTCGTGAATAATGCGGACATGATCGAGACCCCTCTCGGATCAATAATCAGAAGCGGGATCTGGAGACCCATCGACTCCACACATTCAACGATGACTTTCTTGTGATCGTCGGAACCTTTTACGCTAGTATCTTAATCCCTTTGTTTCACGATATATTACATGTCCGAGATTCGATCATCGGTATCTCCATACCTAGTTTGATCTCGTTACCGACATGCACTCTTTTCTCGTTCTTGTGATATAACATTCTAGTGATCAAATCACTTGCTTGCAAGCTAATCAATGTGATATCACCGAGAGGGCCCAGAGTATATCTATCCGTCATCGGGATGAACAAATTCCACTCTCGATCCATGAGCCTCAACATAACACTTTATTAGTTCTGAATCCATCTTTATAATCACCACATTACGGTGTGACGTTTGATGTTATCAAGAAACTCTTCCGGTGTTAGTGATTGACATGATCTCATGGTCTAAGGATTAGGATCACTTCGTAAGTTGTTATAGCAATATAAACTCAATGACTTTGATCATAATGCTATACTTCGGATGAATGTTCATCACATCATTACACTAATGTTGTGATCCCGTTATTAATAACATCCAATGTCCATGATCAGGAAACCTTGATCATCTTGTTAATCAACGAGCTAGTTTATGAGAGAGGCATAACTAGGAACTTTCTGTTTGTTTATTAAACACACATGTATTAATGTTTCCGTATTAATACAATTATAGCATGCAAAATAAACATCTATCATATACTTGGAATACACATAATAAACACTTTATTATTGACTCTCAGGGCATATTCCCTTCAGTCTCCCACTTGCACTAGAGACAATAATCTAGTTACATAGTGATAAATCTAACACCCATTTAGTTCTGGTGTTGATCATGTTTTGCTCTAGGGAGAGTTTTAGTCAACGGATCTGCTACATTGAGATCAGTATGTACTTTACAAATCTTTATATCTCCATCCTTGACATGCTCGCGGATGGAGTGAAACCGGCGCTTAATATGCTTGGAATGCCTGTGAGACCTTGGCTCTTTGGCATTGGCAATGGCACCATTGTTGTCACAATAGATCACCATTGGGTCCAACGCGTTTGCCACAACTCCTAGTTCGGATATGAACTCCTTCATCCAAACTGCTTCCTGAGCCGCTCAAGCGACAACATATTCGCCTCCGTTGTTGATCCCGCTACCACAGGTTGTTTGGAGCTCCTCCAACTAACCGCTCCGCCATTCATGAGAAATACGTATCCGGATTGAGACTTAGAGTCATCCGGATCGGTGTCAAAGCTAGCGTCGACATAACACTTAGCGACGAGCTCTTCTTCACCTCCGTATACAAGAAACATATCCTTAGTTCTTCGTAAGTACTTAAGGATATTCTTGACCGCTATCCAGAACCCGGATCCGATTGGTACCTACTAGTCAAACTAATAGCATGTGCCACATCCGGTCTTGTACATAGCATGGCGTACATTATAGAGCCTATGGCTGAAGCATAGGGGACTTTGTCCATTATCTCTCTTTCTTCCGCCGAAGCCGGACTTTGAGTCTTACTCAATGTATTGCCTTGCAACATAGGTAAGAACCCCTTCTTACTTCCGTCCATTTTAAACTTCTTTAAAATCTTATCAAGGTATGTACTTTGCGATAGCCCTATTAGGCCCCTAGATCTATCTCTATAGATCTTTATGCCTAATATGTATGACCTTCACCTAGGTCCTTCATTGAAAATTTCTTTGTTTAGATAACTTTTAACACTTTTTAAAAGTTCTATATCATTTCCGATCAATAATATGTCATCCACATATAATATCGAAATGCCACATTGCTCCCACTCACTTTCTTGTAAATACAAGCTTCTCCATAAGTTTGGACAAATCCAAACTCTTTGATCACCTCATCAAAGCGGAGATTCCAACCGTGATGCTTGCTTCAATCCATAGATGGATCGCTGAAGCTTGCACACCTTGTTAGCATCCTTAGGATCGACAAAACCCTTTGGTTGTATCATATACAACTCTTCTTCAATATTACCATTGAGAAGCGGTTTTGACATCCATCGCCATATTTCATAATCGAAATATGCAGCAATTGCTAACATAATCCTAACGACTTTAGCATCGCTACGGAGAGAAAGTCTCATCGTAGTCAACTCCTTGAATTTGTCGAAACCCCTTTGCCACAAGTCGAGCTTTATAGATGGTCACATTACCATCGAAAGAGTTTTTCCTTTTGAAAATCCATTTGTTCTCCACGGCCTTTCGTGTGAGGTAATCCACCAAGTTCCAAACTTGATTTTCATAAATGGATTCCATCTCGGATTTCATGGCTTCTAACCATTTGTTGGAATCCGGGCTCATCACTTCTTCATACGTCGCAGGTCATTAGTTTCATCAACCATGAAATTCATGACAGATTTCCATACTCGGGGCTGCAGCGTCTGTTTGACTGCGAGGTTCGGTAGTACTCTCTTCGGAGTTTCATGATCATTATCATTAGTTCCCTCTTCAATGTGGAGCCAACTCCGGAACAACTTCGGCTGCGCTACTCGCCATACTTTGAAGAGAAGGTTCCACAACCTCTTCGAGTTCTACCTTGACTACTCACACCTTTCGCGAGAAACTCTTTCTCTAGAAAGGATCCATTCTTAACAACAAAACCTTGCCCTCGGATGCGTGATAGAAGGAATACCCAATAGTTTCTTTAGGGTATCCTATGAAGACGCATTTTTCCGCTTTGGGTTCGAGTTTATCCGGTTGAAGTTTCTTCACATAAACATCGCATCCCCAAACTTTAGAAATGATGACTTAGGTTTGTTTCCAAACCACAATTCATCGGTGTCTTTTCAACGGTTTAGATGGTGCCGATTTAAAGTGAATGCAGCGGTTTCTAGTGCATAACCCCAAAATGACAACGGCAAGTCCGTCGGAGACATCATAGATCGAACCATATCTAATAAAATACGATTACGTTCCGCACACCATTTCACTGTTGTGGTGTTAGGAAGATGTGAGTTGTGAAACAATTCCACACTCTTTCATGTGAGTGCTAAACTCGTAACTTAGATACTCACCTCCACGGTCGGACCATAGAAATTTGATCTTTCTATTACGATGATTTTCCACTTCACTCTGAAATTCCTTGAACTTTTCAAAGGTTTCAGACTTATGTTTCATCAAGTTGATATAACCGTATCTACTCAAATCATCGTGAAAGTAAAAAAATAACGATATCCACCTCGCGCCGACGCACTCATTGGACCACATACATCAGAATGTATGATTTCCAATAAATCTATCGCCTGTTCCATTGAACCGGAAAGCGGCGTTCTAGTCATCTTGCCCATAAGGCATGGCTCACATGTATCAAATGATTCATAATCAAGTGATTCCAAAAGTCCATCGAATGGAGCTTCTTCATGCGTTTAATGCCAATATGACCTAGACGGCATTGCCACATATATGGATATATCATCATTAAGTTTAATCCTTTTAGCATCAACATTATGAATATGTGTAACATTATCATTGAGATCTAATAGAAATAAACCATTCATCATCGGTGCATGACCATAAAAGATTTCATTCATATAAATGGAACAACCATTGTTCTCGATTTAAATGAATAACCACTTCGCATCAAACACGATCCGGATACAATGTTCATGCTCGGTCGGGCACGGATAACATTTATTCAAGTTTATAACTAATCCCGACGGTAAGTGGAGGCAGCGTTTAACGGCGATTACATCAACGTTTGATCCATTGCCGACACGCATCTTGACCTCACCCTTGCTAGCGGTCGCTTGTTCATGACCCACGATTCGAGTTACAAATATTAGCAACTCGAACGTATACCGGTGCTCACGAGAGCACTAGTCAAGTACACATCAATAACATGTATATCATATATACCTTTGTTTGCCTTGCCGGCCTTCTTGTGCGCTAGATACTTGGGCGATTAAGCTTCGATGGCGATCCCCTTACAATAGTAGCACTCGGAATCGGACTTAGGTCCAACTCGGGGTTTCTTTTCGGTAGCAACAGGCTTGCCGCCTTACTTCCTTCCGTTTCCCTTCTTGTCTTTCTTGAAACCAGTGTTCCTATTGATCATCAACACTTGATGTTCCTTTTGATCTCCATACGCAGTTTTAAGCATTGTGAGCTCGGGGAGACTTCTTCATGCCTTGCATATTATAGTTCATCACGAAGCTCTTATAGCTAGGTGGCGTAGCGAGAACACGATGGATGCCTAAGTCAATGGGAATCGATATTCCCAAGGACACAAGCTTATCGGCGTAACGACATCTTGAGTACATGCTCACTAACAGTGTGCTCTTCCATCATCTGACTAAAGAACTTTTACAAGCATTGTAGCTCTCTCTGACAGCATGTGTGTCGAAAATCATTTTCAACTCACCCATTGTATCAAATGCATTGCCGTTTTCAGCGCTTTGAAGTTCGGCTCTAGCCCATACAATATGCCGCAATGAACTAAGTTGTGGTCCTCTGACGAGTCGATAGACATTCTTCTCCTCGTCGGGGCATCATCAAAGGTGGGGGCCTAACGCTTCTAGCACATATTGCTTTTGTGCGTGAGAGGAGAATCCTCAAATTCATGGCCCATTCAGTAAAGTTGTTACCGTTCGTTGCTAGTTTCTCTTTCTCCATGAACACATTGAAATTAAAAGCAGGTGGTGCCATCTACAACAGAATTTGTAAAGTTTAGACTAAGTGTATGATAGATCGAGTTCAACTAATCTATATTACGAATGAACTCCCACTCAAAAGCGACATCCCTCGTGCCCTTTTGGTGATTACATGAACCAAATCCACTACGCCATGTACGATCATCACGTGAGTCGGTATAGCTTCAAAGGCGAGCATCAAATGGGCATCATATCAACTATATGACTCATGCTTAACCTTCGATTACGTGTTAGGCCATGTCTGTACATGCTAGGCTCGCCAAGTTAGAACCTTAGTATTTGCGTGTAAGCTGTTTTACACCGAAATATGGTCGTGGATCCAAGAACACCCGATCATCACGTGATGTCTTGGAGCGGCGAAAACATAATCGGTGCATACTAAAGGAAGAACACATTCTTATCTTGATATTTAAATGAGGATCATCTTATTATGCTAACAAAGCGCTAAACAAGCAATATAAGATGCAATCAAACATCATATGTTTATTAGTGAAATTATATGGTTCCGTAGATGATCTCTTCATGTGCATCGTGGTATGATCACTATCATACCTATATGTGTAAATCCAAGGTCTATGGATTTTACGCTATGTGTGTTGTAAGAGTATCATCTCATACTTCTACTTACAACACTACCATATCATAACACTAGCCAACAACAATCTAAACTAGGCGCCTCTAATTTATCCATTGCAAGTTTTACGTGGCTTAGGGCTTTCGAGATAGAACCGTTCTTACCTACGAACATGAACCTAACGAGGATAATCAAATTGTTGACAACTCGCTTGCAAAATAGATATTGACTATAGTAGGAGAGACAGACACCGCTAGCCACTTATGCAAACTAGTTGCATGTCAAGCGTGGAACAGGTCTCATGTGCGAGGACATGTAAAGTTTGTCGGGCGCTTCATCCCACTATGCCACCAATATCCAAAATCACAACAAAGGAGCAACAACATGATCATCATCGCCCACATACTCATATGTGTACTACCGTGTAAAGTATCTACGCATAGATCCGGCTCGATACCCTTTGTAGGGTTCGCGACATAGAAAACAAAATTTTCCTACGATGTGAACTATATACCAAGATCTATATACTAGATACAAACAGCAGGCGGATGTATATCCGTAGAGAACATACCCTTGAAGACCGACAAAGCTTAACGAGTTCAACTTGTGGTTGATGTAGGCGATCTCTTGCCGATCTCAAGATCGAGAGGAAGTCCTAGCGCCGCAAATCAGCGGCGATCCGTGCTGCACACACGTTCGAGGCACCGAGCAACCTCCGCCTCCTCGCTCAGCGATGCAGCGGAAGCACAACTCTTTCTTGCCGAATAGCCACCGGGAACATGTATCTCTCTAGTTCGAGACCATGGGGATAAATTCTAGAGGGAGAGAGATCCTTCGAGGAGGTGTAAGAGACAAGTGAGGAGGGGCTCCTTTTATAGGAGGAGGGGGACCCCAAGGGGTGGCAGGCGCATGGGGCTGCCCTTGCCTCCCCTCTTCATGTGGGTGGACACTCCACTCACAAAACTCCTCTAAATTCCCTCCACTCAAAGTCCACTCAAAATTCCCATTAAATTTCCACCAAATTTAATGCAAACTCTCATTAAATAAAACTCTTTTATTTTATTCAGAATTTTGTCAATTACTTTAATGAAAAACATTCACAAATAACCCCTTGCTAGAATTCTATTTCACATGCATAACCACTTTATGCAATTTCACCAAAACTGTTTCGGTATCTAGTGAAATAAATTCCTCGCTTGTTCATTCTTTCGGCATGAAACAGTTGCTCCAATTGGATGTCGGTGTCTCTTAAGTGTGTCACCCTACGGTTCGTGAATAATGCGGACATGATCGAGACCCCTCTCAGATCAATAATCAGAAGCGGGATCTGGAGACCCATACTGACTCCCACACATTCAACGATGACTTTCTTGTGATCGTGGAACCTTTACGCTAGTATCTTAATCCCTTTGTTTCACGATATATTACATGTCCGAGATTCGATCATCGGTATCTCCATACCTAGTTTAATCTCGTTAGACATGCACTCTTTCTCGTTCTGTGATATAACATTCTAGTGATCAAATCACTTGCTTGCAAGCTAATCAATGTGATATCACCGAGAGGGCCCAGAGTATATCTATCCGCCATCGGGATGAACAAATTCCACTCTCGATCCATGAGCCTCAACATAACACTTTATTAGTTATGAATCCATCTTTATAATCACCCTGTTACGGTGTGACGTTTGATGTTATCAAGAAACTCTTCCGGTGTTAGTGATTGACATGATCTCATGGTCTAAGGATTAGGATCACTTCGTAAGTTGTTATAGCAATATAAACTCAATGACTTTGATCGTAATGCTATACTTCGGATGAATGTTCATCACATCATTACACTAATGTTGTGATCCCGTTATTAATAACATCCAATGTCCATGATCAGGAAACCTTGATCATCTTGTTAATCAACGAGCTAGTTTATGAGAGAGGCATAACTAGGAACTTTATGTTTGTTTATTAAACACACATGTATTAACGTTTCCGTATTAATACAATTATAGCATGCAAAATAAACATCTATCATATACTTGGAATACACATAATAAACACTTTATTATTGCCTCTCAGGGCATATTCCCTTCAGTATTGCCCAATCAAATCTCATAGGATCATGAATGTCTAGTATTGCATTGTTATGCCTTGCTCTGTCATGTGAATTGCCCTGCTGTAATTTGTTTACCCAACATGCCATGTTGTTTATCTTAAGTAGAACACCTCTAGTAAACTATGGACCCCGGTCCAATCTTTATCATTGATACATCTTCCACTATTACTGTTTACTTTCTGCAAACCACCATTACCTTCCACACCATACAATTAATCATTTGTTTTCAGCAAACCGGTGAGATTTACAACCTCACTGTTCGTTGGGGCAAAGTCTTGAGTTTGTGTTGTGCAGGTTTCCAAGTTGCTAGAACACCTTTGAGTCGTTTCCTTCCTCCTACTGGTTCGATAACCTTGGTTTCTTTCTGAGGGAAGACTTGCTGCTATGCTCATCATACCTTCCTCTTGGGGTCTCCCAACGAATCTCTACAGTGATATGAGTGCATCACAAAACAAATGAAAACTAAAAACAAAGACGCTCCAAGAACAACACAATAGTGCATGAAGCAATAAAAATAAAGTGTCTAGAAAGAGACCTGAGATTTTTATTGATGAAGAATGGGATGCCTTGGGCATCTCAAATCTTTGACGCTTGTACCTCTTGAGTATTTCTTGGGGTGACACGGGTGGCATCCCCAAGCTTGAGATTTTTTCCATTCTTCATCTCATCACATTATTCTTTCCCTACACTTAAAAATTTCCTTCATACAAAACTTCACACAATCTTCATTAGCAACATTAGTTTCAACACAAGTAAAAATTTCATTTATAACACAAGATACTGTAGCAATTCCTATTAAAATCTCAAGTGATCAAAGAGAACTCAAAAAGAAACTGATAAGAGGCAAATGCAAATAATGGCAGAAATCTGTCAAAACATACCAGAAGGTAAAAACCAATTTTTTCTAAAATTTTATGTTGCTCAAATCGAAAAGTGCAAAACTAATAAAAGTTGGGTAAATACCAGGGGCATGTACACAAAAAATTACATAACAGTACGACGTTCTGGGATTTTTCACGATTTTTTACAGCGAAACATAGAAATCTGTTTCGGGACAGGAACTTCCCCAAATCATACTTCCCTCTCATTAGAGGCTATTCTTGGCACAAAAACCAAACAAAAAGGATAAGGAGAGGTTATTACAGAAGTAATAACTTGCAAGACTCAACAAAAGAAAAACCTAACGAAATTTGGGTTATCTCTCAATTAGTACTTTTCTTTAACGCCTTTAAGTTATGCATGATTTCGATGATGCTCACATAAGAAATGTGAATTGAAGAAAAAGAGAGCATCAAGAAGAAAATATAAAACAAATTTAAGTCTATCCCACTTCCTATGAAAAATAATCTTGTGAAGAAACAAGTCATGAAAGCACAAAGCAACAATCATAGGAAAGCAAAACAAATGCAACTTCAAAATTTTCAACATAAAGAGGGGAAACTTAATATTATTGAGATGCATAAAACCATGTTTCCCTCTCTCGTAATAACTTTCAGTAGAAACATGAATAAAATTAACAATATAAATATCACATAAAACATTCTTATCATGAGCCACATGCATAAAGTAATTATTACTCTCCACATAAACATAGTCATTCTTATTGATTGTAGTGGGAGCAAATTCAACAAAATAGCTATCATTATTATTCTCATCACCATAATCATCAAAAATAGGAGGCATATTGTAATCATAATTAATTTTCTCCTCAATACCAGGTGGACTGAAAATATCATATTCATCATATATTGGAGGTATAGTATTGTAACACCCTCAGAATCGGGCCTATGCAAGTTTGAGAAAAATTCGCCAAACCCGCATAGAAACGATTCAAGGGTGCCCACCAGGCACTTTCGTGCGGGTGGAAAATGAAGTAATAACATTACACAACAGTCCTCGATGGGACCCACAGAACAGATATATATAACAGCGACTCAAAGAGTCAAGAATACAGATATAATATACAAAGACCCAAATCACCTTGAAAACGATAGAGCGTCCGACTACGGACAAGATGCAAATGGGGCTAAGAGCCCTGAAGAATAACCAATGGCGTCCATAACCCTGCCCAGGCCAAGCCGGAAGGGTAACCCTGCTAACGGCGTCGATCTCAAAACCTGGTTAACAAAAGGAGTGCCGACAAAGGGCAAAAGAAAAAGAGGAGCGTCAGTACTGAGGCCAGTACACGGCGAGGCTAGAATTCGGCGGTCCTCGCCTACATAGGTATGGTGGACTGAGCGGCAGCGGCAGCAAGCACTAAACAACCTATAGAGACTCGATACAACTGACGGTTATCAGAGAGGGATAAGGATGACCTATCCGGATCCAACCTGAAGCTAACACCAAACAAACCCATCCTGGTGTTTCCCCCTCGAGACCAAACGAGGAAGTCAACCGAGGAACCCACACAGTTGGCAGTTTTACTTATTCGGTTATCGTTGCAGCAATTACTAGTCAGGTATAGATAATCATTCTGATAAAATAAGCAGTGGGCCATTTTAGTTAACCATTCCGTTGTAGTTGCAACAATTACTAATCATATACAGATGGCATGAGAGAAACCCAAAACCCAAAGGTTGTTGGTACTTTTATTCAGCCATTCCGTTGTAGTTGCAAGATTTACTAGTCAGTACAATGGTATGGCGACAATTCAAACAAGCAATTATGGGCGTATTATTAGCCATTCCATTATAGTGAAGCTGTTTACTAGTCATTATAAAGTCAAATTTATAGCAATAAACTTTAGTTATGCTTGTCTATGGTCGAGAATCTTGCTCCAAGTCGTCCATATCCATGGACACGGCTTTGAAAGTTTTACCGGCGGGTGCACCAATAGCAACACACGCTCGATCAACCTCGGAAAAACCAAATCAAAACCCAACGAGGCTTTCACTTGAACAATCACAGGATTCAGAAATATTTCAGGCCACCCTTAAGTAGATCCATAGCGGTGACTCGAGACGGGCTCAAGGTTTGGGTATCTGTGAACGATTTGGGAACCCGAAAGTGTGGCTGGGCTTGTCGACACCGCGGAATCGTGTCCCGATCCTAAACAGTACAGTGTGCTCCTCGCACAAATTAAATACAGAAAGTAGCATGGCATAAGTACAGGATAGTAAATAAAACCTCAGACTAGTTTGTGGCCCCAAGAAATAAGACTGAATCAAGCTCTGGCTCAGGGGGGTCCCATATACCTCCCGGATATGGATAGCGCGATAAATCAAGGAACATGTATCAAGTACTCGGGGTCTTACGGGACACAAGTGGGCGTTCGGAAACCAAATATTTTCTATCACCCACCGATGCCTCTGCTTATTCAATTTTAGTTGTTAAACAGGAATTAAAGTGAACGATAAGTAAAACTATGATCATCTCCAACAACAACATGCGGCAATACATCAACAACTGTGGCCTATGACGACACACAACAGCACTTGAGCGAGCGACTACGACACGCAAGTCCAACTATCTACCAAACAACAGGTAATAGGATGTCCAAGGCAATATAAGGCTGCAAGGGATATCATAGGTACGGAAACTAAAGCATCGCAACACAGATAGCAATAGATCACAGGAGGGAATAAAGACTATAAAAGTAAGATAGGTAGAAAGGGGGAGATGCTCGCCTGAAAACATTGTCGAAGGTTCAACCGAAGATCGGGTCGACACTCGCATCAACTCAACGGCCTTATCCGCGAAGAAGCAAAACACTAGAAGAAACACCGGATGCAATATTTAATACTACGGCGAAAGATCGGCATGATGCATGTATGATGTATGGCAAGGCAAAGGCGCGATGCAATTAGGTCATATTAAGCGGAACCGGGGTCCCAACAATTAATTAAATGATTCAAGTTGTTTAGCTACCCCGCAATTGAAATGTTGTTTTAGCATGGCAGAAGATAGCACCGGTCCGCTACACAAATTTAAATGAGGCCAATATAAGGCTAGATTTGCCCGCATATGGGCCCCATATTTAATTATTAGGTGAATCGGCATAAGGCCCCCAAACCACAGGCAAGGATGCATGCATGAACAATTTAATATGTGACAAGTTGTATTATGTTATAAAATAGGGTTCGGGAAAAAGGTTCACACATTAGGGTTTGGCCGATCTTGGGTTCCGGGGTTCGGGGTCGGTCTCTGGGTCCGACGGATCTGGGGTTCGGGGTTCGACGGAAGCGTTCTCGGATATCGGGGGTAGAACTTGGCGTTCCGTGTTGAAGGCCCTCGGATTCAGGGCCCCGGCGAACTCGGCGTGTCGAGGTTCGGTTTCCGGTTCCGGCGCCGTGGTCTTGCAGAGTTTCCCGGTTCTCGACGCGTGTCGGTCTTGTCGTTAGCTGAACTTGGCATCGTGGCGGCTCTTCTCGTGGCGTCGGTCTTGTGGTTCGAGAAGGAGGGGGACGCCGTGATCGGTCTTCAAAGGTTCGCAAGGCGATCTTGGCGCTCGATGTTCATGAGAGAGTCCTTGGGGTCCCGGACGGAGATCTTGTCGGTGGCGGTTCCAGTTGTCGGTGTCGGGCTTGGGTCTCGGCACTGGAGGTCTTGGTGTTCTGAGGGGGTCTTGTCGCATCCATCAACTATGTGAAGTCCTTGGCGGTTTTTCTTGAAAATTCCTGGGCACATCTCCACAAAAGATCTTGTGGTACTTGGGCTAGCAACACAGGAACACTTCCCCTGTGATATGAAACTGGTAAGGTGCCCGGATGTGTCCCTAGCCCAAGTACTCGCTGTATGTCCTCCAAACTTCAGGGACGGGGCGAGCTGGTCGGAGCTGCGAAGCAGACAACTGCAGCGAAGGGCGGCAGGAGGTCGAGGGCACGACGAGCTCGATCTGACAGGAAGAAGACCATGGCTTGGCGGTTCTCTGCTGGACAGCGAGCAGGCGCCAGAGGAGGAGGAGGTCCATGGCGTCGGACTCCGCAGCGGCAGGCTGAGGAAGCGCGAGGGGAGGCCGACCGTCGGTGGTTGGGGACGGTGGGCCCGGCGGGAGCGGAGGAAGATGGCGGCGGCTCGGCGGCGGCGCGAGCAGGAGGCGGCGGAGCCGCGGCGCGCGAGCTTGACGGGACGGCGGGAGAGCAGCGCGGCCTGGGAGGAAGGGAGCTAGGCGAGCTGAGGAAGCGGCGCGGAGGCGGGGCGGGAGGCGCTGGGCAGCGGCAGCGAGAGCACTGCGGGGCGGGGTTGGCGGCTCGCGGGAGGAGGCAGAACGGGCGGGCAGGCGTCTGGGCGGCGAGCTGGGTCGCGGAGGAGGGCGGCCGGAAGCGTCTGGCGGGGCTTGGAAGACGGCGAGGTGGACGGCGAGCGCGCGGTGGAGGCGGTAGGCGGGGTGGCGAGCTGGGGAGGGGAGAGGATGTGGGTGGCGTGCTGGGGGCGGGGAGGAGAGGCGGAGGTGGAGCGCCGGAGGGGAGAGAGGAGCAAGGGCGGAGGGGGTCGCGTCGGGCTAGGAGGGAGCCAGAGGAGGAAGAAGGAATCGCGGGGGGAGAGAGACGTGCGGGAGGAGAGAGGGGGCGCGTGGCGACGGGGCAGGTGCGGGTCCCACGGGGTGGGCCGCGTGCTGGGGCAGGTGGGATCCGGTGGGGGGGTAGCTGCGCGCGGGGTGTTGTGTGGTGTGCGTGTGTGCGTCGTGTGCTGGGGTGGGTTTGTGTGGGAGAGGGAGGAGGTGGAGAGAGGGAGTGGGGGTGAGGGGGTGACGTGGCGGCGTGTGAGTGGGTGAGGGAGAGGGAGGAGGTGAGGTGGCGCATGTCTATTGGAGGGAGTGATGTGGCCAGCGGGTTGGGGTAGATAGTTTGGTAGGAATAGGATTTAGGTGTACCGGTTGATTGGACCGTTTTAAAACCTGGGGCGGTCGTTCGGGTCTATCCGGCCCGTTCGACTGCCCCACTAAAAATAATATAAATTTTATTTGTTTCGATAACACCGTTTGAAAACCGATAGCACTCAAACAAAAATAATCCGGAGACCGGGGTTTGATATTTGATTAAAGATGGGGCGTTTAGAAAACAAAACGGGCTTTGCGAAAATAGTTTTATGCAACAATGCATGATGATGACGATGCAATGCACAAATTCAACGCGATTTTCTAGTAGTGGTTTTGCGGGATGCCACAATTCGACACCACTAACAATGGATCTCGCCCTCGAGATCCGCCTCATGGTACCGGGAAGAAGATCGGCGGTCGGCGTCTTCTCGCTTCGTGTAGATCCTCGCGACACCACTAACGAGGGTTCATCTTCCATCTTGAAATCGGCGACACCACCAACAAAGGGTCGTTGTCCCTGATCGTCGAGAGATCACTCCGGAGAAACAAAGGACGAAGATAGAGGTATCAAACGATAAGGCCACCTCTAACTTCCATTAGAAGAGGGAAAAGTTACATTGATCCACCGATTCGATGTACTGAAGCGAGTAATGAAGAGTCGGTTAGGGTGATCAATCCATCCGCACCCAAACTATCAACTCTATACATGAATAGGAAAATCGCAACCTAACTCTAGATTTAGACCAAGATCTTCATAGGCGGTATCCGGAACAAAGGGATGATGTCAGCAGGAATCGTATGAAAGACACGATGATTAGGTTCCGCGATGGTTCCATTGGCATGAACAACACATGCTCAAGGTATACTCCAACTTCACCAATGCTCGTCCTTCTCATATGTTTTTCAACGACACTGATATCCAGCAAGGAACACATATGGATAAGGAGTTCAAGAACAAAAGTTTGGAGGAAGGGTACAACAGACAAGTTGCAGATTGATGATCGTAGCACTCCGTTACAAAAGGGAGATAACGAAGCCCTGAAGGTACGACGGAAACCCAACCACGAGAATTCCTGGACTCGAAGAGAGAGAAGAGAGCGGATTCAAAACACGTCGAGGTAAGAGGAGAATAGCAGAGGGGTAAGGAGTAAAATCAGACCTAACCAGAACTATCCAACCGATTTTGCAAAATAGTTTTGACACTCTACTTGCCCGTTAGCTAGGTTATCCTCTGAATTTGGACTTGTGTATCATAGCTGGAGCTCGATACCACTGTAACACCCTCGAGAATCGGGCCTATGCAAGTTTGATCAAAATTCGCCAAACCCGCATAAAGCGATTCAAGGGTGCTACCAGCACTTTATGCGGGTGGAAAACGGTAATAACATTACACAACAGTCCTCGATGGGACCCATGAGCAGATATATATAACGACTCAAAGAGTCAAGAATACGAATATAATATACAAAGACCCAAATCACCTTGAAAACGATAGAGCGTCCGACTACGGACAAGATGCAAATGGGGCTAAGAGCCCTGAAGAATAACCAATGGCGTCCATAACCCTGCCCAGGCCAAGCCGGAAGGGTAACCCTGCTAACGGCGTCGATCTCAAAACCTGGTTAACAAAAGGAGTGCCGACAAAGGGCAAAAAGAAAGAGGAGGCGTCGATCGAGGCCGATTACACGACGAGGCTAGAATTCGGCGGTCCTCGCCTACATAGGTATGGTGGACTGAGCGGCAGCGGCAGCAAGCACTAAACAACCTATAGAGACTCGATACAACTGACGGTTATCAGAGAGGGATAAGGATGACCTATCCGGATCCAACCTGAAGTTAACACCAAACAAACCCATCCTGGTGTTTCCCCCTCGAGACCAAACGAGGAAGTCAACCGAGGAACCCACACAGTTGGCAGTTTTACTTATTCGGTTATCGTTGCAGCAATTACTAGTCAGGTATAGATAATCATTCTGATAAAATAAGCAGTGGGCCATTTTAGTTAACCATTCCGTTGTAGTTGCAACAATTACTAATCATATACAGATGGCATGAGAGAAACCCAAAACCCAGCAGTTGTTGGTACTTTTATTCAGCCATTCCGTTGTAGTTGCAAGATTTACTAGTCAGGTACAATGGTCGCAAGCGACAATTCAAACAAGCAATTATGGGCAGTATTATTAGCCATTCCATTATAGTGAAGCTGTTTACTAGTCATTATAAAGTCAAATTTATAGCAATAAACTTTAGTTATGCTTGTCTATGGTCGAGATACTGTGCTCCAAGTCGTCCATATCCGCGGACACGGCTTTCAGAAAGTTTTACCCGGCCGGGGTGCACCAATAGCAACACACGCTCGATCAACCTCGGAAAAACCAAATCAAAACCCAACGAGGCTTTCACGACTGAACAATCACAGGATTCAGAAATATTTGGGGCCACCTTAAGTAGATCCATAGCGAAGCGGTGACTCAGACGGGCTCAAGGTTTGGGTATCTGTGTGAGCATTTGGGAACCCGAAGTGTGGCTGGGCTTGTCGACACAGCGGAATCGTGTCCCGATCCTAAGCGATGCAGTGTGCTCCTCGCACAAATTAAATACAGAAAGTAGCATGGCATAAGTACAGGATAGTAAATAAAACCTCAAACTAGTTTGTGGCCCCAAGAAATAAGACTGAATCAAGCTCTGGCTCAGGGGGGTCCCATATACCTCCCGGATGTGGATAGCGCGATAAATCAAGGAACAGGTATCAAGTACTCGGGGTCTTACGGGACACAAGTGGGCGTTCGGAAACCAAATATTTTCTATCACCCACCGATGCCTCTGCTTATTCAATTTTAGTTGTTAAACAGGAATTAAAGTGAACGATAAGTAAAACTATGATCATCTCCAACAACAACATGCGGCAATACATCAACAACTGTGGCATATGACGACACACAACAGCACTTGAGCGAGCGACTACGACACGCAAGTCCAACTATCTACCAAACAACAGGTAATAGGATGTCCAAGGCAATATAAGGCTGCAAGGGATATCATAGGTACGGAAACTAAAGCATCGCAACACAGATAGCAATAGATCACAGGAGGGAATAAAGACTATAGAAGTAAGATAGATAGAAAGGGGGAGATGCTGCTTTGAAAACATTGCCGAAGGTTCAACCGAAGATCGGGTCGACACTCGCATCAACTCAACGGCCTTATCCGCGAAGAAGCAAAACACTAGAAGAAACACCGGATGCAATATTTAATACTACGGCGAAAGATCGGCATGATGCATGTATGATGTATGGCAAGGCAAAGGCGCGATGCAATTAGGTCATATTAAGCGGAACCGGGGTCCCGACAATTAATTAAATGATTCAAGTTGTTTAGCTACCCCGCAATTGAAATGTTGTTTTAGCATGGCAGAAGATAGCACCGGTCCGCTACACAAATTTAAATGAGGCCAATATAAGGCTAGATTTGCCCGCATATGGGCCCCATATTTAATTATTAGGTGAATCGGCATAAGGCCCCCAAACCACAGGCAAGGATGCATGCATGAACAATTTAATATGTGACAAGTTGTATTATGTTATAAAATAGGGTTCGGGAAAAAGGTTCACACATTAGGGTTTGGCCGATCTTGGGTTCCGGGGTTCGGGGTCGGTCTCTGGGTCCGACGGATCTGGGGTTCGGGGTTCGACGGAAGCGTTCTCGGATATCGGGGGTAGAACTTGGCGTTCCGTGTTGAAGGCCCTCGGATTCAGGGCCCCGGCGAACTCGGCGTGTCGAGGTTCGGTTTCCGGTTCCGGCGCCGTGGTCTTGCAGAGTTTCCCGGTTCTCGACGTGTGTCGGTCTTGTCGTTAGCTGAACTTGGCATCGTGGCGGCCTCTTCTCATGGCGTCGGTCTTGTGGTTCGAGAAGGAGGGGGACGCCGTGATCGGTCTTCAAAGGTTCGCAAGGCGATCTTGGCGCTCGATGTTCATGAGAGAGTCCTTGGGGTCCCGGACGGAGATCTTGTCGGTGGCGGTTCCAGTTGTCGGTGTCGGGCTTGGGTCTCGGCACTGGAGGTCTTGGTGTTCTGAGGGGGTCTTGTCGCATCCATCAACTATGTGAAGTCCTTGGCGGTTTTTCTTGAAAATTCCTGGGCACATCTCCACAAAAGATCTTGTGGTACTTGGGCTGGCAACACAGGAACACTTCCCCTGTGATATGAAACTGGAAGGTGCCCGGATGTGTCCCTAGCCCAAGTACTCGCTGTATGTCCTCCAAACTTGAGGGGCGAAGCTGGCGGGCCTTCTGCAGGCAGAGACACTGCGGCGAAGGACATGACGGGAGGTCTAGGGCACGAGCTCGATGCAGAGGAAGACGACCATGGCTTGGCGGCGGTTCTCTGCTCGACAGGCAAGACGGGCGCGAGGGAGGAGGAGGGCCCAGGCGTCGGACTCAGCGGGCGAGCACAGGGAAGCGCTTGGGAGCAGGGGCCGCGGCCGTCGGTGGTTGGGGACGACAGTGGGCCCGTGACGGCGGAGGAAGATGGCGAGGCTCGGCGGCAGCGAGCAGGGGCGGGCTGAGGCGGAGCCTCGGTAGCGAGCTTGACGGGGCAGCGAGGCATGGGGGAGAGGAAGCAGCGGCCTGGGAGGAAGGGGAGCTAGGCGGGGAGAGCGGAGGCGGGCCAGGCGGGGCGCAGCCGGAGCACCTGAGGCAGGGTTGGCGGCTCTGGCGGGTAGAGGAGGCAGAACGGCAGACGAGGGGCGTCTGGGCGGCGTCGCGGCTGGGTCGCGCGGAGGAGGGGCAGCCGGGCGGCTTGGCGAGGCTTGGAAGGCAGCGAGGTGGGCCAGTGGTGGAGGCGGGGCGGGTGGCGAAATGGGAGGGAGAGGATGTGGGTGGCGTCTTTGGGGCGGGAGGAGGCGGAGGTGGAGCCTTGGGAGGAGAGAGGAGCAAGGGCGGAGGGGGTCGCGTCAGGCTAGGGGGGAGCCAGAGGAGGAAGAAGGAATCGCGGGGGGAGAGAGACGTGCGGGAGGAGAGAGGGGGCGCGTGGCGACGGGGCAGGTGCGGGTCCCACGGGGTGGGCCGCGTGCTGGGGCAGGTGGGATCCGGTGGGGGTAGCTGCGCGCGGGGTGTTGTGTGGTGTGCGTGTGTGCGTCGTGTGCTGGGGTGGGTTTGTGTGGGAGAGAGAGGAGGTGGAGAGAGGGAGTAGGGGTGAGGGGGCGACGTGGCGGCGTGTGAGTGGGTGAGGGAGAGGGAGGAGGTGAGGTGGCGCATGTCTATTGGAGGGAGTGATGTGGCCAGCGGGTTGGGGTAGATAGTTTGGTAGGAATAGGATTTAGGTGTACCGGTTGATTGGACCGTTTTAAAACCTGGGGCGGTCGTTCGGGTCTATCCGGCCCGTTCGACTGCCCCACTAAAAATAATATAAATTTTATTTGTTTTGATAAC
Source organism: Avena longiglumis (assembly GCA_030063025.1). NCBI lineage: Eukaryota > Viridiplantae > Streptophyta > Magnoliopsida > Poales > Poaceae > Avena > Avena longiglumis. Next base: position 479,232,757 of record CP125975.1, read on the forward strand.
ACCGTTGGCAAACCGATAGCACTCAAACAAAAATAATCCGGAGACCGGGGTTTGATATTTGATTAAAGATGGGGCGTTTAGAAAACAAAACGGGCTTTGCGAAAATAGTTTTATGCAACAATGCATGATGATGACGATGCAATGCACAAATTCAACGCGATTTTCTAGTAGTGGTTTTGCGGGATGCCACAAGTATCATCATAGCAAATTGCCTCCTCTAAAGCAGGTGGACTGAAAATATCATATTCATCATTGTGATCATCATATATTGGAGGTATAGTATCAACATAGAAAATTTTATCCTCTAAAGTAGGTGGACTGAAAATATCATATTCATCATTGTAATCATCATATATTGGAGGTATAGTATCATCAGAACAAATTTTCTCCTCTAAAGCTAGGGAACTAAAAAGATCATTTTCATAAAAACTAGCTTCACCAAGCTTAGACTTTTCCATAGCATTAGCAATAATGGTGTTCAAAGGATTCATACTAATAACATTGCTATTAGCATGCAAATAAAGTTCCATAGGTTTTTTAATTTTCTCTTCAAACACTTCATGTACTAACTCAAATAAATACTATAAGGCTCTCTAATTTTTTTGTTGTCTAGTGAAAACAAGAAACAAAAAGATAGAATTGCAGAATCTAAAGGAAATAACTTCGAGCACTCACACACCAGCAACAATACTAGAAGATAGCTTAGTAGCCAGAGGATGTGAGTACCTTTTACCTTACATCCCCGTCAATGGCGCCAGAGAAGTGCTTGATGTCTACACACGCTTCTATTCTTGTAGACGGTGTTGGGCCTCCAAGTGTAGAGATTTTTAGAACAGCAACAAGTTTCCCTTAAGTGGATTACCCAAGGTTTATCGAACTCAGGGAGGAAATGGTCAAAGGTATCCCTCTCAAGCAACCCTGCAATCAAGATACACGAAGTCTCTTGTGTCCCCAATACACCCAATACACTTTTCAGGTGTATAGGTGCACTAGTTCGGCGAAGAGATAGTAAAATACAAGGAGTATGGATGATTATAAGACAACGGTGCCAGAAAAGAGCTTGATGGGGAGGAAGAGACTAAAGGCAACCTGAAATAAAGATGGAAACAAGGACTAGTTGTAAACGGTGTTTCAATGCTTAGAAACAAGGCCTAGGGATCATACTTTCACTAGTGGACACTCTCATATAAATATCTTCTCTTCATTATTCTACTCTGAACTACTCTCCGGTTGGACAACTCTAATCCACAGTAGGGCTACAAAATCACTCCTTAAAGTTCGCATTCCCTATCTAGATAACCCCAAAATGTCACCTTGAGCGCTAGACGGTTCCAACAAACACCATAATTTCATAGAGACATCCAACTCAAAATATAACTCATGATAAGTATTTCTGTAATATTTAGCCTAAGTGCCACACGGTATGCACACTATCACCTTCACACACGTGGGGAAAAGCAGAGATTTACAATTAAAGCACTTGAGTAGCAGAGTAGATCTACTTGATTACAAAGCTCATGACCACAATAAGATCACGCATAGATAAAGAGAGAGAGATGAACACATAGCTACCGGTAGAGCCCTTAGCCTCGAGGGAGAACTACTCCCTCCTCATCATGGGAGTCAGCAACGACGATGGATGATGTGGCTCGGATCACTATAGAGCTTCGTTGGGAAACCCCAAGAGGAAGGTATGATGAGCACATCAGTAAGTCTTCCCTCAGTATGAAACCAAGGTTATCGAACTAGTAGGAGGAAGGAAACGACCCCAAGGTGTTGCTAACAACTTGGAACCTGCACAACACAAACTCAAGACTTTGCCCCTACAAACAGTGAGGCTGTCAATCTCACCGGTTTGCTGAAAACAAAGGATTAAACGTATGGTGTGGAAGGTAATGATTGCTTGCAGAAAGTAAACAGTAACAGTGGGTGATGTATCAATGGTAAGATTGGACCGGGGTCCACGGTTCACTAGAGGTGTTCTCCTTAAGATAAATAACATAACATGCTGGGTAAACAAATTACAGCGGGGCAATTGACAGGACAGAGCAAGGCATAACAATGCAATACTAGACATTCATGATCCTATGAGATTTGATTGGGCATTATAACAATATATATAGACCGCCATCCAACTGCATCTATGACTAGTAATCCACCTACAGGTTATCATCCGAACCCCCTCAAGTATTAAGTTGCAAGCAACGGATAACTGCTTTAAGCAATGTGTGTAAAGTAAACAATACAATTATTCCATGAACAAGAGATTGTTGTTTTCTCCCTAGTAGCAATACAACATCTACAACCTTAGAGATTTATGTCACTTCCCCAGATTCAATAGAGGCATGGACCCACCATCGAGCATAAATACTCCCTCTTGGAGTCATTAGCATCTACTTAGCCAAGATAGCTACTAGAAACGGAGAGCATGCAAGATCTCAAACAACACAGACATGATAGAATCAATAAGATAGAATCATTAATCAATCTGACATAGTAATCTCAATATCCATCGGATCCCCGCAAACACAACATGCATGATTACAAATAGATGATCTTGATCATGAACGGAGCTCACAAGATCTAAACATGGGAGCACAAAGGAGGAGAAACAACCATCTAGCTACTGCATGGACCCATAGTCCAAGGTGGAACTACTCACGCATCATACCGGAGGCTGGCATGGTGATGAAGAAGGCCTCCGGGATGATATCTCCCCTCCGGTAGGGTGTCGGGAAGAGCTTCAGATCCCCCTCGATCTAGGGACGATGGTGGCGGCGGCTACAAACTGTTTCGTGGGGATCTGATCGGGTACTTAGGGTTTTGGCATCGAGGGGATTATATAGGTGAAGAGGCGAGGCAGAAGGGCGGCTAGGGGGGCCACACCCTGCCCAGGCGCGACCCAGGGTGGGCCCGCACATGGGGGGGTGGACACCCTATGTATCCCCTCCGGTCGCCCTTCGGTGAAATATTGACTTTGGATTTTGTCCCGTCCAATTCCGAGAATATTTCCTTACTAGCTTTTCTGAAACCAAAAACAGCAGAAAATAGGCAACTGTCACTATGGCATCTTGTTAATAGGTTAGTCCCAGAAAATGTATAAAAATACCTCAAAGTGTAGACAATGCATAGCAAAGTGGATACTAAACAAGCATGAAACATCAGAAATTATAGATACATTTATGACGTATCAATGGAGATGGTGGTGGAGTCAATGGAGATGGCTCCGGAGGCAATTTCCCGTCCCGGCAGGGTGCCGGAACAGAGACTTCTGTCCCCCTAATCTCCTCTTTGGTGGCGATGGTGCTACGGAACTTTTTGTGGAGATCTGATCCGTGTAGGGTTTACGTCTCGGGGAGACGTATGTATAGGCTAAAGGGCAAGGTCGGTGGAGCCTCGAGGGGCCCACACCATGGTCTGGCGCGACCTAGGGTGGGCCCGCACCACCCTATGGTGTGGCCGCCTCATGACTCCCCTTTGTTTCTCCTTCGGGCTCCATGTTGCGTCTAAAAAAATAGAAATTTTGGCTTTTGTCCCGTCCAATTTCGAGAATATTTCTTTACTAGCTTTTATGAAACCAAAAACAACAGAAAACAGGCAACTAGCACTACGGCATCTTGTCAATAGGTTAGTTCCAGAAAATATATAAAAATATATCAAAGTATAGACAAAACATAAGAAAGTTGATACAAAACAAGCATGAAACCTCAAAAATTATAGATACATTTATGACATATCAGGGTACACCACTAGCTCTGCGCTACGGCTAAAAGTTACCCGTAGCGCACTACCTAGTGCGCTATGGGTAAAAACGTTACCCGTGGTGCACCACCTGGTGCGCCACGGATAGAGGTACACGGTGCACTACGGGTAAGAATTTCAAAATTCAAAAAAAAGATCTAGATCTAGATCATGCCGTCGTCGTCGTTGTGGTCACGTAACCGGAGGTGCGGGAGGTCATGGCCATAGCCTACCACCGCAAGGAGGTGCGGGAGGCCGTTGCCATGACCTACCACGGAGGAGGGCGCGACCATAGGTGGTCGGAGGTCGCCGAAGGTGGAGAAGGTCGTGGAAGGAGGTTGTTGGAGGAGGGGCACGTCCGAAGGTGGTCGAAAGAGGGAGACGTCGATGGTAGGTGTAGCCAGAGAGAGGAAGCCAAAGAAGGAGGAGAGGATAGGAAAAGTGGAGAAGGGAGAAGGAGAGGAGGAGTAGTGGAGAGATGGAGAAGAGAGGAGAAGGAGAGGAGAAGTGTGAAAGTGGAGGAGAAGTTGAAGGGTAAGTGGAGGAAAAGGAGGGTAGGTGGCCGGCGGTGATTCGAATTTTGAATCCCGTCCACTTACTCATGGCGCACTAGGTGGTGGTGCGCTACGGTTAAGTTGTCATCTATTTGTTTTCTGCAGAAAAACGGTCTTTTGATCGTAACTTTTTACTCTTTTCAAAATTTTAAAATCCAAAAAATCACTAAACGATCAAAGGTCGTTGCGAGTGGATGCGAAATCTCGTTCTCGTTATTTTGGTTTATTAAACTTTTTTTCGACATCGTACACAAAAGTTTCGATCGTTTTATCGTGGCATGACTTTTTTTTCAGAAAAAGTCAAAATTCATGTTTGTTAATTTTCCAAGAAACTAGACCACATTATCTACCTAAATATGAAAGGATTTTATTTTTTGAGTGTTTTTTATTTTTATTTTATTTTTTGCAAGGCTAAAAAGCCGATCCACGAGAAGGGGGTGTGGAGTTGGTGAAGGCCACTTAGCCGTACAACACTAGGGCAGAGTGTCCTACGGCTAAGTTGACCTAGCTGCTGCAGCATAAGTACCCGTAGCGTACTAGTTCAGGGTGCGCTATGGCTAAGTTTCACACCTGAGCGCACCTTAACCTAATGCGCTACAGGTATGTGGTCCAGTGGCGGAGCTTCAGGCCGGCGACCCCGGGCAGCTGCCCGGGCTCAGCTGCTCCGTCTCCTTTGAAGTTTAGTGCAAAATAGCTAGTTCAACTGATTGTTTTTTTGGGCAAATGTTAATTAATCTGGGTACACTAAGGCTTTGCCCAGGCTCCATGAACGGGCAAGCTCCGCCACTGATGTGGTCTGCGGCCACCTGTGCCCTGGCCAACACATAACCGTGGCGCATCACCCCCATGTGCGTCACGCTTACGAAAGTTAGACGTAGGGCACCTGTGGACAGTGCGCCACGCCTATTTTACCCGTGGGGCACCGCTAGCACGTGCGTCATGGATGTATGGATTATCTATAGCCGTTTTCCTAATAGTGTGGTCCTCCCTTCTCGACGGTCGCATGAACGATGCAAGCGTGCCACTGGAGGCTGCGAGCAAGTGGCGGTGTTGTTGTGTTGCTGTCGACAAAGGTCACGCTAGGCCTCGTTTGCTCCCTCGACGTAGGTTGCATAAATTTTTATTCTACACCAATACTTTGTTTTTGCTATAATAGTGTATGTTTTATGCTATGAGGCCTCCGATGAAGTGTTCGACGAAATTGAGTTTTTGCTATATCAGTATATTTTTTTTGCTACATTGTTGTTTTCGAAATGCTATATTAGAATATATTTTTTGCTATGGTGTCTCGGAAGATGTCTCCAGCCAAGTAGAGTTTGCTATAGTGTCTTCGGTGAAGTCGATTTTGCTAAATTTGCATAACTTTTCTGCTACAATCTTTTATGATTTTGCTATAATAGCGTAAATATTTTGTACATATTGGGGACACGCTACCTGTACTGACTTAACCGGATACGGGGCTACTCGTATTGCAAACAACGCACCGTAAATACGATGGGGCCGGAGCTGGATACCTAGACGCGGACGGATTGCCTCGAAAGGGAGCCTCGCGCGCAATGGGCTATACGCGCATCAGCCAAATCCGATACGAGATCGGGTCCGTCTTGAAATCGAGTATCTCGTAGGATTATAAAATGGACTGGCCATTAGATCTTATTGTACTAAACAAGTTCTCTCGTGCTACAGGACATGGCGTGCATGATGGCTGCTCCGACCGCGTTCTTTCTTCGCCCACAGTGCGCGTTCCGTTCGCCGCCATGTCAGCCGTACGAGCCGCCGGCAAACTCCCTGTCGCTCTCGCCGGAGGCGCAGCCCTTTCAGCCTGGTCGTATCAGGGTGGAGTGGAAGCCTCCTCAGAAGGGCTGGTTTAAGCTGAATTTCGACGGCTCCGTGTACAACGACGGGTCCGGCCGGGCAAGCATCGGCGGCGTCATCCGGGACTACACCGGCCGCGTAGTCGCCGCGTTCGCCGAGCGGACGGAACATGCGACGGTGGGCGTCGTGGAGGCGCGGGCTCTCATCCTTGGGCTGCGGCTCGCGCTGGAAGTGGACGACCCCTTCCGGGGAGGAAAGATAACGAAGCTGGTAGTGGAAGGTGACGATCTGGTGCTGGTGAGGCTACTGCGCCGCGAGGATGAGTACAGGCGCATACCGCAGGCCATGGAAGATGAGATCCGCGCGCTGCTTGGATGCTTCTCGGAGTACCAGGTGCAGCACATCTACCGCGAGGGGAACCAGGTCGCCGACGCCCTCTGCCACGAGGCGTACCAGCAGGCCGGCGGGGTGTGGACCGGCGACTTCCTGCCACCCGCTGCCCGGGAGAAGGAGTGAGGCGACGCCAGCCGCGTGCAGCACCAGCGGATCTGCAAGGCCAAGGTGTGAGAGCTCGACGGCCGGATCGTGGGTTTCTTTCTTGGAGCAAGGAAGCATACGGAGGTGGCGTGGCAGCCGACTGACGATCCAAGACCAAGAAATAGATCTGGTCGGCAACTCGGGATGCTGATCCAAGAACGTGACCGGGGGGAGACGTGCACCAGCTACGAAGCGATGGAGCGCCGGCGGTCGGCATGCTGATCCAAGAACGTGTGGCCGGCTGGAGCGAGCTAGATCGAGGGCTCCAACTTTTCAGAAGATGATCAGCTCGTTCGAAATGGATCGACATAGCAGGACTCGATCAGTTCGTACCAATAATCGTAGATGAGGGAGAAGTAATCCTTGATTGTAAAAGCACACTTCTTTCTGTCGTAGATCGATCAATTAAGGATGCAAGACGATGTAGCGTAGCGGTGCAATTGACATACTTGTTTGTAGAAGTACAAAACTTTGTGTTGTATGTGAATTAATTGATTATTCGGATGTACAAAAAATATTGTGGTGACAATTAATTAACGTTCTTGTCTTGATGAATTGAAACCCTAGTTCGTGGACGATATAATTATACCAATACTCCTACTACCCAGCTGGCCAGCTCGGCATCTGATCTTGCCATTTGCTGCTATTGAGTTAGGGCATCATCCAAAGCACCCGCTCTTGCTTACTTCTAGTCTACTGCTACCTCTCCATTTCGCCCCAAGACAGCACGGACAAGAATACCCTCTCCACATTCCCGGCCGCCTCAGTTTGTAACGCATCATCGACAGGAAGTAGAGGGCCGTAGGACCTATATACTCTAGATTTATTTAAATTTTAAAAAATTCGAGACATCTATTTTGAGAACAAGAAAGTAGATGTTTACTACTACACGGTTCTATATTTCCTTTGTATTTTCTTTCGTGAAATAACAAAAAAAACTTTTCGACTTTGGCAACTTCCACGAGTCCGGTTTTATATATGATAAAGAGAGCGCTTCGAGTGACGTCGTTGACACATCGTACCCCAAATCCTCTTGCGTATCATCAGTTGTTATGCTTGATAGTCACGCCCCGAGGGCGCAGAGAGGATTTCAGTGTTATGATTTTTTTAGTATTTTCCAGGATATTTAATGGATTCCCAGATATGGTTATGATTTTTGTACTCCCTCCGTTCAAGAAAAGATGTCGCAGCTCGTCACCCTCCTAGTTCAAATTTGTTTTTGCAAAAACACCCCTAATACAGTCGAACCGTTTCAAATTTGGTCAGATCAAACTCATATCTTGTTGCTCCCTCCCCCCTCTGGCGTCCCCGTGGTCCGCCGCTTCGGTCGCTGCCGGAGGGAGCCCAAATGGGTCGCCCCACTTTGACCCGGCTCGCCGCTAGAGGGATCCCGCATGGGCCGTCCCACTTTGACCCTGCTCGTCGTCGGACGGATCCCGCAGGGTCACCCCGCTCGTCCTGTGATTCCGGCGCTAGGCGAGCTCACCGGCACCAGGAACTTGGCGTCTGAGATCGATGGCGTCAATGCGTCGGTGCAGGATGATGAAGGTGTTCGACTGCCCCGCCCGTAGTGTGATGTCGGCACTGTTATCACCATATTTTGGCCAAAGGAGGAGATGGGCCGTAATCAAGATGGGCTTGGAAGATACATATATGCAACGTGTTGTTGAATCGGCCTTGTGCGTGGATTTGGGCTAAATTGCCCGTGTATCTGTATATTGTAGTAGGTTCCGTTTCGGTTTAAGTAAGAGATAGAGTTGTAGGGTTATTCCAAAGATAGAAAGTCTCCGGACTATAAATATGTACCTAAGGTTATTGAGAAAAGAAGGACAATCACGTTCACAACAAACACAATCTCGGCGCATCGCCACCCCTTGTTTCTAGGGTTTCTTTCGGGTAAGTGTCATGCTGCCTAGATCGCATCTTGCGATCTAGGCAGTATCTGCTTATGCGTTATTTGGTGTTACTCGTACTGAAGCCTTGTTGATGGCGAGTAATACTATTATCATAGATTTGTTTAGGTTAGCATCGGTACTTTTCGCTATGATTGTTTAGATATGCTACCTCTAGTTACCTCGCTACCTTTACACCTTTTCCCGGGTGTAAGGGTAGCATCTTGCTTGATCTTTATTCAGTTGATTTGATCTGTTATAGTTTTGCCTTGTCTTCCAAGGTTTAGTTTGATATCCACGTAGTCAGGCCTTGCAAACGGGTTGAACGATCCAGTAGTACGTGAGGATATGGTTTGCCAATTCGAGAGGAGTTGTTAGAATTGACTTTACGTCGGTTGTTAGGCCTTCTCTAGGGTTAGTTTTCCATTATCTTTTGTATCTACCAGGCTCAATTACGTGTAGGACGTTCCAATTACGTGGTGAAAACGTTAAACTGTCGTAGATCGATTTAACTTGTATTGATGAAGCAAAACCCCATGTTATCATAGATCTAATGCAGAACCATGGGACAATCGGCTCCGAGGCGATTCACGAAAACACGGGAGCGGTCACGCTCGAATTTCGAGATACTTGTTTACCATGCAGAAACTGATCGAAGCAATCCATCACCTTCGACCAGGTATAGGTCGGTGGCACGCCTTGAACCAAGCCGGGGCGTGTGCGGAGTTTTGCGGGCCGTTGCCCGAGGGACCAGGCCCACCAGTTCAGGAGCCTCCCGGCTCTTCGTGTTGCTCGTCGCTGCTCGCCGGTGGGTTTTGACAGGCAACACATTCTGGCACGCCCGGTGGGACCTTCAACAGCATCTGCATCAACATCCGACGCTGAGATGGGGGACAGACCGGTCACGTACGACGATCTGCCTGAGGAGCACAAGGCGAAGTATGATGATATCAAAGCTCTCTTTGAAGCCGATCCCATCGACTCTTTTGAGAGGACTCGTAAGCATGGCATCAGGTGGAAAGGGTTCTCACCCGAAGGTGCTCTTGATGAGGTGGATCTGTCTGTTCCTTCAGAGGAGCGCACCAGAGCTCTGCGACAGGAAGTCAACTACATGGTGGCTCATTCTCTTCACCGCTATTCTGAGAGCCTGGTGAACGCTTTCGAGCGGATCGCAGTTCGCGTAGTTCAGGAGATCATGAAACATCAGTACTCTCCGTCGGGGCCTACTCTAGGGACTCACCAAGGAGAAAGACCGCTCCAGACCAGGCCACAGCTGCCATTCACACTTGCAGCTCCGGAGCCACCAGGGGCAGCGGCGTACGTCGTCTACAAGGTCGGAGGTGACCCAGGCGATTGCCAGTTCCTGTTTGAACCACCTAAAGAAATCCCACATGGATATGTGTGCACCTACTGCGGACTGCAATAACTTTGACGCGACGAACCAGATTGCAACGCAGATTTCTGGCGGGGAGTTCTGGGCGGGGCTTGAGTAGGTATTTACGGGCGGTGTATGCAGGATGGACGCTGACAAACAGGCGTGGCTAGCCAAGTATGCCACCGGAACGAGTCATGAGAATTTATCCCCTGCAGCTCAAACAGTGGAACAAATCCGTACCATCTTGAGAGACCAGTTCGACTTCGTGCCGAAGAGAAGGACAATCGGCTATTCAAGCCGTACTAACAGTTTGATCGATTCCGCCGCCCAAGTATCGGCTCCCCGAGTTCTCAAGGTTTAGCGGATCGGAAGGTCGAGCTCGATCGAGCACGTGAGCCGATACATACGATTAGGCATGATTTCAGCATCGGATCGATTCGCGTAAGGTTCTTCTTGCGCAATCTCTGACAGACCAGCTTTTGGGTGGTACACCTCGCGCCACTGATTCGATCTAGACACGGAAGCAAGCTGGAAGAGCGTTCCACATTGGTATCATTCGAGAATCTACGAGGTGGCATTGCAGACTGCACAGGTGCGGCAAAAGCGGGGAGAAACGGTAGCCGAGTACATCCAGCGTTTCAGGACTGTCAAGAACCGATGTTATTCGGCTCGTTTAACTGAGAAGGAAGCAGTCGAGCTGGCAGTGTTGGGTCTCTCAGCACCTATCAAGGATCTGGCTTTCCAAGTAGAGTACAACTCATTGGCGCACATGGCCCAGAAGCTGACCATGTATGAACAGCGCCACCCTGAGTTGTACCAAGACAAGTTCAAACGTCCGATAGGCCTGGTCGATACAGAAGAAGAGGATCCTACACAAGACCAGGAAGTGGCCGTGGCTGAATGGGCTCGGGGGGCAGATCCTGTATCCTGCAAATGGGTAAAGCAGCAGGGGCCTGCAAAAGGGTTCGACTTCGATGTGAGCAAAGCTGAGCAGATATTCGATTTACTGCTGAAGGAAAAGCAGCTGAAGTTACCCGAAGGCCACAAAATCCCTACTCGAGAGATGAGCAGGAGACCATCGCAAGTGGCATCACTCGTTCACCCACACCACCAATGATGCAAAGAGCTACGTCGCGAGATCCAAAGCGGCGATAGAACAGGCCGTCGATCCTGGGGCAATTCGCCATGAAAGTAGACACAAACCCATTTCCGGCGTCAACATGGTAGAACACAGCCACTCCACGAGGCGTCGGTTGGATTTCTCGTTCGATGTTAATATGGCGGGACCTGTACCACCATGGCACATATAAGGAGGAAGCGGTCGCTCTCGGGGCAAGGAAAGAGGAGGCCGGTCCACGTGACCGATGCGATGACAGCGATATTTAGCGAGGAGCGGTGAGAAGCGTGCGATATCGAAGCCACACTCCACGCATCTCCTTAACAAGTATGAGCGTCGTATGACCGGCGTCGCGTAGCGATAGAGGCGATGAAGGATATGAGCACCTCGCTAGGGAACGTCAAAAGAAAAGGAAGGCGTGAACAAACATTGGGATTGTCCTTTCTTCAAGTATTGCTGGGATGCGGGAATGAGCCGATTGCCTACAATCGATAAGCGCCGGAATGTGGACAGCGAAGGAGGACACGGGGCCGATTTCGGTGTTCAGCGTCTAGGGCCTCTCCACCTCGGAGCCGAACAGGAGTCCGCTCGAGCAAAAGATCTCGAGCCAATGGATGACAAAGAAGAAGACATATATCACCGTCCAAGGTGGTGTCGATGGACTCAGACACACCCAAAAGCGTAGAGTTCGGCTGCGTAACTTGGAGGAAGCCGGCGCGATACCTCCACGCTTTAAGGAAAGCACGGCCCGATCGGCGTTAAAATTCGCAGACCTTGAAGCGGAAGATCGCTGAAAAGGAAAGAGTGGCGCCCCAAACCGGTAAAAGCCGATGCGAAGACATCGGTGGCTGCTATGGTGTTCATACTTCCGTCGAGTTTTGCGCTCCAAGAACCAACGAGCTACCAGTGTACGGTTTGATCGCGCCCACGGCGGTTATCTTTGAAAAGCCACGTGAGAAGGGCTACAAACATCTGAAAGCCACATACTGCGAGGTTACATCAATGGGCAGCCCGTCGGCAAGATGTTGGTTGACACGGGCGGTCAATATAATGCCATACTCCATGCTACGGCGTTTGGGACGCTCACTGCAGATCGATCAAAACCAACATCACGTTAAGCGACTTCAACGACCAAACTTGAGAAGCAAGGCGTCTTGAGCGTGGATCGACCGTGGGCAGAAAAACCATCCCTCGTCATTCTTCGTCGTGGACAGCAAAAACACCTCTGTTGTCTTGCTAGGGAGAGATTGGATTCACGCTAAGCTGCATTCCATCCACGATGCACCGATTACTGTCTGATGGGATGGAGACGAAGTGGAGGTCATTCACGCAGATGATTCGATCGAGATCTCCATAGCGGCACGAACATCGGGAAGCGAAGACCAAGAGCCGATCTCTAGAATCAGTCTAGACGGCTGTGAGCGCATTGAAGCTACAAAAAACGGGGTGAGGCTGGTCTTATCCACTGGCCTGACAGAGTAGCAAAGTCCACGATCGTACGTGGTATGGCGGATCCCTACGATCGGCCAAAAAAAATAAAAGCGGTAATCTTCGACAAGCGGGTCATGCGATGTAGTAGGAGATTCCCGCCATTGTAGAGCACAAATAAGTTGTAAACCTTCCTTGACTAATGCAATCGAAAAGGGGGCCGATTCCGGCAATCGGCCCAAATTATCTTTGTCATCCTCACCAACTGTTTGCCCCGTGTTTGGCATCGATTTAGCAGGTGACGGGAAGCTAGGGTATGGGTTTACATCCGCTGATGAGCTAGAGGAGATCGACATCGGTCACGAGGATAAGCCACGACCAACATTTATCGCAAGAAGTTAGATCTGAATCTGCGAGTCCGATGATAGCTCTGTTGAAAGAATATCGAGGCGCTTCACAGGACTATCTGAGAGATGCCGGGTTAGGCAGGAGCATCATTGAGCATCGACTCCGCAAAAAGGATTTGGCCATTCCGGCGAGCACGACGGATGAAGACCGAAATTTTGGAAGAAGTCAAGAAAGAGGTCGAGAAAATGTTGTGACCAAGTTAATCGGGCCATGCGGTATCTTTGAGTGGATTTCTAGTATCGTACTGTAGAGAAAAAGGATGGCATTGGCGTGTTGCCATAGATTTTCGGGATCTCAATAGAGCTACTCAAAGGATGAGTATCCGATGTCGGTAGCGAGACGTTGATCAACGCGCGATCGGGTCATAAGATCTTGAGCTTCATGGATGGCAATGCGGTTACAACCAAATTTTATGGCTCGGAAGATATACACAAGACTGCGCATTGAGTCGAGTTCGGTGGGGTTGTTTGAATATGTAGTCATGACGTTTGGTGAAGAATGCGGCGCCACATACCAAAGAGCCATGAATTACATTTTCCATGATCGATCGGCAAGCTGGTGGAAATTTACATCGATGACGTGGTGGTCAAGTGCGCTTGATACAAGGACACTTGGACGATTCGCAGCGTCCTAGACCGAACAAGAAAATTCGACACTGGATGAATCAAAGAAGTGTGCCTTGGTGTGACGGCGGTCGGTTCACGGGTTTCTTGGTCCTGAGCGGAATTGAGATCGGCACGAAAAGTCGGGAGGCGGTCGAACTATGAAGCCACCCACCACAAAGAAAGAACTGCAGTCTCTCATCGGCAAGATCAACCGTCGGAAGATTCATCTCAATCTGTCGGGAAGAATAGAGTCGTTCATGGATGGTGAAAATTAAATCGATGAGGAGTTCATTTGGGGGCGAGAACAACAACGAGCCTTGACGAGATTAAAGAATATCTAACGAAGCCGGTGTTAGTTCCGCCCACCGAATAGGCCGTTCTACATTTACTTGTCGATGGTGACACGTCCATCGCCTCGATGGTGGTGCAAATTTATGATGGTCAGGCGAGTTGTATTTTACATCGCGGAAGGATCTGGATGCGAGACAAGGTATCTGAGATCGATAAGTTGTGCCTCTGCACTTTTTCACTGCACCAAGCTGCGCCACATCTTGCTCTCGGAGATTATCATTATCTGCAAGTCGGATGTCATAAAACATATCTTTGTCGGCTCCTATGTTGAAAGGCCGGTGGGCAAATGGATGTTTGCATTATCGAATTTGACATCCGGTATCAACCCGCGAAGCGGTTAAAGGGTCGGCGTTGGCGACCTTATTGCCGAAAGAATCAACACCGATATAGCAGCTGTCTGCTCTGACGTGGGCTATGTTTTTCGATGGATCGGTTTGTGACGATGGTTGCGGCATCGGCATTCTACTAAATCGCCGGGGCAACATTTTCCTTCTCCATCAGGTTATCTACCCTCGCACCAACAACGTCGCTGAGTATGAGGCGTCGCAAGGGAATGGAGTTGCTCATCGAGTGGGCGAAGCGGTGGAAATTTTGGAGACTCCAAGTTGGTGATTTCCCAACTCACGGAGGAATACAAGTGTGAGAGCGAGTCGCTCTTCCCATTATGGCTGCAATGCCGTGAGTGATGGCGGTTCGGTACATAAACTTCACCGGATCGCGATCGCGAATACCGAGCGAATGATCTTGCACAAATGGCTTGAGCTACAAGGGCGTAGCGAGGAGGCTGATGTTCGAGTTCAGTTCACGGAGGCCAACGATGGAGAGCCGATATCTTCAATTACTTGAAGGATTCGGCTGGGGCACCTAAGCGGATAAGGTACAAGGCCATGAAGTATGTGCTTATTGGGGCGACATGTTTCTGAGGACTCTGGAGGGTTCTTGCTCAAATGCAGGGCCAACCGAGGCCAATCGGCTCCTACACGAGGTACAAGGCGGCGCTGTGGAACTCACCAATCGGCTCACAAGATGAAATGGTTGATCAGGCAATCAGGGTTTTATTGGCCCACCATGCTTGAGGACTGTTTCAAGTACTACAAAGGGTGTCAAGCATGTCAGAAATTTGGGAAAATTCAGATGGTACCCGCGTCAGCAATGAACCCCATCATCAAGCCTTGGCCATTCCGAGGTTGGGGCATGGATATGATTGGCAAGATCAATCCTCCATCAAGCAAAGGCCACATGTGGATTTTGGCCATTACTGATTATTTCACTAAATGGGTGGAATCTGTCCCTATGAAGTCAGTGAACTCAAAGGATGTTATCAATTTTGTGAAAGAACATGTCATTCATAGATTCGGGATTCCCCAAACTATCACGACCATCAATGGAGGTTCGGTCTTCATTTCTCACGAGTTTAGGAAGTTCTATGAGGACACGGGGATTAAACTGATTCGATCATCTCCATACTATGCTCAAGCAAATGGGCAAGCTGAAGCGTCCAACCAGAGCCTTATCAAGCTGATCAAGAGGAAAGTCCATGAGCACCCTAGGCGTTGGCACGAGGTTTTGTCAGAGGCTTTATGGGCTTATCGCATGTCATGCCATGGAGCGATAAAAACCTCACCATACCATCTAGTCTATGGACAAGAAGCCGTATTGCCCTGGGAGATTACGGCTGGATCGAGACGTCTCACTTTTCAGAACGATCTAACAACTCAAGAATATGCGGCTTTAATGAGTGACAGTGTTGAGGATTTAACTGAGCTTAGGCTCTGGTCGCTCGAGAAAATCAAAGAGAACAAGGCCAAGGTAGCTCGTGCATATGATAAGAAGGTGAGACCAAAGGAGTTCCACGTTGGCGATCTGGTATGGGAAGCTGTATTGCCATTGGGGACTAAGGATGCAGCATATGGTAAATGGTCTCCAAATTGGCACGGGCCATACAAGGTCGATCAAGTTTTAAGAGGGAACGCGTACATGCTTGAGGAGCTGGACGGCGTGAAATTCCCAGTGGCTGTAAACGGTCAACATCTCAAGAAATATTTACCAAGCATGTGGGATAATGGACAGTGAAATGTGGGGGCCGATACATGAAATCGGCCAAATAAAAAACAAAATATATAGCCGATGCACAGTCATCGACTCTAGAGGTTCAAGCTACCTGGCGGTGCCGGTTTACATGAACGAGCTCTTGAAGGAATGCCTCGAAGGCGTGGGCGTCGGACGGACACGATCCACCTCGGCGATCTCGGCTTCGTCATCTTCGTCCTTGCCCGTCACTAGCTGCTTGTTCAGGGCACGTATTTCTGCCAGATCGGTCTTCAGTTGAGCTTTGAGGCCTTCTGCTTCGTCTTGGGAGCGGGCGATGGATGCTTCCTTGTCGCGAATGAGCTGTTTAGTCGCCCGGACCTTCTCTTCAAGATCTTCCAACTCCCTTTTTAAGGATGCGAGCTCGGCGGATCTTGTGAGGTGTCGGTTTGGCATCGAGACGCCTTTTCTCGTTGAGCTGGCGACATCATGCGCAATATTGGCCTTGGCGGAAGTTGGGCGCGGCGCAGATTGATCCTTTCACGAGCTAACTTCACCCTTGACCCGTAGAAAGACAGAGTTACAACTGGCCAAAGCTTCACCTGCAATGCTACTGGGAGTTGGTCCTTGATTTCGGCAAGAACACTCTTCACCTCCTCGGAACCCTCGATCAATTCCTCGATCGGGGAGGACAGCAAGGCTTTAAGACGCTGGAATTGAGGTAGAACAACCCTGGCTCGTGGTTCATCGTTGGCAACAGAGGGAGTTGGTTCGATGGATTCAGGGTCGAACGTCAGCAAGCCTGAAATATCACAACCCTGGCAGCCCGAGAAGGCGTCAGTATGCGTCCAACATGTAAGGGTGAGCCGAAAGAAGCTAACGTACCTCTCCTAAGATCGAGGGGATAGCAGATGACGAGGCAATCGGCTTGTGTGTTCTTTGGGGGCTTGGCCAAAGTGGTAACCGTTTCATCTACACCTTGAGGATTGCTAGGTCGGCTTGGCTAAAGGCATCGGCCGCCCGGCTTTCCACTAGAAGCGTCGATTAAATGCGCATGGAAGGTGCTTAGCCGATGTAAATAATGATGAATCGGCAGATAAAACAATTGGTGAGAGCATGGAGGGTGATGACTTTCGAAACCTCCTGGCTCGACGAAGAAGTTTGATCCTTCGAGCCTCTTGGGGCTCACGGTAACCCGCCTCGTGGTGCTCGGGGCAGCGAGTTCGAGAACCGGCCTTTTCCTGGGAGCCGATGGTGGCAAATCTGGCTGGTTTGGTGTGGTGGTCCTCTCAGAGTCTGTTGGGCTCGATTTCCTCGATTGGGTTGTGTGTCCTCGTGGGAGGTGTCTTCGACGGAAGCCTGCAAGAGAAGGAGAGCTAGTAAGCACGAGCATGTGCAGAATGAAAGAATGAGAGATCAACCAAGGCATGGATCAGCGTACATGCGAACTTCCTGGAGAAGGGCTCCGGCGCCTCAAAGTCTTCCTGGAAGCTACCTTCTTCACCACCGTTCTTGTTTTAGTTGGAACTCGAGGGGCAGCTGACCTTGAAGTTACTTGGTTCTTAGAAGCCGATTGTGGTGATATCGGCTGGTTCTACATCACGACCTTTTTCAAAGGTGGCGAGTTTTTGCAGAAAAGGACCACTGGAGCTGGTGGGAAGAATTCGAAAGGGGAGCCATCACCGTGTGTAGGTTCAGGACCATCTTGTTGCTGCAAGGAGACAGAGCGGGTTATTAGAAGAATCATTTGTGAGATGCCTTAAGAAATTTTACAAGTAATGGTACCTGTTCTCTGAGGATATCATATTCAAGATCGATTTGTTTCAGCAACGGTCCCAGAGCTCTCCTGAAGGCATGAGTCTTCCACATCGACCACCAGTTTTCAAAGCCATCGGTTCATGAAGCGAAGGTGAGGTCGTTAGGAATTGGGATGGTCAGAGCATCGAAGAAGGAATAACACCTTTGACTGGTGAGAGGATCGGGCAGGCCGGCTCTGCTCTCTGTAAGATGATGGAGAAATAAATGGGGAGGTACTTGTCCAAGGCCAAATTGCCGAGCTACTACGACCGGCTGGTAGAATTCGTATCCAGTCTTGATTATTCTGTTGGATGTGCTCATGCCAACTGGAAGGAAGCAGGGACGGATCACAGTGGAAAACAATTGAAAAGTCTTTGGTGTCATCGGCAAAGTTGTCTAACTGAAGGAGATTGGATTTTCAAAATGTTCGATTCCTCCATGTAAGGAAAGAAGATAGGATTGTCCAGCCTTGAAAGAAAGTCTTGAACCACTTGGATGCTTCTGAGGGATCGGTTTACTACGGGTAGTCTATACAAAGCTTGGCCGTAGTGGTGCATCGGATCTGCTTCCTTTGACATCTGGAAAGGTGCAACTCGCCAAAAGGGGAAGTTTGGGACGTGGTTTTGAAAATACACCAGCCCATAGTGAATGAACCACCAAGGACCTCCTGTTTTGTTGCTATGCGAGAGAACAGTTTGAGACATCAACCGGAGATATCGATAGACCTCTCCAAGGAACAGTTCTTGATGCCAAGTTGAGTGCCTTTGGCAAGCTCAGAGGCCAAAGAGAGATAATTCTTGGTTAGAGCAAGGGAAGGGCCACGAATATGAAATGTTCCAGCGGAAGTTGAGAAAGGCTGTGTTCTTTCTACTGTGCCAGGCCTTTAGTTTTCATATGGCGTTGGAGGTAGGCACCCAGTTAAATGCGATCTGTTTTGGAAGACAAACTTAGGGGACCTTGGTCACTTAAGCGAGAGGGTGGGTGATGTAACATCCGGACATTAATCATCACCACGTCTAACAAAGTTGGTGTCATGGGGCCATGACCAAACATAAAGCGATTCGAGCATCGGACGAGAAATAGCCGATGGTTTTAGAAGATTTTCGTGTTTTCAAGGGAGACAATGACAAATGCAAGGCATCGGCTATTCCGTGGTTTCCCATTGGGATTGGTAAGCTCTAGCTACCCTTTGAACCAAGAGACCCAATGTTCAGGGGATTAGGCCGCTGCATAGCGTCGGCCCAAGAGTTCAAATCTAGGTCTTGGCTTACGAATGGGATTCTTTGCTTCGCAAGATCGAGATGGGCAGGACTAGATTACATGCGGGGCCAAGACAGAGAATTTGGGAGAGAAGGATGCGGCAGAATGTCCGAAACCTAAAAATTTTAATGGTGGAATAAAGCATTAATTCGGTGTTTGCCATTAATTCTAACATCGTGTTGATTGCGAGTAGGCGTACCTTGAGAGACCGCTGGGTTGGTGTTGGACGATTCCGCCATCTAGTTTGCCGGCGGAGATGGATCTATGCAATTGGGGATCGAGGGTTCTTGTCGCTGTGAGCTCGATCTGGTCGGTGAGCAATTGGAGATCTGGGTCGCCCTTTTTTGAAGAGGGTCGCAGGCTACCGTTTGAAACTGGAAAGTGGCCGCTCAGATTTATCTAAGTATGCGACCAAATTTGACCTTGCCAACGTTTTTGGGAAAGCCGATGTTTTACCATCGGCTCTTTGGGCTGTGACTTGGTTGACTGTATGAGCGTAGCATGGTGAAAGCCGATACATTACTGTCGGCTTCTGGAACATCGACCTATTTTGACTATCGGCAAGATTGAGTTGGAAAAGCAATCTTCGAGTTGAAAAAAAGCAATCTTTGTTCATTCAAAAGACGATTGTTTACAATGGAGCTGATTGCTTACAAAAGGAAATCTACTACTAGTACTACTACTACTAGTTCCTAATCTAGAGGCCGGTGTAACGCCTTGTCTTTCGCCGTCGTCTTGTTCATTGTCATCGGGCTTCTTGGCGTCGTCTTTGCAGCTGCTGCTGAAGATGCCAGCGGGGGCCTCCTCGTCCTCGTCGTCTTCGGTGTCCTCGCTGGACCCGGCGCGGAAGCGCTTCACCGGCGGGTACTCGTCGGAGGAGGTGTCCTCCTCCGCTTCCTCCTCCTCGTCGGAGGATTCGACGCCATCCCAGGACCAGGCGTCGTCGGTGCTCTCCGCCTCCAGTTCCCCGTCAACAAGGAACTGCAGGCCCTCCTCGCCGTCGGTCAGGGACTCGTCGTCCTCCGACCAGGCGGCGAAGTTCCAATCCCTCTCGTTCCACCATTGTGGGGCGAGAGTCTCGTACGCCGCCGTTGGCGGGTGCTCCGGCGTCGGCTCCCGGTCGCTAATCGTGTTGGAAGATTGGGAGGAAGGGCGGAAGAAGAGGAGGCCATGGCAGAGGAAGAGGGTTTTTTCGGCGGAGGAAGAGGTTTTTTGGCTACTCGAGGAAGATGGGGCTGCAAACTGCTCAGATGAATTTAAGTAAGGGGAATAGTGGGAGGTAGTTCAATGCCATAGCGGTTTCCCAGAATGCGGTGCCAAAATTGTCAAATCATGCACTGCGGAGAAGTTGAGAAGACAGGGCATCATGATGAGGGGGTGGCGTGACGATTCTGCTCTGCAACGCGTAACCCGATATATAAAAAAAAGGGGGAAGAAAAAACATCAACAGAGTGGTTTTGGAATTATTATTGCCAAAACCAGGGGGCCATGTGTTATCACCATATTTTGGCCAAAGGAGGAGATGGGCCGTAATCAATATGGGCTTGGAAGATACATATATGCAACGTGTTGTTGAATCGGCCTTGTGCGTGGATTTGGGCTAAATTGCCCGTGTATCTGTATATTGTAGTAGGTTCCGTTTCGGTTTAAAGTAAGAGATAGAGTTGTAGGGTTATTCCAAAGATAGAAAGTCTCCGGACTATAAATATGTACCTAAGGTTATTGAGAAAAGAAGGACAATCACGTTCACAACAAACACAATCTCGGCGCATCGCCACCCCTTGTTTCTAGGGTTTCTTTTGGGTAAGTGTCATGCTGCCTAGATCGCATTGCGATCTAGGTAGTATCTGCTTATGCGTTATTTGGTGTTACTCGTACTGAAGCCTTGTTGATGGCGAGTAATACTATTATCATAGATTTGTTTAGGTTAGCATCGGTACTTTTCGCTATGATTGTTTAGATATGCTACCTCTAGTTACCTCGCTACCTTTACACCTTTTCCCGGGTGTAAGGGTAGCATCTTGCTTGATCTTTATTCAGTTGATTTGATCTGTTATAGTTCTGCCTTGTCTTCCAAGGTTTAGTTTGATATCCACGTAGTCAGGCCTTGCAAACGGGTTGAACGATCCAGTAGTACGTGAGGATATGGTTTGCCAATTCGAGAGGAGTTGTTCCGGGAATTGACTTTACGTCGGTTGTTAGGCCTTCTCTAGGGTTAGTTTTCCATTATCTTTGTATCTACCAGGCTCAATTACGTGTAGGACGTTCCAATTACGTGGTGAAACGTTAAACCGTAGATCGATTTAACTTGTATTTATGAAGCAAAACCCCATGTTATCATAGATCTAATGCAGAACCATGGGACAATCGGCTCGAGCCGATTCACGAAACCAGGGAGCCACGGCTCGAATTTACGTGATACTTGTTTACCATGCAGAAACGATCGAAGCAATCCATCACCTTCCCGACAGGTATAGGTCGGTGGCACGCCTGAACCAAGCCGGGCGTGTCGGAGTTTTGCGGGCCGTTGCGAGGGACGAGGCTCACCAGTTCCAGGAGCCTCCGGCTCTTCGTGTTGCTCGTCGCCGCCGTGGGTTTTGACAGCAACAGCACTTGTCAAGCTCGGCAAGGCCCACTTCCCAAGCTCCGTGGCCTCGTCCATCTCTCGCCGCGAGCTCGCCTTCCCACCTCCCAAGCCGCCGATTCTTGAGATCCTCCACGGAATTGCCACTTCTCTGAGTTCTCCCTACCGTCGGTGAAGCTCGCTACTTCTCCCCTCTTGAGTTTCAAGAAGAACGTATAAGCTACAGATTCAGAGTTGCAACTAATTGTATAGTACATCCGACTTGAACTGTAATGGCAGGATAGTAAACAGTGCATCAGAGCTTAAGTTTTGTAATAGCAGGATAGTAATTGTACATTACACAAAGGAGCAAAGAATGGTCAATTTGACTGGACAAATCATTCTCAGTTTGTGCTTTGTTGAGAGAACTCACTGTATCCACTTTTGGTGAGCCTGAGTATATGTACAAGCATTCTTAGTTTGTGCTTTGTTGAGAGAACTCAATGTATCCATTTCACCATAGCAACATCTTGGAGTATCTTACTTAGTCTCATGTATATATATGGTATTGTTAAATCAGCTCCCTATATACATACATGGTGATGAAATCTGGAGTTAGAGAAATGTCCATAATTGCTTGTGAGTAGGAATAAAATTGCGAAATGTCCTTTAACTAAGAGCTCTGTAATAAAGTACAATTAGAATGATGTTCCTAAAACTATTCTAACTGGATGTGGATACTGCATAGTAGTAGTACTGCATACAATCAATCTCTATCTCTGGAATAAAATGCAGATAAATTCATAAATTATTCTTCATCTATTCCTCCTCGATATCTTCCAACAAAATAAAACATGAACAAGTTCAGTTCGCTCCTTGTTGTTCTCAAATATTTATAAGAAAAAAATACATCAGTTGAACAATATGGCTCAGCACAATGCTACTTCTACCATTTCAAAGAAATTTACCTAAACAAGGTTTCGGTAAAGAAAACCAATGTTTCAGTACCACTTCAAGTAAGAATGGCAGTGTTTCTATAATAGCATGACAAAAATAAATGGGGACAAATAAAGATAAGCAAATTAAGAAAGAGCATACCCTTCCACAAAAGAAAGTTGTGTGTCAGCAACAATAATGCTACTCCAGTATGAAGTATCAAGGAGGTAGCCACAATAAAATAGACCAAAAACTGAAATAATGATGCTTCTGAGATTACCACAGTACAGCTCAAATGCAGTGAGTTCAGACTAGTACAGACTACACCCTACAGCTCAAATGCAAAAGTAATCAATCTGTAAATGCAGACTGGAATTTCCAGGAAAACTAAAACTATCCATTGAATCCACTACAGCAAAATTATTAAATGTGTTGTTTATTTACAGATCAACAAACTATGTATCAAAGGAATAGGTAAAAGGAACAAAAAAAAAATTTGTGAACAAAAGGAACGAATTTTATTATCAATAAGGTGTATTGAGGAGGAGGTGGGCCTCACCGGCTGCAGCGGTGGGTTGGGGAGCATGGGCAGGAGCTTGGGATGGCGAGCACGGACAGAAGTACGAGCCTTCAACAAGGACGGGGCATGACGCGCAGCAGTAGACCAACCTCCATCGTCCCCCGTTGATTGTTGAAGTAGGGGACGGTTCCGCCACCTCGAGATTCCTCACCGGTCGCGTCCGCCTCACATGTTGCGTCGCCGCCGACCCCAAATCCCCAAAATTCGATTTTTACTGCGTGGAGGCGCAGCGGCGTGGCTAGGGTTCAAAGATGTTGATAGGGCGAAGGAAGCAGGAGCAGAACGGGAGGAGGAATCCTGAGCTGCACGGCGGGGGCGAAGAGGTGGTGGCCGGTGAGGGAGCGGCGCGGCGCCGGGGCGAGGT
Organism: Avena longiglumis; assembly: GCA_030063025.1. Lineage (NCBI taxonomy): Eukaryota > Viridiplantae > Streptophyta > Magnoliopsida > Poales > Poaceae > Avena > Avena longiglumis. The sequence continues at coordinate 479,256,108 of CP125975.1, forward strand.
TGTCCAGGCGGCGACTGGAATGGAGAAGAGGGAGGAGGACGACGCGGTGGACTACGGGTTCGGTCGGGAAGTTGTGAAGGACTTTTGTGTAAAATAGACCCCGCGACATATTTTATTGAACTAGTAAAATGCCCGTGCTTTGCCACGGATGACAATACGTGTAAAGAAATAAAAAAGATGGTTGAAATATAAATTTAATGTTGTCGACCTATGGCATTGTGTTCTATTTATACACACTTATCGTTGTTTTAAACTACTATCAATTGAATAAATTCTATGGTATCATTTTCCAAGATACCACCTTCTATACACCCTCTAATTTCCATACTCTTTTGCATCCTCTTCATTTCCCTTATCTGCACTCTTCCTGGTTGGGCCGCCACCGGGATCCACCCCATGTAAATATGATATCATGTGATCTTATCTTCTCCAGATCTCAATATCTAGAGATTATTTGCACAACTGGAATGGAATCAATGGTATAAAATAATGTCACAGCATTCAACAATGATATAGAGACGGTAGTGGAAACAAATGGCTTCACCAGCCAGCCTTGCCTAATGTTTTGTCTTGTGTTTGACGCTTCATAAAACATCATAATTAACAGAAAAAATACCTCAATGCAAGGATAGATCCATGCTTCTGTGAAATCAAGTTTGCATACCATTGAACTCTCCATTAAATATATCATCATTCATCAACACTAAAACATCATAAATAACAGGCGCAATATCATCTATTCCTTAAAATATTCGACATGAAACAATATTTAAATTGATAACAAGTCGTTCGTGATATATGCATCAAAATCAATCATGTTCCTCTTGTTTCCTCCTTCCCCAGTTTCGTCTGCATCCCCTAGCATAGTCTGATTCTAGTCCAGCTAATGTGTCACATTCTGCAGCCAAACGTCTACCCAAGTTAAGTTGATATCTCTCCATTAATTAATATATCACTCTGACAGATGAGAAAAAGGAAATTAGAAGTATGTACTCCCTCTTGATATTTAATACATACTGGCCAAGAAAAAAGTAGACAGTTGGATAATGATTCTAATAAGTTAACTATATGTATGATGAGATTGCCCACAGAGAAGGAACACTATCGGTATTAATCTACACTAATATAAAAGGTCTCGATCCAAACCATCTGGACCATCCAATCATCTAATCCACCGGTTTAGATTGACACTAAAACATTGGTTAGACGCCCATGCCCGCGTCCTTCGTCTCAAAAAAAAAAAAACGGTCACATCAACGAAAATCCCAGAGCCTCTCACGGAGCAACTCCCGAGCGCCGGCGCCGCGACGCACGCCCCGGCCACGCTGCCCCGCCACCAACCTACACGTCTCCGCGCCTCACGCCGCTCCGTCCGACGCCGTCTCACGCCGCTTTGTCCGACGCCGCCAATTCCGCCTCACGCCGGTCGCTCAGTCCGACGCCATCTCACGCAGCTTTGTCTGACGCTGCCAATTCCGCCTCTGACGCCACCGACCCCGTCTATGACGCCGGGCGACCCGGCCACTGTTGTCCAGGTGATCAGTGCAGCTAGCCCAGCCCGCCATCCATAAACTAACCTTGCAGGATTTCCTCCCTTAATTTTTTTCTCAGCAGCCCTTGCCTAACGTCGTCCTGGCATAGTGTCCTGTGGCCATCCAACGTCTTCCTGCCGCCGCCGATGCATCCCGTCACGGGCATCCGCTGCCTTAGTCAGCAGTACTTGCTCACCTCTCATGCCGCTCGCTTTGTAGCACTGTCTGATTACGAAAATCTAAGTGTCATATGGTCGATTTATTTTACTACGGATAATTTCATATTTTCTTTTTACAGCTAATTAGGTTGCTATTTCATTGAACTCAATTGGTTGAGAGTATCATTTGTTAATCCAATAAGGTATTACAAGCGAGATAATAATTTTCATGGTTGACTTTAGAGTTGTCTGAGGTGGAAGCAACTCATGTTATTTACATTTCCTGAAAACAGTATGCTAATTCATAATGCGAACGATTATTATATTCGTATGTACAAGGTACCAATCATATAGTAGTAGAGAGTGAATACCAATCGTGGCAGTTGAGAGTGAATGCAGTACAAAGGTGATGTGATGTTGCTTAGCACATGGATTTAAAATATGTACAAGACAAGTGAGTTCATAAACCATTTTTCTATAAATCTTCCACATGTATGGGTCAACATGAAAAGTGAGGTAGATGGACAACGTAAGGTCATATTATTCGATATTTTTTCTCTTCTTGTAAAAGCAATTTTTCTATAAACCATTAGTGGCTACTGAAATAGATGGACAAAGTAAGGTCATATTATTGGATAATTTTTCTCTTCTTGTAAAAGCAATTTCACTTTATGTTATTTTTTATGAAATTATTTGTGGGCCATATATAAAGAAATTTATCTTTCTTGTTATAGTGTAATTTTAGTTCAGCTTTGTGATGTAGTTTCATTAAACTATATATGTTTATATCAGAGAAGACGCGCATTGCGCATGCAAGATTACTATAAAATACTAAATACCAGCTCTAGAAACTGGTCCAAAATGTTAGAAACAAAATTAATATACTTTCTTTAGAAATTACATTGGATGAACAAAATCTGATCACATAAAGCCTTCTCATATTTGCCATATAGAAAGTGCAAAATGGTGCCTCCATGATAGACTAATACATGAAGAAATACCTTTATGGAATCCTGGCACTTGAAATATGATTGATTGATTGATAACGAATTTATAGTATATTCGAATATTATTATGATGGGAGAAGGGGCAAAACATATATAACACAACAAAGACCCCTTTCATCCATTAGAAAAAGATAAGCTAAAGTGTCACACCAGGCTTCTAAATGAGACTCAATCTCTCTAATCACGGTTCTCTAATAATCGACCATGTCATGCAATGCCAGATCAAAGATAGATGCTTTCAAAGTTTAAATTGCCAAGTTTTTGAGAAAAGGCATGCTGTTTTTTCCACTTTGATTAATATAGGTAACATTATAGGAAAATAAGAACTATTTTTAAGTGATTATACGTAACAATATAGGCAACATTATATAGACATTAGCACCATTCTTTCTCATCCATGATTTGTAAAGTGACACGGCATTTGTGAAACTTAGAAATTTTCACTCTTACCGAACCTGGACACAAATCTAGCACCAAATACACCTCAGCTTTCATACCTATCTAATATTAGATCGGAACAAGAAAACATGTATAGCTATGGAACTATCTTTGCTACATGTTCTAAGCTGGAAACATTAACTGGTTCCACCCATACAAATGGTATTCCATAAACTGGGTCTCGGTATGTCCCAAGGGTGATATATCACTAATTCACTACCTATTTCCAAGCTTGCCCTCATGCTATATTTTTTAATATCTTGGAAATCGTTCCAATCTTAATGGTCTCCAATTTTTTTAATGACTTCTCCATTGCAACGCAACGATGTTTTTTCCTGAACTCCTCAATTATTCTACCCATTATTGATTCCCGTGCCCTTTTCATCTCCCGTCACTAATTTTTCAAAAGAAATTGATAACTTCAATCTTCCTCCTCACCTTCCCCACTAAAAAACTGTAGGAGTAACCAATGAACTTGATCTCCAATTTAAGCAGTGCAGTTGCTCCGTTCCCATCAACCGCATAACACCAGTCTGGGATGTCAATGGTGCCAATCATCAGTGACAGGTTACATACTGGGTTTCGAGCCTTTGCCATGGCAAATCTATCAGGATCCTGGAGAAGCGGGACCAAATGAGAAGGCACACCAAGAACAAGAAAAATTGAAGTAGTAAGTGTCTCTCATGGTTCGAAGACTGTAGGATGTTGACCTGACCAATTAAATGGGTTTTCAAGAATCCACCAAGCGAAATCTCGACAACCGCTACTTTAGATACATCAAGCAGTCCTTCCTTGATTACGTCGTCTAGCGCCATAAGACAGTCTTGGACATCGTGTTCAAACACATTTTAGGAACCAGTTTTGGATCATAAGGAACAAAGATAAAGAATATAACTTACCTAACAATTGCTTTAGCTAGTATGGTTAACCTTTCATGTTTGAACTATGATGTTCATTGCTCTGTCTGCATTTTATAATAGAGACCAACATACTCTTGAAAAACTTCGTGCTGAAAGGTAGGCCAAAATTGATGAGTCAAAGGAGAGAACAAATTACTACACTGCCCAGCAATTTATACAGGTGAGCGGCTCTATATTTTCACCACTACATCACTGGCCGATTGTGCTATTTGTATATGCAGAGATGTACCAGTCAGTGGTTAGTGTATGAAAAAAAATCTTTCTATTATATTCCATTTTTCTCTCCTAAAAACAGTACATGTTTTACTTATTAACATGCTTTATTTTGGCGATACAGAGATATGATATCGACCCTGCTGCAAAGGCTGCTGCAGCAAGTGTTTTGGCATCTAAGCTAGGTGTGGATTCTAGCTTGAGAATCTTTTGGGGAGATGAATCGAACATGGATGGAAATAAAAGTAATGATTAGCACGACATATTCCTGGTCTGATTAGCAGCAGACAGCTACTCAAAGGATAGAGGGGAGATGATTATAATAGCAGTTCTTGATAGAATTATGGAATGGAAAGGCAGATGCAAACCTTGAGTTTCTCGCAGTGCTGAAATAATGTCATGGCTGCAAAGTCCAAGTTCAGGAAGAACACATTCACAGTTCACGGATGTAAAGAAATTATAGGTCGTATGCACCCTTGTACTCTTTAATATGAAAACATGTAATGACACGATAACTTACTGCCTATCTAATTCAGAAAATACGCTCCTATTGTCTCATCAAAGCAATCACAAAAAAATTACCACTAAATAGAGTTCTTCAGAAGTTTCCTTTAGTCTCCACGCCGACATGAGTATGTCTGTAGCAAAAGAAAAAAGCATCGGTTGAATCGAGTGTCTTCCAAGCCCAATGCATACCAACAACGTTAAATATATGGATTTGCACTTTAGAAATTGTTGACGACGTTTCTCCATATCCTGATGGGAGAAGGAGCAGCATCTCTCTCCTTCTCTGATCACAAAGTTAATTAAGCTACATTGCAAGAAGTAGAAATCTAAATTGTTTTGTGTAGAAAAACTCAAAGGCATAAAAATTTGAGCAAAACATCTCCATGTCATTGCTAACCACACCGCGATTACAATCTCATTTATATTCCACCGAATAAACAATATCATGCCTACATGACTACATAAATCCCGCATGGCCTTAGTTAATTACTGAATAGATGGGTGAGCGGAGGAGAATCAAGGATGCAACGACAACACAAGATTAGGGCAGCAGTAGTTATGGTTTAGGTGATCTGAAAACAAAATTAGGGATTAGGGACATAGGGTGATTGTACCATACCTTGGCAGGAGGATCTGAGGAAAGGTCGCTGGTCTTCACAGCCTCCCACGGAGACCACGGCCCCGGGCCTGCGCGTGCCTGTAGAACACGCCTCCACTCATTGAGCCCCCCGCGGAACCGCGGTGCCACGTCGCCCTGCTCCCCCATCTCCATGAATCCCACCCGAGCTTCCCCTGCGCACCTCCACTTGCTCTAGCCTCGAAGAACCCCCTCTCTCCCGGGTGGAATGGAGCAGGGAATCCCTGTGCAAAGGATGCGGTGGAGGGAGTGAGGACCGCCCATCGCTATGCTCCCTGTGGCCATCGATCTAGCCCCCAAACTTGTTGACGTGCGGGAAGAAGCCGGCTGGCTGGGGCAGTCGGCGCCGCGGCGTCCAGGAGATCGAGCGGCCGTGTGGGAAAGCTGGAGGTGGTGGGGATCCTTGGGCGGCATGTGGAGGTGGGCATGGTGGCAGGGATGCTTGGGCGGAGACTCGCGGACATCGTGGCAGGGATGCTTGGGTCTATGGTGCTCGAGGACGGTGTTGGTGGTGGCGTTGGTTGGGGACGACACCGTCCAGGCCAGCATGGACCGTTGCTGGGCAGTGGGCAATCTGCGTGTGGAGCTTGAGGGCGGCGGCGATGTCTAGGCGCAAGGTGGGGGAGTGGAGGAGATTATGTGGCTTGATTTCTGGATCGGAATGAGGAAGTTAATACTGCCTGATTTTGCGCTGCTGCGACGGTCTCAGCAACGCGTGGCGTGGATGAGGAAAAGGGTGTTGACGAAGGAAACGACGTAGTGAGGTGGTGGCAGAAAACGGAACGGCCAAATTCTTTTTAGATAGTAGAGATATTTGTATATGTAGAGATGTACCAGTCAGTGGTTAGTGTATGAAAAAAAATCTTTCTGTTATATTCCATTTTTCTCTCCTAAAAATAGTACATGTTTTACTTATTAACATGCTTTATTTTGGCGATACAGAGATATGATATCGACCCTGCTGCAAAGGCTGCTGCAGCAAGTGTTTTGGCATCTAAGCTAGGTGTGGATTCTATCTTGAGAATCTTTTGGGGAGATGAATCGAACATGGATGGAAATAAAAGTAATGATTAGCACGACATATTCCTGGTCTGATTAGCAGCAGAAAGCTACTCAAAGGATAGAGGGGAGATGATTATAATAGCAGTTCTTGATAGAATTATGGAATGGAAAGGCAGATGCAAACCTTGAGTTTCTCGCAGTGCTGAAATGATATCATGGCTGCAAAGTCCAAGTCCAGGAAGAACACATTCACAGTTCACAGATGTAAAGAAATTATAGGTCGTATGCACCCTTGTACTCTTTAATATGAAAACATGTAATGACACGATAACTTACTGCCTATCTAATTCAGGAAATACGTTCCTATTGTCTCATCGAAGCAACCACAAAAAAATTACCATTAAATAGAGTTCTTCAGAAGTTTCCTTTAGTCTCCACGCCGACGCCTCCACTCGTTGAGCCCCCCGCGGAACCGCGGCGACGCGTCGCCCTGCTACCCCATCTCCATGAATCCCACCCGAGCTTCCCCTGCGCACCTCCACCTGCTCTAGCCTCGAAGAACCCCCTCTCTCCCGGGTGGAATGGAGCAGGGAATCCCTGTGCAAAGGATGCGGTGGAGGGAGTGAGGACCGCCCATCGCTATGCTCCCTGTGGCCATCGATCTAGCCCCCAAACTTGTTGACATGCGGGAAGAAGCCGGCCGGCTGGGGCAGTCGGCGCCGCGGCGTCCAGGAGATCGAGTGGCCGTGTGGGAAAGCTGGAGGTGGTGGGCATGGTGGTGGGGATCCTTGGGCGGCATGTGGAGGTGGGCTTGGTGGCAGGGATGCTTGGGCGGAGACTCGCCGACATCGTGGCAGGGATGCTTGGGTCTATGGTGCTCGAGGACGGTGTTGGTGGTGGCGTCGGTTGGGGACGACACCGTCCAGGCTAGCATGGACCGTTGCTGGGCAGTGGGCAATCTGCGTGTGGAGCTTGAGGGCGGCGGCGATGTCTAGGCGCAAGGTGGGGGAGTGGAGGAGATTATGTGGCTTGATTTCTGGATCGGAATGAGGAAGTTAATACTGCCTGATTTTGCGCTGCTGCGACGGTCTCAGCAACGCGTGGCGTGGATGAGGAAAAGGGTGTTGACGAAGGAAACGACGTAGTGAGGTGGTGGCAGAAAACGGAACAGCCAAATTCTTTTTAGATAGTAGAGATCGAAGAACCACAAAAAAATTACCATTAAATAGAATTCTTCAGAAGTTTCCTTTAGTCTCCACGCCGACATGAGTATGTCTGTAGCAAAAGAAAAAAGCATCGGTTGAATCGACTGTCTTCCAAGCCCAATGCATACCAACAACGTTAAATATATGGATTTGCACTTTAGAAATTGTTGACGACGTTTCTCCATATCCTGATGGGAGAAGGAGCAGCATCTCTCTCCTTCTCTGATCACAAAGTTAATTAAGCTACATTGCAAGAGCTAGAAATCTAAATTGTTTTGTGTAGAAAAACTCAAAGGCATAAAAATTTGAGCAAAACATCTCCATGTCATTGCTAACCACACCGCGATTACAATCTCATTTATATTCCACCGAATAAACAATATCATGTCTACATGACTACATGAATCCCGCATGGCCTTAGTAAATTACTGAATAGATGGGTGAGCGGAGGAGAATCAAGGACGCAACGACAACACAAGATTAGGGAAGCAGTAGTTATGGTTTAGGTGATCTGAAAACAAAATTAGGGATTAGGGACATAGGGTGATTGTACCATACCTTGGTAGGAGGATCTGAGGAAAGGTCGCTGGTCTTCACAGCCTCCCACGGAGACCACGGCCCCGGGCCTGCGCGTGCCTGTAGAACACGCCTCCACTCGTTGAGCCCCCCGCGGAACCGCGGCGCCGCGTCGCCCTGCTCCCCCATCTCCATGAATCCCACCCGAGCTTCCCCTGCGCACCTCCACCTGCTCTAGCCTCGAAGAACCCCCTCTCTCCCGGGTGGAATGGAGCAGGGAATCCCTGTGCAAAGGATGCGGTGGAGGGAGTGAGGACCGCCCATCGCTATGCTCCCTGTGGCCATCGATCTACATCCCAAACTTGTTGACGTGCGGGAAGAAGCCGGCCGGCTGGGGCAGTCGGCGCCGCGGCGTCCAGGAGATCGAGCGGCCGTGTGGGAAAGCTGGAGGTGGTGGGCATGGTGGTGGGGATCCTTGGGAGGCATGTGGAGGTGGGCATGGTGGCAGGGATGCTTGGGCGGAGACTCGCGGACATCGTGGCAGGGATGCTTGGGTCTATGGTGCTCGAGGACGGTGTTGGTGGTGGCGTCGGTTGGGGACGACACCGTCCAGGCCAGCATGGACCGTTGCTGGGCAGTGGGCAATCTGCGTGTGGAGCTTGAGGGCGGTGGCGATGTCTAGGCGCAAGGTGGGGGAGTGGAGGAGATTATGCGGCTTGATTTCTGGATCGGAATGAGGAAGTTAATACTGCCTGATTTTGCGCTGCTGCGACGGTCTCAGCAACGCGTGGCGTGGATGAGGAAAAGGGTGTTGACGAAGGAAACGACGTAGTGAGGTGGTGGCAGAAAACGGAACAGCCAAATTCTTTTTAGATAGTAGAGATCAAAGCAACCACAAAAAAATTACCATTAAATAGAGTTCTTCAGAAGTTTCCTTTAGTCTCCACGCCGACATGAGTATGTCTGTAGCAAAAGAAAAAAGCATCGGTTGAATCGAGTGTCTTCCAAGCCCAGTGCATACCAACAACGTTAAATATATGGATTTGCACTTTAGAAATTGTTGACGACGTTTCTCCATATCCTGATGGGAGAAGGAGCAGCATCTCTCTCCTTCTCTGATCACAAATTTAATTAAGCTACATTGCAAGAGCTAGAAATCTAAATTGTTTTGTGTAGAAAAACTCAAAGGCATAAAAATTTGAGCAAAACATCTCCATGTCATTGCTAACCTCACCGCGATTACAATCTCATTTATATTCCACCGAATAAACAATATCATGTCTACATGACTACATGAATCCCGCATGGCCTTAGTTAATTACTGAATAGATGGGTGAGTGGAGGAGAATCAAGGATGCAACGACAACACAAGATTAGGGCAGCAGTAGTTATGGTTTAGGTGATCTGAAAAAAAAATTAGGGATTAGGGACATAGGGTGATTGTACCATACCTTGGCAGGAGGATCTGAGGAAAGGTCACTGGTCTTCACAGCCTCCCACGGAGACCACGGCCCCGGGCCACTGCGTGCACAGAACACGCCTCCACTCGTTGAGCCCCCCGCGGAACCGCGGCGCCGCGTCGCCCTGCTCCCCCATCTCCATGAATCCCACCCGAGCTTCCCCTGCGCACCTCCACCTGCTCTAGCCTCGAAGAACCCCCTCTCTCCCGGGTGGAATGGAGCAGGGAATCCCTGTGCAAAGGATGCGGTGGAGGGAGTGAGGACCGCCCATCGCTATGCTCCCTATGGCCATCGATCTAGCCCCCAAACTTGTTGACGTGCGGGAAGAAGCCGGCCGGCTGGGGCAGTCGGCGCCACGACGTCCAGGAGATCGAGCGGCCGTGTGGGAAAGCTGGAGGTGGTGGGCATGGTGGTGGGGATCCTTGGGCGGCAGGTGGAGGTGGGCATGGTGGCAGGGATGCTTGGGCGGAGACTCGGGACATCGTGGCAGGGATGCTTGGGTCTATGGTGCTCGAGGACGGTGTTGGTGGTGGCGTCGGTTGGGGACGACACCGTCCAGGCCAGCATGGACCGTTGCTGGGCAGTGGGCAATCTGCGTGTGGAGCTTGAGGGCGGCGGCGATGTCTAGGCGCAAGGTGGGGGAGTGGAGGAGATTATGCGGCTTGATTTCTGGATCAGAATGAGGAAGTTAATACTGCCTGATTTTGCGCTGCTGCGACGGTCTTAGCAACGCGTGGCGTGGATGAGGAAAAGGGTGTTGACGAAGGAAACGACGTAGTGAGGTGGTGGCACAAAACGGAACAACCAAATTCTTTTTAGATGGTAGAGAAGAGATGGAGGGAGTAGTATTTTTCCATAATTTTTATTGCACTCCAAAATAAGGTTATTATTTTTTCTAGTATTTTACTTGATTTTTAGTGGACTCCAAAATATGGTTATGATGTTTCCATACCTGGCCATCGGGGCGGGCTTTGGTGGGCTGGCCCGTGGCTCATGAAGTAAACACGGCACCCGCCCGGCTCAGCCCGCCCGTGAAACACCGGTGCCATGGCCATGGCCTCAAGAACGCGGGTCGGCCCGGCACTCGTCCTATAAATCTTGCATACAGTGGGAATATATAGGCAAAAAGATGTTTGCCTGGGGGTCGAACACGCGACATCGACCTCTCGCTCTGTCCCTTCAACCACTACGCCACAAAAACTTTGGTAGTACTATAGGAGACTCGAACTATTTTGTATGTTAATTTTATTGGCCAGCGAAAAAAACCAACAAGCTCGCGTGCCTCACATGCCATGGGCCGGCCAGTATGGCCTTCGCGCGAGCTACACGGGTCGCCGCATGTCGTGTCGGGCTAGACCCATGACAGTAGTGCCGGGCTAGTGCCGTGTCAAGCCATCCCGTTGGCCAGGTATGGATGTTTCTAGCATTTTCCATGATTTTTAGTGGACAAAAAATGTGGTTCTTATTTTTTTGTATTTTCCATGATTTTTAGTGGATTAGAAAATGGTTATCAAGAACCCTCGAGGGTCATTTTGAGGCATAAGGAAATGATTTTTGACACCCCTCGAGGGTCGTCGAAAACCCTCCTGGGGCATCTTGAAGCCTAGGAAATTGGTTTTCGAGACTCCTCGAGGGTTGTCGAGACCCCTCGAGGGTTATTGAAACTCCTCAATAAACCTCGAGGGTTGTCATAAACCCTCAAGGGTCAGTTTAAAGACTAGGGAAATGTTTGTCGATACCCTTCGAGTGTTGTCGACAACCCTTGTGGTTCATCTTGAAGCCTAGGGAAATAGTTGTCGAGACCCCTCGTGGGTCATTTAAAATTTGCACAACATAAGGTTTCAAATTTGCAAGTTCTAAAATTTATAGGCATTTAAAATTGCCACAAGATAAGGGTTCAAATTTAGCAATTTATACTACACTAGAAACTTTAATTCAAAATGATTGTTGCCACAACAGAATGAAGATAATTCACCAGGACAAAAACACAAGGGGTTTAAATATAGCGGTACCACCACAACACAAATAGTTCAACAGAAACATACACATGGCAAGCTAAATAAGTGGTTCACCATATTACATGTCAACATTATAAATCACTCATCATATAGTGTCTTTGTATTCTTCACATTGTCCTTGAAACCATCATTATCCTTGAGCAGATCATAGGGCATGTACTCGAGCTTTTTCTTTTCCTCTTTCAGGGTCTCCCTTTCACCATCCAATTTCTACTGTCTGACATTCATTATCTCAAGTAGAGACTTCTGCACCTGCTTCAACACACCCAATTCATTCTTCAACACTTAAACTTAATTCTCCGACACATCTCTTTCTTTCTCCATCTTTCCCAAATCCTTCTCACTATATTGCTTAATCTCCCTAAAGTTACCTACAACGCCCCTTTCTCAGTTGCTTTCATGAATTTTTTCACATCATCTAAGAGAGTTGAGTGTTTCTTCTCTGATTGTTCTTCTCATCGGCTAGATTCATCACCAACTTGGCATTCTCAACCCACCCTCACATCAATTCTAGCACTATTGGCATCATAATGCATTCGCCACATCCTACTTAAAGCATGCTTCAGTGTTTCTGGTTTTCTAGCCACTCTTCAACATCTAACCAAGACAAAAAGCCACAATTCATGAATTCCTACAAAACTAAATTATGACAGGAATCAGCACCATATACACTATGTTGGAGATATGCCCAAGAGGCAATAATAAAGTGGTTATTACCATATATTTATATCTATGATAAATTTTTACATACCATGTTATAATTGTATTAACCGGAAAGATTAATACTTGTGTGATTTGTAAACATGTAAGAGTCCCTAGTAAAGCCTCTTGTTAAACTAGCTTGTTGGTTAATATATGATCATGGTTTCCTGATCATGAACATTGAGATGTTATTAACAACAAGGGCATATCATTAGGAGAATGATGTGATGGACATACTCCTATAGTTAAGTGTAGCATAAGATCATGTAATTTAAATAGTTCACTTGCTATAAGTTTTCAAATAAATAGTAACCTAAATCCTTCCACCATGAGATCATGTTAATCACCATCACCGGATGGATGCTTTGATGACATCTGATACATCGGAAACATATCTATAATTTTTGATGTTCCATGCTTGTTTAGTATCTACTTTGCTTTGCTTTGTCCATACTTTGAGGACTTTTTATAAGTTTTTTGGTACTAACCTATTAACAATATGCCACGGTTCATGTTGCTTGTTTTCTTCTATTTTTGGTTTCAGAAAGCTAAAAATGAATATTCTCGGAATTGGACGGGACAAAAGACAAAGTTCGTATTTTTCCCTGAACGATACAAAATATAAGACGAGACGGAGGAGGACACTAGGTGGCCACACCCTAGGTGGGCCCGGGCCCACCCTAGGCCGCGCCCATAGGGGGTGTGGCCCCCCTGGACCTCCATCGACCTTGCCTCATGCGCCTATAAGAAGCCCCCGGGGAGAAAACCCTAAATCATCCATCATACTTTTAGAAATACCTCTGTAGCGCCTGAAATGGATCGTATGGTCACCTAGAGGGGGGGGTGAATAGGTGCTACTCAATTTTTAGTTTTTTTTTTCAATTGTAGGCTTGACACAAAGTAAATTCTCTAGATATGCAACTATGAGAATTTCCCTATATGCAAACCTAGCTACTAAGCACGTAAAGAGAGGAGCGAGGAAACCGTAGTGGAGAACGTGGAGACACATGATTTGTTTTATCGCAGTTCATTCCTTGTTAAGGGAAGTACATCTGCGTTGAAGGGGTGGACGGTTCTAAGACCACCACGCCATAATAGGCCTGACCCTATCCGATGGATCTCGCCATGAAAGGCCTGATCCACCTTCTCCACTATTGGTACCCTTCGAGGCGGGAACCGGTGCCTTTACAACTCTACCGGGGCACACACCCACAACTAAATTGGGGTCACCCGCAATGACAACAAGCTGTCACAAGAACAAGGTTTATCAATATAAATAAAAGCAAGGATCTAGATATTTGCAAGAAATACTAGATCGGAGATTCTCCAAATGAATGGAGAGGAGATGAGGCGCTTGATTGCAGTAGTTGAAGATCGAGTTCTCATCCTTCGATTCCCCAAGGGACGGGGCCTTTGGGTGGATGAAGGTGGAGCTCTCTTGGTTGAAGGATGATGAACAGATCCTGACTTTTTCAAATGAATCAAGAGTTCTGGTAGGAGGGGAATGGCTGTCTTAAATACCCCCTGCCCAGATCTTGTCGTTGGAGAAATTTGGGGGCGGATTATCTGCCCCCCTTTGGGGCGGAATATCCGTCCTGGGGGAAATCCGCCCCCAGGACAGGAACTCCGGGGAAAACTCCACCCCTATACAGAGAGAGACGCAGGTCTTGAATTGATGAAATTTCTTGAGGGGGCGGATTATCCGCCACCGTCAAGGGGCAAACTATCCGGCCTGGGGAGAAAATCCGCCCCAGAGCCAGAAAGTCCGGGGGAAACTCCGCCCCCATACAGAGAGAGACGCAGATCCTAACTTGAAGAAATTCCTCGAGGGGGTCCGCCCCCCAAGGGGCGGACTATCGGGCCTAGCCAGGAAATCCGGCCAAAACTCCGCCCCCTCTCTGGGGGTTGCACCCTTCTAGAAATGGGGTGGGGCGGATTATCCGCCCCCCAAAAGCAGTTTATTTTCCTTTTTCAAGATAGATATCTGCAGCACTTCAACACACATTAAATAATCCTTGATATTGTTATCTAACACACAAAACACTAGGGATTATGAAATGTTCTTACAATCTCCCCTTTTTTGGTGTTAGATGACAATAATAAGGTTTGCAATTAAACCTACTAACAGCACCTTAAGGAAATGAAAGCGGCTCTCCCTAAATGTGTGCATATTTATAATTTGCATTTGAATACAAATGCACATACTGAAGAGCAAGCTACTTTCATAACAAAGACAAGTAAAAGGAGGTGAGTTAGGAAATGAAGTCATACCACCGGGATGTGAAAATAGCCAAAGTGAATAATGAAATTATTAGGATCTAAGCACATCCCACTATATTGATGTAAGCAATAGATAATACCATAAGTCCACATGCCATCAATAGATAAATCCAGAATTCCATATGAGTGGATCCACACGATAAATCCAGAATTCTAGAGATCCATATAGAGTATCACACGACAGAGTCTTATACAAACCAAGCACAAATAACAAATAAGTTCACGCTAAAAGGGCACAAGCATGCAAATAAAACGAATCAAAAGGCAAGTGCTTGCGCCCGACCCATGCAAATCCGTGACCTAATAGAACTAGTTCCCCCCCTTTGGCATCGAAACGCCAAAAAGGAAGAAGAGCGATGCTCGAGATGGAGAAAAAGACTTGGGTTTAGAGAAACAAATCGAGATGGTACTACACACCCAAAATTACAAGAACAAATCAACCAAAAGCCAAAATTGGGTGTGTTTTCCATAAGAACTAGAGATATGCGAGAAAAATCAAAGAGAGCCAATAGAAACCAACTCTTCTCAAGGAAGAGGGCGGTGGCCGAAGCCACCATGTTGGAGCGCATGGCATGACACCGTGAAGATGTATCTTGAGTTCAAAACCAATGCTCATAGATGACCCACATATCACAAAATGATATTAAGGGAAATGATTTTTCTTGCTTTCGACACTATGTGGGGAGGGTTAGCCCAATCAATTAGGACCACACCCCCTATGTCTATGCCCACATCTAAGCCAAATACATGAAGAAGAGTAAGTGAGTATGCAAGAGTAGTCACTACTGGAAAAACCATCTTCGGTTCGATCACTGGAAGCCCAGCAGTCCCGGCCCGTCACGAACCACGACTAGTGCTAGCACTAGTCCTGGTCCGTGAGGCCTCCAACGGCTAGAAATGGCCATAAGCATTAGTCTCGGGCCGGACCAGAGCATTAGTCGGTCAATGTCACCCGGGACTAATAACGAGCGGGCAACAGCTCTTTTCGGGGACTATTAGTCCCGGGTCGTATCACGGCCCGGGACTAATTGTCCATCACTATATATACAGCTCCCTGGCCAGCTGCGCTAAAGCATATGGTGGCCATTTTTCTCAAAGAAATCAAGAGAGTTCATGCCATTTTTTTGTCAAGATTTAGTTTGCAACACCTAAATCCAAAGCTTTAAAAGGTTAGAACTTCATTCTTTCATCTCTTATTGCTACTTTAGCTCTATATAATGCTCTAGAAGTATAGAGATATGGATCAAATGCATGCATGCTCTAGAAGTAGCTAGGAGGATTTTGATATATATGTGTAACAAATTTTGATTAGGCACATAGTTACTGAAAATTGAAATGTGTAATTTTAGAGTTTCAGAGCTTAGAATGGAATGAGGTTTTCACTGATGGAACAATAATAAAAAACTCCACATTTATCATGTTGATTGTTTTATCCAATTCACAAATTGGTGCATGTAAATTTTTCAAAATTCAAAATTAATGCTCTAGAAGCTCTCAATATAACTTGTAATAATTTTATCATGTTGTGTAATGGTTTTTGATATACTTTTACTATAATGCAGATGGTCCAGGAATGGATGTACAGTCTTGACCGCCCTCGGCAAGTTCATTAATGGTGTGCATGAATTCATCCGTGTTCTTGATGCAAACAAGCACAATGGTTTTGTACATCCATGTAATGGATGTAGGAATCAGAAGGATTACTCTGACTCAAAAACCCTTCACAGCCACATGTTGAAGTCCGTCTTCATGCCCAGTTATAATTGTTGGACCAAGCACGGAGAGAGAGGGGTTATAATGGAAGACAATGAAGAAGAGGAGGAGGATGACAACTATCATGGTTTCCCTGAGTACGGAGATACTTCCATGGGGGATGTTGAAGGGGAGGATGAAGAAGAGACACATGATGAACCCGCTGATGATCTTGGTCGGACCATTGCCGATGCACGATGATATTGTGAAACTGAAAAGGATAGGGAGAAGTTCAATCACATGCTAGAGGATCACAAAAAGTTGTTGTACCCAAATTGCGAAAATGGTCTAAAAAAGCTGGGCAGCACACTAGAATTGCTGCGATGGAAGGCTGAGTGTGTTATACCTGACTCCTTATTTGAAAAGTTGCTGAAAATGATGAAGAATATGCTTCCAAAAGATAATGTATTGCCCGCCAGTACATATGAAGCAAAAAAGGTTGTCTGCCCTCTAGGTTTAGAGGTTCAGAAGATACATGCATGCCCTAATGACTGCATCCTCTACCGCGGTGAGGAGTATGATAATTTAGATGCATGCCCGGTATGCACTTCACTTCGGTATAAGATTAGACGAGATGACCCTGGTGGCGTTGAGGGCGAGCCCCCCCGGAAGAGGGTTCCTGCGAAGGTGATGTGGTATGCTCCTATAATACCACAGTTGAAACGCTTATTCAGAAACAAAGAGCACGCCAAGTTGTTGCGATGGCATAAAGAGGAACGTAAGTCATACGGGATGTTGAGACACCCCGCTGATGGGTCGCAATGGAGAAAAATCGATAGAAAGTACCCGGACTTTGCAGATGGCGCAAGGAGTTTAAGGTTTGGTCTAAGTATAGATGGAATGAATCCCTTTGGGGAGCAGAGCTCCAGTCACAGCACCTGGCCCGTGACTCTATGCATCTATAACCTTCCTCCTTCGTTGTGCATGAAGCGGAAGTTCATTATGATGCCAGTGTTGATCCAAGGTTCGAAGCAACCCAGCAACGACATTGATGTGTACCTAAGGCCATTAGTGGAAGAACTTTTACAGTTGTGGCACGAACCCGGGATACGCGTGTGGGATGAGCACAAGCAGGAAGAATTTAACCTCCGAGCATTGCTTTTTGTAACAATGAATGATTGGCCTGCTCTTAGTAACCTTTCAGGACAGTCAAACAAGGGATACAATGCATGCACACACTGTTTAGATGAGACTGCAAGTATATATTTGGAACATTGTAATAAGAATGTATATAATGAGCATCGTCGATTTCTTTTGGCCAAGCATCCCTTAAGAAAGAAAGGCAAGCATTTCAACGGTCTGGCATGTCACCAGACGAAGCCTAAGGAGCGTACTGGTGCTGATATATTTGATATGGTCAAACATTTGGATCAACTGGTAACCTTTGGAAAGGGTCCTGGAGGAAAATCTGTTCCGAAAGACGCTGAAGGACACGCACCCATGTGGAAGAAGAAACCTATATTTTGGGAGCTACCATATTGGAAATTCTTAGAGGTCCGCTCTGCAATCGATGTGATGCATGTGACGAAGAATCTTTGCGTGAACGTGCTAGGCTTCTTGGGCGTGTATGGGCAGACAAAAGATACACCGGAAGCACGACAGGACCATCAACATATGAAAGACCCAGATGGCCTGCATCCAGAATGGTTTCAAGGTCATGCCAGCTACGCTCTTACCAAAAAAGAGAAGGAAATATTTTTTGAATGCCTAAGCAGTATTAAGTTCCCGTCTGGATTCTCGTCGAATATGAAGGGGATAATAAATATGGCAGAAAAAAGTTCCAAAACCTAAAGTCTCATGACTTCCACGTGATTATGACGTAAATGCTTTCAATTGCATTAAGGGGGCTTCTACCAGATAATATTGGAGTACCCATTGTGAAGCTATGTGCATTTCTCAATGCAATCTCTCAGAAGATAATAAATCCTGAAGATCTACCACGGTTACAAAATGATGTGGTCCAATGTCTTGTCAGTTTTGAGTTAGTGTTCCCACCATCCTTCTTCAATATTATGACGCACCTGCTGGTTCACCTAGTCGAAGAGATTTCCATTCTCGGTCCTGTATTTCTACACAATATGTTTCCCTTTGAGAGGTTCATGGGAATCTTAAAGAAATATGTTCGTAACCGTGCTAGTCCAGAAGGAAGCATCTCCAAGGGCTATGGAACAGAGGAGGTCATTGAATTTTGTGTTGACTTCGTTCCTGACCTTAATCCGATTGGTCTTCCTCAATCGCGGTATGAGGGGAGACTGAGTGGAAAGGGTACTCTAGGAAGGAAATCAATAATATGTAGAGACGAACATTCTTACACCGAAGCACATTACACCGTTCTACATAATTCTATCTTGGCAGCCCCATATATCGAGGAACACAAGAAAATCTTACGCTCCAACAACCCTGGAAAGCATGACTCTTGGATTAGAGATGAACACATGAAGAGTTTCGGCGGTTGGTTGCAACATCTCATCAAAAACAACACTCTTGGAGATCAGCTATACTTGTTGTCTAGGTCACCATCTTCGACTATATCGACTTTCCAAGGGTACGAGATAAATGGGTATACATTTTACACGATAGCCCATGATAAAAAGAGCACCAACCAAAACAGTGGTGTCCGCTTTGATGCAACAGACAACAATGGGTCAAAGACCACATATTATGGTTACATAGAGGATATATGGGAACTTGACTATGGACCTACTTTTAAGGTCCCCTTGTTTCGGTGCAAATGGGTCAAGCTGACGGGAGGAGGGGTTGAGGTAGACAAGAAATACGGAATGACATCGTTGGATCTCAACAATCTTGGGTACTTAGACGAACCATTCGTCCTATCCAATGATGTGGCCCAGGTTTTCTATGTGAAGGACATGTCTACCAAACCTAGAAAACAAAAAAATAAGAAAAAGAATACATCAGATGATGAGCCAAAGCGCACATAGTTCTTTCAGGAAAAAGAAACATCGTGGGAGTGGAGGACAAGACAGACATGTCAGAAGATTGTGATAAGTTCCATGAAATTCCGCCCTTCACGGTGAAGGATGACCCAACCATCATGTTAATGAATGAAGATGCTCCATGGATACGACAGGATCAGAAAGGAACACAAGCGAAGAAATGATATGTAATAATTGTAACATTTTAGGGAGTGGTGTCCCTGCTCTCGAAAACCATCTTGCATCTTGTAACTTCTCTAACTAGATCAATACGCCTGGGAGCTAACTAATTTCACATATTAGGGAGTGCCTCTATGACCAGTTTCTCGGAGATGCCGAAGGACCGGGCTCCGTCGGCATCTCCCTAAATCTGGCCGTAGTGGTGTCCCTGCTCTCTAAAACCATCTTGGAGATGCCTCAAACTGGCTGGAGGACTGGACTCACAAGGATGCCTATTTATAGTACAAGCAGCTCGGCATAATTTCGACACTCTTGACATAATGTCGACACTCACCCCTATTATTAGTGCTGACTCATGTTTAGTCCCGGTTGGTGTCTCCAACCGGGACTAAAGGTTCATCTTTAGTCCCGGTTGGTGACACCATCCGGGACAAGGTACAAGCCGCACGACATAATGTCGACACTCACCCCTATTATTAGTGTTGCCTGGCCCAGTCTGCCGCAATCCCTTCAGTCGTGGTTGGTTTCTCCAACCGGGACTAAAGATGAACCCTCTCTTTATATAGGCATTTCCCTCTATTTATTAGGTAACACTCAGGACATTTATTAATATTAAAAACCGGGACAAACCGGGACTAGCTAACACTCAGGACTAAAGCCGCCCCCTTTAGTCATAATCATGCCTAGTCCTATAGTACGCAGCTTCAGGTCTTCATCGTCATCGTCATCTTCATCGTCATCATCACCTGCCACTCCGGGGATCCTCAACCCATCCATGGCATATACCAGGGGCCATTCCAGCCTCGGATTCACGGCGGGCAGGAGAGGGGTCTCCTGGAATACGATGCCGCTACCACCGGGACGGTGTGGGGCCTGTGGCGGGTGGACTCGTGGGCACCGTAGGCGAGGATGGTCTCCCCCGGCGATGTAGCGCATCACTCCGATGATAGTACGGTTCGCCCACCACAGACGACCGTTGTGGTTCACCGGTGGCGGGCCATCACCCTCGTACCTGGCGAGCTCCCTTTCCCGCATATTAGCGAAGAAGGCATTCCAGGTGTCATAGTTGTCGGGATCCCACTGGGGATCCATCCGCTGCTCCGGCGTGAGCTCGTGGTAGAAGTGGTTTGTGATGGCCGCCTGGCGTGCGGAACCTTGAGGGACAGGAGGACAGGAACCCCTCCGGCCAAAGATCCAAATGGCAGCGAGGTATCCGGAGGACAAGGGTTGGAGGCGCAGCACCGGTCTCCTCGAGGGTCAGAATGGCCCAGTAGGCGTTGTCCATTGTTCTAAGAGAGGAAGGTGTGGATGTGTGGATAGCCATGGCACGATCACCCCTAACTATAGAGGGAAAGGGCGGGAAAACTTGGCGTGAAGCTTTGGGAAATGGCGGGAAATATCTTTAGTCCCGGTTAGTGACTACAATATTATTTGTTTTATTTTCTGATAATAATAGACATATTATTTGTTTTATTTGGATTATTACAATAAAATATATGATTTTTCAAAAAATTTATATTTGATTTCAATTAAAAAAAATTACAAATGAAATAATTTATAAATTATGCAAACAGATAAATGGATATTATATTAAGATTCATTATATTTTTCTGATAATAATAGACATATTATTTGTTTTATTTGGATTATTACAATAAAAGATATGATTTTCCAAAGTTTTTATATTAGTTTTGAATTAAAAAATAAAATTTACAAATGAAATAATTTATAAATGATGCAAATAGATAAATGGATATTATATTAAAATTCTTTATATTTTTCTGATAATAATAGACATATTATTTGTTTTATTTGGATTATTACAATAAAAGATATGATTTTTCAAAGTTTTTATATTAGGTTTGAATTAAAAAAGAAAATTTACAAATGAAATAATTTATAAATGATGCAAATAGATAAATGGATATTATATTAAAATTCTTTATATTTTTTGTGATAATAATAGACATATTATTTGTTTTATTTGGATTATTACAATAAAAGATATGATTTTTCAAAGTTTTTATATTAGTTTTGAATTAAAAAAGAAAATTTACAAATGAAATAATTTATAAATGATGCAAACAGATAAATGGATATTATATTAAAATTCTTTATATTTTCTGATAATAATAGACATATTATTTGTTTTATTTGGATTATTACAAAAAAAGATATGATTTTCGAAGTTTTTATATTAGTTTTGAATTAAAAAAGAAAATTTACAAATGAAATAATTTATAAATGGTGAAAACAGATAAATGGATATTATATTAAAATTATTTATATTTTTTTGATAATAATAGACATATTATTTGTTTTATTTGGATTATTACAATAAAAGATATGATTTTTCAAAGTTTTTATATTAGTTTTGAATTAAAAAAGAAAATTTACAAATGAAATAATTTATAAATTATGCAAACAGATAAATGGATATTATATTAAAATTCTTTATATTTTTCTGATAATAATAGACATATTATTTGTTTTATTTGGATTATTACAATAAAAGATATGATTTTTCAAAGTTTTTATATTAGTTTTGAATTAAAAAAGGAAATTAAAAAAAACAAACAGTCGCGGGTCGTGGCTGGACCCGGGACTAAAGGGTGAGTGCGCGCGCAAAAACGAAGCGGCCGAAAAAGGGTCTTTAGTCGCGGGCCGTGGCTTAGCCCGCGACTAAAGGGGGGTCTTTAGTCGCGGGTTAAGCCACGACCCCAACTAAAGACCCTTTAGTCGCGGGCGGTGGCTTAGCCCGGGACTAAAGGGGGGGTCCTTTATATACTCTTGCCCACCCCTGGTTGCGCCCACCCGCACTTAGCAAACGACGAAGACGAAGACGAGGCGCCGACGCAGAGAACATGGGAAGTGCTGCCGATTCATGGCCGGCTTGTCTCGGTGGCCCGTCTGCATCACAGAGCCGCCTTGCCGTGTCAGCCTCGCCGTGTCGCGCCACCCTCGTGCCGTGCCGCATCACCGAGCCTCCGCTGCCATGTCGCCGCCCGTGTCATGTCGCCTGCCACGCCACCTTGTTTCCTCGTACCACCTCATGGGAGGTGGTTATTTAGTCTAGTATTAATTAGTTAGTAGTTAGTGTAGTTAGTATAGTTAGTGTAGTATTAATTATATTTTTTTAATTAGTAGTATTTTTAGGTTTTTGTAGTATATTTAGGTTTTTATATTTAGTGTAGTATATTTTTTAAATTAGTAGTATATTTTTTTAATTGTTAGCTAGGATTATTTTTTAATTATTGTTTTAATTATAATTAGCTAGGGTTATTGTTTTAATTATAAATATCTAGGGTTATTTTTTAAATTATTGTTTTAATTATAATTAGCTAGGATTAGGATTATATTGTTAGCTAGGGTTATTTTAATTATAATTAGCTATGGCTATTTTTTTTGTTTTAGTTATTAGCTATGATTATATTGTTTTACCACAATTAGTATTATTGTTTTAGTGGTTTTTTGTTTTATTTATTAAGATTAGAATTAGGATTAGGATTAGAGTTATTTTTTTGTTTAAGTTATTATAATTAGGATTATATTGTTTTAGTTATTAGGATTATTGTTTTTTATAACCTGTTTAACTCTCTTTTTGTTATAGATAATTAAGTCATGGATCCATCCGAAGATCCTGGTCGCATCGGTGAAGGTTTTCTTCAGGGCATGATAAGAGGTGAAATTCCTCTTATTACGGGCACGGCCGAAGATATTTTGCTCGAGGAAGAGATATCCTCATATCTGAATCCATCCGGTGATGGACTAGAGGAAAACCAAGGGGAAGACCAGATGGACGAAGGGCAAACAAATGACAACAATAATGATGGCCCCTCGACAGGATCCGGCGAGGTACATATATATATAAAGTCTCGTGTTACCTCTATTCATTAACTAATCTAGATATATATTAATCACTCTCTCTTCTTCTTTTAGCCCACCGGATCGAAGCAATCGACAGCTCGAACGAAACGAGGGACGAATAAAAAGTTGGATGGTAATCAGAGGTTCACCATCGAAGAAATAGCTGATGATGGTGAACCGATTGATCCAGAGAAGCACCGGAGGATGTTTATAAATCAATGCAGGGTGCTGGTTAGGGACAACCTGCCGATCACCATCCAAGAATGGAATAAGTCAAAGAAACCCGGTGAAGAATCCAACAGCTATGTCACCGATGATGCCAAAGATGACCTTTGGCAGAAGCTCATAGCGCATTTCATACTACCTCCAGAGTATGAGGAATTTGAGGTAGATGGTATTACCCCAAGGCCGTCTGGGCTTGAAAATAGAGCGAAAGTCAAGGAGTGGGCACTAAGCAAGATGGCTGAACTGTACCGGAACAACAAGAAAAATTTATACGCGAAATATGTCGCGAAAAAGAAAACTCCAGACTTCACAGGAGTAGACGAGAAGTTGAGAGAACAGTGACCCGATTTTGTACAGTACAAGCAATCTGATAAAGCAAAGGCAAAGTCTGCAAACAACGCGTTAAATGCTGCCAACAAGAAATACCATCATAAAATGGGGACATGTGGATACAAGAGTGCCATCCCTAAGTGGGAAACTATGGAGAAGGATATGAGGGCTAGAGGCATCACTCCTGGTACAGATGGATGGCCCGAGAGGTCAAAGCACTAGTGGTACGGGCACGGGGGATCCTTGGACCCAGAAACAGGGAAGACATTATTTCATGATAAAATTCTAAAACCCTCCCAAGATCTTATTCAAGCAATGAACGATGCTCAATTGGGATTGTTCCGTCCCGAGAGAGAGAACGACGAGATGACACGCGCCCTAGGGAATCTTGAAAAGGGAGGACGAACACGATTCAAAGGCGTCGGTGTCTCGTGGAAGAGAGGGTTTCCTCTGTACGATGCCAGTTACAGAAGCCGTCAGAGAAAGAAGGACCGGGAGGCAGACCGGATCTCCAGGGTAGAGCAGGACCTAGCTGATCTGAAGAACCTCATGCATGAAATTAGCCAAAGGCCGCCGTCGTCAACTCACCCGTGGTCTGATAATCCTGCATTGGATCTTATCCAACGGAGAAGCAGCGTGGCTTCCATAGTGGTCCGTGCTGATGATCAAGCACTACTGGATGATGCACTGGCTCCTCACTACCCCGTGGATGATGTCAGAGAGATGGCACAATGTGAGCTACATCAGCCAATGAACAACCTATCCTTCAAGGTGGCGATCGGCACTGCTTTACCTTGTCTACCTGGATCAATCCACCATTCACTTCCGATTCCACCAGGCTATGCTCGTGTCACGGTGGATGACTTAGTGGAGGATTTTGCGGACCTAGAGATTGAAATCGCTACGCCTGAAGGCCTTACGAAACTAGGAGATGTCAAGCGCAACATTATTCTATGGAATAATAAGTACATCAAGTTTCCAGGCTCGGCGCCAAGGCCACCGACTCCAAGGAATCCAAATCCACCCCGCATCTAATATCGTCAACCTCCAAGTCCACCCCAACCCGATTATCGCCAACCTCCAAGTCCACCCCAACCCGATTATCGCCAACCTCCAAGTCCACCCGCCCGGACGATCGCCAAAGAGGAGTACATCAACTCGATCTCCGCCTCCGCCTCCGTGCAATACTACTACCTCGTAAAGAAAGCGGAAGTTCGACGGTCCCCGCCCACATCAAAGAAAGGTCAAACGAAGATAGTCGATATCTCGGCTCTTCCAAAGAGACCTTATGACAAGACCGACGAGGAAACTAACGGATGTGGCTGCCCAAGTTAAGGCGCATTTTGCACCCAAAAGCCCGAGCCAAATCCGTATATAACGAAAAAACAAAAAGTGGGCTAAGTCCTTTCTTGAGCAACCATCCGGATATCGATGAATCGGAATCGACTATGACCGGGAGATTATTAAGCAAGCACGAAGAAAAAAATCACAAGTGCAAAAGCGGGAAGCAAGTTGCTCATTTCGAACCTGGAAGAATCAATCGGTCGCCCGCTCAAAGTCATTTCAGACCTCGACAAGGCCTTCAGAGCTTAAATGGATATGGACATGCAAATAATGGACCCTAGAGCCCGTAATAATGCACTTATGGGAATCACAGTATCGGAGGCCAAAGCACTTGCTAACGAAGCAAATATGTCTCTTGGTCAATATTTAGGCTATGAAGATACGCCAATGGGTCGAGATAATGCAGT
Source organism: Avena longiglumis (assembly GCA_030063025.1). Lineage (NCBI taxonomy): Eukaryota > Viridiplantae > Streptophyta > Magnoliopsida > Poales > Poaceae > Avena > Avena longiglumis. Next base: position 479,281,744 of record CP125975.1, read on the forward strand.
ATGTCCAAGGGGAACCTCTAGTCAAGAATGAGGAGCTCGTATGCCTATCCACACATATGCGAAATCTGCATGAATGGTACATGTCAAGCGTAAAAAAGCATCATAAAGATTGGTTTCCGGTGGACGTTAGAAAGGAGCATCACTTCAAACCATACTCGATACAGGTTCAAATGACCGAACTGTTTCAGTTATACAACCAGCGCGCCCTTGACAAATCTATCATTGGTTGCTACTGTCTGTAAGTTATTTATTTCTATAATTAAGCTTGTAGCTTTAGCTTGTTCATTGAATTTAATATATTATCCTAACTATATATCCTTTTGTATGATGATATTATATTCCACAGAATGAAGATGCTTGAATGCAAAAGAGCTAGAAGATACGATGTTGGGTTCATTGACCCATATATCATTAATGAATATACGTTAAAGAATCACCCCCAAAGACGTGGAGGAAGACCTGTCCAGGTTCTTAACCGAGCATAATTTTGTTAAGGAAATATTATTTCCTTACAACTTCAAATGAGTGTTTATATCTTGTACACATTTTATTTTTGCTTACTGGATGAGCTATGCATGTATGCTTATGTAAATGTCCGCAGATTCCACTGGATCTTGCTAAACATTCAAGTTGACAAGTCCCTAGTTGAAGTCCACGACTCATTAAGTTGGGACCAAGAGAAGTGGAGCGACATGAAAGCAATGCTCCATAAGTAATTTCAATCATTATCGCATTATATCGTCCTCTTTCATTCATTTCCTGATATCAAGTAACTAATAACTCCTTTGTTCATTTTCTTTGTCGAGCAGGTGTTGGACACGGTTCAGACAAAAATTACCAGGTCCATTCAAAGAGGAGCTAACTTATAAAATGGCGAAGATTTTACAGCAGCCACCGGGAACTCATTTATGTGGATACTAAATGCATGAGGACATCCATGAGTTGACCAATGAGCGGAAAGTTGACTCACATTATATTTATGATTTGCGGGAGACACTAGAGCCGAACAGCATAAGAGCAATTCAAGAGGAGCTGGCGGGATTTATGATGAAGGAAGTCCTTGATATACATGGAGAGCATTATGCAGATGACGTGGAACTCGATTTGCCTTAGTCATCTCCATGTAGCTCATATGATATATATATTCATCAATGACCATGTAATTTTCAAAACATTTCTTCCTTTTGATATGATTGATTATATGTATGCTTGCAAGGGATCAATCTTATATAAATGCATCGACGTGTAGTGTGTATGTAGTAGCGTATAATATGTCTACTGAAATATATGTTTGTTATACTGAAACACAAAACGAAAAAGGAACAAAATGGCAAAAAAAGGAAATACACAATCTCTGCCGCGGCAGGAAACCTTTTAGTCCCGGGTGGTGTTACAGCCCGGGACTAGAGGGTTCCGCTTCACCGTGACAACAGCCACGTGGTCATTATCGATCCGGCCGTTGCGAGCCGGGACTAGAGGGGGGGCCTCTAGTCCCGTTTTCGCAGTCCCGGGCCCAAAACCGGGACTAGAGCCCATTGCGGCCCGGGACTAGAGCCCCTTTTTCCACCAGTGAGTCAAGCCAAGCTCCTTGAATCTATGATATTTAGCTTATTCCTCAAATAACAAAAGCTTGCTTCATTAAGAGGCTTCGTGAAGATATCAGCAAGTTGGTTCTTCGTGCTCATCGTGCAATATCGCCACGAGCAACATGATCCCGAATGAAATTATTGCAAATCTCAATATGTTTTGTTCTTGTATGCTGCACCGGATTGTAAGCAATTTTGATAGCACTTTCATTGTCACATAAAAGAGGCACTTTGTCACAATTGACACCATATTCCTTTAAAGTTTGCCTCATCCATAATAATTGTGTACAAGCACTTGTAGCAGCAACATATTCATCTTCAGTGGTTTAGAGTGATATGCAATTTTGTTTCTTTGAAGACCAACACACTAGAGATCTTCCCAAGAATTGACATGCACCAAAAGTTGATTTTTGATCATCTTTGTCACCAGCCCAATCTGAATCAGTGTAACCACATAGAGAGAAACTGGAGACTTTGGGATACCATAAACCAAAATTTGGGGAATGAACCAAATATCTGAAGATTCTCTTGACCGCCACTAAGTGGATTTCTTTAGGAGCGGCTTGGTACCTTGCACACACTCCTACACTCAACACGATATCGGGCCTAGATGCGCAAAGGTAAAGGAGAGAGCCGATCATGGATTAGAATACCTTTTGGTCCACGTGTTTACCCTTGGGATTAAGCTCAAGATGACACTTTGTTTGCGTTGGAGTAGCAACGCCATTGAGATCCGTCATCTTGAACCTTTTGAGCATGTCTTGGATGTACTTAGCTTGATTAATAAAAGTTCCCTCTCTAAGTTGTTTGATCTCGAATCCAAGAAAGAACCTCAATTCTCCCATCATAGACATCTCAAACCTATCATTCATAAGCTTTGAAAATTCATCGTTAAACGCTTAGTTAGTAGAGCCTAAAATAATGTCGTCTAAATATAGTTGGCATACAAAAAGCTCCCCATTAACCTTCTTAGTAAAAAGAGTGGGATCGATTTGCCCAACTTCGAATCCACGGTCTAAAAAAGCTCTTTAAGGTGCCCATACCATGCACGTGGGGCTTGTTTAAGGCCATAAAGCGCCTTATCGAGTTTATAGACACGGTTCGGAAATTTGGGATCCTCAAATCCCAAGGGTTGTTTGACGTATACAAACTCATGTAGTGGACCATTAAGAAACGCACTCTTAACATCCATTTGTTGTAATTTAAAATTATGATGAGTGGCATAGGCAAGAAGGATACGAATGGACTCAAGAAGAGCCACAGGAGCATAAGTCTCGCCAAAATCAATTCCTTCCACTTGAGAGAAACCTTGAGCCACTACCCTTGCTTTATTCCTCACAACAATGCCATTTTCATCTTGTTTGTTCTTGAAAATCCACTTGGTGCCGATAACATTGCGGCACTCTTTGGGTTTCTCTACAAGCTTCCAAACCTTGTTGCGCTCGAAGTTATTTAATTCTTCATGCATTGCAACCACTATTGGGGATATGCTATATGGGTATCCTCATAGCATATCACCTATCCGGATAACCCGGGTGGCCCACAGTTGGTAGCATGGCATATGGCCTGCTGGGCGGCCCAATTAGATGGATCCAGAAGGGAGGCCCATGCCAGATAAAGGAAGGCTACGGTTGTAGTCACCGACGTACCCAGAGCCTTGGAGTGCAAGATACACAAGACTAGTAATAGACGGTGTAGGACTCTGTGACCTGTCCGGCTAGGACTTTTCCTTGTAACCCTGGGACCTGGCGACTATATAAGTCGGGCCTATGGGAGCCTTTAGGGCACAACTTCAGACAACCTCGCACAGCGAACCAATCCCTGTAACTCGGCATAGCCCTTATTGTGATTTATAGCAGGAGTAGGATTCCGCCACCGTCGTGGGATCTGAACCTGGGTAAGCTGTGTTACCTCGTACCCGTCAACCGTCCGACTTCCCCCACGTCTCTAAACACGCACTGTGAGGACCCCTCCATGGCGTACTCGTCAGCAATACCACGACAGTTGGCGCCCACCGTGGGGCAAGAGGCGCTTCAGGCTCTTCAGCAGGTGAGGACCAAGATCTTAGCGGGAATCGGCGAAACCGTAGCCATCGGTCGTGTTCTCTTCTCCGACAACATTCCGATCGTCCCTCCTGACGAGTTCTGGATCCCGGCAAAGACGAACCCTATGCGGTGTTCGATCCTTCCTATCGGAGACATCCACGTCTTCATCGGTGAAACCGACTCGGGCACTAGTTCCCTGGGAGTCGGAGGAGCATCAAGGCCCGCACGGACCGCCTACGGGCAGGATACGTTCGCGGAAGGATCGATGTCGGATCTCTCTTTGGAGTTTTCCGACAAAGATTGGAAAAATTCAAGGCCCACCCAAACCGCCCTTATGCAGGATATAAAGGTGGAAGATCACTGCATATCCGCCGGCTTCGCCCGCGCATCTGGACAACAGAGATCCAAGTTCGTCGGAGTGGTTACCATCTTCGATCTGGCGCATTGCGTTCAGAGAGAGGGCGAAAACCCCCGCGATTATCTGTCCAGGTGGCTCCGTATACGAGCCGATCTGGCCCACTACCCCGATGATAACGCTTTGTATCACTTCGTGGAAGGACTGGACCGTGGCACGCTTCTCCGACATTCTTTAAGATGGCAGTAGGTAACAGGACACCTTACCCTTGAACAGATGGTGAGCACCGTCAACAACTACATGGAGGCTGACGCAGAAGCCCAGAAAGCACTTGCGCTCATCGACGGAGAACCTACGATTCACCCACCGCCACCATCGCCTCCGGCCGTCATCGTCACAGCTGCACCACCACCTCCAGTCATCGTCGCTGCCGTTGCACCTCCACCGACCGTCTTTGAGGAAGTCCTGGAACCCTCCGACTCTGTCATTGACGCGCTTTATGCTGATTTCAGTGCAGATTCAGAGGAGATAGATTTTAGTCCAGAAGATCTAGACTCCGCTATGCAGTAGATGGAGGAGGAGTACTCGCGCGACGAGCAAGCCAACAACGTCGTCACGTCTCGAGGGGTGTTCGTCACCATTGGGAAGACGATGGATGAAGATCAACCCGGACGAGCTCCGCCTACAGCGCTGGAAAAGGGGAAGGGGCCACTTATTGCCGCTGACGATGATCGCGCAAAGGTCATGCCTCCTCCGCCTAACCCAGTGCAGCAGCCGCAGGAACTCGGCACCGGCCCGAGCAACAACAAAACCGCAAACTTGCCGCCTCCAGCATCTACGTCTGAAGCAGCCCAAGTTACTCCAGCTGATAGAGTGATGTACGGCAATCTCCTCGTCAAGCCACTGACCGTTGCTCATCTCTGGAACATGACCCAGCTTGATGAGAAGTGCCAGCAGATGCTGGAGGAAGCGCAGGCCATCGCGGAGCAAGGCGCCAAGATAGATCGAGATCTGGTCAACACGCAGAAGTCCATAGAGAAAGCTAGAGCAATGGAGGCCGAGTACAAGACTTTACTGTAGCAGCAGAAGGCTAAGAAAGCTTCGGCTCGCGTCATCAACGATCCTGGTGTACGACGCAACCTAGGATGGGATCCGTCGAAGTCGGCACAAGCTAAGACATACATTGACAGTGAAGGCAAGCAGGTGATGCCCACCCCACTCCTTAACCTCGCCGTCGCCAAGACCCTTCTAGAGCAGGATAGATCGCCCGAGGCAGTGGAACAGGTCTATGACCTAGTGGCCAAGGCAGTGAAGCAGCAGGAAAAGGCCACCTCTCAGAGGCTTGAGTCCGACCCAGCGCTTTGCCAATCTAGCCAGTATAAGCCGCCAAGGGACAAATCTCCTTTTGATGTCGGGTCCCAGACGGGTTCATCGGAACGAAGAAGGAGGGATGCGCGCAACAGGAAGGATGCTATCCCCATATCCTCCAACCACGGAGAAAAGGCCCGACCTCGTCGCCCATTTCCACCGCCCCGCTCCCCCGACATCGCGAAGATTACAAGGCTCACCATCGTACGGATATGCCCCCATCAAAGCAGTGCAGCATCGTCATCCGTGACAACATGAAGCAGACCCGTCATGACGGAGAGCGCAACCAAGGACACAAGAGCAGGTCACACCATGACCCTCCGTGTCCGACAAGCAACCTTGACAGGCGTGAGGCGTCGCAGGAGGGTAACAGCAAGAAGGCTAACCCACCGCCACCTCCGCCTCCGTCACCACCAAGCAGTCACCATGGTGGAGGAGGCCCGCATCGTTCACGCAGCCCATCCCCTGTTGACAATAAGAAGAAGAACCCGGAGCCGTACGATGCACGCTCGCAGATCGATAAGATCCACGAGGCCCGGGAAGGACCATACTTGGGACCACGTTGCTTTGGACCTGCAATATGGTCTGCAACTTACCCCAAAGGTTTCCGGATTGACAATACCATCAAGCCCTATGACGGCATCGCCAAGCCAGCCACATGGTTGCAGAACTATGACAACACGGTGGAGATTGCCGGAGGCAACCCCAACATCGCCGTCAAGTACCTCCCATTAATGTTGGCGGGCACGACCCGTCAATGGATTGACGACTTGCCGGAGAAATCTATCTACAACTAGTTGGACATGCAAGAAGCGTTCACCAAGAACTTTGAGGGTACATACAAGCGTCCCTGCAGTATGGGCGATCTACAGCGGTGCGTGCAAGAGAAAGACAAGACATCTCGTGCCTACCTCTCCCGCTGGCTGGACATGAAGAATTCCTGCGCAGGAGTGCACGCTCAGACCGCCATGGCCGCCTTCATCGATGGGTTTGAAAGGGGCATGTTGCTCCGACATAAGCTGAAACGCTTGCAGGACAATCACCAGCTTGACTTGAACCAGATGATTCAGTTGGCTAGTGAGTTCGCAGCTACCGACGATGATGCTCGCGGCTCCTTGCCGGCAACGGCCATTCCAACTCAAGCTCGGAGGAACAGCAGTACAAAGCGGAAAACCGCTCCAGAAGAAAATCAATCTACCGACATGGTCGCTATGAGTTTTGCAAGACGAGGTGATGGCGGATAACGTGGCGAGGAAGGGGAGCTAGCCGTGGGTAGCAACGAGGAAGTGAAACCACCTCGGCGCCGCTCTGCATTCCCCAAACCTACGAGGAGTACCGCGATATGTCCTGCCTCGTACACCTCGACGTCAACGGCAAAGCCACCCATACCAATCGACACTGCAAGTTCGTCAACGACCTCAAGGAAGACCCGGAGTCCGGCTACAAGCGAAGTTGGAAGAACAGACCACGAGGCAAGGGCAATGGTAATAAGAAGAAGGAGGAGTCCAAGGATTCAAGTGACATGGACAAAGACGTTGACCCCAAGCACGCCGCCAAGAGCGACGACAAGGGCAAGAATCCCTTCGCGAAGAAGGCTCCAGTCTACCACACTTTCCTTGGCACCCCCACCGTCCGACAACAGAAGACCTCTATGAGGATCCTGATGGCTACTCTCCCCCTAGTTCCCCAGTACCTGCACTGGTCGGAGGTTCCAATCACTTGGGACAGGACGGACTGTAGGGTTTCGTGGCATGGAAAACAAAATTTTCTATCGCATACAAACAAACAAGCCAAGATCTATCTACTAGATTGTAGCAACGAGTCGATGGAATAACTTACCCTCGAAGATTCCAAAGTGTTTAACGAGAGCGGATTCTCGTGGGTGATGTAGTCGTACTCTTCCCCATCTCAAGATCGTGTAGACGATCCTTCCGCTAACGTTAAGCGCTTCCTTGATCGGTCACACGTTCGATACTCGACGAAGACCTTCCTCTCCCTTGTTCCATGAGAAATGGAGGTTGTAGCACTCTCCTCGCGATTCCGGCGACCTGGCGTGGTACCGGAAGTAGAGGGGAGATCCTGTAGGGCTTCGCCTTAAGCCGGAGCGAGTATGGTGGAGTATGAGAGAGCTATTAGTGGTCTAGGGTTTAGACACACCAATTAGAAGGCTCTAAACCGAAGGCTAGGGCAATTAGAAGCTCTAAACCAAAACGGTTCTAAACCAGAGGCTAGGGCTAGGGTTTAGATTAGAGGATAGGAACTTGTGTGTCTAGAGGAGGGGGCCCTGCCCCTCCTTTTATAGGTGGGAGGTGCAGCCAAGGGGAGGGAGTCCCTCCCCAACTCGGCCTTGGGTGGTGCGCCGGCTTGGAGAGGAGGGACTCCTTCCCCAAGTCGGTTTCAACCTCCTCCTTCCTCTTTCCCTCACTTTCCTGTTTTAGCCGTTTGACTTTCAAACTGGCCGTTTTGACTTTTCAGTTTGGGATTCAATTTAATCCTTTATCTGGAACAGCGAGAACACTTAGTACATGATGCAATCATTCCAATATGCAATGACACATTCATGTACCCCTTCCTCGGAGTTCGGACATTCGGAACCTTCTAGAACATTCGATGAAAACACGGAATCATTTCCGAACTCAAAGCGGGACTTTCCTTATATGAATCTTATTCTCGGACCATTCCGGATCACCTCGTGATATCCCGGATCCCATCCGAGTCTCCGAACAACATTCGGTCTCTTTCTCATAATACCATAACTACTCAAACAACGTCGAATCCTTAAGTGTGTCTCCCTACGGTTCGTGAATTATGCGGACATGATCGAGACACTTCTCGAACAATAACCAACAGAGGAATCGGAAATTCATATGGCTCCCATATTTCTATGATTACTTTTGCGATCGAATGAACCACTTACATACGATACCAATTTCCCTTTGTCTCACGATAGTTTACTTATCCGAGGTTATGATCGTCGGGTATCTCGCATACCTAGTTCAACCTCGTTCTTGATAAGTACTCTTTTCTCGTTCGTGATATGTGATCCCTTGTGAGCCGGTCACATGCTTGCAAGCTAATTGGATGACATTTCACCGAGAGGGCCAGAGTATATCTATCCGTCATATGGATGGAAAATCCCTCTTGATCCATGTGTTTCAACCAATACTTTCTGAACACTCAATGCCACCTTTATAGCCACCCTGTTACGGTGTGGTGTTTGATGACATCAAAGCATCCATCCGGAAAAGGTGATATGCATGATCTCATGGTCGAAGGAATTAGGTTACTATGTATCAGAAAGCATATAGCAATTGAACTATTGAAATGACTTGATCTTTATGCTACGCTTATCTATAGGAGTATGTCCATCACATCATTCTCCTAATGATATGATCCTGTTGTTAATAACATCTCTATGTTCATGATCAGGAAACCATGATCATATATTAACCAACAAGCTAGTTTAACAAGAGGCTTTACCAGGGACTCTTATTTTAGTTTACAAATCACACAAGTATTAATGTTTCCGGTTAATACAATTATAGCATGGTATGTAAACATTTATCATAAGTGTGAAGATATGATAATAACCACTTTATTATTGCCTCTTGGGCATATCTCCAACAGTCTCCCACTTGCACTAGAGTCAATAATCTAGTTTCAAACCTTTGTGTATTCAACACCTATGGCTTTCCGGTGTTGTATGTACACGATTGCTAGTGGTCAACTGATCTCCGGATCTGACACTTCCAGGTCCGTGTGTAATTGCATGTCTTTGCTCTCGCATCACTCATTCTCTAATGAGATGGCTTTGTATAAATTTGGTCCTTTGGTGAGACCTTTAGTTCTTTAGGGTTAAAACATGTTGATAATATTGTCGCACAATATATCTTCATAGTATTATCCCGCTGTGAACTACACCTAGTTTGATAACAAACTACTTGACACAAATGCCCTCTTTAGCTGCTATAGTAGCAGTCATATACTTAGCCTTTTGTTGTAGTATCCGTCACAATGTCTTAACTTTGGAACTCATCCAAATCCATTATGGAACTTACTTTCCATTATATTGTGACACCCTTAGTTTAGATTGAGATAAACTTAATTTGTATTTTGTGACAAAACTAGTATCAATATAGTACTTTTACAATGAACTAACCATCTATTTGTCACTTCTACAAATAATATACTCTTAGTTCTTCCAAAAGATCATAAGAATATCCTTACTATTGTCCACATTATGATTGATATAAATATTCTTTGTGATTTCATACATCGAGTATCAATCTATACTTGAATCTTTGTTTCACTTACCCTGTGTCAATACACTTGAATATATCATCAATATTGAACTCATTCAATCCTTTCTGTGCGACAAGAACCTTTCTTGTAGTTTCTATATTGAACTCATTCAATATCTCATCTATGTACTTCAGGCACAACCATATTGGCGTCTATTAATGCCAATTATTTGGGTTTTGCCTAAGTCTTTCATCGGGATGAAATTCTTAATATGTGTTAATAAAAGATACATTATTTCCAATCAACAATATGTCTTCCACATAATGTATTAGAAACATGTCTTAGCGCTCCCACTTAATTTCTTGCAAAACAAGCATCTTCATTGTCTCTGATGAATTAAAACTCTTTTAACAATTTCATCATAGTGAAGATTCCAACTCCGCGATGCTCACTTCAACCATTGAAGTTTGCATATACTTTTAGCATCCTCTGAATTTACAAAACCCTCTGGACCGTGTTATGCACATGTCCGAGGTAACGATTCTATTAGAAGAACTTGTTTTGTTTATTCAACTACCATATAACAAAATTATATGTAGTGGTTGCTACATTAATCCGTCTAGACTAAATATCACTATGAGAGATCAAATCTTGTCATAGTCAACCTTTGAACATTTTGCGAACTCCTTTCCAACATGTCGACTATTTCATAGATGTGAAACATCCATGTCTATTTATTTATAGATCCAAACACAACTGTAAAGTCTTACACCTTTCTCGAGGGTCCTTCAAGTTCAAAACTTGATTTCACGTGTATGGAACTATCACGGATTTTATGGCTTCAAGCCATTTAACGGAGTCAGGGCTCATCATCGCTTCTTTGCATGCAGTACGTTCATTATTCTCAAATAATGATTCAACCCTAAAATCTTGGTATTTGATTGTTTACTCGACCTACTTGGTTCAATAGAAACTTAGATTTCCGTGACCATAACCCTTGAGGTACGTGAGCCATGAGCATTGTTGCTGCCTCCGGAACACTTTTCGGTGCTGTGCAACTCTGCACATATAGCTAAGGTTCTTTTAACCTTATCAAAGTTCTATTGTCCTCCCACTTAACTTTTCACGAAAAATTCCTTCTCAAAGAAACTTGACGTTCTAAGCGACAAACACTTTTGTCTCCTGTGTTATGGAGGAATACTTAACAGTTATACAAAGACAGGTTCATCCGACTTTGGTTGCAAAACATCTTTCTTATGCATAACATACCAACGTTTAAGAAAGGACTACTTGGGTTTAATCCCAAACCATAACTTTATATGGTGTCATTTCAGCGGATTATGATGGAGCTCTTTTCAGTGGAAAACGGTAATCTCTAAAGCTTTTAATCTTTAAAATACAATGGCAGTTTTATGAATTATACCTTTGATCTTACCATGTCAAACAAGGTTTAATTACATATCTCGAACGCTCCATACTCTTATGGTGTTTCGGGATATGCAAATCCACGGAACGATTCCTTAAATATTAGGTATTATGCTAAACTTGTAACTCAAATATCTTCCTTTATGATCTTATCATAAACTATTTATATTCTTGTTACAATGATTTTGCACTTCATCTTGAAAGTCTTTGAACTTTTCAAATATTTCAGACTTCATCCTTATTAAGTAAATATTCATATATTCACTCAAATTTTCGGAGAAAGCATATGAAGTTGAAATCCATCGCTCTTGACTACACATAATGGACTTCGTACAACAATATGTACAAGTTCCAATAAGCTAGTCATTCGTTCCCTTTTGGCCTATGAACGAAGTTTCAATTATCTCTAGGAAAGTTTCACAAGCGTCATGTGATGAAAAATCAAAAGACTCCAAAATTCCATCCACATGGAGTTTCTTCATGTTTTCTTTCCAATATAATTTAAACGGCGATGTCACTTCCTAAGTGATCTTTCAATCAATTTGTATTTTGACATTTTTAGCACTAGTTTTATGGATGTGATTTCTCCAATGAGATTTGTGAATCATCCATCTTTTATGGATTACGGCAATTATTTGAACAACCCTTTTGTTCTCATAATACCTGATAAAACAAATCTTGAAGGCAAGCTTTGATGTTTAACGAGCAACACAATAACCCTTTATTTGTTCTCGATGAACATCATCACATATTCTTTTGCTAGTTACTTAGGCCATTGTAGTTCATGAATTGTGTTGTTTCGTATGACGATTCACACCAACAAATTCAGTATCAAATACTTAATAACCACATTGTTTAATAAGCAAAGAATATAGCCATAACATGTATATCATCTATATACTTAAACTGAACAATTCTAGTCTTTAATTTTCTGCCATATATTTATGAGATTCTCTTTCAGTATTTCCTTTTCTGTTTGAAAGAATCTAACAACATCAATAGTGGAGTCATACATATGACACATAATCCAAAGCATGTATAATTAAATACCAATGTCTTTGGACTTGCACTTTGAAGTAGATCACCATCATCAAATGTTTGGTGTTCTTCCAAATTCCTTTCTTTAGTAATCTCTTGGTGTAGTAAATATTTTACCTACATCAAATATTCATCCTTATCATTGAATTATCCATGATCAAGCTACTTTTAGCTTATAACGGTGAATCATGAGTATAATGTTGCTCTCCAAATCCTTTTGGACGATTAGGACAACTAGTGTCTCCAACCTTTTGCAAATTCTCATCAAATATGAGAACATGACTTTTGCCATATTATACTCTATCATGTTGTAACCAATACTTCGTTTCAGATATCACAATATCTTCCACACATCATGGTTTAAAACAACTCTTTGGATCCTAGATAACCTTGATATTAAGAGAATCCTTTGAATATCAAGAATCATGGAGACAAACATGATTCTTATATACTAACACTTGGAATTGTTACTCTTGATTTAATACTAATTATTAAACTTCATGGAGTAAGGAACTTCTTGAAAGTTTGCAATAGGACTTTTAAACTTTAGATTAACACTTCAAAACACTACAATACCAGTTAAAAAGTAACTAACCAGAATTCTATCATCTCAATTATAACTAAGCGAGGTGGTAGCGGATGCCAATGACTACAACAACTATGCAAATTCACTTTGATTTAGTTTATGATAAATTGAGTTCTAATTAATAATTAAATTAATCTAGGTGAACTCCACTCAAAACAATATCCCTCACATTGTTTTAGTGATCACGAACCAAATCCACTACATCAAAACCGATCATCACGAGAGTTGATATAGCTTCAATGGCGAACAATCAACATGTTCATCATATCTACTATATGACTCATGCTCTACCTTTCGGTAATCCGTGTTCCGAGGCCATGCGTACATGCTAGGCTCGTCAAGATCAAACCTTAGTTTCCGCATGAGCAAATCTGGCTTGCTCACGTTGTATACACTTGTAGAATCTAACACACCCGATCATCACGTGGTTCTTCGAAACAACAAGCTTTAGCAACGGTGCTAACTAAGGGTGAACACTTTATGACTTGAAATTCATGTGCATGAGGGATCATCTTATAATGCTACCGTCGTCTACTAAGCAATACAAGATGCATAAAGGATTAAAATCACATGCAATTCATAATAAGTGATATGATATGGACTTTCTTCTTTGTGCTTCCGATCTCCATCTTCAAGAACGAACATGATCTCCATCATCACCAGCATTGCATCAAGGTCAATGACGCTGCTCCATGGTTGTCGTCCACCAGCTTCAACTATTACAACTACTTTGAATAGACACGCGGGTCTTAACAGAATTTAAAGACAACCATATGGCTCCTGCCGGTTGCCAACTTACAATAAGGAACATTGTATACATCATATATAATCACAATCATGGCCATATCACATCACAGCACACCCCTGCAAAACAAAGTTAGACGCCTCTAATTTTCTTTGCATGTTTTACGTGGTTTGGGGCTTTCAATAAGTGTCGTTCTAACTTACGAACAAGAACCACAACATTGATACTAGTATTGTCAATCACCCGTTGAAAATTGGATCTTAACTATGCTAGGAGAAACAGGCACCATAAAGCCACTTATGCAATACAAGTTGCATGTCAAGCGTGGAGCAAGTCTCATGAACGATGTCATGTAAGGTTAGCCCGGGCTTCATCCCAACATACCGCAAGATGCAAAGTACACAAGAAGCAATCGACAATAAAGCATCAACGCCCACAATGACCATTGTGTTCTACTCGTCTGTGATCTACATATAGACACGGCTCTGATACCACTGTAGGGTTTCGTAGCATGGAAAACAAAATTTTCTATCGCATACAAACAAACAAGCCAAGATCTATCTACTTGATTGTAGCAACGAGTCGATGGAATAACTTACCCTCAAAGATTCCAAAGTGTTTAACGAGAGCGGATTCTCGTGGGTGATGTAGTCGTACTCTTCCCCATCTCAAGATCGTGTAGACGATCCTTCCGTATTGCGTTAATGGCGCTTCCATGATCGGTCACACGTTCGATTTCGATGAAGACCTTCCTCTCCTTGTTCCAAAGGCAGCGGAGGTTGTAGCACTCTCCTCGCGATTCCTAAGCTGGCAGTGGTACCTGGAAGTAGAGGGAGATCCAGGCTTCGCCTTAAGCCGGAGCGAGTATGGTGGAGTATGAGAGAGCTATTAGTGGTCTAGGGTTTAGACACACCAATTAGAAGGCTCTAAACCGAAGGCTAGGGCAATTAGAAGCTCTAAACCAAAACGGTTCTAAACCAGAGGCTAGGGCTAGGGTTTAGATTAGAGGATAGGAACTTGTGTGTCTAGAGGAGGGGGCCCTGCCCCTCCTTTTATAGGTGGGAGGTGTGGCCAAGGGGAGGGAGTCCCTCCCCAACTCGGCCTTGGTTGGTGCGCCGGCTTGGAGAGGATGGACTCCTCCCCCAAGTCGGTTTCAACCTCCTCCTTCCTCTTTCCCTCACTTTCCTGTTTTAGCCGTTTGACTTTCAAACTGGCCGTTTTGACTTTTCAGTTTGGGATTCAATTTAATCCTTTATCTGGAACAGCGAGAACACTTAGTACATGATGCAATCATTCCAATATGCAATGACAAATTCATGTACCCCTTCCCCTCCGGAGTGCCGGACATTCCGGAACCTTCTAGAACATTCCCGATGAAAACACCGGAATCATTTCCGAACTCCGAAACGGGACTTTACTTATATGAATCTTCTTCTCTGGACCATTCCGGATCACCTCGTGATATCCTGGATCCCATCCGAGTCTCCGAACAACATTCAGTCTCTTTCTCATAATACCATAACTACTCAAACAACGTCGAATCCTTAAGTGTGTCTCCCTACGGTTCGTGAATTATGCGGACATGATCGAGACACTTCTCCGAACAATAACCAATAGAGGAATCTGGAAATTCATATGGCTCCCACATATTTCTACGATTACTTTTGCGATCGAATGAACCACTTACATACGATACCAATTTCCCTTTGTCTCACGATAGTTTACTTATCCGAGGTTATGATCATCGGTATCTCTGCATACCTAGTTCAACCTCGTTACTGATAAGTACTCTTTTCTCGTTCGTGATATGTGATCCCTTGTGAGCGGTCACATGCTTGCAAGCTAATTGGATGACATTTCACCGAGAGGGCCCAGTATATCTATCCGTCATATGGATGGACAAATCACTCTTGATCCATGTGTTTCAACCAATACTTTCGAACACTCAATGCCACCTTTATAGCCACCACGTTACGGTGGTGTTTGATGACATCAAAGCATCCATCCGGAAAAGGTGATATGCATGATCTCATGGTCGAAGGAATTAGGTTACTATGTATCAGAAAGCATATAGCAATTGAACTATTGAAATGACTTGATCTTTATGCTACGCTTATCTATAGGAGTATGTCCATCACATCATTCTCCTAATGATATGATCATGTTGTTAATAACATCTCTATGTTCATGATCAGGAAACCATGATCATATATTAACCAACAAGCTAGTTTAATAAGAGGCTTTACCAGGGACTCTTATTTTAGTTTACAAATCACACAAGTATTAATGTTTCCGGTTAATACAATTATAGAATGGTATGTAAACATTTATCATAAGTGTGAAGATATGATAATAACCACTTTATTATTGCCTCTTGGGCATATCTCCAACACGGACCACCCAACCCTTATACCTACGGAGAACCAGTACGCCATGGTCATCAACCCTTGATTGACGACGTGGAGTTCACCAAGTGTATGGTCGATAGTGGAAGCAACATCAACATCATGTACCTAGATACACTGCAGAAGATGAACTTGACGGAGGCAAACCTAAAGTGGACCAACACCATCTTCCACGGCGTAGTTCCTGGTCGGGAGGCTCGGTCCCTTGGGTGCATTACACTTCAGGTTGCCTTTGGCGATGTTAACAATTACCGCCAAGAGCGCATGACCTTTGAGGTGGTCCCCTTCAAGAGCGTGTACCACGTCATATTCGGCCGCGACATATTCCACACGTTCATGGCCAAGCCACGCTTTGTCTACAACAAACTCAAGATACCTGGACCAAACGGTGTCATCACCGTATCCGGAAGCTTTACTAAGGCAAGGGACTGCGAGATCAATGAAGCAGCCATTGCAGAAGCTGTCCTCTACAACGAAGAATTCAAAGAGATCCAGAGCAAGGTCGATGACTCAGACATGCCCGCGTCGAAGAAGCGGATCTCTGACTCCGCTCCTGCGTTCAAGGCCGCCATCGAGACCAAGCTGGTGGAACTTATGGTAGGCGATGCCTCCAAGGTCACCGCCATTGGGACGAACCTGGATCCCAAATAGGAAAGCGCGCTCGTTGAGTTCCTCTGTGAGAATAGGGACATCTTTGTCTGGCAACCTGCCGACATGAAAGGTGTACCTAGGGAACTTGCCGAGCACATCTTAAACATTGATCCAAAATCCAAACTAGTGAAACAACCTCTACGATGCTTTGGAGATGAGAAGAGACGCGCCATTGGCAAAGATATAGTTAGGTTACTTAAAGCTAGATTTATCCGAGAAGTCCTTCACATCCGATGAGTGGCCAATCCTGTACTTGTCCCCAAAAAGGGAACCAATGAATTAAGAATGTGCGTTGATTACACCGGCTTGAACAAAGCATGTCCCAAAGATCCGTTTGCTTTGCCTTGCATTGACCAAGTCATTGACTCGACGGCTGACTCGGAGCTCTTGTGTTTTCTCGATGCATACTCAGGACACCACCATATCAAGATGAGGAAGTCGGACCAATTGGCCACTTCGTTCACTACCCCATACGGCACGTTTTGCTACGTTATGATGCCCTTTGGGCTGAAAAACGCAGGTGCTACGTACCAGCGGACAATGCAACGTTGCCTCCACGACCAAATTGGTCGGAACGTTCACGCCTATATGTGGACGATATCACGGTGATGTCTAAAAAATCAAACGACTTAATCTCCGACTTAAAAGAAACCTTTGATAATCTCCAGAAATACAACATGATTCTTAACCCTAAGAAGTGCGTCTTCGGGGTTCCAGCCGGCAAATTGTTGGGTTTCATCATTTCCCAACGCGGAATTGAGTTCAACCCGAAGAAAATCAAGGTCATCTTAAAAATAAACCGTCCGACATGCCTAAAGGACATTCGACGACTAACAGGTTGTGTTGAAGCAGTTAGTCGGTTCGTCAGCCGAGTTGGAGAGAAGGCTCTGCCGCTGTACAAGTTGCTGAAGAAGGCAGACAAATTCACGTGGACAGATGAAGCAGATGCAACATTGAAGCAGCTCAAGGAGATTCTTTCCTCAGCGCCCAGCCTTGCAGCGCCTGGGCCTGGAGAGCCCCTGTTAATCTACATGGCGGCAACCAACCGGGTAATCAGCATCGTCGTCATGGTAGAGCGGAAGGAACCAGGCTATGAGCACGGAGTTCAACGACCAGTTTACTATGTGAGCGAGGTCTTGACAGAGTCCAAGCAGCGTTACCCACACTACCATAAGGTAGCTTATGGAGTATTCCTTGCTTCTCGGAAGCTGAAGCATTACTTTCAGGAGCACCCAATCACAGTGGTGAGCAAGACTCCACTGTCCGACATAATCAACAGCAGTGACGCTACAGGAAGGGTCGCGAAGTGGGGCATTGAACTTGCCGCCTTCGAGATCACTTATAAGAGACGCGACGCTATCAAGTCACAAGCCTTGGCGTATTTTGTTGTAGATTGGACGGATATGCCAGAAGCTACTCCGTTGCCGGAGCCAAAGTACCGGGTGATGCACTTTGACGGATCAAAGATGCTCAACGGCTCGGGGGCTGGTGTGTTGCTACAGTCACCAACATGAGACAAGCTACACTATGTTCTGCAGATCCACTTCGAGGCTACAAACAACATGGCGGAGTATGAAGCACTCATTCATGGACTTCGTGTAGCCAAGGATATTGGCATCAAGTGCATGGTTTTCCGTGGAGATTCCGACTTGGTTGCCCAGCAGGTGGCTGGCACCTGGAATGCATGGAACCCTATGATGGCGGCATATCGAGACGAAGTGGACGAGATAGCCAAGAGCTTCTTGGGCTACGAAGTCAAGTATGTACCTAGGAAGCAAAACGAGGCGGCTGGTCTGCTGTCTAAGCTTGGATCAGGGTGCAAGAAAATTCTGCCAGGAGTTTTCCTAGAGCACCTGCGCACACCATCTGTGAAGGGAGCCGACATCGACAACCCGGATAGAGCTGACTCTTTCGTCAATATGGTGACTAAGGTCCCTCCGGCTTGGATAAAATCGTTCATGGAATATCTCGAACACAGAACTTTGCCCGACGATGAAGTCGAAAGACGGCAAATAGTACGACGAGCAAAGGGTTATACCATAGTCAATGGGCAACTATACAAAAGGAGCACTACGGGTGTATACCTAAAGTGTGTTTCCCAACTAGAAGGTATGGAAATCCTACGCGAAATCCATCTCGGAGACTATGGGCATCACGTCGCTCCTCGATCGTTGGTCGTGAAAGCCTTCCGGCAAGGATTCTACTGGCTGACCGCGAAGGCGGATGCCGACAAGTTGGTTGAGACGTGCATGGGATGCCAGTATTATGCCCGACAACCACATGTTCCTGCTGAAGAATTGCGAACAATACCAATAACTTGGTCGTTTGCAGTCTGGGGGCTAGACATGGTGGGACCGTTACAGACGGCACCTTGTGGGTTTACGCATCTGCTTGTAGCAGTTGATAAATTCACTAAATGGATAGAAGCTAAACCCATTAGAAAGCTTGATGGGGCAACTGCTCTCAGGTTTGTCCGGGATCTAGTGGTGAGATTTGGTCTCCCACACAGCATTATCACCGACAACGGCAGCAATTTGTCACTTGGAGAAGTGGAGGCTTATTGTTGGGAGAAAGGCATCCGAGTTGACCTTGCATCTGTGGCACACCCACAATCCAACGGTTAGGTTGAGCGAGCCAATGGATTAATTCTGCAGGGAATCAAGCCACGTCTGGAGGAACCGCTACATAGAGCAGCTGGAGCCTGGGCGGATGAATTATCGTCTGTGCTGTGGAGTTTAGAACTACACCCAACAGATCTACCGGCTACATCCCTTACTTCATGGTATATGGAGCAGAAGCCATCCTGCCTTCCGACATCCTTCACGATGCACCAAGAGTTGCCGCCTACAATGAAGATGACGTTGAAGAGTCCAGACGCCTAGATGTGGACCTTCTTGAGGAGGAATGCGTTTTGGCATGCCAAAGATCCGCCATCTACCAGCAGAAGCTACGCCGCTACCATAGTCGCCGCGTTCGGCATTGCTCGTTTAAAGAGGGGGATTTGGTGCTCCGACTTAAGCAGAAGAAGTCACACAAATTATCCTCGCCATGGGAAGGACCGTTCATCATAAGCAAGGCGCTACTCAATGGGTCTTACTACCTCGTTGACAATTGTGAACTGAAGGATAGACCCAACGAGGATCATAAGCGTAAGCGACGTGACCGGTGATGACTACCCGGAGCTTGATCGGCCATGGAACATAGCATAGCTACGTCCTTTTTACACTTAGCATTTTTTATCTAATTGTTTACCTCTTATATGATCAATGAAATAAAGCTCTCTGATTCACTCATATTTCTGAGTCTTTTACCTCCTTTAGTGTTCATTTTTGGATCATGTAAAACCTTTATGCACAAGCTTTGCGATTGCACTTGTGAAAATTCCGCCTACAGGTGTTAGCTTAAGTTTTCTGGTCTACACGTTCTTTGTCGTTTTTATGTGGATTCTGGAGTAGTGACTTTCGACACTTATTGTCGGTGATTTTGTGCCCAGGTTATTGACGGTGCCATTGGGCATCATCACCTAAGCGCATGGTTCTGACAACGATTCTTCTGACTCACGAAAAGTCAAGCATAAGAACCAAAGTAATGGATAAGCCAGCACTTGCTTAAAACAATATATACATGCTGGAAACTAGTTCTTGAGCAGCAGGAATTAACAACCATTGTTTTCCTCCTTAAGTTAAATAAACAAGTTTTTTCCCGCATATGCACCAAAGGTGAAACAAATATTACAAAGTTGTTCTTCACTACTTTGGCGCAGGTGACTTGGAAGCAGCATCATCACCAACCGGAGAACCACCCTCGAAATCGGCGCTGTGGTGGGACTTAGAGGAACCTTGGTTGCCGCTGTCGATGATGTTCATGGGCACGGAAACATCGACGTACACCAGCTCGGCAACTCTGGTGTCATAGCCCGCGAGTGACGAAAAGATGGCTTCATGGTTAATCTCTTTGCCATCATCGTCTACGTCGGGAATGCCAGAGGTCACCGTGTCGATGTCGGCATCTTCATAGTGTGCCTTCATCATTGACAGCGCCATCCTTGCGCCAGCCCGTGCACATGAAGCTTTCCAGCTTGTGATACGCTCGGGGGCTCGGCGCAGAATCTCCGAGTACTTCCCCATGGAGTCCGATGCCTTAATGTTTATCTGGAGGGGCTTGACGATCTCCTTGGCTTCCGTGATGGCGGTGTTGATAAAGTTGCCGGCAAGAACCATACATTCCTTGGCTGGAGGAGGTGATCGGGTTAAACCCATAGGATCTACAAATTCCAAAAAGGAGCGCATGAGTTCAACAATTCAAAGTACCTAGACTAAAGAAATCCAAGACGGAGAAAACTTACTGAAGATGCTGGCCTCATCTTGCCAGAGGGTGTCCGCCAAGGATTCTTTCTCTTGTTGGAGGAGCTTATACGCCTCGCTATGGCGTTGATTTTGCTCATCGGTAGCTTGCTTCTGATCTTTTAAGCTCGCAATCTCCTCCTTCAAGCGATTGATTTCCTCGGTGGCGGAGTCCTGCAGGGCCTTCATCGATTCCTCTTGCATTTTCAGCATATCATTCCTCTCCTGCTTAAGAATCTTGTTCTCGCTATCCAGCTCTTGAATGTGCTTGGATTGCTCGACAATATTCTTGGCCTTGGAGCTGGTTTCTGCAAAGTCGGAGAAAGTAAAAGTACACAGTGAGTACTCGTAGAATATGGGCACAAAACCAAGTCGAAATGCGCATTAGAAAACAGACGCTTGCTCTTGGTGATCTGTTCCTTCAAGAAGGCAGTTTTACCCTTTTCAGCTTCCAGTTCTGCGCGCATCTTCCGGTACTTGTCATTGGCCATGCCCCTCCGAGTACTCTCGTTCTGTGGAGAAAAGTTCAAAGTTAAAATGTTTTTTGGTCTGCTTGGAGCATCTAGCCGGAAATTTTCCACCTAGACGCTCGGGGGCTACAGCGAGAATTTTTGACTTAGTAATATGCTTAGCTTTTCTTTAAGCATCTAGTCGAAACTAATTCAGTTCTCAATTAGAAGCTTGGGGGCTACAGTATAAAGTTTTTAACTCGGATATACGCTTAGCTTTTCTTTAAGCATCTAGTCGGAACTAATTCAGTTACAACTAGATGCTTGGGGGCTACAGTATAGAAAATTATAAACACTACGTATGCTACTCTTAAAGTATCTAGTCGGAAAATTTCATTCCACCTACATGCTTGGGGGCTACAGTGAGAGTTTTTCTAACTTAGTCACTCTTAGAGCATGTAGATGCAAAAACCTATGGTTTTTCCGTCTACATCCTCGGGGGATACAGTGGGATACTCATATGAAATGCAAAAGGCAAATAAAACTTACAAGTGCGATGATCTTGAGGTTTGTAGCACTCTCAGCCAGCAGCTTGCCAAAGGATTCGCTGTTTCCTTGCAAGATTTCTGCTTGCCGACGGAGCTCCTCTAGACCGCACGTCGGAAATGTCGGCGCCGCACCAGGGACCAAAGTAGTGCTACCCGGTGTAAGTACCGGATAGACTATCTTTGGATAGGCTATGGTTTTCTTGGGTGCGGGGGAGCCGCCAACGGCAGAGGTACCTGCTTCCACCATCGCCTTACCGCCACCGATGGCATCCTTAGCCGGAGCTTCAGCCATTTGATGGGCGGCACTCTCCTGCGTCGCCTGCTCGCCGATGACTGCAACCTCGGTAGAAGCACCTAAGTCCACTTCTATGGCAGAAGGGCCAGATGCCTCCTTAGCTTGTGAGCTTGTCGGGGCAGACAAAGGCTTGATGGAGGGAGTGGTAGGGGTGATGGCGGGAGATGCGTCGCGATGCATCATGTCCTTGATAGTTCTAGAAGCCACCAATTTGGAGGTCTTCTTGAGGATGGTCGTGGCTTTCTTCCTGAAACGTGCAAAATGCATAAGTACAGGAGCAAGAAAGATAAATTGACAATGTCGGAGGAAGAGAAGCTTACACAAGTGGGGGTGCTTTGGCAAAGGGGATCCCAGTAACTTTTCTCTTTTCCGCCTCCAGGGCGGCGGTAGTCTTCTTGGAGGCTCCACCCTCCATCTTCTTCTTCTTGCCTCCATCGGCAGTGTCAGAGGTGGAGCTCTTCCGCTTTCGCGCCAACGGAGCCTCGTCGTCGGACACGACCATGACTTACTTCATCTTTAGATCCTAGATTTGGGCAGCCAGGTTGCCCTCCTCTAGATCGCTAAGCTGTTAAGTGAGAAGTCACTGTGTTAGATAATATGACACTTGCAAGACGGAAGAACTGGAGTATATGTCATACACGGAGAATAAATACCTACCTTTGGGCACTTGCCGTCTACGAACATGTCGTAGGTGATGGTGAAGCCACGCTTCTTGTCCTTCACCTTGACGATGTCCTTAAGGCGGAGCTTGACGGAGTCGCTAGAGAAGTTGTCCACGGAGATGCGGAGACTATCCCTTCTGTCGCTGGTATACTCGTGCGTGAGCTTCGCGTGGTGCTGCGGAGGTTCGATTTGCCTGATGAACCATCACATGGCTAGGTCCAAACCGGTCAAACCCGTCTCTACGAACCATTCTATCCGCCTTATGGCGCGGGAAGCATCGAGGTCGGAGGGAAGGGAGGCCTGGGATCTCCATGACGAGGCTTCAGCGGCGGCTCCATCAAAAAAGTCCGAGTACGTTACTTGTCGGCCGGCCAGAGGGATGTCTGGGCCGTAGAAGTACGTCTGTTGCCAATTTTTGCAGGACTCGTGGCCGACGATGTCGGGGAACCGCCGGCCAAGTCGAATCTTGAAGCTTATGGTGCCGCAGTTCCTGAGTTCTTACTTGTTATGCCCGGCTTCACGTTTGACGGCGAAGAAGTACACAAAGAGGTCTAACCTAGGCCTTATCCCTAAGTATCCCTCGCAGAGCGCCGCGTAGTTGCTAAGCACTAAGATACTATTGGGTGAAAGATTCTAGGGCTGGACTCTATAGTGATTCAAGACGGAGAGGAAGAAGTTGGAGATGGGCAGGGAGACGCCGTGTACCAGCTGGGCTTTGAGGTACACCTTTTCTCCGGCTTGGGGAGAAGGTGTCACCTCGCCGGCCGGCCCTGCCTACCAGGCGAGCCCCTCTGTCGCAGGGAGGTATCCCTCGATGATCAGCTCTTGGATATCACGGTCTGTGATATCTGAGCCGCGCCAATCGCCCTTATGCGAATCTAGCTCCTCCTCCAACGGCTCCAGCACCGCCGGATTAAGGTCGCCGTTGGTGGACTCGATCATTGCCGATGCGGGGATGACCAGGACATCTGGAGGCACGACAATGGAGCTCGCCGGCTTCGCCGCGACTTTGTTTGATGTTGCCATGGAGGGAGAGGTGCTGCTGCTGTCCATGGAGTGAGGTTGGGTGTGACTGGTGTGGATTGGAGGCTAGGGTTTTTTCGCGAGTTAGGCACGGAGAGCTCGAGGGGGCGCGCGCTGGAGGAAGAAGACGATGCGAGGAGAATGAGGTAAAAAGTGGAAATTCCACCGCGGTTACTATTTATCATCTCCAGCATCAAGATTCGTGCAGCTTAATCAGACGGTTTCCGCGTAGACGACGTGTTCGCGAACGTGCGCGGAAATTTTGCCACGTTTCCAACCGTCGCCGCCAATGGTTCGTATCGCTCGCGCGGGAAAATCGGGCATGATTGCGTTCTCTGCATGTGTGAGTTACGAGGCATCGCTGACCTAAGCCTACGTCGTCCTAGCTAGCATAGGCAGATGAGCCATCACATCGGAAGATTCCGGCATGGACGGATCCAGTCCGGCTATGGAAGAGTACGATGGAAGATTCAGCATTTCTCCGGCTTACATATTGAAGACGGAGAAAGCCTTGCAGGGTTCTTTGGGAGGACTACAAGATATTGCTTGATGATTTTCCTACATCCATCTAGATGGAGCATTCCACACGAAGAGGCAAGACGGCGCAAGATCTCAGAGTTCTCCGGGGGCTACTGTTGGGGATGTGCTATATGGGTATCCTCATAGCATGTCACCTATCCGGATAACACGAGTGGCCCACAGTTGGTAGCATGGCCTATGGCCTGCTGGGCGGCCCAGTTAGATGGATCCAGAAGGGAGGCCCATGCCGGATAAAGGAAGGCTACGGTTGTAGTCACCGACGTACGCGGAGTCTTGGAGTGCAAGATACACAAGACTAGTAATAGACGGTGTAGGACTCTGTGACCTGTCCGGCTAGGACTTTTCCCTGTAACCCTAGGACCTGGCGACTATATAAGTCGGGCCTATGGGAGCCTTTAGGGCACAACTTCAGACAACCTCGCACAATGAACCAATCCCTATAACTCGGCGTATTGCCCTTGTAGTGATTTATATCAGGAGTAGGATTCTGCCACCGTCATGGGATCTGAACCTGGGTAAGTGGTGTTACCTCATACCCCTCAACCGTCCGACTTCCCCCACGTCTCTAAACACGCACTGTGAGGACCCCTCCATGGCGTACTCGTCGGCAATACCACGACAAACACCCAATCGGGATCTTCAAGAGCATCAAAGACCTTCTTTGGTTCAACCATAGAAATATGAGCTTGATGATCACAGAAGCTTGCAAGTTCTCTTCCAGTAGACACCCTTCTTCTTAGATCACCGATAAACTTGTCAAGAGTGTGACCCCTTAACTCAAGATTCTGGTCCGTACGAGCCTTGCGACAAGCCTCAATTTCCTTATTGTTTATAGAAGGAGTTGATTCGGCATTTGGATCCTTGTATTGTCCACTACCTCTCCCTTGATCTTGATCTGAGCTGATAGCAGGATCTTGTTGCTGAACATGTTCTTTAGGGCCGAATAATCCGCCCATGGGTGGGGCCGGACTATCCGGCCTGGGAGATGTGGCTGCACCTTCTTCTTCCTGATAGTCCCTAACAGAGCTGGGAGTTCGAGGGCCGGATAATCCGCCCCTTGGGGCCGGAGAATCCGGCCTGGAATTTTCTTGGCCGTTTTGCTCTTCTTGAAGTCCCCTGGGGCGTGTTGGAGTGACAAGGGAGGAAAGTCTGCCCCTTGGAGGGGGGCGGATAGTCAGTCCTAGGACTATAATTTTGCCCAGAAGATAGATGATCTTCAGCAGGTTGCGGTGTTGGTGCAGAGGTTTCTCCAGCAGTAGGGGCTTGTTGATCTTGTGCTGATGAGGGCTCCACTTGATTGGAGCATTGTCCTTCCCGATCCGCCACAAGGGGTTCCTCAATGGGGCGGAAAAATCTCACGCACATTCTTCTTATGGAATCTTGGGGTATTTCAGCATCTACATCACAAACATCAAATTGCCCCACATGGGAGCCATCATTTTCATCGAATTCCACACTACAAGAATCCTCAATAATTCCGGAGAGCTTGTTGTAGACTCTATAAGTGTGGTATTCAGCACCGTAACCAACAAAAATACCTTCTAAAGCCTTAGACTCAAATTTAGACAAACGGACACCTTTGATAAGAAAGAAACACTTACAACCGAAGACCTGGAAGTACGAAATGTTGGGCTTGTTACCAGTGAGTATTTCATATGGAGTCTTGTCCAAGATCTTGCGGAGGTAGAGCCGATTTGATGAGTGACAAGCGGTGGATATGGCTTCATCCCAAAAGTTGTAAGGAGACTTGAATTCAGCCAACATCGATCTAGCCATATCCATCAAAGTGCGGTTCTTCCTCTCGGCTACACCATTTTGTTGAGGGGTGTACGCAGCGGAATATTGATGTCTTATCCCCTCTTCACTTAGAAACTCATTCAATGTGTAGTTCTTGAACTCGGAGCCGTTATCACTTCTTATTGCCAAGATGGGAAAATTGTTTTGGCGTTGAACCTCATTGGTGAAGTCAATGACCATTTGTTGCCAAGATGGGAAAAAATAGACCCATGTATATATTGAGTAGTCATCGACTATGACCAAGCAATATTTCTTCCCACCGAGACTGGCATGAGATGGAGGACCAAATAAGTCCACATGAAGTAATTCCAAGATTCTCTTTGAAGAAACAATAGGCTTCCTGTTGTGGGGAGAGTCATGCATTTTGCCTGCAACACATGCCCTGGAAACACGATCTTTGGGAAAAGAAACATTGTATGTTAGTCCAAGGATGTGGCCACCCTTGTGAGGACTTTGCAAAGTTCTCATGTAGACATGGGCTAAACGGCGATGCCATAGCCAGCCCACGTCGGCCTTTCTGAATAGGCACATCGGACCCGAAGTGGTTTTCCCTGAAAAGTCCAACACATACAGGTCATTTTCTATGTACCCAACGAAAGCAACCTTTAGAGACTTGCTCCACAAGAGTACCACCAAATCATCATCAATGAAAACAGCAAAGCCCATCTTACCAAGGGCATGAATAGAAAGTAATTTGTAACCGAGGATCTCAACAAGCATGACGTCCGCGAGAGAGATATCGTGGGCGGCCACAACCTTGCCAAGACCCAATACCTGAGATTTAGACTTATCAACATAGGATACTGTAATATTATCATGATTGGGTCGCATCTCCGTGATGATCTCCTTGCTTCCGGTCATATGACTAGTGCATCCACTATCCAGCACCCATTTAGACCCACCGAAAGCATAGCCCTGCAAGAGAATTACTTCTTGGTTTTAGGTACCCATTTTTAAATGGGTCCTTTCATGTTAGTAACAAGGGTCTTTGGAACCCAAATAGACCAAGCAACGCATTCATCAAAAGGACCAACATAATAAGCATAAACATCGCCATAATAATCACAAAAGAGTTTATAATTTGGATTGTGAGACCCTGCAAAACCAATATTGTTAGTTTTGTCTTTTGTGACATTCTTCTCAGCGGTGGTTGTCTTGATTTTTAACCCTTGGTCTTCTTCTTCTTGTTCTTTGTCACATCCCAAGATTTTCCCAAATCTCGTAATGTGAAAAATAAATAAACAAAATATATAATTGTTGAATTTTAGGGTGAAAAGAAACTTTTGTTTCTAAATGGAAACTTAAAATCCCATCTTGAACAAACTTTGATTAAAGTTTGAATCCAACAAAATCCAAATCAAGTGAAATGCATTCCTCAATGAATCTATCTTGAAATCTAAACACTTGGAAAATAAAGCAAAACCCTAAAACCTAATAGCAGAAAACATTGCTAAGTTATCTCTAAGCCCATGGATTTGATCCATATAAAAATTTGTCAACAAACATTTATAAATGATCAATATTGACAAATAGAAATATTATAAAACCATAGAAATTGATTTCATTCAATTTGGAGCCATAGATAAAATCTTATGAATTTAATAAGATAAGGGAATTGAATTTTCAAAGCTAATAAAGCACCTATCTAAAATCCATACCAAATGGTGAGAAAATAATCCTAAAATATATTTAAAAGGATAAACAAATATTAAATAAGATTCTACAAATTGGAATCACCAAGTTTGGATGTATAAATAAAAAGATATGGATTTTATAAGATAAAGAAAGAAATATTAAATAAAGAATATTTGAAAGACCAAATAAAATCTTGCCCTAATCCATAAGCAAATGGAATGAATATAATCCAAATCCAAATAAAATAATGGATAAAGAATTTTCAAATAAAATAAAATGGCATTAACCAAATTCTATTATGATTAAAGACAAATCTTTAATAAGAATGATTAATTAAATCTTAGGAAAATAGTATTTGGAATTTACCCAAGTGGAATAAAAGTTGTTTAATTAACTTAATTAAGATCAAATAAATCTTCCAAATAAAATTTATGGAATTAAAACTATATTTAATTTCATAGGAATAAAGACAAATACCCAATTCAAATGATTTATAAATCATATTAAGAAC
Organism: Avena longiglumis; assembly: GCA_030063025.1. Lineage (NCBI taxonomy): Eukaryota > Viridiplantae > Streptophyta > Magnoliopsida > Poales > Poaceae > Avena > Avena longiglumis. The sequence goes on from CP125975.1 coordinate 479,309,994, forward strand.
ATTCCTAATAATTCAAGGTGAATTATTTGACACCCAAATAAACAAATAAAACCTACTGAAAAGATTTGTAAGAATTTAGATTTTAAATGGAGTTTGAAAAACATTATTAAATCTTATTGTAAATAATACAAGGGCCTATTTTAATTAATTAATATTCCCTAAAAAGAATAAATGAATTATTCCAAATTTAACTTCAGTATATATAAATAATCAGTATTAAAATCTACTCAAAGTTTGGTTGGAATTGGAATTCAAATTGTTGTTTGAATTGAATAAACAAAAGCAAAACATATTAATAGAAATAGAAAAGGGAAAAAGAATCTATACAAAAAATGAACTAAACCAGTCCAGCCCAGCAAAGCCCACTAGCCCAGCATCATCCCACCTCTCCCCTCTCTCCCCGAAGCGTTTTCGCACCGCAGGAGGAACCCACAGCGTCACTGACGGCTTGGACCCACTCCCACTCTCTCTATCTGACTGTCAAGCAGGTCCCACCGCCAGCTCTCCTTCGTTCTCACCCGCGCGCGAAGACCACGCCTCGCCGGCCGTTTCTGCCTCGCGTTAACTCGTTTCAATTCGCGTAATTGGCTCAGTTAATCACACCTGCGACCTCGCCCATTTAACCACCTCCCTCTCCCCTTCCTTTCCCCTCAGAAACCACTTCAAGGGAGGCCCCAGGCTGTCTCCAATTCCACCTGCACTGCCGCGGCCTCCGACGAGCTTCGGTGAAGATTCCGGCCAAAACGCACCTCCCCTCGCCCCCTCAACCACACGAGCACACTCCCTGGCCACTGACGCATCTCCCAGTGCCGTCCGTTCAGCCGTGCGTGCCCTGTATCGTCGACTCCGTCTTCGTCTGAGCGTGCCACCGTCTGCCATTATCTCCGGCGACTCCTCTGGTAATGTTCTGACCGCCCCTCCTCCCCTCTTTCGCATACAAGCATTCACCACAACCTTGTGCATCTAACCACACCTTCCTTTCTCTCTGGCATGACCCGTAGCGTCACCTTCGTCAACATCCGAGAGCACCCGTGGCCAGAAGGTCCTCCAGCGAGCAATCACCGTCGCCCCCGTGCACCCCCTGTTCTCCTACGACCACGTTGAGCACCAGCATTCCACGGTGAACCCGGTGAGCATGTCCTTCCTCTCCCTCGCTTCCTGTAGCCGCCGCAGCGCCGCTAGCAGAGCACCGCCGCCGCGCGCCACCGTCGTCGCGCCGCCAGTTCTTGGCAAGGCGTTAGTAGCCGTTCGATTTAGATCCAGTGGATACGATAGATCCACTTAAATGAAGAGATACGAGTGTCTCTGTGCCGCATGATTCACTTTAAATCCTGCGGTCCACGTTGCTGATCCTGATGAACCGGTATGGGCGAATAGAAATCATCCACGTGGCCCAGAGTTGATTTAAAACAGAAATTATGTTCTATAGATGTTCAATTTTGTAAAATTCATAACTTTCAAACCACACGTCCAAATTTTGCAAACTTTATATCAATGGAATCATCAAGACAAGTACTTTCCAACCATGCACTTTGTTTAGTAAATTGCTTCTGTTAAAATGATTGTTTTTGTAGAAACTTGTGTAGGCATATTTTGAGTATAAAATTCTTTCTAAAATTATTTTAGTGATAAAACCTTTGGGAAAATGGATTGTTTGAACCTACTGACCATCTAAACCAACTTGTAGTTTCAAAAACATATTTTGTGAAGCAAAATAATAAATCTTTGATTTAGAACATTTCTAGTCAAATAAAGATAATGTTTATTTATTAAAAATACTTTTTGGAGAAAATCTTTGGGAAATGTTTTGGAATAAAATCTCTGACCCCAAACACCAAGTTTTATAATTAAAAATATATTTTGAAGAACCCTATAGATTATTACGTTGTTAAAGACATTTTCAACCACATAAAATATTGATTTGGTTTAAAATGGTTTATAAGTAAAATCTTTTGCAAATGATTTTGCCACTTATATAAAATGACCAATAGGTGTTTTAGAATGTTTATAACCTATTAGAAACCAATTTTCCAAATAAAACAATCTTTTGCATGCTTGCATGCATTACTTTGTTTCTATTATTTTATGTGTTATTTGCTTGAATGGTAGATTGAATTCTTGCTTGCTTGATTGAATTGTAGTGGAATTTGAAGAGTGTTATCATTGAAATATCAAGGAGTGAACTTATATTCTCTACCAAAAAGGCAAGTGATGCTTCATACTTTTGTCCCATTATTTTCATTATGCATTAGTGATATTTCTAAGTAGGACTTGCATGGAATTTTCACTAAGTATGCTATGCCATGGGAAATCCTAGTAGTTGATGCCTTAGTAGAATTTCCTAAGTTAATATTCCTACTACTATCATGCTTAGCTTATCTAGTAGAAAACAAGGGTGGAATATATTCATACTATGGAATATTTCTAAGTCAAGGACTTGTGTTTTGTTTAATAAAACAACTAATTGAATGAATCACCTGGGTGGAATGGAAGGAATGGTTTGTGTTGAGTGGTTACACAAGGCCCATTTCTATGGTTTACCTTGTGTATCTCACTTGTGGATGGCCACCCAGGAACAAAGAGATTTGAGATGTCAAATGTTGAGAAGCTTCAAGTGCAGCCACTTGGCATTATGGGCTCTGCCTGGATCATATAGGTTGCAATAACTTAGCCAAATGGAAAGTTGGTGGTAGTGGATTGATAGGTTGGAGCGCGTCCATTCTGGTCTAAGGGAAGGCTTCTGAAAGATCTTGTCTTGGTGAAACCAAGTCTTGTGGGGAAAGTGCACCACCTCTACAGAGTGTAAAATCTAAGTACTTAGCCATGTCCCTGGTAAAGGACAATTTGAGCATCAAGACATGGAAGCTATCAATAATATCCTCATCCCAATTTCTAACTTATTGTGGTTGAACAAGGGTTGAAGGATCACCAATTTCCATTGGGAGATACCTTGGGTGATTTTGTCAAGCAAAAACTTAGTGTTTTCAAATGATAAGGAAAAACTATTTTGAGCAAAGCAAGCCTAAGCTCCACCTAGACAATTACATATAGATGATAGACTCCACTATACTACCATAGTATCACTTGCCAATACAATTCAAATGTATTGACCCTTGTGGCTGTAACTTGTTATGTTACAGGTTTGTTTGATGTTAGTGAACTTTATTGATTAGGATTACAAGTCTACAACCAACATGACTTCCTGTGGCACTTTGAAGATGAAGGACTCCATGCTATTGTTATATTCTGCTGCATTGTAATAAGATAGCCAAATGATCTATGTAAGATGTAATAAATTATTTTATTCCTGGTTATAAAGTTGTATTATGACCTTTGTTTCTTGATATTATATCTTAACTGTGGATGCTAGCTATTGATCCAGGGACTAGCATTGTAAACACAGGGATTTCTACCTTATTAAAGGTTGGGAACCTTACATTCTTCTTCTTCTTGGACTTGGTGACATATCCAATTCCCTCTTTACCAAGATTTAACCTTTGTTTTCCAAGTACCTCATCAAGTACACCCTTATCTTTGGGAGTGGTCTCATTGACAAGCCCTTCTTCCACACTAGCCTTTTCTTTGTGAATATATGTTGATTTAGATGTGCTAGGAACATCATACTTGGTCAATCGACTTTGGAGCTGATCATGTGACTCATTGAGAATGGAGAATTCACTTTTCAATGCCTTGTGAGCGATGTCAAGTTTCTCCAATTCCTCGGAGAGTCTAGCATGAGAAGCCCCAAAGTCAATATTTTCTTTCTTTAACTTCTTTGCTTTGTCAACTGCATTGTCACGCTCCTTAACAAGCTTTGCCACCATTTCTTCATGTGACTCCTCAATGGTCTCAAGCCTCTCTTCAAGAGAAGCCCGAGCCTCTTCTTCTTCTAGAGCATTTTTTAAGGAGGCAATTTCCATTGCATCCTCTCTTTCAATTCTGCCCTTTTCTTCAAGGAGCACTTAATTTTGGGCCAGCTGGTCCATAAGAGCCTCAAAATGTATTTTGTGCTCACCTTGCAAGTTAGTGAAGAAATGGTCCAAGGCAATAATCTCTTATTTAACCTTAAGACTAGTAGGATCATCCATGTCAATCATAGCCTTAGGAAAAGAAGGGTTAGAAGTTGATACCTCGGAACCTCTTGCCATGAGACAAGTAGCGTTCTTGTTGATGACGTTTTCGTTCGGAGAGTCGAAGAGAGATGTTGGTGTAGATGGGGTGGCTATATAAGCCACCTCTCGAGAGCTATCGTCCTCTTTTTCATCTTCACTTCCCGAAGAATATTCTTCTTGAGCCACTAGAACAATCTTTGGTTGCTTCTTGAAAGGACCATTCTTCTTTACAAACTGTTTCTTGCATGGAGCCTTTGACTTTTCCTTGAGAATGAGTCTTCCTCCATTATCTTCCCTACTTTGATATGGACACTCGGCTACAAAGTGCAGCCGGTCTCCACAGTTGAAACAAGTTCTCTGCTTGGGACCGTTTTCCTTTCTTCCATAAGTTCCACTCTTGCATTCTAGTTCAGATTTGGCCTTGGCCGGATCCTTCCAAAAGTTTCTAGCATAGAAGGACATGTATTGTCCATGAATTATTTTTACATCCTCCGGACATTCCATACCTACTATGTCATCTTCATCATGACCAGACACACTTGTCTTCAAGGCCAAGTTGACCCCCTTTTGCATCCCCATAGCTCGTGCACGAACATCTTCGGCATTATTGGCAGCCACTTTGAAAGCTGACATTTCTTGCATTACCTCATTGGATGTCATAAGGTGGTAATTATGCCTTCCTTGGAGACTCTTCAAATCTATGGGCTCAAATGGCATAAGAGCACTGACATACTTGCGCTTGATCCACGCATCATCAACATGAGAGGCACCATGATTCCTGAAAGTGGTGGCTATTGACTTGAGCCTCCTATACATGTCCTCGTGGTCTTCTCCATCCAACATATAAAATCCTTCAGCTTCATTTCTCAAAGCATCATATCTATTCCTTCTCATACTTTCATTTCCAATGAAGAGCTCGGTGAGGGCATCCCAAGCTTCCATAACTGTACTAAGATGCTGAATGTGTGGCATGTCTTTGTCACCCACACCAAGATGGATCATGTGTAGAGCTATAGCGTTGAGTTGGCTATCAACAACCTCTCTTCTTGTTGGGTTGTGGGGGTCTCCAACATGAAGACCATTCTCTATGATTTTCCACAACTCAATGGAGGAGCTGCACACATGAGACTTCATCAAAAATTTCCATTGATTAAAAGTAGATGCTAAAAGTTTGGGTGGATCACCCCTATTATGTATATGTGGGTGAGGGATAGGTGGATCTGGAGAATACACATGAGGAACCTCATTGTATCCTTCCTTACCACTATCCTTTTTCGAGGAGGAGCTCTTGCTAGTGCCATCACCAACCACTTCGTTATCTTTGGAATCAGTTTTACCCGTTTCCTTGGATTGCAGAGTGGTAGCCTTAGAGGTAGATGGAGGTGATGCTGCGGATGTGGAGAGACGCATTATGAATTGACGCATCTCTTCCATCTTAGCCTCCATTGAACTAACCAAGGTAGTTTCCAACGTCTTAAGATCATTCATGGTGACTACCTCCAGAGCATCACTCCCATCTCCCTTGGAACCCATACTTCTCTTAGGCGGTTAAGCCCGAATTAAGAGCCGGGGATCTGATACCAATTGAAATGGATCGTATGGGCACCTAGAGGGGGGACGGTGAATAGGTGCTACTCGATTTTTAGTTCTTTTCAATTTTAGGCTTGATACAAAGTAAATTCTCTAGATATGCAACTACGAGAATTTCCCTATATGCAAACCTAGCTACTAAGCACGTAAAGAGAGGAGCGAGGAAACCGTAGTGCGATACGCCCAATTTGCATCACCTATCTATATCATAATCTATCTCTATTCATTGATTTGTCTTATTATGAGGTATTTCTTATGTCTTTTCCACTGTTTATGCATGTTGGATGATTCTTGGAGGATGGACTGCCGGAGTCTGGATTCTGATGGAAAAGAGGGCATTTTGATGCAATTTCGCGAAGATCAGAAAAATACCAGAAAAATATGGGAAAATATTATTTTTCCAAAAGATTGAGGAAGCCACAAGGAGGGACGAAGAAGGGCCACAGGGGGCCCACACCCCCTAGGCGCGGGCCCACCTGACCCCGCGCCTAGGGCAGGTGTGGCCCACCTGCCCGGCTCCCGACTCCGCCCCTTCATCTATATCTTCCCTACGGAACCCTAAGCCTCAGGGAGCGACCACAGATAGATTTCCGCCGCCTCTAGGGGCGGAAAACAACGAGAGAGAAAGATCTCTCCAGCTGATAGATTTCTGCTGGGGGAATACCTTCCCGGAGAGGGGAGATCATCGCCATCAACACCGTCATCAAGCTAGACTTCATCGGGATCATCATCATCATCCATACCATCATATCCACCAGCACCATCATCACCACTCCGTCCCGCTGTAACAATTGTGTTGGATATTGCTTTAGTTCTTAGGGGAAACTTTCCCGGTGTTAATTACTATTGTAGTTGATGCTTGTGAGTGGAACCATTGGATTATTGTTTATGTTCAGATTGTTATCCATTATCATATCATCTTTAATCTTGATCCATATGATGTCTTGTGAGTAGTTTGTTTAGTTCTTGAGGACATGTGAGAAGTCATGTTGTTATTAGTGGGTCTGTGTTGAGTTATTATTCAATGGTTTAGTATTTAAGTTGTGGTGCTATTCTTATAGTGGTGTCATGTGAATTTCGACTACATGACACTTCACCATTTATGGGCCTAGGGGAATGCATTGTGTATTTGGATACTAATTGTGGGGTTGCCGGAGTGACAAAAACCTGAACCCCCGTTAGGACACCATTGCATAAGGGAGCGTAGGATCTCAGAGTTTAAGGCCGTGGTTAGATTTATATCTTAATTACTTTCCTATAGTTACGGATGTTTGCAGGGGGTTTAATCACAAGTATGTATTAGTCCAAGTAAGGTCGGTACATTAGCATAGGTTCACCCACACAACACTTACAACACCAAAGAAGAGTACTCAGCTATTTGAAGCGAAAACACTTGACAGGATTCCCATGTGTCCTCGAGAACGTTTGGTATTTATAAGTATTTCCACCGGCTTGTCCTTTGCTAAGAAAGGATTGGTCCACTTGCTACGTTTGTTCTTTATTACTTGCTCTTTGTTTTGTTGCCTTATCAAAAAACCTCTAAAAATCCGTTTGCTAAGTATTTACAGAGATTTCCTTCCCCATACCACTGTTCAACACCGTCTGCTCCTTGTTGGGATCGACACTCCTATTTATCGAAAGTACTACGATACACCCCCTATACTTGTGGGTCATCAAGACTATTTCTGGCGCCGTTGCCGGGAAGTGAAGTGCTATTGAAGAGTGGAACTGGTAAAGGAAACTTCTACTGTGAGTATTGCTTTTGTTACTGCTTGTTACTTTGTTTCCAATATGGATAACCCACTTGGTTTTCTGCTTGGGAAAAATACTACCACTGCTAGGGTAGTAGATGAACCACCACCTGTTGAGATAGATCTTTTTAATATACCTACAAGTATTGTTGATCGTGTTATGGATAATTATTATTTAGGGGATGGAACTGTCCATCCTGGTGATCACTTGCTTTTTATCCATGAATTATGCGGGAGGTTTAAGTGTGCAGGTATCACAACCGAACAGGTGAAGAAGAAGTTACTCTCCATATCCTTGAAAGGGAGAGCTAAAGAATGGTATAAGTTGTTGAATAATGGACAATCCATGGAATGGGAGGAAATGGCATCTCTCTTTTATTCTAAATTTTATCCTCCTAGTGAGATTCATAAGGATAGAAATTTGATATATAACTTTTGGCCTCGTGATGGAGAGAGTACAGCTCAAGCTTGGGGGAGATTGAAGTTACTAATGCTTAAATGTCCTATTCATGAACTCCCTAACAACATTATTATCAATAACTTTTATGCTAGGCTCTCTCTTCATGATAAAGATTTACTAGATGCTTCTTGTGCTGGATCATTCACACGTATGAAGGAAGAAGCTAAATGAGATCTACTAGACCGTATTCAAGAGAACACTGAAGCTTGGGAGAATGAAAAAGGAAGAAAGTCAGGTATAAACTATGATTATGAATGTATAAAATCTTTTATGGGAACTGATGACTTCCGTGATATTAGTAATTAGTTTGGTCTTGACTCTCAAAGTATTGCCAACCGTTTTAAGGCCTTTGCCTCTTACATAGAAATTCCCAAGAAGAAGTGGAACAAGTACCATGCACCTTATAAAGATGTTGTTAGTCATGTTCCTGTTAGAAGTACTCAAGTTTGTACTACTAATCATATTGTGCCTGAACCTTATGTTGAGAAAGTTCCTTTCCCAGCTAAGGTAAAGGAGTATTCTATGATTATTAGTGAAAATAATAAAGGTACAATGAAAACTATGGAGCCTGTTGAGCAATTGAATACTGAACTTGTGGTAACTATTGTGAAAGATCTTGACGCTAGAGATATAGAGGATGAGCACATTGTCTTCTGTGAAGACGCTTCTAATATTATCTCTCATCCTAGTAAGGCTAGAAAAGCTAGTGTTCCTGTGCTTTCTGTTAAAATTGGTGATCATTGCTACTATGGTTTGTGTGATATTGGTCCTAGTTCTAGTGCTATTCCTTATGAGATTTACAGGGAAATTATGCATGAAATTGGTCCTTGTGAGCTTGAAGACATTGATGTGGTTATTGACCTTGCTAATAAGGAAACCATTTGCCCAATTGTTATTGTAAGAGATCTGGAGGTTCTTTGTGGTAAGATTAAATATCCTGCTAATTTTCTAGTGCTTAATTCAGCAGCTAGCAAAACTTGTCCTATCATTTTTGGTAGACCTTTCTTGAACACTTGTGGTGCTATTATTGATTATAAGAAGGAAAAAGTTTTAACTAAGTTTGATGGAGATTCTTATGAGTTTAACTTTTCCAAATTTGCTAAAGCTCCTTGTGAAAACAACTTGCCTAATAAAGATTTCAGGATGGAACAACTTCCTTCTATTGATCTGGTTTATGACCTTGGACCTCTTTATGGTGACTGTAAGTATGCTTACTCAGATGATAAAGTTGTTGCTAGTGACAGTTATATTGTCGACTTTATTCAAAGTGCTACTGAAAGTTATTATGAGAGAGGGAAACATGGTTTTATGCATCTCAATAATGTTAAGTTTCCCTGTTTTATGTTATAGATTTGAAGTTGCATTTGTTTTGTCTTCCTATGATAGTGGATTTTTGTTTCAACAATTCGTTTTCTCATTCTACTCCCATGCATAGGAAGTGGGTTAGACTCAAGTGTGTTGGTTATTTGCTTCTTGATGCTCTTTTTCACTCCAGATTTATATCTCCTTTGTGAGCATCCTTGAAACTCTCGGGCCTAACTTAAAGGCATAAAAGAGAAGTACTTGTTGGGAGATAACCCAAGAGTTTTGTCGAGTCTTGGAAGTTATTACCTCTGTAATAACCACTCATAATCCTTTTTGTTTTGGTTTTTGTGTCAAGTTCAACTGCTTTTGTGAAGTAGAGGAGTTGTGAAAAGTGGCTGTCGTGGGACAGATTTTTGTGCTGCATTATAAAAATTCGTGAGGGAGCTCAGTAGGTCGAATGGATCTTTATTTTTCTGAGATTGTTCTCCAAGTTGTTACCCAACTTTCATTAGTTCTGCACTTTTTGATTTGAGTAACATAAGGTTTTCGAAAAAATCAATCTTTACCTGCTGGTCTGTTTTGACAGATTTCTGTTATCATTTGCATTTGCCTCTTATAGAAGCCTTTGTTTTGATGGATTTCAGTTGAAGTGTGAACCTAAAGGTTTGTTGTTTTGCTTACACTAATTTTGCCATTGAACCTTGTATATTGCCTTGTGAGGAAAGGAAACTTCCAGGAGAAGAAGAAAAGGAGTCTACAGAGTTCGTCTTTGAATAGGTAAAAGTGGTGAACACAGAAGGTTCGTGAAACCCCAATCTTTTTATATTTTTGATGTTTTAATACATAAGGGAAGTTACGAGACGGAACAGAGGAGGATACGGAGTCCGGGGTGGACAAACCCACCCCATGTGCGGGCCCCTGCCTGGCCGCGCCTGGAGGGGGTGTGCCACCCCCAAACTCCGACTCCGCCTCGTTTCCGTGTCAAAACCTTCCTTATGCATTGAAACTTCGTAATATATAACCCCACGGATCCCCCGAGGTTCGTGCATCATGTTATCTTCGTGTTTTAGTTTCGATTTGTTTTTGTCATGATAATTTCTCAAGTTTAGAGAACCATGGTCTCCGCCAACGACAAAGGCAAGAAGCCCGAGGAAGACGATCCTCGCAAACCCAAGGATGAAGAGATTTCGGTAGGTTATGAAGGAGACATGGAGTAGGACAAGCAACTGGACACCCGCACTACCGTCGCGAGCATTGGATTGGTGGCAAAACCTACCAAGCTTAAGAGGACAACACGGATGTCTATAGGAGGGAAACCTCCACATCATATCCTCTCTCCACGGACACTTCCTCCTTGTACCACTCATTCTAACCTTGCAGGGAAGGAACACTCTAAGAAAGAAGAGTGGAGGAAGAATAATAAGGACTGGGATCCTCGGTTCGAATTGATCATGGGCTACATTGAGCATAATTCGGAGTTGATTCGTACTCTGACCTTCGATATTGAGGATTTGAAGAAACTTATTGAAGAGCTTATCAAGATAACACCGCCACCACCAAAGGAGTAATTCGTCATAAGGTTTGGCATCCCCTTGGCTTGTTCCAAGCTTGGGGGAGTGCCTCGGTATCACCACCATTATCTTTTATCTTTTACCTTTTTAGTGGATTTGTATCTTTGGTAGAGAGGTTATCTTATAGTTTGGTTTGCATGTGGAAGTATCTATCCTTTAGTTGATTATCTATGTATCCCTTGGTGTGAGTGCCTTTATTGGAATATTAATGAGAAGTTTCATCTTTTACTTTTTGCACTTCTTATTTTAGTTTGCAATATCTATTATATGATGGATCTTGTTGATCAGTATTGGCATCACTTTGGGAGCATCAAGTGGATCTAAATTGGTTTTGGCAAACCAAGCTCTGGTCAGTAGCAATACTTTTTGAGATTTGAAAGAAAAAGAGAAAAGCTTACAGGTATTTTGTATCATTTGTTTTCTTGTTGGCTCATAAGCTTAGTATTCTTTATTTAAGATCTTTTGTGTCTTCACGGAAGATTGCATGTTTGTCTTTATTACTTGTATGTTTGCTTGTTTCTTTCAACTCTCTTTCTTGCTACCCAGCCTTGCTAGCCAAAAACCTGTTTTGAGAAGGCATACTTCTCATGTTTACAAACCCTTTAACCAAAACCTTTGCCATTTGTGTCCATAATATCTACCTATTAGCTTTTGCTCTTCCTAGCAAATTCTCGAGCTTCATCTACCTTTCGAATTTAAAAAGTATTTTGTTATGTGAAAACTAGTTAGTAAAGCTCTCGCGAACTTGATGGCACACCTTATTTTCTTGCCCCTAATAGACTTGAACCATTGTGCCATCGAAGTTGTATATGCTTGCATATATACGTTGGAATTAGCAGAACCGTGCTGTCATGGGGAACGTTTTCAACATTGCACATGTACTTTGTACTCAGTTGATATCATGTTCTTTTGTCTATGGATGTCAACGGTGTGAAATAAAGAGGGAACTTGTAAGTCCATGGAGTTTGTATTTTGTGTTAGAGAAACTCCTGGGCCGCTAGCCTAAGCCATGCCTAATCATGGTGGAAACTTGTAGCATCACCATAGTGAGCTATCTATGAAGCATCCTCAATAAAAAGCTATGCACATAGTAAATAAAATAATCGTTGAGATGCTCATTGTCTGCTTGCCTTGTAATTTTGGTTATGGGAAAGCTTCTATACCATGTGCAAGGGGTACCCCGTTGGCGGTTCTCTATGATACGCAAATACTTACAATGACAAGAACTTACCTGGGCCTGGAGTTGAGTAGCATGAGGAGTGGCCCTCATATTCAAGGGACATGAGATTGCCAACTTATATTTTGTCAAGCATATACTCCATCCTTGTGTACTTTAACCTTAATCATCTCAAGATGCTTATGATAGGGGCAATGAGGGCTCAAAGCTAGTAAGTACCATAATATTTTGGAAGCTCTTTATGACTTGTAATCCCTGCTACCCTCTATAAAGGGACCTTTCTCCTATTTACCAGTTTGAGTCAGTAAACCTACTTCCTCTCTACCTCCAGCAAGCATTTGAGTTGTTGTGTTTCAAGCATTCATATGGTGATTTATTCAATCATGTTCTCTATCTTCCTTGTTTGCACAAGACTCTTATCTATTGAGTATTACTTTGAAAGCCTTCACTTGTGAAAAACCTTTTTGAGCAAAGAGTGCTCCTGTTGTAAAACTTCTACAAAAATATTTTTGTGAAACTGTTTCCCAAGTATTCTCTGACTAAGAACAAGTTTGCCAATTCCAGTTACGATTTATCTTTATGCATCTCTATTGTGACTGTTGTACTTGGTTGCAAGCTAAGTTATATAATGGTGAGTTCCTTTCTTCTATGAGTCGTGTAATGGTAAGTGTGATGCTTCTTGTTCGTATTCTTTTATTGACACTTCACTCCATAAACCTGTGGACATGTTTACTGAGCTCAGTTTTCGCTTGGGGACAAGCGAAGGTCTAAGCTTGGGGGAGTTGATGTAACATCCCTAAAATCATGTTTCAAACTCATGCATATCATCCATGCATCCATGATCATACGAATTTCATTTCAAACAAATTTCAAAACAGAAGCATTTATGCTTATTATTTCATGTAAGTTTTCTCTAGCCTTAATGCTATCTTCCAATGAGGAGAGTACTTTGTTTTGTTCAGTAAGGTTACCTAGGCACCTTCAAAAGCTTGAGAAAAATTTTCAAAACAAAAGGAGTAAATAAAACCAATATTGTGCCTATTGATTATATCACATAAATGCTTGGTTTTATTTTTATTTTTCATTTGGTTAAAGTGTTTTGAATAAACAGTAGTGTTTGACACACATTTGAGTGCAAGGTTTGCAGTATAAAAACCTAGAGAAGACTTGAATTCAAACTCATTTGATTTGGAATTGAAAATCATTTCAGAAAATCAAAACAGAAAAAGAAAAGGAGAAAAGAAAATGGAAAAAGGCCAGCGCCACCTAACTAGCCCAACAACGGTTTCAGCCCACTCGGGTTCTTTCTCTCTCTTTCTCACTCGCAGACGAACCCACTAAGTGACTGACGCCAGGACCCCACCCCCTCTCTGTTTTATTCGCTGACAAGTGGACCCTGCGACCACGTCGTCGTCGTCGTCGTCAATCACGCGCGGCCGCGACGCTCGCTCCACCGTTACTCGCCGCAGTCACTGAGGACTTAATTGCCCTTGATTCCGCGCTTAATCGCCGCTCTCCTTCTGCCTACATAAACCCCTCTGCACCGCGGCCATTTCCCCTCACCTAGCGCCACCTCTCCGCCACCAGGCTGCCCGCAATTGCCCTCGCGCCACCGCAGACAGACGCACTCCGGCGACGAATCTCGATGAGTACTGACCGCGCCTTGCCTCTAGTTCAAACCACTGTGACCAGCATGACCTTGCGCGTTCGCTAATGCCCTCCATTTGCTTTCTCATGACCCAGAGCGACGTCTTCGTTCTCACCCGCAAGCACCTGAGCCGCCGCTCGACTCCGACGTGCGATTCAGGTAAAATGAGACCGCCCCTTGCCTCCTCTTTGATACAGTCTTGATCGCCAGACAATTGCGCATCTCCTAAACCATCTGGCTCTTGCTAGGTCGATGCAGAACCCCGGCAACGTCTTCTACAGCAAGCAACTGACGCCGCCCGCAACTTCGACGAGCTCCAGCGACCATCTCCGTGCGCCCTTGCCAAACCACCGCCACCTTGAGCACCAGCAGTCCACGGCGAGTCTGGTAAGCCCCTTTCCCCTCTCCCGCGTGACCTAGAACGCCGATAGCAACTCTGACAGAGGCGCCGCCGCCTGTCGCCGCCGCTAGCGCCACCACTGGATGGTCAGGCTGCTTAGGATCGTTAGATCTAGATCCTGCGGATACGATAGAACCTGGGCGAAGCGGTAAGATTAGATCTGGGCTGCGCGATTAAGTTAGATCCAGCGGCTCAGAAACATGATCCAACGCGAAGCGGTACCGGCCAATCAGATTAAGACGCGTGGCAACAGTTTAGTTTTAAAAACAGGAATTGAATCTATTAGATGTTTGAATTTGTTTTAGCTATAACTTTTGATTCCCACGTTAGAATTTGACAAATTTTATATCATTGGAATTAGGAGAACAAGACCTTTCTAATTATGCAATGTTTTTAATGTTTTGCTTCTGTTAAAATGGTTTTATTTACAGAAACATGTGTAGGGCTAATTTGAGTATATGAATTGCTTGAGAAATGTTTTAAGGTTTAAATAAATGTTGTTTGGCAAGTTTTTAACTTGTTTATGAACCAGTACTGTACACTTGCTTAGTTGAGTTTTAAAAACCATCACATATCATATTGCATGCATTCATATATTTTTGTTTGTATATGTTTTGTATGTGATTTGTGGCTATGATTCTTTGTGTAGATTTTGGTGCCAATAGTGATTGTGATTGTGAGGAGTGTAGCTACTCTCCAAACTACCAAGGCAAGTGGTGCTTCATGATATTTTTATCCCTATGTTTTCTACTAAGCATTAGAATTATTTTGCTAGTCTTGCATGTTATATTTTGCTTATATGCCATGATGGGAAATCCTAGTAGTTGTAGAATTGCTAGGAAATTTCTAAGTTAAGATGCTTATCTATGTCATGCTTAGCCTAGCTAGTAGCAACCAAGGGTGGTGAAATATACATGCTATGATAAAATATTTCTAAGTCTTTGGACTTATGTTTCGCCTAATAAAACAACTAAGTAAATGAAACACCTGGGTGGAATGGAAGGAATGGTTTATGTTGAGTGGTTACACAAGGCCCATTTCTATGGTTTACCTTGTGTATCTCACTTGTAGAAAGCCACCCAGGAACAAAGAGATTTTAGAGGCCAAATGTTAAGAAGCTTCTAGTGCAGCCACTTGGCAATATGGGCTCTGCCAGCATCACATAGGTTGCTATAACTTAGCCATTTGGACAGTTGGTGGTAGTGGGATGATAGGTTGGAACGCGTCCATTTGGTCTAAGGGAAGGCTTCTGAAGGGTCCCGTCTTGGTGAAAATCAAGGCTTGTGGGGAAAGTGCACCACCTCTGCAGATGGAAGAATCTAAGTACTTAGCCATGTCCCTGGAAAAGGGCAACTTGAGCATCAAGACATGGAAGTTATCAAGAATCTCATCATCCCAATTTCTAAGTAAAGGGCCCCAATGTCTATTGGTGGCACCTTGGGAAAAGTTTTGACAAAGAAAAACTTAGTGATTTCAACTAATAGGCAAAACCTATTTTGAGCAAAGCAAGCCAAGCTACACTTAGCCAAATTGCATATAGTATCTAGTCCACCTAAATTATACTAAGGTATCACTTGCCAATACTATTCCAATGTATTGACCCACTGTGGCTGTAACTTGTGATGTTGCAGGTTACTCTGATGAGGATTAGGAGTCATGAGTCTACACTCAACATGTTTGCGTGTGGCACATGAAGATGAAGACTTTTATCTATTTACTTATTGAAAACTCTTGTATTAGGCCTGTGGCCATGGAGTTGTAAAGACTATGTTGTCTCTAGAATGAATGTAATAATGACCTTTGTTTCTGTGTACTTCATCTTAAACTGTGGATGCTAGCATTGGTCCAGGGACTAGCATTGCAATCACAGGGATCCTTTTCCTTTATAAAGGAGGGATATTACAGATGGTATCAGAGCACTGTGTTGCCTGTAGGATTATGACCCTAGGATTGGAAACCACTAAGGAAAAAATTTCAAAAACTTCTACACTTGTCTATTCTTCTCGTAAACTTTTCTAATCTTCTTTCTCATCTCTAATTGTAGATGAACTCCATCAACGAAGCCGTAAGGAAAGGACCACTCATGACAATGACTTTGGAGTGTGAGACAGAATTCCCCAAGGCTCTCAAGTACCTCATGGTTGCAATGGAAATACATGGTGCAGCTGTGTACAAAGGCTTTCCTGTGATGGATGAAGGAGTTGAGTACTGGTGGGTGCAACTTCACTTGTATAAAAACAAGGAAGACAACCACAAGGAATCAGGATTCTGCATGTTCACCAATTCAGTGATGCACCCTTGAGTAAGATCTACTCATGCTTCCAACTCCCGAGAAAACAAGTTATTCCAAAGTGTCCACTATAAACTCCTATGCATGGTGTGTTACACCATTCCAAGTATATTATTCCAAGTATATTCTTGTTTTCATCTATCTTCCAATTAAAAAGTATTTTGTTATGTGGAAACTTAGTGATTAAAGCCCTCACAAAATTGAAGGCACACTTTATATTATTTGCCCCTAATAAACTTGAACCATTGTGTCATCTATGTTGTATATGCTTGCACTTATACGTTGGAATTAGCAGAACCATGCTGTCATGGGGAACGTTTTCAACATTGCACTTGTACTCTGTACAAAGTTGATATCATGATGTTTTGTCTATGGATGTCACCGGTGTGAAATAAAGAGGGAACTTGTAAGTCCATGGAGTTATGTATTTTGTGTTAGAGAAACGCCTCGGCCGCTAGTCTAAGCCATGCCTAATCATGGTGGAAACTTGCAACATCACCATAATGAGCTATCTATAAAGCATCCTCAATAAAAATCTATGCACGTAGTAAATAAAAAGATCGCTGAGATGATCATTGTCTGCTTGCCTTGTCATTTTGGTTATGGGATAGCTCCTGTACCATGTGCAAGGGGTACCCCGTTGGCGGTTCTCTATGATACGCATGTACTTACTATGACAAGAACTTATAGGTGACTAAAGTTGAGTAGCATGAGGTGTGGCCCTCGTATTCAAGGGACATTATATTGCCAACTTATACTTTGTCAAGCATATACTCCATAGTTTGTTCACTTTAACCTTAATCACTTCAAGATGCTTATGCTAGGGGCAATGAGGGATGAAAGCTAACAAGTATCATAATTTTTGGAAGCTATTTTTGAAACTTGAAATCCCTGCTTCCCTTTATGAAGGGCCTTTCTTCCACTATTATATTGAGTCTCCACCTTCTACCTTTAGGCACCATTAAGAGAGCATAGTTGCCATTCTTAGTTCTATGTGCAGGGATCTTGGTTTTGATGGTGCATGTCACCTCAAAAATTATTCCTTTTATCACTTACCTACTCGAGGACGAGCGGGAGTTAAGCTTGGGGATGCTTGATACGTCGTAAACGTATCTATAATTTTTGATGCTCCATGCTTTTTTAGTATCTACTTTGCTTTGCTTTTTCTACACTTTGAGGTCTTTTTATATATTTTCTGAAACTAACCTATTAACAAGTTGCCACAGTGCAGTTGCCTATTTTGTTCTCTTTTTGGTTCCAGAAAAGCAGAAAAACAATATTCTCGGAATTGGACGGGACAAAAGCCAAAGTCAGTATTTTACCGTGGGCATCACGAAGATAGAAGACGAGAAGGAGGAGGGACTCGAGGGGTCCACACCCCCTGGCCGCGCGAGTGGGCCCACCCTGCGCCTAGGGGGTGCAGCCGCCTTGGGCACCCCCTCGGACTCCCTCTTCGCCTATAAGAAGCCCCCGATGCAGAAACCCAAGGCACCCGATCAAAACTCCATGAAACCTTCTGTAGCCATCGCCACCATCGTCCCTAGATTGGGGGGATCTGAAGTTCTTCCCGGCACCCTGTCGGAGGGGAGATCATCCTGGAGGCCTTCTTCTCCGGTATGAAGCGTGAGTAGTTCCACCTTGGACTACGGGTCCATGTAGTAGCTAGATGGTTGTATCTCCTCCTTTGTGCTTTCATGTATAGATCTTGTGAGCTCTGTTCATGATCAAGATCTAATCTATTTGTAATCATGCATGTTGTGTTTGCGGGGATCCGATGGATATTGAGATTACTATGTTAGATTGATTAATGGTTTTGTCTTATTGATTCTATCATGTCTATGTTGTGTGTGATCTTGCATGCTCTCCATTGTTAGTAGCTATCTTGGCCAAGTAGTTGCTAGTGACTCCAAGAGGGGTTATTTATGCTCGATAGTGGGTTCATGCCTCTAGTTTCCAAGGGAAGTGATAGAAATCTCTTCGGTTGTAGATGTGTTGTTGCCACTAGGGATAAAACAACGGTCTCTTTTTCATGGAACAAGTGGATTGTTTACCTTATACACTTTGATTAAAGCAGTTGTCTGTTGCTTGCAACTTAATACTGGAGGGGGTTCAGATGATAACCTGGAGATGGACTTCTAGTCATAGATGTAGTTGGATGGCGGTCTATGTATATTGTTGTATTGCCCAATCGAATCTCATAGGATCTTTTTGTCTGGTAGTGCATTGTTATGACTTGCTCAGTTCCTGTCAATTGCCCTGCTGTAATTTGTTTACCCTTCATGCCATGTTGTTTATATAAGAAGAGAACCTCTAGTGAACTATGGACCCGGGTCCAATCTTTACCATTGATACATCTTCCACTGTTTACTTGCTGCAACCCGTTCATCACCTTCCACACCATATAGTTAATCCTTTGTTATAGCAAACCGGTGAGCTTCACAACCTCACTGATTCGTTGGGGCAAAGTATTAAGTTTGTGTTGTGCAGGTTTCCACGTTACTTGCAACACCTTTGAAACGTTTCCTTCCTCCTACTGGTTCGATAACCTCGCTTTCTTACTGAGGGAAAACTTGTTGTTGTGCTCATCACACCTTGCTCTTGGGGTTTCCAACGAAGCATCCCACGACAGTACTGGGTGCCATCAATGATCCTCTCCAAATTCCCCGTCCCGGCAGGGTGCCAAAACGGAGTTTCTGGTTCCGAATTGCGGTTTCTGGTGGTGGAGGCACAACGGAACTCTCTCTGGAAAAACGTCGAAGCCCCTCCGGTTTTTAGGTCAAGAGGCATCTTATAGGCGAAGAGGGAGGCCGAGGGGGTGCCTGGGGTGGCCACACCCCCTCCAGGCGCGGCGAGTCCTAGACCGCGTGGCTAGGGGGTGTGCCCTCCCAGGGCCCCACTCCATCTCGTCTTCTAGCTCCGTGAGTCTTCTGGTGAAATATAATTTTTGGCGTATTTTCCAGGATTTTTTCTGATAGTTGATTTTCTGCACAAAAACTAGACACCAGGGTAATTCTGCTTAAAACAGCGTCAGTCCGTGTTAGTTTTATCCAAATCACAGAAGTTTAGAGGAGAAACAATAGCAAATGTGTTCGGAAAAGTAGATACGTTTTGGACGTATCAACCCTGGTCCAATCTTTACCATTGATACATCTTCCAGTGTTACTGTTTACTTTCTGCAAAGCACTATTACCTTCCACACCACATAGTTAACCCTTTGTTTTCAGCAAACCGGTGAGCTTAATAACCTCACTGTTTGTTGGGGCAAAGTCTTGAGTTTGTGTTGTGCAGGTTTCCAAGTTGCTAGCAACACCTTTGAGTCGTTTCCTTCCTCCTACTGGTTCGATAACCTTGGTTTCTTACTGAGGGAAAACTTACTGTTGTGCTCATCATACCTTCCTCTTGGGGTCTCCCAATGAAGCTTCTAAGCACCATCATCCACCTGTCGGCGCTGGATGTTGAACGCGTACTCCACATTGGCCATCCCCTCTAGCCGTTGCTTGTCGGCCTTCCCTTTCTTCGTGGGCGTCGACACGCGGGGAGCTTGGTACCTATTCAGTGGCATGGTGGCGGCGGTGGGTGGCACATGGGAGGGGAGTGGGCAGGCGGGGAAATGGCGGGAGTGGGTGGAGAAGGAGGGAAATGGTGGGACTGGGTGGCCAGGAGGGGGAATGGAGTTGTGGAGGGAAACTAGAGAGGAAGAAGGAGGGAAGATTTTGGTGTCCTAGCCAACATGGCTAGCCTGCAAACTTTGTCAAGTTGCGCCGGCGCACCCCATTGACCCCCCTCGGGTTGGGTTCGGTCTGGGGCACCGGATGTTTAGTTGGGACGCGTCGACACCATTTCGATTTTGGGGAGGGTTGGGCGAGTTTTTCCGCGTCGCGCCCTCATTTTACTCTTAGGGGGCCTTTAGGGGGGCGAGTGAAGATGCTCTAATTATACAAAACCACCCGTCTAAAATGGAGCCATGTAAAACATCACGTAAAATGGATCTTCCTTATCTCTAGATCTCCAATGAAGATAACAAAAGAATATTGAATCAGTGTTCACACGGGCACAAAAGCTACTTCCTCCGTTTCAAAATATAAGATGTTTTAGCTTTGTAAAATAAATATATCTAGACTACTTTTGGTACGTAGGTTCACTTAGGTTTAGAGTGAATCTAGACACTAAAAGAAGTCTAGATATATCTTTTTCACAAACCTAAAACATCTTATATTTTGAAACGGAGGGAGTACTACTTAGGAAAATGTGTGAATAATATTGATTTCCTAATATTTCGGTGTATTGATTTAACCCTTATGGGGAGTATATATATACGTATAAATTTGGAGGATAAGAAGCCTATGTCTTGGAATACAAGATGATCTCTAAAGTCCTAGTCTATCTCTATTTGTGTACGTATCCTACCATCCCCTCAATCAGAACAGGAGTGAAGCAGACGCTTGCGAATGGATTTGAAGTCTTGCGCTTTCGTCGTATTCTCCTCCTTGTCATCATCACCTTTGTGGACATAATCATGGCTGGCACCTAGGGGCGGTGACTGCGTCCCCTTCTAGTGCCTCTCTTCCCTCCCGCAGTCACAACGGGAGTGGCGTGGACGGAAGTGACGACATGGATGTTGTTAACTGGAGTTCTTGAGTTGCTGTAGATGTTGTTCTTGATATCGATGTCGAGGTAGCCGATTATGATGTAGCCGTGGTTGATGTAGGTGTGGTCGATGTCGTAGTCGTAGTAGTGGTGTGGCCGCCATTGTCGGAGGCGCAAAAAATTGCACGTTTTTTTGTTATTGTTGTTGATGAAGCTGCAGTTGTGGACGTTTTGCACCTTATAGAGGTACCGTCGGTGAGACCACCAGTTTTGCCAGGACTGGAGGAAGTCACTGAGCACACATGATTTTGCCAGAACTGTATATGCGGTCGTAGGGGCGTCACAATTGTGATGCCGATTTGTTGATGCAGTTGTCGGGGTCGTGGACGCGTTCCGTCGTTGTGCCTTGCAGTTGTACTGTCAGAGGAGGGCGTCGTGGTTGTATGTCCATCATGTGGACGGGTATAGCGGCAGCGACGATGTGTCGACGAAGATGTTGATGAAGACCACGTTGATGTAGACCTTGGTGTTGATGTGTCGGCGATGATGGAGTAGGCGTGTCGGCGATGATGTCAAAGCCTTGATGTCGGAGAAGTGGGCGTAGTAGTGTTCCACACCGGCCTGGTGTGTGGATGATGTTGATGTCGCTTCTTCGTGGATATGGTCGATGAAGATCTTGGCTTATAGCCTGGCGTAGTCATACAACTTGACATAGATGTTCGGATCGATGTAGTCCGGCTTGATGCAGTGCAGATCGATACGGCTCGATGTAGACGGCTTGATGAAGAACGCGTGCGGGCACTTGTCTCGGAGTCGATGTAGACGGTGTGTGCCCTCCCGATGTGCCATGCTGCGACCCGGTTCCGTGAACTAGACAAGGGCGTGTTGATGAAGTACGGTGTATTTTTCGTGCCATGGAACGTAGGAATAAGAGCATCTCCACTCGTCTACCCACGACGCCGATCTGGACGACGAAATTCGGTCCGAACACCGAAAATCGGCCCAGTCACGTACCCAGAAACCTGTTTTCGGCCGGATTTGGGCCAATTTTGGTCCAGACTACCCAGGCCAAACCCAGGTTTCCGGGTACGCCCTGGGAATGCCGGACGCATCAAACTCGGCGGAAAAAAAAAGATACGGCGCGTGGACCCGTCGAGTCAGCGTCGGAAGCCGAGTCATCGTCATCCTCGGAACCATGCGGCGACCGCCGGACATTAACTGCCCGTCGCGTCGGTCACGTGTCGCCGAATTGCGGCGCCACCGTCGTCGCCTCGGCTCACGGGACGGACCGGCGGGCACTAAATTCCCGTCGTTTCCCCTTTTCCCGCCCTCGGCTCCCGCCCTCGCCGCCCGCCTCGGCCTATATAAGCCGTACCCCTCGCCGGAGCACCTCACACTCTCTCACAGCTTCCCCCAGCCCACAAGCCCGAACTCCGGCGAACTGTCCCTCTCACTCTCCCCCCTCCCCATTCTAGCCATGGCCGAGAGATACCCTGCGACGGTGCGACGGCGAACGGCTTCGGCCGACACACGCTGCAGGCCTGGGAGGCAATCCTGATGTACGAGGCCAGCTACATGGCGCTGTCGGACACGTGGAACCCTCGGGGGTGGAAGCTCAACGCCGGCGGCATACCTATACCGCCGGCGCCGACGCCGGAGGAGCTGTCGTACGAGGTAGCGGAGTATATCGTGCCCATGGACGACCCCTCCGCCGCCGAATCGCCGGACAACCTCCTGTACTGGGAGGAGTTCTTCGCGGATCGCCGCGCCCAGGAGCTCGCCCGCCACGAAGGGCCGCCCAACGAGTCGGCGCCGAAGCGTAACAACTCGGCGGGCCGCCGGCGTTGGTGGAGTGCGCTAGGACGCACGCTGAAGGCGGTGCTGGAGCACATCAACGCTCGCAACACGCCGCGTCTGCGTTTCCCGCGAACGCCCACGCCGGTGGCGAGGTCTAGGCGGCGTCCTCCGGCCAACTGGATGCCGAGGAGGATGGTTAGCATAAGCTCGTCCTCCTCCGCCTCGGCATCCCACTCTTCCGGCTCGGCGCCGCTGCGCAGGCCGACAACACCTTCATCGGGGCTGCGCGCAGTCAAGCACGAGGCTGGCTCACCTGTGCGCTCGCCGCCGCGGACACACTCCCGCGGCATCGTCATCGGCGAGCCACGGGCGACGGCGTCGCCAACCGACCACCTGTGCCTTCGCCGCCCCAAGACTGAAGACTCGCGCCGCCCGAAGACGGCGCCTTGAGGATGGCGCTGGAGCAGTCGCTCCATGACTCGGCACCGCAGCCGCCGCCGGTGGAGCCCTTCTCGCCGGACATCCTAGAATGGTCTAGGAAGGACTGGGAGAAGGCCGAGCGGCAGCGCATCCTCGGCCTGCAGCAGCAGGCCGAGGAGCAGGCGGCCTGGCGGCAGGCGTTGTCCGGGCGTGAGCTCGCCTACCAGGGCGCCCCGCTCTACGTCCTCGACGACAACGAGGACGAAGGCCCGTCCTATCAGCCGTGGAGGTTCGGCGACCTGCATCAGGAGCTCCGCCGAGAACCTGCGGCGGCAGCGGCGGCGAGGATGACGGCCGCGCCGATCCAGGCTACACGGCGTTCTACAGCAACTTCGGCATGTAGAACGTCGAAAGGCACCGGCAGAGACCACGTCGGCGGCCTTTTTTTAAAGTTTATTATGTACTAGTTTAGTTTAAATTTGATGTAATCCGCCTATATTCGTTCAACTTAATAAAAT
The DNA here is from genome assembly GCA_030063025.1 of Avena longiglumis. Classification (NCBI taxonomy): domain Eukaryota; kingdom Viridiplantae; phylum Streptophyta; class Magnoliopsida; order Poales; family Poaceae; genus Avena; species Avena longiglumis. The sequence continues at coordinate 479,333,620 of CP125975.1, forward strand.
TTGTCCATCTTTAATGAATTTTAGCCGAACTTGGGAAATCGGTCTGAATACGCGAGTGAAAAATGCACCCAGACCGAAAACTAGTTTCATCCGGAAAAAAAAGTGCAGTTTTGAACAGTGGAGACGCTGTAATACTCTGATTTTGCTCCAACTTGGTGCGCCCGCTGCCTAGGTTCTTGTCGTCTACCGCGTGGCTTTGGTGTACTGCTGCACGCGCGTGGTCACTGTTGTTTCTACCTTGCGCGTGTCCAGGTTTTTCCCGTCGAGATTGACGCGCCGGTTTTCACTACTTCTCGCCGGAACTCGAGGATTGAGATCTAAATTTCGATAACTGGGTCTAATCTAATATTGGAAAATTGGAAAATTTGAATCTAATCTAATCTAATCTAAAGAATCGATCAGATCTTTGATCTAAACCGGATGTCGCACCTCCGAGGAGTAATCTACTCGGGGGCGGCGCGTTGCGGAAGTGGTGGAAGAACTTAGGATCAACGTCGTGAGGCTAACCGCTCTAATACCATATGGAGAATATTGTATCCCTAATATTTCGGTGTATTGATAAGTCTATAACTTGGAATACATGATGATCTTTAAAGTTCTACTCTATCTCTAGTTGTGTACGTAGACGATCCATTTCTAGACTGCCTCCTTTAGATCCCACTTTTCCGAGGATGATGAGTTGACACTTTAGTTTTTATATGAACACTGGATTTGTGCTTTAAGACACAACTATCATTGTCAAGGTTTACTCTTCTGGTACATTCAACCATGAAGTCAGACATCTACAATATCAAAACACCCAATCAACTCGTGCTTGATCTTCGTATGTACTTCCTCCGTTTCAAAATATAAGATGTTTTAGATTTGTGAAGAAAATGAATCTAGATTTCTTTTAGTGTGTGTAGATTCAACCTAAAGTTGAATAAACCTACATATTAAAACAAGTCTAGATTCATTTCTTTGTAAACCTAAAACATCTTATATTTTAAAACGGAGGGAGTACAATCATCTCAATCCCGATGTCATGGATAAAGCAACCCATAAAACATTAGATGTACAGATATATACATCTGACGTGATCCAATCTGTTCTTTTGTGCAACGGAGTTGGCCCGAATAGTGACTGTTGCTTAATTTTTCAAGGACTGAGAATACAATCCCTCTCTGTATTGGTTCATAGCCATTTAAAAGATTTCGCATGCTTAAAATTTTCCTCCATGACTAGTTAGCAGTAGGTGGGCGAAACAGACTTGATATAGCCTCTTTCTCGAGCATCCCCACCTTTACCTTGATAGGTGAAGTCCTAACGTAGGAGATTAAGAGGAAATCAGGAGTAAGTATTGGCCCCTGATGATGATTCGGATCAGGAGTCCTTTTAGGAGAATGGACTTCGGCGACAAAGATGACCGAGCCAGCGGAGTCTAGATAGGGCTTTTAGATTTCGGTAGGGGGAGGAAAAAATTAGATGTTTACTGTTACATGGTTTGATATTTCCTTTGTATTTTCTTTCGTCAAATAACAAAAAAAAACCTTTCTACTTTGGCAACTTTCATGAGTCCAGTTTTATATACGATACATCGCTAAAACACTGTATCATCAGTTGTTATGCGTGATAGTCGCGCCCGGGGTGGGTGCACAGAGGAGTTCAATTGTTATGATTTGTGTAGTATTTTCCATGATTTTTAGTAGATTCCCAGATATGGTTATGATTTTTTCAGTATTTTTCCATGATTTTTATTGCACTTTGAAATAAGGTTATTATTTTTTCTAGTATTTTTCCATGATTTTTAGTGGACTCCAAAATATGGTTATGATGTTTCTAGTATTTTCCATGATTTTTAGTGGACTCGTAATGTGGTTCTGATTTTTCTAGTATTTTCCATGTTTTTTGTGGATTGGAAAATGGTTATAAAGAACCCTGGAGGGTCACTTTGAAGCAGAAGGAAATGGTTGTCGAGACCCCTCGAGGTTTCTCGAGAACCCTCGTGGGGCATCTTCAAGCCTAGGAAATTAGTTGTCGATACCCCTCGAGGCTTACTGAGACCCCTCAATAATCCTTGAGGCTTGTCATGAACCCTCAAGGGCCAGATTGAAGCCTAGGGATATGTTTTCCGATACCCTTCGAGGGTTGTCTACAATCCTCGCGTGTCATCTTGAAGCCTAGGGAAATAGTTGTCGATACCCCTCGATGGTCATTTAAAATTGCCACAGCATAACGGTTCAAATTTGTAAGTTCTAAAATTCATAGGCCATTTAAAATTGCCATAGCATAAGGGTTCAAATTTAGCAATTTATACTACACTAGAAGCATTTATTCAAAACTATTGTTGCACAACAAAATGAAGATAATTCACCGGCACAACAACACAAGGGGTGTAAATATAGCAGTACCACCACAACACAAATAGTTCAATCGAAACATACACGTGGCAAGCTAAATAGATAGAGTTTATTATTTTTTATAGTATTTTTCCATGATTTTTATTGCACTCCAAAATAAGTTTATTATTTTTATAGTATACTAGCTGAATACCCGTGCGTTGCCACGATTATTGAAGTTTTTTTCTTACACATAATATAACACACGTAAAAAGTCACGTGTATAAAATACAGTCACATATTACATACTAAAACATTTCACTCGCTTGACAAGCTAAATCGAGGACACATCCATGATTGTACCTTTTTAAACCAAAACATGGATGCACTTCATAGTTCTTTGTCTTGTACACACCCTCCTTCAGCGCCGTTGTGTGGGTTTGCATTCACAAATTAACGCGTCTTCCGTGCATATTACTAACAAAAATATCTTCAAGGCCTATATTAGTAAACATAAAAAATATGCAATAATTGGCAGATTGGTTTTTAGCACACTCCAGATTAATGAACTATGGCATCAATCAATGGTCCCCAAAAGACAATCAGTCTGTATAATTTAGAAGTGGTGATAGAAAATTCAGATTTAGATGTAAATTAACACACACTATGCAATTTGCAATGCAAAAAATCGGTGCAGATTAGAAGAAAAATTTTCAATACAGGAGTTCACTATTGCTGAGATCAGCAAGAAGTGGTAATTTGTAACCGAAGAATAAAATATCGAAGATAAGTTGGAGTTCAGAAACACATCCATTACTTAACAAGCTAGAAACTGTAGATCGGGAGAAAGATAAAAAAGAACGCAATTTCTCCGGTACAATAGTAAGTCCATGAGTTCAAGTTTTTGCTGCCAAATCTGGACGGGGAAATACTCCGGCTCCGATTGCTGGCCAGCTGGTGATGCACGCTGGCCTCTACTCATCTAACTCTGGCCAGGGCATTTGGTTTGGTGCTGTGCTGTTACATGAGAACGAAACTGAATCTCGGGCCTAGTGTTTTACCGGAAATTGGCAAGGTTTAGGGAGACGTTGCCGCATCATCAGCCCAGGTCGCGTGTGTCTGCGGGAAGTCCCGTCGTCTCCGCGCGTAAGAGTAACGGGGCGGGTGTCTGCAGCGCCGGCATGTTGCTTGTCACCGCCGTCAGCGAGCAGATTCTGGAGCGGAGCTCGTGAAGGCAATCTAGGTGCAGCGCCACGTATATTTGGTACACATGAAGTCCCGCAGCCTCTGTGCGGAAAAGCACCGGCCGGAGTTGGTGGACTGCAGCGGAGTCGCTGTAGGACGGTGCCGGGTGAACTCGAGGGAGACCGGAGAGACGACGAGGGACGGGAGAAGATGCGTGACCCCGCCGCAGGACGGTGCCGGGTGAACTCAGAGGATATTTTTCTTACAACCGCCGCCAATATCCCTCGCCTCCGCCGCCCTCGCCCCCTGGTTGGCCTCCGCAGCCGCTGGCCGCGCGCCTCCGTACAAAGGGAGCGGGGGAGAGCCTCTTCCCGTAGTTGGGAGGCCGAGGAGGGGCTGCCTGTATCGCGGGGACGAAGCGGTGGCAATTCTCGTAATTTCAAATGAAAGACAGGGGCAGAAGAGTCTTTTTTGGAAGAGGGAGCTAGCGTCCATTGACTTCTTCGCTTTGCGGTGGCAGAGTCTGTTATTTCTCCGAACCGCCAGGGGCAAAAAGGTCAATCCACGGCAGACGGATTTTGAGGGTGACGAACGGTCCCAATCTTTTTAATAGTATAGATTTCCATGATATTTAGTGGATCCAAAAATATTTTTATGATGTCTATAGTATTTTCCATGATTTTAGTGGACTAAAAAATGTGGTTCTTATTTTTCTAGTATTTCCATGATTTTTAGTGGATTGAAAAATGGTTATCAAGAACCCTCTAGGGTAATTTTGAAGCATAAGGAAATGGTTTTCGAGACCCCTCGAGGGTCATCGAGAACCTTCGTGGGGCATCTTGAAGCCTAGGAAATTGGTTGTCGAGACTCCTCGAGGGTTGTAGAGACCCCTCAAGGACTACTGAGACCCCTCAATAACCCTCGAGGGTTGTCATGAACCCTCAAGGGTTAGTTTTAAGCCTAGGGAAACGTTTTTCGATACCCTTCGAGGGTTTTCAACAATCCTCGCGGGTCATTTTGAAGCTAATACGTCAGAACCGTATCTATATATTTTGATGCTACATGCTTATTTTATATCATTTGTCTTATATTTTGTCTACACTTTGAGGTGTTTTTATACACTTTCTGGAACTAACCTATTGACAAGATGCCACAGTGCCAGTTGCCTGTTTTCTGTTGTTTTGGTTTCAGAAAGCTAAAAAATGAATATTCTCGGAATTGGACGGGACAAAATCCAAAGTTCAGATTTTTTCGGGAGCGATACAGAAAATTGAAGACAAGATGGAGGAGGAAACCAGGGTGGCCACACCCTAGGTGGGTGCGGGCCCACCCTAGGCCGCGCCCACAAGGGTGTGGGCCCCTGGAACTCCACCGACCTTGCCTCCTTCGCCTATAAGAAGCCTCCGACCCGAAAACCCTAAATCATCCAGAAGAAATCCACGAAAACCTCCGTAGCGCCGCCGCCACCGAAGGGGAGATTCGAGGGATAGAAAGTCTCTGTTCCGGCACCCTGCCAGGACGGGGAAGTGCCCCCGGAGCCATCTCCATCAATCTCCATCGCCATCTTCATAACCGTTGCTGATTCCTATGATAAGGAGGGAGTAGTTCTTCCTCGAGGTTAAGGGCTCTATCGGTAGCTATGTGTTTATCTCTCTTTATGCATGGTCATACTATGATCATGAGCTTTGTAATCAAGTAGATCTACCGTGCTACTCAAGTGCTTTAATAGATATCTGTTCTCCCCATGTGTGTGAAAGTGACAGCGTGCACGCCATGGTGGCACTTAGGTTTGAGTCTACATAAATACTCTTAATTCTTTAATAGATCTATGTTTTTCCCACGTGTGTGAAAGTGACAGTGTGCATACCGTGTGTGGCACTTGGCTAGATTGAATATTTGTTATGATTTATATTTGGAGTTGGATGTCTCTATGAAATTATGGTGTTTGTTGGAACCATCTAGCGCTCAAGGTGACAGTGTGGGGTTATCTAGATTGGGAAAGACAGACTTTGAGGAGTGTTGTTATAGCCCTATCATGGATTAGAGTGTCCAATCGAAGAGTAGTTAAGAGTAGTATCATTAAGAGAAGATATTTATATGAGAGAGTGTTCACTAGTGAAAGTATGATCCCTAGGCCTTGTTTCTAAACATTAAAACATCGTTTGCCTCTATATCTGTTGTATGTTTTCTTGTTTTAGTCTTACCTCACCGTCAAGCTATTTTCTGGCACCGTTACCACTTGTATTTCACTATCTCTTCGCCGAACTAGTGCACATATACATCTGACAAGTGTATTTGGTGTGTTGGGGACACAAGAGACTTCTTGTATCTTGATTACAGGATTTATTGAGAGGTAATACCTTTGACCACTTCCTCCCTGAGTTCGATAAACCTTGGATAATCCACTTAAGGGAAACTTGTTGTTGTTCTACAAACCTCTGCACTTGGAGACCCAACAACTGTCTACAAGAATAGAAGTGCGTACACATCAGAAGCCTAGGGAAATTGTTGTCGAGGCCCCTCGAGGGTCATTTAAAATTTCCACAACATAAGGGTTCAATTTTGCAATTTCTAAAATTTATAGGCCATTTAAAATTGCCACAACATAAGGGTTCAAATTTAGCAATTTATACTACACTAGAAACTTTAATTCAAACGATTGTGGACACAACAGAATGAAGATAATTCACATGCACAACAACACAAAGGGGTTTAAATATAGCACTACCACCACAACAAAAATAGTTCAACAGAAACATACACATGGAAAGCTAAATAGATAGAGTTCACTAAGTGGTTCACCATACTATATGTCAACATTATAAATCACTCATCATAGAGTGTCTTGGTATTCTTCACATTGTCCTTGAAACCATCATTAGCCTTGAGAAGACCGTAGGGAATGTACTCAAGCCTTTTCATTTCCTCCTTCAGGGTCTCCATTTTGCCATCCAATTTTGCTTGCCTGTCCTTCATTATCTCAGGTGGAGACTTTGCACCTGCTTCAAAACACCCAATTCATTCTTCAACACTTGCACTTCATCCTTCGGCACATCTCTTTCTTTCTCCATCTTTCATAAATCCTTCTCACTATCTTGCTTAATCTCCCTAAAGTTACCTCTGGCACTCTTTCCTTAGTTGCTTCCATGAATTTCTTCGCATAATCTAAGAGATTTGAGTGTTTCTTCTCTATATTTTTAATATCATCGGCTAGCTTCTTCACCAACTTGGAATTCTCAACCACCCTCTCATCAATTCTAGCACTATTGGCATCATAATGCATTCGCCACATCCTACTTAAAGCATGCTTCAGTGTTTCTGGTTTTCTAGCCACTCTTCAACATCTAACCAAGACACAAAGCCACAATTCATGACTTCCTAAAAAAGAAATTATGATATAAATCAGCACCATATACACTACTCTTCAACAATAAAAACACAAGCTACTACACTTATCTGCAAGTCTAGTCTAACATCATTATCTGCATAGAACTCTAAGAAGACAAACAAATAAGTATATGCAAATTTAACATTAAGGTAATGCATCCAACTCAATAACAATTTAATTAGGCTTTTATCTATTGAATTTTTGCACTAATTAACCATTGCACTGCACTATCTACTTTTTAAGAAAACTAGCAAATCTAAGTTAAATAATGCACTGCATTACCTGCAACTGTAAGAACAAAATAAAGTCTAACTATTGGGAATTATCTATTTCATTTGTTTGCAGGTATAACAACAAGCAATTGCGTTGATCTAGGGTATTTAGGGTATTTATGTGTACTTGTTTGAACACCTAACTGCATTTATATTCATCTAACCAATGTAGCAAACAGATTAAGCACGACACAGTGCATAGTATTTGATAAATCGCAAATAGAACTTACATTCCCAACTGGACACATGTAAAGTCTATCACCTATGTTCGTCCCTTCAAACAACACACACTTTTATGGAACAAGCATGTGCACGCGACACACCTCAAGACAGTCCACCATAGAAACAAACAGAAATTGCAAATAAATCTGGTTTAATATGTGTAAATCAAGGTGAAATCCGAAATTCTCAAATCAGAATCAGACCCTAACCCTAAAAAATGGGGAATTTACCCCTAATAGGAATGACGATTTGCCGTCGTTCCATCTAGGCATTGCAACAACAGACGACGAAGGGCGCACATGGACCACGGGTGTCGATGGCTCAACGACGGTGCGGTAGCGATAGGCTCGCTCCACTGTGGCAGGAAGGGGAGTGAGTATAAGAGTGAGTTAACAATACTGGTCAATTGGGGAGGACATTATGTCCGCGCGACCTAATAGTGGGCCCCACAATGGTCGTTGACAGTGTGTGAAGGCCGTATCGAAGTGCCATCTCTCGGTGCCACGTGAACCTGAGCTCAGTGTGTGTTTTGGTGTCAATCCCTGTTAAATTTGGATTTAGTGTATGTTGCAACAGAAAAATCACAGTAAAGTGGTCATATTTTATCACACCTTCGTAACGTCGTGGGTTTGGAGAATTTACATGACAAAATGGTGGTTTTATGCTAATAACTCTGGAGCATCATAAGTCTCACACTATGTTCTTGTTCTCTATTTTGCACTATCAAGTTTAGAGTTTCAGAGTTTGGCGACTTCAATATTAGGAAAGAACCGATCGTCATTGACAAACCATTATGTTGGGTGCGCAGACGCAGATCTCCAGAGAGACATCGTTTCGACTGACGCATCGATAGGCGTTGGCGCGGAGGTTAAAGTTGATAGCGCTAGGCCACAATGGCATTTCCTCGAGAGGGTGGGTAGAAGGTACGCCGCGAGAGAAGGAGGGGGTGGAGAGTTGATGATTGGTAGTCATGGCGGCGGACAACGTGGGTGGAGAACGTATGATATTCACCCATTAAACCGGTGCAGCCGGTGCACACCTAAAACATACATGCAAATATTTTGCAACTATATCTAACACGTAGATATAGTGTGCTTCAATTATATCACAAAGTTTTAAAGAAAAATTTCACACATCTTGAGAAATAAAAATAATTTTTTTGGCTCTCCTAGTATTAATGGGCTCAATCCATAGCCCAACTTGAAATACGGATTATTGATAGTATTTTTGCCATTTTCTATGCAAGAGTTTTGCGTAGAATTTAAAATTAAAATTGTGTGTCATTAGAGATATACACTCTATCAAATTAAAAACTTATTTTTGACCCAACTTTTCGATGTATGTTTTAGGTTGTATGCACTGGTTGCATCATTTTGATTAATTGGTGCACTAGGTACGTTCTCTACGTGGGTGTCGGCTGCCTATGAGGGAGGGAAAGTGGGACCAAGAAAACAGACGTGCAGTGGCGAAGGGAAGACAGGGCGTGGGACGAGGCCATGGCGAAGAGAGTTTTTTTTTAGAGAGAAGCGAAATTTCATTAAACATCATGCTCAGCTATGTCGCTAGCAACCAGTACATCAATGAACCTCGTTGGTCCAACCAGTACATTCAGTCTCATCCTGAGAACCGAAACGAGCAAGAGAGTGAGCAACATTATTGCACGCCCCGTGGACAATGCGAGAATTGAAACAACTCAAGACTCACTATGCAAACACTCTTAGATCGTGGCTACTAGAGTTTAGAGCTTTCACCAAAGTGTGACAGTCGGAGCATCTCCACTGGCGATGTTAGGAAGGCCATTTCAGGTCGATTTTCTCATTCAGACGGCGAAAACTCGTCTAAGTCATCCAGTTGTGTTTCTAGGATGCCGAATTTCACCGGATTTGGTCCAACTTTCATTCAACGTTTCTAGACCAAACCTGGTGCGCTGGGAACCGCCTGGGAACGCCAGACGCAGCAGAATCGGCGAAAAAAAACGTCGGTGGCCCTGCCCTATGTGAAGCCAAGTCATCCTCATCTCGTCGTCTCGGCTCCCGCAACGGACCGCCGGGCAATGACTGCCCTTTTCATTGGTCATGCATCACCGTAATGGCGCGCCACCGCCACCCCGCCTTCCCGTTGTTTCCTCTTTTCCCGCCCACGCCGCTACACCCTTCCCGTCTTCGCCTTCCTTTCCTCTTTCGGCTATAAATGCCGACGCCCTCGCCGGTGTTTCCATAACACACACTCTCACCTCCCATTCCCCACCAACAAACTCCACCTTCGGCGATGATAAGAAGAGCCCGGCGGCAGCAATGGCGGAGAGGTACCCCGGCGATCCGGCGGCAGCGACTGGCATCGGTCGGCGTTCTCTGCAGCCGTGGGAGGCACGGCTGCTTCACGACACCGGCTACCCGGCGCCGTCGTACTTCCGATGCCCGCCGACCTAGAAGCTCAGCGCAGGCGGCGTGTTGGTGCCGCCGGTGCTGAAGGACGCCGACATTGACAAGGAGATCCAGGCGGTTATCGCGGCCATGGAGGATCTAGAGCTCGCCGAAGACCCCCGGCAACCTGGTGTACGGGGAGAACTTCTTCATCGAGCGTCAGAACCAGTAGCTGGACGCCTACAACAGGGCTAGCACACCGCCAAAGCGGCACAACGCCACCGAACACCGTCGGTGGTGCAGCGCACCAGGTCGGATGCCCGCGGTCGTCCTCGAGCACATCACCGCCGGCGACCGCCCTAATTTGGGCTACCCTCATCGGTCGCCGTTGTCGGCCCGCCCAGCGTCGTGCGGCATCCAACTGGATGCCGAGGAGGATGGTCTCTCTCTCTTCGTCTTCCTCGGCGTCTGCGTCGCTCTCCTCTGGGCCAGCGCCAGCACAGTCGCCGCGTGCCACGCCTTCGCTCCGGACGGCCGGTGAAGCGGGAGGTGGAGTCGCCGATGCGCTCGCCGAAGAGGACGCTCTCACGCAGCCTCGTCATCAACGAAGGCCGCGTGTGTGGCATCCCGCAAAAACCACTACTAGAAAATCGCGTTGTTTTTTGTGCATTGCATCATCATGACCGCATGCTCATGTCATCATGCCACATTACATTTGAGCATCGTCATCATCTTGCATTCGCTTGCATAAAACTATTTGCGGAAAAACCTAATTTGTTTTCCAAACGCCCCGTCTTTAATTCAAAACCAAAACCCGGGTCTCCGGAATATTTTTGTTTTGTTTTGACTAACCACGGTTTGCAAACGGTCTGTTTAAAATAAATAAAATATTGCATTATTTTTTTAGTGGGGCAGTCGAACGGGCCGAATCGACCCGAACGACCACCCCCGGTTCCAAATCGGTCCGCCTAATTCCTAAACCCACCCAACCTAATCTACCCACAACCCCTCCACCTCACCCCCACCTATCCCAGGCTGCCACATCACCTTGGCCATCCCCCCTCCAACCAAAATCTGCCACTTGGCCCTCTCTCCCTTTCCTCTCTCTCATCACACAACCCACCCCCCCCACACACAACACACACACGCACACACCGCCGCACAGGCTCCCCTGTCCCACCCGCCCCTGGCCCCTGCCCACGTCCCCACCTGCCCACCCACGTGACCCGGCCCCGACCCCATCTTCCTCCTCCCGCGGTGCTCCCCACTGCCACCGCCTCGCACTGCCCGCCACCACCCGCCTCGCCTCTCCTCCTTGCCCAGACGCCCGCCCGCCTCACGGCCATCGCTCCCGCCTGCAGGCTCAAGCTCCCCGACGCCTCCCTGACGGCGCCGCCCTTCTCCGTGTGACGGCCGCCTGCTCTCAAGGCCTCCTGGCCATGAAGCCGCCTCCGCCTCACGATCCTGCGCCTGACCTCCACTCGCCAACCACCGCTGCCTCCTCCGCCGGGCCGAGCTGCCAGGGCGAGCTCCACGCCTCCCGACCCAGCTCCACCGCCCGCTGCCGCGCCCGCTGCCCAAGACCTCCTCCAACCGCTGCCCGCTGCCCCTCGCCGCCTCCTCGCCACCCGAGCCGCAGCGCCGCCGGCCCCTCCTTATTTCAACCTCGCCGCCACGAGCCCTCGGGCCCCTCTCGCCACCGCAGCCGCCTCGCGTTCCGCCTCGCCGCCACGGCCCGCGCCGCCACGGGTCCCTCGCCTCCCGCGGCTCGTCCTCGAGCGGCCCCACGCAGATCTGTGGTGCTCTGCCTCCTGGCCGCAGCGTGGCCCCTCTCGCCGCCTCTGTTGTCCTCGCACTGCAGGGACCCCGTCCTCGAGCTCATCAACAGCTGTGGCGTCGCTCTCCTGTGTCCTGCACCCGGTGGCCGCATCGCCTTGGTCTTCGACAAGGAACCGTCAAGGTCGTCTAGATGGATGTCAAGTTCCCCTTCTCGTACCGCACCCTCGGGACCACCAAGTTCGTCTCGGGCCCTTATCTCGTCGACAAGTTCTTCGCAAAGGACCAAGACCGGAAGCACTGACGAACCATAGACAAGACCTTCATCATGGATGACAAGTACCACAACATGGCCTCGAAGACCGCGGATACGACAAGTACCCCCTCTCGGATCCGAGGACCGAAGATGCCCCGAACGCCAAGACCGCCGACAACGGAACCGTGATACCCCAAGGTCTTCTTCCCCGATCCGATCCCGAAGACCGACCCCGGCGCCGAAGCCGAGAACCCCGACAAGAACCACGACACGGATGTTCCGAGTTCTCCATCGAGGAAACCAAGGTCGTCGACATGGAACCGTAGGACGTCAAGTACTTCACCCCGGACACCGAGACCCCGAAGCGACAAGTGCTTCAGCCCGAACGATAGGACCGACAGCATGGCCCGACCATCGCGAATGCGCCAAGACCACCTCCGCTATCCGAGAACGATCTGTCGAACCCTGGACCCTGAGACCGAACCCCGAACCCCGGAACCCCAAGGCCGCCGAACCCTAATGTGTGCACCCCTTCCCGACACCCTATTTTATAATATAATAACAACTTGTCGCATATTAATTGTTCATGCATGCATCCTTGTCATGTGGTTGGGGGCCTTATGCCGATTCACCTAATAATTAAATATGGGGCCCATATGCGGGCAAATCTAGTCTCATATTGGCCTCATTTAAATTTGTGTAGCGAACCGGTGCTATCTTTTGCCATGCTAAAACCACATTTAATTTGCGGGGTATATAAATAACTAGAACCATATATTTAACTGTCGGGACCCTGGTTCCGCTTAATACTGCCCAATTGCATCGCACCTTTGCCATGTCATCCATCATGCATGCATCATGCCGATATTTTGCCGTAGTATTAAATAGTGCATCCGGTGTTTCTTCTAGCGTTTTGCTTCTTCGCGGATAAGGCCGTTGAGTTGATGTGAGCTTCGTCCTGATCTTCGGATAAATCTTCGGCAATGCTTTTCAGGCGAGCATCTCCCCCTTTCTACCTATCTTACATTTATAGTATTTATTCCCTCCTGTTGATCTATTGCTATCTGTGTGCTCTAGTTTTCGTACCGTGATATCCCTTGCAGCCTTATATTGCCTTGGACACACCCTATTACCTGTCGTTTGGTAGATAGTTGGACTTGTGCGTCGTAGTCGCTTGCTCAAGCGCTGTTGCGTGTCGTCAAGTGCCACAGTTGTTGGTGTATTGCCGCATGTTGATGTTGGAGATGATCATGGCTTTACTTTTCGCTCACTTTAATTCCTGTTTAACAACTAAAATTGGAGTAAGCAGAGGCATCGGTGTGTGATAGATAATATTTGGTTTTCGACCGCCCACTTGTGTCCCGTAGGACCCCGAGTACTTGATACCTGTTCCTTGATTTATCGCGCTATCCACATCCGGGAGGATTATGGGACCCCGAGCGAGCTTGATTCATCTTATTTCTTGGGGCCACAAACTAGTTTGAGGTTTTATTTACGATCATGTACTTATGCCATGCTTTATCGCTTTATTTAAATTGTGCGATAGCACCTGCACTGTTTAGGATCGGGACACGATTCATGGTGTCGACAAGCCCGCTTTTGGGTTCCCGCTCGTTCACCGTCTACCCAAACCTTGAGTCCGTCTCGAGTCACCGCTTGCTATGGTCTACTCAATGGGGTGGCCTGAAATAATTCTGAATCCTGTGATTGCTTTGTCGTGAAAGCCTCGTTGGGTTTTGATTTGGTTTTTCCGAGGTTGATCGAGTGTGTGTTGCTATTTGTGCACCCCGGCCGGGTTAAAACTTTCTGAAAGCCGTGTCCGCGGATATGGACGACTTGGAGCACAGTATCTCGATCATAGACAAGCATAACTAAAGTTTATTGCTATAAATTTGACTTTATAATGACTAGTAATCAGCTTCACTATAATGGAATGGCTAACTAATACTGCCCACAATTGCTTGTTTGGAGTGTCGCTTGCGACCATTGTACCTGATTAGTAAGTATTGCAACTACAACGGAATGGCTTAATAAAAGTACCAACAACTGCTGGGTTTTGGGTTATCTCATGCTCTCTGCATCTGATTAGTAAGTGTTGCAACTATAACGGAATGGTTAACTAAAACGGCCCACTGCTTATTTTATCAGGATGATTATCTAAACCTGACTAGTAATTGCTGCAACTATAACTGAAGAAGTAAAACGGCCAACTGTGTGAGTTCCTCGGTTGACTTCCTCGTTTGGTCTCGAGGGGGAAATACCAGGATGGGTTTTGTTTGGTGATAGCATCAGGTTGGCTCCGAATAGGTCTTTCTTACCCCTCTCTAATAGTCGCCAGTTGTATTGAGTCTCTATAGGTTGTTTAGTGCATGCTGCCGCTGCCGCTTCAGTCCACCATACCTATGTAGGCGAGGACCACCGAATTCTAGCCTCGCCGTGTACTGGCCTCGATCGACGCTCCTCTTTCCTTTTCCTTTGTCGGCACCCTTTTGTTTAAGCAGGTTTTGAGATCGACGTCGTTAGTGGTTACCCTTCCGCTTGGCACAGGCAGGGTTACGGACGCCATTGGTTATTCTTCAGGGCTCTTAGCCCCATTTGCATCTTGTCCGTAGTCGGACGCTCTATCCTTTCAAGGTGATTTGGATCTTTGTATATTATATCTGTATTCTTGACTCTTTGAGTCGCTGTTGTATATATATCTGTTCTGTGGGTCCCATCGAGGACTGTTCTGTAATGTTATTACTTCGTTTTCCACCCGCACGAAAGTGCCTGGTGGGCACATTTGAATCGTTTCTATGCGGGTTTGGCGGGTTTCGCTAAAACTTGCATAGGTCCGATTCTGAGGGTGTTACAGCGTGCCATCACCGCCGACCGGCCGGCTTCGCCTGCGCACGCCGAAGACCGAGCTGGCAGACTAGGTCATCCATGAAGATTGCGTTGGAGCGCTCCCTGAATGACATGCCGCCCATGCAGGCCCCCGACACATGTGCCTGGTTCAGGGCGTATTGGGAGCGGGAGGAGGCTGACCGCGTTCAGCGTCTGCAGGAGCATGCCGAGCGCGGCGCTCGCCGGCAGCGCGCCTACCAGGGCGCGCCGCTGATAGTCCTCAACGACTACAAGAGGAGGCCGGGCCCTCCTTGCAGCCATGGCGCTACGGCGACGTCGGCCAGGGCAGCTAGTGTCCATCACAGCCGTCGAGCGACAACGATGACGATGACGACGGGACCCAGGACGCTGACTACACCTGCTTATACCGCAACTTTGGCATGTGAACGATGCGCCCGACATCGACATCGCCTAGTAGTTATTTCTACATGGTTTTATTTTTTTTCTTTAGTCTACTGTAGTCAAAATTCGAGTGCATGTCCAAATTTGACATAATGTATGAAACTCGACTATATATTAATGAAATTGTCTATATTCGTCTAGATTTTGTCAAGTTTGCTTAAAATTTGGCCAAAACTGAAAACTGTCTAAAAATACGAGTTGTAAACTGGACATTTTTAAGCCGAATGCTACATCTGCGCTAAATAGGGCCGGAATTGGGCCTGAGAATGCCGAACTCTCGGACTCAAAAATAATTCTGTTTGAAACCCAGCGCAGGGGCGAAGAGAGTTGGGAGTGTGAGCAGCGAGCGCGTTCCAGAATAGAAAGAGGTCCGCACGGCACGCGCACGGCCTAATCACAAAACACGCACAGTTGAAATTTGTTTGGAGGTCGGTGCCTAGCCGGAGTCCGATTTGTAGTCTGGAACACTCGAACATGCAGCAGCAACGGAAGGAAACGTGTGTGTGTGCTAGGAGGCAGGGCGCGAAACAGGGGTGAATGCCGGTTCAGAGTCGAAGTCGGAGTCCCGTTAATGGAGTAGTATATCAGTACTAGTATGGAATAGACCTAATGGATACATCGAGTGCCTAGGCTGTTGGAAGTGATCCAGATTCCAGATGGCCTGCCTGCTGGTGCCCTACTTCGCGCAGCCATGGTGCGCACCGCCGGCGCCGTTTCATCGGCTGCCGCCGGCGGCATCGTACCGGCCCCGTCCTACTCCTCCTCCTCGCCCCTCCTCGCCGCCTTCGCCGGGCCCGCCAAGCTCCCCGCCGCTCTCGCCGGAGGCGCAGCCATTTCAGCCGACCCAGACGCGTATCACGGTGCAGTGGCTGCCTCCTCCCCCTGGCTGGGTCAAGCTTAACTTTGACGGCTCGGTGTACTACGACGGGTCCGGCCGGGCAAGCATCGGCGGCGCCATCCGGGACTGCAGCGGCCGCCTGGTCGCCGCGTTCGCCGAGCGTACGGAGCACGCGTCGGTGGGCATCGTGGAGGCGCGGGCGCTCATCCACGGGCTGCGGCTCGCGCTCAAGTGCTTCCCGGGACAGCCGCTGGTGGCGCAGGGCGACGATCGGGTGCTGGTGCGGCTCCTGAACCGCGACGACACATACACACGCATACCGAAGGCCATGGAGGACGAGATTCGCACGCTGCTGGGCTGCTTCCCGGACCACATGGTGGAGCACATCTTCCGCGAGGGCAACCAGGTCGCCGACGCCCTCTGCCACGAGGCGTACCACCGGTCCTCCGGGGATGGGGATTCGTGGACGGTGCCCCGCGCCATCTTGGAGAAGGTGCAAGACGACGCCAACGGCTATCGGCACCAGCGGATCCGCAAGGTGTGACAGAGCTCCGATCCTAGGTTTCTTGGAGCAAGGAAGGCGTACGAAGCGGCTGGCTGATCGGCTGATCCAAGAACGTGACCACCGGAGGGAGATGCGTTCAACTACGAGCCTGTCGGGAACTCGGCGTGCTGATCCAAGAACGTGACCGGACACCGGAGGAACCAAGCGACGGAGCGGCGGTCGGCATGGCATGCTGATCCAAGAACGTGCCAGGTCGGAGCGAGATCGAGGGCTCCAACATTTCAGAAGATGATTAGCTTGTTGGAGACTGGATCGACATAGAACGACTCGATCAGCTCAATGGTTCATACGAATCGTAGATGAGGGAAAAGTAATCCTTGATTGTACAAGTGCATTTCTTTCCTCTCTAGCTAGATGGATCAATTAAGGATGTAAGACGATGATGTAGTGACAATTGACATGCTTGTCTGTAGTAGTACAAATCTTTGTATTGTATATGGGTCCATTGATTCATTATTCAGGATCGATGTGCAACGATGCAGTGGTGACAAGTAACGTTCCTGTCTCGATGAATTGAAAGCCTAGTTTGTGTATTGATTGACTATTCAATATGTATACCAAGAATACTCCTACTACCCGGCTGGGCGTCTGATCTTGCTATTTGTTGTTGAGTTAGGGCAGGTGCGTATGAACCTATTATGAAAATATATAAAATCAAATTTCAAGATATTAAAAATCTGAAATAAAATTTCACACATATATATCCACACATTCTATGTTCCCACACAGTTTTTAGGGAAAAGGTGGTTTTATGTAGATTGCGTACAAAGACAAAAAAAATGACTTTGAATAGTCATGTTGGAGCATTGAAATTTACAAAAATTATCTTTTTCACACGAGCACAGAAAAATTATTACTTGCGCGAAAATAGAATGTCCGGAAGTACATGCAATTTTTATTTGAATTTTTCAAAATTTTGGAATGCGTTTTCAAACAATGGGTTCACATGCACAAAGCTCGTTCTTGCTTACTTCTAGTCTACTACTACCTCCGTCTTCTCCATTTAGCCTCAAGACATCACCGACAAGAATTTCCTATCGCGATTTCGGCTCAGCCCCGTCTTTGTTTGGAGATTTTTAACATGCGGCCCAAAAGTTGAAGCGCCAATGCAACACGGGGTTCGACTTCTCGGTATTGGATCACGATACTCAAGTTGGCATGCCAAAATGCTCAGAGGGTCTTTTTTGGCACGAATTCAACAAAACGTTCGAACACAAGAAAACTCGCTAACGCCCGTCAAATTGGGCCCCTCCTGTAAGTTTTGACTGTTAAGTCGCTGCCATCCTGGCTGCCATGTAGACTTGCAGCATTGGCGTCCTCGTGTTCAAGCGTTTTTACGCGGCCTTCTTCTTTCCCAAAGGGGCGACCTGTGGTCGCCGCCATGGCACGGAGCTCGGAGGGAATTCCTTCAGCAGCGGGATCCGGCACACGGCCAAACCTGATCGGCCCCACTCTCCTCCTCCCGGACTGGAGCTCGGCCCATGGCACGGCACCGGGACGAGATTCCGGTCTTGTTGTCCTCCTTCAGAATCCAAGCTTGTCGTCGCCGTGGTAGCACCCGCAACAGCCACGACGCCTTACTCCTCGAACCCTAAGACCACATCCACTTTGTTTGGCACAATGCCAACAAAGTGAAATTTCACCAAGTTTTCTTCTTGTGATTGTGGTAGAAGAACATGTACCGATATGTCGTTTACTAAATTTTATTTTCAAATTAGTAGCTCTGTGATGAAGAAAAAGAGAGAACCTAAATCAAATGACGATGAAGACCATAGTCTGTACTTTGCATTGCATCAACAAGGGCTCGTTAACGAAGCATGTTACCAAGAGAGTGGACTTCATCAGCCATTGCCAAAACTATGGAAACAAATCCATAAGCGATTGAATGCAAATACGTGAAGAGAAGCTAGATCCATGTCATCAATCATCAATAGGTGGCACGTTCTAGTGATGCGTTCAAATGCGTACACCATGTATCATTCATAACAATATAACACTATCGGCAGTGTTACTAGTTGTTCGTACGAACGAGCTATTCATTTTATATGTTCGTGGCACCTTCCATTCCTGGATAGTAAATTAGAACTGCAATTAAATTAAAGTAGTTGTTATCCCCAGAAAAATGTTTGGTATACACATGACCATTGTCTATTTTACAAACACTTTGCTTCATATGATGTAAAAATTCTCAGCACAGGAGTAGATGCTTAGACAATTCATAATAAAGAGTATGCAACTAAGTGTAATCAATAGTCATTGCAAGATATGAAGAGAAACCAACTGAATAATAATAAGTAGCATGAAACATAAACATAAGCAACATTGCAATGCCCATAATAAGGTATGATAGAGTGGTATCTCGCTTGCCTTTGTTTGAAGAGCATAATATAAATGCCAAGGCACCTCAGAAGTTCACATGAAGACTAGAAGTAAAGATATCGGAGATACAAGCATCAAAGTCATGACATAATTAACCAAGTTTTGGAACAAACACAAGAATGACAACTATGCTCTCAAGAAGGTGCTCATAGAATAAGTGGTGACTCAACAAAGTTGTGAAAATGGTTTTGAAAGGTTTGAAAGGCTTCCCAATGCTGAAAGGAAGGTACTCATTAGCTTTGAGCTCGCATTTACCCTATCATAGGCATCTTCATGTGGTTAAGGTGAAAGTGAGGTCCACTCTGAATCATATGCTTGACAGATCATAAACTGGAAATCTCAAGTCCCTTGAGTACGAGGGCCGCTCCGCATGCTACTCAACTTTGGTCACCTGCAAGTTCTTATCATTGTAAATACATGCATATCATCAAGAACCGCCAACGGGGTACCCCTTGTACATGGTATAGGAGCTTTCCCATAACCAAAATGACAAGGTAAGCACACAACGAGCATCTCAACAATCTTTTTATTTACCATATGCATAACTTTTTATTGAGGATGCTTCATAGATTCTCATTATGGTGATGCTGCAAGTTTCCACCATGATTAGGCATGGCTTAGGCTAGCGGCCCAGGGATTTCTCTAACACAACGTATAGACTCCATGAACTCACAAACTCCTCTTTTATTTCACATCGTCGACATCCGTAAACAAAAGAGCAAAGTATCAACTAGATGAGATATCCAAAAAGTGTTCAAAGCGTTCCCCGCGACAACACGGTTCTGCTGACTCCCATCATATAATTAGCAAGCATATAACTTTCATGGACTAGTCATAATGGTTCAAGATTATTAAGCGTAAAGAATAAAGTGTGCCATCAAGTTCATGAGAACTTTACTAACTAACTTCTTCAAAACAGACAAACATTTTATTTTGGAAGAAAACATGGCATATATAATATGCGCTGAAGTAGCAAATGATGCTAATAGGTAGGTATGGTGGACATGTTCGAGATATTCCCAAGAGGCAATAAAAAGTGGTTATTATCATATCTTCATGCTTATGATAAATGTTTACATACCATGCTATAATTGTATTAACCGGAAACATTAGTACTTGTGTGATTTGTAAACATAAAAGAATCCCTAGTAAAGCCTCTTGTTAAACTATCTTGTTGGTTAATATATGATCATGGTTTACTGATCATGAACATAGAGATGTTATTAACAACAGGGTCATATCATTAGGAGAATGATGTGATGGACATACTCCTATGGTTAAGTGTAGCATAAAGATCAAGTCATTTAATATAGTTCACTTGCTATAAGCTTTCTGATACATAGTAACCTAATTCCTTCGACCATGAGATCATGCTAATCACCATCACCGGAAGGATGCTTTGATGACATCAAACACCACACCATAACTGGGTGGCTATAAAGGTGGCACTGAGTGTTCGGAAAGTATGTGTTGAGGCACATGGATCAAGATTGGGATTTGTCCATCCATATGACGGATAGATATACTCTGGTCCCTCTCGGTGGAGTGTCATCCAATTATCTTGCAAGCATGTGACTGGCTCACAAGGGATCACATATCACGGGAACGAGAAAAGAGTACTTATGAGTAACGAGGTTGAACTAGGTATGCAGAGATACCGACGATCATACCTCAGATAAGTAAACTATCGCGAGACAAAGGGAAATTGGTATCGTATGTAAATGGTTCATTTGATCATGAAGTAATCGTAGAAATATGTGGGAGCCATATGAATTTCCAGATTCCTCTATTGGTTATTGATCGGAGAAGAGTCTCGATCATGTCTTCATAATTCACGAACCGTAGGGAGACACACTTAAGGATTCGATGTTGTTAGTAGATATGGAATGTGAGTAAAGAGACCGAATATTGTTCAGAGTCTCGGATGGGATCCGGGATATCACGAGGAGATCCGGAATGGTCCGGAGAATAAGATTCGTATAAGGAAAGTCCAATTTCGGAGTTCGGGAATGATTCTAGTGTTTTCACCGAAATGTTCTAGAAGGATCTAGAAGGTTCACCGATCCGGAAGGGGAAGGGTACATGGATGTGTCATGACAAAGTGTAATGGTTGCATCATGTCCTAGGTCACTTGGTTGGACACTTTGAAGAGAGAAATCAAACTCTAATTTGAAAGTCAAAAAGGCAGTTTGAAAAAGTCAAATCCCAACATGGTTTCCGAGTTAGGGAGGGTTTCTGAGTTAGGGAGGGTTTCCACCTGGGTTGGAAACACCCTTGGATTACCCCACCTTTATAAGGAGGGGTAGGGGCGCACCCCAAGGTATCCCCCTTGCCCTATACGCCCAAGAAAACCTAGGTTGGCCGCCGCCCCCCTCTCTAGTTGTGACCAATCTAGATCTCCTCTAAACCGCTACCGACTAGCTAAACACTAGTTGCTAGCTACCTCGAAACCTCGGCCCTCTAAACCCTAGATCACCGGGGCTCCCTCTACTCCACCATACTCGCTCCGTCTTAGGCGAAGCCCTGCGGGATCTCCCCTCTACTTTCGACACCACGCCGTCGTGCTGCCGGAATCGCGAGGAGAGAGCTACAACCTCCGCTGCCTGCTGTAACAGGGGAGAGGAAGGTCTTCATCGAGTACTGTACGTGTGACCGACTGCGGGGGCGCTTCCGAAATGCGGAGACGAAAGGATCGTCTACGCGATCTTGATATCGGTAAGTGAACGACTACATCACCCGCGAGAATCTGCTCTCGTTAACCGCTTTGGATCTTCGAGGGTTAGTACTCTATCAACTTGTTGCACCGAACTAGTAGATAGATCTTGGCTTGATCATAGATTAGATCTTGATTGTGTGTTCATGCGGTAGAAATTTTTTGTTTTCCATGCTACGAACACCTACAGTGGTATCAGAGCCGTGTCTATATGTAGATTTGTTGCACGAGTAGAACACAATGGTCATTGTGGGTGATGGTGCTTTTATTATCAATTGCTTCTTGTCTACTTTGCATCTTGCGGTATGGTGGGATGAAGCGGCCCGGGCTAACCTTAGATGACATCGTTCATGAGACTTGCTCCACGCTCGACATGCAACTTGTATTGCATAAGTGGCTTTGAGGGTGTCTGTCTCTCCCATTGTAGTAAAGATTCAATTTACAACGGGCACTTGATAGTTCAAGCATCAACGTCGTGGTTCTTGTTCGTAAGTTAGAACGACACTTATTGAAAGCACCAAACCACGTAAAACATGCAAAACAAATTAGAGGCGTCTAACTTTGTTTTGCAGGGGTGTGCTGTGATGTGATATGGCCATGATTGTGATTATATATGATGTATGCAATGTTCCTTATTGTAAGTCGGCAACCGGCAGGAGCCATATGGTTGTATTTTAATTTCGTCTAGACCTGCATGTCTATTATTCAAAGTAGTTGTAATAGTTGATGCTGGTGGATGACAACCATGGAGCGGCGCCATTGACCTTGACGCCACACCTGTGATGATGGAGATCATGTTCGTGCTTGAAGATGGAGATCGGAAGCACAAGAAGAAAGGCCATATCATATCACATTTTTGAATTGCATGTGATGTTAATCCTTTTATGCATCTTGTATTGCTTAGTTCACGACGGTAGCATTATAAGATGATCCCTCTCAAAAAATATCAAGTTATAGAGTGTTCGTCCTTAGTATGCACCGTTGCCAAAGCTCGTTGTTTTGAAGCACCACGTGATGATCGGGTGTGTTAGATTCTGCGAGTGTATACAATGGGAGCAAGCCAGATTTGCTCATGCGGAAGCTAAGGTTTGATCTTGACGAGCCTAGCATGTACAGACATGGTCTCGGAACATGGAATACCGAAAGGTAAAGCATGAGTCATATAGATGATATGATGAACATGATGATTGTTCGCCTTTGAAACTATATTATGTCACGTGATGATCGGACTTGGTGTAGTGAATTTGGTTCGTGTGATCACTAAAACAATGTGAGGGATATTGTTTTGAGTGGGAGTTCAATATCAATATGAGTAAAAGTTGAAAACTATTTATCATAAATTAAATCAAAGTAAATTTGCATAGTTGTTGTAGTCATTGGCATCCGTTTACCACCTTGCGCTTAGTTATAATTGAGATAACAGAACTATAGAATTCTGGTTAGTTACTTTACGAACTGGCATCGTATTGTTTTGAAGTGTTAATCTAAAGTTTAAAAGTCCTATTGAAAACTTTCAGTAAGTTCCGGTTACTCCGTGAAGTTTAATAATTGGTATTAAATCAAGAGTGACAATTCCAGTGTTAGTATATAAGTATCATGTTTGTCTCCATGATTCTTGATATTCAAAAGATTGTTTTAATATCAAGGTTATCTAGCATCTGAAAGAGTTGTTTCAGAAACCATGATGTGTGGAAGATATTGTGATATCTAAAATGATGTTTTGGTTGCAACATGAGAGAGTATAATATCACAAAGTTTATGTTCTCATATTTGATGAGAATTTTAAAAAGGTTGGAGACGCTTGTCGTCCTAATCCTCCAAAAGGTTTTGGATAGCAACATTATACTCGCGATTCACCGTTATAAGCTAAAAGTAGCTTGATCATGAATAGTTCCATGATAAGGGTGAATATTTGATAAAATGTTTACTATACTAAAATATTTCTAAAGACTGGAATTTGAAAGAACACCAAGTATTTGATGATGGTGATCTACTTCAAAGTACAAGTCCAAATACATTGGTATTTAACTATACATGCTTTGGACTATGTGTCATGTGTATGGATCCACTATTGATGTTGATAGATTCTTTCGAACAGAAAAGGAAATACTGAAAGAGAATCTCAGAAATATATGGCAGAAAAGAAAAGACTAGAATTGTTCAGCTTAGGTATATAGAGGATATACATGTTATGGCTATATTCTTTGTTGATGAAATAATGTGATTCTTAAGTATTGGATACTGAATTTGTTGGTGTGAATCGTCATACGAAACAACACAATTCATGAACTACAATGGCCTAAGTAACTAGCAAAATAATATGTGATGATGTTGATCGAGAACAAATAAAGGGTTGTTGTGTTGCTCGTTAACATCAAAGCTTGCCTTCAAGATTTGTTCTATCAGGTATTATGAGAACAAAAGGGTTGTTCAAATAATTGTCGTAATCCATAAAAGATGGATGATTTACAAATCTCGCTGGATAAATCACATCCATAAAAATATTGCTAAAAATGTCGAAAGACAATTGATAAGAAAGATCACTTAGTGTAACACCCTCAGAATCGGCCCTATGCAAGTTTCAGCGCTTCCCGCCAAACCCGCATAGAAACGATTCAAAGGTGCCCACCAGGCACTTGCGTGCGGGTGGAAAACGAAGTAATAACATTACACAACAGTCCTCGATGGGACCCACAGAACAGATATATACAACAGCGACTCAAAGAGTCAAGAGTACAGATATACAATACAAAGATCCAAATCACCTTGGAAATGATACAGCGTCCGACTACGGACAAGATGCAAATGGGGCTAAGAGCCCTGAAGAATAACCAATGGCGTCCATAACCCTGCCCAGGCCAAGCCGGAAGGGTAACCCTGCTAACGACGTCGATCTCAAAACCTGCTTAAACAAAAGGGGTGCCGACAAAGGGCAAAGGAAAAGAGAGAGCGGTCGATCGAGGCCAAGACAGCGAGGCTAGAATCGGCCCTCGCCTACATAGGTATGGTGGAATGAAGCGGCAAAGCATGCACTAAACAACCTATAGAGACTCGATATAACCGCTGCCATCGAGAGAGGATAAGAAAGATCTATTCGGATCCAACCTGAATCTAACACCAAACAAACCCATCCCGGTATTCCTCTCGATACCAACCGAGAAAGTCAACCGAGGAACTCACAGTTGGCGCTTTATTTATTCGATTATCGTTGCAGCAATTACTAGTCGGTATAGATAGTCATCCCGATAAAATAAGCACTTTTAGTTAACCATTCCGTTGTAGTTGCAACACTTACTAGTCGATACAATTAGCATGAGAGATCCCCAAACCCAAAGTTGTTGGTACTTTTATTTAGCCATTCCGAAAGGAAGCGATTACTAGTCATATCGGTACAAGTCAAATTATAACGAAACTTTAGTTATAGTTGTCTATGATCGAGACCTGTGCTCCAAGTCGTCCATAACCGCGACACGGCTTCTAAAGAAAGATTTAACCGCTGAGGGTGCACCAAAGTTTCCACACGCACCTACACCCTTGTTGTCGGATCGGTAGGTACAGGATCACAAAACATACACCCAACGGTATGTCGAAGGGTTTCGGACACGACGCTTCCTGCACCAAAGCAAGCACGGGCCACCCCACTAAGTACACCAAGAAGTCGGCCGGCCCGAGAGACTTAGGGTTTGCGCTGGGTAGAACGACTGGGAACCCGCTTGTCGATACCGCGAAAACACTCCGCTTACCTAAACAGTACAGGTGCTCCTCGCACAATCGTAAATAAAGCAGTAAAGCATGGCATACGTATAAAATGGTAATAAAGCCCCAAACTACTTGTGGCCCCCAGTACAGTACTTGGAATCAGGTACTAAATCGATGGGGTGCCCATACATCCCACATGTGGTTAGCGCGCTCGATCTCGGAACAGGTGTCAAGAACTCGGGGTCCTACGGGACACCAGTGAGCGGTCGGAAACCAAATATTATCTATCACCCACCGGTGCCTCTGCTTTTACCTACTTCAATTTTAGTTATTAAACAATAATTTAATTAAACGATAATTAAAGCTATGATCATCTCCAACATTAAACATGCGGCAAGACTCCAACCACTGTGGTACTTGACGACACGCAACAGCACTTGAGCAAGCGACTATGACGCGCAGGTCCAACTATCTACCAAACAACAGGTAATAGGAGGTGTCCAAGGCAATATAAGGTTGCAAGGTATAACACGGGTACGGAAACTAGAGCATCGCAACACAGATAGCAATAGATCAACAGGAGAGAATAAATACTATAAAAGTAAGATAGGTAGAAAGGGGGAGATGCTCACCTGAAAACATTGCCGAAGGTTCATCCGAAGATCGGGTCGACACTCGCATCAACTCAACGGCCTTATCCGCGAAGAAGCAAAACACTAGAAGAAACACCGGATGCAATATTTAATACTACGACAGAAGATCGGGCATGATGCATGTATGGTGTATGACATGGCAAAGGGGCAATGCAATTAGTTCATATTAAGCGGAACCGGGGTCCCGACATTTAATTAAACGGTTCAAGTTATTTATCTACCCCGCAAATTAAATGTTGGATTAACAAGACAAAACATGGCTTCGGTTTGCTATGCCAATTTAAATGGAGTCCGGAATAAGACAAAGATATCCCGCATATAGACGCCATATTTAATTATAAGGTGAATCGGCATAAGGCCCCCAAACCACACAAATATGTATGCGACATGAATGATTTAATGCAACAAGTTTATATATAGCATTTATAAAATAGGGGCTCGGGAAAAGGTTCACACATCTGGGTTCGGCGATCTTGGTTTCGGGGGGTTCGGGGTCGGGTCTCAGGGTTCAGGGTTCGACGGGATCGGTCTCGGATAACGGAAGTAGCTCTTGTCGCATCCGAGAAGAAGGACTTGGTTCAGCGTCGGGGCGCTTCGGATCCGCCCTGGTCGGTGCCGATCTTGTCGTCATGAAAATCTTGTCGGGTCGTCGGTCTTGGCGTTCGGGACGAAGAACTTGGCGTCCGGGATTTCGACGAGCTTGGCATCCTCGAGGAAGTACTTGGCGTTCGCGTCGGTGTCCTTACCGTCCGGTTTCTCGAGCATCGCATCCGGGAAGGAGTACTTGGTGGTCTCGGAGCGGTTTTGGGTTCGGGTCTTGGAGTCTGTGTTGGAGGGCTTGGTTTCCGTGAAGGGGAGCTTGATGCGGTTGCTCTGGATGCACAAGAGATCTTGTGGAAGTTGCAGATCGCCTCGATGCATAACCATCAGATCGGTTTTGGAGATCATGGACTTGCACCAAACGGTCATGCCACGGAGAACTTGGATACCTGACGGTGCTGCGGGGCATCAACAAAATGCAAGTATACAAGAACAAAGGTACCAGGCAGAGCTAGTATGACACTGTATTCCGGCAGGTTCGACACATGCGCAAGGTCGACGGCCAGGAGAAAAAGGAAGGCATGCAGAGGGTCATCTGTAGCGGCAGCCTTGGCTTTCGCGGCGGCTCCATGGAGAGGGCATGCTGCGCCGGTCGGTGAGGGCAGGACCATGGTGGCGCGCTGCTATCTGCAAGGAGGAGAGCAGAGGTGAGGCGGTCATCTGTGGGCTCCGAGGGAACTGGCGTGGCGGAGATGATGTGGCCGCCAGACGAGGGCGGAGGCGACCGGCGGTTGCCGGGGGCAGAGGCGGCCGAAGTCGGTGACAAGCATGGCGCGGCGTCAGCGTCGCTCGGAGAGGGCGCGAGGAGGACCGCCACGGCGATCTTCGGAGGCGCGGCAGCCGAGGGTGCGAGGAGGTCGCGGCCGAGGAAGGCGCAGGTCGGGCGACGGGCACGACGGAGTGGCGTGCTCGGGCCGCGGGCTAGAGGAGGTGGCGGGAAGGGACGCTCGCGGAGGGGCCCGCCGGCGACGGCGGCGGTGGAGGTTGGTGAGACCGAGGGAGGAGCGACCGGGGCAGGATGGCGAGGAGAGGAGGCAGGTGGCGCCTGACGGCGTGCAGAGGCGGCCCGAACGGAGAGGGGGCGTTGGCCGGAGAAGAGGCGAAGTGTGGCATCCCGCAAAAACCACTACTAGAAAATCGCGTTGAATTTGTGCATTGCATCGTCATCGTCATGCATTGTTGCATAAAACTATGTTCGCAAAGCCGTTTTGTTTTATAAAAAAACGCCCCATCTTTATTAAACGCCAAACCCCCGGATGTTCCGGATAATTTGTTTGTCTAAAATTAGTTATAAAAGCTATTTAAAAATAAATAAAATATTAAATTATTTTTGTTAGGGGCAGTCGAACGGGCCGATTGACCCGATCGACCACCCCAGAAAAAAATATAAATGGCCCACTCGTAAATCCTAAAACTACCCAACTTCCTACCCAACCTGGCCTCCACCTCACCCCGGCCAATGGCCTTTTGACACGTCACCATCTCCCCCTCCTCACCAACCTGGGGCCGCCACTTGGCCACCCCCCTCTTTTCTCTCTCTCTCCTTACCCCACTCAAACCTCTCTCTCATATGCACTCACCCACCCAGCCGCACCACACACTCGCGCGCAGCGCACCGTTCACCCCACCCTCTGCCACCGGGTCCCACGCCCCACTCATCCCCTGGACCCCACCTCGCGACCCCACTCTGGCCCCCGCCTCAAGACACGACACGACGCCCTGCCACGCTCCCGTGCCTCGGGCTTCCTCCACCTCCCGCATCCGCCTCCCTCGCACCTGCCCGCGGCAGGTCGCCCGCGTCCGCCGCCGCACTCACCTGCCCACCCCGGCCCCGACGCGCGCAGCCTCTCATCCTCGCCTCGCCTGGCCTCCACCGCTCGCTTCCCGTGCGTCCCCTCGCCCGCTCTGCCGCCGCCCACCTCTCTGCAGCTCGCCACCGCGTCCGCGGAGCCACCCGTTCTCGCGACCACCGCCCCACCGCCTTCAACCTCGCCTGGCCCGTCCCCTTCCTCCGCCTCCCGCTGCCCACCGCCGCCTGCGCCAAGAGCTCGCCGCCAAGCCCCTCGCCGCCAGCCGCCAGCCGGCCTCGGCCTCGCCCCGGCCGCCTCACCGCCCCCGCAGCCGGCAATCCTTCCACGAGCCCGCCGCCCGCTTCCCGTCGGACTTCGCCAAGCTCGCCTCCTCCGCGCTGCGCCGTCTGCGGCGCCAAGCCGCCGCCACCCGCCGCTTCTCCTGGCGCCTCCTCCGAGCCCAGCGCCGCCGATGGGAGGTCCCCGACCCGACCTCGCCGCCAAGAGCTCGCCTCGGCCCCGCTGCCACGTGTTCCTGCGCGTCCCTGGCCGCGTCGGCCGGTCTCGGCCTTCCCGGGCCCGCTCTGCTGCCGTGCGTGTGCAGCGACAAGACACACGGGCGCCTTCCTGGTGTTGTCAACAGTGGTCCTACGGTGGTGTTGGTGGTACTGCAAGATGGAATCTCGGCATACAATCCTCCCGGTGAGCAAGAGCTGCAAGACGGACTAGTACCCCGATAAGCCATCCGTACATGCGCTGCCAAGACCAAGTTCGCCATCGATAGTTGAAGCCTCGATACCCCGAGCTCTCCTTCGCGGTACCCGAAGACCGATCTTGGGGCGCCATGAACTCCTTCACGGACGTCGAGGACTCCTACCCAGAACCCGAAGTCACCGAGACCCCAAGGTCGACGACATGGAACGGACAAGGTCTACTACATGGACCCTGAAGACCGATCTAGAGCGCCAAGGCCTTCGCAAGGAGTCAGCAAGATCTTCCGGAAACACCAAGATCAACTGCGCGGCCCCGACAAGAACTCCTTTCCACATAGACGCCCGAGGACCGACGCCAAGATCGCCATGGAACGACAAGTGCTTCACCCCGGACACCGAGACCCCGATGCGACAAGTGCTCCAACCCGAACGAGAGGACCGACAACATGGCCGACCATCGCGACGCGACAAGAACTACCCGTTATCCGAGAACGCCCCGCCGAGACCGATCCTCGAACTGGACCCCGAGACCGACTCGGACCTGTCGAACTCAACCCCGCAACCCAAGTTCGTCGAGACCCCTAATGTGTGAACCCCTTTCCCGAAACCCTATTTTATCATATAATAACAACTTGATGCATAATAATTGTCATACTCGCATGCATATCTGTGGTTGGGGGCCTTATGCCGATTCACCGTATAATTAAATATGGGGCCCATATGCGGGCAAATCTAGCCTTATATTGGCCTCATTTAAACATGTGTAGCGAACCGGTTCCATCTGTTGTTTTGCTAAAGAACATTTAAAATGCGGGGTTTCTAAATAACATGAACCACCTAACTAATTGTCGGGACCCCGGTTCCGCTTAATATGATCTAATTGCATCGCACCTTGCCAAGCCATGCATCATACATGCATCATGCCGATCTTCTGCCGTTGTATTAAATATTGCATCCGGTGTTTATTCTAGCGTTTTGCTTCTTCACGGATAAGGCCGTTGAGTTGATGCGAGTGTCGACCCGATCTTCGATTGAACCTTCGACAATGTTTTTCAGGCGAGCATCTCCCTCTTTCTACCTATCTTACTTTTATAGTATTTATTCCCTCCTGTTGATCTATTGCTATCTGTGTTGCGATGCTCTACTTTTCGTACCCGTGATGATCCCTTGCAGCCTTATATTGCCTTGGACACACCCTATTACCTGTTGTTTGGTAGATAGTTGGACTTGCGCGTCGTAGTCGCCTGCTCTAGTGTCATTCAAAGCTGCCACAGCTTGTTGATGTATTGCCGAATTGTTGATGTTGGAGATGATTCTAGTTTACTTATCGTCACTTTAATTTCTGTTTAACAACTAAAATTGAAATAAGCAGCGGCATCGGTGGGTGATAGAAAATATTTGGTTTCAACGCCCACTTGTGTCCCGTGAAGACCCGAGTACTTGATACCTTTTCCTTGATTTATCGCGCTATCCACATCCGGAGGTATATGGGACCCCGAGCGAGCTTGATTCATCTTATTTCTTGGGGCCACAAACTAGTTTGAGGTTTTATTTACTATCATGTACTTCGCCATGCTACTTTACGTATTTAAATTGTGCGAGGAGCACACTGCATCTGTTAGGAATTGTGACCCGTTCGTGGTATCGGCGATCCCGTTGGGGATCTGCTTTACATCGCCGCCCCACAAACCTTGGGTCCGTCTCGAGCTTGCTTACTGCTGGTGTACTACAAGGTGGCCCCAAATATTTCTGAATCCTGTGATTGTTCAGTCGTGAAAGCCTCGTTGGGTTTTGAGTTGGTTTTTCCGAGGCTGATCGAGCG
The DNA here is from genome assembly GCA_030063025.1 of Avena longiglumis. Classification (NCBI taxonomy): domain Eukaryota; kingdom Viridiplantae; phylum Streptophyta; class Magnoliopsida; order Poales; family Poaceae; genus Avena; species Avena longiglumis. The sequence continues at coordinate 479,364,460 of CP125975.1, forward strand.
TGTGTTGCTATTGGTGCACCCCGGCCGGGTAAAACTTTCTGAAAGCCGTGTCCGCGGATATGGACGACTTGGAGCACAGTATCTCGATCATAGACAAGAATAACTAAAGTTTACTGCTATAAATTTGACTTATAATGACTAGTAATCAACTTCACTATAATGGAATGGCTAATTAATACTGCCCACAATTGCTTGTTTGGAGTGTCGCTTGCGACCATTGTACCTGACTAGTAAGTATGGCACTACAACGGAATGGCTGAATAAAAGTACCAACAGCTGCTGGGTTTGGGTCTATCTCAAGCTAATTGTATCTGATTAGTAAGTGCTGCAACTATAACGGAATGGTTAATTAAAAGGACCCACTGCTTACTTTATCAGGATGATTATCAAAACCTGACTAGTAAAGTGTCGCAACTATAACTGAATAAGTAAAACTGCCAACGGTGTGAGTTCCTCGGTTGACTTCCTCGTTTGGTCTCGAGGGGGAAACGCCAGGATGGGTTTGCTTGGTGTTAGCTTCAGGTTGGATCCGGATAGGTCATTCTCACCCCCTCTGATAACCGCCAGTTGTATCGAGTCTCTAGAGGTTGTTTAGTGCATGCTGCCGCTGCCGCTTCAGTCCACCATACCTATGTAGGCGAGGACCGCCGAATTCTAGCCTCGCTGTAATCGGCCTCAGATCGACGCTCCTTCTTTCTCCTTTTCCCTTTTCGGCACCCTTTGTTTAAGCAGGTTTGAGATCGACGCCGTTAGGTGGTTACCCTTCCGCTTGGCACAGGCAGGGTTATGGACGCCATTGGTTATTCTTCGTGGCTCTTAGCCCCATTTGCATCTTGTCCGTAGTCGGACGCTATCGCTTTCAAGGTGATTTGGATCTTTGTATATTATATCTCTTCTTGACTCTTTGAGTCGTTATATATATCTGCTGTGGGTCCCATCGAGGACTGTTGTGTAATGTTATTACTTCGTTTTCCACCCGCATGAAAGTGCCTGGTGGGCACCTTTGAATCGTTTCTATGCGGGTTTGGCGAATTTTGCTCAAACTTGCATAGGTCCGATTCTGAGGGTGTTACACGAAGGTGGGGGAAGCCCCTGGTGGCGGACGGGGACGGGAGTATGAGGGGAGGCGGCGGCGTGGATGGTTGGTGGGGGAAGCGGGTTGGGGAGACGAGGGGGAACCTGGCGGCGGGGTCAAGGCGGGGCCACGGCCGGAGACGAGGGGCGGGCGGCGCGATGGGAGAGACAAGGAAGGAGGGAGAGGCGGGGAGAGAGGAAGAAGACGGGGTGGGGGAAGCGGGGTCAGGTGGTGGGGCCGCTGGTAGGCATGGTGGTGGGGATTGGGCAGGTGGCAGGCTGGCGGGCGGTTGACCGCGTGAGAGAGGGTCCAGGGCGCTGTGGGGTGGGACCGGGGGAAAAAGGTGGTCATGGGCGGTGTGTGTGTGTGGTGGCGTTGGGGATCCGGGCAGTGGTGAGGTGGCAGTGGGGGAGAGAGAGGGGTGAGGGTAAGATGAGGTGGCAGACGCTGATTGGCTGGAGTGAGGTGGAGGGGTGAAGTGTCGCCAAGTGATTGGAGGGGGTGAGGTGGCTGAAGGGTGGGTAGAATAGGACTGGGTAGGTTTTAGGATTAGATGTTTATTTGGGGTAGTAGGCTGCTTTGCCGGCTTTCGGCCTGGCAGTGTGGCCTCCTAACAAAAGATTTATTATATTTTATTATTTTTCTTTGTTTTAAGTCAAAACATTTGTAAAAGGGTTTTAGACAAACAAAAGGTCCGGACAGATCTAGGGTTTGGATTTGAACAAAGAGGAGAATATCTAGAAAACAAAATAGGCTTTTAGAAAATAGTTTCAGACAAACAAATGCATGATGATGACGATGCAATGCACAAAAACAACGCGATTTTCTAGTAGTGGTTTTTGCGGGGCGCCACACTTAGTAAGTGACATCGCCATTTAAATTATATTGGAAAGAAAACATGAAGAAACTCCATGTGGATGGAATTTTGGAGTCTTTTGATTTTTGATCAAATGACGCTTGAGAAATTTTCCTAGAGATAATTAAAACTCCACTCATAGGCCAAAGGGAACGGATGACTAGCTTATTGGAACTTGTACATATTGTTGTATGAAGTCCATTATGTGTAGTCAAGAGCGATAGATTTCAACTTCATATGATTTCTCCGAAAATTTGAGTGGATATATGAATATTTACTTAATAAGGATGAAGTGTGAAACATTTGAAAAGTTTAAAGACTTTCAAGATGAAGTGCAAAATCAATGTAATAAGAAAATAAAGAATTTATGATAGGATAATAAAGGAAGATATTTGAGTTATAAAGTTTAGCATAACACCTAAGATTTGAGGAATCGTTCCATGGATTTGCGTTTCCCGAAACACCATATGAGTATGGAATAATCGAGATATGCAATGAAACCTTGTTTGACATGGTAAGATCAAAGGTGTAATTGATAAAACTGCCATTATATTTTAAAGATTAAAGCTGTAGAGACTACTGTTTTCCACTGAAAAGAGCTCCATCATAATTGTTGAAATGACACCATATAAAGTTATGGTTTGGGATAAAACCCAAGTTGTCCTTTCTTAAACATTGGTATGCTATGCATAAGAAAGATGTTTGCAACCAAATCGGATGAACATATCTTTGTATGTTATTTTGAATAATCGTTGAGTATTCCTCCAATAACACCAAAGACAAAAATGTTTGTCGCTTATAACGTCAAGTTCCTTTGAGAAAGGAATTTTCTATGAAAATTTAAGTGGGAGGACAATAGAACTTTGATAAGGTTAAAAGAACCTTAGCTATATGTGCAAAGTTGCGCAGCGCTGAAAAGTGTTCCGGAGGCAGCAACAATGCTCATGGCTCACGTGCCTCAAAGGTTGTGGTCACGGAGGTCTAAGTTCCTATTAAAACAAGTAGCTCGGGTAACCAATCAAATACAAAGATTCGAGAGTTAAATCATAATTTGATAATAATGATCTGACTAGATGGAAAGAAGCGATGATGGGCCCTAACTCCGTCAAATGGTTTGAAGCCATAAAATCCGTGATAGTTCCATATACGAGAGATCAAGCTTTGAACTTGAAAGACCCTCTGAAAAGGTGCAAGACCTTACAGTCGTATTTGGATCTATAAAGAAATAGATATGGATGTTTCACATCTATGAAATTATCGACATGTCGGGAAAGAGTTCACGACAATGTTCAAAGATTTGACTATGACAAGATCTGATCTTTCATTAAGCAATATTTAGTCTAGACGAATTAATGTAGCAACCACTACATATAATTTTGTTATGTGGTAGTTGAATAAACAAAACAAGTTCTTCTAATAGAATGGTTACCTAGGACGTGTGCATGACACGGTCCAAAGTGTTTTGTTAATTCAAAGGATGCTAAAAGCATATGCATACTTCAATGGTTGAAGTAAGCATCGCGGAGTTGGAATCTTCACTATGATGAAACTGTTAAAAGAGTTTAATTGCATCGGAGACGATGAAGATGCTTGCATTTGCAAGAAATTAAGTGGGGGCGCTAAGACATGTTTCTAATACATTATGTTGAAGACATAATGTTGATTAGAAATGATGTATCTTTTTATTGACACAGGTTAAGAATTTCATCTCGATGAAAGGCTTAGGCAGAACCCGGATATTTGGCATCAATGTCTATATGGATAAATTGAGACGCTAATATGGTTGTGCCAGAAGTACATAGATGAGATATTGAATGAGTTCAATATAGAAACTACAAGAAAGGTTCTTGTTGCACAGGAATGATTGAATAAAGATTCAAGTATATTTTATACTTGATATATAAAATCACAAAGAGTACTTTATTAATCATGTTGTGATGTGTACAAATCCAGATATGGCCTATGCTCTAAATGTTATGAGAGTATACCAGAATGATTCATAAGATGATTATTGGATGATAGTAAAGATATTCTTATGATATTATAGAAGAACTAAGAATATATTATTTTGTAGAAGTGACAAATAGATGGTTAGTTCATTGTAAAAGTATTACATTGATACTAGTTTTGACACAAAGTACAAATTAAGTTTATCTCTATCTAAAATAAGGGTGGCACAATATGATTGAAAGTAAGTTCCATAATGGATTTGGATGAGTTCCAAAGTTATGACATTGTGACAGATACTACAACAAAAGGCTAAGTATATGACTGCTATAATAGAAGCAAAAGAGGGCATTTGTGTAAAGTAGTTTGTTATCAAACTAGGTGTGGTTCACAACGGGATATTACTATGACGATATATTGTACGACAATATTATCAACATGTTTTAACCACAAGGAACTAAAGGTCCCACCAAAGGACCAAATTTATACAAAGCCATCTCATTAGAGAATGAGTGATGCGTAGAGACGCAAAGACATGCAATTACACAAGGACCTGAAAGTGTCGGATCCTGTTATCGCCATATTTTGGCCAAAGAAGGAGATGGGCCGTGATCAAGATGGGCTTGGAAGATGCGTATATTCAACGTGTTGTTGGATCGGCCTAGTGCGTGGATTTGGGCTAAATTGCCCGTGTATCTTGTATCATAGTAGGTTTCGTTTCAGTTTAGGTTCCGTTTCAGTTTAGGTAAAGATAGAGTTGTAGAGTTATTCCAAAAGTAGAGAGTCTCCGGACTATAAATATGTACCTAAGGTTATCAAAGAAAGGAGGACAATCACGTTCACAACAAACACAATCTCGGCAAGATCGCCACCCCTTGTTTCTAGGGTTTCTTCGTAGGTAGTGTCATGCCTTAGATCGCATCTTGCGATCTAGGCGATCTTTACTTATGCGTTATTTGGTGTTACTCGCATCAAGCCTTTTGATGGCGAGTAACACTACTATCGAGATTTGTTGAGGCTAGCATCGGTGCTTTTCCGTTATAATTGTTTATGCTACCTCTAAGTTACCTCGCTACCTTTGCACCTCTTCCCAAGTGCAAGGGTAGCATCTTGCTTAATCTTTATTTAGTTGATTCACTGTTATGGTTGTGCCTTGCTCACCAAGGTTTAGTTTGACATCTACGTAGTCAGGCCTTATAAACGGGTTGAACGATCCACCGATACGTAAGGACGTGGTTTGCTAGTTTTAGAGAAGTTGTTCGTAATTGACTTTACGCCGGTTGTTAGGCCTCCTCTAGGATTAGTTTTCTATCATCTTTTGTATCTACTAGGCTCAATTACGTGTAGGACGCCCGATTACGTGGTGAAAACATTAAACTGTCTTAGATCGATTTAACTTGTAGTGATCAAGCAAAACCCCATGTTATCATAACAATCTAATGTAGAACCATGGGATAATCGGCTCTAGGAGCCGATTCACAGGGAAACCTGGGAGCCGATCACGGCTCGAATTTTACGTATACTTGTTTACCATGCAGGAAATCAATCGAGCAATCCTTCACCTTCCGACCAGGTATAGGTGGTGGCACGCCGAACCAAAGCCGACGTGCCGAGTTTTATGGCCTGTTGCCCGAGGGACCAGGCCCACCAGCGATTCTGGAGCCTCCGGCTCTTCGTGTTGCTCGCCGCTTCGCGTGAGTTTTGACAGCAACACATTCTCGCACGCCGGTGGACTAATCGAATTGGCAAAATTGGGTGCTATCATAGTATCCGCTAAGTTCACGGGCCGAGATAAGCGGACTCAACCGCCGACATCCGCCATGTGGTAAACCACCGCCTCGTGCCTCCCCGACGGGTTCTACCATAGAGGCCAACGATAGACAATAACTCCCCGAACACAGCTTACAACTTTCATCGATCAGGCTCCAAAGAGCAACTCTTCTCAAAATCTCAAAACAAAGGTGCTGAGTTGGAATCCCATTCTAAGGATTCTTGTGGTTCCGGAATCCACTACAGGAGAACCAGAACGGGAGCTCCCCCTTTTCCGCCCAACAACATCTCGCATCAACATCCGACGCTGAGATGGGGATGCACTACCACTTACGACGATCTACCCGACGAGAACAAGGCCAAGTATGACGAGATCAAAGCTCTCTTCAAGAAGACCTCATCGGCTCTTCGAGAGGACCCGTAAGCATGGCATCAAGTGGAAGGGATTCTCCCGAGGGTGCTCTTGATGAGGTGGATCTGCATTCCTTCGAGGAGCGCACTGAGCTCGCGACAGAAGTCAACTACATGGTGGCTCATTCTTCACCGCCATTCCGAGAGCCCGTGAACGCTTTTGAGCGGATCGCGTTCGCGTAGTTCGTGAGATCATGAAACATCAAGATTCTCCGACGGGGCCTGCCTGGGACTCACCAGGAGAAAGACCGCTCCATGTGCCACCACTACCATTCGCACTTGCAGCCCGAGCCGCCGGGCAGCCAGTATGTCGCCTACAAGGTTGGAGGCGACCCAGCGATTGCAGTTCTGTTTGAACCACCTAAAGAGATCCCACACGGATATGTGTGCACTTACGTCGGATCGCAATAACCGACACGCACCAACCAGATTGCAGCCGCAGGATTTCATGGCGGGAGTTCTGAGCTGGGTTTCAAGAGGCGTCGGGCAGCGATGCGGGTGGACGCAAACAAGCATGGCTAGCCAAGTATGCCACCGAACGAGTCATGAGAATCTAGCCCTAGCTCACACAGTGAGCAAATCCGTACCATCCCGAGAGACCAGTTAACCGTGCCAAAGAGAAGGACAATCGGCTATTCAAAGCCGTATCCCAATGAGTTTGATCTCGATCCCGCTGCCTCCCAAGTATCGGCTCCCGAGTTCTCAAGGTTCAGCGATCGGAAGGATCGAGCTCGATCGAGCACGTGAGCCGATACACCGCACGCTGGGGCGTGGTTTCAAAGATCGGATCACCGCGTAAGGTTCTTCGCGCAATCGCCGACAGACCAGCTTTTGATGGTACACCTCACTACCACCGATTCAATTCAGACTGAAACAATCGGAAGACCAGCTCCACACTCAAGATCACCAGAGGCTACCGAGGTCGGCATTGCGCACTGGCGCAGTACGGCAGAAGGGAGAAACCGTAGCCGAGTATATCCAGCGCCAGACCGTAAGAACCGATGTTACTCAGCTGCTTAAGCGAGAAAGAAGCGGTCGAGCTAGCGGTGTTGGGTCTCTCAAGACCCATCAAGGACACAGCTTTCGGTAGAGTACAACTCATTGGCGACAAGGCCCGTGGTCGACAATGTATGAACAAGCCGCACCGAGTTGTACCAAGACAAATTCAAACGTCCGATAGGCCTGGTCGATGCGTAAGAAGATGATCCTACACAAGACCAGAAGTGGCCGTGGCCGAGGGCTCGAGGCAGATCTGTATCCCGCAAATGGGTGAAACAAAGAAGGGCTGCAAAAGGGTTCGACTTTGATGTGAGCAAAGCCGAGATATTCGATTCTCGCTAAAAGAGAAGTACCGAGGTTACCAAGGCCACAAAATCCCTACGGCTCGTGAAATGCACGGAGACCATATCGCAAGTGGCATCATTCGCTCACCCACACCACCAATGATTGCAAAGAGCTACGCCAAATCCAAACGGCGATAGAACAAGGCCGTCGATCCTTGGGCTTCGCCATGAAAGTGGACACAAACCCATTTCCGGCGTCAACATGGTAGAACTCGATCGCTCATGAGGCGCCACCGGATTTCTCGTCGGCGTTAATATGGCAGGTCCGGGTACCACCATGACACGTAAAGGAGGAAGGTGGTCGCCTCGGGCAAAGAAAGAGAGGAGGCTAGTCCACGCGATCGCCCAGCCACAATGACAAAGCGTACTTAACAGAGGAACAAGTGAGGAGAGTGCGATATCGGTTACATTCCACGCATCTCCTTAACAAGTATGAGCGCCAAGATGACCAACGTCGCCGCGCGATGAGACGACGAAAGATATGAGCACCTTGCCAGGGGACCGTCAAAAGAAAAGGAAGGCGCAGACAAACATTGGGATTGTCCTTTCTTCAAGTATTGCTGGGACGCGGGAATGAGCCGATTGCCTACAGTCGACAACTTCCCGGAATGTGGTCAGCCGAGGGAGGACGCGGAGCCAGTTTCGGTGTTCCAACGTCTAGGGCCTCTCCCACCTCAGAGCCGTTACAGGGAGTCCACTCGAGCAAACGTCCTCGCGAAGCCAAGGGATGACAAAGAAGAAGACAGATATCACCATCCAAGGTGGTGTCCCGACGAACTCAGACACACCCAAAAGCGCAGAGTGCAGCGGCTACGTAACTTGGAGGAAGCCGAAGCTCAGTATCTCCACGCTTTAAAGAAAGCACGGCCTGATCTGGCCGTCAAAGTGAGGCAGACTTTGGAAACGGAAGATCGCCCGGGAAGGAAGGAGTGGCGCCCCAAACCGGTAAAAGCCGATGCAAAGACATCGGCTGGCACAAACATGGTGTTCATACTTCCGTCAGAATTCTGCGCGCCAAGAACCAATGAGCTACCAGTGGCACAGTTCGACTGCGGCCCACGGCCAGTTATCTTTGAGAAGCCACGTGAGAAGGGTTACAAACATCTGAAAGCCCTGTACCTACGAGGTTACATCAATGGGCAACTGTCGGCAAGATGTTGGTGGACACGGGCGGCGATCAATATCATGCCATACTCCATGCTACGGCGTTTGGGACGCTCCACTGCAGATTTGATCAGAACCAACGTCACGTTAAGCGACTTCAACGGTCAGACTTCGGAAACGCAAGGCGTGCTGAACGTAGATCTGACCGTGGGCAGGAAAACCATCCCCACGCCATTCTTCGTCGTGGACAGCAAAAGCACTTACACTGTCTTGCTAGGAAGGGATTGGATTCACGCTAATTGCTGCATTCCGTCCACAATGCACCAGTGCCTGATCCAGTGGGACGGAGATGAAGTGGAGGTCATCCACGCAGATGATTCTATCGAGATATCCATAGCTGGCATGAACGTCTGGGAAGCAGAAGACCAAGAGCCGATCTCTGGAATCAGTCTAGACGGCTGTGAGCGTATTGAAGCTACAAAAAACGGGGTGAGGCTGGTCTTATCCACTGGCCTTACAGAGTAGAAAAACCCACGATCATCAGGTACGGCCGATCCTGCGATCGGCCACAAAAAATAAAAAGCAGCGATCGTACGACAAGCAGCTCATGTAGTCGTAGCAGAGATATGCTCTGCCACTGTAAAACAATAAGGTGTAAACCGTCCTTGACTAATGCAAGCAAAAAGGGGGCCGATTCAAGCAATCGGCCCAAATTATTTTGTTATCCTCACCTACCGCTTGCCCTGTGTTTAGCATCGATTTGACAGGTGACGGGAAGCTAGGGTACGGGTTCACATCCGCTGATGAACTAGAAGAAATCGACATTGGTCCTGGGGATAAGCCACGACCAACATTTATCAGCAAGAAGTTAGATCCGAGTATGCGGGGCCCTATGATAGCCCTGTTGAAAAAATATCCAGACTGCTTCGCCTGGGACTACACAGAAATGCCTGGGTTAGACAGGAGCATCATTGAGCATCGACTCCCGCTTAAAAAAGGATTTCGGCCATTTCAGCAGCGAGCACGACAGATGAAGGCGAAATTCGAAGAAGTCAAGAAGGAGGTCGAGAAAATGTTGACACCAAGTTGATCGGCCATGCGGTATCTTGAGTGGATTTCTAGTATCGCACTGTAGAGAAGAAGGATGGCCGTTGGCGTGTGGCCATAGATTTTCGGGATCTCAGAGCTACCCCAAAGGATGAGTATCCGATGCGGTGGCGAAACATTAATCAATGCAGCACTGGTCATAAGATTTTGAGCTTCATGGACGGCAATGCCGGTTACAACCAGATCTTTATGGCCCCAGAAGACATACACAAGACCGCATTGAGTCCTGAGTCGGTGGGGTTATTTGAATATGTAGTCATGACGTTTGGACTGAAAAATGTGAGCCACGTACCAAAGGGCCATGAATTATATTTTCCATGATCGATCGGCAAGCGGTGGAGATTTACATCGACGACGTGGTGGTCAAGTCTGCTTCAACAGCGGACACCGGACGATCTGCAGCGTCTGGACCGTACAAGAAAATTCGCCTCTGGATGAATCCAAAGAAGTGTGCCTTCGGGGTGACGGCCGGTCAGTTCTTGGGTTTTTTGGTCCATGAACGCGGAATTGAAATCGGCCTGAAAAGTCAGGAGGCGGTGCGAACAATGAAGCCACGCACCACGAAGAAAGAAGCTGCGATCCCTCATCGGCAAGATCAACCGTCGGAAGATTCATCTCTAATCGGGAAGGATAGAGCCGTTCATGGGACTAGTAAAAATCAAATCTGACGAGGAATTCCGCTGGGGGGCAGAACAACGAGCCTTCGACGAGATCAAAGAATATCTGACAAAGCCGCCAGTGTTAGTTCCACCACAGCCTGACAGGCCGTTCTACATTTACTTGTCAGTAGCTGACACGTCCATCGCCTCGGTGGTGGTGCAAGTTTATGATGGGCTGGAGCGAGTCGTCTTTTACATAAGCGAAGGATGGGACTTGAGACAAGGTACCACGATATCGATAAGTTGTGCCTCCGCCTGTTTTCACTGCACAAAGCTGCGCCATATTTTGCTATCGGCGAGATTGTCATCATATGCAAGTCGACGTCATAAAGCACATCCGTCGGATCCTATGTTGAAAGGCCTGGGCAAATGGATATTTGCATTATCGGAGTTTGACATCCGGTATCAACCCAGCGATTAAGGGACAAGCGTTAGCCGATCTTATCGCTGAAAGGATCAACACTAATATAGCGACCGCAGATCCGGCGTGGGCTATGTTTTTGATTGATCGGTGTTTGACAATGGGAGCGGCATCGGCATGCTACTCGTATCGCCCCGGGGGGCAACATTCTATTTCTCCATCAGGTTATCTGCCCCTCGCACCAACAACGTCGCTGAGTATGAGGCGATACGCAAGGGAATGGAGTTGCTCATCGAAGCTGGGGCAGAAGCAGTGGAAATTTTTGGAGACTCCAAGTTAGTGATCTCCCAGCTCATGGAGGACTACAAGTGCGAGAGCGAGTCCCTCTTCCCATTATGGCTGCACTGCCGCGAGCTGATGGCGCAATTCCGGTACATAAACTTCACTTGGATCCCACGATCGCAGAATACCGAGGCGAACGATCTTGCGCAGATGGCTTCAGGCTACAAGGACGTCGCAGAAGGAGCCGATGTTCAGGTACAGTTCCTGGAAGCAGACGACTGGAGAGCCGATATCTTCAATTACTTGAAGGATTCGGCTCGGGGGGCACCTAAACGGATAAGATACAAGGCCATGAAGTACGTGCTTATTGGGGATGACATGTTTCTGAGGACTCTGGAAGGGCTATTGCTCAAATGTTCGGGACAGCCGAGGCCAATCGGCTCCTACACGAGGTACACGAAGGCGCCTGTGGAACTCACCAATCAGCTCATAAGATGAAATGGTTGATCAGGCGATCAGGGTTTTATTGGCCCACCATGCTTGAGGACTGTTTCAAGTACTACAAAGGGTGTCAAGCATGCCAGAAATTTGGGAAAATTCAGATGGTACCCGCGTCAGCAATGAACCCCATCATCAAGCCTTGGCCATTCCGAGGTTGGGGCATGGACATGATCGGCAAAATCAATCCTCCATCAAGCAAAGGCCACATGTGGATTTTGGCCATCACTGACTACTTCACTAAATGGGTGGAGGCTGTCCCGATGAAGTCAGTAAACTCGAAGGATGTTATCAATTTTGTGAAAGAACATGTCATCCATAGATTCGGGATTCCCCAAACTATCACGACCGATGGAGGTTCGGTCTTCATTTCTCACGAGTTTAGAAAGTTCTGTGAGGACACGGGGATCAAGCTGATTAGATCATCTCCATACTATGCTCAAGCAAATGGGAAAGCTGAAGCATCCAACCAGAGCCTCATCAAACTGATCAAGAGAAAAGTCGATGAGCACCCTAGGCGTTGGCACGAGGTTTTGTCAGAGGCGTTATGGGCTTATCGCATATCATGCCATGGAGCAATAAAAACCTCGCCATACCATCTAGTATATGGACAAGAAGCCGTACTACCCTGGGAAATTACGGCTGGATCGAGACACGTCACTTTTCAGGACGATCTAACAACCGAAGAATACGCATACGATGAGTGACAGTGTGGAGGATTTAACCGAGCTCAGGCTATGGTCACTGGAGAAAATCAAAGAGAACAAGGCCAAGGTAGCTCGTGCATATAACAAGAAAGTGAGGCCAAAGGAGTTCCACGTTGGTGATCTAGTATGGGAAGCTGTGTTGCCATTGGGGACTAAGGATGCAACATATGGTAAATGGTCTCCAAATTGGCACGGGCCGCAGGTCGATCAAGTTTTAAGAGGAAAGCATACATGCTCGAGCGGTGGATGGCGTAAAATTCGATGGCGGTCAACGGCCAACATCTCAAGAAATATTTCCCAAGCATGTGGGATGATGGACGATAAAATGGAGGCCGATACATGGAATCGGCGAACAAAAAAAAAAAAGATATAGCCGATGCACGGTCATCGACTCTAGAGGTTCACACGTTACAAACAGATGCGGTTTACATACGAAGCTCTTGAAGAAATGCCTCGAAGGCGTGGAGGCGTCGGACGGACACGATCCACCTCGGCGATCTCGGCCGTCATCTTCATCCTTACCCATCACTAGCTGCTTGCTCGAGGCACGTATGTCCGCCAGATCGGTCTTGATTGAGCTTTGAGGCCTTCGCCTCGTCTTGGGAACAGGCGATGGATTCTTCCTTGTCGCGGATGAGCTGTTTAGTCACCGGACCTTCTCCTCAAGATCTTCCAGCTCCTTTTTCAAGGATGCGAGCTCGTGATGCAGACGGAGGTGTCGGTTTAGCATCGAGACGCCTTTTCTCGTTAAGCTGCGACATACATCGCAATATCGTCTTCGGCGGAAGTTGGGCGTGGCAGATTGATCCTTTCACGAGCTAACTTCACCCGTGGCGAAGAAGGACAGATTTGCAAACCGACCAAAGCTTCACTTGCAATGCTTTGGAAGATGGTCACGAATTTCGCAAGAACGCTCTTCACTTCCTCGAACCCTCGATCAACTCCTCGATCGGGGAGGACAGCAAGGTTTTAAGACGCTGGAATTGAGGTAGAGTAACCATGGCTTGTGGTTCGTGGGCAGAGAGGAGTTGGTTCGATGGATTCGGTCGAACGACAAACCTGAAAGATCACAACTCTGGCAGCCAGAAAAGCGTCAGTATGCATCCAAACGTGTAAGGATGAGCCGAAAGAACCTAAACGTACCTCTCCTAAGATCGAGGGGATAGCCGATGAGGAGACCATCGGTTTGTGTGTGGTTGCTGGAGGCTTGGCCAGAGTAGTAGCCGTTTCATCTGCACCTTCGGGGATTCCCAGATCCGGCGTCGGCACTGCCCCGGCTTTCCCACTGGAAATGTCAGGCGTCTGCATGAAAGGTGTTCTTAGCCGGTGTAAATAACGATAAATCGGCAGACAAAAAAGGGTGGTGATTTTCGAAACCTCCTGACTCGACGAAGAAGCTTGTAGTCCTTTGCAAGTTCTCTTGGGACCCGCAGTTGGCCCCGCCTCGACTGACGCTCGGGGGGCAGCAGGTTCAGGAGCCGACCTTTTCCTAGAAGCCGATGGTGGTGAATCTGGGCCTAGTTCTCCTCGATTGGTCTGGGCATCCTCACTGGAGGTGTCTTCGACGGAAGCCTGTAAAGGAGGAGAATCAGTAATCGCGAGCATGTCTGCAAGAATGGAAGAATGATCAGGATCGACCAAGGCCTGAATTAGCTTACATGCGAGTATGCGGAGAAGGGCTCCGGCCTCAAAGTCTTCCTAGCAGCTACCTTCCTCACCATCGTTCTGGTTTTAGTGGAACTCGAGGCGGTGACTTAGGAGCTTTGGTTTCTTGGAAGCCGATTGTGGGGTTATCGGCTGTTTCGCATTATGACCTTTTTCGAGGTGGCGAGTCTTTGCGAAAGAACCACGCTGGCGGGAAGAACTCGAAGGGAGCCATCGTTGTGCGTAGGCTTAGGGCCATCTTGTTGCTGCAAAGAGAAAGAGTGGATTAATAAAAGGATCAATTGCAGGCTGCATCAAGAAAATTTGCAAGTAGTGGTACCTGGTCCACGGGGATGTCATAGTCAGCATCAAGCTGTTTCAAAGAACGGTCCTGGCTCTCGAAGACGTGAGTCTTCCACATCGACCGATCTTCAAAGCCATCGGTTGATGAGGCAAAGGTGAGGTCGTTGGGAATTGGGATGGTCAGAGCATCAAAGAAGGAATAACACCTTTGGCTGGTGAGAGGATCAGGCAGATCGGCTCTGCTCTCCGTAAGGTTATGGAGAAAGAAGTGGGGAGCTACTTGTCCAAGGCCGAATTGGCGAGCCACTACGATCTGGTAGAATTCATACCCAGGTTTGATTATTCTGTTGGACGTACTCATGCCAACTGGAAGGAAACAGGGACGAATCACGGTGGAAAGGAGCTGCCGAGTGCTGGTATCATCGGCAAAATTATCCAGCCTGAAGGAGAGTGGATTTTCAAAGTGTTCTGATTCCTCCATGTAAGGGAAGAAGGTAGGGTTGTCCAGGCCTTGGAAGAAAGTGCTGAACCACTTAGATGCCTCCTGAGAGGTCAGTTTACTGCCTGGCAATCGATACAAAGCTTGGCCATAGCTGGTGCATCGGATTTGCTTCCCTTTCACATCTGGAAAGGTGCGGCTCGCCAAAAGGGGGAAGTTTGGGATATGATTTTTGAAATACAGCTGAGCCCATAGCTGAATAAACCACCAAGGACCACCTGTTTTAAGCTATATGCGGAGAACAGCTTGAGACATCAATTGGAGGTATCGATAGACTTCTCCAAGAAACAATTTCGAGGCCAAGTTGAGTACCTTTGGCCGTTCATGGGCTAAGGAGAGATAGTTTTGGTTGGAGCCAGGAAGGGCCCACGAATATAAAATGCTCCAGCGGAAGTTGAGAAAGGCTGTATGTTCTTTCTCGAAGAGGGCCCTTTGTTTTCATATGGCGTTGGAGTAAGCACCCGGCTTGCGATGCATTTTGGAAGACAGTTTGTAGGGACTGTGGTCGTTTGAAAGCAGAGGGGCTGGGTGATGTAACATCCGGACCGATGATCATCACCACGTCTAGCAAGGTTGGTGACATAGGGCCATGGCGAACATAAAGCGATTGAGCGTCGGACGAGTAGCCGATGGTTTTGAGAAGATTCTCGTGTTTCTCAAGAGGAGACAACGATAGATGCAAGGCATCGGCTATTCCCAAAGTTTCCCATTGGGATTGGTAAGATCTAGCTACCCTACTGAACCAAGAAACCCAATGTTCGGGGGGATTAGGCCAGGCTCACAAGCAGTCGGCCCAAGAGTTCAGATCTAGGTCTTGGCTTACGAAGGGGATTCTATTTGCTTCGCAAGAAATCAGATGGTCAGGACTAGAATCTGTACGAGGGCCAAGACAGAGAGAATTTAGGAGAGAAGGATGCGGCAGCAGGATGTCTGAAACCTAGAAAGTTTAATGATGGAATAAAGGCATTAATTCAGGTGTTCGCCATTAAATTCTAACATTGTGTTCAGACTGCGAGGGGTAGGCGTACCTTCAGACCGGAGACCTCTGGATTGGTGTTGGACGATTCTGCCATCTGGTTTGCCGGCGGAGATGGATCTATGCAGATTGAGGATTGAGGGTTCTTGTTGCTGTGAGCTCGATCTGGTCGGTGGGCAGTTGGGGATCTAGGTCGCCCTTTTTGAAGAGAGTCGCAGGTTACCGTTTGAAACTAAGAAGTGGCCGTTTAGGTTTGCCTAAGTATGCGACTGAGTTGACCTTGTCAACGATTTCGGGAAAGCCGATGTGCATCGGCTCTTTGAGTTATAGCTTGGTTGACTGTGAGAACGTAACAAGGTGAAAGCCGATACGTTGCTATCGGCTCCTGGAGTATCGACTTATTTTTGTTATCGGCAAAATCAGGGGCGAACAAGGCAATCTTCGGGAAATAGATTTTCATTCATTCAAAAGATGATTGCTTACAAAGGACGATTGATTACAAAAGGGAGCTTATTGCTACTACTACTACTACTACTATTGGTTCCTAATCTAGGCCGAGGTCGTCGTCGCTGTCATCGCCGCCGTCTTGTGCGCTATCTTCGGTATTGCTACGTCGTCTTATTTCTTCTTCTTTGAAGAAGCCAGCAGGGGCCTCCTCGTCCTCGTCGTCGGTGTCTTCGCTGGACCCGGTGCGGAAGTACTTCACCGGCTGGTACTCCTCGGAGGAGGTGTCCTCCTCTTCCTCCTCTTCTTCGGAGGAGTCGACGCCGTCCCAGGACATGGCGTCGTCGGTGCTGTCTGCCTCCAGTTCCCCATCAGCAAGGAACTGCAGGTCTTCTTCGCCGTCAGTCAAGGACGCGTCGTCCTCCGACCAAACGGCGAAGTCCCAACCCCTCTCGTCCCACCATTGTGGGGCAGCAGTGTTATACGCCATCGGCGGAGTGCTCTGGCGTTGGCTCTCGATCACGATCTTTGTTGAGGCGTGGGAGGACAAAGCGAGAGGAAGCGAGAGGAGGCCATGGCGGAGAAAGAGGGTTTTTTCGGCGAGGAAGAAGGGTTTTAGCTCTTGGAAGAAGATGGGGACTGCGAATCGGGCATTTAATTTAAATAAGGAATAGTGGAGAGCGGTTCAATCTCAGAGCGGTTTCCCGATTATTGCCAAAATCGTCAAATCATGCCTGGAGGAGTTGAGAAGACAGGCATCATGATGAGGGGGTAGCGTGGCGATTACATTACGCGCGATACATCAACGCAACCCGATACAAAAAAAAGAGAGAGGAGAAGAGAAAAAAAAACACAGATTGATTTTGGAATTATCATTGCCAAAACCAGGGGGGCATGTGTTATCGCCATATTTTGGCCAAAGAAGGAGATGGGCCGTGATCAAGATGGGCTTGGAAGATGCGTATATTCAACGTGTTGTTGGATCGGCCTAGTGCGTGGATTTGGGCTAAATTGCCCGTGTATCTTGTATCATAGTAGGTTTCGTTTCAGTTTAGGTTCCGTTTCAGTTTAGGTAAAGATAGAGTTGTAGAGTTATTCCAAAAGTAGAGAGTCTCCGGACTATAAATATGTACCTAAGGTTATCAAAGAAAGGAGGACAATCACGTTCACAACAAACACAATCTCGGCGCATCGCCACCCCTTGTTTCTAGGGTTTCTTTCGGGTAAGTGTCATGCTGCCTAGATCGCATAGGCAGTATCTTTACTTATGCGTTATTTGGTGTTACTCGTACTGAAGCCTTTTTGATGGCGAGTAACACTACTATCGTAGATTTGTTGAGGCTAGCATCAGTGCTTTTCCGTTATAATTGTTTATGCTACCTCTAAGTTACCTCGCTACCTTTGCACCTCTTCCCAAGTGCAAGGGTAGCATCTTGCTTAATCTTTATTTAGTTGATTCGGTCTGTTATGGTTGTGCCTTGCTCACCAAGGTTTAGTTTGACATCTACGTAGTCAGGCCTTATAAACGGGTTGAACGATCCAGTGGTACGTAAGGACGTGGTTTGCTAGTTTTAGAGAAGTTGTTCCGGTAATTGACTTTACGTCGGTTGTTAGGCCTCCTCTAGGATTAGTTTTCTATCATCTTTTGTATCTACTAGGCTCAATTACGTGTAGGACGTTCCAGTTACGTGGTGAAAACATTAAACTGTCGTAGATCGATTTAACTTGTAGTGATCAAGCAAAACCCCATGTTATCATAACAATCTAATGTAGAACCATGGGATAATCGGCTCTAGCGATTCACGAAACACAGGAGCCGTCACGGCTCGAATTTTACGTATACTTGTTTACCATGCAGGAAATCAATCGGAGCAATCCTTCACCTTCCTGACCAGGTATAGGTCAGGTGGCACGCCCTCGAACCAAAGCCAGGACGTGTGCCGTAGTTTTGCGGGCCGTTGTCCGAGGGACCAGGGCCCACCAGCAGTTCTAGGAGCCTCCCGGCTCTTCGTGTTGCTCGTCGCTGCTCGCCGGTGAGTTTTGACAGGCAACAGATCCGCAGATCATTTGACCACTAGCAATC
Organism: Avena longiglumis; assembly: GCA_030063025.1. Lineage (NCBI taxonomy): Eukaryota > Viridiplantae > Streptophyta > Magnoliopsida > Poales > Poaceae > Avena > Avena longiglumis. The sequence continues at coordinate 479,382,529 of CP125975.1, forward strand.
GTGTAAATACAACATCGAAAATCCATAGGTGTTGAATGCACAAAGGTTTGAAACTAGATTATTGAATCTAGTGCAAGTGGGAGACTGTTGGAGATATGCCCAAGAGGCAATAATAAAGTGGTTATTATCATATCTTCATGCTTATGATAAATGTTTACATACCATGCTATAATTGTATTAACCGGAAACATTAGTACTTGCGTGGTTTGTAAACATAAAAGAATCCCTAGTAAAGCCTCTTGTTAAACTATCTTGTTGGTTAATATATGATCATGGTTTACTAATCATGAACATAGAGATGTTATTAACAACAGGGTCATATCATTAGGAGAATGATGTGATGGACATACTCCTATGGTTAAGCGTAGCATAAAGATCAAGTCATTTAATATAGTTCACTTGCTATAAGCTTTCTGATACATAGTAACCTAATTCCTTCGACCATGAGATCATGCTAATCACCATCACCGGAAGGATGCTTTGATGACATCAAACACCACACCGTAACTGGGTGGCTATAAAGGTGACACTGAGTGTTCGGAAAGTATGTGTTGAGGCACATGGATCAAGATTGGGATTTGTCCATCCATATGATGGATAGATATACTCTGGTCCCTCTTGGTGGAATGTCATCCAATTAGCTTGCAAGCATGTGACTGGCTCACAAGGGATCACATATCACGGGAACGAGAAAAGAGTACTTATCAGTAACGAGGTTGAACTAGGTATGCAGAGATACCGACGATCAAACCTCGGATAAGTAAACTATCGCGAGACAAAGGGAAATTGGTATCGTATGTAAATGGTTCATTCGATCACGAAGTAATCGTAGAAATATGTGGGAGCCATATGAATTTACAGATTCCTCTATTGGTTATTGATCGGAGAAGAGTCTCTATCATGTCTGCATAATTCACGAACCATAGGGAGACACACTTAAGGATTCGATGTTGTTAGTAGATATGGAATGTGAGTAAAGAGACCGAATATTGTTCGGAGTCTCGGATGGGATCCGGGATATCACGAGGAGATCCGGAATGGTCCGGAGAATAAGATTCATATAAGGAAAGACCAATTTCGGAGTTCGGGAATGATTCTAGTGTTTTCATCGAAATGTTCTAGAAGGGTCTAGAAGGTTCACCGATCCGGAAGGGGAAGGGTACATGGATGTGTCATGACAAAGTGTAATGGTTGCATCATGTCCTAGGTCACTTGGCTAGACACTTGGAAGAGAGAAATCAAACTCTAATTTGAAAGTCAAAAAGGCAGTTTGAAAAGGTCAAATCCCAACATGGTTTCCGAGTTAGGGAGGGTTTCTACCTGGGTTGGGAACACCCTTGGACGCCCCCCACCTATATAAGGAGGGGTAGGGGCGCACCCCAAGGTATCCCCCTTGCCCTAGGCGCCTAAGAAACCCTAGGTTGGCCGCCACCCCCCTCTCTAGTTGTGACCAATCTAGATCTTCTCTAAACCTCTACCGACTAGCTAAACTCTAGTTGATAGCTACCTCTAAACCTCGGCCCTCTAAACCCTAGATCACCAGGGCTCCATCTACTCCACCATACTCGCTCCGGCTTAGGCGAAGCCCTGTGGGATCTCCCCTCTACTTCCTACACCACGCCGTCGTGCTGCCGGAATCGCGAGGAGAGAGCTACAACCTCCATTGCCTGCTGGAACAAGGGAGAGGAAGGTCTTCATCGAGTACCGTATGTGTGACCGACTGTGGGAGAGCTTCCGGAATGCGGAGCCGGAAGGATCGTCTACGCGATCTTGAGATCGGCAAGTGAACGGCTACATCACCCACGAGAATATGCTCTCGTTAACCGCTTTGGATCTTTGAGGGTTAGTACTCTATCAACTTGTTGCACCGATCTAGTAGATAGATCTTGGCTTGATCATAGATTAGATCTTGATTGTGTGTTCATGCGGTAGAATTTTTTTGTTTTCCATGCTACGAACCCCTACAGGACACAGCTGGCAATATTGGTTTTGGAGAGTTGGAAGCACAGGTAGATAACATACTCAGTGCAAGTGAAGGCTAGCAATAGAGAGGGAGCGACAAACGAGAGAGCAATAGCTGTCAAAATCATGCTTCCAACAAAACAGGACTAATTATGGCATGAAAGTGATACAGGAACTCTGAGGCAAAATAAATCATCGAGGCTTACTGACTATTGATTAGTCATATGCATGCGTGAGCATGTGTCAAGTCGATGCATATGAACAGTCAAAGGAGGATACCGCAATGTCATACCAAAGTATGAATAAAACAATGCAAGCAAACATTCATATGACATGCTACAAACTATTAACAAGCTGGATCTAATCATAGACAAGCCAGAACTGCTAAGCATCCATAATGACATACACCTTACACAAACAGGCTAAGCATGCTCACAATGATGAGTATATGTACAAAAATGAAACAAATAGAGTTCGTTACTAGCCTCTTACCACACCTCGAGTTGTCTTAATCTTCATTATTGCCCTTCACTTGTGTGACTTGAATATTAACATCAAACCAAAATCCACTATGGACGGCTGAACCCTGCAAAGAACTCACAAAACCAAAGAAGAACAACAAATATTTTTGGTGTTTTCGAAAATTTTTTAGAAACAAGCAAACAAAGAAAAACCAAACAAAAACAAAGCAAACCAAACAAACCAAAATCTTTTTGGATTTTTATTTTAAGGCAAACCAAAGAAAAGAAACAAACCAAGAGAAACAACGAAAATATTTTTGGTATTTTTGTGTTTTTGAGAAAGAAGCAACAAGAACCAAAAAGAAAGCGAAACAATGGATATACAAAGAACCGACCGAACATGATATATAGATGAGTGTGATGTCGGTATACCTCCCCCCAAGCTTAGGCTTTTGGCCTAAGTGGGGCTCAATCGCGCGGGTAGTAACCCCATGCTAGTGGGTCATCATAGGAATGATCATAGTCAGGAACCTGCGATGAAGAAGAAGATGCGCCCCAACCAAATGAAGACTGCTGGTATGAAGACTCTCCCAAGTTGGAGGGCTGAACCGAATTGTCTTCGGCATCCTCTTCAACATTCTCCTCTTGCTGGGAGAGTTCCCCCACATAAGTGTCAACTTCCTCCTCCGTAAGCGACCATCCTTGCCTGTTACGAAAGTTAAACAAAGCAGGTGTAGGCAAATAAACTATTTTCTCAGTCCTACCCTTTCTCCGACCTTGCTGGGCAAAAGATAATTCATATGGTAAACTTCTCACATTAGCCCACAAGGAAACAAAACCATGCTGAATCATGAATTCAATATCAAGCCCCTCTACGGGGAACTGAAAATCTGAATAATGAGGCTCTAAACTATGGAAAGCTAGCAACATAGAAGCAATGAGACCTCCACAAATTCCAGCCTTCTCGCGGTTGGTGGTGAGACGGTGAGCTATCAGCGCACCCAGGCTATAAGATCTATTCCTATTCAGAGCAGCTGCGATAAAAGCTAGATAAAAAGAAGATAACTTTCTAGCAATCTTTCTAGCAAGAACACACTTGGTTATGAAATAGACAAAGTATCTAATAGCTGGGAGCTGAATGTTCCGAATTTTACCACTTTCCTTTGAGAAGTCGAAACCTTGGCAATATCAGCATATAAATCCATAAGTGACTTGGGCCTCTCCTTGATCTTCTCACAAGATCCCCACTGAGGTACTCTAATTGTTGCACAGAAATCAGCAAAACGCATGTCGACGGGTATATCATATATTTTTTAATGGACCATGGGATTAGGAGTAGACCAAGTGAACCGGAAGTCCTGCATAAAAGACATGGTTAGCTTAACATATTGGAATGGTTCACCTTCAACAAAGTGTTCCAACCCTGCATTTGTAACCATAGTTTGGAAATCTTGGAGCATCCCCGCAGCTCTCATAAATTCATGGCATGGATATATGGAAGGAAAAACTGCCTCCTCACGATGAACCTTCATTGTCTCATGCACCATCAAGTCATATTGATTCAGTGGATAAGCACTCATCTTCCTTGCTGAAATTTTTAGACAACCATCAAACCAAGTGATTTCTAAGTTGATAAATGATGAGCAACTACTATAGGAACTTGCTAGAGGACTACACATGCATCAAAACAAAGTTTATAAGCATAGAACAAGCATGCAAGCTCAAACAACCTGTCACCTATAGCAGCAAAATACTCAAGATACAATCTACCAATCACAAATCTAATTGGACAAGTGGAGGACGCACATACCAAGGAGCAATCCCTCCAAAAATCAGTACTTGAGATGGGTTGAACAAGGAGATCGAAAATCACGAGCAAGAACAGCAAGAACTCGAGCTTGAGCAAGTTTTCCGGTGTTTTTCGAGAGAGAGAAAGAAGGTGGCTTTGAGGAGGCAGCCTAGAGGGGCCCAGGTGGGCTAGACCACCCCAGGCGCCGCCACCTGGTAAGCCGCGTCTACCATGGGTGTGGTGGCCCCCTAGGTCACTTCAGGTGCCTCTCTGCCCCTTTTTTTTGAGAGAAAAAATTATTTTGAATTTTCTGGGATTTTTCGGGAAACTTTATTTTTGGCAATTTTCAGGGTATGAAAATTGATATTCTCGCAGAAACAGTTTTTTATAAGAAGCAAAAGCATACCAAAAGCCAAACTACAGCAGCTCTAAGAAACTCTAACAAGCAAACAACTAGCAAAACTAAAGCTAACAAGAGAAAGGCAAAGACTAGGAAGGAGAAAAGCAAAAGAAAGTAAGTATAACCACAGTCGAAACATTATTTTGTTCATTAAAATCCTTTTGTTAACAAGGTTGATCAAGTCTTGTTACCAAAACAATCTTATATGAAACAAAACTTTGCATCCCACAAGGTGATTATGTTACTCATACTTGATAACAATGGTCCCAATCATATTAGTTTCAAAATTTTCTTGTGGAATGGGACAATATATTTCTCCAACCTTTATGCTCTTAATATTTTCAATGGAATTCAGGCAATAGCTCTTAACAACCTTCTTGGGGAAATAGACAGTGTGCTCTTTGTCATTAATATTGAATGTTACTTTTACTTGATTGCAATTGATGACAGCACCTGCAGTATTAAGAAAAGTTCTCCCAAGAATAATAGACATATTATCATCTTTAGGCATTTCAAGCACAACAAAATCAGTTAAAACCATGCAATTATGAGCAACTTGAACAGGAACATCCTCACATATACCAACAGGAATAGTAGTTGACTTATCAGCCATTTGCAAAGATACACTAGTTGGTATCAACTTTTCTAGCTGGAGTCTCTTATAGAGAGAAAAAGGCATAACACTAACTCCAGCTCCTAAATCACATAAAGCAGTTCTAATATAATTATTCTTAATGGAGCACGGAATAGTTGGTATACCTGTATCACCAAGTTTCTTTGGAACCTTACCATTGAAGGAGTAATTAGCAAGCAAATTAGAAATCTCCTCATTAGGAATCTTCCTTTTATTAGAGACAATATCCTTCATATACTTTGAATAAGGAGGCAACTTAATAGCATCAGTCAAAGGAATTTGCAAGAATAAAGGTTTCATCCACTCACAAAACTTGTGTACTTCCTCCTTTGACTTGTGTTTCTTACCTGGAAAAGGCATAGGTTTCTGCACCCAAGGTTCTCTCTCTTTACCATGTTTATTAGCAATAAAATCTTCCTTTGTGTACCTAGTGTTCTTAGTGTGCTTCTCAGGTTCTTCCTCACCTTCCTCCTTATCAGGAGACTCATTTTTATCATTACCACTCTTAGTTTTAGCATCAGAGACAGATATACTATTAGGATCTACAGCAGGTTCAAGTGGTTCCTCAACTATATTATGTTTCTTTTTCTTCCTCTTACGAGGACTACCACTATCTTCACCTTGTTGGAAATCCTGCTCTATTATTTTAGGGTGTCCTTCAGGATATAAAGGATCTTGAGTTGCTATACCACTCCTAGTTCTAATTTCATAAGCATGTTTATCTCCTGAAGCATTAACTAGCATATCCTTTTGTACCTTAGCAAGTTGATCAAGTTGAGTTTGAACCATTTGAAAGTGTTTACGAAGAATTTTAATATCATTAGAAGTTCTTACCACAATATCTTTCAACTCATGGATAGCTCTAGAGTTTTCCAACAAATGATTCTGATCTTGTTTATTAAAATACCCTTGCTTAACAATAAATGTGTCAATTTCCTCTAACATTGATCAGGAGGCTTACCATAAGGAATATCACCTTCATCAAAGTGTTGGAGAGAGTGTACCTCAATAGTAGATGAGTGGGGAATTGGCTTACATAATTCTTCTATAGGAGGTAGATTCTTCATATCTTCATCTATAATACCTATCTCCTTTAGACATTTCTTAGCTTCCTTCATCACTTCATCATTTAATGCAATAACTCCCCTCTTCTTTGGTGTTGGTGTTGGAACTGGTTCAAGAACATCAGGTTCATGAATAATAGTCTCAAGTGTATTTAGCTCAGTTGAAGTTCAATCAACATAATTCTTGCTTATCTTGGTCATTAATTCTTTAGCATATGTAGGAGTCCTTTTCCTGAAAACACAATCAGCAAAGCTATCTAGGTATGTCCTAGAATCATCAGTTAGTCCATTATAATAAATATCAAGAAGCTCATTCTTAGGAAGTGGACATCCAGGATGTGCATGAATCAAGGCACAGAACCTTGTCCATGACTCAGGCAATTTCTCTTCTTCTCCTTGTTTAAACTCAAAAAGTCTCTACAAAGCAGCATGTATAGCACTGGGAGGAAAATATTTCTGGAAGAAAGAAGCAATCAAGCAATCAGGGCTATCAATGGAACCAGGAGGAAATCTATTAAACCAAGCCCTAGATTCTCCTTTTAGTGAAAAAGGGAAGATCTTAGCAACAAAATACTTGCGCATCTTAAAGTCATCAGACAACAAACCACTCATAGTAGAAAGCTCATTCATATGAGCCACAACACTCTCATTTTCAATCCCACAAAAAGGTTCTTTCTCAACAATATCTAAATAAGACAAATCAAGAGAGAAATCATAGTCTTTATCTTTAATATCTATTGGATAAGTGGCAAACTTAGGATCAGAGGAAAACTTAGGCATGATAGTACATCTAGCAAGGAGACTCTTAATAGCACTAGTACAATGTGTGTTTCGGCACTCTTCAACAAAATCATTAGTGAACTCAATGTAACCATCATTAATATCATAACTCTCACTAGCCTCCGGTGAGCTAACAGGTGTAACAGTGGCTTCACTAGGAGTTTCGGTATTTCCTAGACTAGCCATAGTAGCATCTATAAAAGGACCTAATGAACCACTCACATCAAGCACAATCGAAGTAACATCATGAGTATCAAAAGCAGTTTCAGACTCAACAGTAGTAGCAGTATGTGTAGCATGTGTATGTGGTGGTGTAACAAGCTTACTTATAACAGATGGTGAATCAAGAGAAACGGAGGTGTTTAGGACTGTACCTCTTCTTGTAGTGGATGGTAAAATAGGGAACTTTCCATCACGAGACTTCCCCATGATGGAAGGAGTAGCAGTGAACAATAATAGATCCAAGTAAACTTACAAATAAAGCTATTCTCCCTGGCAACGACGCCAGAAAATAGTCTTGATGACCCACAAGTATAGGGGATCGCAACAGTCTTCGCGGGTAGTATTACCCAATTTATTGATTCAACACAAGGGGAGCCAAAGAATACTTGCAAGCCTTAACAACTGATTTGTCAGTTTAGCTGCACCTGGAAATAGTTCTTGCTCACAGAAGTTTATCAGTAGCAACAGTTTGTACTAGCAACAACAAAGCAACAGTAGCAGTGAAACAGGAGCAATATTAACAGTAACGATAACAGTGGGATTCGAGTGCGGTAGGCATAGGGATGGATGGACGGGCATTGCATGGACGAGTCTAAACATGTAACTTCAAGATCTAAGGCATTGCAGATAAATAATAACAAGCATCCAAGTACTAAACAATCCTAGGCATGTGCTCCAAATATAGTCATACGTGCTCGCAATGAGAACTTGCACAACATCTTCTGTCCAGCAGCCCGTGCCAGCGGGGCCTCTAGGGAACAACTGACAATTAAGGTGCTCCTTTTAATAGAGCACCGGAGCAAAGCATTAACACTCTGTGAACACATGTGATCCTTATACCACGGCCATCCCCTTCGGTTGTCCCAATTATTGTCACTTTGGGGCCTTTGGATCCGAACAATGATATGTGTACACAACTTGCAGATAAGATCACAAACAATACTATCATAATGATTCAATAATAGGTTGCACCCCCTCCAGGCGCAGCCAGTGGTGGGCCCAGGCCTGGGGTGGGTGTGGGCCCCCCAGGCCTCCTTTCCATCTCGTCTTCTGGCTCCCTGGATCTTTTGGTAAAATATAATTTTTGGCATATTTTCCGGGATTTTTCGTGATAGTTCATTTTCTGCACAAAAACAAGACACAAAGTTAATTCTGCTAAAAACAGCGTCAGCCCGTGTTAGTTGTATCCAAATACACAAGTTTAGAGAAGAAATAATAGCAAAATGTTTGAGAAAGTAGATACGTTTTGGACGTATCACCCTTTAGATTGTCGACTCTGCTCCAGACGTGTTCTACTAGTTCTTTTGATGGACATGCAGACCTCAAGAAAACATGACATCGCAGCGATGGGTATGTGGATTGTGTACGAAGACAAAAAATGTCATTGAATAGTCATGTTGGAGCATCAATTTTTTTGAAATTTCTCTTTTTCACACGGCACACAAAAATTGTTATTTGTGAGAACATACAATGTCTAGAAGTACATGCATTTTTTTCTAAATTTTTGGACATTTTGGAATGCATTTTCAAACAATGGGTTCATATGCATAGAGCTCGTTCTTGCTTACTTCTAGTCTACTGCTACCTCCGTCTTCTGCATTTCGCCCTAAGACAGCACCGACAAGAATTTCCTCTCCCCGTTTCATCTCAGCCCCGCCTTTGTTTGTAACACATCATTTCCATGAAGTAGAGGGGCACATCATCGATGCAGGGAAGCAATGGAAATAACATCAAGATGAGGCAGCACCACCGGCCATGGTGACCATTATTTTGAGCGCTAGTGTAAAGAGAGTATACTTTGAACCACAATTAACTACTAACCATTAATTAGTTTGTGTGGCAATCAAAATGATAATGGCACTACACTTCAAAGTTTCACTCAGTTGTAGATTTATAGTTTTATTTCCTTCATCTTACAAGAACGAACATGACAGAGCTGAGTATACAAAACCACCCGTGCAAAATGGAGACATGTAAATCATCACCTAAAATGGAGCTTGCATGTCTTCAGATCTCCACAGAAGATCACAAAACAATATTTACTCATTGTTCATAGGCACAGAAGCTACAACACAAAAAAGTAGTCTGGATTTCTGAATTCTGGTGGTTGGACGATCCATTTCTGGCCTGCCTCATGTAGATTCCACTTTTCCGATGATGATGAATTGACACTTAACACTTTGGTTTTCTATGAACACTATGTTTGCACTTAAGACGCAACTGTCATTGCCAAGGTTCACTCTTCTGGTACACTCAACCATGAATTCAGGCATCTGCAATATCAAAACACCCAACTAACTCGTGCAGTTGCTCTTCATATGTATGAGCACCTCAATCCTAGGATCTCACCGATAAAGAAACCCAAATATTATTTGGTGTACCCTTCTTATATGTTCTTGGTTGATAAGGTTTCAAATTTTTGAGTTCTAAAATTTATAGGCCATTTAAAATTGCCACAAGATAAGGATTCAAATTTAGCAATTTATACTACACTAGAAACTTTAATTCAAAATAATTGTTGCCACAACAGAATGAAGATAATTCACCAGGACAAAAACACAAGGGGTTTAAATATAGCAGTACCACCACAACACAAATAGTTCAACAGAAACATACACATGGCAAGCTAAATAGATAGAGTTCAATAAGTGGTTCACCATACTACATGTCAATATTAGAAATCACTCATCATATAGTGTCTTGGTATTTTTCATATTGTCCTTCAAACCATCATTAGCCTTGAGCAGAAAAGCAGATCATAGCGCATGTACTCAAGCTTTTTGTTTATCTCTTTTAGGGTCTCCCTTTCACCATCCAATTTCTACTGTCTGGCCTTCATTATCTCAAGCAGAGACTTCTACACCTGCTTCAACGCACCCAATTCATTCTTCAACACTTGCACTTCATTCTTCGGCACATCTCTTTCTTTCTCCATCTTTCCCAAATCCTTCTCACTATATTGCTTAATCTCTCTAAAGTTACCTCTAACACCCTTTTATCAGTTGCTTCCATTAATTTCTTCACATCATCTAAGAGAGCTGAGTGTTTATTCTCTATATTTTTCTTCTTATCGGCTAGCTTCTTCACCAACTTGGCATTCTAAACTCACCCTCTCATAAATTCTAGCACTATTGGCATCATAATGCATTCGCCACATCCTACTTAAAGCATGCTTCAGTGTTTCTGGTTTTCTAGCCACTCTTCAACATCTAACCAAGACACAAAGCCACAATTCATGACTTCCTACAAAAAAAATATGACAAGAATCAGCACCATATACACTACCCTTTAGCAATAAAAACACAAGATACTAAACTTATCTGCAAGTCTAGTTTGACATCATTATCTGCATACAACTCTAAGAAGACAAACAAATAAGTATCTGCAAATTTAATAGTAATATAATGCATCCAACTCAATGACTAATTAAGTTAAGCTTTTATCTATTGAGTTTTTGCACTAGTTATAACCATTGCACTGCACTATCTATTTTTTAAGAAAAGTAGAAAATCTAAGTTAAACTGCACTGCATTACCTAAAAAATAAGAACAAAAGAAACACTATTGGGAATTATCTATTTCATTTGTCTGCAGGTATAACAACAAGCAATTGCGTTGATCTAGGGTATTTATATGTACTTGTTTGAACACCTAGCTGCATTTATATTCATCTAACCAATGTAGCAAACAGATTAAGCACGACACAGTGCATAGTATTTGATAAATCGCAAATAGAACTTACATTCCCAACTGGACACATGTAAAGTCTATCACCTATGCCCGTCCCTTCAAACGCCACACACTTCTGTGGCACAAACATGTGCACGGGATGCACCTCAGGACAGTCCACATAAACAATGGATGTGGGGGTGTCGCAGATGTCTGAAGCATAGTCCTAATCATACAAAAAAATGCAAATAAATCTGGTTTAATGTGTGTACATCAAGGTGAAATCCGAAATTCTCAAATCAGAATCAGCCCCTAACCCTAAAAAATGGGGAACTTACCCCTAACAGGGATGACAATTTTTCATCGTTCTATCTAGGCATTGCAACGACAGACGACGAAGGGCGCACATGGACCGCTGGTGGCGATGGCTCAATGGTGGTGCGGTAGCGATGGGCTCGCTCCACTGTGGCAGGAAGGGGAGTGAGTTAACGATACTGGTCAATTGGGGAGGACATTATTGATGGCCCACAAGTGTAGGGGATCGCAACAGTCATCGCGGGTAGTATTATCCAATTTATTGATTCAACACAAGGGGGACAAAGAATACTTGCAAGCCTTAACAACTGAGTTATCAGTTCAGCTGCACCTGGAAATAGTTCTTGCTCACAGAAGTTTATCAGTATCAATAGTTTGTAGTAGCAACGGCAAAACAACAGTAGCAGTAACAACAATAGTGAAACAGTAGCAATAGTAATAGTAACGGTAACAGTAGGATTCGAGTGCGGTAGGCATAGGGATGGATGGACGGGCGTTGCATGGACGAGTCTAAACATGTAACTTCAAAAAACTAGGGTATTGCAGATAAATAATAACAAGCATCCAAGTACTAAACAATCCTAGGAATGTGCTCCATATATAGTCATACGTGCTCGCAATGAGAACTTACACAACATCTTTTGTTCAGCCAGCCCGTGGCAGCGGGGCCTCTATGAAACTACTGGCAATTAAGGTGCTCATTTTAAAAGAGCACCGGAGCAAAGCATTAACACTTCGTGAACACATGTGATCCTCATACCACAGCCATCCCCTCTGGTTGTCCCAATTGTTGTCACTTTGGGGCCTTTGGATCCGGACAATGGTATGTGTACACAACTTGCAGATAAGATCATAAACAATACTATCATAATGATTCAATAATAAGTTCAGATCTGAGATCATGGCACTCGGGTCCTAAGTGACAAGCATTAAGCACAACAAGTTGCAACAAAGTCAAATATCACTAATAGAGATACTAGGCACTATGCCCCTAACAGATCTTATTCGATTATATGATAGAACTCATCCAATCCCTACCATCCCCAAGCCTACGGCGGGGTATTAATCACTTATGGATGAGGGAAACATCGGTGGTTGATGGAGATGCGTTGGTGATGATGATGGCGATGATCCTCTCCAAATTCTCCATCCCGGCAGGGTGCCAGAACGGAGTTTCTGGATCCGAATCTTGGTTTCTCGTGGCGGCGGCGGAGCGAAACTCTTTATGGAAAACTATCGAACCCCCTCTGTTTTTAGGTCAGAAGGCAACTTATAGGCGCGGAGGGAGGCCGAGGAGCTGCCTGGGTGGCCAGACCTCCCCCAGGCGCAGGATCAGTGGGCCCGCGCCTGGGGTGGGTCTGGCCTCCCCTCTGTCTCCCCTTCTGGCTCCGTGGATCTTCTGGTAAAATAAAAAATTTCGCATATTTTTCAGGATTTTTCCTGATAGTTCATTTTCTGCACAAAAACAAGACACCAAGGTAATTCTGCTGAAAACACGTCAGTCCATGTTAGTTGTATCCAAATCACACAAGTATAGAGGAAAAACAATAGCAAAGTGTTTGAGAAAGTAGATACGTTTTGAACGTGTCAATTATGTCCACGCGACCTAATCGTGGGCCCCACAATGGTCGCTGACAGTGTGTGAAGGATGTATTGAAGTGCCATCTCTTGGTGCCACGTGAGCCTGAGCTCAATGTGTGTTTTGGTGTCAATCTCTGTTAAATTTGGTTTTAGTGTATATTGCAAAAAAAATCACAGTAAAGTGGTCATATTTTATCATACACTGTAGCCCGAGGACGCCAACATTGACGAGGAGATCCAGGCGGTCATCGCGGCCATGGAGGAACTGGAGCTCCCCGAAGAACCCCAGCAACCTGGTGTATTGGGAGAACTTCTTCATCGAGTGTCGGAACCAGCAGTTGGCCGCCTACGATGGGGTTGGCACGCCGCCAAAGCGACACAACGCCGCCGGACACCGTCGGTGGTGGAGCGCACCAGGCCGGACGCCCGCGGTCGTCCTCGAGCACATCGCCGCGGGCGACAGCCCTAATTTGGGCTACCCTCATCGGTCGCCGCTGTCGGCCCGCCCGGCGTGGTGCGGCATCCAACTGGATGCCGAGGAGGATGGCCTCTCTCTCTTCGTCTTCCTCGGCGTCTGTGTCACTCTCATCTGGGTCAGCGCCAGCACAGTCGCCGCGTGCCACGCCTCCGCTCCGGCCGGCCGGTGAAGCGGGAGGTGGAGTCGCCGATGCGCTCGCCGAAGAGGACGCTCTCACGCAGCTTCGTCATCAACGAAGGCCGCATGCCATCACCGCCGACCGGCCGGCTTCGCCTGCGCACACCGAAGACCGAGCCGGCATACTAGGTCATCCATGAAGATGGCGTTGGAGCGCTCCCTGAATGACATGCCACCCATGCAGGCCCCGACACATGCGCCTGGTTCAGGGCGTATTGGGAGCGGGAGGAGGCTGGCCGCGTTCAGCGTCTGCAGGAGCAGGCCGAGCGCGGCGCTCGCCGGTAGCGCGCCTATCAGGGCGCGCCGCTGATAGTCCTCAATGACTACAAGAGGAGGTCGAGCCCTCCTTGCAGCCATGGCGCTACGGCGATGCCGGACAGGGCAGCTCGTGTCCACCACAGCCGCCGAGCGACGACGATGACGATGACGACGGGACCCAGGACGCTGACTACACTTGTTTATACCGCAACTTTGGCATGTGAACGACGCGCCCGGCATCGACATCGCCTAGTAGTTATTTCTACATGGTTTTATTTTTTCTTTAGTCTACTGTAGTCAAAATTCGGGTGTATGTCCAAATTTGACATAATGTATGCGAATTCGACTATATATTAATAAAATCGCCTATTTTCGTCTAGATTTTGTCAAGTTTGCTTAAAATTTGGCCAAAACTGAAAACTCTGTCTAAAAATACGAGTTGAAAACTAGACATTTTTAGACCGAATGCTACATCCGTTCGACGCTAAATACGACCGGAATTGGACCCAAAATGCCGAATTCTCGGACTAAAAATAACTCTGTTTAAACCCAGCGCAGGGGCGAAGAGAGTTGGGAGTGGGAGTAGCGAGCGCGTTCCGCACGGCACGCGCACGGCCTAATCACAAAACACGCAAAGTTGAAATTTGTTTGGAGGTCGGTGCCTAGCCGGAGTCCGATTTGTAGTCTGGAACACTCGAACATGCAGCAGCAACGGAAGGAAAACGTGTGTGTGCCAGGAGGCAGGGCGCGAAACAGGGGTGAACGCCGGTTCAGAGTCGAAGTCGGAGTCCCGTTAATGGAGTAGTATAACAGTACTAGTATGGAATAGACCTAATGGATACATCGAGTGCCTAGGCTGTTGGAAGTGATCCAGATTCCAGATGGCCTGCCTGCTGGTGCCCTACTTCGTGTTAGAGTACGTATATGTGTATAGACTAGAGATAGATTAGGACTCTACATCCAATTAGCCAAAATAAATCCCTAAATTCTACAAGATTTTATTATCCGGCGAAAAAAAAACAGTTCAGATCGGTACATGGCGGCGTGCAACTTCAGGGCGTCAGATCTCCCCGGGCCGCTCTACCGCGGGCAGCGCACCGTGCAGAAGAAGCCACGAGGTCACGCGCTCGGGCCTCACACGGTCAGGCACGAGGACACCGCCATGCAGATTGCTTGAAGACATGTCTAAGCAGACTGCATGCAAGGAAACTCCTCGCTGCATCTCGCGCACGAGGACTTCCGGCAGGATTCTGTATGCGGCTGCTACATGGAGCCGGTCCGTCCGGAAACAAATCTGCATCAACTCCGAGCGCGAGGACACTAAATCGATGATCATGGCTGACACCTAGGGGCGGTGACTGCGTCCCCTTCTAGTGCCTCTCTTACTAAATCGATGATCATGGCGCCATCTGCTCGCAGCACGGGACACCGGGAGGGTCCGTGTGTCTTCATCAACACTTCAGGATACGCGCTCGGACACGATCTTCATCAAGCCAAGTACATCGATCACACCATGCTTCGGAAAACTTTGTCTACATCGAGCCGTCAAAATCTACACTGCACCGAGCCAGACTACATCGACCCGAACATCTACATCAAGTTGTACGACTATGCCAGGCTACAAGCCAAGATCTTCGTCGAACACATCCACGGAGAAGCGACATCGACATCATCCACACGCCAGGCCGGTGTGGAACACTACTACGCCGACTTCTCCGACATCAAGGCTTCGACATCATCGTCGCCACAAGGGACGCCTTAAAGCGACGATCATTGCTGACATGCCTACTCCTTCATCGCCGACACATCATCGCCAAGGTCTACATCTATGTGGTCTTCATCTACATCTTCGTCGACACACCGCCACCGCCGCTATACCCGTCCACACGATGGACATACAACTACGACGCCCTCTGACAGTATAACTGCAAGGCACGACGACGGCATCGCCGCGTCCATGACCCCGACGACTGCAACAACAAACCGGCATCACAATTGTGACGCCCCTACGACCGCGCATATGGTTCTGGCAAAACCTTGTGTGCTTGGTGGGTTCCTCCGGTCCTGGCAAAACCGGTGGTCTCACTTATGACCGCGTCCAAGAGACGCCCCTGACGGTACCTCTACAAGGTGCAAAACGCGTCCTGGCGCAGCCGTCAACAACAACAACAAAACAACGCATTTTTTGCGCCTCCGGCAATGGCGGCCACACCACTACGACGACTACGACATCGACCACACCTACATCGACCACGGATACCTCCCGATCGGCTATCTCGATACCGACATCCAGAACACCGTCTCCCGCAACTCAAGAACTCCAGTCAACAGCGTCCGCGTCGTCACTTGCGTCCACGCCACTCCCGCTGTGACTGCGGGAGGGAAGAAAGGCACTAGAAGGGGACGCAGTCACCGCCCCTAGGTGCTAGCCATGATCATGTTCACGCAGGTGATGATGACAAAGAGGTGAAGACGACGAAAGCGCAAGACTTCAAATCCAGTCGCAAGCGTCCGCTTCACTCCCGCTCCGACTGAGGGGGGATGTTAGAGTACGTATACGTGTATAGACTAGAGATAGATTAGGACTCTACATCTTGTACTCCAAGTCTCCTCCTATCCCGTGTACGTCTATATATACTCCCCGTGAGGGTCAAATCAATACACCAAAAATATTAGGGATTCAATATTTTTCACACTTCGCACAGCCATGGTGCGCATCGCCGGCGCCGTTTCATCGGCTGCCGCCGGCGGCGTCGTACCGGCCCCGTCCTACTCCTCCTCCTCGCCCCTTCTCGCCGCCTTCGCCGAGCCCGCCAAGCTCCCCGCCGCTCTCGCCGGAGGCGCAGCCATTTCAGCCGACCCAAACGCGTATCACGGTGCAGTGGCTGCCTCCTCCCCCTGGCTGGGTCAAGCTTAACTTTGACGGCTCGGTGTACTACGACGGGTCCGGCCGGGCAAGCATCGGCGGCGCCATCCGGGACTGCAGCGGCCGCCTGGTCGCCGCGTTCGCCGGCGGACGAACGCAGCGTCGGTGGGCGTCGTGGAGGCGCGGGCGCTCATCCACGGGCTGCGGCTCGCGCTCAAGTGCTTCCCGGGACAGCCGCTGGTGGCGCAGGGCGACGATCGGGTGCTGGTGCGGCTCCTGAACCGCGACGACACATACACGCGCATACCGAAGGCCATGGAGGACGAGATTCGCACGCTGCTGGGCTGCTTCCCGGACCACAGGGTGGAGCACATCTTCCGCGAGGGCAACCAGGTCGCCGACGCCCTCTGCCACGAGGCGTACCACCGGTCCTCCGGGGATGGGGATTCGTGGACGGTGCCCCGCGCCATCTTGGAGAAGGTGCAAGCCGACGCCAATGGCTATCGGCACCAGCGGATCCGCAAGGTGTGAGAGCTCCGATCGTGGGTTTCTTGGAGCAAGGATGGAAAGGGTACGAAGCGGCCGGCTGATCGGCTGATCCAAGAACGTGACCACCGGAGGAGGGAGACGCGTTTAACTTCGAGGCTGTCGGGAACTCGGCGTGCTGATCCAAGACTGTGACCGGAGGAGGGAGCTACGAGGCTGTCGGGAACTTCGGCGTGCTGATCCAAGACCGTGACCGGAGGAACCAAGCGACGGAGCGGCGGTCGTGGCATGCTGATCCAAGAACGTGGCCGGCCGGAGCGACATCGAGGGCTTCAACATTTCAGCTTGTTGGATGTTGAAGGGTAGAGGGAGAGAGAGATTGCGGAATATGATAGTTGTATTATTGAGCCTCTCGGGCGAGTATATATGGACGTACAGGGACCAACTTGGAGTACAAGACAAGTAACCTACTTGGAGTACAAGACAAGTAACCTAGTCTATCCCTAACAGATACGTATACTCTAACATCCCCCCGCAGTCGTAGCGGTAGCAGCGTGAACAACGGGAACGTCGCGAACGGTCGAGGCGGAGGCAAGTAGACGGTGTCGACATCCCCGCAGTGGTAGCGGGAACGTCATGGACAGTGTCACGACGCAGAAGCTTGGACCATAGAGGATGCTGTGAGGAGCTCAGGCGAGGTGATAGCCCTTGTGCCGGTGTCGAGTGAGCCGAGAGCGGTGGGTGCTGCAACCTTGGTCGAGGTAGCCGCGCGAGGGGTCGCCGTGGTCGATGTCGTGGTCGGGGTTGCCGGTGTCGAGGTAGCCGCATATTAAGCGTGCGCATAGTGCAGCCGGAGAAGGACGGAGACGTCGAGGCAGTCGTCGGAGAGAGCGATGCCGAAGCCGATGCAGTCCGAGCCGTCGAGGACGAGGTGCGGCCATGGCTTTGCCAAAACCAGGCGCACGTCGGGGACGAAGGCATACTCTGGTTGTGCCAAAACCGAGTATGCGAAGACGAAGTCGGTATGACGCAGTCGAGGCAGACGTAGAGGAGGTAGTCGATGCCGATGAAGACCTTGTCGAAGCCGATGAAGACGAGGCGCTACAACCGAGCTTGCCAGACTCAGGAACGCGTCGGGGACGAAGGCACGCACCGGTGTTGCCAATACCGGGCATGCGAAGAACGGGACCAGCAGAAACAACTTCACGCCATATCGGAGAGGAGACTAGCAGAGGAGGACTCTACGACGGTTGCGTTGCGCAGATCGGCGAAGTGCCGATGCAGGCCGCGGTTGTCGGAGTAGACGAGTAGGTGTGGTCGAGGACGAGGCGAGGACGACGGCGACGAAGTCGTGCTGGACGAAGACGTAGAAGGCGGTGAACCAGCGACGACCAGGAGTGGTTAGACTGGATGCCTAGACGGAGGGGTAGTCGGCGGGACCTACGACATCCAGGAGTGGACATGCAGGCTACCTGTGGAGATGCGGCGGCGGTGCTCGAAGTAGGCGAGGAAGAACCCGGCGACGTGACGAAGACCATGCGTGGACGGCGGCGACCCGCGCCGAGGGAGGTGGCGCGGTGGAAGCCTGCGACGTCCTTGCGGGGTGACGGTGATGACCGCGTGCAGCGATGCTACTGCCCGATGGGGCGGCGTAGCTGCGGGCGAAGTCGGTGCGGTGAGAACCACCAGCGACGGACACGCCTGAGAAGGCGCGTTGGTAGCCGGTGGCGGGGACCAAAGGCGGCGACGCTACGGCCCGAAGGGGCGACGCAGCGGCAGCCCGATGCTCAATCGGTGGTAGGCGCGTGCTCGGGGACGTACTCGGCGGAGACGAGCGCCATATCGGTTGATCAGACCGACGGCGGCGCTGTACGCGCCAAGTCCGTGACGACGGCAGATCGGAATCCGCGGCGTCGTTGCAATCAATCCCGGCGACGGCAAAGACAATCCGGAAGGGGTCGACGCGGCAGCCCTCGAGGAAGCCGCGGCCGGCGGTCAGGCGCGGCAGCCTGTCATGAGTCCGCGACACCCTACCGAGGAAGGCATAGCGGCGCAAGTGACAGGCGCACGGGCGCGGTGTAGATCGTCGATGCCGATGGTCGGAGTAGAGGCACGGCGATGACGACGGCGATGGGCGATGCAATCCGATCTAAGATCGGTAAACCAAAAAAGAAAACCGATCAAAAGATCGGAAAAAAAATAGACTTGCAGGGCAGCCGATCACGGATCGTGACGAACTCCCTAACGTGCGGTTCTGCCCCGGCGGAGATCATGGAGATCGATCTCCCCGAGGGCGGCGCGGCGAAAGCGGAGGCGGCGGCTAGGTCAAGGACCGTGCCGCTCTGATACCATGTTGAAGGGTAGAGGGAGAGAGAGATTGCGGAATATGATAGTTGTATTATTGAGCCTCTCGGGCGAGTATATATGGACGTACAGGGACCAACTTGGAGTACAAGACAAGTAACCTACTTGGAGTACAAGACAAGTAACCTAGTCTATCCCTAACAGATACGTATACTCTAACATTGGAGACGGATCGACATAGCATGATCTCGATCAGTTCATACGAATCGTAGATGAGGGAAAAGTTATCCTTGATTGTACAAGTGCATTTCTTTCCTCTCTAGCTAGATGGATCAATTAAGGATGTAAGATGATGATGTAGTGACAATTGACATGCTTGTCTGTAGTAGTACAAATCTTTGTATTGCATATATGGATTCGTTGATTGATTATTCAGGAACGATGTGCAACGATGTAGTGGTGACAATTAACGCTTTTGTCTCCATGAGTTGAAAGCCTAGTTTGTGGATTGATTGATTATTCAATATGTATACCAAGAATATTCCTACTACCCGGCTCGGCGTCTGATCTTGCTATTTGTGTTGAGTTAGGGCAGGTGCGTTTGAACCTAATATGAAAATACATGGAAATAAATTTCAAAATACTAAAAATTCTGAAATAAAATTCCACACCTATATCCACACATTCTTTGTTCCCCCATAGTTTTTAGGGAAAAGGTGGTTTTATGTGGAATTGTGGATTGTGTACAAAGACAAAAAAAAATGTCTTTGAATAATCATGTTGGAGCATCAAGTTTTTTGAAATTTCTCTTTTTCACACGGCACACAAAAATTGTTACTTGTGCAAACATAGAATGTCCAGAAGTACATGCATTTTTTCTGAATTTTTGGACATTTTGGAATGCCTTTTCAAATAATGGGTTCATATGCACAGAGCTCGTTCTTGCTTACTTAGTCTACTACTACCTCCGTCTTCTCCGTTTCGCCCCAAGCCCCGCCTCTGTTTGTCCGGCAAGATTTTCCTCTCCCCACTTCGTCTCAGCCCCGCCTCTGTTTGTAACGCATCATTGCCATGAAGTAGAGGGGCACATCATCGATGCAGGAAGCAATGGAAATAACATCAAGATGAGGCAGCACCACCGGCCATGGTGACCATTATTTCGAGCGCTGGTAAAGAGAGTATACTTGGAACCACAATTAACTACTAACCATTAATTTGTTTGTCCGGCAATCAAAATGGCAATGGCACTCCACGGCAAAGTTTCACTCAGCTGTAGATTTACAGTTTTCTTTCCTTCAACTTACAAGAACTAACAGGACAAAGCTGAGTATACAAAACCACCCGTGCAAAATGGAGCCGTGTAAATCCTCACCTAAAATGGAGCTTGCATGTCTCCAGATCTCCACAGAAGATCACAGAAAAATATTTACTCACTGTTCACAGGCATAGAAGCTACAACAAGGGAAAGTGGTCTGGACTTCTGAATTCTGGCGGCTGGACGATCCATTTCTGGCCTGCCTCATGTAGATCCCACTTTTCCGAGGATGATGTGTTGACACTTGACACTTCAGTTTTCTGTGAACACTCCATTTGCGCTTAAGACGCAACCGTCATTGCCAAGGTTCACTCTTCTGGTACACTCAACCATGACTTCGGGCATCTGCAATATCAAAACACCCGACTACTCCTGTGGTTGCTCTCCGTATGTACGAGTACCTCAATCCCAGGATGTCACAGAAAAAGCAACCCAGAGATCATTAGATGTACCAGATATATACATCCGATGTGTCTCAATCTGTTCATCTGTACATAGCAGAGTTGGGCTCGAATAGTGACCGTTGCTTAGTTTTTCCAGGACTGAGAATACAATCTCTCTCTGTATTGGTTCATGGCCATTCAAAAGATTTCCCATGCTCAAAACTTTCCTCCATGACTGGTTTGCAGTAGGTGGGCGAAACAGGCTTGATACAGCCTCTCTCTCGAGCATCCCCACCTTTTCCTTGATAGTGAACTCCTATCATAGGAGATTAAGAGGAAAGCAGAAGTATTGGCTCCGGAAGATTGACAGTAAAAACGATGGCTAGGTATTGTAAATAATTCATTAATATATTTCATGTGACTCAGGCAATCAAAACTAGGGCCCCAGCCCAATGAATCAGGCTAGACAATGCAAAAACAAAAGGGACAGCTCACCATTGCCCAAGATAAAAGTTTATATTTGGTTGTACCGTACTCCCTCCGTCCCAAAATGTAAGGCATAGTCAAAAGTCAACATCTTCTAAGTTTGATCAAGTTTATACATAAAAATATGAACATCTACAATACTGTGGCATCCCGCAAAACCACTACTAGAAAATCGCGTTGAATTTGTGCATTGCATCGTCATCATCATGCATTGTTTGCCAAAACTATTTTCGCAAAGCCGTTTTGCTTTCTAAAACGCCCCATCTTTATTCAAACACCGAAAACCGGGTCCCCGGAATATTTTGTTTTGGCCGCTATCGGTTTGCAAACGGCCCGTTTAAAACAAATAAAATATTTAATTATTTAGTGGGGGCAGCCGAACGGGCCAAATCGACCCAAACGACCACCCCCGTACAAAACAGATCGGTCCGCCCTTAATCCTACAGTTACCCAGAAAACCTACCCACCCCTATCTCCACCTCACTCCCTCCAATCAACTCTCGCCACATCAGCACACCCCAAACCCCCCACCAACCACCCTCTGCCACATGGCCACTCCCTCTCTCCTCTTCCCTCTCTCTCTCCTAAACCCACCCCCACTCAGCTCACCAGCCCCACCACACACCCCACACACACGCACTACACGCACGCAGCACTCACCCCCTGCCTCCCCTGTTGCCCCTGGGACCCACCCGTCCTCGCAGGCCCACCGCACCCGATCCCCACGTCACCCGGCCCATGTCTTCTTCCTCCTCCCTCACCCCCGCGTTCCTTCCTCCTCTTCTCCTCTGCCGGCTCTCCCCTCCATCCCTTCCTCTCCACCGACCGCCCCCTCCTCACCTCCTGGCGCCTCCGCCCGGCTCCTCCTCCCTCTTCTCCACCGCCTCGGCCGCCCGCCCGTTCAAGCTCCGCCTCGCCTCCTGTGGTTGCCACCGCCTCCGGCCCTCCACCAAGCCTCCGCCACCATCTCCACCTCGCCGGCCCGCCTCCCAGCTCCGCCGGTCGCCCCTCTGCCCTCCGTCGAGCACGCCGTCCCCCGCCGCCCCTCCTCGCCTCGTCTGCGCCCGCCCGGCACCACCTCGCCGCAGCCAAGCCGCTCCGCCCGCCGCTCCGCTGGGCGAGCTCGCTCCCCCTCCCTCCGTCGCCGCCTGCCCTCCTCCAAGCCCCGGCGCCCAGCGTCTTCCGCCGCCCCTCCCGCCGGCCAGCGACCCGAGCAGCCCTGCTGGCGGCCCGCGTCCTCCGGCCAGCCAGCGTCGCCGTGCCCGCCCGCCCTGCGCTGCTCCTTCCCGCCTCCGTGCCGGCGTACGCCACCGGCGAGCCCGCGCCTGGCTCGCCCGTCGTCCTTGGCCTCGCCCCGAGTGCGGTCCCACCCAGTCGTGCACCTCTGCTTCGGTTGGCCTTGTGGCCCTTCTGCGAACGGTGCCCGGTTCGCTGCTCCCCAGCGCGTCTGCCTCGTCGCCAATGTTTTTCAGTTGTTGTTGCAGCACCCGGCTATCTTGGTGGTGGTTGTATGTTCCGTCGTGGTTGGCGGATAAGTGGCGTGCCCCTGACAACAAGATCGGCAGTGACCCAGATAATCCCGAGGTACTGAGACGCTGATCCAAGTAGGCCATCGATGGTTGAGGCGAGAACCCCAAGTTCGACACCGACAAGATCCTCCTCGACCTTTGAGCGGGCACCAAGTTCTCCTCTCGGGCCGTCATGATCTCCGTCACCGGACCCTCGAGACCTTCCACACGGAGCGGCGATGCATAATCTGGAGAAAGCCGACACGTTCCAAGATCCCCGACTCGAAGGTCCCCGGAACGCCAAGACCGCCACCGATACGACAAGTACCCCGTCCCGAACGCCATGACCGACAACATGACCCGAGGACCGCGAATGCGACAAGATCCGCATGCGACAAGAACGACAGCGACCGGGAGAATCCGATGCGCCCCTGACAGCGACCCAAGTCCTGCTTTCCGGACGCGACAAGGACTACCTCCGATGTTCGAGAACAAGCCCGCCGAGAACGCTTCCGTCGAACCCCAGATCCGAGTCCTGAGACCGACCCCGAACCCCGGAACCCCAAGTGCGTCGAGACCCTCTAATGTGTGAACCCCTTCCCGAAACCCTATCTTATAAAATAATAACTTGTTGCATATTAATTGCCATACTTACATGCATGCTTGTCTGTGGTTTGGGGGCCCTATGCCGATTCACCTCATAATTAAATATGGGGCCCATATGCGGGCAAATCTAGCCTTATATTGGCCTCACTTAAATTTGTGTAGCGAACCGGTAACTTATCGTGCCATGTTAATTCAACATTTAAATGGCGGGGTAGTTAAATAACTTGAACCTTTTAATTAATTGTCGGGACCCCGGTTCCGCTTAACCTGACCTAATTGCATTGCACCTTTGCCATGCCATACATCATACATGCATCATGTCGATCTTCTGCCGTTGTATTAAATATTGCATCCGGTGTTTATTCTAGTGTTTTGCTTCTTCGCGGATAAGGCCGTTGAGTTGATGTGAGCTTCGCCCCGATCTTCGGATGACCCTTCGACAATGTTTTCAGGCGATCATCTCCCCCTTTCTACCTATCTTACTTTATAGTCTTTATTCCCTCCTGTTGATCTATTGCTATCTGAGTTGCGATGCTCTAGTTTTCGTACCCGTGATGATCCCTTGCAGCCTTATATTGCCTTGGACACATCCTATTACCTGTTGTTTGGTAGATAGTTGGACTTGCGCATCGTAGTCGCTTGCTCAAGTGCTGTTGCGTGTCGTCTAGTGCCACAGTCGTTGATGTATTGCCGCATGTTGATGTTGGAGATGATTCTAGTATTACTTATCGTTCACTTTAATTCCTGTTTAACAACTAAAATTGAAGTAAGCAGAGGCATCGGTGGGTGATAGATAATATTTGGTTTCCGAATGCCGACTTGTGTCCCGTAGGATCCCGAGTACTTGATACCTGTTCCTTGATTTATCGCGTTATCCACATCCGGGAGGTATATGGGACCCCCCTGAGCCAGAGCTTGATTCAGTCTTATTTCTTGGGGCCACAAACTAGTTTGAGGTTTTATTTACGATCCTGTACTTATGCCATGCTACTTATGTATTTACGACAGCGAGGAGCACACTGTATCGCTTTAGGATCGGGACACGTTTACGCGGTGTCGACAAGCCCAGCTTTTGTTCCCGATGCCACGGCCCACCCAAACCTCGGGTCCGTCTCGGAGCTAGCTTACTTCGTTGCGGGTGTACTCCAAGGGGTGGCCCCCTGAAATATTTCTGAATCCTGTGATTGTTCAGTCGTGAAAGCCTCGTTGGGTTTTGATTTGGTTTTTCCGAGGTTGATCGAGCGTGTGTTGCTATTGGTGCACCCCGGCCGGGTAAAACTTTCTGAAAGCCGTGTCCGCGGATATGGACGACTTGGAGCACAGTATCTCGACCATAGACAAGCATAACTAAAGTTTATTGCTATAAATTTGACTTTATAATGACTAGTAATCAGCTTCACTATAATGGAATGGCTAAATAATACTGCCCACAATTGCTTGTTTTGAATTGTCGCTTGCGACCATTGTACCTGACTAGTAAGTATTGCAACTACAACGGAATGGCTGAATAAAAGCACCAACAACTGCTGGGTTTTGGGTTTATCTCATCCTACCTGTATCTGAATAGTAATTGTTGCAACTATCACGGAATGGTTAACTAAAAGTGCCCACTGTTTATTTTATCAGGATGGATATCTAAACCTGACTAGTAATTGCTGCAACGATAACTGAATAAGTAAAACTGCCAACTGTGTGAGTTCCTCGGTTGACTTCCTCGTTTGGTCTCGAGGGGGAAACACCAGGATGGGTTTGTTTGGTGTTAGCTTCAGGTTGGATCCGGATAGGTCTATCTTACCCCTCTCTGACTGCCGCCAGTTGTATCGAGTCTCTATAGGTTGTTTAGTGCATGATGGAAAAGGGGCTCTAAGCGATCACGAACGAAGACGTGTCGAAGTGAAAGCCCCAGGGATTATTGAACGTAAATCTGTGCACGAACCCATGCAAACAGGCTTAAAAGCAGTGGATAGCCTGATGCTGCCGCTGCCGCTTCAGTCCACCATACCTATGTAGGCGAGGACCGCCGAATTCTAGCCTCGCCGTGTACTGGCCTCAGTACTGACGCTCCTTCTTTTTCCTTTGCCCTTTGTCGGCACCCCTTTTGTTAAGCAGGTTTGAGATCGACGTCGTTAGCAGGGTTACCCTTCCGGCTTGGCTCAAGGGTTATGGGCGCCATTGGTTATTCTTCGTGGCTCTTAGCCCCATTTGCATCTTGTCCGTAGTCGGACGCTCCATCTTTCAAGGTGATTTGGATCTTTGTATATTATATCGTATTCTTGACTCTTTGAGTCTGTTATATATATATCTGCTCGTGGGTCCCATCGAGGACTTGTGTAATGTTATTACTTCGCTTTTCCACCCGCACGAAAGTGCTGGTGGGCACCTTTGAATCGTTTCTATGCGGGTTTGGGTTTCGCTAAAACTTGCATAGGTCCGATTCGAGGGTGTTCTGAGTGGTATCGAGCTCAGGTTGCGATACCCCACAAGTCCAGCCTGTAGGATAACCTAGCTAACGGCAAGTAGAGTGTCAAAACTATTTTGCAAAATCGGTTGGGTAGTTACGATTAGGTCTGATTTTACTCCTTACCCTCTCGCTATTCTCCTCTTATCTCGGCGTGTTTTGAATCTGCTCTCTTATCTTTTCTTCGAGTCCGGATTTCTCGTGGTTGGGTTTCCGTACCTGCATCGTGTTTTCGCCTTCTTTGATAACGGTGTTCTACCGTCCGGTGTTCAAGCTGCCTGATGAATCCGTCTGCTGCGGTACCATTCTTTGTTCCTTGTTTGTGTCTTCCGGTGTTTTCCGACGCGACGACATCATCTACGCCAGATCCGGTGCAGAGTCTGCATCACTCCTTTGTTTCTGAACCTCGGTTGTCGAGATCTTCAGTCTGATTCCGAGAATGGTTGCACGCTTTTCCACTGATTGTGCGGAGTAATAGTTTGGGTGCGTGATGGATTGGCCCCCATGCCCACTACCCCTTCTATTCGCTTTTGTACATTGAGGTGGATGAGAATGCATCGGTTCCCTTTTCCATCGGAGCTAGACGTGGCTTTATTTGTTGATGCCTCTACCTTCGCCCTTTTGTTCCCGGAGTGTTCTCCCGACGATCACGGACAACGACCTCTTGTTAGTGGTGTCGCGAGGATCTACATGAAGCGAGAAGATTCAGATCGCCGACCTTCCTTCCGGAACCATGAGGCGGATCTCGAGGGCGAGATCCCTTGTTAGTGGTGTCGAATTGTGGCATCCCGCAAAACCACTACTAGAAAATCGCGTTGAATTTGTGCATTGCATCGTCATCATCATGCATTGTTTGCCAAAACTATTTTCGCAAAGCCGTTTTGCTTTCTAAAACGCCCCATCTTTATTCAAACACCGAAAACCGGGTCCCCGGAATATTTTGTTTTGGCCGCTATCGGTTTGCAAACGGCCCGTTTAAAACAAATAAAATATTTAATTATTTAGTGGGGGCAGCCGAACGGGCCAAATCGACCCGAACGACCACCCCCGTACAAAACAGATCGGTCCGCCCTTAATCCTACAGTTACCCAGAAAACCTACCCACCCCTATCTCCACCTCACTCCCTCCAATCAACTCTCGCCACATCAGCACACCCCAAACCCCCCACCAACCACCCTCTGCCACACGGCCACTCCCTCTCTCCTCTTCCCTCTCTCTCTCCTAAACCCACCCCCACTCAGCTCACCAGCCCCACCACACACCCCACGCACACGCACTACACGCACGCAGCACTCACCCCCTGCCTCCCCTGTTGCCCCTGGGACCCACCCGTCCTCGCAGGCCCACCGCACCCGATCCCCACGTCACCCGGCCCCTGTCTTCTTCCTCCTCCCTCACCCCCGCGTTCCTTCCTCCTCTTCTCCTCTGCCGGCTCTCCCCTCCATCCCTTCCTCTCCACCGACCGCCCCATCCTCACCTCCCCTGGCGCCTGCTCCGCCGCCCACCGGCTCCTCCCTCCCCCTCTTCTCCGCTCACGCCCCGGCCCGCCGCCGCCTGCTCAAGCCCGCCTCGCCTCTGTGGTTGCCGCCTCCGCCACCATCTCCACCTCGCCGGCCTCCCAGCTCCGCCGTCGCCTCCGCCCGCCGAGCACGCCGTCCCCGCCGCCTCTCGCCTCGTCTGCGCCCGCCGAGCGCACCACCTCCCGCTCGCCCGCAGCCAAGCCGCTCCCGCCCGCTGCTTGCCGCCGAAGCTCGCCTCCTCCGCCGCCTGCCCTCCTCCAAGCCCCTGGCGCCAGCGTCTTCCGCCCTGGCCAGCGCGCCACCCGAGCCGCCCTGCCTGCCCGCCCGCGTCCTCCGGGCGCGTCGCCGTCTGCCCGCCCTTCCCCGCCTCCTGCCGCGTGCCGCCGCCGCCGGCGAGCCCGCGCCCTGCCGCTCCGCCGTCGTCCTTGGCCTCGCCCCGAGTGCGGTCCCACCCAGTCGCGCACCTCTGCTTCGGTTGGCCTTGTGGCCCTTCTGCGAACGGTGCCCGGTTCGCTGCTCCCCAGCGCGTCTGCCTCGTCGCCAATGTTTTTCAGTTGTTGTTGCAGCACCCGGCTATCTTGGTGGTGGTTGTATGTTCCGTCGTGGTTGGCGGATAAGTGGCGTGCCCCTGACAACAAGATCGGCAGTGACCCAGATAATCCCGAGGTACTGAGACGCTGATCCAAGTAGGCCATCGATGGTTGAGGCGAGAACCCCAAGTTCGACACCGACAAGATCCTCCTCGACCTTTGAGCGGGCACCAAGTTCTCCTCTCGGGACGTCAAGATCTCCGTCACCGGACCCTCGAGACCTTCCACACGGAGCGGCGATGCATAATCTGGAGAAACCGACACGTTCCAAGATCCCCGACTCGAAGGTCCCCGGAACGCCAAGACCGCCACCGATACGACAAGTACCCCGTCCCGAACGCCATGACCGACAACATGACCCGAGGACCGCGAATGCGACAAGATCCGCATGCGACAAGAATCCGATGCGCCCCCGACAGCGACCCAAGTCCTGCTTTCCGGACGCGACAAGGACTACCTCCGATGTTCGAGAACAAGCCCGCCGAGAACGCTTCCGTCGAACCCCAGATCCGAGCCCTGAGACCGACCCCGAACCCCGGAACCCCAAGTGCGTCGAGACCCTCTAATGTGTGAACCCCTTCCCGAAACCCTATCTTATAAAATAATAACTTGTTGCATATTAATTGCCATACTTACATGCATGCTTGTCTGTGGTTTGGGGGCCCTATGCCGATTCACCTCATAATTAAATATGGGGCCCATATGCGGGCAAATCTAGCCTTATATTGGCCTCATTTAAATTTGTGTAGCGAACCGGTAACTTATCGTGCCATGTTAATTCAACATTTAAATGGCGGGGTAGTTAAATAACTTGAACCTTTTAATTAATTGTCGGGACCCCGGTTCCGCTTAACCTGACCTAATTGCATTGCACCTTTGCCATGCCATACATCATATATGCATCATGCCGATCTTCTGCCGTTGTATTAAATATTGCATCCGGTGTTTATTCTAGTGTTTTGCTTCTTCGCGGATAAGGCCGTTGAGTTGATGTGAGCTTCGCCCCGATCTTCGGATGACCCTTCGACAATGTTTTCAGGCGAGCATCTCCCCCTTTCTACCTATCTTACTTTATAGTCTTTATTCCCTCCTATTGATCTATTGCTATCTGAGTTGCGATGCTCTAGTTTTCGTACCCGTGATGATCCCTTGCAGCCTTATATTGCCTTGGACACATCCTATTACCTGTTGTTTGGTAGATAGTTGGACTTGCGCGTCGTAGTCGCTTGCTCAAGTGTTGTTGCGTGTCGTCTAGTGCCACAGTTGTTGATGTATTGCTGCATGTTGATGTTGGAGATGATTCTAGTATTACTTATCGTTCACTTTAATTTCTGTTTAACAACTAAAATTGAAGTAAGCAGAGGCATCGGTGGGTGATAGATAATATTTGGTTTCCGAACGCCCACTTGTGTCCCGTAGGACCCCGAGTACTTGATACCTGTTCCTTGATTTATCGCGCTATCCACATCCGGGAGGTATATGGGACCCCCCCTGAGCCAGAGCTTGATTCAGTCTTATTTCTTGGGGCCACAAACTAGTTTGAGGTTTTATTTACGATCCTGTACTTATGCCATGCTACTTATGTATTTACGATTGTGCGAGGAGCACACTGTACTGTTTAGGATCGGGACACGTTTACGCGGTGTCGACAAGCCCAGTTTTGGGTTCCCAGTCGCTCACAGCCGTCCACCCAAACCTCGGGTCCGTCTCGGAGCTAGCTTACTTCGTTGCGGGTGTACTCCAAGGGGTGGCCCCCTGAAATATTTCTGAATCCTGTGATTGTTCAGTCGTGAAAGCCTCGTTGGGTTTTGATTTGGTTTTTCCGAGGTTGATCGAGCGTGTGTTGCTATTGGTGCACCCCGGCCGGGTAAAACTTTCTGAAAGCCGTGTCGCATGGATATGGGACTTGGAGCACAGTATCTCGACCATAGACAAGCATAACTAAAGTTTATTGCTATAAATTTGACTTTATAATGACTAGTAATCAGCTTCACTATAATGGAATGGCTAAATAATACTGCCCACAATTGCTTGTTTTGAATTGTCGCTTGCGACCATTGTACCTGACTAGTAAGTATTGCAACTACAACGGAATGGCTGAATAAAAGCACCAACAACTGCTGGGTTTTGGGTTTATCTCATGCTACCTGTATCTGAATAGTAATTGTTGCAACTATCACGGAATGGTTAACTAAAAGTGTCCACTGTTTATTTTATCAGGATGGATATCTAAACCTGACTAGTAATTGCTGCAACGATAACTGAATAAGTAAAACTGCCAACTGTGTGAGTTCCTCGGTTGACTTCCTCGTTTGGTCTCGAGGGGGAAACACCAGGATGGGTTTGTTTGGTGTTAGCTTCAGGTTGGATCCGGATAGGTCTATCTTACCCCTCTCTGATTGCCGCCAGTTGTATCGAGTCTCTATAGGTTGTTTAGTGCATGCTGCCGCTGCCGCTTCAGTCCACCATACCTATGTAGGCGAGGACCGCCGAATTCTAGCCTCGCTGCATCGGCCTCGATCTTGACGCTCCTTCTTTTTCCTTTGCCCTTTGTCGGCACCCCTTTTGTTAAGCAGGTTTGAGATCGACGTCGTTAGCAGGGTTACCCTTCCGGCTTGGCCTGGGCAGGGTTATGGACGCCATTGGTTATTCTTCAGGGCTCTTAGCCCCATTTGCATCTTGTCCGTAGTCGGACGCTCCATCTTTTCAAGGTGATTTGGATCTTTGTATATTATATCTGTATTCTTGACTCTTTGAGTCGCTGTTATATATATCTGTTCTGTGGGTCCCATCGAGGACTGTTGTGTAATGTTATTACTTCGTTTTGCACCCGCATGAAAGTGCCTGGTGGGCACCTTTGAATCGTTTCTATGCGGGTTTGGCGGGTTTCGCTAAAACTTGCATAGGTCCGATTCTGAGGGTGTTACAAATACTAAATCAATATCAGTAGATTCACCATTAATTATGTGTTCTCAATATTACCATTCAATATTGTAGATCTTCATATTTTTGTGTATAAACTTGGTCAAACTTAGAAGATGTTGACTTTTGACTAAGCTTATATGCCTTACATTTTGGGACAGAGTGAGTAAATCATAAAGACTATCAAGAGGGAAAATGCTACAGGTAGTAGAACATGAACCTATAATACTATGGAAACTTCCGAAGTGTTCTACTAACTGGTGAGCATCTCTTACAAGAATTGCACTTTCCAAGAGTAGCAGGAGCAAGCACATGAGCAGATAAATATATATATCTGAGCAATTCAGTTCTCACACTTTGTTTTTGAAATGCTAACAGGGCGACAGGTGTAAGTAACGATGTATTTAGTCCATAAGAGTTATATTTATCAGAAACATGAATCAGACTGAATATATGAAGCTCCAGCTCTCCTACTCCTTCCACATCTATGAATACTGATTACGTCATTTCAGAACCACTATGCCATGATCTGCAAATGTTGATGAAAATAGCACTTACCTTCTCAAAGCAAATACTTTCCAAGCTGGTTCCCATTTTTGGAAGATAGTAATTGAAGTAGTCAGTAAAAATAGATTGAGACAGTCTTGGAGCATCTATGAGTTTTCGGTGGAGTGAAGCAGCAAAAATCAGCAACTTCTCAATGTGCTCGAAAACTTGACAAAGTCGCTTCAAGTCTCCGGCCAAATCACTTGTGTCAGAGTTCCCTGTGAAAATAACAGGATCAGTATTCAAGCTGACGAGAAGGTCCCATTATCCTTGAGACCCACTGGTAACTGAAGCTTGACCAGCTTCCAACCTAATCAGTTCAGATAATTTATCTGCTAGGAAACTAATAATCCTAGCCAGTTTTTTTAACCACAATGGTGCCTTCATCTAATAATCATGTTCCATCTAATAGTGGTGTTCCAATGTTCCATCTTTATTTGGACTAGTAATTTGGTTGTCCAAATAAAAGGACAAGTAGAAAAGCTCAAAATGTTCAAGTCGGAACAAAGATGTACTGATGCTGAGGCACGCCCAAATAAAAACAAAGACAAGATGTGAGTCTAAAGTTTATGCGCAGCTGTATGACAAGTAGATACCTTGAAGAGATTTTAATGTTGACGCCATTGTAGCATATAGTTGATCCATTTTAGTCTTCATTAGTTTAAAACCACCATATGTGGTCTTGTTCAGAATAACAGCTGAGGATTTGAAAGCAATGCAGATCATTTGCTCAAGGAGCTGCAGTGGTCTCAAAGTTTCAAGGTAATGAATCACCTGCATATCACGATTATGCAAAGCTCAATTAGGAAATTACAAGCTGGTTATTAAAGTAACTTGTAATCATGTGGAACAACATTCCAGTTTGATTTCAAGTGATCCAAAGCCAGTAATTTCAAGATTCCATCAGGCATCTGTATATATGTTAACTAATTTCATGAGTTTTTTTGTTGTTACCTTCATCACTCATCAGACTTCCACGTACACACTACTAGTAAATGTGTTGGTCATTCATAATTGAATGCCCGCTTTCTTCTGCAAAACCCCCTGCTCTAAATAATTACTTTGCTAGGAACTTAGGATAAGAAAGGGCAAACTACCTTTTCTCCTTCTCGGATAGAATCTAGCAGGGATTTCTGTTCAGAGACAGGCAAAGCTGGGGCATCATTCCAGATTTTGCGCCACATATTCCCATGTTCTGACATACGCTGAGAAATCCTTCCTTTGGGAGGCCAGGCTGAATTACCATCACCTTTGTTCTCACTCACCCAGTCACCAGGTGAATGCCACCGAATAAAATCTTCAAAGGCAGCATCTGGGTTTGCGGCTTTAAAAGCAGACATATCTAAGCATGGAGCAGAACGTAATTAGTAACAGGTGAAGAAATTTTAAAATAAGAGGAAACACGCATCTTTCAGCACAAGATATAATTTTTAAGATAGAACTAATAATTAGCTAAGTAATGCCTACATGCGTCGTTTGATGAAAAGGGACATTTTAAGTAAACCTTACCAGAAGATAATATATCCCTTTCCAGTTGACCAGACAAACCCTGCAATAGCAGGAATGATATGTTATGTCACACCAATTTTGGGATAGCTGACAGCATACTGGGACAAAATAGATGGAAATTCAGCATTAAAAATGGACAAAAGAAAAAAGATTTGGACACTAAAGGCATGGTAATGTGAGTTCAGGAACTTACAACAGCACTACCAAAAGCTTCAGCTGCATGGAGCCTTTCTTCATGCATATCTTCTGTCATCAAAGGTGCGTCCTAAGATTAAAAAAAGTGCATCCTGAGAAACTAATGGAATAATGAGTGGTGGTGTATGCACATCTTGATGATAAATCTGAAGAAGAATGATGCTAAGCAGAACCTGAGTATATGGAGCATGCATTTCCTGGAATGAACTTATGAGCATCATTGAAGGGACAACACCTGCTGATCCTTTACGAATTTTCTTAGGTGGCTGTTCTTCAATATAAAAGTTAGAAGGAATCCTTTTTAACTTAAATATATAATAGTAAGGGCATGGATGCATAATTACCATGCTATTTGAAGTCCCTTCTTTATGTGCAGGATCAGCATCCTTCTCACGATTCAATGATTTCTTCCTCTCAATGCATATTGCAAGCTTAAATGTAGGCAGAAACAAAAGGAAAAATAATGTAAATATGTTGATCTCACGGAAACAGGTTATCTACGAAACAAAGGACCAAGTGTAGCGTGGAGCGGTGTTACAGACTTATAGAACACAAGAGACAACCATGAAACACAAATCAAAACACTTCAATAAAGATATGGTTATCTTTGTTAATTCGATATCAATATAACCGTGTTCATGGAATCAACAGATTTGTGCAATTGAGATTTTTGTAGGAACAAACAGACATTAGTGGATAGCTTATTGGCAGTCTATCAGATAGGAAAGAGGTGGCTACAAGGATGCTGTATTAGTTCACAAACGGTTTCCAAAGCAAGTCAAAAAACAATGGGACTGTCTAGCTTGCTCCAACCACAATTTCACGCAATACCAGCAGACACTGGACACATGTGCTCACAGACACAGACTGCTAATTCTCCTATGTGGAATGTGAGAATGAGGACTTCAAGGAAATTAGCACAAGTACCATTTGTAGTTTTTGGTGGATCAGACAGGCACAGAGGTCAATGCTAGAAGTGTTTTTCATCCTCGGCAGTTGTTCTGATTCCTCCCAGCACCAACGAATTTCACGCACAAAATCAATCCATAAGACTGATATTGCTGACATAACAAACAGGTCCATCATTAATATACCTCATGAAATTAAAACAAGGACCTGATGGAAAAAGCTTAGCACAGGACACAAACCGCGTATATTGCAGTTGCCAAACCATAGTGCATGCAAACAGAACTGAGCAAAGAGAGAATCTGAAGGTGCTCCTTTCAAAGCACGACCATACTTATTTTCTGCTTCCACATAATTTGAGTTTCCAACCTCTGAAAAACAAAATATAAGTTAACCGATTCAAAATAAAATAGAAGAAGGCTGTAGACATGACATGAAAATCTCATTATGGTGTTTTGCTACTTGAGTTTGAGTTTATAGATCTGGCCAAATACAGCATTGTGGCTTCCTTAAATGCTCGACATTAGATATCAGAAGAGATTTTCCTACTTATGCTCAGTTATATATTGGTTTACTAAGGAAGTCTGTAGATCAGAAAGGAGGGTCAATAAATACCGTCACTGAAAAGATCTTTCATAACACGGTCAATGACAGTTGGTGGAGGCACATCAACAGAAGATTTTGAATTGTCTTGACCTGAATTATCTGCTTTCTAACATAACAAATATATAATCAGAAACAGAAATCCACAAAAGTAGTTATCATCACGTCAAGGAATTATGGAATGCATGAAGTTCTTAACCTGCAACAAAATCTTCCAAAAACTGTGCCTCTCCTGAGGATTCCAATGCATTTACTAGAAGATGTAGCTGGGAAGCAAAGCCAACAAACTTCCCAATAGAATCATCAACCCTAAAAAAGGAATGAGCATCAATATAAGGGCTTCACTAGGTCGAACAATGTAATATGTATGCCGATGTGGTACTTCTATCAAGATGATTTTACAAGAATTCTTACATGTATGGAGACACAACTGGATGAAGAAGCCAACTATCAGCATCAAACGATGAAGCATTTTCCACCTCAGCCATCTCAAGGCTCTCTTCAAACATTTTCTCCCCCCAAATGGCTGTCAACTCAAAACCTGATATTCATGGCCAAAATGTGTTAATTATACATAGCTTCTAGTAAGCCAAAACATGAGATATGCCAAAGTAAAATACTATTGACGGAATTCTTTGCACATAGCAATCAACTACTAGCAAATTCTACTATCGTTAATGTCTTTGTGACAGATCGTACTTTCTTCATATCGTATAGATACATTATTGCTTGATCCATGCTGAGCTGCTTATGATGGTTGATATGATCCTTAATACTCCCTCCATCTGGAAATAAGTGACTTGGATTCGCATGGATCATGCATGTATCTAGATGCGTTTTAGTGTATAGATACATGTGAATCTAGACAAACCCGAGTCACTTATTTCGGACGGAGGGAGTACAATCCATGGGACACTCGAACATGCAGCAGCAACGGAAGGAAAACGTGTGTGTGCCAGGAGGCAGGGCGCGAAACAGAGGTGAACGCCGGTTCAGAGTCGAAGTCGGAGTCCCGTCAATGAAGTACTATATAGTACTGGTATGGAACAGACCTAATGGTGACATCCAGTGTCTAGCTAGGCTGTTGGAAGCGATCCAGATGGCCTGCCTGCTGGTGCCCTACTTCGCACAGCCATGGTGCGCACCGCCGGCGCCGTTTCATCTGCTGCCGCCGCCGGCGTCGTACCGGGCCCATCCTACTCCTCCTCCTCGCTCCCCCTCGCCGCCTTCGCCGGGCCCGCCAAGCTCCCCGCCGCTCTCGCCGGACGCGCAGCCATTTCAGCCGACTCAGACGCGTACCACGGTGCAGTGGCTGCCTCCTCCCCCTGGCTGGGTCAAGCTCAATTTCGACGGCTCCGTGTACTACGACGGGTCCGGCCGGGCAAGCATCGGTGGCGCCATCCGGGACTGCAGCGGACGCCTGGTCGCCGCGTTCGCCGAGCGGACGGAACACGCGTCAGTGGGCATCGTGGAGGCGCGGGCGCTCATCCACGGGCTGCGGCTCGCGCTCAAGTGCTTCCCGGGACAGCCGCTGGTGGCGCAGGGCGACGATCGGGTGCTGGTGCGGCTCCTGAACCGCGACGACACATACACGCGCATA
The DNA here is from genome assembly GCA_030063025.1 of Avena longiglumis. Taxonomy (NCBI): domain Eukaryota; kingdom Viridiplantae; phylum Streptophyta; class Magnoliopsida; order Poales; family Poaceae; genus Avena; species Avena longiglumis. Next base: position 479,419,122 of record CP125975.1, read on the forward strand.
CCGAAGGCCATGGAGGACGAGATTCGCACGCTGCTGGGCTGCTTCCCGGACCACAGGGTGGAGCACATCTTCCGCGAGGGCAACCAGGTCGCCGACGCCCTCTGCCACGAGGCGTACCACCGGTCCTCCGGGGATGGGGATTCGTGGACGGTGCCCCGCGTCATCTTGGAGAAGGTGCAAGCCGACGCCAACGGCTATCGGCACCAGCGGATCCGCAAGGTGTGAGAGAGCTCCGATCGTGGGTTTCTTCGAGCAAGGAAGGCGTACGAAGCGGCCGGCTGATCGGCTGATCCAAGAACGTGACCACCGGAGGAGGGAGACGCGTTCAACTTCGAGGCAGTCGGGAACTCGGCGTGCTGATCCAAGAACGTGACCGGACACCGGAGGAACCAAGCGACGGAGCGGCGGTCGGCATGGCATGCTGATCCAAGAACGTGCCAGGTCGGAGCGAGATCGAGGGCTCCAACATTTCAGAAGATGATTAGCTTGTTGGAGACTGGATCGACATAGAACGACTCGATCAGCTCAATGGTTCATACGAATCGTAGATGAGGGAAAAGTAATCCTTGATTGTACAAGTGCATTTCTTTCCTCTCTAGCTAGATGGATCAATTAAGGATGTAAGACGATGATGTAGTGACAATTGACATGCTTGTCTGTAGTAGTACAAATCTTTGTATTGTATATGGGTCCATTGATTTATTATTCAGGATCAATGTGCAACGATGTAGTGGTGACAAGTAACGTTCCTGTCTCGATGAATTGAAAGCCTAGTTTGTGTATTGATTGACTATTCAATATGTATACCAAGAATACTCCTACTACCCGGCTCGGCGTCTGATCTTGCTATTTGTTGTTGAGTTAGGGCAGGTGCGTATGAACCTATTATGAAAATACATAAAAGCAAATTTCAAAATATTAAAAATCTGAAATTAAATTTCACACATATATATCCACACATTCTATGTTCCCACACAGTTTTTAGGGAAAATGTGGTTTTATGTAGATTGTGTACAAAGACAAAAAAAATGACTTTGAATAGTCATGTTGGAGCATTGAAATTTACAAAAATTATCTTTTTCACACGGGCACAGAAAAATTATTACTTGCGCGAAAATAGAATGTCCGGAAGTACAAGGCAATTTTTTCTGAATTTTTGGACATTTTGGAATGCGTTTTCAAACAATGGGTTCACATGCACAGAGCTCGTTCTTGCTTACTTCTAGTCTACTACTACCTCCGTCTTCTCCATTTAGCCTCAAGACAGCACCGACAAGAATTTCCTATGCCGATTTTGGCTCAGCCCCGCCTCTGTTTGGAGATTTTTAACATGCGGCCCAAAAGTTAAAGCGCCAATGCAACACGGGGTCCGACTTCGTCGGTATTGGATCACGATACTCGAGTTGGCATGCCAAAATTCTCATAGGGTCTTTTTCGGCACGAATCTAACAAAACGTTCGAACACAAGAAAACTCGCTAACGCCCGTCAAATTGGGCCCCTCCTGTAAGTTTTGACTGTTAAGTCGCTGCCATCCTGGCTGCCATGTAGACTTGCAGCATTGGCGCCCTCGTGTTCAAACGTTTTTTTACGCGGCCTTCTTCTTCCCCAAAGGGGCGACCTGTGGTCGCCGCCATGGCACGGAGCTCGTAGGGAATTCCTTCAGCAGCGGGATCCGGCACACGGCCAAACCTGATCAGCCCCACTCTCCTCCTCCCGGACTGGAGCTTGGCCCATCGCACTTCCGCACCCATGGCACGGCACCAGGACGAGATTCCGGTCCTGTTGTCCTCCTTCAGAATCCAAGCTTGTCGTCGCCATGGTAGCACCCGCACCAGCCACGTCGCCTTACTCCTCGAACCCCAAGACCACATCCACTCTGTTTGGGACAATGCCAACAAAGTGAAATTCCACCCGGTTTTCTTCTTGTGATTATGGTAGAAGAACATGTACTGATATGTCGTTTACTAGATTTTATTTTGAAATTAGTATCTCTGTGATGAATAAAAAGAGAGATCCTAAATCAAATGACGATGAAGACAATAGTATGTACTTTGCATTGCATCAACAAGGGCTCATTAACGAAGCATGTTACCAAGAGAGTGGACTTCATCAGCCATTGTCAAAAATATGAGAACAAATCCGTGAGCGATTAAATGCAAATACGTGAAGAGAAGCTAGATCCATGTCATCAATCATCAATAGGTGGCACGTTCTAGTGATGCGTTCAAATGTGTACACCATGTATCATTCATAACAATATAACACCGTCGGCAGTGTTACTAGTTGTTCGTACGAGCTATTCATTTTATATGATCGTGGCACCTTACTTTCCTGGATAGTAAACTAGAAACTGCAATTAAATTAAAGTGGTTGTTATCCCAAGAAAAATGTCTGGTATACACATGACCCTTGTCTATTGTATGTTGCAATTCTGTTGTTGTGGGCAGGAAAAGAAAAGCTGGGCTTCACTGAATATTACACAGTTAGGCATAACTTAGTCTTACACACATAGTCTTAACTTATTCTTACACAAATAAGCAAAGCAGTCTTACACAAATAAGCATACGTGAGTCTTGACCAAAGAAGCACTTACTCCATAGAACTAGGGGGAAACTAAAGATAAAGATAAATGGTTCATCTCATCTGTCAGTTTAGCACTAGGTGCCTGGAGCTGGTGCTATCGTTGGAATGAACCAGCACTGATGAGTCAATGGTAGGCCCCCTCCCCCCGACGTGGATTTGGCTTCAGGTCGGATCTGGAGTGTCAACATAATAGACGTGTGAGTGCGCAACAAACACGCAATCTGCTATCAATACTGGAAGTGTTGACACCTCAGCAACAACACCAGCATGTTCTTCCTGGACTCCAGCAGCAGTCTCATCAAGTATTTCGTCAGCTTGACCAGCAACAACATTAGCAAGTATTTCGCCAACTTCACCAGAAGCAGTAGAAGCTAGTTCTTCGTCAGCTCCACCACCAGCAGCAGCAGCATCAGGAGTCAGGGCTGCCTGAGCAATTACAGGTTCAACAACTTCAGGGGCTCCCACGAAGAAAGGGTAGTTGATTCCAAGAAACATAGATTGTTCCTTTGATGACCCATAAGTATAGGGTATCGCAACAGTCTTCACGGGTAGTATTACCCAATTTATTGATTCGACATAAGGGGACCCAAAGAATACTTGCAAGCATTAACAACTGAGTTGTCAGTTCAGCTGCACCTGGAAATATTTCTTGCTCATAGAAGTTTATCAGTAGCAACAACAAAGCAACAGCAACAGCAATAGCAGCAGTGAAACATGAGCAATAGTAACAGTAGCGGTAACGGTGGAATTTGAGTGCCGTAGGCATAGGGATGGATGGACGGGCGTTGCATGGACGAGTCTAAACATGTAACTTCAAGATCTAAGGCATTGCAGATAAATAATAACAAGCATCCAAGTACTAAACAATCCTAGACATGTGCTCCAAATATAGTCATACATGCTCGCAATGAGAACTTGCACAACATATTCTGTTCAGCCAGCCCGTGGCAGCGGGGCCTCTAGGGAACTACTGGCAATTAAGGTTTTCCTTTTAATAGAGAACCGGAGCAAAGCATTAACACTCCATGAACACATGTGATCGTCACACCACTGCCATCCCCTCCGGTTGTCCCAATTATTGTCACTTTGGGGCCTTTGGATCCGGACAATGATATGTGTACACAACTTGCAGATAAGATCACAAACAATACTATCGTAATGATTCAATAATAAGTTTAGATCTGAGATCATGGCACTCGGGTCCTAGTGACAAGCATTAAGCACAATAAGTTGCAACAAAGTCAAATAGCACTAATAGAGATACTAGGCACTATGCCCTAACAGATCTTATTCGATTACATAATAGAACTCATCCAATCCCTACCATCCCCAAAGCCTACAGCGGGGGATTACTCACTCATGGATGAGGGAAACATCGGTGGTTGATGGAGATGCGTTGGTGATGACGATGGCGATGATCCTCTCTCCAAATTCCTCGTCCCGACAGGGTGCCAGAACGGAGTTTCTGGATCCGAATCTTCGTTTCTGGTGGTGGCGGAGGAGCGGAACTATTTCTGGAAAACTATCGAACCCCCCTTGGTTTTTAGGTCGAAAGGCAACTTATAGGCGCAGAGGGAGGCCGAGGAGGTGCCTGGGGTGGTTGCACCCCCTCTAGGCGCGGCTAGTGGTGGGCCCGCTCCTGGGGTGGGTGTGGGCCCCCCAGGCCTCCTCTCCGTCTCGTCTTTTGGCTCCGTGGATCTTCTGGTGAAATGTAATTTTTGGCATATTTCCCGGGATTTGTCGTGATAGTTCATTTTCTGCACAAAAAGAAGACACCAAGGTAATTCTGCTGAAAACAGCGTCAGTCCGTGTTAGTTGTATCCAAATCAAACAAGTTTAGAGAAGAAACAATAGCAAAGTGTTCGAGAAAGTAGATACGTTTTGGACGTATCCACTCCCCCCAAGCTTAGCTTATTGCTTGTCCTCAAGCAATTCAGTTGAAAACAGAGTGCGATAAAAGAACTTTCACGAACACTTTGCTTCATATGATATAAATATTCTCAGCACAGGAGTAGATTCTTAGACAATTCATAATAAAGAGTATCCAACTAAGTCTACTCAATAGTCATTGCAAGCTATGAAGAGAAACCAACTCAATAATAATAAGTAGCATGAAACATAAACATAAGCAACATTGCAATGCTCATAATAAGGTATGATAGAGTGGTATCTCGCTTGCCTATGTTTGAAGAGCACAATATAAATGTCAAGGCACCTCTGAAGTTCACATGAAGACTAGAAGTAAAGATATCAGAGATACAAGCATCAAAGTCATGACATAATTAACCAAGTTTTGGAACAAACACAAGAATGACAACTATGCTCTCAAGAAGGTGCTCATAGAATAAGCGGTGACTCAACAAAGTTGTGAAAATGGTTTTGAAAGGTTTGAAAGGGTTCCCAATGCTGAAAGGAAGTTACTCATTATCTTTGAGCTCTCATTGCCCCTATCATAGGCATCTTCATGTGGTTAAGATGAAAGTGAGGTACACTCTAAATCATATGCTTGACAGATCATAAACTAGAAATCCCAAGTCCCTTGAGTACAAGGGTCGCTACGAATACTACTCAACTTTGGTCACCTAAAAGTTCTTGTCATTGTAAATACATGCATATCATCGAGAACCGCCAACGAGGTACCCCTTTGTAACACCCTGGTTCTGAAAACACCGTGGCCTCTATGTGACATGTCAATCCCTGGATCGGTTCATTGGCCCATAATAGAGTAAGATAGATAATCATAGCAAAATAACCGTGGATCATGATCTACAAAGATCCAGAGTACCATTATTACAATATAAAATCTTAGCATAAAGCTAGCTCAAATAGTTCAGGTAGCAACAAAACAAGTAAATCCTCCAATCTTCAAATTGCCCACAAGTGAACAAGTGCCGAGTGGAGTACCGTGGCCTATAACGATTAATCAGAATCGGAATAACCTGCAACATGAAACGTAGCAGCCCCGAAGGGTCAATACATGGAATGTATGGCAAGTAGAGCTAGTAAATGGAGACAATAGTACTAACATCTACATGCATATCTGGCAAGTGGAGCTGTGTCTGGCTTCCATTTGCAAATACATTTGTCCTACTTTCATAAACAGTTTTTGATTTTCTTTGAAAAGATCCCAATTAAGTTAACCCAACAAGATTAAAACAATTATGAAATTAGAATGAGCGAGAAACATGTCATGGGATCAATATCTGGCAACTCAGATGTCCATAACCGGGGACACGGCTAATCGATTAGATTATACACTCTGCAGAGGTTAGTACACTTTACCCATGTGACTTGGCCAGCCCAGCTCGTACCATCACTCTCATTTTGGGTGATGATAGGGAGAAGACCAAGAAGAGACTGTTCGGGAAGTAGCTCCTCAATCCCGACGCGCACCGGTCCAACCTACCAAAATTCTACATCTCTGGATACGCGGGTTCGAGTTACCACAACCTACTAAGTCCAACCAACCGCCCATTCCATTATTGGCACATGGTTGTACACGTAAGCTACACAATAAATAAGCCAATCATTCTCTCTTGATGCCTGGGTGCCTTTCCGCAATGAAACCACCAAAATTTATCAATACCATCACACCCAGGGGGTTCATTGACTAAGTTGTTTTTAGTTTTCACAAACCAATACTTTGAGAAAACAAGTATCAATGATGTAACCTAGCCCTCGTTCAACAAAGCATGGCTAAGCATATCTACCAACGGTGGTTCATCTACAAAGAGGGTCCTACAACATAATAGGACATAGCATAGCGATAGTATCATCCTACACATGCATCTACAAAATACACGACTATGCATAGAAAATAGTAGGACGTTATTCATGAACAAAGTAGCATCTACTTGCCTTGGTTGTAGCGGTCTGGAGCACAATCCTCACACGAGCAAGCGTTGCATTCAGCACAATCTACACGACACAATTGCATTCATAAACAAACAATCCATAGCATATGCAACAAATATGATGCATGAATGCAAGAACGGCAAGTGAATTGGTGCTACAGCTGCACCACATAATTCTAATCCATAATACTACCGATTGCATGCATGGAAAAATAGTTTTAGCGCTAGGAAAACTAATAGACAAAAGTAATGCTCCAAACTAGAGCTAGAACTTAAATAATTCACTACCGGGAGTATACTGTTCGTAAAATCTTGGGAAAATTCTAACGCATAGGCATCGCTGAATATAAACAGAACCAATTGGAATTACTCAAAAAGGAATTATAAAACTCCCCGAGTAATTAAAACACTGCAGAAATCCATTAGACAAATACTGCAGAAGTTTTTACTGTAAGTCTATCTTTTTAAATAACGATGAGATTCCCCTCGTTCCACTGAATCCAGGGACATATCACACGCGATTTTTGGAGCTACGGATCTTTTTATACGAATTTATTACTCTGAAAAGGCCACTAACTAGTTTGATTAAACTGTACTAAACCTGACAGTAAAATCTGAACCAAAGGTACAGCAAGATTCTACACGACTCACTGAACTCGTACATATTTTATTTGCAATTTTTGGCCAAGCGATTGAATTTCTACGCAATTTACAAGATTCTACCGAAATCTGCCAACTAAAGGGATTAACGAAATTGACCCGATCAGCGTATGCCGTTTGACTCGTCTGCCTGATCTGGCGTCGACTAGTCAACGCCGGATGCTGACCAGTCAACGAATGATCTAAGCCGCTGATCCGAGATCGGCGGTGGCTGCTGTCTTACCGAAACAAGCGGCAAACGGACTCGGAGGTGCGGCGAGCTCCGGACGGCGGTGGCGATCGGTTCGGCGTCGATCTTTCTTTCCCGCGTACACACGGTCAACTACGGTCGAGAAAGTTTCGCGACGCAGCGGCGCGTCGCGTGTCGTGTCGCGTGTATGCATGCATGCGATAATGCGCACGCGAGGCGGCAACGAGGCGGATGGCGGCGGCGCTATGGCGATGGCGACGGCGGTCGGCGGTGGCGGCGCGCTCGTATGGCGCAGCGGCGGGAAAGCGGGCGGCGGCTGGCGGCGGCCCGGCGGCAGGCGGGTGGCGGCGGGCCGGCGGCGGCGCGGATAAGCGGCGCTACAGCGGTGGCGTGCGATGCGGCGGCGATGGCGCGTCTGCACGGACGGGAGCAGGAGAGCGGCGAGGGGCGCACCTGGCGGCGGTGGCCGGCGGCGGCGGCGAGGCGGAAGCGGCGGCGACCTGCCTCGAGGCGCGCTGGGTTGGGAGATCGAGGCGGGGTCGGCGCGGCGACTTGCCTCGGGCCTTGGAGGTTGGGAGATCGAGGCGGGGGGGCAGGAGTGCGGGCACGGGAATCGAGGGCCCAGGTGGGGTCCTCTTTAAGTAGTACCCTGCGCGAATTCTACTCAGAATCGGTCCAGAAGTTGACTCCGATTCGGAAATCGGTCCGGATTTTCGGACCGTTTTCCGGCGGATTACTAAAACGTCCGAGTCTTTTGCATACGAACTCCGATTCGAGCGATTCTCGTGCCTACGGGTTCGTATCGTCGAGGGGAACAACCTTCAGTCAAAGTTTGAGTGAAAACTCGAACCTACAGGGGTGGTTGTTGCAAGTCCCTCTAAAGCTCCCTGCAGGAACCTCGTAGCGAAACAAAATAGGGTTTTGAATATAACATTTCGCCGAACCTTTCTACTCGACGGTTTTGCATGGAAAGATATGATGCAATGCTATGAATGATATGCAAGACCAAATCTAAAGTTTGGGATGTGACAAGACTAACCCCCTTAAGATGAATCTCGTCCTCGAGATTCGGCACGGCTAGCAAATAGGTGTGGGTAGTCCTCTCGGATGTCATCCTCACGCTCCCAAGTGGCTTCCTCTTCGGTGTGGTGGCTCCACTGTACTTTGCAAAACTTGATTGTCTTGGTACGGGTAGTCCTTTCTGCTGTCTCCACAATCTTGATCGGTTTCTCCTCGTAGGTCAAGTCATTCTCCAGCTGAACCTCCTCTAGCGGTACGGTGTCTCTCAATGGTGTATCCACCATCTCCGGATGGCACTTCTTCAGCTGGGACACGTGGAACACGTTATGAACAGCAGACAGAGCCTCTGGCAACTCCAGCTGATAAGCAACTTCACCTTTGCGTGCTAAGACCCTGTACGGTCCAATGAATCGAGGTGCCAGCTTACCCTTAATTCCAAATCTCTTGATTCCACGAAGCGGCGATACTCTGAGGTATGCTCTATCGCCTATCTCGTACACCACTTCCTTGCGCTTGGCGTCAGCGTAGCTTTTCTGCCTTGATTGCGCTACCTTCAGCCTGTCCCTAATCAAGGCGACCTTCTCCTCAGCGTCCTTGATCAAATCAGGTCCAAACAGTTGGCGTTCTCCTACTCCATCCCACAGCAATGGTGTTCGACACCATTTCCCATATAGCACATCGAACGGTGACGTCTTGATGCTGGTTTGATAGTTGTTGTTGTAGTAAAACTCCGCATACGGCAAATTCTCATCCCAACTAGAGCCATGAGCCAAGGCGCAAGCTCTCAGCATGTCCTCCAAAATCTGATTCACCCTCTCGGTATGTCCATCGGTCTGTGGGTGAAACGTTGTGCTAAACTCCAATCTAGTACCAAGTGACTCGTGCAGCTGGCGCCAGAAGTGTGAGGTAAATTGGGTGCCTCTATCAGATACGATACTCTTGGGAACTCCATGTAGGCACACAATCCTGTCCTTGTAAATCTTGGCCAACTTTGCACTCGTATAGGTTGTCTTTACCGGTATAAAGTGGGCTACTTTGGTTAAATGGTCGACCACTACCCAAATAGAGTCATATCCTGACCTGGTCCTAGGCAATCCTGTGATAAAGTCCATTCCCACTCTATCCCACTTCCAATCCGGCACAAGCAATGGCTGTAGTAGTCCTGCTGGCTTCTGGTGTTCTGCCTTCACTCGGCTACACACATCACATAGGGCGATATGCTTGGCGATATCTCCCTTCATGTTGTTCCACCAAAATCTGCTCTTCAAATCCATATACATCTTTGTGTTGCCCGGATGTATGGAGTATGGCGAGTTATGAGCCTCCTGCAGAATCAACTCCCTTATCTCCGGGTCGCTGGGCACACATAAGCGATCTCCATACCACAAGGTACCATGCTCATCCTCGCGAATATCCTTTTCCCGATTCTCCTTCATCTTTTCCTTTATCTCCTCTATTTCCTTGTCTCCTACCTGAGCCTTTATGATCCTGTCCTGTAGTGTCGGTTGGACTTCCATTGTTGCCAGGTATCCTTCAGACACTACTTACAGTCTAAGGTCCTTGAACTGCTTGCACAAATCCTCAGGCAATTCACCAATTGTCAATCCATTGGCGTAAACCTTCCGGCTCAGAGCATATGCTACTACATTGGCCTTTCCTGGGTGGTATTGTAGATTCATATCATAGTCCTTGATAAGTTCCAACCATCTCCTTTGCCTCATGTTCAGTTCCTTCTGTGTAAATATGTACTTCAGGCTCTTGTGGTCGGTGTACACATCACAGTGTTTTCCCATTAAGTAATGCCTCCATACTTTGAGCGCATGAACCACTGACGCTAACTCCAAGTCGTGTGTGGGGTAATTCCGCTCATGGTGCTTGAGTTGTTGCGAGGCATATGACACCACTCTCCCATATTGCATCAGCACACTCCCAAGTCCCTGTCGAGAAGCATCGCAGTACACTTGGAAATCCTTCTGAAGATCTGGTAAACACAGAACAGGCGCGGTCACTAGTCGACGCTTCAGTTCCTGAAAGCTGGCTTCACATACGTCTGACCACTCAAACTTGCTCTCCTTCTTCAGAAGTTCAGTCATCGGCTTTGCAATCTTGGAAAAGTTTTCAATGAACCTCCTGTAATATCCAGCAAGTCCCAAAAATCTTCGAATCTCTCCAGCATTCTTGGGTGCTTCCCACTCAGTTACTGCAGTCACTTTGTTTGGATCAACAGCAATTCCTTCTCCTGACACTACGTGTCCAAGAAATCCAACAGTGTTAAGCCAGAATTCACACTTACTGAATTTGGCATACAGCTTGTGTTCCCTCAGCTTCTCCATAATCAGTCGCAGATGCTTCTCATGCTCAGCATCATCCTTGGAATATATCAGTATGTCATCAATAAACACCACCACAAACTTGTCCAAATACTCCATAAATACCTTGTTCATCATGGTCATGAAGTATGCCGGGGCATTCGTTAGTCCAAAAGACATAACTGTATACTCATATAAACCATACCTAGTGGTGAAGGCGGTTTTCGGTACATATCCTCCTCCAGGATCTTCAATTGGAAATAGCCTGATCGCAGATCAATTTTGCTGAACACCTTTGCTCCTTCCAGTTGATCAAACAAGTCATTTATGTTCGGTAGAGGGTACTTGTTCTTAATGGTTACTTTGTTCAGCGAGCGATAGTCTACCACTAATCTCTTGGTGCTGTCTTTCTTCTCCACAAATAGAACAGGTGCTCCCCATGACGACGCACTAGGCTGAATGAATCCCTTTTCCAGCTGTTCCTTCAACTGTTTCTTCAATTCCTTCAGCTCATCCACATCCATCTTATATGGTTTCTTTGCTATAGGTCATGTTCCCGGCATCAGGTCGATAAGAAACTCTACATCCCTGTCAGGTGGCATCCCTGGCAGCTCTTCCGGAAACACGTCGGGGTAATCCCTAATCACTGGCACAGTATCCATGCTAACCCCCTTAAGAGAATTCAACTTACACCTTCTTGGTCGTGCAGCCGACTTGAATCTAATCCTCTTACCATCCGGGGTTTTGAGTGAAACAGCTCGCTGTGCACAATCTATGTGTCCCCCATGCATAGACATCCAATCCATACCCAGAATAACGTCTAATCCCTGTGAGTCCAACACTACCAAATGTGCAATGAAGTTGTGTGTTCCAATCCTCACAGTCAAATCGCGGCATCCCGCGCTAGCTATCATATCTCCTCCAGGTGAACTCACTCTAATTGACCTTTTCATAGACTCAGTAGGTAACTTATACTTATCCACAAATGCCCTTGATATGAATGAATGCGATGCACCAGTATCGAAAAGTATAAGTGCAGGGTAAGTGTTGATTGGGAACTTACCAATCACAAGGTCAGGCTCATCTGGAATCTCCTCCACATTCATGTGGTTCACTGTGGCCTTCTCGTCGTTGGTTGGCTTCAGCCCTTTCCTCTCCGGACAGTTGTCAGCATAGTGTCCCTTCTGCTTGCACTTGAAGCACGTCACCTCACTCAGATCCTTATTCACGAAGTTGCGATCACGGTTGCGGTCATGTCCACCGTGTCCTCCAGAGTGGTGAGAGTGTCCTCCCTTGTGGTTGTGGTGGTTGCTCCTATGGTTGTCATGACGATGTCCATCGCGGCGGTCATGGCTCCCATGGTCACTTCCTCCATGCTTGGAGTATCCATCATATGAAGTGTGAGACTTGTGGTGTGAACCAGAGTGATGGGTATTGCTCTTTCTCTTGCGGTTCTCCACTTGCTTGTGCTTCCCTTCCAAGATCCTGGCCTTGTCCATAAGCTCCTGGAAAGTGGGGCAATAAACCACAAGTAGCTGTACTGAAAGCTCATCACTGAGGCCATCCAGGAATCTCTCCCTCCTTTTGGCATCAGTGTCAACATCCTCAGGTGCATAACGGGACAGGTTGTTGAACTCCTCAATGTACTCAGCCACGGTGCGATTGGTTTGGCGCAAGTTGCGGAACTCCTTCCTCTTCAGACTCAGAACTCCTGAAGACACGTGGTTGGTCCTGAAACCTTCCTCAAACATAGCCCAAGTCACGGTATCCAGCGGGTGGGTGATCTGAAATGTGTCCCACCAGGAAGCGGCTGGTCCCTCCAGTAGGTGAGCGGCAAACCTCACCTTCTCAGCATCAGTGCATCCGACAGTTACTAGATCCTTGTTGACTGAACGCAACCAGTCGAGAGCAACCATTGGTTCCGTTGCAGTAGAGAACTTAGCTGGCCTTAACCTTAGAAATCTGGTGAGAGCATCTCCCTGAGGCTGATTGTTTCCATTGTTGTTGTTCTGATTCGCCATGAACTGGGTCATCACTTGGGTCAGCTGTGCCTGAGCTGCCATGAGCTGCTCCATCTCAGTGGGTTGACGACGGGGAGGCATCTGTGGTTCAGCATAGGTAAGTTTAGAAAGAATCAACTACGATAATAGGATTGTACCCATGCATATGATCAAACAACAACAAACAATAGCAGACAATCACAAGCAAGCAACACATCCACAAACAAGCGATCCAGCAACATCCCAGGTGTTATCCTAGCAGTATATAACTACTGAAATAGTTTTGCAAGAGTTGGCAATGGTTAACTAAACAGTTGATCAACTAAACAACCAAAACAGCAATCTTCCAGAACAGTCCAGCAGCTTTCACGAATTTTTCCGACTGACTTAAACTCGTCAGAAAATTAAGACAATTTTTGTGCATATGGCACAGAGAGTTTCGCATCAGCCCAATTTTTTTAAGATTTTTCCGAGTTACCAGAAAAATATGAAAAATCGCGCAGTACTGCTGTATCAGCAGAAAAACTGCAGCGAAAAACACACAGATGATAACCAAAATGCCATAACTCTTTCATTAAAATTCGCACAAATAAATCCTGGGATATTGGAGTACACAAATAAGCAACTAAACACTTTTAAACTAACACGAACTAGATTTCACATCGATCGAGACTAATCCTAACGAATTTGCCTAACGTGGACTAATTGGTAGACTTCTATCTACTTCTTGAAGAGATTGAGGTAGGTCCTTGCGGTCATGCGTTGGCGCTTCGGCTCGCGGTACAACCATGGCGGCGGAGTGTACACCTCTCCTGAACCATCACTTGAGACTTCAAACTTCACCTCTTCTGGATCCTCCTCTTCTTCTTCATCCTCAGCTGCTACAGCAACAGCTTCATCTCCTCCACCATCATTGTCTCCATCATCATCATCCTCGTCCTCATCATCATCGTCGTCTCCACTGTCATCATCATCCCCATTGTTGCCATCATCTCCATTGTCATCATCAGAGGGTGGATTCAGCTGTGCTTGGAGAGCGGCAATCTGGGCTGTCATAGCTTCAATGGTTTGGTCCCTTTCCTGGACGGTCCCTTGCAATTGTTGTATGCTCTGGGTATTCTCTTGCACAGTGCCATGAAGATGTGCTATGGTCTCATCTCTGGCTATCAGGGCATTCTCCAGAACTCCCACAGCTTCATGCAGGGTGTCAATCTCCTGTCCTTGGACCACCATTCCATTGCTAGTGAAGTTTGCAATCTCCTTCAACATCCTCACCTTCTCTGCTAGAGCTCCATTCTCCCTCTCCATGTCCTCTATGTGCCTCCGACGGGGCGGCATGTTGTTCCTGTCGCCCGGGGTAACCACAATGTTCCCATCTTCATCACGCCTTCCATAATCACGGTAGGATGAATCTGCAGGCAGTAGGTGTCGGACATAGTGGCACTGGCGAGACAGGGCTTCATGTACAGCCAAGTTGATTCCAAGTCCCCAGTTGCAGTATATCTTGGCGTAGACCAAGTGCGCGGGGTTTGGCAAGGCGGCATCTCTGAATATGAAGGCAGTGATCTCCCATGCATCCTCTCCATATCCATAGGTGTATAGCCTTCTTCCCTTGAACATAGGCAGTGGCAATCCCAATGACTGAGAGAGCTGAGCTAACTGCCTTGCAAAGGGCCTTGGTGACTCCATGGTGACATACTCAGTCCTGACGTCTCCCATCTATCAAGTAAAAGAGGAAAGTGTGAGAATAGCATATGGTAAGAATTACGAGGGTGAAAGGCATAAGAGGAAAGACAGTGTTAATATAGGCTTAATAATTCTATGGCTTCCTAATCCAATCCTAGGTCACGATCCTACGGTCGACACACGTGCTCTGATACCATCCTGTAACACCCCGGTTCTGAAAAAGACCGTGGCCTCTATGTGACATGCCAATCCCTGGATCGGTTCATTGGCCCACAATAGAGTAAGATAGATAATCATAGCAAAATAACCGTGTATCATGATCTACAAAGATCCAGAGTACCATTATTACAATATAAAAGCTTAGCATAAAGCTAGCTCAAATTGTTCAGGTAGCAACAAAACAAGTAAATCCTCCAATCTTCAAATTGCCCACAAGTGAACAAGTGTCGAGTGGAGTACCGTGGCCTATAACGATCAATCAGAATCGGAATAACCTGCAACATGAAACGTAGCAGCCCCGAAGGGTCAATACATGGAATGTATGGCAAGTAGAGCTAGTAAATGGAGACAATAGTACTAACATCTACATGCATATCTGGCAAGTGGAGCTGTGTCTGGCTTGCATTTGCAAATACATTTGTCCTACTTTCATAAACAGTTTTTTATTTTCTTTGAAAAGATCCCAATTAAGTTAACCCAACAAGATTAAAACAATTATGAAATTAGAATGAGCGAGAAACATGTCATGGGATCAATATCTGGCAACTCAGATGTCCATAATCGGGGACACGGCTAATCGATTAGATTATACACTCTGCAGAGGTTAGTACACTTTACCCATGTGACTTGGCTAGCCCAGCTCGTACCATCACTCTCATTTTGGGTGATGATAGGGAGAAGACAAAGAAGAGACTGTTCGGGAAGTAGCACCTCAATCCCGACGCGCACCGGTCCAACCTACCAAAATTCTACATCTCTGGATAGGCGGGTTCGAGTTACCACAACCTACTAAGTCCAACCAACCGCCCATTCCATTATTGGCACATGGTTGTACACGTAAGCTACACAATAAAGAAGCCAATCATTCTCTCTTGATGCCTGGGTGCCTTTCCGCAATGAAACCACCAAAATTTATCAATACCATCACACCCAGGGGGTTCATTGATTAAGTTGTTTTTAGTTTTCACAAACCAATACTTTGAGAAAACAAGTATCAATGATGTAACCCAGCCCTCGTTCAACAAAGCATGGCTAAGCACATCTACCAACGGTGGTTCATCTACAAAGAGGGTCCTACCACATAATAGGACATAGCATAGCGATAGTATCATCCTACACATGCATCTACAAAATACACGACAATGCATAGAAAATAGTAGGACGTTATTCATGAACAAAGTAGCATCTACTTGCCTTGGTTGTAGCGGTCTGGAGCACAATCCTCACACGAGCAAGCGTTGCACTCAGCACAATCTACACGGCACAATTGCATTCATAAACAAACAATCCACAGCATATGCAACAAATATGATGCATGAATGCAAGAACGGCAAGTGAATTGGCGCTACAGCTGCACCACATAATTGTAATCCATAATACTACCGATTGCATGCATGGAAAAATATTTTTAGCGCTAGGAAAACTAATAGACAAAAGTAATGCTCCAAACTAGAGCTAGAACTTAAATAATTCACTACCGGGAGTATACTGTGTCGGGGACAGGGGATACTATAATTCGGATTGGTATTCAGACTCGGCGTACTAATCATATCTCTGATTCATGCCGAAGCTTTATTCAGGTCCCCAGATTGCCAGGTTATGTTATGACTCGGATTGATATCTCACCATCTTGCCAGGTTATCCCATATCACGAATGACTATTGGCCAGCTCATCACATCTCCAATCTATATCTCATATCTACATCTCGAATCAGATCTCTCAGCGGTTAGCCCAATTATCATATCCCAAGGCTTAATCTCGGATCCATATCTCGGATCCATATCAAAGGCAAATTATTGTCATCACGCCAAATCAAGCTATATCACGGCAAACGAGTAACTCGGATTTGGGATGAGATAACTCGGATTTGAGTCAGATGACTCAGATAAGACATAAAGTCAATTTTGAGTAAAGTAACTCGGATTTGGGATGAGTTAACTCGGATTTGAGTCAGATGACTCAGATTTGACATAAGTCAATTTTGAGTAAAGTAACTCAGATTTGGGATGAGTTAACTCGGATTTGAGTAAGATAACTCGGATTTGAGTCAGATGACTCAGATAAGACATAAAGTCAATTTTGAGTAAAGTAACTCGGATTTGGGATGAGTTAACTCGGATTTGAGTCAGATGACTCAGATAAGACATAAAGTCAATTTTGAGTAAAGTAACTCGGATTTGGGATGAGTTAACTCGGATTTGAGCCAGATGACTCAGACTTAAGACATAAAGTCAATTTTGAGTAAAGTAACTCGGATTTGGGATGAGTTAACTCGGATTTGAGTAATATAACTCGGATTTGAGTCAGATGACTCAGACTTAAGACATAAAGTCAATTTTGAGTAAAGTAACTCGGATTTATGATGAGTTAACTCGGATTTGAGTAATGAGGATGAGTTAACTCGGATTTGAGTAATGAGACTCGGATTTGAGCCAGATGACTCGGACTTAAGACATATAAATCAAAATTGAGTAAAGAAACTCAGATTTGGGATGAGTTAACTCGGAATTAAGTCATATAACTCGGATTTGAGTCAGATGACTCAGACTTAAGACATAAAGTCAATTTGAAGTAAAGTATCTCGGATTTGGAATCAGATGACTCAGATAAGAACTTACCAAAAGAGGTTAAAAGAGCAGTGCCCAAGAAGGCCAGAACTCATAACTTACCCAAAGAGGTTAAAAGAGCAGTGCCCAAGAAGGCCAAAACTCATAACTTACCAAAAGAGGTTAAAAGAGCAGTGCCCAAGAAGGCCAGAACTCATAACTTACCCAATGGGGTTAAAAGAGCAATGCCCAAGAAGGCAGGAACTCCTAACTTACCCAATGAGGTTAAGAAAGCAATGCCAAGAATGCAAGAACTCATAACTTACCCAATGGGGTTAAAAGAGCAATGCCAAAGAAGGCAAGAACTCACAACTTACCCAATGGGGTTAAAAGAGCAATGCCAAAGAAGGCAAGAACTCCTAACTTACCCAATGAGGTTAAAAGAGCAATGCCAAAGAAGGCAAGAACTCACAACTTACCCAATGGGGTTAAAAGAGCAATGCCAAAGAAGGCAAGAACTCATAACTTACCCAAAGAGGTTAAAAGAGCAATGCCCAAGAAGGCAGGAACTCATAACTTACCCAATGAGGTTAAGAAAGCAATGCCAAAGAAGGCAAGAACTCACAACTTACCCAATGGGGTTAAAAGAGCAACGCCAAAGAAGGCAAGAACTCATAACTTACCCAAAGAGGTTAAAAGAGCATTGCCAAAGAAGGCCAAGACTCATAAACTTACCCAAAGAGGTTAAAAGAGCAGTGCCAAAGAAAGACAAGACTCATAACTTACCTAGAAAGGGTTATGACCAGTGCCCAAAAAGGCCAGAAGTCTAGAAACTTACTCAAAGGGGTTATGACTAGTGCCCAAGAAGGCCAGAAGTATAGAAACTTACTCAAAGGGGTTATGACCAGTGCCCAAGAAGACCAGAAGTCCAAAAACTTACCCAAAGTGGTTATGACCAGTGCCCAAGAAGGCCAGAAGTCCAAAAAATTACCCAAAAGGGTTATGACCAGAGCCCAAGAAGGCCAGAAGTCCAGGAACTTACCCAAATAGGTTATGACCGGTGCCCATGAAGGCCAGAAGTCTAGAAACTTGCCCAGAAGGGCTATAAGCAGAGCCCAAGAAGGCCAAAGTCACCAACTTATCCAAAAGTATTATGAGACCAAGAAATATATGACAAAGAAGTTGTATGTCAGAAAAAAACTTTGGGGACATTTAGATATAAAGTCTATGAGCGATTCTACGAATCCCACATAGCCTCGGGGACTAATGTCGGGGATATAACCCCAGGTACCCCAGAGTTAGTGAGTCATGTACTTCAATAGAGAATTGAGTTATTCAATTAGATACAAAAAGCACATATAGAATAATAAAAAGAAGAAGTAAAACCGAGATTGGGCTGAATAAAGGCAAACTCGGCCCTGTTTAGGTTCTCCCAGGCCGAATTATTGGATAGCACAAGAGGAATCCACAAATTCGGCCCAAATCCCGAACTAAACAGCACCACAGCTAGCAAGTTTCCCGGGTGAGCCGAACTGACTTCATTCGGCCCACCACGGGCCGACGAACCTCGCCGCTCCACGCCGAATCACCCCATCGCCATCGACCGAGTCAACCAGCCGAACTAGCCTCGACACCTCGTCCCTGCTTCGAAGCTACGTCCCCCCGCCAACATCATCCTCCGGGTGGGCCGGTAGAGACCAAAGTCGGCCCACCGCGGAGCCGAACACCGCGACACCCAAGACTTGGCGCTTAAGCCAAACTCCCGGTGGGTGGGCTCGGGACGAGCCACCCACCACGGACCACTCCTCCACAAAGACATGATCGACTCCACAAGGCCAAGCTCGCAAAGAAACTGATCGGCCGACTGTTCTCCACTCGGCCAGCCCACCACGCGCAGATCCACCTCGCCCGGTTGGGATGCACCCAGGACTACTCCGTCTGGGCTAAATCAAGATGATCCGGCAGGGCCAATTTGCTTAATTCGGCCAGAAGAGAGTATTCGGCTGGGCCTTAGTAGGGCCAGGCCGAATCAACCTGGCTTAAGGCCAGGCTGCCACTCTGTTTGGGGCGTCTGGGCCGAATCATATGGCCTTGTAAGCCTCCTTATTCACCTACAGACGCACTCTTGACATCTATAATGATTCATCATCAAGCCAAGCCAAGCTAAGCAGGTCTCGTGCCAGTCTTGGGACGCCCATGGCTCATACTGGCACATGGCCTAAGGAATATGCTTGTGGCATCTAGGAATATGCTAAGGAATATACCTTGGCATCTCCAAAGATGCCAAGGCATATGCTGAGCATCAAATAAGATGCTAGGAATATGCTGTCTAGATACCAATCGCGGGGAACAAGATTTGTCCCCTGGGCTCCCCTTTATAAGGAGCACCAGGAGGATCATTCTAAGAGAGGCCCCGAAGGGCTCCTCCCCTCTCTGCTCACTAGGAGATCCCCTTCTTCCTCTTCCTCCACTCTCATAGAGAGCTTAGATAGAAGCATAGGGGAAACAGCTCAAGGAGCATGATTGTAGCCACAAGTATGGCAAGATTATAAGGGATTAGATGTATAGAACGAGACGTTATCTCAACTTGAGAGCTTCAATCCAATATACATTGTATTTCTCTTTGTTCATATGAGTGCGGTCTTCACCGCATCATCCCTCCCCGGATTCCTCCACGTCCATCGGCCCCAACTTTAGCCTACCCATGGCATATGCCGTGATACCACCATGACATGCTGTTCGTAAAATCTTGGGAAAATTCTAACGCATAGGCATTGCTGAATAGAAACAGTAACAATTGGAATTACTCAAAAAGGAATTATAAAACTCCCCGAGTAATTAAAACACTGCAGAAAGCCATTAGACAAATACTGCAGAAGTTTTTACTGTAAGCCTATCTTTTTAAATCACGATGAGATTCCCCTCGTCCCACTGAATCCAGGGACATATCACACGCGATTTTTGGAGCTACGGATCTTTTTCTACGAATTTATTACTCCGAAAAGGCCACTAACTAGTTTGATTAAACTGTACTAAACCTGACAGTAAAAGTCTGAACCAAAGGTACAGCAAGATTTTACACGACTCACTGAACTCGTACATATTTTATTTGCAATTTTTGGCCAAGCGATTGAATTTCTACGCAATTTACAAGATTCTACCGAAATCTGCCAACTAAAGGGATTAACGAAATTGACTCAGTCAACTGTGTCTGTTTGACTGGTCAACTCGTCTGCTGACTGGGCGCTGACTGGGCGTCTGACTAGTCAACGCCTGGGATGCTGACCAGTCAACGAACGATCTAAGCCGCTGATCTGAGATCTGACGGTGGCTGCTGTCTTACCGGAAACAAGCGACGAAACGGACTCCGGAAGGTGCGGCGAGCTCCGGACGGCGGTGGCGATCGGTTCCGGCGTCGAGATCTTTCCTGCACGGGCGTACACACGGTCAACTACGGTCGAGAAAAGTTTCATCGCCAGCAGCGGCGCGATGTCGCGTATGTATGCAGCGCGTATGCATGCGTATGCGATGCGCCGCGGGTATGGCGGTCAAGAAGGCGAAGTGGCGAAAGGCGGCGTATGGCGGCCAGCGACAATGAAGGCGGTGTGGCGGCAGCGGCGGCGGCTATGGGTGATGCGCGGGCGGGCGATAAGGGCGGCAGCGGGAGAGGGCGGGGAGGCGGCGACCTGGCGGCGCACGGGCGACTCGGGAGGCGCGCGGGTTGGGAGATCGAGGCGGCGGGGTCGGCGCGTGGGGGCAGGAGTGAAGGGTTTCGCGGCATAGTAAATCAAAATTTTCTACGGATGCGAACAGAGGGAAAGCCAAGATCTAATCTAGGAGATGCAATCAACGAGAGAGATTAGATTAGATCTTCATACCCTTGAAGATTCAAATGAACGCTCGTCTAACGTGGGTGATGTAGTCGTACTCGCTTCTCCTCCTCGCGATCCGATCCGATCTAGCACCACAAGTGGCGGTGGCTCCGTGAGATGCACACATGCAGCACCTCTACGTCTCCTCCTTCCTTGGACCAGCAAGTATGGTGGAGAGAGAGATTGGATCTACAGCACGACGGCGTGGTGTATATGATGGAGAATTTCTGCTGCAGGGCTTCGCCTACAAACAGTCGGGAGGGAGAGAGGAAGGTAGCAAGGCTACTAGGGTTGGAGGCAAGGTGTAGGGGGAGGCGCACCAGCCTCTATTTATAGAGGCGGCCAGCCCTGCCCTCCTCCAAGCCTTGGGCGGCGGCCAAGGAGTGGGGGCAAGGACTCTCCCTCCTTCTAGAAATTTTATCCCTAGTTTAAACGATTTAAACCCTATAGAATCGGCTGGGCCCTATGGGGCCTTGTGCCCCTGGCCCAATGCGGCCAGGACACTCCCTCATAGGCCCATGCCCCCTCCCGGAAGGTGGGGCCACGTTGGTACCTTCCGAAGGTTCTAGAAGCTTCAAGACAATAACGATTAACCCTAACAATTCAACTCCAAAACTGATCGCTTTATATGAATCTTATTCTTGACCACTCCGGAACCTTCGTGATGTCCCGGATCCCATCCGAGACTCGAACAAAAATTCATAAACCAATTATCCAATCTATCCTAGCGTCGAGGCACGTTAAGTGTGTGACCTGCGGTTCGAGAATATGCGACATGATCTTCTATCAATAATCAATGGGTCTGCACCCATATTGACTCCCACATTCATCGATGATCATATTGGATGAACCACGATGCTGATTCAATCAATCCCATATATATATTCCTTCGTCTCGCGATATTTTACTTGCCCGATATTCGATCGCTTGCCGTCATACCTAGTTCAATCTCGCTCACAGCAAGTACTTTACTACTGCTCAGTAATCCGATATCACTTTGTGATTAACTCCTTAACCACATGCTTGCAAGCGGTGATGATATCGACACCGAGTGCCCAAGTATATCTCTCCGACTTGGGAGGGACAAATTCCATCTCGATACATACAACCCAATGATACTTTCCGATCACCGAGAGACACCTTTATGATCACCCTCTCATAGGATGACGTTTGATGACCTCAAAGCTTTCTTCCGATACCAGGGAGTTGTATTATCTCATGGTCTAAGGAATACAATATTTGACAAAGGAAAAGCTTCGCAAAGATGAACACGATGATACGATCTAATTGCTTCGCTTAGTTTGGGTCTGTCCACCATATCATTCTCCAATGATATGATCTCATCATCAATTGACAACTCATGTCTATGGTTAGGAAACCTTAACCATCATTGATCAATGAGCTAGTCCATAGAGGCGTACTAGGGACACGGTGTTGTTCACAAACCACACAAGTATTAAAGTTTCCGCTTAATACAATTCTAGCATGGAATATAAACTTTATCAAGAACAAGAATTAAAAGAATAACATCTTTATTATTGCCTCTAGGGCATAATTCCAACAGTCTCCCACTTGCACTAGAGTCAATAATCTAGTTTACATTTGGCAACAATCTCACACCCATGGCACTGAGGTGTTGATCATGTTTTACACGTGGAAGAGGTTTAGTCAATGGATCTGCGACATTCAGATCTGTATGTACTTTGCTAATCTTCTGATCTCCATCTGCAATATAATCTCGGATTATATGAAACTTGCGGTTGATATGCTTGGTCTTTGGATGATATCTTGGTTCCTTAGCAAGTGCTATGGCGGCAGTGTTGTCACACAATATCTCCAGTGGGTCCAATGCACTTGGAACCACGCCAAGCTCAGTGATGAAGTTTCTGATCCAAACTCCTTCACTTGACGCTTCTGCAGCAGCCATGTATTCCGCTTCCACTGTAGATCCCGCGATCACGCTTTGCTTGCGACTTCTCCACCACAGCCTCCATTCAAAATATAAACGTATCCCGTGCGAGATTTGGAATCATCCTTGTTTGTCAAAACTAGCGTCGACATAACCTTTACGACAAGTCGTTCATCACCCCCATAGACTAAGAACATTTCTTTAGTCCTATTCAGGTACTTTAGGATGTTCTTCACGACTGTCCAAAGGTTCCACTCCGGATCACTTTGATATCTTCTCGTCAAACTAAGAGCATTGGACACATCCGTCTAGTACACAAGATGGCATACATGATGGAACCTATGGCCGAGGCATAAGGCACTTTGCTCATAGCTTCTCTATCATTTACCGTATGGACACCGAGCCTTGCTCAATATCTTACTTGACAACATAGGCCGAACCTTTCTTTGCCTTATCCATTCGAACCTTTTCGAACTTTGTCTAGGTATGTACTACGGCTTAAAGCTATCAGCCTTTTGTCTATCTCTATAGATTTTGATGCCCAATATATAAGCAGCTTCACCTAGGTCTTTCATTGAAAAACACTTGTTCAAATAACTCTTCACATCGTTAAGCATGTTGATGTCATTTCCAATAATCAATATGTCATCCACATATAGTACCAGAAACGTCACCGAGCTCCCACTCACTTTCTTGTAGATGCAATCTTCGTAGCAATTTGGAACAAATCCAAAGCTCTTGATCACTTGATCAAAACGAAGGTTCCAACTCCGAGATGCTTGCTTCAGTCCATAAATGGAACGCTGAAGTTTGCATACTTTATCAGCATCCTTAGGATCGACAAAACCTTCGGGTTGCATCATATACAACTCTTCATCAATGTTGCCATTGAGGAATACAGTCTTGACATCCATCTGCCATATCTCATAATCATGAAACGCAGCAATTGCTAATAAAATCGGAATGGACTTAAACATCGCTATGGGAGAGAAAGTCTCATCGTAGTCAACACCTTGAACTTGTCGAAAACCTTTCGCGACAAGCCGTGCTTTATAGACGGTAACATTTCCATCCGCGTCCGTTTTCTTCTTGAAAATCCATTTGCACTCAACGGCCTTTCGGTCGCTAGGAGGGTCCACCAAAGTCCATACTTGGTTTTCGCTCATGGATCCCAATTCGGATTTCATGGCTTCTAGCCATTTCTCAGAGTCTGGGCTCATCATCGCTTCCTCATAATTGTGAGGTTCACCGCCTTCTACTAGCAAGACAACAAGACAGGGTTGCCGTACCACTGGGAGGGGCACGCGACCTTGTCGACTGCGACGCTCAAGAGCAAGATCGTCAAGCTTCATGATCCTTGTCATTAGCTTCCTCTATCGTTGGTGCAAAGTGCATCGAACAATTTCAGGTGTTGCTACTCTCCAATTCAAGAGAAGGTTCAATAACCTCGTCTAGCTCTACTTTCCTCCCACTCACTTCTTTCGAGAGAAACTCCTTCAAGAAAGGAACCGTTCTTCGACAAACACTTTGCCTTCGGTTACGTGATAGAAGGTATACCCAATAGTTTCCTTGGGGTATCCTATGAAGACGCATTTCTCGCTTTGGGTTCGAGCTTGTCGGCATCAACTTCTTGACGAAGCTTCATCCCCAAACTTTAAGAAACGACAACTTAGGTTTAGCACCAAACCACAGTTCATACGGTGTCGTCTCAACGGATTTAGATGGAGCCCTATTTAAAGTGAATGCAGCGTTTGTAATGCATAACCCCAAAATGATAACAAAATCAAGAAGAGACATCATTGATCGGACCATATCTAATAGGGTTCGATTCCTGCTCGACACACCATTATACTTGTGGTGTTCCGGTATGTGAGTTGTGAAACGATTCCACTTGCTTTAAGATGCGTGAGAAAATCATAACTCAAATATTCACCTCCACGATCGGATCGTAGAAACTTAATCTTTCTGTTACGATGGTTCTCCACTTCATTCTGAAATTCCTTGAACTTTTCAAATGTTTCAGATTTATGTTTCATTAAATAGATATACCCATATCTACTTAAGTCATCGGTAAAAGTGAGGAAATAGCGATATCCACCGCGCGTCGAAACACTCATCGGTCCGCATACATCGGTATGTATGATTTCCAACAAGTCCGTTGCTCGCTCCATCATACCGAAGAACGGAGTTTTGATCATCTTGCCCATGAGGCATGGTTCGCATGTGTCAAATGATTCAAAATCAAGAGACTCCAAAAGTACATCAGAATGGAGTTTCTAAATGCGCTTTACACCAATATGACCTAGACGACAGTGCCACAAATAAGTAGTATTATCACTATCTACTTTGCATCTCTTAGCCTCAATGTTATGGATGTGTGTTTCATCCCTTTCGAGATTTAGAAGAAATAAACCATTCACAAGAGGTGCATGGCCATAAAAGATGTTACTTGTATAAAAAGAACAACCATTATTCTCCGATTTAAATGAATAATCGTCTTGCAATAAACACGATCCAGAAATAATGTTCATGCTCAACGCAGGCACATAATAACATTTATTAAGGTTTAAAACTAATCCCGAAGGTAAAACTAAGGAGAGCGTGCCGACGGCCATCACATCAACTCTTGATCATTGCCGCGCGCATCGTCACCTCATCCCTCGCAAGCCGCCATCTATTCCGTAGCTCCTGTTTCGAGTTACAAATATTAGCAACTAAACCGGTATCAAATACCCAGGCACTACAACGAGGGCTAGTAAGGAAAACATCAATAACATGTATATAAAATATACCTTTGATGGTGCCAGCCTTCTTGTCCGCTAAGTACTTGGACGATTGCTTCCAGTGACCCTTGTCCTTGCAATAGAAGCACTCAGTGTCCGGCTTAGGACCAGACTTGAGCTTCTTCTCAGCAAGAGCATTGCGCTTGCCGCCGCCCTTCTTGAAGGGCTTCTTCGCACCCTTACATTTCTTAAAGGAGGGTTTGTTGACCATCAACACATGATTATCCTTCTTGATGTCCACCTCCGCAGCCTTGACTGCGAAGAGCTCGGTGATTGTATCAGTGGAGCCAAGCTGATTATGAGTCACTACAAAACTTTTGTAGCTGGGAGGGAGTGATTGCAGAACCCTGTCAATCTTGAGATCCTCTGGAATCGTGCATTCCAGTTGCTCAAGGCGTTGAGTGTAGCCCGACATCTTTATGGCATACTCACTAACGGAACTCCCTTCCTCCATCTTGCAGTTAAAGAACTTCTCAGAGATCTCATATCTCTCAGAACGGGCTTGAGTCTGAAACATGGTTTTCAGCTCCTCGAGAATCTCAAAGGGCCCGGGATAGGTTTCAAAACGATTTTGAAGTTCCGGTTCCATAGCAAACAACATGGTGCTCTTAATCACACCATAATCATCTTTCTTGCCGATAGACAGCTTTCTCATCGGTAGCCTTGATTGCAGCATGGGGGGTCACCTAACGCTTTCCCAAGGACATAGTCCTTTTGTCCATGATGTAATGATTCTTAGATTGCGGAACCAATTGGTGAAGTTAGACCCATTGTTTCTAAGCTTTTCCTTCTCAGCAAAAACGTTGAAGTTGAAGTTGGACTTGGCCATGTGATCTACAGTATTTGCAGGTACAATTTAGACTATGTTCATGATAAATAGTTCAACTTAATCAAATTACTAGATGAACTCCCACTAAATTCAACATCCCTCAAGTTGTTTAGTGAACACGATCCAAATTCACCACACCTAATCTGATCATCACGAGAAGAGATGTGGTTTCAATGGTGGACAACAAAGTGTCGATCATATCATTCATATGACTCATGCTTAACCTTTCGGTTCTTGTGTTCCGAGGCCATGTTTGTACATGCTAGGCTCGTCAAGCTAGACCCAAGTATTTCCGTGTGCAAAGCGGCTTGCACACGTTGTATGTGAGCGTAGAGTCTATAGCACCCGATCATCACGTGATGCTTGGACACGACGAACTTTCGCAATGGTGCATACTTGGGGAGAACACAGTTTTTATCTTGATCTTTAAGTGAGGAATCATCTTATAATGCTACCGTCGCGATCTAAGCATAATAAGATACATAAAAGGATAAACATCACATGCATATAACTTTATGTGACATGGTATAGCCAATCTTCGCGCAATGATCTCCATATTGTGCGTTCCGGCATGATCTCCATCACTCCACCATGATTGCCTCCACCACGAATAGCAACTACAACTATTGCTAACTACTTAGCGATAAAGTAAAGCTATTACATGGCGTATAAGAAGTTGACACACAGGTCATACACAATTATAAAGACAACCATATGGCTCCTGCCGGTTGTGTACTCATCGACATGCAAGTCGTGAAACATTACAAAACATGATCATCGCATACATTATACACATCACATCTTGGGCCATACCATATCACAGAAAACACTCCCTGCAAAAACAAGTTAGAAGCCTCTAATTTGTTGTTGCATGTTTTACGTGGCTTATGGGAGTAGATGCTAAGAACGATTCTTACTACGGAAAGCCACAACGGTGATATTATGGTTGCCAAACTCCGGTGTTAATCCCATGACAACTATAGTGAGAGAAACTGACATCCACCAGCCGCATGTGTGGTACAAGCCACACGTCAAGTGCGGAGCCGGTCTACATGACGTCGCGTAAGCTTGCCCATGACCGCTTCAATCTCACTATCCCGCGTCATAAGAAGAACACAAACAAGAGGCTTGCAACAGAAAACATCAACGCCCGCAACAACCATGTTGCGTTCTACTCGTGAAACACATCTACGCATAGATCTAGCTCTGATACCACTGAAGGGTTTCGCGGCATAGTAAATCAAAATTTTCTACGGATGCAAACAGAGGGAAAGCCAAGATCTAATCTAGGAGATGCAATCAACGAGAGAGATTAGATTAGATCTTCATACCCTTGAAGATTCAAGACGTGAGCGTTAAACGGAGCGTGGGTGATGTAGTCGTACTCGCTTCTCCTCCTCGCGATCCGATCCGATCTAGCACCACAAGTGGCGGTGCCTCCGTGAGATGCACATGTGCAGCACCTCGACGTCTCCTCCTTCCTTGGACCAGCAAGTATGGTGGAGAGAGAGATTGGATCTACAGCACGACGGCGTGGTGTATATGGTGGAGAATTTCTGCTGCAGGGCTTCGCCTACAAACAGTCGAGAGGGAGAGAGGAAGGTAGCAAGGCTACTAGGGTTGGAGGAAAGGTGTAGGGGGAGGGGGCGCACCAGCCCTCTATTTATAGAGGGGGGGCGGCCAGCCCTTGCCCCTCCTCCAAGCCTTGGGCCGGCGGCCAAGGGGGGGAGGAGTGGGGGGCAAGGACTCTCCCTCCTTCTAGAAATTCTATCCCGAGATTTAAACGAGTCAAATCTCTCTAGAATCGGCTGGGCCCTATGGGGCCTTGTGCCCCTGGCCCAATGCGGCCAGGACACTCCCTCATAGGCCCATGCCCCCTCCCGGAAGGTGGGGCCACGTTGGTCCCCTTCCGGAAGGTTCTAGAAGCTTCCGGTACAATACCGATTAACCCGGAACAATTCGAACTCCAAAACTGCGCCTTATATGAATCTTATTCTCCGGACCACTCGGAACCTCTCGTGATGTCCGGATCCCATCCGAGACTCGAACAAAAATTCATAAACCAATTATCCAATCTATCCTAGTGTCGAGACACGTTAAGTGTGTGACCTCGGGTTCGAGAATATGCGACATGATCTTCTATCAATAATCAACAGCGGGTCTTGGCACCCATATTGACTCCCACATTCATCGATGATCATATCGGATGAACCACGATGCCAGATTCAATCAATCCCATATATATATTCCTTCACACGCGATATTTTACTTGCCCGAGATTCGATCGTCGATGCAGTCATACCTAGTTCAATCTCGTTTACGCAAAGTACTTTACTGTTCCGTAATCCGATATCACTTTGTGATTAACTCCTTAACCACATGCTTGCAAGCGGTGTTGATATCGATTACCGAGTGGGCCCGAAGTATATCTCTCCGACTTGGGAGGGACAAATCCCATCTCGATACATACAACCCAACAGATACTTTCCGATCACCTGAGAGACACCTTTATGATCACCCTCTCATAGGATGACGTTTGATGACCTCAAAGCTTTCTTCCGATACCAGGGAGTTGTATTATCTCATGGTCTAAGGAATACAATATTTGACAAAGGAAAAGCTTCGCAAATATGAACACGATGATACGATCTAATTGCTTCGCTTAGTTTGGGTATGTCCACCATATCATTCTCCAATGATATGATCTCATCATCAATTGACAACTCATGTCTATGGTTAGGAAACCTTAACCATCATTGATCAATGAGCTAGTCCATAGAGGCGTACTAGGGACACGGTGTTGTTCACAAACCACACAAGTATTAAAGTTTCCGCTTAATACAATTCTAGCATGGAATATAAACTTTATCATGAACAAGAATTATAATAATAACATCTTTATTATTGCCTCTAGGGAATAATTCCAACAAGGAGTGCGGGCACGGGAATCGAGGGCCCAGGTGGGGTCCTCTTTAAGTAGTACCCTGCGCGAATTCTACTCATAATCGGTCCAGAAGTTGACTCCGATTCGGAAATCGGTCCGGATTTTCGGACCGTTTTCCGGCGGATTACTAAAACGTCCGAGTCTTTTGCATACGAACTCCGATTCGAGCGATTATCGTGCCTACGGGTTCGTATCGTGGAGGGGAACAACCTTCAGTCAAAGTTTGAGTGAAAACTCGAACCTACAGGGGTGGTTGTTGCAAGTCCCTCTAAAGCTCCCCGCGGGAACCTCGTAGCGAAACAAAATAGGGTTTTGAATATAACGTTTCGCCGAACCTTTCTACTCGACGGTTTTGCATGGAAAGATATGATGCAATGCTATGAATGATATGCAAGACCAAATCTAAAGTTTGGGATGTGACACCCTTGCACATGGTATAGGATCTTTCCCATAACCAAAATGACAAGGCAACCAGACAATGAGCATCTTAGCAATCTTTTTATTTACCATATGCATAGCTTTTTATTGAGGATGCTTCATATATGCTCATTATGGTGATGCTGCAAGTTTCCACCATGATTAGGCATGGCTTAGGCTAGCGGCCGAGGCGTTTCTCTAACACAATGTATAGACTCCATGAACTCACAAACTCCCCTTTTATTTCACATTGTCGACATCCGTAAACAAAAGAGCAAAGTATCAACTGGATGAGATATCCAAAAAGTGTTGAAAGTGTTCCCCGCGATAGCACGGTTCTGCTGACTCCCAGCATATAATTACCAAGCATATAACTTTCATGGACTAGTCACAATGGTTCAAGATTATTAAGCGCAAAGAATAAAGTGTGCCATCAAGTTTGTGAGAGCTTTACTAACTAACTTTGTCAAAACAGACAAACATTTTATTTTGGAAGAAAACACGACATATATAATATGCGCTGGGGTAGCAAATGATGCTAATAGGTTGGTATGGTGGAGACAGCTGGCAATATTGGTTTTGGGAAGTTGGAAGCACAGGTAGAGAACATACTCAGTACAAGTGAAGGCTAGCAATAGAGAGGTTGGTTTTGGGAAGTTGGAAGCACAGGTAGAGAACATACTCAGTACAATTGAAGGCTAGCAATAGAGAGGGAGCGACAAACGAGAGAGCAATAGCTGTCAAAATCATGCTTGCAACAAAACAGAACTAATTATGGCATGAAAGTGATACAAGAACTCTGAGGCAAAATAAATCATCGAGGCTTACTAACTATTGATTAGTCATATGCATGCGTGAGTATGTTCCAAGTCGATTCATATGAACAGTCAGAGGAGGATACCACAATGTCATACCAAAGTATGAATAAAACCGTAACATCCCAGCATTAGAGCTTAGAAATAAGCTGAACCCAGATGTGTGCATTGCATTCATGCATAGAAAATCCGAATAATTTTCGCGCTTTTGAACAGAACCTGTCAAAGTGATTGAAGATTCTTTCAACTTGATGGAATTTAAGTAGATCATCAAGTTGTCTGCGATAAGTTTCAATATGACCTTTGCTAAAAACTTATTTTTGGTAAAGGAGATTTGATCTAAGGGTAGATCAAATGTAATAAAAATTAAACCCTAAAACATTGCTTACTTATTAATATTTGATCCTTAAGTGATTATCACATAGTATTCATTACAATAACTCATGAATACCAAGTTATGAATATAATTCAAGTAACAAGAATGTAATAACTAATACTGACCTATATTATTCTTATCTATTTCTACCATGAGTGGCATGGTAATACTTAACCCTAACTCTTTAGTTATATTGAGTAGGAAGGAAACCAAGTCAAGATCATTCACCATATACATTTCTTTCCATATCAATCCTTATCATTTATATTGAATCCTATTCTAAGATCTGCTGTTCATCAATGTTGAGTAATCAACTATTGATTCACCAATTCTTAACCTATCAACTCTTGATCTATCAACTCTTGACCATATCATAGCATTCACTTAAGGCCTATAAAGAAATAAGTAAGAAGGGGTAAATAGTAATGCTAGATTTGAATATCATCTATAGGATGGGAGAGTTGGAAGGGAGTCAAATCAATATGGTAATTGATGGAGTTAATTCACTCCTGAATGGAGAGAAGAGTTATATGGAAGATATAATTATATGGTAACAAATAGGATTATAAGGAAGAACATTGAAGATAGATACCAAGAAGTAATCCTATTGGATTAAATAGGCATAGTCCATGAATAACATCCCTTAATCCAATAGGGATAATAATAATAAGATAATTTTAATAAAACTGTAAAGTTGTATTGATGAAACCTTGATTAGCCAACTGGAAACCTAAGCCAAAAATGATTAAAGGATTAAAATTATGATGCTTTAGCCACCAAGATTGAATGCTTATATCAAGTATAAGTGACATTGGTGGGTAGAACATGATTGAACCCTAGTATAGATATGTCATCCTAGGTTAGCCATGACAAGTCACAATGATATAATGTGAGGTTGGAGTATTAGATACTGGAGTTAAGTAGAGACAAGATAGTATGATTAAGATGATATTAAAGCAACATTGGATTAAAGAAGTAGTATTTTCCTCTTTGGAAATACTAAGCACTTGAGGTTAAGTAGGATCTGATGTATACATCTATTGAATTAATGTTAGTAAAGGATGATTATGGAAGGGTATGAATGGAGTTGGAAGTAACTACTTGTTGGATTGGAGATTGTCAGCAGTAGAGTGGTTGATATAACCAAATATGAATATAAGAAGATTATGAAAAGCTTTAGTGTCAAGCTCATTGGATTTATAAATGGATTTAGAAGAATAAAAGGTGGATAAGAATATTCTTGTGAAGCAAAGCTCATCATGTTAACACATGATGATGGATATTAAGAAGTAGTATATCTAGGAAAGGAATTCCTTAATTAGAAGTCGAGGATTATGAAGTATGGAAGATAGGAATTCTGGATAAAACCTAAACCCTAAATCTATGACCTAACATAATATCCATTTCATATGATTGATCCATCATCATTTTTCCATAATGGATCATAGTAATATTTTCCTATAGCAATTCACTCAATAATGTCTTTGTCATTCCCAACTATCATAACCATATGTGTTTAGGAGTTATCTTTATCAGTTCTTTTCCATAAGACCTTCCAGGAAATAACTATCTATTTTGAAGAGTGATATCATTAAAGATCCCAAACATAAAGACAATATGTTTAGTCATTAATCTTTATTCACATCAATAAAAGATATAAGTATATTAAATCTCCTAAAACTCATGATAAGAATTTACAATTCAAATCCTAACTCATGGGAATAATATCAACCATATTAATTCCCTAGAACTTTATGTATCAAATAATAATAAAAATTCACCATATAAGAATTTCCCTCCAAACTATAAAATTAATTAGAACTAAGTTTTATAAAGAAACAAGGAAATAACATATAATCAATGGGTTATCATATAACGGAAATTAATGAAAAGACCCTACAAATATTAAAAGTAAAAGTATATATATAAAGAAAATAAAGAAATGATAACAATATATAATAAAATCTCACAAATGACTTTAAATACCATTCATTATTGCTGCAACTATTTAGCAAATAAAATTTATAAAGAAAATTTCAAAAAAATTAGTAATATACAAATCTGAAAACAAAACAAAAAATATAAAAGGAAACAGAAAGAAAAAAAAGGAACCTGGCCAGAGCAGCAGGCCGGCCAGTGTTCTCCTCGACCTATCTACCGCCCACGAGTATCAGGAACCATATTTTTATTCCACTTTGCTACGGCCCACCTGGCCCAATCGCAGCCCAGTATTGGCCCATACCCCTTCGAGAATCTGTTCGTTGTCTTCCTCCTCGCGATATCGACCTCCCGATGCTGCGAAGCAGCTCGCTGGCGGCCACCCTGCTGTCTGGCCGCTCCAAGATCCGCGCCACCGCTTCCGGTCGTCTACAAGAAGCTCTGGACGCCGCCGAGAAAACCCTAGCACGCCATTTCGCTTCTGTTTCTTCCTCTTGAGCTTCGGCCAACAAACCCTAGCCACCGGTGTCGAAGCTTCTCGCCATCTCCGACCTCCTCTTGATCTGCGGAGGTGACTATCAGATGCACTGTGACCTTCTCCGTTGTTTGCCCCTACTGACGGAAGCCGGGGAGCCCTTTGTCGAACCAATCGACACCTCATCTCCATCCCAGTCACCGCCGTTCATCGTCAATCACCGCCACCACAGACTTCCTCCGACCTCGTCGTCGCCACCAACCGCACCAGGGTGAGTCCACCGTCCTCGTAGACGCTCTCCCTTGCTCTCTCGTGACCTGGTTCCTTCCCGCCGCACTAGCCTGCAAGCTCCGCCGTCGACCACCGTCGTACCCAGTGCTCCGGCAACCAAAAAATAGCGGCGCCACCACTATTAGGATACCCATCGCGCCCTCTTTCCAACAAACCCAGCCTCGGCCGCGCGCAAGCACACAATCAGCTGATCGAGCTTCGATCTGAGAGGATCAGCATCGTGTGACGTCATGATGACATCATCCCAGGCCTAGTCAGCCAGTTTGACCAAGTCCTTGCTTATGTGGCATATGACGTGGCACCGACCCCACCAGTCAGTGACTGGGGACTAGATTTGGGTACGGTGTAAAAAGGTTAAGCTAAGTGATGACGCCGTAATTACTTTTGTATTTTTCTTTAATAATTTAGGAAAAGAATAAACATTGTAAATTCAATAACTATTGTTTCATAATTTAGAAAAATATGTTTTATATATGAAAATTTTCATAAAAATAAAATCTATAACATTAAACCATTATCAAACATTATTATTCCAACAATTTAAATACTTATTATTTAATAAAGATTTTATAAGTAATAAAACTTTAAAAATTCATATTTTAATATTGGAATATGTTAAAACATAAATAAAATACCAAAAATCTTAGAAAAATAAGAATTATACTTTAAAACTATAATCATACATTATTATTTCACTCAAATAAGTATTTATTATTTATTAAGTATTTATAAAGTGATAAACCTTATAAAAATCATATCCTATTATTTATAAATCACAAAAATAAATGTAATATACCAAAATGATCACAAAAATAATACCTACATGTTAAAAATATGATATTCCACTTTTGAGGTAAATAAAAAATTTGAACAATTTAATAACTTGAATTTAAACTTATTTCCTTAATTGATAATTCATATAAGGGTAAATAAAAATTGCTAATAATTCTAAAAATTAGCCAATTGAGTATAGTAAATATTATTAGTCTTAAATAGTGATATTATGAAGTCAAAATGGTTCCACACATTTTAAAATACAATTTTATTGAATTATCATTCAACCATATGTGTAGTTTATTTCCTAAAAAATATCTAGATAAAGTATAAAATCTTCAAGAATAATTTGGGATTAAACAAAACCTTTTTACTTACCTCAACCACAAGTTTATAAACAAATCAAAACCCTATAGTGAAACCATAAGTAGTTAAGTAATGTTATTTCCTTGATCACCAATTATAACCATTCATTCACAAAAAGATAAATGATTCTATTCCATTATAAAATCAAGAAACCACTACACCAAATAAAAGTATAACCATTCTTAAGTAACTTTAAGGAAACATTATAAAGTACACAAGGTACAAATAACATAAGAAATATACCTTAAGTCCGTCTATGTCTTTAAAGTTACCTTTAGTCTACAATACTTCAAATATTATGCTAAAGATATTGTTATGTGTTTTATAGTTAACTTTGGTATGTTATAATTAAATCATAAAGCATCTCAAGTCCAAACTATCCAAGCAAGCACAAACAACATCTACCACCATTGGTTAACCACAAAGATTGTTTAAACCTTAATAAAGAAATCTTTTCTTCAAAAGTTATTCGTTTTGCCACTTAAGTCAACAAATGACAATTAATCATAATCACATTACTTTATACTTTACTTGTATACCTAGGATGGTTAACACTTAAGTTCTTTATAAGTGACATTACTTGTAAAGTAAAATTTGAAGATAAACAATTATAGTGTAAACAATCTTGAGTAGCATTTCACATTTGTATGTATCTCATTGTTTTATGATATTGTAATTACATATTGTTTCACACATACTCACAAGCCTTAATAAAAAGCAGAAGTGTGGAACTTAATCTAAAAAGGGCAACACATTCCAAAGAAACCATTTCCACTATCCAAACCCTAGATCAACGTTATCCCCGGGATTCGAGTTTATTAACTTGCATTACATTACTTATGCATAAAAACATCTTGAATCTTTAAACATTAGTCCTTACCGGAACAATGATGTTGATTTTAGATATTGGATCTTATATTGTCTCGAAGACCGTGAGTGCATAATCTTGCAATCACAAAAGGCAAGTTCACACTTGCTCATGTCCTTTGATTATTTTCTATAAAGTATTTTGCAAATCCAGTGTTGTCATCACCTGCATTTGAAAAAGGTCAAAAAACAATATTTTCATAATAATATGATTATAGGTTACTTACCATGAGGTAGTAACCTACTATGAAAGTTCTGGTGGTAAAGGAACATAATATCTAGGACTGAACAACAAATGTCGCCAGTGATTCTTGTGCCGTATATTACGTGTGAACCATGAGATTTGGAATGGGACGGAGAAGTCAGTTGTATCCTTTTCCTCTCGTATGGAGGCAAGACGACCTTAACGTGACGTTGTGATTCCTTGTGCAGATCCAACATATGGGTGGGCACCCTTACACCCCACACTTTTGGTGTCTAGATTATCTATGAATGGTGTTTCGGGATATAGTCCATTTAAATGGCACTCGTCCAGGAATCACCAGGTCATAGAGTCTTCGCGGACTCATCAGGGTTTTAGCCTGCCCGAAAGGGGGCTTAACGGAGGTGAGATGGCCCCGAAGGATCATGCAGACATAGGAGGTCGCAGAGAGGGCAGTGATTGTCTTGATCTTAGTCTGGGCCTCAAACCAAGGAAGTGTGAATGAGCCTTCAACTCGGATGTGCAACAAAGCTAAGATCTCTCATGGGTAAAGTGACGCACCTTTGCAGAGTGTAAGAACTGTAACTTGTTACTCCCTGTTCCGGGAAGGAGCTGCGAACGCGGTGAGAAAGGAACTCCATGAAAGTTCTGGTAAACCCGTGAAGGCTGACGGACATAGCTTTTAAGAATAAAAGCAACCTTTGAAGAAATGTTTATGAAAACTTGCATTGCCTACGACCTATGGTCTGTGGCTATAGATATAGTGCATCAAACACTCCTTTTCTAGTGAACTTGCTGAGTACGCTCGTACTCATCGTATCTTCTTAACCCTTGCTAGATTCTGAAGCCAATACAGACGAAGTCTACATCACGATATGCTCCAGGAATCATCACCAGAAGCTAAAGCTCTTCAATGAAGTCAAGAAAGTCAACATATACATCAACTCGAGTGAAGACAAAGTTACTGATTAGATAGGAATATAATCTCTAGCCATAGAACCTATTTCTGTAGCGTATTGCAATAGCAGCAATGTCAGTCCATTAGTTAAAATACTAGTCATAATAGTATGATAGTTTTTGAGTTGTTTATTTCTGATTCTTCTTTGTAAGAAGTTTCTTTCTCTCTCTTTAACCTAGAGTGTTCTCTGGATCTTGTGTAAAGAGTTGAGTTGTAACCTATAGTCATGTCTTGGACCTGTTGTGTTTCTGTTGTGTCACTCTGAGGGATGTAATACTAGTGAACGGTGTTTCATTGGTGTTATGTCAACGACTATAGTGTACTACATCATGCAGTGGTATGCTGGGTCACCGCAAAAACAATGCAAACAAACATTCATATGACATGCTACAAACTATTAACAAGCTATAGCTAATCATAGACAAGCAAGAACTACTAAGCATCCATAATGACATACACCTTACACAAACAGGCTAAGCATGCTCACAATGATGAGTATATGTACAGAAATGAAACAAGTAGAGTTCGTTACCAGCCTCTTATCACACCTTGAGTTGTATTAATCTTCATTATTGCCCTTCACTTGTGTGACTTGAATATTAACATGAAACCAAAATCCACTGTGGACGGCTGAACCCTGCAAAGAACTCACAAAACCAAAGAAGAACAACAAATATTTTTGGTGTTTTCGAATTTTTTTAGAAACAAGCAAACAAAGAAAAACCAAACAAAAATAAAGCAAAATCTTTTTGGATTTTTCTTTTAAGGCAAACCAAAGCAAAGAAACAAAGAGACAAACCAAGAGAAACAACGAAAATATTTTTGATATTTTGGTGTTTTTGAGAAAGAAGCAACAAGAACCAAAAAGAAAGCGAAACAATGGATATACAAAGAACCGACTGAACATGATATCTAGATGAGTGTGATGTCGGTATACCTCCCCCTAAGCTTAGGCTTTTGGCCTAAGTGGGGCTCAATCGCGTGGATAGTAACCCCATGCTGGTGGGTCATCATAGGAATGATCATAGTCAGGCACCTGCGATGAAGAAGAAGAAGAAGAAGACGCGCCCCAATCAAATGAGGACTGCTGGTATGAATACTCTCCCAAGTTGGAGGGCTGAACCAAATTGTCTTCGGCATCCTCTTCAACATTCTCCTCTTGCTGGGAGAGTTCCCCCACATAAGTGTCAACTTCCTCCTCCGTAAGCGACCATCCTTGCCTGTTATCAAAGTTAAACAAAGCAGGTGCAGGCAAATAAAATATTTTCTTAGTCCTACCCTTTCTCTGACCTTGCTGGGCAAAATATAATTCATATGGTAAAGTTCTCACATTAGCCCCCAAGAAAAAAAAAACATGCTGAATCATGGATTCAATATCAAGCCTCTCTATGGGGAACTGGAAATCTGAATAATGAGGCTCTAACCCATGGAAAGCTCGCAACCTAGAAGCAATGAGACCTCCACAAATTCCACCCTTCTCGCGGTTGGTGGTGAGACGGTGAGCTATCAGCGCACCTAGGCTATAAGATCTATTCCTATTCAGATCAGCTGCGATAAAAGCTAGATCAAAAGAAGATAACTTTCTAGCAATCTTTCTAGCAAGAACACACTTGGTAATGAAATAGGAAAAGTATCTAATAGCTGGGAGCTGGATGTTCCGAATTTTACCACTTTCCTTTGAGAATTCGAAACCTTGGCAAATATCAGCATATAAATCCATAAGTGACTTGGGCCTCTCCTTGATCTTCTCACAAGATCCTCACTAAGGTACTCTAATTGCTGCACAGAAATCAGCAAAAGGCAGGTCGATAGGTATATTATATATTTTGTAATGGACCATAGGATTAGAAGTAGACCAAGTGAACCGGAAGTCCTACAAAAAATCCATGGTTAGCTTAACATATTGGAATGGTTCACCTTCAACAAAGTGTTCCAACCCTGCATTTGTAACCATAGTTTGGAAATCTTGGAGGATCCCCGCAGCTCTCATAAATTCATGGCATGGATATATGGAAGGAAAAACTGATTCCTCACGATGAACCTTCATTGGCTCATGCACCATCAAGTCATACTGATTCAATGGATAAGCACTCATCTTCCTTGCTGAAATTTTTAGACAACCATCAAACCAAGTGATTTCTAAGTTGATAAATGATGAGCAACTACTATAGGAACTTGCTAGAGGACTACACATGCATCAAAACAAAGTTTCTAATCATAGAAAAAGCATGCAAGCTCAAACAACCTGTCACCTATAGCAGCAAAATACTCAAGATACAATCTACCAATCACAAATCTAATTGGACAAGTGGAGGAGGCACATACCAAGGAACGATCCCTCCAAAAATCAGCACTTGAGATGGGCTGAACAAGGAGATCAAAAATCGCGAACAAGAACATCAAGAACTCGAGCTTGAGCAAGTTTTCTGGTGTTTTTCGGGAGAGAGAAAGAAGGTGGCTTTGAGGAGGCAGCTTGGAGGGCCCCAGGTGGGCCAGACCCCCCAGGCGCCACCACCTGGTAGGTCGCGCCTACCATGGGTGTGGTGGCTTGGGGTGGCCCCCTGGGTCACTTCAGGTGCCTCTCTGCCCATTTTTTCGAGAAAAACTATATTTTGAATTTTCTGGGATTTTTCAGGAAACTTTATTTTTGGCCAATTTTTAGGGTATGAAAATTAATTTTCTCGTAGAAACAGTTTTTCAGAAGAAGCAAAAGCAAACCAAAAGCCAAACTACAGCAGCTCTAAGAAACTCTAACAAGAAAACAACTAGAAAAACTAAAGCTAACAAGAGAAAGGCAAAGACTAGGAAGGAGAAAAGCAAAATAAAGCAAGTATAACCATAGTGGAAACATTATTTTGTTCATTAAAATCCTTTTGTTAACAAGGTTGATCAAGTCTTGTTACCAAAACAATCTTATATGAAACAAAACTTTGCATCCCACAAGGTGATTATGTTACCTCATACTTGATAACAATGGTCCCAATCATAATAGTTTCAAATTTTCTTGTGGAATGGGACAATATATTTCTCCAACCTTTATGTTCTCAATATTTTCAATAGAATTCAGGCAATAGCTCTTAACAACCTTCTTGGGGAAATAAACAGTGTGCTCTTTGTCATTAATATTGAATGTTACTTTTCCTTGATTGCAATTGATGACAGCACCTTCAGTATTAAGAAAAGGTCTCCCAAGAATAAGACATATTATCATCTTCAGGCATTTCAAGCACAACAAAATCAGTTAAAACCATGCAATTATGAGCAACTTGAACAGGAACATCCTCACATATACCAACAGGAATAGTAGTTGACTTATCAGCCATTTGCAAAGATATATCAGTTGGTATCAACTTTTCTAGCTCGAGTCTCTTATAGAGAGAAAAAGTGATACGTTGGAAACGTATCTATAATTTTTGATGCTCCATGCTTGTTTTGTATCTACTTTTCTTTACTTGTCCACACTTTGAGGCGCTTTTTACATGTTTTCCGTGAAGGGTTTCGCGGCATAGTAAATCATAATTTTCTACGGAGCGAACAGAGGGAAAGCCAAGATCTAATCTAGGAGATGCAAACAACGAGAGAGATTGGATTAGATCTTCATACCCTTGAATATTCGCACGGCGGAACGTTCGTCGGAACGTGGGTGATGTAGTCGTACTCGCTTCTCCTCCTCGCGATCCGATCCGATCTAGCACCACAAGTGGCGGTGCCTCCGTGAGATGCACACGTGCAGCACCTCGACGTCTCCTCCTTCCTCGGACGAGCGAGTATGGTGGAGAGATAGATTGGATCTACAACACGACGGCGTGGTGTATATGGTGGAGAATTTACTGCAGGCTTCGCCTACAACAAATGAGAGGGAGAGAGGAAGGTAGCAAGGCTGCTAGGGCTTGGAGGAAGGTGTGGTAGGGGAGGCGCACCCCCTCTATATATAGGGGGGCGGCCAGCCCTTGCCCCTCCTCCAAGCCTATCTCTAGTTTAAACAATTTAAACTCTCCCTTATCTAGAAATCCTATCTCTAGTTTAAACGATTCAAATCTCTCTAGAATCGGCTGGGCCCTATGGGGCCTTGTGCCCCTGGCCCAATGCGGCCAGGACACTCCCTCATAGGCCCATGCCCCCACCCGGAAGGTGGGGCCACGTTGGTCCCCTTCCGGAAGGTTCTAGAAGCTTCCGGTACAATACCAATTAACCCGGAACAATTCCGAACTCCAAAAACTGCACTGCCTTATATGAATCTTATTCTACGGACCATTCCGGAACCTCTCGTGATATCCCGGATCCCATCCGAGACTCCGAACAAAAATTCATAAACCAATTATCCAATCTATCCTAGCGTCGAGACACGTTAAGTGTGTGACCCTGCGGGTTCGAGAATATGCAGACATGATCTTCTATCAATAATCAACAATGGGTGCTGGCACCCATATTGACTCCCACACATTCATCGATGATCATATCAGATGAACCACGATGTCAGGATTCAAACAATCCCATATATATATTCCCTTCGTCTCGCGATATTTTACTTGCCCGAGATTCGATCGTCGGTACCGTCATACCTAGTTCAATCTCGTTCACAGCAAGTACTTTACTCGTTCCGTAATCCGATATCACTTTGTGATTAACTCCTTAACCACATGCTTGCAAGTGGTGTTGATATCGATTACCG
Source organism: Avena longiglumis (assembly GCA_030063025.1). Lineage (NCBI taxonomy): Eukaryota > Viridiplantae > Streptophyta > Magnoliopsida > Poales > Poaceae > Avena > Avena longiglumis. The sequence goes on from CP125975.1 coordinate 479,460,679, forward strand.
AGTGGGCCCGAAGTATATCTCTCCGACTTGGGAGGGACAAATTCCATCTCGATACATACAACCCAACAAATACTTTCCGATCACCTGAGAGACACCTTTATGATCACCCTTTCATAGGATGACGTTTGATGACCTCAAAGCTTTCTTCCGATACCAGGGAGTTGTATTATCTCATGGTCTAAGGAATACAATATTTGACATAGGAAAAGCTACGCAAAGATGAACACGATGATACGATCTAATTGCTTCGCTTAGTTTGGGTTTGTCCATCATATCATTCTCCCAATGATATGATCTCATTATCAATTGACAACTCATGTCTATGGTTAGGAACCCTTAACCATCATTGATCAATGAGCTAGTCCTTAGAGGCATACCAGGGACACGGTGTTGTTCACAAACCACACAAGTATTAATGTTTCCGCTTAATACAATTCTAGCATGGAATATAAACTTTATCATGAACAAGAATTATAATAATAATATCTTTATTATTGCCTCTAGGGCATAATTCCAACATTCCGGTACTAACCTATTAACAAGTTGCAACAGTGCCAGATGCCTATTTTCTGCTGTTTTTGCTTTCAGAAAATTTAGTAAAGAAATATTCTCGGAATTGGACGAGACAAAGTCATTTACTTTCTGTGGGGAATAAGAAGTCCAGAGGAGAGCCCGGGAGGGGGCCAGACCAACCCCAGGCACGGTGGGCCCAGCCCCGCGCCTGGCTAGGGTTTGGTGGCCCTGGCCGCCTCCTCGGTCTTCCCCTTTGCCTATAAGAAGCCCCCGATGCAGAAACCCTGAGTACCCAATCAGAAATCCACGAAACCGTTTGTAGCCGCCGCCACCATCGTCCCTAGATCAGGGGGATCTGAAGTTCTTCCCGGCACCCTTCCGGAGGGGAGATCATCCAGGAGGCCTTCTCTCTGGTATGATGCGTGAGTACTTCCACCTTGGACTATGGGTCTGAAGGGTTTCGCGGCATAGTAAATCAAAATTTTCTACGGATGTGAACAGAAGGAAAGCCAAGATCTAATCTAGGAGATGCAATCAACAAGAGAGATTGGATTAGATCTTCATACCCTTGAAGATTCGCACAGCGGAACGTTCGTCGGAATGTGGGTGATGTAGTCGTACTCGCATCTCCTCCTCGCGATCTGATCCGATCTAGCACCACAAGTGGCGGTGCCTCCGTGAGATGCACACGTGCAGCACCTCGACGTCTCCTCCTTCCTCGGACCAGCGAGTATGGTGGAGAGATAGATTGGATCTATAACACGACGGCGTGGTGTATATGGTGGAGAATTTCTACTGCAGGGCTTCGCCTACAAACAGTCGGGAGGGAGAGAGGAAGATAGCAAGGCTGCTAGGGCTTGGAGGAAGGTGTGTGTGTGTAGGTAGGGGGAGGGGGCGCACCACCCCTCTATATAGAGGGGGCGCCAGCCTCCCTCCTCCAAGCCTATCTCTAGTTTAAACAATTTAAACTTTCCCTTATCTAGAAATCCTATCTCTAGTTTAAACAATTTAAACTCTCCTTATCTAGAAATTCTATCTAGATTTAAACGAGTCAAATCTCTCTAGAATCGGTTGGGCCCTATGTGCCCTCGGCCCAATGCGTGACACTCCCTCATAGGCCCATGCCCCTCCCGGAAGGTGGGGCCACGTTGGTCCCCTTCCGAAGGTTCTAGAAGCTTCGGTACAATACCGATTAACCCGAACAATTCCGAACTCCAAAACTGACCGCCTTTATATGAATCTTATTCTCGGACCATTCCGAACCTCTCGTGATATCCCGGATCCCATCCGAGACCAACAAAAATTCATAAACCAATTATCCAATCTATCCTAGCGCCGAGATACGTTAAGTGTGTGTGACCTGCGGGTTCGAGAATATGCGGACATGATCTTCTATCAATAATCAACAGCGGGTCCGGAACCCATATTGACTCCACACATTTATCAATGATCATATCGGATGAACCACGATGCCGGATTCAATCAATCCCATATATATATTCCTTCGCCTCGCGATATTTTACTTGCCCGAGATTCGATCGCTTGCACTGGCCATACCTAGTTCAATCTCGCTCACAAGTACTTTACTCGTTCGTAATCCGATATCACTTTGTGATTAACTCCTTAACCACATGCTTGCAAGCGTGTTGATATCGACACGAGTGGGCCCAAGTATATCTCTCCGACTTGGGAGGGACAAATTCCATCTCGATACATACAACCCAATGATACTTTCCGATCACCGAGAGACACCTTTATGATCACCCTCTCATAGGATGACGTTTGATGACCTCAAAGCTTTCTTCCGGTACAGGAGTTGCATTATCTCATGGTCTAAGGAATACAATATTTGACATAGGAAAAGCTTCGCAAAGATGAACACGATGAAACGATCTAATTGCTTCGCTTAGTTTGTCTCATCCATCATATCATTCTCCCAATGATATGATCTCATTATCAATTGACAACTCATGTCTATGGTTAGGAAACCTTAACCATCATTGATCAATGAGCTAGTCCTTAGAGGCGCATCAGGACACGGTGTTGTTCACAAACCACACAAGTATTAATGTTTCCGCTTAATACAATTCTAGCATGGAATATAAACTTTATCATGAACAAGAATTATAATAATAACATCTTTATTATTGCCTCTAGGGCATAATTCCAATCTCCCACTTGCACTAGAGTCAATAATCTAGTTTACATTTGGCAACAATCTCACACCCATGGCAATCGAGGTGTTGATCATGTTTTACACGTGGAAGAGGTTTAGTCAATGGATCTGCGACATTCGATCCGTATGTACTTTGCTAATCTTGATCTCCATCCGCTATATAATCTCGGATTATATGAAACTTGCGTTGATATGCTTGGTCTTTGGATGATATCTTGGTTCCTTAGCGAGTGCTATGGCGCCGGTGTTGTCACAATATCTCCAGTGGGTCCAATGCACTTGAACCACGCCAAGCTCGGATGAAGTTTCGATCCAAACTCCTTCACTTGACGCTGCAGCAGCCATGTATTCCGCTTTCATCAGAGATCCCGCGATCACGCTTTGCTTGCTTTTCTCCACACAGCTCCTCCATTCAAAATATAAACGTATCTGTCTGAGATTTGTAATCATCCTTGTCGGTGTCGAAACTAGCATCGACGTAACCTTTACGACAAGTCGTTCATCACCCCCATAGACTAAGAACATTTCTTTAGTCCTATTTAGGTACTTTAGGATGTTCTTCACGGCTGTCCAAAGGTTCCACTCGGATCACTTTGATATCTCGTCAAACTAAGAGCATTGGACACATCCGTCTAGTACACAAGATGACATACATGATGGAACCTATGGCCGAGGCATAAGGCACTTTGCTCATAGCTTCCTATCATTTACCAGTGGACACCGAGCCTTGCCCAATATCTTACCCGACAACATAGGAACCGAACCTTTCTTTGCCTTATCCATTCGAACCTTTTCGTAACTTTGTCTAGGTATGTACTCGCTTAAAGCTATCAAAGCGTCTTTGTCTATCTCTATAGATTTTGATGCCCAATATACAAGCAGCTTCACCTAGGTCTTTCATTGAAAAACACTTGTTCAAATAACTCTTCACATTGTTAATCATGTTGATATCATTTCCGATAATAAATATGTCATCCACATACGCACCGTAAACGTCACCGATCTCCCACTCACTTTCTTGTAGATACAAGCTTCGTAGCAATTTGGAACAAATCCAAATCTCTTGATCACTTGATCAAAACGAAGGTTCCAACTCCGAGATGCTTGCTTCAGTCCATAAATGGAACGCTGAAGTTTGCATACTTTATCAGCATCCTTAGGATCGACAAAACCTTCGGGTTGCATCATATACAACTCTTCATCAATGTTGCCATTGAGGAAAGCAGTCTTGACATCCATCTGCCATATTTCATAATCATGAAACGCAGCAATTGCTAATAAAATCTGAATGGACTTAAACATCGCTACGGGAGAGAAAGTCTCATCGTAGTCAACACCTTGAACTTGTCGAAAACCTTTCGCGACAAGTCGTGCTTTATAGACGGTAACATTACCATCTGCATTCGTTTTCTTCTTGAAGATCCATTTGCACTCAACGGCCTTTCGATCGCTAGGAGGGTCCACCAAAGTCCATACTTGGTTTTCGCTCATGGATCCCAATTCGGATTTCATGGCTTCTAGCCATTTCTCAGAGTCTGGGCTCATCATCGCTTCCTCATAGTTCGTAGGTTCACTGTCTTCTACTAACAAGACAGTCAAGACAGGGTTGCCATACCACTCAGGAGGGCACGCGACCTTGTCGACCTGCGACGTTCAAGAGCAAGATCGTCAAGCTTCATGATCCTTGTCATTAGCTTCCTCTATTGTTGGTGCAAAGGCCTTTGGAACAATTTCAGTGTGCGCTACTCTCCAATTCAAGAGAAGGTTCAATAACCTCGTCTAGCTCTACCTTCCTCCCACTCACTTCTTTCGAGAGAAACTCCTTCTCAAGAAAGGAACCGTTCTTCGATAAACACTTTGCCTTCGGTTACGTGATAGAAGGTATACCCAATAGTTTCCTTAGGGTATCCTATGAAGACGCATTTCTCGCTTTGGGTTCGAGCTTGTCCGCATCAACTTCTTGACGAAGCTTCAGATCCCCAAACTTTAAGAAACGACAACTTAGGTTTAGCACCAAACCACAGTTCATACGGTGTCGTCTCAACGGATTTAGATGGATCCCTATTTAAAGTGAATGCAGCGTTTCTAATGCATAACCCCAAAATGATAACGCAAATCAAGAAGAGACATCATTGATCGGACCATATCTAATAGGGTTCGATTCCGGCGTTCAGACACACCATTGCGTTGTGGTGTTCCGGGTGGCGTGAGTTGTGAAACGATTCCACTTGCTTTAAGATGCGTGAGAAAATCATAACTCAAATATTCACCTCCACGATCGGATCGTAGAAACTTAATCTTTCTGTTACGATGGTTCTCCACTTCATTCTGAAATTCCTTGAACTTTTCAAATGTTTCAGATTTATGTTTCATTAAATAGATATACCCATATCTACTTAAGTCATCGGTAAAAGTGAGGAAATAGCGATATCCACCTCGCGTCGAAACACTCATCGGTCCGCATACATCGGTATGTATGATTTCCAACAAGTCCGTTGCTCGCTCCATCATACCGGAGAACGGGGTTTTGATCATCTTGCCCATGAGGCATGGTTCGCATGTGTCAAATGATTCAAAATCAAGAGACTCCAAAAGTCCATCAGAATGGAGTTTCTTCATGCGCTTTACTCCAATATGACCTAGACGACAGTGCGACAAATAAGTAGTATTATCACTATCTACTTTGCATCTCTTAGCCTCAATGTTATGGATGTGTGTTTCATCCCTTTCGAGATTTAGAAGAAATAAACCATTCACAAGAGGTGCATGACCATAAAAGATGTTACTCATATAAATAGAACAACCATTATTCTCCGATTTAAATGAATAACCGTCTTGCAATAAACACGATCCGGAAATAATGTTCATGCTCAACGCAGGCACATAATAACATTTATTAAGGTTTAAAACTAATCCCGAAGGTAAAACTAAGGAGAGCGTGCCGACGGCCATCACATCAACTCTTGATCCGTTGCCAACGCGCATCGTCACCTCATCCCTCGCAAGCTGCCGTCTATTCCGTAGCTCCTGTTTCGAGTTACAAATATTAGCAACTGAACCGGTATCAAATACCCAGGCACTACAACGAGGGCTAGTAAGGAAAACATCAATAACATGTATATCAAATATACCTTTGATGGTGATAGCCTTCACGTCCGCTAAGTACTTCGGACAGTTGCGCTTCCAGTGACCCTTGTCCTTGCAATAGAAGCACTCAAAGGTCCGCTTTGGGACCAGACTGAGCTTCTTCTCGCAGGGCATTACGCTTGGCCGCCCTTCTTGAAGGGCTTCTTTGCTCCCTTACCTTTCTTAAAGGAGGGCTTGTTGACCATCAACACATGATTATCCTTCTTGATGTCCACTTCCGCAGCCTTGACTTTGTAAGAGCACGGTGATCGATCAGTGGAACCAATCTGATTATGAGTCACTACAAAACTTTTGTAGCTGGGAGGAGTGATTGCAGACCTCACAATCTTGAGCTCCTCTGGAATCGTGCATTCCAGTTGCTCAAGGCGTTGAGTGTAGCCCGACATCTTTATAGCGTGCTCACTAACGGAACTCCCTTCCTCCATCTTGCAGTTAAAGAACTTCTCAGAGATCTCATATCTCTCAGAACGGGCTTGAGTCTGAAACATGGTTTTCAGCTCCTCGAGAATCTCAAAGGGCCCGGGATAGGTTTCAAAACGATTTTGAAGCTCCGGTTCCATAGCAAACAACATGGTGCTCTTAATCACACCATAATCATCTTTGCGCGACTGATAGACAGCTTTCTCATCAGCCGGCACAGTTGCAGCAGGGGGGTCACCTAACGCTTTCCCAAGGACATAGTCCTTTTGTCCGCCAGACATAATGATTCTTAGATTGCGGAACCAGGTGGTGAAGTTAGACCCATTGTTTCTAAGCTTTTCCTTCTCAGCAAAAACGTTGAAGTTGAAGTTGGACTTGGCCATGTGATCTACAGTATTGGCAAGTACAATTTAGACTATGTTCATGATAAATAGTTCAACTTAATCAAATTACTAGATGAACTCCCACTAAATTCAACATCCCTCAAGTTGTTTAGTGAACACGATCCAAATTCACCACACCTAATCCGATCATCACGAGAAGAGATGTGGTTTCAATGGTGGACAACAAAGTGTCGATCATATCACTCATATGACTCATGCTTAACCTTTCGGTTCTTGTGTTCCGAGGCCATGTCTGTACATGCTAGGCTCGTCAAGCTAGACCCAAGTATTTCAAGGTGTGCAAAACTGGCTTGCACCCGTGTATGTGAGCGAGAGTCTATAGCACGCGATCATCACGTGATGCTTGGACACGATTTAACTTTCGCAACGGTGCATACTTGGGGAGAAATACAGCTTTTATCTTGATCTTTATGAGGAATCATCTTATAATGCTACTATCGCGATCTAAGCATAATAAGATACATAAAGGATAAACATCACATGCATATAACTTTATGTGACATGGTATAGCCAATCCTCAAGAATGATCTCCATCTTGTGCTCCGCATGATCTCCATCACTCCAAAGATGATTGCCTCCACCACGAATAGCAACTACAACTATTGCTAACTACTTAGCGATAAAATAAAGCTATTACATGGCGATAAGAAGTTGACTCAGGTCATACACAATTATAAATACAACCATATATTCTCGCCGGTTGTGTACTCATCGACATGCAAGTCGTGAAACATTACAAAACATGATCATCGCATACATTATACACATCACATCTTGGGCCATACCATATCACGTAAAACACTCGCAAAAACAAGTTAGACGCCTACTTTGTTGTTGCATGTTTTACGTGGCTTATGGGAGTAGATGCTAAGAACGATTCTTACCTACGGAAAGCCACAACGGTGATATTATGGTTGCCAAACTCCGGTGTTAATCCCATGACAACTATAGTGAGAGAAACTGACATCCACCAGCCGCATGTGTGGTACAAGCCACACGTCAAGTGCGGAGCCGGTCTCGCGAACGACGTCGCGTAAGGTTGGCCTGGACCGCTTCAATCTCACTATCCCGCGTCATAAGAAGAACACAAACAAGAGGCTTGCAACAGAAATCATCAACGCCCACAACAGTAATCATGACTAACCATAGCAAAAAAGCACAGTAATAATATCCCTAATATAGAGTAGCATCCAGAAAGAACAAAGAAGTTTGGATCCGCAAAAGTATGCTTAGGCAGTTCCTTCGCTGAGCACAACAGAATGAAGAGGAATTTGTTTCATTTCAGAACAGGTCTTTGCAATACATCAGTATTCTTCTACAACAAGAAGAAGAGGCAATACATAAGTATTATTCATAAAGGCAATACATGAGATATCTCTACACACCACACCTTCACTTGATACATGAGATATCTCTACACACCACACCTGAAAAGAAAACTCCTCTTTGAAACCTTCCCCCAGAACCATAAAGGGCTGTCATGCCAGATGACAATGAGCCCTTATCCAGCTAAAGGATTTTTCTCTTTTTTCCATTCATCATTAGTCTATTTATTCTGACCTCTATACTTCGATCGAGATATTGGACATAGAATGCCACTCTTTAAAAAGGAAAAAAAGGAGTAATCAGCTGTGACACGAAAAAAAACGAATCCTTTTGTAGCTCATCAAAAACCAGACTTCCAAGATCCATCTCACTCAGACCCTTTAGAATGTAGCGGATAACAACGGAGTGGGGCTATCGAATTGATATGTATTCGAATCTTAGGAGTAGAAGCTCGTGTCGATGACAACTATTTGGTCAATTCTTATTAGAAGCGAATCGAACTCTAGAGTGAATGGTTGGACCCACAAGTTCCCTGGATTTCGTATCAGTTGACCCCTAAGGAAGAGGGGTGTTGTGTATGATTGGAAACCAAACCCTTCGATATTGTGTTTTGTTTAGTCTATCGAAGGTAGTTTCTTTTTGAAAAGCGGATTTGCAACTCCCCGAAGCATTTCGTCGCTTGCTACGCCCTTCCTCGTCTATGGGTGCCTAGGTATCCACCGCAAGCCTTTCCTCTTTTGAACCTCGCCATTAACGTTAAGGCTATGCCATCCTAAGGTGCCGGAAGGATCTTATCAACGCCCATGAATGCGAAATCATAGATCGAACAAAAAATGCAATTCGGTGCTATCATAGTATCCGCTAAGTTCACGGGCTGGAGATAAGCGGACTCGAACCGCTGACATCCGCCAAAGGGTAAACCACCGCCTCTCAGGCCTCCCCGACGGGTTCTACCATAGAGGCCAACGATAGACAATAACTCCCCCCCGAACACAGCTTACAACTTTCTTTACCTCCTGAGCACTCTCCCTATTCGCCCTAAAAAACAGCGGGCTGTCATCTGCAAAGAGAAGGTGGTTCACCGACGGAGCTGATGGTGCCATGTTGCGTTCTACTCGTGAAACACATCTACGCATAGATCTAGCTCTGATACCACTGAAGGGTTTCGCGGCATAGTAAATCAAAATTTTCTACGGATGCAAACAGAAGGAAAGCCAAGATCTAATCTAGGAGATGCAATCAACGAGAGAGATTGGATTAGATCTTCATACCCTTGAAGATTCAAGACAGCGAACGCTCGGCTTAACGTGGGTGATGTAGTCGCATCGCTTCTCCTCCTCGCGATCCGATCCGATCTAGCACCACAAGTGGCGGTGCCTCCGTGAGATGCACACGCAAAGACTCGACGTCTCCTCCTTCCTCGGACCAGCGAGTATGGTGGAGATATAGATTGGATCTACAACACGACGGCGTGGTGTATATGGTGGAGAATTTCTGCTGCAGGGCTTCGCCTACAAACAGTCGGGAGGGAGAGAGGAAGATAGCAAGGCTGCTAGGGCTTGGAGGAAGGTGTGTGTGTGTAGGTAGGGGGGAGGGGGCGCACCACCCCTCTATATATAGAGGGGGGCGGCCAGCCCTTGCCCCTCCTCCAAGCCTATCTCTAGTTTAAACAATTTAAGTTTTCCCTTATCTAGAAATCCTATCTGTAGTTTAAACAATTTAAACTCTCCCTTATCTAGAAATTCTATCCCGAGATTTAAACGAGTCAAATCTCTAGAATCGGCTGGGCCCTATGGGGCCTTGTGCCCCTGGCCCAATGCGGCCAGGACACTCCCTCATAGGCCCATTCCCCCTCCCGGAAGGTGGGGCCACGTTGGTCCCCTTCCGGAAGGTTCTAGAAGCTTCTGGTACAATACCGATTAATTAACAATTCAACTCCAAAACTGCACCGCCTTATATGAATCTTATTCTCCGGACCATTCGAACCTCTCGTGATATCCTGATCCCATCCGAGACTCAACAAAAATTCATAAACCAATTATCCAATCTATCCTAGCCAAGATACGTTAAGTGTGTGACCGCGGGTTCGAGAATATGCGACATGATCTTCTATCAATAATCAACAGCGGGTGCAGGCACCCATATTGACTCCCACACATTCATCGATGATCATATCGGATGAACCACGATGCCGGATTCAATCAATCCCATATATATATTCCCTTCGTCTCGCGATATTTTACTTGCCGAGATTCGATCCGATCATGGCCATACCTAGTTCAATCTCGCTCACGAAGTACTTTACTGCTCCGTAATCCGATATCACTTTGTGATTAACTCCTTAACCACATGCTTGCAAGCGGTGTTGATATCGATTACCGAGTGGGCCCAAGTATATCTCCGACTTGGGAGGGACAAATTCCATCTCGATACATACAACCCAACAGATACTTTTCGATCACCGAGAGACACCTTTATGATCACCTCTCATAGGATGACGCTTGATGACCTCAAAGCTTTCTTCCGTACTGTGGAGTTGCATTATCTCATGGTCTAAGGAATACAATATTTGACATAGGAAAAGCTTCAAAGATGAACACGATGAAACGATCTAATTGCTTCGCTTAGTTTGGTCTCATCCATCATATCATTCTCCCAATGATATGATCTCATTATCAATTGACAACTCATGTCTATGGTTAGGAAACCTTAACCATCATTGATCAATGAGCTAGTCCTTAGAGGCGCATTTAGGACACGGTGTTGTTCACAAACCACACAAGTATTAATGTTTCCGCTTAATACAATTCTAGCATGGAATATAAACTTTATCATGAACAAGAATTATAATAATAACATCTTTATTATTGCCTCTAGGGCATAATTCCAACAGGGTCCATGTAGTAGCTAGATTGTTGTATCCCCTCCTTTGTGCTTTCATTTATAGATCTTGTGAGCTCCATTCATGATCAATATCTAATCTATTTGTGATCATGCATGTTGTGTTTGTGGGGATTCGATGGATATTGAGATTATTATGTTGGTTTGATTAATGGTTTTGTCTTTATGATTCTATCATGTATGTGTTGTTTGTGATCTTGCATGCTTGCATGCTCTCCGTTGTTAGTAGCTATCTTGACCAAGTAGTTGCTAGTGACTCCAAGAGGGGGTATTTATGCTCGATAGTGGGTTCATTCCTCTAGTTCCCAAGAGAAGTGACAATAATCTCTTCGGTTGTAGATTTGCTGTTGCTACTAGGGAGAAAACAACGGTCTCTTATTCATGGAACATGTGGACTGTTTACCTTATACACTTTGCTTAAAGAAGTTGTCTGTTGCTTGTAACTTAATACTGGAGGGGGTTCGGATGATAACCTAAAGGTGGACTTCTAGTCATAGATGCAGTTGGATGATGGTCTATGTATATTGTTGTATTGCCCAATCAACCTCATAGGATCTTTCTGACTAGTAATTGCATTGTTATGCCTTGCTCAGTTCCTGTCAATTGCCTCGCTGTAATTTGTTTACCCTTCATGCCATGTTGTTTATGTAAGGAGAGCACCTCTAGTGAACAATGGACCCCGGTCCAATCTTTACCATTGATACATCTTCCACTTTTACTTATTTACTTGCTGCAAACCACCATTACCTTCCACACCATACGTTTAATCCTTTGTTACAGCAAACCGATGAGCTTGACAACCTCACTGAGTCGTTGGGGAAAAGTCTTAAGTTTGTGTTGTGTAGGTCTCTGTCTTGCTTGCAACACCTGTGTGACATTTCCTTCCTCCTACTGGTTCGATAACCTCGGTTTCTTACTAAGGGAAAACTTGCTGTTGTGCTACTTCACACCTTGCTCTTGGGGTTCCCAACGAAGCGCTCCTACATTAACCTAGCGCAACCAACAAAAAGGCATAACACTAACTCCAGCTCCTAAATCACATAAAGCAATTCTAACATAATTATTCTTAATGGAGCAAGGAATAGTTGGTATACCTGGATCACCAAGTTTCTTTGGAAGTTGGAACCTTACCATTGAAGGAGTAATTAGCAAGCAAAGTAGAAATCTCCTCATTAGGAATCTTCCTTTTATTAGAGACAATATCCTTCATATACTTTGAATAAGGAGGCAACTTAATAGCATCAGTCAAAGGAATTTGCAAGAATAAAGGTTTCATCCAGTCACAAAAATTGTTGTAGTGTTCTTCCTCCTTTTACTTGTGTTTCTTACCTGGAAAAGGTATATGTTTCTGCACCCAAGGTTCTCTCTCTTTAACATGTTTATTAGCAATAAAATCTTCCTTTGTGTACCTAGTGTTCTTAGTGTGCTTCTCAGGTTCTTCCTCACCTTCTTCCTTATCAGGAGACTCATTTTTATCATTACCACTCTCAGTTTCAGCATTAGAGACAGATATACTATTAGGATCTACATCAGGTTCAAGTGGTTCCTCAACTATCTTATGTTTCTTTTTCTTCCTCTTATGAGGACTACCACTATCTTCACCTTGTTGGGAATCCTGCTCTATTCTTTTAGGGTGTCCTTCAAGATATAAAGGATCTTGAGTAGCTATACCACTCCTAGTTCTAATTCCATAAGCATGTTTATCTCCTGAATCATTAACTAGCATATCCTTTTGTACCTTAGCAAGTTGATCAAGTTGGGTTTGAACCATTTGAAAGTGTTTACAAAGCATTTTAATATCATTAGAAGTTCTTTCCACAATATCTTTCAACTCATGGATAGCTCTAGAGTTTTCCAACAAATGATTCTGAACTTGTTTATTAAAATACCCTTGCTTAACAATAAATGTGTCAAGTTTCTCTAAACATTGATCAGGAGGCTTACCATAAGGAATATCACCTTCGTCAAAGTGTTGGAGAGAGTGTACCTCAATAGTAGATGAGTGGGGAATTGGCTTACATAATTCTTCTATAGGAGGTAGATTCTTCACATCTTCAGCTCTAATACCTTTCTCCTTTAGACACTTCTTAGCTTCCTTCATCACTTCATCATTTAATGCAATAACTCCCCTCTTCTTTGTTGTTGGTGCTGGAATTGGTTCAGGAAAAACTGGTTCAGGAGTAATAGGCTTAGGTGTATTTAGCTCAGTTGAAGTCCAATCATCATAATTCTTGCTTATCTTGGTAATTAATTCTTCAGCATCTGTAGGAGTCCTTTTCCTGAAAACACAATCAGCAAATCTATCTAGGTATGTCCTAGAATCATCAATTAGTCCATTATAATAAATATCAAGAAGCTCATTCTTAGGCAGTGGACATCCAGGATGTGCATGAATCAAGGCACAGAACCTTTTCTATGACTCAGGCAATTTCTCTTCTCCCTGTTTAAAATCAAAAAGTCTCTGCAAAGCAGCATGTCTAGCACTGGGAGGAAAATATTTCTGGAAAAAATAAGCAATCAAGAAATCAGGCCTATCAATGGAACCAAGAGGTAATCTATTAAACCAAGCCCTAGCTTCTCCTTTTAGTGAAAAAGGGAAGATCTTAGCAATAAAATACTTGTGCATCTTAAAATCATCACAGAACAAAGCACTCATAGTAGAAAGCTCATTCATATGATCCACAACACTCTCATTTTCAGTCCCACAAAAAGGTTCTTTCTCAACAATATCTAAATAAGACAAATCAAGAGAGAAATCATAGTATTCATCTTTAATATCTATGGGAGAAGTGACAAACTTAGGATCAAAGGACAACTTAGGCATAATAGTACGTCTAGCAAGGAGAATCTTAATAGCACTAGTACCATGTGTGTTTCGGCACTCTTCAACAAAAACATCAGTGAACTCAATGTAACCATCATTAATATCATAACTCTCCCTAGCCTCCGGTGAGCTAACAGGTGTAACAGTGGCTTCACTAGGAGTTTTGGTATTTCCTAGACTAGCCATAGTAGCATCTAGAAAAGGACCTAATGAACCAATCGCATCAAGCACAGTAGAAGTAACATCATGAGTATCAAAAGCGGTTTCAGACTCAACAGTAGTAGCAGTGTGTGTAGCATGTGTATGTGGTGGTGGTGTAACAAGCTTACTTATAACAGACGGTGAATCAAGAGCAGCAGAGGTGTTTAGGACTGTACCTCTTCTTGTATTTGATGGTAAAATAGGGAACTTTCCATCACGATACTTCCCCATGATGAAAGGACTAGCAGCGAACAATAATAGATCCAAGTGAACTTACAAATAAATCTATGCTCCACGGCAATGGCACTAGAAAATAGTCTTGATGACCCATAAGTATAGGGGATCGCAACATTCTTCGCGAGTAGTATTATCCAATTTATTGATTCGACACAAGGGGAGCCAAAGAATACTTGCAAGCCTTAACAACTGAGTTGTCAGTTTAGCTGCATGTGGAAATAGTTCTTGCTCACAGAAGTTTATCAGTAGCAACAGTTTGTACTAGCAACAGCAAAGCAACAGCGACAACAATAGCAGCAGTGAAACATGAGCACTAGTAACAGTAACGGTAACAGTGGGATTCGAGTGCGGTAGGCATAGGGATGGATGGACGGGCATTGCATGGACGAGTCTAAACATGTGACTTCAAGATCTAGGGCATTGTAGATAAATAATAAGAAGCATCCAAGTACTAAACAATTCTAGGCATGTGCTCCAAATATAGTCATACGTGCTCGCAATGAGAATTTGCACAACATCTTCTGTCCAGCCAGCCCGTGGCAGCGGGGACTCTAGGGAACTAGTGGCAATTAAGGTGCTCCTTTTAATAGAGCACCAGAGCAAAGCATTAACACTCCATGAACACATGTGATCCTCACACCACAACCATCCCCTTCGGTTGTCCCAATTATTGTCACTTTGGGGCCTTTGGATCTGGACAATGATATGTGTACACAACTTGCAGATAAGATCACAAACAATACTATCATAATGATTCAATAATAAGTTCAGATATGAGATCATGGCACTCGGGCCCTAGTGACAAGCATTAAGCACAAAAGTTGCAACAAAGTCAAATAGCACTAATAGAGATACTAGACACTATGCCCTAACAGATCTTATTCGATTACATAATAGAATTCATCCAATCCCTACCATCCCCAAGCCTACAGCGGGGGATTACTCACTCATGGATGAGGGAAACATCGGTGGTTGATGGAGATGCGTTGGTGATGTTGATGATCCTCTCCAAATTCTTCGTCCCGGCAGGGTGCCAGAACGGAGTTTCTGGATCCGAATCTTGGTTTCTGGTGGTGGCGGCGGAGCGGAACTCTTTTTGGAAAACTATCGAACCCCCCTCGGTTTTTAGGTCGAAAGGAAACTTATAGGCGCAGAGGGAGGACGAGGGGGTGCCTGGGTGGTCAGAACCCCTCCAGCGGTTGGTGGGCCCGCTACCGATGGGTGTGGGCCCACCAGGCCTCCTCTCCATCTCGTCTTCTGGCTCCGTGGATCTTCTGGTGAAATATAATTTTTGGCATATTTTTCGGGATTTTTCCTGATAGTTCATTTTCTACACAAAAACTAGACACCCAAGGTAATTCTGCTAAAAACAGCGCCAGTCCGTGTTAGTTATATCCAAATCACACAGGTTTAGAAAAGAAACAATAGCAAAGTGTTCGAGAAAGTAGATATGTTTTGGACGTATCATCCTTCAGATTGTCAACTCTGCTCCAGACGTGTTCTACTAGTTATTTTGATGGGCATGCAGACCTCAAGAAAACATGACATCGTAGCGATGGGTATGTGGATTGTGTACAAAGACAAAAAATGTCATTGAATAGTCATGTTGGAGCATCATTTTTTTTTTGTAATTTCTCTTTTTCACACGGCACACAAAAATTGTAATTTGTGCAAACATAGAATGTCCAGAAGTACATGCATTTTTCTGATTTTTTGGACATTTTGGAATGCATTTTCAAACAATGGGTTCATATGCACAGAGCTCGTTCTTGCTTACTTCTAGTCTACTACTACCTCCGTCTTCTCCATTTCGCCCCAAGACAGCACCGACAATAATTTCCTCTCCCCGTTTCATCTCAGCCCCGCCTCTGTTTGTAACACATCATTGCCATGAAGTAGAGGGGCACATCATCGATGCAGGGAAGCAATGGAAATAACATCAAGATGAGGCAACACCACCGACCATGGTGTCCATTATTTTGAGCGCTAGTCTAAAGAGAGCATACTTTAAACCACAATTAACTACTAA
The DNA here is from genome assembly GCA_030063025.1 of Avena longiglumis. Lineage (NCBI taxonomy): Eukaryota > Viridiplantae > Streptophyta > Magnoliopsida > Poales > Poaceae > Avena > Avena longiglumis. The sequence goes on from CP125975.1 coordinate 479,476,857, forward strand.
CCATTAATTAGTTTGTGTGGCAATCAAAATGATAATGGCACTCCACTTCAAAGTTTCACTCAGCTGTAGATTTACAATTTTCTTTCCTTCATGTTACAAGAACGAAAATGACATATCTGATGATGATGAATTGACACTTGACACTTTGGTTTTCTATGAACAGTATGTTTGCACTTAAGAGGCAACTGTCACTGCCAAGGTTCACTCTTCTGGTACACTCAACCATGAATTCAGGCATCTGCAATATCAAAACACCCAACTAACTCGTGCAGTTGCTCTTCATATGTATGAGCACCTCAATCCCAGGATCTCACCGATAAAGAAACCCAAATATTATTTGATGTACCCTTCTTGTATGTTCTTGGTTGATAAGGTTTCAAATTTTTTAGTTCTAAAATTTATAGGCCATTTAAAATTGCCACAAGATAAGGATTCAAATTTAGCAATTTATACTACACTAGAAAACTTTAATTCAAAGCAATTGTTGCCACAACATAATGAAGATAATTCACCAGGACAAAAACAAAAGGGGTTTAAATATAGCAGTACCACCACAACACAAATAGTTCATCAGAAACATACACATGGCAAGCTAAATAGATAGAGTTCAATAAGTGGTTCAACATACTACATGTCAAAATTATAAATCACTCATCATATAGTAGTGTCTTGGTATTTTTCGCATTGTCCTTCAAACCATCATTAGCCTTGAATAGAAAAGCAGATCATAGGGCAATGTACTCAAGCTTTTTGTTTATCTCTTTCAGGGTCTCCCTTTCACCATCCAATTTCTACTGTCTGGCCTTCATTATATCAAGCAGAGACTTCTGCACCTGCTTCAACGCACCCAATTCATTCTTCAACACTTGCACTTCATTCTTCGGCACATCTCTTTCTTTCTCCATCTTTCCCAAATCCTTCTCACTATATTGCTTAATCTCTCTAAAGTTACCTCTAGCACCCTTTTATCAGTTGCTTCCATTAATTTCTTCACATCATCTAAGAGAGCTGAGTGTTTCTTCTCTATATTATTCTTCTTATCGGCTAGCTTCTTCACCAAGTTGGCATTCTCAACTCACCCTCTCATAAATTCTAGCACTATTGGCATCATAATGCATTCGCCACATCCTACTTAAAGCATGCTTCAGTGTTTCTGGTTTTCTAGCCACTCTTCAACATCTAACCAAGACACAAAGCCACAATTCATGACTTCCTACAAAAAAATATGACAAGAATCAGCACCATATACACTACCCTTTAGCAATAAAAACACAAGATACTAAACTTATCTGCAAGTCTAGTATAACATCATTATATGCATACAACTCTAAGAAGACAAACAAATAAGTATCTGTAAATTTAACAGTAATATAATGCATCCAACTCAATGACTAATTAACTTAAGCTTTTATCTATTGAGTTTTTGCACTAGTTATAACCATTGCACTGCACTATCTATTTTTTAAGAAAAGTAGCAAATCTTAGTTAAACTGCCCTGCATTACCTGAAAAAATAAGAACAAAAGCAACACTATTGGGAATTATCTATTTTATTTGTCTACAGGTATAACAACAAGCAATTGCGTTGATCTAGGGTATTTATATGTACTTGTTTGAACACCTAGCTGCATTTATATTCATCTATCCAATGTAGCAAACAGATTAAGCATGACACAGTGCATAGTATTTTATAAATCGCAAATATAACTTACATTCCCAACTGGACACATATAAAGTCTATCACCTATGCCCGTCCCTTCAAACGCCACACACTTCTGTGGCACAAACATGTGCACGGGACACACCTCAGGACAGTCCACATAAACAATGGATGTGGGGGTGTCGCAGATGTCTGAAGCATAGTCCTAATCATATAAAAATTGCAAATAAATCTGGTTTAATGTGTGTAAATCAAGGTGAAATCTGAAATTCTCAAATCAGAATCAGCCCCTAACCCTAAAAAATGGGGAACTTACCCCTAATAGGGATGACGTTTTATCGTCGTTCCATCTAGGCATTGCAACGACAGACGACGAAGGGCGCACATGGACCGCTGGTGGCGATGGCTCAATGGCTGTGCGGTAGCGATGGGCTTGCTCCACTGTGGCAGGAAGGGGAGTGAGTTAACGATACTGGTCAATTGGGGAGGACATTATGTCCACGCAACCTAATTGTGGGCCCCACAATGGTCGTTGACAGTGTGTAAAGGACGTATCGAAGTGCCATCTCTCGGTGCCACGTGAGCCTGAGCTCAGTGTGTGTTTTTGGTGTCAATCCCCGTTGAATTTGGTTTTAGTGTATATTGCAAAAAAAAATCACAGTAAAGTGGTCATATTTTATCATACACTGTAGACAGAGGATACCGACATTGACGAGGAGATTCAGGCGGTCATCGCGGCCATGGAGGACCTGGAGCTCGCCGAAGACCCCCGGCAACCTGGTGTACTGGGAGAACTTCTTCATCGAGCGTCGGAACCAGCAGTTGGCCGCCTACGACAGGGTTGGCACGCCGCCAAAGCGGCACAACGCCTCCGGACACCGTCGATGGTGGAGCGCACCATGCCGGACGCTCACGGTCTTCCTCGAGCACATCGCCGCCACGACCGCCCTAATTTGGGCTACCCTCATCAGTCGCCGCCGTCGGCCGCCCGGCGTCGTGCGACATCCAGCTAGCTGTCGAGGAGGATGGCCTCTCTCTCTTTGTCTTCCTCGGCGTCTGCGTCGGGCTCATCCGGGTCAGTGCCAGCACAGTCGCCGTGCGCCACGCTTCTACTCCGGCCGGTGAAGCGGGAGGTGGAGTCGCCGATGCACTCGCCGAAGAGGACGTGTTCACGCAGCCTCGTCATCAATGAAGGCCGCGTGCCATCACCGTCGACTAGCCGGCTTCGCCTGCGCACGCCGAAGACCGAGCCGGCAGACTGGCCCGTCCATGAAGATGGCGTTGGAGCGCTCCCTGGACGACATGCCGCTCATGCAGGCCCCCGACACATGCGCCTGGTACAGGATGTACTGAGAGTGGGAGGAGGCCGACCGCGTTCAGCGTCTGCAGGAGCATGCCGAGCGCCTACCAGGGCGCGCCGCTGATAGTCCTCAACGACAACAAGGAGGAGGCCAGACCCTCCTCACAACCATGGCGCTATGAAGACGCCGGCCAGGGCAGCTCGTGTCCACAGCAGCCGCCGAGCGACGACGATGACGATAACGACGGGACCCACGATGCTGACTACACCTGCTTATACCGCAACTTCGACATGTGAACGGCGCGCCCGGCATCGACATTGGCATCGACATCGCCTAGTAGTTATTTCTATGTTGTTTTATTTTTTCTTTAGTCTACTCTAGTCAAAATTCGGGTGTATGTCCGAATTTGACATACTTCCTCCGTCCCTAAATATATGTCTTAAATTTGTCAAAATTTAGATGAATCTAAACACTATTTAATACATAGATTTATCCAAAATTTAAAAAGCCTAAGACATCTATTTTTGGACGGAGGGAGTAATATATACGGAATGACTATATATTAATGAAATTGTCTATATTCGTCTAGATTTTGTCAAGTTTGCTTAAAATTTGGCCAAAACTGAAAACTGTCTAAAAATACGAGTTGTAAACTGGACATTTTTAAGCCGAATGCTACATCTGCGCTAAATAGGGCCGGAATTGGGCCTGAGAATGCCGAACTCTCGGACTCAAAAATAATTCTGTTTGAAACCCAGCGCAGGGGCGAAGAGAGTTGGGAGCGTGAGCAGCGAGCGCGTTCCAGAATAGAAAGAGGTCCGCACGGCACGCGCACGGCCTAATCACAAAACACGCACAGTTGAAATTTGTTTGGAGGTCGGTGCCTAGCCGGAGTCCGATTTGTAGTCTGGAACACTCGAACATGCAGCAGCAACGGAAGGAAACGTGTGTGTGTGCTAGGAGGCAGGGCGCGAAACAGGGGTGAATGCCGGTTCAGAGTCGAAGTCGGAGTCCCGTTAATGGAGTAGTATATCAGTACTAGTATGGAATAGACCTAATGGATACATCGAGTGCCTAGGCTGTTGGAAGTGATCCAGATTCCAGATGGCCTGCCTGCTGGTGCCCTACTTCGCGCAGCCATGGTGCGCACCGCCGGCGCCGTTTCATCGGCTGCCGCCGGCGGCATCGTACCGGCCCCGTCCTACTCCTCCTCCTCGCCCCTCCTCGCCGCCTTCGCCGGGCCCGCCAAGCTCCCCGCCGCTCTCGCCGGAGGCGCAGCCATTTCAGCCGACCCAGACGCGTATCACGGTGCAGTGGCTGCCTCCTCCCCCTGGCTGGGTCAAGCTTAACTTTGACGGCTCGGTGTACTACGACGGGTCCGGCCGGGCAAGCATCGGCGGCGCCATCCGGGACTGCAGCGGCCGCCTGGTCGCCGCGTTCGCCGAGCGTACGGAGCACGCGTCGGTGGGCATCGTGGAGGCGCGGGCGCTCATCCACGGGCTGCGGCTCGCGCTCAAGTGCTTCCCGGGACAGCCGCTGGTGGCGCAGGGCGACGATCGGGTGCTGGTGCGGCTCCTGAACCGCGACGACACATACACACGCATACCGAAGGCCATGGAGGACAAGATTCGCACGCTGCTGGGCTGCTTCCCGGACCACAGGGTGGAGCACATCTTCCGCGAGGGCAACCAGGTCGCCGACGCCCTCTGCCACGAGGCGTACCACCGGTCCTCCGGGGATGGGGATTCGTGGACGGTGCCCCGCGCCATCTTGGAGAAGGTGCAAGACGACGCCAACGGCTATCGGCACCAGCGGATCCGCAAGGTGTGACAGAGCTCCGATCCTAGGTTTCTTGGAGCAAGGAAGGCGTACGAAGCGGCTGGCTGATCGGCTGATCCAAGAACGTGACCACCGGAGGGAGATGCGTTCAACTACGAGCCTGTCGGGAACTCGGCGTGCTGATCCAAGAACGTGACCGGACACCGGAGGAACCAAGCGACGGAGCGGCGGTCGGCATGGCATGCTGATCCAAGAACGTGCCAGGTCGGAGCGAGATCGAGGGCTCCAACATTTCAGAAGATGATTAGCTTGTTGGAGACTGGATCGACATAGAACGACTCGACCAGCTCAATGGTTCATACGAATCGTAGATGAGGGAAAAGTAATCCTTGATTATACAAGTGCATTTCTTTCCGCTCTAGATGGATCAGTTAAGGATGTAAGACGATGATGTAGTGACAATTGACATGCTTGTTTGTAGTACTAGTACAAATCGTTGTATTGTATATATATTCAGGATTCATGGATTGATTATTCAGGATCGATGTACAACGATGTAGTGGTGACAAGTAACGTTCTTGTCTCGATGAATTGAAAGCCTAGTTTGTGGATTGATTGATTATTCAATATGTATACCAAGAATACTCCTACTACCCGGCGCGGCGTCTGATCTTTGCTATTTGTTGTTGAGTTAGGGCAGGTGCTTATGAAACTATTATGAATAATACATAAAAGCAATTTTCAAAATATTAAAAATCTGAAATAAAATTTCACACATATATATCTACACATTCTATGCTCCCACACAGTTATTAGGGAAAAGGTGGTTTTATGTGGATTATGTACAAAGACAAAAAATGTCTTTGAATAGTCATGTTGGAGCATCAAAATTTACGAAATTTCTCTTTTTCACAGGGCACATAAAAATTGTTACTTGCGAGAACATAGAATGTCCAGAAGTACATGCAATTTCTGAATTTTTGGACATTTTGGAATGCATTTTCAAATAATGGGTTCATATGCAGAGAGCTCGTTCTTGCTTACTTCTAGTCTACTACTACCTCCGTCTTCTTCATTTCGCCCCAAGACAGCACCAATAAGATTTTCCTCTCCCCAGTTCGTCTCAGCCCCGCCTCTGTTTGTACCGCCCGAATCATCGATGCAGAGAAGCAATGGAAATAACATCAAGATGAGGCAGCACCACCGGCCATGGTGACCATTATTTCAAGCACCAGTAAAGAGAGTATACTTGGAACCACAATTAACTACTAACCATTAATTTGTTTGTCCGGCAATCAAAATGGCAATGGCACTCCACGGCAGATTTACAGTTTTCTTTCCTTCAACTTACAAGAACAAGAACGAACAGGACAAAGCTGAGTATACAAAACCACCCGTGCAAAATGGAGCCGTGTAAATCCTCACCTAAAATGGAGCTTGCATGTCTCCAGATCTCCACAGAAGATCACAGAAAAATATTTACTCACTGTTCACAGGCATAGAAGCTACAACAAGGGAAAGTGGTCTGGACTTCTGAATTCTGGCGGCTGGACGATCCATTTCTGGCCTGCCTCATGTAGATCCCACTTTTCCGAGGATGATGTGTTGACACTTGACACTTCAGTTTTCTGTGAACACTCCATTTGCGCTTAAGACGTAACCGTCATTGCCAAGGTTCACTCTTCTGGTACACTAAACCATGACTTCGGGCATCTGCAATATCAAAACAACCGACTACTCCTGTGGTTGCTCTCCGTATGTACGAGTACCTCAATCCCAGGATGTCACAGACAAAGCAACCCAGAGATCATTAGATGTACCAGATATATACATCCGATGTGTCTCAATCTGTTCATCTGTACATAGCAGAGTTGGGCTCGAATAGTGACCGTTGCTTAGTTTTTCCAGGACTGAGAATACAATCTCTCTCTGTATTGGTTCATGGCCATTCAAAAGATTTCCCATGCTCAAAACTTTCCTCCATGACTGGTTTGCAGTAGGTGGGCGAAACAGGCTTGATACAGCCTCTCTCTCGAGCATCCCCACCTTTTCCTTGATAGTGAACTCCTATCATAGGAGATTAAGAGGAAAGCAGAAGTATTGGCTCCGGAAGATTGACAGTAAAAACGATGGCTAGGTATTGTAAATAATTCATTAATATATTTCATGTGACTCAGGCAATCAAAACTAGGGCCCCAGCCCAATGAATCAGGCTAGACAATGCAAAAACAAAAGGGACAGCTCACCATTGCCCAAGATAAAAGTTTATATTTGGTTGTACCGTACTTCCTCCATCCCAAAATGTAAGGCATAGTCAAAAGTCAACATCTTCTAAGTTTGATCAAGTTTATACATAAAAATATGAACATCTACAATACTAAATCAATATCAGTAGATTCACCATAAATTATATGTTCTCAATATTTCCATTCAATATTGTAGATCTTCATATTTTTGTGTATAAACTTGGTCAAACTTAGAAGATGTTGACTTTTGACTAAGCTTATATGCCTTACATTTTGGGACAGAGGGAGTAATTCATAAAGACTATCAAGAGGGAAAATGCTACAGGTAGTAGAACATGAACCTATAATACTATGGAAACTTCCCAAGTGTTCTACTAACTGGTGAGCATCTCTTACAAGAATTGCACTTTCCAAGAGTAGCAGGAGCAAGCACATGAGCAGATAAATATATATATCTGAGCAATTCAGTTCTCACACTTTGTTTTTGAAATGCTAACAGGGCGACAGGTGTAAGTAACGATGTATTTAGTCCATAAGAGTTATATTTATCAGAAACATGAATCAGACTGAATATATGAAGCTCCAGCTCTCCTCTCCTTCCACATCTATGAATACTGATTACGTCATTTCAGAACCACTATGCCATGATCTGCAAATGTTGATGAAAATAGCATTTACCTTCTCAAAGCAAATACTTTCCAAGCTGGTTCCCATTTTTGGAAGATAGTAATTGAAGTAGTCAGTAAAAATAGATTGAGACAGTCTTGGAGCATCTATGAGTTTTCGGTGGAGCGAAGCAGCAAAAATCAGCAACTTCTCAATGTGCTCGAAAACTTGACAAAGTCGCTTCAAGTCTCCGGCCAAATCACTTGTGTCAGAGTTCCCTGTGAAAATAACAGCATCAGTATTCAAGCTGACGAGAAGGTCCCATTATCCTTGAGACCCACTGGTAACTGAAGCTTGACCAGCTTCCAACCTAATCAGTTCAGATAATTTATCTGCTAGGAAACTAATAATCCTAGCCAGTTTTTTTAACCACAATAGTGCCTTCATCTAATAATCATGTTCCATCTAATAGTGATGTTCCAATGTTCCATCTTTATTTGGACTAGTAATTTGGTTGTCCAAATAAAAGGACAAGTAGAAAAGCTCAAAATGTTCAAGTCGGAACAAAGATGTACTGATGCTGAGGCACACCCAAATAAAAACAAAGACAAGATGTGAGTCTAAAGTTTATGCGCAGCTGTATGACAAGTAGATACCTTGAAGAGATTTTAATGTTGACGCCATTGTAGCATATAGTTGATCCATTTTAGTCTTCATTAGTTTAAAACCACCATATGTGGTCTTGTTCAGAATAACAGCTGAGGATTTGAAAGCAGTGCAGATCATTTGCTCAAGGAGCTGCAGTGGTCTCAAAGTTTCAAGGTAATGAATCACCTGCATATCACGATTATGCAAAGCTCAATTAGGAAATTACAAGCTGGTTATTAAAGTAACTTGTAATCATGTGGAACAACATTCCAGTTTGATTTCAAGTGATCCAAAGCCAGTAATTTCAAGATTCCATCAGGCATCTGTATATATGTTAACTAATTTCATGAGTTTTTTTGTTGTTACCTTCATCACTCATCAGACTTCCACGTACACACTACTAGTAAATGTGTTGGTCATTCATAATTGAATGCCTGCTTTCTTCTGCAAAACCCCCTGCTCTAACTAATTACTTTGCTAGGAACTTAGGATAAGAAAGGGCAAACTACCTTTTCTCCTTCTCGGATAGAATCTAGCAGGGATTTCTGTTCAGAGACAGGCAAAGCTGGGGCATCATTCCAGATTTTGCGCCACATATTCCCATGTTCTGACATACGCTGAGAAAGCCTTCCTTTGGGAGGCCAGGCTGAATTACCATCACCTTTGTTCTCACTCACCCAGTCACCAGGTGAATGCCACCGAATAAAATCTTCAAAGGCAGCATCTGGGTTTGCGGCTTTAAAAGCAGACATATCTAAGCATGGAGCAGAACGTAATTAGTAACAGGTGAAGAAATTTTAAAATAAGAGGAAACACGCATCTTCCAGCACAAGTTATAATTTTTAAGATAGAACTAATAATTAGCTAAGTAACGCCTACATGCGTCGTTTGATGAAAAGGGACATTTTAAGTAAACCTTACCAGAAGATAATATATCCCTTTCCAGTTGACCAGACAAACCCTGCAATAGCAGGAATCATATGTTATGTCACACCAATTTTGGGATAGCTGACAGCATACTGGGACAAAATAGATGGAAATTCAGCATTAAAAATGGACAAAAGAAAAAAGATTTGGACACTAAAGGCATGGTAAAGTGAGTTCAGGAACTTACAACAGCACTACCAAAAGCTTCAGCTGCATGGAGCCTTTCTTCATGCATATCTTCTGTCATCAAAGGTGCGTCCTAAGATTAAAAAAAGTGCATCCTGAGAAACTAATGGAATAATGAGTGGTGGTGTATGCACATCTTGATGATAAATCTGAAGAAGAATGATGCTAAGCAGAACCTGAGTATATGGAGCATGCATTTCCTGGAATGAACTTATGAGCATCATTGAAGGGACAACACCTGCTGATCCTTTACGAATTTTCTTAGGTGGCTGTTCTTCAATATAAAAGTTAGAAGGAATCCTTTTTAACTTAAATATATAATAGTAAGGGCATGGATGCATAATTACCATGCTATTTGAAGTCCCTTCTTTATGTGCAGGATCAGCATCCTTCTCACGATTCAATGATTTCTTCCTCTCAATGCATATTGCAAGCTTAAATGTAGGCAGAAACAAAAGGAAAAATAATGTAATTATGTTGATCTCACGGAAACAGGTTATCTACGAAACAAAGGACCAAGTGTAGCGTGGAGCGGTGTTACAGACTTATAGAACACAAGAGACAACCATGAAACACAAATCAAAACACTTCAATAAAGATATGGTTATCTTTGTTAGTTCGATATCAATATAACCGTGTTCATGGAATCAACAGATTTGTGCAATTGAGATTTTTGTAGGAACAAACAGACATTAGTGGATAGCTTATTGGCAGTCTATCAGATAGGAAAGAGGTGGCTACAGGGATGCTGTATTAGTTCACAAACGGTTTCCAAAGCAAGTCAAAAAACAATGGGACTGTCTAGCTTGCTCCAACCACAATTTCACGCAATACCAGCAGACACTGGACACATGTGCTCACAGACACAGACTGCTAATTCTCCTATGTGGAAATGTGAGAATGCTAGAAGTGTTTTTCAAGGAAATTAGCACAAGTACCATTTGTAGTTTTTGGTGGATCAGACAGGCACAGAGGTCAATGCTAGAAGTGTTTTTCATCCTCGGCAGTTGTTCTGATTCCTCCCAGCACCAACGAATTTCACGCACAAAATCAATCCATAAGACTGATATTGCTGACATAACAAACAGGTCCATCATTAATATACCTCATGAAATTAAAACAAGGACCTGATGGAAAAAGCTTAGCACAGGACACAAACCGCGTATATTGCAGTTGCCAAACCATAGTGCATGCAAACAGAACTGAGCAAAGAGAGAATCTGAAGGTGCTCCTTTCAAAGCACGACCATACTTATTTTCTGCTTCCACATAATTTGAGTTTCCAACCTCTGAAAAACAAAATATAAGTTAACCGATTCAAAATAAAATAGAAGAAGGCTGTAGACATGACATGAAAATCTCATTATGGTGTTTTGCTACTTGAGTTTGAGTTTATAGATCTGGCCAAATACAGCATTGTGGCTTCCTTAAATGCTCGACATTAGATATCAGAAGAGATTTTCCTACTTATGCTCAGTTATATATTGGTTTACTAAGGAAGTCTGTAGATCAGAAAGGAGGGTCAATAAATACCGTCACTGAAAAGATCTTTCATAACACGGTCAATGACAGTTGGTGGAGGCACAGCAACAGAAGATTTTGAATTGTCTTGACCTGAATTATCTGCTTTCTAACATAACAAATATATAATCAGAAACAGAAATCCACAAAAGTAGTTATCATCACGTCAAGGAATTATGGAATGCATGAAGTTCTTAACCTGCAACAAAATCTTCCAAAACTGTGCCTCTCCTGAGGATTCCAATGCATTTACTAGAAGATGTAGCTGGGAAGCAAAGCCAACAAACTTCCCAATAGAATCATCAACCCTAAAAAAGGAATGAGCATCAATATAAGGGCTTCACTAGGTCGAACAATGTAATATGTATGCCGATGTGGTACTTCTATCAAGATGATTTTACAAGAATTCTTACATGTACGGAGACACAACTGGATGAAGAAGCCAACTATCAGCATCAAACGATGAAGCATTTTCCACCTCAGCCATCTCAAGGCTCTCTTCAAACATTTTCTCCCCCCAAATGGCTGTCAACTCAAAACCTGATATTCATGGCCAAAATGTGTTAATTATACATAGCTTCTAGTAAGCCAAAACATGAGATATGCCAAAGTACTATTGACGGAATTCTTTGCACATAGCAATCAACTACTAGAAAATTCTACTATCGTTAATGTCTTTGTGACAGATCGAACTTTCTTCATATCGTATAGATACATTATTGCTTGGTCCATGCTGAGCTGCTTATGATGGTTGATATGATCCTTAATACTCCCTCCGTCTGGAAATAAGTGACTTGGATTCGCATGGATCATGCATGTATCTAGATGCGTTTTAGTGTATAGATACATGTGAATCTAGACAAACCCGAGTCACTTATTTCGGACGGAGGGAGTACAATCCATGGTAAGGTTTGTAGTTCTCATTATTTGTTCTTGAGACTAGTTATTATTAGAAGCATTACAGGTAAAAGATATAGTGCTATCGTTACCTTTAACAGGATCCTCGGCAGAGTACCACTCTGCCCAAGGGCAATCATCATCCCATTGTTTTCTGGGTTGTCTTGCAACTTCACTTTCTGGTATTGACTCAGTAGCTTCAGAATCCAAAGTCTCCTCGGGATCATAGTCATAATCAGGAGTTCTGTAGGTAAGCTTCATCGAGAAGTTTACCTTTACCTTTGCTGGAAAATCTGTTGAGGATAGAACCTCCAAACAGAACAATAAAGGTTACACATGCAGAAAACAATCCAGGAAAAAGAATTGACGTTGAAGATTCATAGACAAACATAACTGCTGAACAAAAGAAACTGCTAATTTTTAAAGTCCAAATGTAAGGGTTGGTAGTGGTTAGCTGGTGTTCTTTTATTCATTTACGTATCATCAGTTGTCAGTTGCATGCAGCATTGTATTAGAAAGGCTGTATGCTCCACTTCTGATGTACGCAATGAAGCAAGCATTCCAGATTTCAAAAGCTTTAGTCATTATATGATCATCATGCATGTTCAAAGTTGCACCAGAAACTCAATTTAAAATTCAGGTGAAAATTTTGTGGCCAACGTTGCTTCCAATCCACTAATCAGTGCTGATAAACTTAGTGAAGGAACAGACAAAAGTAGAATTACGATCCATAAGGTCTTACGAAAGATAAAATAGCAACATAAATTGGAGAAAACACTCACAAACTTTGACAGAAATAGCTCATGTAAACCCTCCAGATGCATGAGTCGTATCGGGACCTGGCTACCAATTCGATCAGCTTCAAATCTTCGAGTAAATACAGTTCCCATGTTTTGTATTCCAATATATGCTTTTCGTGAAGGGTCATGCACTGGTACAAATGCTGGCCAATTGCTAAAATTTGAAATTTATGTCAGTAAAAGATAATGGCAGCGGCTATGCTAGTAAGTAGGCAATGGCCTGTCAACACCCTCCGCAACTGCAAATATTGCATGTGCCATTAATGGACTTGATGTAGAAATGCAATGTGGGTGACCTGATATACCCATATAAAGATTAAGCTTGCTTGTTTTTGCAAGGCTGAATGCACTAATCTTAATACTAAGATATTTTATGGAATATGCGGGCACCAAGAAGAAGAACAGCAAAAAATAAATCCAAGCAATTTCTTTGTGAACACAAAGAATAAACCGTTACTGCTTATATTCATGTACTAGCCTGCTAAAGAGTATACTCCCTCCGTCCTAAAAAAGATGTCGCAAATTTGTCTAAATTTGAATGAATCTAGACACGTATTAGTGTGTAGATACATCAAATTTTAGGAAATCTAAGACATCCTTTTTAGGACGGAGGGGGTACATAGTTTCTCTTCTGACCATCCAATCGAATAAAATATTAACGGTTAGTTCTTATAAGTTAGTCAGAAGTCACTAACCTGCCACAATTAGACAAAGCAATTGCTACAGAACTCAGAAGCTTAGTTGATTCGGGATCATCAAGAACGACACCGCTGGCACTCAAGGGAGCAATTATCTGAGAGCATATAAAAAGCATAATGAGTTTATTTAAGTATTTATGTAAACTAACCTACATGCAGCAACTGGGTTCCACAATGCATGAGAGCTTGTTGCAACAATTTGAAAATGTGAGTGGCTATGGATGATGTGCTAAAATTGAATGGTTTCCAGATTTTCATAATGAACTCGATGCAGTTGCTTTATTCAGAAAAAGGGATCATATCTGAACAAGGAAATACAAATTTATGCATATTATACACAGAAGTACAATGCAAACAGAAAGGGATTGGTATATCCAACAACGTATCATGCTGTATCTGATCAGTATGGTTGTATCTGTATGTATGCAGCAAGAGAGACAGACTGTACCAGAAAATCATCTACTCCAAAAGATAGTTGAGTATTATGTGTATCATCATCCCAGTATGAACATTTCCCTACAGTAAGGTATTTATAAATGAGTGTAATAAATTCAACAAAAAGGGGTTTTAGATAACAACAACAGCATAACCTGTCGAAGACAGTAAACGCGTAATTTTCTCTCACCTTTTGCGGATTTCATAAAGTAATACTCCATAGAGTAGACTCTTTTGCCATGCTTCAGTTCACGCTTAATCATGTACAAATTCTCGAAGGAAAGCACACTCTCTGCACCTTTTTGCTACAAGGATGTATCTAGTTAACAAATCAAATATTATATCACACAAAGCATCAGATAAGGTCCAGGAAAGAGCAATACCATTAAGATCTTTGCGCCGTCTGCTAGCCATTGACGACAAATAGCCTCAATCTCAGATATAAACCTAGATGATCAAGAAAAATTTAAGTACTGTCATACTGGATTGTCCCTTTGCGGATAACCATTAATGTGCTAACTAATAGTCACAAAGTTGGGCAGCACTGCAGTACCTCTCCCATGATGAAGCGATGGTGAAATCATCAAACCGCTCAAGCTGCATAGATGCACAAAGTATGATAAATAAGCAGATAATAGACCTCTCAAAATCAACAGAAACAGAATTTTGATTTCTAAGATCTAGGAAACTACACGATAAAAACAGTAAGACAAAAACATCACATCTGAGAAAACAAGTTCCTACCAACCTAAATGGATGGGACCAACAGTGCAAAGCAAAGCACAGAAGCTACAGCTATCCATTACTAAGTAACTAGTTAGCACATGGGCGTGCAAACTGCATAGATACGCCATTAGTAACAATTTGCAGAAGGAGAAGTCCAAATGCGTGCTCCTCCAGAAGTACACTCTCGTAGGTGACAAATCCACTAACAGCAGCTAGTCGTGATCTCAGTCTTCCGGGCAAATACATTCAATCACCCGACTCTTACATCCTTCTAACAACCGCATCACATTACTGTATCCAATTATCTGACTACTGAGCCTGCTGCGTCACATTACCGTGACCTCGTTGTCACGCAACCACAGCACACAGCACGTCGGGTACACAAAATTGAACCCCCAACACGAACTGGAAGCAAGCGCGCGGCAGCAGCGGATAGTGAGCACGGCCGAGAGAGCAGGAGCGATCAGAAGCGCGCGGGCATACCTCCTCTTCGGCCTCCTCCTCCTCGTCGTCCTCTCCGATCCGGCGGTGCTTCGTGTGCTTGGAGGAGGTGGAGGCCATGGCGGCGTCGGCGATCCCCTCCGCTGGCGAGGTGGAGAAGGAGGTGGGCTGCGGGGTGGGGTCGCGAGGAAGTCTCCCTTCCTTCCTCGTTAGATCGGTGGGGGGAAGAGGAAGTGGAGAGGGGAGGAGGGAGGGTGATGTGCCCATGCCGCGTCGGCCGAAGAGTTCGCGAACTTGGTGCTGCTGGCACCGTACACTGGTCGCAGTCGCTCGACCGGTCTGGGCCTCTAGCTTTATGGGCTTTACGTGTTCAGGGTGCCCGAAGCCCCGAACACTGAATCTAGCATTTTTTTTATTAGGGTCCACTGGATCTAGCTAAATTTCAAGTGGATGGCCCGGGTATTGGACCTTCCTCATGTTTTCTACTAGTACGACAAGCTCGCCTTCTTCAACCAGCTCGGCTATTCCTATATGCCGACCAAGTCGGCGCGCCATACACGCCGCACACCCTCCCGCGCGCGTCATGGGCCAGCCCAGTTCGGTAAGCTCCTCTTCTTTTTTATTTTTTTTATTTTATTGTTTCTTTCTTTTCCTGTTATTTTATTTTTCCATATCTGTTCAGAGCCGAAAATGTTCATTTTGAAAATTGTTCAAATATAAAAATGTTCATATTTGAAAAGTGTTCATAATCAAATTTTAAAAGTTCATATTTAATAATTGTTTATATTTTAAAAATATCAAATTTGAAAATATTCAGATTTAATAATTATTCCAAAAAATCAGACAAACCAGGAAAAAACATCTGGAGACGAAAACACAGAAAACCCAAAAACCATGACAAAAGGCCGAGCTATGTATATATAGACCGAACAAGAGATCCCACATGGGGTGTGCGGCGCTGGCTCTACGCCGGTGTATAATGCTGTGTCTTTTTTTTTTTTGGCAAGTAGACCTTAGATCTACGGATATAAACGGTATGAATAATTTTTGTACTAGATCCGCATCCATTTTTAAGGATATGTGGTTGGTAATTCTAGGAATCTGCCGATACGGAAGTGGATACAGATTTTGTTTATGCGGATATCTGACGGATTATGGTAGCTAACATGATATTGCTATTATCCGAGGATGCGGATTATCCGCCATTTTTCACGGATAATCTGATTTATTTTATTAGGATAATTCGATTAAATAACCAAATGGGCTGACCAAAATATCTACTTTAATAAATTCATTACCTAGTATGGCATGTACATATTGAAGTACGATTTAAATTTATTAAAGAGTCTAACTTCTAAGGAGCGGAGTGAGACACCTCGCCGAAGGCTTGGACCGTCTCTACAGACCCCCGTCATGTGAATACTCCAGCAGCACTAGTTGCCACAAAACACCTTGCCGGAGATCTCCTCCACCCATCAAAGGCGAAGAAGAGGATGTCTCCGCGCCGGAGATATTGCATCTCGTCGAAGTGCAACCATCCCTAAGGCACATGTTGGCTCCCTCGTCGGTGTACACCCTCGTCTTCCAGAGGGTGTTGTAGCAGTCGGCGGCACGCACCAACAACTTGTGAGGGCGACAGCCACCGAACGACCACGCGAACACGTCAGGGAGCCTCGGCATCCCCTCATGATCACGGAACACCCTCACGTAAAACTCAAGTTGACTAGGTCCCACCAAGAGTCCTGAGGGTGTTCAACCGGAGGAGAGCGACCGCGAATCCGCCCTCGGCCATGCCCGTGACCTCCCCTGGCTTCACACGACGACCCCAACCCTTCGGGCTCGCGGCCTCTCTTGTGGCCCGACGCCCCTTTCATGGGCGCTGGCCAATTTGAAGAAGTAGAAGTGGAGAGGGCAATGGAATCTCGAGAGTGACTGGCACAACCACCCTGAGACCCCTTAAATAGGCTCAGGCCTAAGAGGAGGGGAACCCTTGCCCCTCCCATGCCAGAGCGCTTGACGTAAAACCAAATCCTTTCCCAGAACCACTCGTACCAGCTTTATCAAAAGTCGAGGTGGCAGGCCAATGAAATGTCGCTTTAGAACAAGATCAAATCTGCACTCGGACATGCCAAGTTCTAAGCAAAGCTACACTCCCTCGGGGTCTAGCAGCAGCTATGGCCCCCACTCAAGAGGGCAAAGCACCGTTCTAAGTGAACCAACTTCGACCAACACCTAACCTAGGGGCTACTGCCATCTCCGTGGAATCGGGTGTATGCACGATTCCATCGGTTGTGGTCCACAGGCTGTCGGGTGACCCCGACCCGGGAACAGCAACCAGGCGGTGGAAACCTCAGAAGACTCCTTCGTATAAGAGTTGCATGCAGATCTTCGTCAAAGAACCTTCCAAAAGTTCAAACCGCTCGGGAAGAAGACGAGGTACCCGGGAATGAAAGAGCGTCCCCGTATATGACCTACAGACCCTCGGTTCCACTTGTCATATGACCCCTGATGACACGCTGTCGTTGTCGGGCCAGTGCAGCCGTTATGGAACAACTCATGCCATCTCATACATGCACCAGAGGTGAATGACATCTCGCCTAGACACGCGCCTAGCAGGCTGAGCTTGTTCAGACTCGGAGCACCCCCCCCCCCCCCCCCACGTCGACTCTTCCCTACAAAGTAATGGCATGCTTATGTGGTGATCCCTTAAGGATATAAAAGGAGGGTAAAGGCCAATATAGAGAAAGGAGGGTAGGCTAGAGAGAGAGAGAGGAGATTTGTTTCCCATCCCAAGAACGCTCATTGTAACAGATCCATCTCCACCATATACACCATAGTTGCATGACATATGGTTTCACACAATGTGGTCTGGACTTGGGTAAAAAATCACATAGTGCTGATGAGTTGGGACTTTCTGGTTGGTTGCGACGCGTTGTGTCCCCGGCCAAACTCAAAAGAGGAGATTGCATCCTAGTGTTTGCGATTTAGGACTTGACAGATGACATCTAACCAAGATGGTCAACATTTGTGAAGACAAACTCAAATCTTATTGTGAGCAAGAGATCTCACGTTACTCAGTGCTAGAAAACTTGAATAAAGAACGTCGAGCGGGCATTTGATGTGCTCTAAACTTGATCTTTTATTATTCGGTATCCGCTCTTACCTAGTCGAAATATCAGGCATGGGAGGTGATGAATGCCCGTGTGATTTTTATCAACATGATCATTAGAAACGAGCGGAAGAAGCCAGTGATTGATATCACACCATATTTTTGCCAGAGTCCTCTTGCGAATGTTGATCACTAGTAGGTGTCAGCCGTATTTGTTGCCTTACTCACCATGGGAGAGAAAATCCAAGACCCACATACGCATCATCAACTGCAAGAAGATCTCGTGAGCACCTGTGAATGCTCAAAGAAAATTCCTAGTTTTATGTGTTTTAAATTGTGTTTCAAAACATGTAAACTCGTTAACTTATGAAGTTGTTTGTTGAACATGTTAAATTATACTTATTTGTATGTCGAACTAAATTATGGTTGTACTTATGCCATTTTTTAAACCAAAATTGTAGTTTGTGGCGCCGTTTCGAGAGGCGCGACTTGGCAATATGCCCACCCCAGCGCCACGGCAAACCGCTGGCCCTCCCTAAACTGCTCATTTTTTCACCGGCATTGGGCGTTTGGATAATTAAGTGCTTCAACTACTGAGGAGCGGTTCGCTAACTTTTTCAAAAACTACTCATGGCTGGTGAACTACGATACGGATAAACACACAGCTACGAAATTCCACATCCATTCGGATTTTGGAACCTTAGAGCATCCCCACTATCCTATCACCAAAGGCCCTCCCCAAGCGGGCCATGGGGGCGTTGGCGCAAAAAAAAATCGCCCAGTCGCCCCTTCCAAATAGATTTGGCGCAGGTCGGCCTGACTAATCACCCGATACCTCCAGGCCGACCCCAAGCCACGGGGGAGGGGGGCTAGCTGGGACGCTGAATAGAGCTGAAAAAAATAGACTGGTCATACTTGTTGGTGAGACATCCCAAGTTTCTCTCCAATAATTCATTTTCCCTCCACATCACCCTGTTTGCTCCCTCCTCGTCGTCCAATCCCTCCATTTCTCCTACCACACGAGATCCGTGTTGTCGTGCCGTGCCGCCAAAGAAGTACCAAGCTTCAGCGGCGGCCACGCTGCTCCAAAGAAGTACCAAGCTCCCCGGCCACCGTCGGCTACCCGGAGATGCCTCCTGCCGCGGCGGATGCTCTGGTCGTTTGATTTTCGTTGGGAGGCTGGTATGCGTCTTTTTTAATCGCTACAGTAAATTTGAATCGCGGCTATTTACGCCGACTTAATCGTCGGGACGACGGGACTATGATGCATTTGCAACGACTTGGTCATCAGAAGTTTACACATGATTCGATCGCCGCCGACGCGGGCTCATGCTTCGAAACGCGATCTGTCTGCTCGCAGCGCTCCACCGCAGTGCCACACATGGCATGAGCGTGAGATCTTCGCCAACCACCGCGTCGGCATACATATAGGCATGTGGCCCTCGTATGCGGGACCGTACGGACGACACCTCTGCCCGAGAAAAAGAAAAGCGCAACGGAAACCGAATCTAGCTAGCGGGTTAACGTGGGAGAAATTAAAGAGGATTTGAGCGGATCAACAAGTCGCGCCTATGATTAGCTAGGCAGTTAGTTGGAGTACTGTACACACCAAGCCGGGCGGGCAGCCTCACATCACATGCATGGCCCTCCTCCCGCAATGCCACATGCATGCGCCGCCGTCCTCACCTAACCACGCGCGCCGCCGACGCCAGGTCCTCCTGTCACGACGACTCACCATTGCATGCAGTTGCGGCGACTCGCGGCGGATCACGGATGCCGATCGATCCATGTTTCGACATGTCATGTGACTAACAACCTTTTTTGCGAATCAACCTTGAGAAAATGGAGTAGCAAGTTAACCAGGAGCACTTTTGTAGCCGATGGAACTAGTAGGAGTACTGTACCAAGATGTTTGGACATGTGATATCCGCCACCCAAGATCCCTTCCAACCGCTAAACTATTGTGGTGTTGATAGCATAAAAGAGGATCAACCGTTGTAGCATCGGCCCGACAGGTTTTTCATGTGTCTCTGTACCCCGACATTTGCATATGGTCAGATGTACTTAGAACTCCAAAAGAAAAGTGAACATCATACCAATTAGAGCACGTACGTACGCCCAGTTAAAATGCTTTGTCAATCTATTTTTTTTTTCTAGGTGGACGCTTCTCTAATCTAATCGTGGACAAACTTGTCATGCCAGCTCGCTTAAAGCCAGACTAATTAGCCCAATCGCGATCGAGGCGAGACGACACACCGGAAGGAGAGAGGATCGACAAGTACTAAGAAATTGGACAGTGCTAGGCGTTCCCCGGACGATGGAAACTCCCATCGTCCTGCTTCAGACGACATGGCGTTCATTTCTGCCAAACATCCGTGTTCTGCGTATGTCACATTTTTCAAGAAAAAATGGTTCGTTTTAGCATCATACCAATTAGAGTACGTCCGTACGCCCAGTTAAAATGCTTTTCCAATCTAATTATTTCGATGTGGACGCTTTTCTAATCTAATTGCGGACAAACTTTTCTTGCCAGCTCGCTTAAAGCCAGACTAATTAGCGTAATCGCGATCGAGGCGAGACGACACACACGCCAAGGAGCGGATCGACAAATGCTAAGAGCAACTCCAACACAAACTGTAAAAGTATACGTGCGATAAATAACTATTAATATAGCGCATATGGCTGTTTTTTCATCTCCAACAGGCTAAATTTTTGGACGGATTTTTTTCCGACACCCCCCCCACGCCCAAATTTGCTGCCAGCGCGTGCTATCTCTCTCGCTCACGCGCGAACGCCTAACCGCTGCTGAAACTTTTCATGCACTCGCGCCGCCATTCCCGCCTCGCCTCCGCGCGCACGGCGCCGCCGCGACCTTCCGGCAATGGAGTCGTCCTCACCGCGGTACTCGATACCCGGCACCACCGCCGCCGTCGCGAGCTACAACGCGCACCATCTCTAGTTCATACCACCGTGCCCGAACTCAAACGCCACCGCCCCGCCCCCGCCGGCCGCCATCGCGACGGGAAAAAAAGGGAACACCGGCAAGCGCCTGGTCGCAACGGAAAAAAAAAGGGGAACACCGGCAAGCGCCTGGCCACGGCTGCGATGGCCGGCGCCCAAAATCTGGCAAGAAGGTGGCCACGCGCCATTGCAACAAACCTCCTTCAGCGGCGCGCGCACATGCGCCAGCGCAAGCTCCGCGGCCGCTGCCACCGTCAAGCACACGCCAACTGCTCGATGATTTTCCAACAAGGTAAAAAACTCATATTTCACATGAATGTGGATGTTGGATCAACTTTCGCCGCCGAGCAAGCGCACCTATTGGAGGAAGAGAGGAGCCTCTTTACCATTGACGCATGGATGAAAGGCAAAGAGAGTACATAAACCTTACTCGTGATGAAGTGTTGGCCAAAAGGCAGATGATGGCAAGCTACTTGAAGGCCCAAAGTGAAGGAATGAGTGCATTTGGAGGCACGAGTGTCTTTGGAGGCTATGGAGGGATGGGATGGACACCGTGTGCATTTGGAGGCATGGGAGCAACATCGGGTGCATTTGGAGGCATGGGATAAACACCAGGGGATTTTGGAGGCTATGGAGGCATGGGTGGCATGGGCCTCGGAAGCATGGGTGGGATGGGAGGCATGGGAGAACCACCGGGGGATTCATGGCCTCCTTGGTGAACAATCCACCTTCTATCAATGTTGATGGCTATGGAATGGCCTCCATGATGAACAGTATGCCCGGTAGGAATGTTGATGACTATGGAGATTCATCACACGCCAACACCACCCACACCACCGTCCAAGACTCCCAAGGAGAAGAAGAGCAAAATGGAAGTGGCAATGGCAATGACTATGATGATGTTGACAAATGATGTCCCAATATGTGTGTGAAATTATCATTTGCATTTGAACTATGTCCTAATTTTATGTTGAACTTGGTTGTGTAAAATTTATGAGTGTTGAGCCATTTTTTGTTCCATTTTATTTTGATTTGTTTGATCTTGTTGATGCATATATGCGTTGTGATAGTTTTTTGCGATAGCACCATGCATTGGATTTTGCCGCGTTCGCTGGGGAGGGGGAGATTTTGGCTCTACTTTTGTGCGCCGCTTTAGCGCTTCCGCCGGAGGAGAAGCACGGTGCGTGCCAAAACTAAATCGCGCGCGGGCTAAAACTGGATCGCGCGCTGCATTACCATTTTCGCGTGCGGGCTTTTACAATTTCTGTTGGATTTTCTCTAAGAAAATGTCCCTTGGAAAACGAGCAAATTATTAACAAACCGCTTAAAACGAAGCAGTGAACAAACAACTCTCGATATATATGTGTGTTGCCTGTCAAAACCCACCGGCGAGCAGGGACGAGCAACACGAAGAGCCGGGAGGCTCCTAACTGGTGGGCCTGGTCCCTGCAACGCCCAAAACTCCGGCACACGTCCTGGCTTGGTTCGAGGGCGTGCCACCTGACCTATACCTGGTCAGGAAGGTGAAGGATTGCTTCGATTGGTTTCCTGCATGGTAAACAAGTATACGTAAAATTCGAGCCGTGACCAGCTCCCAGGTTTCCCTGTGAATCGGCTCCTAGAGCCGATCAACCCATGGTTCTGCATTAGATCTACGATAACATGGGGTTTTTGCTTCATCAATACAAGTTAAATCGATCTACGACAGTTTAACGTTTTCACCACATAATTGGAACATCTTACACGTAGTTGAGCCTGGTAGATACAAAAGATGATAGAAAACTAACCCTAGAGAAGGCCTAAAAACCAACATAAAGTAAATTCTAACAACTCCCTCGGATTGGCAAACCAAATCTTACATATTCCGGATCGTTCAACCCGCTTGCAAGGCCCGATCATGTAGATATCAAACTAAACCTTGGAGAACAAGGCACAACTATAATGATCAAATCAACTTAAATAAAGATCATAAGATGCCACCCTTACACCCGGAAAAGGTGCAAAAGGTGGCGAGATAACTAGAGGCAAGATAACTAAACAATCATAGCAAAAGGTACCGATGCTAGCCTAAACAAATCTATGATAATAGTATTACTCGCCATCAACAAGGCTTCAAGACGAGTAACACCAAATAATCGCATAGATATCGCCTAGATCGCAAGATGCGATCTAGGCGATGGCACTTACCCGAGAAAACCCTAGAAACAAGGGGTGGCGATGCCGAGATTGTGTTTGTTGTGAACGTGATTGTCCTCTTTTCTCGATAACCTTAGGTACATATTTATAGTCCGGAGACTTTCTATCTTTGGAATAACTCTACAACTCTACCTTTACCTAAATCGAAACGGAACCTACTACGATACACGATACACGGGCAATTTAGCCCAAATCCACGACAAGGCCGATCCAACAACACGTCGCATACGTATCTTCCAAGCCCATCTTGATTACGGCCCATCTCCTCCTTTGGCCAAAATATGGCGATAACATGCTCTCGGTTTTGGCAATAATAATTCCAAAACCACTCTGCTGATGTTTTTCTTTCCCTTCCCTTTTTTTCTTCACATCGGGTTACGCAGAAAGCGTAATCGCCACGCCACCCTTCATCATGATGCCTGTCTTCTCAACTCCTTCGCAGCATGATTTGACGATTTTGAAAGACATTCGGGAAACCGCTATGGCATTGAACCGCCTCCACTATTCTCCTTATTTAAATTCATCTGAGCAGTTCGCAGCCCCCATCTTCCTCCAGCAGCCAAAAAACCCTCTTCCTCCGCCGAAAAAACCCTCTTCCTTCGTCATGGCCTCCTCTTCTTCCGCCCGTTCCTCCCAGTCTTCCAACACCATCACGACCGAGCCGACGCCGAGCACCGCCCACGGCGGCAGATGAGACTCTCGCCCACAATGGTGGGACGAGAGATTGAATTTCGCCGCTGGTCGGAGGACGACGCGCCCCGATCGACGGCGGAGGGTCTGCAGCTCGCCGACGGGAACTGGAGGCGAAGCGCGACGACGCTGGTCTGGACGGCGTCGAATCCTCCGACAAGGAGGAATCGAGGAGGACACCTCCGGCGAGTATCCACCGGTGAAGCGCTTCCGAGCCGGGTCCACGAGGACACCAAGACGAACGAGGACAAGGAGGCCCCATGGCTTTCTTCAAAGAAGAATAAGACGACGCCGCAGTGGCCGATGACAATGAACAAGACGACGGCGAAGACAGCGGCGAGGACCTCGGCCTCTAGATTAGGAACCAGTATTAGTAGTAGTAGTAATAGTAGGTTTCCTTTTGTAAGCAATCAGCCCCACTGTAAATAATCGTCTTTTGAATGAATGAAGCGACTTTTGAATGAATGAAGATTACTCTTCCAACTCGCAGATTTGCTTTTCCGACCCAATTTCTCCGATAGTCAAAATGGGTCGATGCTCCAGAAGCCGATAGTACTGTATCGGCCTTCACCACACTGCACTCATACACTCCAACAAGTCAAATCTCAAAGAGCCGATGGTAAAGCATCGGCTTTCAAAAAACGTTGACAAGGTCAATTTTGGTCGCGTATTTAAACAAATCTGAGCAGCCACTTTCCAGTTTCAAACGGTAACCTGCGACCTTCTTCAAAAAGGAGCGACCCAGATCTCCCATTGCCCACCGACCAGATCGAGCTCACAGCGACAAGAACCCTCGATCCCCAACTGCATAGATCCATCTCCGCCGGCAAACTAGATGGCGGAATCGTCCAACACCAACCCAGAGGTCTCCGGTCTGAAGGTACGCCTACTCCTCGCAGTCTGAACGCGATGTTAGAATTAATGGCGAACACCTGAATTAATGCCTTTATTCCACCATTAAACTTTCTAGGTTTCGTATTCTCACGCCGCATCCTTCTCTCCCAAATTCTCTCTGTCTTGGCCTCGCATGATTCTAGTCCTTCCCATCCGATCTCTTGCAAACAGAATCCCTTTGTAAGCCGACCTAGATTTAAACTCTTGGGCCGATCGCTTGAGAGAGCCCGGCCTAATCCCCGAACATTGGGTCTCTTGGTTCAGCAGAGTAGCTAGAGCTTACCAATCCCAATGGGAAACCACAGAATAGCCGATGCCTTGCATTTATCATTGTCTCCTCTTGAGAAACATGAGAACCTTGAAAACCATCGGCTACTCGGGTCCGACGCTCAATCGCTTCATGTTCGGTCATGGCCCTATGTCACCAACCTGTTAGACGTGGTGATGATTACGGTCCGGATGTTACATCACCCAGCTCCGCTTTTAAATCGACCAAAGTCCCTACAAACTGTCCTCAAAACAGATCGCATTTAACTGGGTGCCTACCTCCAACGCCATATGAAAACAAAGGGCCATCACAGAAAGAACACATGCCTTTCTCAACTTCGCTGAAACATTTCATATTTTGTGGCCCTTCCTTGCTCCAACCAAGAATTATCTCTCCTTAGCCCAAACTGCCAAGGGCACTCAACTTGGCTCGGCAAACTGTTCCTTGGAGAGGTCTATCGATATCTCCAGTTGATGTCCGCTGTCGTTCTCCGCATAGCGATCAAACAGTGGTCCTTGGTGGTTCATTCAGCTATGGGCTCACTGTATTTTCAAAACCACATCCCAAACTTCCCCTTTTGGCGAGTTGCACCTTTCCAGATGTAAAGGAAGCAGATCCGATGCACCGCTATGGCCAAGCTTTGTATAGACCGCTGTAGTAAACCGACCCTCAGAGGCATCCAAGTGGTTCAACACTTTCTTTCAAGGCCCGGACAATCCTATCTTCTTTCCTTATATGGAAGAATCGAACATTTTGAAAACCCACTCTCCTTGAGACTAGACAATTTTGCGATGACACCAAAGACGGCTCTTTTTCCACCGTGATTCGTCCCTGCTTCCTTCCGGTTGGCATGAGTACGTCCAATGTAATAATCAAGCTCGGTATGAATTCTACCACCAATCGTAGTGGCTCGTCAATTTGGCCTTGGACAAGTACCTCCCAATTCTTTCTCCACCACCTTACAGAGCAGAGCCGACCGCCTCGATCCTCACCACCAAAGGTGTTATTCCTTCTTTGATGCTCGACCATCCCAATTCCGAATAACCTCACCTTCGCCTCATCAACCGATGGCTTCAAGACGGTGGTCGTGGAAGACTCACGCCTTCAGAGAGCTCGGGACCGTTCTGAAAATGACTCGATGTCGACTATGACATCCCGTGGAACAGTACCACTACTTGTAAATTTTCTTAATGCAGCTCACAAATGATTCTTCTACTAACCCACTCTTTCTTTTGGCAAAGAACAAGATGGCCTGAACCCACGCATGATGGCTCCCCTTTCGAGTTCTTTCCGCCAGCTCCTGTGGTTCTTTTCTGCAAAAACTCGCCACCTTTAAAAAAGGTCATGATGCAGAACCAGCCGATAACACCACAATCGGCTTCCAAGAACCAAGCAACTCCTAAGTCCGCTGCCCCTCGAGTTCCAACTAAAACAAGAACGATGACGAGGAAGGTAGCTGCCAAGAAGACCTTGAGGCGCCGGAGTCCTTCTCCAGAAAGCTCGCATGTAGGTTAATCCATGCCTTTGGTCGATCCTTCTCATTCTTCCATTCTTGCAGACATGCTTGTGCTCACTGGTTCTCCTTTTTTACAGGCTTCCGTCGAAGACACCTCCAGCGAGGACACTCAGACCAATCGAGGAGAACTGGGCCCAACAGATTCTGAGAGGACCATCACACCGAGCCAGCCGGATTCACCACCATCGGCTTCCAGGAAAATGTCGGTTCTGAACTGCCGCCTCGAGCACCGCCGAGGGGCCACCAGGTCCCAAGAGAGCTCGCAAAGGACTGCAAGCTTCTTCGTCGAGCCAGGAGGTTTCGAAAATCACCACCCTTCATGCTCTTACCACTTGTTTCCTTTGTCTGCCGATTTATCGTTACTTACATCGGCTAAGCACCTTCCCTGCAGACGACTGATGTTTCCAGTGGGAAAGCTGGGGCAGTGCCGATGCCTTTAGCCAAGCCGGGCCTAGTAATCCCCGAAGGTGCAGATGAAACGGCTACCACTTTGGCCAAGCCACCAGCAACCACACACAAGCCGATCGTCTCCTCATCTTCTATCCCCTCGATCTTAGGAGAGGTACGTTAGCTTCTTTCGGCTCATCCTTACACATTTGGACGCATACTGACGCTTTTTCCGGCTGCCAGAGTTGTGATATTTCAGGCTTGCTGACGTTCGATCCTGAATCCATCGAACCAACCCCCTCTGTTGCTGCTGATGAACCACGAGCCAGGGTTGTTCCACCTCAATTCCAGCGTTTTAAAGCCCTGCTGTCCTCCCCGATCGAAGAGTTGATCGAGGGTTCTGAGGAGGTGAAGAGCGTTCTGGCTGAAATAAAAGACCAACTCCCAGTAGCGTTGTAGGTGAAGCTTTGGCCAGTTGTAACTCTGTCTTTCTACGGGCCAAGGGTGAAGTCAGCTCGTGAGAAGATCAGTCTGCGCCGCGCCCAACTTCCACTGAAGGCCAATATCGCAGACAGATGTCAGCAGCTTAACGATAAAAAGGCGTCTCTGGATGCCAAACCGACACTCTCAAGATCGCCGAGCTCGCATCCTTGAAAAGGGAGTTGGAAGATCTTGAAAAGAAGGTCCGGGCGACTAAACAGTTCATTCGCGACAATGAAGAATCCATCGCCCGCTCCCAAGACGAAGCAGCAAGCCTCAAAGCTCAAATGAAGACCGATCTGGCAGAAATACGTGCCCTGAACAAGCAGCTAGTGACGGGCAAGGACGAAGATGACGAAGCCGAGATCGCCGAGGTGGATCGTGTCCGTGCTGACGCCCTCCATGCCTTCGAGGCATTTTTTCAGTAGCTCGTTTATGTAAACTGGCATCTGCTTGTAACAGTTGGAACCCCTAGAGTCGATGACTGTGCATCGGCTATATATTTTGTTTATTGGCCGATTTCATGTATCGGCCCCCATATCCCACTGTCCATCATCCCACATACTTGATAAATATTTCTTGAGATGCTGACCATTAACAGCCACTGGGAATTTCACGCCATCCAGCCTCTCCTCAAGATGTACGCTGCTTCCCTTAAGACTGATCGACCTGTATGGCCGTGCCAATTTGGAGACCATTTACCGTATGCTGCATCCTTGGTTCCTAACGGCAATACAGCTTCCCATACCAGATCGCCGACGTGGAACTCCTTTGGTCTCACTTTTTTGTTATATGCACGAGCTACCTTGGCCTTGTTCTCTTTGATCTTCTCAAGCGACCACAGCCTGAGCTCAGTTAAATCCTCAACACTGTCACTCATCAGGGTTGCATATTCTTCAGTTGTTAGATCGTTCTGAAAAGTGACACGTCTCGATCCAGCCGTAATTTCCCAGGGCAATACGGCTTCTTGTCCATAGACTAGATGGTATGGCGAGGTTTTTATCGCTCCATGACATGACATGCGGTAAGCCCATAAAGCCTCTAACAAAACCTCGTGCCAACGCCTAGGGTGCTCGTCGACCTTCCTCTTGATCAACTTGATAAGGCTCTGGTTGGACGCTTCAGCTTGCCCATTTGCTTGAGCATAGTATGGAGATGATCTAATCAGCTTAATCCCCGTGTCCTCACAGAACTTTCTAAACTCGTGAGAAATGAAGACCGAACCTCCATCGGTCGTGATAGTTTGGGGAATCCCGAATCTATGGATAACATGTTCTTTCACAAAATTGATAACATCCTTTGAGTTCACTGACTTCATCGGGACAACTTCCACCCATTTCGTGAAATAATCAGTAATGGCCAAAATCCACATGTGGCCTTTGCTTGATGGAGGATTGATCTTGCCGATCATATCCATGCCCCAACCTCGGAATGGCCAAGGCTTGATGATGGGGTTCATTGCTGATGCGGGTACCATCTGAATTTTCCCAAATTTATGACATGCTTGACACCCTTTGTAGTACTTGAAACAGTCCTCAAGCATGGTGGGCCAATAAAACCCTGATCGCCTGATCAACCATTTCAACTTGTGAGCCGATTGGTGGGTTCCACAGGCGCCTTCGTGTACCTCGTGTAGGAGCCAATTGGCCTCGGCTGTCCCCAGACATTTGAGCAATAACCCCTCCAGAGTCCTGTAAAACATGTCGTCGCCAATAAGCACATACTTCATGGCCTTGTACCTTATCCGTTTAGGTGCCCCCCGAGCCGAATCCTTCAAGTAATTGAAGATATCGGCTCTCCAGTCGTCTGCGTCCAGGAATTGTACCTTAACATCGGCTCCCTCTGCTATGTCCTTGTAGCCTGAAGCCATTTGTGCAAGATCATTCGCCTCGGTATTCTGCAATCGCGGGATCCAGGTGAAGTTTATGTACCGGAACTGTGCCATCAGCTCATGGCATTGCAGCCATAATGGGAAGAGCGACTCGCTCTCACACTTGTATTCCTCCGTGAGTTGAGAAATCGCCAACTTAGAGTCTCCAAAAATTTCCGCTGCTTCTGCTCCAGCTTCGATGAGCAACTCCATTCCCTTGCGTATCGCCTCATACTCAGCGACGTTGTTGGTGCGAGGGGTAGATAACCTGATGGAGAAGGAAAATGTTGCCCCCCGGGGCGACACGAGTAGAATGCCGATGCCGCAACCATCGTCACAAACCGATCCATCGAAAAACATAGCCCACGCTCGTATGGACAGCGCTGCTATATTGGTGTTGATCCTTTCAGCAATAAGGTCGGCCAATGCCTGACCCTTTAATCGCTTTAGCGGTTGATACCGGATGTCAAATTCGATAACGCAAACATCCATTTGCCGAGTCGGCCTTTCAACATAGGGGCCGACAAAGATGTGCTTTATGACATCCGATTTGCATATGATGATAATCTCCGTGAGAGCAAGATGTGGCGCAGCTTGGTGCAGGTGAAAACAGCGAGACACAACTTGTCGATCTCGGGATACCTTGTCTCGCATCCGGCATCCTTGGCGATGTAAAATACAACTCGCCTGCACCATCATAAACTTGCACCACCGAAGCGATGGACGTGTCATCGACAAGTAAATGTAGAACGGCCTATCCGCCGGGTGGAACCAACATCGGCTTCACGATATTCTTTGATCTCGTCAAGGCTAGTTGTTGTTCGCCTCAGTTGAATTCCTCGTCGATTTAATTTTTACCATCCCATGAACGGCTCTATTCTTCCCGATGATTGAGATGAATCTTCCGACGGTTGATCTTGCCGATGAGATCGTAGTTCTTTCTTCATGGTAGGTGGCTTCATTGTTCGACCGCCTCGACTTTTCAGCCGATCTCAATTCCGTTCATGGACCAAGAAACCCAAGAACCGACCGTCACACTCAAGGCACACTTCTTTGGATTCATCCGTAGCCCGAATTTTCTTGTTCGGTCCAGGACGCGTTGCAGATCTTCCAAGTGTCCTTGTACTGAAGCAGACTTGACCACCACGTCATCGATGTAAATTTCCACCAGCTTGCCGATCAGATCGTGGAAAATGTAATTCATGGCTCTTTGGTACGTGGCGTCGGCATTCTTCAGTCCAAATGTCATTACTACATATTCAAACAACCCCATCGAGCCTGGGACTCTGAATGCAGTCTTGTGTATATCTTCCGGAGCCATGAAAATTTGGTTGTAGCCGGCATTGCCATCCATGAAGCTCAAGACCTTATGACCAGCCGCTGCGTTGATTAACGTTTCTGCTACTGGCATCGGATACTCATCCTTTGGAGTGGCTCTGTTGAGATCCCGAAAATCTATGGCAACACGCCAGCAGCCATCCTTTTTCTCTACAGGTACGATACTAGAAATCCACTCCGCATACCTGCATGGCCTGATTAACTTGGTCACAACATTTTCTCGACCTCTTTCTTGACTTCGCCAAAATTTCGCCTTCATCCGCCGTGCTCGCCTTTGAACGGCGAAATCCTTTTTAAGCGGAGTCGATGCTCAATGATGCTCTGTCAACCTGGCATCTCTGTAGTCCCAGCGGCGATCGATATTTTTTCAACAGAGCTACCATCGGACCCCGCAGACTCGGATCTAAGTTTTTGCTGATAAATGTTGGTCGTGGCTTATCCCCAGGACCGATGTCGATATCCTCTAGCTCATCAGCAGATGTAAACCCATATCCTAGCTTTCCATCACCTGTTAAATCGATGCTAAACACAGGGCAGACAGTAGGTGAGGATAACAAAAATAATTTGGGCCGATTGCCTGAATCGGCCCCCTTTTTGATTGCATTAGTCAAGGACGGTTTACACCTTATTTGTGTTTTACAATGGCAGGGAATCTCCACGCTACTACATGATCCGCTTGTCGAAGATTGTCGCTTTATTTTTGTGGCCGATCGCAGGATCGGCCGTACTAATGACGGTCGTGGACTTTGCTACTCTGCCGGTGGATAAGACCAGCCTCACCCGCTTTTTGTAGCTTCAATGCGCCACACCGCCTAGATCGATTCCGAGATCGGCTCTTGGTCTTCTGCTTCCCAGATGTTCATGCCAGCTATGGAGATCTCTATAGAATCATCTGCATGAATGACTTCCACCTCATCTCCATCCCATCAGACAGGGTAATGGTGCATCGTGGATGGAATGCAGCAGTTGGCATGAATCCAATCTCTCCCTAGCAAGACAGCGTAGGTGCTTTTGCTGTCCACGACGAAGAATGACGTAGGGATAGTTTTTCTGCCTACGGTTAGATCCACGTTCAGTACACCCTGCGTGTCCGAAGTTTGGCCGTTGAAGTCGCTTAACGTGACGTTGGTTTTGATCAGATCTGCAGTGGAGCGTCCCAGGCGCCGTAGCATAGAGTATGGCATTATATTGACTGCTGCTCTGGTGTCAACCAACATCTTGCTGACAGGCTGCCCATTGATGTAACCTCGCAGTGCATGTGGCTTTCGGATGTTTGTAGCCCTTTTCACGCTTTTCAAAGATAACCGCCGTGGGCGCGAAAGCGTACTGCTGGCAGCTCGTTGGTTCTTGGACGCGCGTAACTCTGACGGAAGTATGAACACCATGTTTGTGCCAGCCGATGTCTTCGCATCGGCTTTTACTGGCTTAGGGCGCCACTCTCTCCTTTTTGGACGATCTTCCGTTTCCAATGTCTGCCGAATTTTCGCGGCTAGATCGGGCCGTGCTTTCCTTAAAGCGTGGAGGTACTGCGCTTCGGCTTCCTCCAAGTTACGTAGTCGCTGGACCCTACGCTTTTGGGTGTGTCTGAGTCCATCGGGACACCACCTTGGACGGTGATATCTGTCTTCTTCTTTGTCATCCGTTGGCTCCTCGAGATCTTTCGCTCGAGTGGACTCCCTGTGTCGGCTCTGAGGTGGGAGAGGCCCTAGACGCTTGAACACTGACACTGGCCCCGTGTCCTCCTTCTGCTGTCCACATTCCGGGCAGTTATCGATTGTAGGCAATCGGCTCATTCCGCATCCCAGCAATACTTGAAAAAGGACAATCCCAATGTTTGTCTGCGCCTTTTTTGACGGTCCCCTAGCGAGGTGCTCATATCCTTCATCGTCTCCATCGCACCGCGACGTCGGTCATATCTTGACGCTCATACTTGTTAAGGAGATGTGGAATGTGGCTTCGATATCGCACGCCTCACATGTTCCTCGTTAAATACCGTCATCGAGGCCGGGCGTCGCGTGGACCAGCCTCCTCTTTCTTTGCCCCGAGAGTGACCGCCTTCCCCCTTGTACGTGCCATGGTGGTACAGAGACCCTGCCATGTTGACATCGAACGAGAAATCCAACTGGCGCCTCGTGGAGTGGCTGTGCTCTACCATGTTGACGCCGGGAAACGGGTTGGTGTCTACTTTCATGGCGAATTGTCCGGATCGACGGCCTGCTCTATCGCCGTCGGATCTGGGCGACGTAGCTCTTGCGATCATTGGTGGTGTGGGTGAACGAGTGATGTCACTTGCGTATGGTCTTCCGCTCATCTCTTGAGCCGTAGGGATTTTGTGGCCTTCGGCAACTTCACCGCTTCTCCTTAAAGAAGAATCGAATATCTGCTCAGCTTTGCTCACGTCGAAGTCGAACCCTTTGGCAGGCCCATGCTGCTTTACCCATTTGCAGGATACGGGATCTGCCCCCCGAGCCCATTCAGCCACGGCCACCTCCTGATCTTGTGTAGGATCTTCTTCTTCTGTATCGACCAGGCCTATCGGACGTTTGAACTTGTCTTGGTACAACTCAGGGTGGCGCTGTTCATACATCGTCAGCTTCTGGGCCATGTGCGCCAATGAGTTGTACTCTACTTGGAAAGCCAGATCCTTGATAGGTGCTGAGAGCCCCAACACAGCTAGTTCGACTGCTTCCTTTTCAGTTAAACGAGCTGAGTAACATCGGTTCTTGACAGTCCTGAAGCGTTGGATGTACTCGGCTACAGTTTCTCCCCGCTTTTGCCGCACCTATGCCAGGTCTGCAATGCCAGCCTCGGTAGCTTCTGAATGATACTGAATGTGGAACTGCTCTTCCAGTTGCTTCCACGTCTGGATCGAATCAGGTGGTAGCGAGGTGTACCACCCGAAAGCTGGTCCCGTCAGAGATTGCGCAAAGAACCTCACGCGCAACTGATCCGATGCTGAAATCATGCCTAACTGCGCCAGGTATCGGCTCACGTGCTCGATCGAGCTCGACCCTTCTGATCCGCTAAACCTTGAGAACTCAGGGAGCCGATACTTGGGTGGTAGCGGAATCAGGTCAAACTCGTTGGGGTACGGCTTTGAATAGCCGATTGTCCTTCTCTTCGCACGCGTTTAACTGTCTCTCAAGATGGTATGATTTGCTCCAATCGCTTGAGCTGCAGGGCTAGATTCTCATGGCTCGTTCAGCTTCATACTTGGCTAGCCACTGCTTGTCGGCCCATCCTGCATACATCGCTGCCCGAACGCCTTCTCTGAAACTCCGCCCAGAACTCGCCGCAGAAATCCTGCGATGCAATCGGTTGGTGCGTGTCGTTATTGCGATCCGCACGTAGGTGCACACATATCCATGGGGATTTCTTTAGGTGGCTCAAACAGAACCGCAATCGCTGGTCGCCTCGACCTTGTAGACGACGTATGCCGCTGCCCTGTGGCTCCGGAGCTGCAAGTGTAAATGGCAGTGGCCTCACGGCTCGGTCTTTCTCCCCGGTGAGTCCCGAGTAGGCCCCGACGGAGAGTATCGATGTTTCATGATCTCGAACTACGCGAACTGCGATTCGCTCAAAGCGTTCACCGTGCTCTCGTAATGGCGGTGAAGAGAATGAGCCACCATGTAGTTGACTTCGTCGCAGAGCTCGTGCGCTCCTCAAGGAAAGATGCATCCACCTCATCAAGAGCACCCTCGGTGAGAACCCTTTCCACCGATGCCATGCTTACGGGTCCTCTCAAAAGAGCCGGCGATGAGATCGGCTTCAAGAGAGCTTTGATGTCATCATACGCCTTGTGCTCCTCGCAGCTCGTCAGACGTGATCGGTCTTTCCCCATCTCGGCCGGATGTTGATGCAGATCGTTGAATGTCCCACCGAAGCGAATGTGTTGTGTTGCCTGTCAAACCCACGGCAGCAGCGACGAGCAACACGAAGAGCCGGAGGCTCCTGTAACTGCCGGTGGGCCTGGTCCCTGCAACGGCCGCAAAACTCCAGACACGCCCCGGCTTGGTTCGAGATGCCACCGACCTATACCTGGTCAGGAAGGTGAAGGATTGCTTCGATTGGTTTCCTGCATGGTAAACAAGTATACGTAAAATTCGAGCCGTGACCGGCTCCCAGGTTTCCCTGTGAATCGGCTCCTAGAGCCGATCAACCCATGGTTCTGCATTAGATCTACGATAACATGGGGTTTTTGCTTCATCAATACAAGTTAAATCGATCTACGACAGTTTAACGTTTTCACCACATAATTGGAACATCTTACACGTAGTTGAGCCTGGTAGATACAAAAGATGATAGAAAACTAACCCTAGAGAAGGCCTAAAAACCAACATAAAGTCAATTCCCGGAACAACTCCCCTCGGATTGGCAAACCAAATCTTACACTTTGGATCGTTCAACCCGTTTGCAAGGCACGATCATGTAGATATCAAACTAAACCTTGGAGAACAAGGCACAACTATAACAGATCAAATCAACTTAAATAAAGATCAAGCAAGATGCCACCCTTACACCCGGAAAAGGTGCAAAAGGTGGCGAGATAACTAGAGGCAGATAACTAAACAATCATAGCAAAAGGTACCGATGCTAGCCTAAACAAATCTATGATAATAGTATTACTCGCCATCAACAAGGCTTCAAAGACGAGTAACACCAAATAATCGCATAGTAGAATCGCCTAGATCGCAAGATGCGATCTAGGCAGCATGGCACTTACCCGAGAAAAAACCCTAGAAACAAGGGGTGGCGATGCGCCGAGATTGTGTTTGTTGTGAACGTGATTGTCCTCTTTTTCTCGATAACCTTAGGTACATATTTATAGTCCGGAGACTTTCTATCTTTGGAATAACTCTACAACTCTACCTTTACCTAAACTGAAACGGAACCTACTACGATACACAGATACACGGGCAATTTAGCCCAAATCCACGCACAAGGCCGATCCAACAACACGTCGCATATACGTATCTTCCAAGCCCATCTTGATTACGGCCCATCTCCTCCTTTGGCCAAAATATGGCGATAACAATGTGTTCTTCACCCAATTAAGGACGCTCTCTTAGCATCCCACACCATATTCACTAAACTGGACCCAAATATTAACACGATAATCATATGCTCTGGAATATCCAAATGCCACTATAGTGGGCTGAGACGAAAAGTTAACTTGTGATAAACATTTCCATCCTACATGTCGGTGTAAAAGAACGCAAATCGGGAGGAATGAACCAACAAAGATCGGGAGAATTAACAAACCAGCTTGAAATGTATGACCACGCCGCCTGCTATCAACCGGAATGCCGTGAGCATCATCATCGTGGTGAAACAATCACGGTCAGTCCCATCGAGTCTAACCAACCAAGAAAATAACAGGCCAATAATCCTTCGTCGAGTTGGTGAGAATGTGCATGTTAGAATTCTAGTAATCCATACTCAATTTCCGGTGCCTTCTATGCCCATACATTTCAAACTCGTGCTCCTAGTGTGCTGAGGCACAACAAATAATACATGAAATGGGTAGGGTACTTCCAAATTTTAAGTGTAGTGAAAAATAAGCTATTCATCTTCTTCTTGAGAACCTTGCTCCTTATAAAGGATTTAGGTAGAAGGCGGCAACATAAAGTCATTCGTCCTTGGGTACAGCGGCGGACCCAACATCCTTGCTGCTCGAGCTTCCGGCCGGCAGCGCAGCCTATATTGATGGATATTTGCCTAATAATTAGCGTTCTAATCTTTTGAATGCAAAGCTTTTCCAGACTTTGTACTTTCCATGGATCCGCTACTGCTTGGGTAGGTCAATACCTAAGAATCACTTGGTTACGACCTTGGTCCTTGGGTAGGTCGGAAATTATGAGCACTTTATCAATCCTTTAAAAAATAATGAATTTTCTGAGCTCTTCTTTTTTTTGAAAGGAAGAACTATTGATCTTGTGAACCATGTTCTAAAATCAATACAATTCACCTTCACTACACAATTCACTACTACAAAGTTCATGAAAAGAAAACAAATGGTTAGCGCTTCACCTAAGAGACAAGGAGAGCAAAGTACAACCAATGTCACCTAGTTTATGTCATAGTGATCCATAAATGAATCGATAATCCTATACGGTATGAGCCGTAAGTATGACTGAGGCTAATTGGGTGGAAACGATGCTTTGAATCGCATCGGCTTCATGTTGATTTATATGCCAATCATCAACGAGATTACAGGGAGAATTTTACAATGCACACGAGAAGGCAGGAGGTCATCTGATCTTTATCGATCAGATCAGATCGTTTACCCACTTTCCTCAACTATTAAACAGACTCTAATTCTATCTCTAACCCATGTACAACATGGCAACTATTTGTATCACTAACACCCCTCCTCAATCACAGTATTTTTAGGTTGAGACTGTGTTTGAATTTTTCAAGTTGCCGAGTTTGTAATGCCTTAGTGAACCCATCTGCCACCTGGTCCTTATAGGGAATAAATATGATCTCTAGCTATTTTGGTACTATTTCTCTTACAAAATGAAAACCAATTTCTCGTATGGATCTTCTGTCATCTACACACCCTGCCTAATTAGCATCTGATAAGCCACTTACTAGGGTAGATGATGATCTCCTGAAGGTTAATACAAGACTTACTATGCCACTAACATACCTCAATATTCTCTTAACTGTTGTCTAGTGTGCAGTAGTGGGGGCACGAAGATACTGACATATACCTTATTAATTGAGAAGGCAGTATATGGTCTCGTGAGTGTCACGTATTGAAGAGCTCCAACTATACTCATGTACCTTGTATTGTCTTCTGGTCCTAGGAGTTCTTGTGTGGCTCAAAGTTTTTCCGATGCCGAGAGTGGTGTTGGTGACGCCTTGCATTCCTCATTCCAACTTTGTTAAAAAAACCTGAAGCATATTTCTCTTGGGTTAGCATAACATCTTTATCAAATTTCTTTACCTCAATTCCCAAGAAGAAGTGCAAGTCACCAAGATCTTTAGTGCAAATGCCGAGCCAAGATCTTGAAGAAGCGAAGTGATTGCCTTGTTGGATGAGCTAATAACAATAATGTCATCTATCAACATATACTAGCACATAAATCATGAGACATGACTTGTTATAGATAAACACTTATGTATATGCCTTAGATGCTAGAAAACCAAGTTCATGGTGCTTGTTTGAGTCTATACGGTGACTTGTCAAGTTTGCACATATGATAGGGTGCGCATTTGGATTCTCATATTCGGGTGGTTGTCTCATACAGACTTCTTATTCCAGCGTGTTCTTCACATCTAGCTGCATCAACCTTCATCCTTTTGAAACTGAAACAACTAAAACAAATCTGGTAGTAGCAGTTTTAACAACATGGCTAAAGATATCCTCATAATATATACCGTATCTTTATTTAAAACTTTTTGCTATCAGCCTAGCTTTGTATCTATCTATAGTTTATTAGTGTTTCATTTAATTTTTTTAATACCTACTTGCAATCTATAAGATTTCTACCTTACCGATGTGGTACTAGGTGCCATGTTTTATTATGGAATCTAGCTAGCGGATTAACGTGGGAGGGCTGGAAGGCTATAGAGAGAGGATTTAAGTGGTTCAAGTCGTGCCTATGATTAGCTAGCTAGGCCGTTGGTATGTATATTACACATCTAGCCGAGGAAACGCCACCTGCTGATCGGTGCGCTCGGCCCAGCAGCCTCACATGGCAGCCTCGCGTGACCAAGCGCCGCCGACGAGGGCAACGTGTTGACAACCGCGTCGCCAGGTCCTGTCACGACTCACCATTGCAGTTGCTACGACTCGCGGCGGATGCCAATGGATGTGACTTAACGTTCCTCGCCTCGCATGTGTCAAGTGAAATATGTAACCTTGAGAAAATGGAGTAGTTAACCAAGAGCACTTTTATACTACAGTAGATGGAACTAGCAGTACTGTATCAAGATGTTTGGACATGTGACTACATATCCGCCACCCAAGATCCCTTTCAACCGCTAAACTATTGTGGTGTTGATAGCATAAAGAGGATCAACCGTTGTAGCATCCACCCGACAGGTTCCTCCAGTGTTTCTCTACCCGACATTCGCATACGGTCAGGCGCGTAGCGATAACAGAGCAGCAGTGTACTTACACAGGATTAGCCGATTAGGTTCAAAAGAAAGTGAGCATCATCATACCAATTAGAGTACGTACGGTACGCTCAGTTAAAAATGCTTTTCTAAATTTTTTTCTACGTGGATGCTTTTCTAATCTAATCGCGGACAAACTTGTCTGGCCAGCTCGCTTAAAGCCAGACTAATTAGCCAAATCGCCGATCGAGGCGAGACGACACGCCGGAAGGAGAGAGGATCGACAAGTACTAAGGAAATGTCCCTTGACGAAGGAACAAAATATTAAAAAAACAGTTAAACGGAAGAAGCAGTGAACAAACAACTCTCGATATATATACGTGTTCTTCACCCAATTAAGCACGGTCTCTTAGCATTCCACACCAGATTCATTAAACTGGACCTAAATATTAACACGACAATCATATGCTCTGGAATATCCAAATGCCACTATAACGGGCTGAGAAGAAAAGTTAACTCAGCGATAAACATTTCCATCCTACACATGTCGGTGTAAAAGGACGCAAATCGGGACGAATGAACCAACAAAATCATATGGTGACCACACCGCCTGCTATCAATCAGAATGCCGTGGGCATGATCATCGTGGTGAAACAATCACCGTTAGGCCTGTCCAGTCAAACCAAGCAAGAAAATAACAGGCCAATCCTTCGTCGAGTTGGACAGAATGTGCATGTTAGAATTCTAGTGATCCATACTTAATTCTCGGTGCCTTCTATGCCCATAAATTTCAAACTTAGTGCTCCTAGTGTGCAGAGGCACACCAAATAATGCATGAAATGGGATAGATACTTCCAAATTTTAAGTGTAATGAAAAATAAGCTATTCATCTTCTTCTTGAGAACCTTGCTCCTTTAGGTAGTAGGCGACAACATGAATTCATAGGTCCTTCGGTAGGTCAATACCTCGGAATCAATTGGTTAATACCTTGGTCCTCAGGTAGGTCATAAATTATGAGAACTTTATCAATCCTTTAAAAATGATGAATTTTCCGAGCTCTTCTATTTTTTTTTTGAAAGGAAGAACTGTTGATCTTGTGAACCATTTAATAAAATCAAGACGATTCACCTTCATGACACAATTCATTACTACAAAGTTCATGAAAAGAAAACCAAATGGTTACCATTTCACCTAAAAGACAAGGAGAGCAAAGTACAACCAATGCCACCTAGTTTATGTCATAGTGATCCATAAATGGATCGATGATCCCATACGGTATTAGCCATAAGTATGACCGAGGCTAATTTGGTGGGAACTATGCTTGGGCTCGCATCGGTTTCGTGTTGATTTATATGCCAATCATCACTATGCACACGAGAAGGCAGGAGGCCATCCGATTTTTATCGATCAGATCAGATCGTTTACATACTTTCCTCAACTACCAAACATACTCTAATTCTATCTCTAACTCGTGTGCAAC
Source organism: Avena longiglumis (assembly GCA_030063025.1). Classification (NCBI taxonomy): domain Eukaryota; kingdom Viridiplantae; phylum Streptophyta; class Magnoliopsida; order Poales; family Poaceae; genus Avena; species Avena longiglumis. The sequence continues at coordinate 479,516,982 of CP125975.1, forward strand.
ATGCCAATTGTTTGTATAGCTAACACCCCTTCTCAATCACAATATTTTTAAGTTGAGATTGTGCTTGAATTTTTAAGTTCCCAAGTTGGTAATGCCTTAGTGAATCCATCTGCCACCTGGTCCTTAGAGGGAATAAATCTGATCTCTAGCTGTTTTGCTACTATTTCTCCTATAAAATAAAAATCAATTTCAGTGTGTTCAATTCTTGCATGAAATATAGGATTAGCTGAGAGATAAGTTGCACCCATATTGTCACACTATAAACATGGGATTTGCTCTCTTTGGATTCCAAGTTCTCCTAGAAAAGATTCATTCCAAATCATTTTAGCGGTAGCATTTGCTAGTGATTTGTATCCCACTTCTATACTTGATCTTGATATTGTTGCCTGCTTTCTTGCACTCCTAGAAATCAAGTTAGGTCCAAAATATACAACAAACCCTCTTGTGGATCTCCTGTCATCTACACACCCTGCCTAATCAGCATTTGAGAAGCCACTTACTAGGGTAGAGGATGACCCCCTAAAGATTAATCCAAGACTTACTATGTCACGGACATACCTCAATATTCTCTTAAGAGTTGTCTAGTGTGCAATTGTGGGGGCATGAAGATACTAACATATACCTTATTAATAGATAAGACAATATATGATCTCGTGAGTGTCAGGTATTGAAGAGCTCCATCTATACTGATGTACCTTGTACTGTCATCTAGTCCTAGGGGTTCTCGCTGTATGACTCAAAGTTTTTTTTATGCTGAGAGTGATGTTGGTGACGCCTTGCATTCCCTCATTCCAACTCCGTTTAAAAAATATGAAGCATATTTCTCTTAGATTAGCACAATACCTTTATCAAAATTCTTTACCTCAATTCCCAAGAACAAGTGCAAGTCACCAAGATCTTTAGCGTAAATGTCGAGCCAAGATCTTGAAGAAGTGAAGTGATTGCCTTGTTGCATGAGCTAGTAACAATAATGTCAGCGATCAATATATACTAGAACATAAATCATGAGACCTGACTTGTTATAGATAAACACTTATGTATATGCCTTAGATGCTAGAAAACCAAGTTCATGGTGCTTGTTTGAGTCTATACCGCGACTTGTCAAGTTTGCACATATGACATGGTGCACATTTGGATTCTCATATTCGGGTGGTTGCCTCATATAGACTTCTTATTTTAGAACACCATAAAAAACGTGTTCTTCACATCTAGTTGCCTCAACCTTCATAACTGAAACAACTAAAACAAGTCTGGTAGTAACAGTTTTAACAACATGGCTAAAGGTATCCTCATAATCTATAATGTATCTTTGTTCAAAAAAAATGCTACCAACCTAACTTTGTATCTATCTATTGTTTATCGGTGTTTCATTTAATTTTATATATCCACTTGCAATCTATAAGATTTCTACCTTATCGATGTGGTACTAGTAAGTGGCTTCCCGGAATGTCGCGATGAATGAACCAACAAAATCATATGGTGACCATGTCGCCTGCTATCAACCGGAATGTCGCGAGCATCATCTTCGTGGTGAAACAATCACGGTCAATCCCGTCCAGTCGAACCAAGCAAGAAAATAACAGGCCAATCCTTCGTTAAGTTGATGAGAATGTGCATGTTAGAATTCTAGTGATCCATACTTAATTCCCGGTGTCTTCTATGCCCATACATTTCAATCTCGTGCTCCTAGTGTGTCGGGGCACACCAAATAATGCATGAAATGGGATAGATACTGCCAAATTTTAAGTGTAATGAAAAATAAGCTATTCATCTTCTTCTTGAGAACCTTGCTCTTTATAAAAGATTTAGGTAGTAGGCGGCAACATGAATTCATTGGTCCTTCGGTAGGTCAATACCTCAGAATCACTTGGTTACGACCTTGGTCCTTAGGTAGGTCGGAAATTATGAGAACTTTATTAATCCTTTAAAAATGATGAATTTTCTTAGCTCTTCTATTTTTTTGAAAGGAAGAACTGTTGATCTTGTGAACCATGTACAAAAATCAAGACAATTCACCGTCACAACACAATTTACTACTACAAAATTCATGAAAATAAAACCAAATGGTTAGCGTTTCACCTAAAAGACAAGGAGAGCAAAGTACAGCCAATGTCACCTAGTTTATGTCATAGTGATCCATAAATGGATCGATGATCCTGTACGGTGTGAGTCGTAAGTATGATTAAGGCTAATTTGGTGGGAATGATGCTTGGGATCGCATCGGCTTCGTGTTGATTTGTATGCCAATCATCAACGAGATTACAGGGAGAAGTTTAAAATGCACATGAGAAGCCAGGAGGCCATCTGATCTTTATCGATTAGATTTTTAGATCTTTTACATACTTTCCTCAACTACCAAACAAACTCTAATTCTATCTCTAACACATGTACAATTTGACAACGTTTTGTATCGCTGACACCCCTCCTCAATCACAACCCTTTTAGGTTGAGATTGTGCTTGAATTTTTCAAGTTGTCGAGTTGGTAATGCCTTAGTGAACCCATCTGCCACTTGGTCCTTAGATGGAATAAATCTGATCTCTAGTTGTTTCAATGTGTTCATTTCTTGCATGAAATATAGGATTAGCTGAGAGATAAGTTGCACCCATATTGTCACACCATAAAGATGGGATTTTATCTCTTTGGATTCCAAGTTCTCCTAGAAAAGATTCAATCCAAATCATTTCAGCGGTAGCATTTGCTAGTGATTTGTATCCCGCTTCTATACTTGATATTGATATTGTTGCATGCTTTCTAGCACTCCTAGAAATCAAGTTAGACCCAAAATATACAACAAAACCTCTTGTGGATCTCCTATCATCTACACACCCTGCCTAACCAGCATCTGAGAAGTCACTTATTAGGGTAGAGCAGGGGCGTACCCATGTTAGGCTACCAGGTGTCACAGGACACCGGGTCAAAAATGTTTTCCTTCATACATTTTGACATTTGACTGTGTGTGACACCTGCAAATTTAGGTAAAAAACATGTGTGACCAATTCAGTGACACCGGATTCTTTTTTCTCTAGGTCCGTCCCTGGGTAGAGGATGATATCCTGAAGGTTAATTCAAGACTTACTGTGTCACAGTCATACCTCAATATTCTCTTAACAATTGTCTAGTATGCAGTAGTAGGCACATGAAGATACTAACATATACCTTATTAATAAAGAAGACAATATATGGTCTCGTGAGTGTCAGGTATTGACAAGCTCCATCTATACTCATGTACCTTGTATTGTCTTCTGGTCCTAGGAGTTCTCCTTGTGTGACTCAAAGTTTTTCTGATGCTCAGAGTGGTGTTGGTGACACCTTGCATTCCCTCATTCCAACTCCGTTAAAAATCTGAAGCATATTTCTCTTGGGTTAGCACAATACCTTTATCAAATTTCTTTACCTATATTTCCAAGAAGAAGTGCAAGTCACCAAGATCTTTAGTGAAAATGTCGAGCTAAGATCTTGAAGAAGTGAAGTAATTGCCTTGTTGGATGAGCTAGTAACAATAATGTCATCGATCAACATATACTAGCTCATAAATCATGAGACTTGACTTTTTATAAATAAGTAATGAGGTATATGCCTTAGATACTAGAAAACCAAGTTCATGCTGCTTGTTGGAGCCCATATAGTGACTTGTCAAGTTTGCACATATGATAGGGTGCATTTGGATCCTCATATTTAGGTGGCTGCCTCATATAGACTTCTTATTCCAGAACACCATGAAGAAAAACGTTCTTCACATCTATTTGCCTCAGTCTCCATCCTTTTAAAACTAAAACTGCTAAAACAAGTCTGATAGTAGAAGCTTTAACAATAGGGCTAAAAGTATCCGCATAATCTACACCGTACCTTTGTTTAAAACTTTTTGCTATGAATCTAGCTTTGTATCTATCTATAGTTCATCGGTGTTTCTTTTAATCCTATATACCTACTTGCAATCTATAAGATTTCTACCTTGTTGATGTAATACTAGGTGCCATGTTTTATTGTCGAATCTAGCTAGCCGGTTAACGTGGGAGGACTGGGAGGCTATAGAGAAAGTATTTGAGCGGATCAAGTCGCGCCTATGATTATCTAGGCCATTGGTATGTTTTTTTCGAAATGAAAGGTGCGACGCGCACCCCCGGCCTTTATTGATTTATTATAAAATGATCAACAAAGACCGGACAAAGAACATATATTACACAACCCGAAGCCACCACACACACCTACAAAACTCGACAATGGAAGAAAGTCATGTTGACGGTCCGCTCTGTGCCCGGAAAGACAACGATGACCTGACACTAGCTAGGGATAGGGAACAATCGTATACCTCGAGACGCCGTCTAGGTGAAACGAGACCGTATATCCGGAACAAAAGACTCTTAGCGAGCACCTTATGTACACTCCACAGAAGCCATCACCTCCGTCGAACATCTGGTCAGTCTTCACGGGCACAAACTTTTCTGGTCCTGCTGCCAATGCCACCACGATGCCAGAACAACGCCTCGCCCTGTGCGATTCCATCAAGCCACATCTGACACCGAGACTCCAATGCACCATTCCACCGAGACTCGCCATCATCGATGAGGTAGATGTACACCGTTCCACCTTCTTGCCTCTCCCTCGAGCATTACTCCTAGAAACGGTGTCCTCAAGAGGGAGAATGACACCTTAGAGTCGCCATCGTCTGATACGATAACACCAGATATTAGGGTTTCCCCCGAAGCAACACGAGTGTGTAGACGATGGCTACGAAAGGGATGCCTTCAGCAAGGTAACGACGCGTAGACGCTGTCGTCGCCCGCCATGACAGGAGTCAGAGCTCGGTTTTCGTTGACAACCACGCCTACCCAACTCATCGCTGGGACTAGATGTGGGATCAACACCACAACTAGCACTGGCCAACCACCTCCGGTGAAGAAGATGCCCACCACTGCCACCATACCCAGGGTTGCTGCCCCGGGCGTCCTCGTGCTGCGGAGAATCCCCGGATCGCAACACCATCGTAAGAGATCGAGATAGAGGCAAGGTCGCACGCACCGGAGCCTAGGCCCAGAAGGTCGACGCCCTCCCGGATCCATCCATCATCATCAGTATGGCGCCCCATGATGCCGCTCCTCCACATCGTGCCACGGGCCGCCGAAGCATCCAAGATGTTTCTCAGTTCTCACTGCTAAACTATTGTGGTGTTGATAGCATAAAGAGGATCAACCCGGCAGGTTTTTCCTGTGTCTCGGTACCTGACGCTCACATACGGTCAAGCACATAGCGATAACAGAGTAATGTACAACATATGAATTTTTTTTTTGCGGGTTACAACATAGGATTAGGTCCAAAAGAAAGTGAGCATCATCATACCAATTAGAGTACGCGTACGCTCAATTAAAATGCTTTTTAAATCTATTTTTTCTACGTGGATGCTTTTCTAATCTAATCGCAGATAAATTTGTCTGGTCAGCTCATTTAAAACCAGACTAATTAGCGAAATGATTATCAATGTATATGTACACATCACATATAGTGATTCCCATTTTAGCGTCAATCGGTACAATGGATATAGCTGTGTTCACGCGCGAGTCGAAACTCGAAAGACGTCAAAACGACCGACACCTACGGCAGGCAGAACCCAGATCCGGCTTGGGCAGGGAGCAAACAACAACCAATGGTTGTTTAGCTGGGGACGCATCACGCATGTTTCTCCCGGCCGGCCGGCACCAGCAGAGACAAATGTCGCGATCGAGGCGAGACTACACCCAGGAAGGAGACGATCCACAAGGTAAAAGGAAATGTCCCTGATCGATCATATGCAAAGTCAATCGTATCTGTCGAGACATCCATCTTGATGAACCGGCAAAATAATAACAAAACAACAACTACAGCAAAACAGTCAACAAACAACTCTCGATATATGTGTTCAATTAAGCGCGATCTTTTACCATTCCGCGCAAGATTCACTAAACTGGACCAAAATATTAACACGATAATTACATGTTCTGAAATATCCAGAAGCCACTATAACGGCTGATTTTGTAATTGTAATCGCACCGCCGCTTTAATGCAATCTCCAGGTCCTTCGGGACCTTTACCGTTCAAAAAAAAAACTATAACGGCTGAGACAAAAAGTCAACTCACGATATATAAACATTTCGATCCTGCATGTTGCTCTAAAAAAAGCAAATCCGGAGGAATGAACGAATAAAATTATGGAGCGCCCATGCCGCCTGCTTTCTCCCACTCGCCTTGTGCATCAACATTGTGGTAAAACAATTTGGGACAGTCCCTTCTATTCTAGCCAACTAAGAAATTATCGGACCAATCCTTCACTAAAGGAATTATCAAGTGCATGTTGTAATTCTAGCGATCCATTGGTAATTCCTGGTGCCTCCTATATCCATACATAAACTCATATTCCTACTTTGCAAAGACATAACAAATAATGCATGAAATAAGAAAGATAGAAGTAGAATGAGAAATGAGCTATACATATTTTGCTTACGATGTCATTGCTACTTATAAAAGACTTAGGTAGTAGGTGGCAACATGAAGTCATTGGTTCTTTGGTAGGTTGATGCCTAAGAATCACTCGGTTATAACCTTGGTCCTCAGGTAGGTCAACAACTATGAGAACTTTATCAACCTTTTAAACAATTGATGAATTTTCTTAGCTCTTTTATTTTATGTAAGGAATAATTGTTGATCTTATGAACTATGTACTAGTTAAAATCAAGACGATGCACCTTCACAACACAATCCATTATTACAAAGTCCATGAAAAGAAACCCCAATGGTTACCGTTTCACCTAAACGACAAGGAGAGCAAAGTATAGCCAATGCCACCTAGCTTATATCATAGTGATCCACAAATGGATCGTGAATCCTAAACGGTACAAGACATAGGAATGTAGGAGCTGAAATATTGGATTGAATGTTTTCTAATGACACAAGGGTGCTCATTCGTTGCAGACTGACGGTCACTATAACATTGTTTCAATATTGCACTACATAAACTCTTTTGGTTATAGAAGTCGTAGGCAAAGATGAGCATCAAACCTTGGTTGGCCTTGTGGTTAGTGCGCTGCAGGATGGGGAGGAGGTCGCGAGTTTGACCCCCCTTGGCTGCCTTTTTTTGTTTAAATTGAATTATTCCTTGTTGGCCCTCTTCTCAAAGTTTGGTAGGCTCATGTATTGTCTCTGCATGCGTAGTAGGCATGAAAATATACACGTAGACATGCCACGTAGACGGGTCTATCCAAATATGTCAATCGTGAACAAAAAATAGCAACAAAGAAGAGAATAAATAACTCTCGACATATAAGGCCTTCAACTTAGCATTGTCGCTTAATACTCCGTATCAGAATTACTAAACTGGAGAGAAGTATTAACATGGTAATCAGATTTTCACGAGAATATTCACATGACACTATATTAGTTCAAATTAAATGGCAACTTACGGCATACATATATTTTCATCCTAACGGGCTAAAACAAAACAAATATGGAGGATAGGACTAACAAGATCAACAAGCAACAACATCGCCTTATTTCGCATGCCCTCCTCTAAGTATCATCGCTATCTTGAACCAACCTCCTTCTACCCACTCTATTTTTTTTTGAAATGGGGTTAGGACCCCGGCCTCTGCATCCTAGGATGCACATGGCCTTTTTATTACAATGTTTCAAAATAAAAAAGTTTATAGTTCAAGGATCAGAGAGGGTTGATACAAATATCAACCATCGAAAGATAACAAAGTACTAAATAGACTAAACATCTTGAATTCTATTAACATGCCTCCAAGTAACCCAATAGAAAATATCTTGTGCAACCATCAACAGCCGGTTGCATCTAGAAATCATGCACTCCCGCTGATCCTCTGGGAGAAGAAAACACCTTACTGGAATCCAGTAAACAACCATATGGATAACCTGCAAGAATTAGTAGAATCGTTTATGTTAAAAACAATATTGTTCCTACAATTCCATATTGACCAACATAAAACAAAAATACCTCTGCATATTTTAGCTTTATTTTTCTTGTCGATACCATTCAGCCAATTTTAAAACATATTGGTGATGTTAGCTGGTGGTGGAATATTATATGTAGAAAATACAATCCTCCACACTAATCTTTTAGAAGGACAAGAAACAAAAAGATGTTCAACTGTTTTCATAGAGTTACAGAAAAAAACTTCTTACATCCATTCCAATTATGTTTAGCTAGATTACCATGTGCAAGTAATACTTTATTATTTAGTAACCACATAAAAATCTTAATCTTTAGTGATATTTTTAATTTCCAAATGTACTATTGAGGGAACATTTTTTTACCATTCATTAAATATGCATACATTGATTTGACCAAAAAATCACCTTATTTCCATATAAATTTACCAGGCTCGGTACTTAAACATACCTCCATCAAACGTTGGCATAAGTGTAACCACGAATTTTAATTATTACTAGTCAGAAGCCTCCTGAAACCAATGTTTAGAGGAACTGATGACAAAATATGTGCATCCAAAATATGTTTCCTTTGTATAGTCCTTTGTACAGTATTATACAAGGAAGGGTATTGTTGAGCTAACAATGTTAATCCTAACAACTCAACTTCCCAAAAACAAACCGCAGTACCATCACCAACTTTAAAAAGACCTTTGCTAAAGAATTCATCCTTAACTTTCATAAGAACTTTTTAGAAAGGTGAGTCTGTCGGTTTACTCTATTTCTAAGCAGAAGTTTTTTTAGACAAGTATTATTATGTAGCAACTCTTGCCACATACCCTATTCGTTTAGTAACTTAAACAACCATTTACTGAGTAAACATTTGTTCTTAATATCGAGTACTTCAATACCTAATCCACCATGGTCTTTAGGTCTATAGATGATGTTCCGTTTAGTGAGCCTATATTTACGCTTATTATCTTTACTTTGCCAGAAAAGTGTGATGCATAAAATTCAAGATGTTTTCTTACCCCAATAGGTATTTCTAAGAAAGACAACCTAAACATTCGCAAGCTAGTTAAGAAATTAGAAAATATCAAGCTACTCCTTCATCAAGAAAGGGAGTGCATGTTGTAAATCCGATAATTAGTAATTCCTGGTACCTTCTATGCTCATACATATGAAACTCATTACCCTAATGTGTCGAGAGACACTAAAGAATGCATGCAATGGGATGGGCAATTCCAAGACAAAAGTAAAATAGCTATTCATGATTTGCTTACGGAATCCTTGCTTCTTATAAAAAGACTTGGGTGTGTAGTAAGTGGTGACATGAAGTCATTGGCCCTTCGGTAGGTCAGCACCTAAGAATCACTTGGTTATGATCTTTGTCCACACTACGTCGTCATCTATGAGAACTTTATCAATCCTTTAAACAACATTGAATCTCCTAAACCTTTTTATTTTTTAAGAGGCAGAAATGTCAATGTTGTGAACTATATATATTCCAAGATTAAGATGATATACCTAGACAACACAATTCATTATTACATAGTTCACGAAAAGAAAGCCCAATGGTTCACTCTGTTCTAAGATACTACAGGGAAATTATAACCAATATTGTGAGTTTCTATATTGGCCAACAATAATTGGTTGGTAATCCTCCATGATCTGGGTCGATCTTTATTTGTTTGTCCTAGATCATGAATTGGGTTAACATTTGATTGAATTCACTTTTACATGTCTAGATCTCTAAATACAAATGAATTTTTGTCGGGGGGTTGACCTCGGGTAGGTCAAAGACGGGGCCAGCAGCGGTGCTAGCTGGAGTTATGATCCGGATGGGAAACTTCATCAACACGGGCGAGCGCGTTGTTTGTGGCTTGGTCCAGAGATTTGTTCTTTGCGACTATGTCAGCGACAACGCAGGGAGCTTCAAGGGGAAAGCTCCCCCGCGTAACGGTGTCTTCATCAGCCTGGGCGAGCACAAGGTCTACGTCGGCGTCGACATCACCGGCATTTACCCTCGCCAAGTTGTTGTTGCAGGAGAGCCACCTCTTAACGCAGCAAGCCGTCTGTCCAGAGCACGTCCTGCAGGAGACGTCGAGGTGATGGTTGCTGCCGGAGCGCAAGCTGGAGCAGCAGTAGCCAGGTCAAGCAGAGAACCCGCAACAGGCGTAAGGCACTTTCAGTGACGCGCCACAACCCACGAGGTAATCCCGCCAATGACCAACCCGACCGAGCTGCAGGACACCACCCCAAAGGCACCGAGAGTAAGAGGGCCACCTGGAAAGGCCAGAACATTCTTCGTGCAACCATAGAAAACTTGACTACACCTGTAGGCCGATACTTGATCCGCAAATGCTCAGCAGAGTTGTAAGAAACCAGCAAAAGGTGTTGGTAGAGGCCAAGAAAGTATCGGTTATGGGAGTCCTTGAACAGACCACGAGAGTATGCCAAAGCTAATAAGCTTGATATCGCACCCGAGCGGGTGGACGAATTAAGATTAAAGGGGAAGAACATCATGGATGATATTAACAAAGAGCATGAAGCTCACAGAGCAGAATCAGGTGATTTGGTCTTGCCGAGGTACAGTACCCCGGCGAAGAACCTGAGAGCGGCAAACGCCGCAGCATTGGAATTAGAGGGGTTGACCGAGGAAGCCCGGCAGAAACAGCAAGAAAGAGTGAATGAGCTGGTGCGCATCGCAAACCAGCAAAATGAGGAAATACTCAGAACAAACCCGGTGTAACACCCTCAGAATCGGATCTATGCAAGTTTAGCGAAAACCCGCCAAACCCGCATAGAAACGATTCAAAGGTGCCCACCAGGCACTTTCGTGCGGGTGGAAAACGAAGTAATAACATTACACAACAGTCCTCGATGGGACCCACAGAACAGATATATATAACATCGTCTCAAAGAGTCAAGAATACAGATATAATATTCAAAGATCCAAATCACCTTGAAAATGATAGAGCGTCCGACTACGGACAAGATGCAAATGGGGCTAAGAGCCCTGAAGAATAACCAATGGCGTCCATAACCCTGCCTGAGCCAAGACGGAAGGGTAACCCCGCTAACGACGCCGATCTCAAAACCCGCTTAAACAAAAGGTGCCGACAAAGGGCAAAGGAAAAAGAGGAGCATCGATCGATGCCAAGACACGGCGAGACTAGAATTCGGCGGTCCTCGCCACATAGGTATGGTGGATCAAGCAAGCAAGATGCACTAAACAACCTATAGAGACTCAATACCACTGGCGGCTATCAGAGAGGGATAATAAAGACCTACTCGGATCCAACCTAAATCTAACACCAAACAATCCCATCCTGGTATTTCCCCTCGAAGCCAAACGAGGAAGTCAACCGAGGAACTCACACCGTTGGCAGTTTTATTTATTCAGTTATCGTTGCAGTAATTACTAGTCAGGTATAGATAGTCATCCTGATAAAAGAAGCAGTGGGCACTTTTAATTAACCATTCCGTTGTAGTTGCAACACTTACTAGTCAGATACAATTAGCATGAGATAACCCAAAACCCAGCAGTTGTTGGTACTTTTATTTAGCCATTCCGTTGTAGTTGCCATACTTACTAGTCAGGTACAATGGTCGCAAGCGACACTCCAAACAAGCAATTGTGGGCAGTATTATTTAGCCATTCCGTTATAGTGAAGCTGATTACTAGTCATTATAAATTCAAATTTATAGTACTACTTTAGTTATGCTTGTCTATGGTCGAGATACTGTGCTCCAAGTCGTCCATAACCGCGGACACGGCTTTCAGAAAGTTTTACCCGGCCGGGGTGCACCAATAGCAACACACACTCGATCAACCTCGCAAAAACCAAATCAAAACCCAACGAGGCCTTCACGACAAAGCAATCACAGGATTCAGAATTATTTCAAGGGGCCACCCCATTAAGTAGACCCGCAACGAAGCCAGTTGACTCTGAGACGGACTCAAGGTTTGCGACAATGGTTGTAAACGACTGGGAACCCGAAAGTGTGGCTGGGCTTGTCGATACCGCGAAAACATTCCGCTTACCTAAACAGTACAGTGTGCTCCTCGCACAATCGTAAATAAACAGTAGCATGGCATAAGTACAGGATAGTAAATAAAACCTCAAACTAGTTTGTGGCCCCACGAAATAAGACTGAATCAAGCTCTGGCTCAGGGGGGTCCCATAATCCTCCCGGATGTGGATAGCGCGATAAATCAAGGAACAGGTATCAAGTACTCGGGGTCCTACGAGACACAAGTGGGCGTTCGGAAACCAAATATTATCTATCACCCACCGATGCCTCTGCTTACTTAAATTTTAGTTGTTAAACAGGAATTAAAGTGAACGATAAGTAAGACCATGATCATCTCCAACATCAACATGTGGCAAGGCTCCAACAACTGTGGCACTTGACAACACGCAACAGCACTTGAACAAGCGACTACGACGCGCAAGTCCAACTATCTACCAAACAACGGGGAATAGGATGTGTCCAGGGCAATATAAGGCTGCAAGGGATATCACGGGTACGAAAACTAGAGCATCGCAACACAGATAGCAATAGATCAACAGGAGGGAATAAATACTATAAAAGTAATATAGGTAGAAAGAGGGAGATGCTCGCCTGAAAACATTGTCGAAGGGTCAAGATCGGGTCGACACTCGCATCAACTCAACGGCCTTATTCGAGAAGAAGCAAAACACTAGAATAAACACCGGATGCAATATTTAATACAACGGTAGAAGATCGGCATGATGCATGTATGATGAAGGGCATGGCAAAGATGCGATGCAATTAGGTCATATTAAGCGGAACCGGGGTCCCGACAATTAGTTAGGTGGTTCCAGTTATTTAGCTACCCCGCAAATTAAATGTTGTAATAACAAGGCAAGAGAAGTTACCGGTTCGCTACACCAATTTAAATGAGGCCAATATAAGGCTAGATTTGCCCGCATATGGGCCCCATATTTAATTATTAGGTGAATCGGCATAAGGCCCCCAAACCACACAAATATGCATGCATGACCAATTAAAATGCGACAAGTTGTATTATATTATAAAATAGGGTTTCGGAAAGGGGTTCACACATGAGGGTTCGGCAGATCTTGGGGTTCCGGGGTTCGGGGTTGGTCTCAGGGTTCAGGGTTCGACGGATCTTTCTCGGACAACTGAGGTAGATCTTGGCGCATCCGCGGTCTTGAGCCCGTGACGGTCATGGCGTTCAAGGGGAGAACTTGGCGTTCCGGAACGAAGGACTTGGTTCGGTGTCGGGGGCATCGGATTCACCCTGGTTGCTGTCGTTCTTGTCGTGGTGAAGATCTTGTCGGGTCCGCGCCATCAAGTCGGTATAGGCGTCCGGGATGAAGTGCTTGACGTCGTTTGGTTTTATGTCGACGGTCTTGGTGTCCTCGAGACGAAGATCCTGGTGTGTCGAGGGTTCGATCTCGGGGATCGGTCTTCGGGGTTCGACGGGTGCCTTGGCGTCCCATGTAGGCACCCTCGGTGCTCCGTGTCGAAGTCATCGGGGACATCCGGGTAGGAGATCATGGAGTTCCGAGGGGTTCGGGGGGGTCGGTGTCGGACTCCGGGAAGAAGAGCTTGGCGGTTGCTAGATAAATCCTCGCATGTGTCCCAAACGATCTGTGCATCACCGTCTTAGTTTTTGTCTGAAAACTCCACACATGGACACGACCTTGCCATCAACCGAGAACCACCAAACTCTTCACTTCATCTATCGATGCATTCCACTGCAGGGGCAACTGCCCCCTTGCGCCTTGGGCTCTGCGTGCCAGGAGGTCTCCACCTACCAAGCAGCAGAGAAAACACGCGGCGAGCGACACTGGAGGTGGCAGGGAGTGGCGCGCCGGCGCATGGGACAAGGAAGGGAGGCGACTCGGCTCGGCCTCGCGGACTAACGTGGCGAACGGCGGGCTCCTGAAGACGGGGACGTCGGGTGGAGGCGGGGCCGACCTGGGGCGGCCAGAACTCGAGGTGGGGAGAGGGCACGAGGCACGCGGCGGCGCTGGCACCGGAGGCCGGCAGGCTGCTGGCGGAGGAGGCTCGGCCTGGAGGGCGGCGCGCATGGGAGGCGGAGAGGCGGGTCCGGTGCAGCGCGAGCCGGAGGAAGCAGTGGCGGCGGAGTGGAGGAGGATGCGGGCGGCGAGGACAGGAGGTTGTGAGCTGCGGGCGTGACGCGAGCAGAGGCGGCGGCGGAGGTCGGGAGGCGCTGGGCGGCAGTGGCTCGGAAGAGGGCCGGGCGTCCTGGCGCGGGCTCGGCCGAGCGGACGCGGCCGTCGACGGCGGTGCGACCAAGCTGGAGGAGGCGGCGCTCAGGGTTGGGGAGGATCGAGAGAGGGGAGCAGGGCGCGGGCGGCGGCGGTCTCGCGAGGTGGGGGCAGCGAGCGCTGGGTAGCAGAGAGGCGGAGAGAGGAGGTCGGGGATCCACGGCGAGCTCGCGCAGAGAGAGAGGGAGATGAGGGCGGGTGCGCGTTGCGTGCTGGGTGCGTCGCGTGTGTGTGGTGGTGTGATGTTGTGTGGGTGCTAGGCAGGGGTATGTGCGTGTGTGGTACTGTGTGTGTTGCGTGCGTGTGTGTGTCCAGGGGGTGGCGGCGGGTGGTAGGGAGAGGGGGATTAGGGTTAGGTTTAGGTTAGGGTTTGTCTAGGTGGGGACTAGGGTTTTATTTTCTGGGTTGTAGGTGGGCTCCGGCTGGGCCTTTGGGCCTGGCCGGTTGTTTGCCTCCCCAGACAAAATAGATAGTTTTATTTATTTAGTTTATTTTAAATAGTCTTTTGTAAATAGTTTTTAGGCAAACCGAGTTATCCGGAACACCAGAGTTTTGATTTAAAATAAAGAGGAAGGTAATTTAGAAAATGAAGATAAGATTTTTAGCAAAGTGCTTTAGTGCTGAAAATATGCATGATGTCATGATGATGCAATGCACAAAACAACGCGATTTTCTAGTAGTGGTTTTGCGGGATGCCACACCCGGCGAGGCCAGGGGCCTCGCGGATGGTTCACTCGGCAGGGGCAGCACCTGCCTTATCCGCAGCAACAGCATCTTCACCCGGAAATAATGCGTGAAGGGACAAAGCAGTAACCTCAGGGAAGAGGAACAAACAAATTGTTCCATATGATCCGGCAATGGCTGGAAAGGCAAATGAGAACAGAGGCAATGCAAGCCGAGGTAACAGTGGGGAGAGAAACCACGGCCGTGTGGAAAAAGACAGCGGAGGCCGAGGCAATGGAGATCTCGGTAGAAGAGATCCCGCGAGAGGTAATCATGAAAACGAGACCCCTGCCGAAGTAAGGAGAGAGCTACCGCTCAACCCACAGCCAAGGCATGAACCTCGGCAGGAAAGAGAAGCGAGACCAGCTCGCCATAATCAAGTGAATGAGAGGTACAACGATGGTTATTCCGAGGTGGAATATGCGATCCATGGTGGAAATAACCACTATGGGATGCGTGATGCATCAGTCAGAGATTTGCCATCAAATGATGCAAGAGTGAAGCTGGACAAGCTATACCGTCGAGTTGTTGGAAGAACAGGTCCACCAGACCGACTTGTTTTGGACCACGGATCATGGGCGAACCACCCGTGCCAAACTTTCAGCTAGCGAGAGGCACAAAACGCATAATGGGAGTACCAAGCCACAAGACCGGTTGATTGACTATGCCACCTTTGTGAAGATAGCGGTGGGAACTTAAGATGGGCAATCGTATGTCCCGCAAATGTTGGAAGGACCGGCTAGGGTATGGCTGAATAATCTACCAAGAAAAGGTATCAGCTGTTGGTTAGATTTTGAAGAAATGTTCACAACTTTACCAAAGACATACAAGAGGCCAAACAGGCGCAAGCAGTTAGCCATGTGCAAGCAGAGGCCGAATGAGACAGATAGAGAGTTTTTAACTCGATGGTGCAACTTGAGAAACTCATGTGAAGGGGTAATAGAATCGCAAGCAATAGCTTGGTTCGCGCAAGGCTGCCGTTATGGCAGCGTGTTGTGGCAACGCCTGCAAAGAGATATACCGACCACACTGGCAGAAACTATCAGAATAGCAGACTCCTATGCATTAGGGGACCCAACGCAACCGGAATTAATGTCGGCAGATCATCGCGAGCAACAGGACCATTATGCAAGAGAATTGGCCGGGTCATCCAGGCGCGATTTCAGAGGAAGAAGAAGAGAGGAGTGGCCGGATTATAGATATAATTCGGCCCAAGTGGCAGCGGTAGCACAAGATCCCCGAGTCATGGAGCAACTCAACGGCAGAAGAATGGACCTCAGCAGTGGACACCAAAGAATGAAGGAAAAAGGCAGTGGACCGCAGAGCAAAAGAAGCGAAAGGTGAGAGGAAATACACGTTCAATCCATGTTAGATCACCGTGCAAATTTCACATCAAACCCATCCGCACCAGCCAATCATACGACCCGCCAATGTGCATGGATGAAAATGCAATGGGGAACCCCGGAGTTCAGAAGCGCCCATCAAGTACATCGCCAGATCAACCGCAATTAATCGGAGCAAATACACAGCAATCGATGTCGCCTCCCCCCGAGGTATGATAACTCGGATCGGAGGGATGCAGTACATCAAGTAATGAACCAAGTCCAGGATGGAAGGACGAATCCGGCAAATACTAGACGTAATGATTACAGAGAACATCACCAGTCTTATTGCGTGTTCACGACGGAACAGCAAGACAAGCAGAGTGTGCAGCGCCGGCATATGGAAGTAAATGCGATTATGCTTAGTACCAAGATATGTGCCATGGTCTGATCAGGAGGTGACCTGGAGCATAAAGGACCACCCCAGAATAATGCCGAGTCCAGGATCATATGCACTCGTGTTGGATCCGACATTCGTTGGACCAAGCATCAATGTGAAATTTTCAAAAGTACTCATTAACAATGGAAGCAGTATCAACATCATGTACAAAGATACCATGCATAAACTCGAATATCGCAGAACATCGCAATCCACGAGAACCACTTTCCATGGGATAGTGCCGGGCTTTCATGCGAGCCCATCGGTAAAGTCCGAGTGGACGTGTTATTCGACGAGATAATCGCAGAAAGTAAAACTTAGAATTTGAAGTAGTAGATCCGGAAAGTTGTTATCATGTTCTACTCGGACGGCCGTGATCGCCAAATTCATGAGCATTGTCATATAAATTATCTGAAGATGAAGCTACCGGACCACAAGGAGTAATAACGAGGGATTACAAGAAGTCAATGGGTGCCTCACGGGTCAAATTTGGGAGTCATTAGTTATAGCAAGAGAAAAGAGAAGGATTCAAGAAGTAGCAGCCTCGCTCGATCGGCACGGTGAACATGCCGGCCAACCCATGGCGTGTCTCTTTTCACCGACTAAAGAGACGAAGAAATTTCAGATTGATGAGCAATTCCCGAGCGCGTCGTTACTATTGGTGCAGCCGACGCTGAATAGGAAAGCAAGCTCACCAACTTCCTCCGTGAGAATCGGGACATATTTGCATGGTCAACTCAAGATCCGCAAGGTGTTCCGAGGAGTTGGTGAGCACTCTTTGAACGTAAGGCCAGAGCAAGGCCGGTGAAGCAACCTCTCCGCTTCGTAGAAGAGGAGAAAAGTAATAGGAGATGAAATAGCTCGGCTCCTCGCCGGGTTCATCATGGAGGTGTTATACCCGGATTGGTTATCGAATCCGGTGCTAGTAGAAAAGAAGAAAGATGATCCCAATGTAGCCATTGTATGGCGAATGTATCGATTACACCAACTTTGAACAAGGCGTGTCCAAAAGATCCTTTTCGTTGCCTAGAATAGACCAAGTCATTGACTCGACCGCTGGTTGTGAGCTATTATCATTTGTAGACGCGTATTCGGTTCCAGGATACCGTTAAATCCGCCGATCAAATAAAGATCGCATTTATTACCCGTGCGGCTTATTGTTATCGCACAATGCTATTCGGCCTGCGAAATGCAGGAGCGACATATCAGAGATGCATGCAAAAATGCCTGCATGATCAGATAGGAAAAAATGTACAAGTATATGTAGATGACGTGGTCATCAAAACTAAGGAAAGCAAAACATTACTAGAAGATATACGGCAGACTTTTGCGAACCTGAGAAGGTTCCGAATGAAGCTTAATACAGAGAAATGCACATTTGGCGTGCCGTCAGGAAAATTACTCGGTTTCCTTGTATCTAGCCGAGGTATCGAGGCTAATCCAACAAAGATAAAAGCAGTAGAAAGAATGGAATTGCCAAAATGTTTGAATGACGTACAAAAATTCACGGGCTGTCTGGCCTCGCTTAGTCGATTTGTATGTCGGCTGGGAGAGAAGGCACTGCCGCTCTATTAGCTGATGAAGAAATCAGATAAATTCATTTGGACTCCACAAGCAGACTTCGCATTTCGTGAGTTGAAAAAGATGTTGATTACGGCACCCATTTTGGCTTCTCCATTATCAAAAGAGCCTATGTTACTCTATGTAGCGGCTACCAACCGAGTAGTGAGTACTGTAGTCGTAGTGGAACGACTTGAAGATGGTAAGTCGATTCAGAGGCCGGTGTATTATCTAAGTGAGGTGTTATCCACTTCAAAGCAGAATTACCCGCATTATCAGAAGATGGCTTATGGAGTATATATGTCGGCGAAAAAGCTTAAACATTACTTCGAAGAGCATCCCATCAAAGTAATCCGTGAGGCACCCATAGCCGACATATTGAGCAACAAAGACGCAAGTGGCCGAATAGCAAAATGGGCGATCGAGTTATCACCATACGCTCCACAATTTGATAGAAGAGATGCAATCAAATCTCAGTCATTTGACTTTCTCGTGGACTGGGCCGAGGTGCAGTATGAGCCACCATTGCCAGATCCAAATTACTGAACTATGCATTTCGATGGTTCCAAACTAAGGAATGGTTTGGGAGCGGGAATAGTGTTAACCTCGCCTAAAAAAGACCAACTGAAATATGTATTACAAATACATTTTGCTGCGTCCAACAATGTAGCCGAGTATGAAGCGCTAGTCCATGGATTGAAAGTAGCAAAAGAAATTGGCATACGCCGAATCTTATGCTATGGTGACTCGGATCTAGTAGTACAGCAAGTATCAGGCAGTTGGGACGCATTATATGCTAATATGACTTTATACAGGTTTCACGTGCAAAAGATTAGTGGATACTTTGAAGGATGTGAATTTCACCACATACCTCGGGCAGAAAATGATGCCGCAGACACATTGTCAAAATTAGGATCAACCCGGCAATCAATTCCTCCAGGTATTGCCCTGGAGCACTGTGGCATCCCGCAAAACCACTACTAGAAAATCGCGTTGTTTTGTGCATTGCATCGTCATCATCATGCATTTGTTTGTCCGAAACTATTTTCCAATAAGCCTATTTTTGTTTTCTAAAAATGCCCTTCTCTTATTTCAAAATAAGTCTTATAATTACCTGTCAAATTATTGCCTACAAGTTATTTGCTAAAAAGATTTGAAACAAAAACAACACCGTAAATATTTACAAACTAACACAAAGCCCCAAACTCTAAATCCTATATCTACCCAATCCTAGTCTACCCACCAATCCCCCCCCTCCACCTCACCTTCCCCTCCACCTCATCTCTCCTCCGCCACCTCATCAATCCTTGATCCAGCCCCCCTCTCCTTCTCTCACCCCAGTCCCATCTACCCATCTCTCTCCTCTCTCCCTTACAGCCTGGCCCCACCTGCCACCTCACCCCAACTCCTCCTCTCTCCACTCAACCCCTTGGACCCGGTCCACCCCACCCCTCCGCCCCAAAGACTGACCCCACGCGGCCCCACACACCATCTTGACCGTCCCTCACCTCCCTGCCTGGCTCCTCCTCTCCTCACCGGCCGCCCCGGCCCCGCCTCACCGGCTTCTCCTCCCGGCGCCTCCCTCGGCCGCCTCCTCATCCCGTCTGCCTCTCCCACCTCACCGCCCGCATCCTCCTCCTGCGCCCGGCCGCTCCCTCCCAGGCTCGCGAGCCCCGTCTCCCTCCTTCCGTCGCCTCCCTTGCCCCCGGCGGCCTCACGCCGCCGGACCTCCCTCGCCCGCGGCTGCTCCCCGCCTCCGCCGTGGGGCCTCCTCCCCGCGTCTCCCGCCGTTCTCCCTGCGGCCCGAGCTCCCTGGCGCCTCCGCCCGGCCTCCCCATTCCCTCTGCCTCTCCGGCCTCCGCCGCCCTCCTCTCGTGGCGTCGCCGTCCACTCGCCTGGCGGCAGCCTCCCTGAGCATCCCCGCTCCCGCTCGCCGCCGTCGGCCTCACCGCCCGCCACCACGACTCCTCCTCGGCCGGCGCCGCTTCGGTCTTCCTCCTCGCCAAGCTCGCCAGGCCGCCTTCTCCAGGCCGGAGGCGACCCTCCTCCCCATCTCCGGCGGGTCTCGCGGCCACCGTCGTCGCCTACCGCTGCCGCAGCGTGTCCTCGACAAGTTCTTGCGTGGTGCGCTCAGGATATCGCCAAGTTCACCATCGATCTCAAAGACGAGAACCGCAACAAAATCTTCATCGTGTACTTCAAGGACTCCCTCACGAATCCGATGACCGAGGACCCGAAGACTCCGAGCCCTCCATCATGGATCCGGTGATGCGGAACACCAAGTTTTCCTCCCCGGAACCGCCATGACATCCGTCATGGATCCGGTGCCCGAGAACACGGAACGACAAGATCGCCACACGGACGCGAACCCCAAGACCCTGAGGCCCCGAACCGAAGACCGATCCGAAGCGCCAAGGCCTCCGACAGGGAACCGACCAGTTCGCCGAGAACCACATCCGAACCTGAAGAACGCCAAGATCGCCACCAGAACGACAAGCACTTCACCGCGATACGCCAAGTCCTTCGTCCCGGAACGCCAAGACCGACCAGATACGCGTGCCCGACAAGATCGCCACCGACCAGGGCGAGTCCGATGCGCCCCGGCGCCGAACCAAGTCCTGCTTCCCGGATGCGACAAGATCTACCCCAGTAATCCGAGAACGCTCCCGCCGAGACCGAACCCTAGATCCGAACCCTGAGACCGACCCCGAACCCCGAACCCCCCGGACCAAGATCGCCGAACCCTAATGTGTGAACCCCTTCCCGAAACCCTATTTTATAATATTTTACAACTTGTCGCATATTAATTGTTCATGCATGCATACCTGTCTGTGGTTTGGGGGCCTTATGTCGAATCACCTTATAATTAAATATGGGGCCCATATGCGGGCAAATCTAGTCTCATATTGGCCTCATTTAAATTTGTGTAGCGAACCGGTAACTCATCTTGCCTTGTTAATACAACATTTAATTTGCGGGGTAGTGAAATAACTTGAACCATTTAAATAAATGTCGGGACCCCGGTTCCACTTAATATGACCTAATTGCATCGCATCTTTGCCATGCCATGCATCATATCATAAGCATGCCCGATCTTTTGCCGTAGTATTAAATATTGCATCCGGTGTTCCTTCTAGTGTTTTGATTCTTCGCGGATAAGGTCGTTGAGTTGATGTGAGCTTCGCCCCGATCTTCGGAAGAACCTTCGGCAATGTTTTTCAGGCGAGCATCTTCCCCCTTTCTACCTATCTTACTTTTATAGTATTTACTCCCTCCTGTTGATCTATTGCTATCTGTGTTGCGATGCTCTAGTTTTCGTACCCGTGATATCCCTTGCAGCCTTATATTGCCTTGGACACCTCCTATTACCTGTTGTGTGGTAGGTAGTTGGACCTGCGCGTCGTAGTCGCTTGCTCAAGTGCTGTTGCGTGTCGTCAAGTGCCACAGTTGTTGGTGTATTGCCGCATGTTTGATGTTGGAGATGATCATGGCTTTACTTATCGTTCACTTTAATTCCTGTTTAAACAACTAAAATTGAAGTAAGTAAGCAGAGGCACAGGTGGGCAATAGATATTATTTGGTTGTTAACCGTCCACTTGTGTCCCGTAGGACCCCGAGTGCTTGATACCTGTTCCTTGATTTATCGCGCTATCCACATCCGGGAGGATTATGGGACCCCCCTGAGCCAGAGCTTGATTCATTCTTATTTCTTGGGGCCACAAACTAGTTTGAGGTTTTACGATCCTGTACTTATGCCATGCTTTACTGCTTTATTACGATTGTGCGAGGAGCACACTGTAATGTTTAGGTAAGCGGAATGTTTTCGCGGTATCGACAAGCCCAGTTTTGGGTTCCCAGTCGTTTACAGCCATTGTCGCAAACCTTGAGTCCGTCTCGGAGTCAGCTGGCTTCGTTGCGGGTCTACTCAATGGGGTGGCCCCCTGAAATAATTCTGAATCCTGTGATTGCTTTGTCGTGAAAGCCTCATTGGGTTTTGATTTGGTTTTTCCGAGGTTGATCGAGTGTGTGTTGCTATTGGTGCACCCCGGCCGGGTAAAACTTTCTGAAAGCCGTGTCCGCGGTTATGGACGACTTGGAGCATAGTATCTCGATCATAGACAACTATAACTAAAGTAGTGCTATAAATTTGACTTTATAATGACTAGTAATCAGCTTCACTATAATGGAATGGCTAAATAAAACTGCCAACAATTGCTTGCTTGGTTTGTCGCTTGCGACAATTGTATCTGACTAGTAAGTATTGCAACTACAACGGAATGGCTAATAAAAGTACCAACAACTCCTGGGTTTTGGGTTATCTCATGCCAATTGTATCTGACTAGTAAGTGTTGCAACTACAACGGAATGCTTAAATAAAAGTGACCACTGCTTATCTTATCAGGATGACTATCTCTACCTGACTAGTAATTGCTGCAACGATAACTGAATAAATAAAACTGCCAACTGTGTGAGTTCCTCGGTTGACTTCCTCGATTGGTCTCGAGGGGGAAACACCAGGATGGGTTTGTTTGATGGTTGCATCAGGTTGGTTCCGAATAGGTCTTTCTCACCCCTCTCTGATAGCCGCCAGTTGTATCGAGTCTCTATAGGTTGTTTAGTGCATCTTTGCCGTGCTTCTGATCCACCATACCTATGTAGGCGAGGACCCGAATTCTAGCCTCGCCGTGCATCGGCCTCAAGATCTTGGGCTCCTCTTTTCCTCTGCCCTTTGCGGCACCCCTTTGTCTAAGCAGGTTTTGAGATCGACGTCGTTAGCGGGTTACCCTTCGGCTTGGCACAGGCGGGGTTATGGACGCCATTGGTTATTCTTCAGGGCTCTTAGCCCCATTTGCATCTTGTCCGTAGCCGGATGCTGTATCATTTTCAAGGTGATTTGGATCTTTGTATATTATATCTGTATTCTTGACTCATGGAGTCGTGTTGTATAAATATCTGTTCTATGGGTCCCATCGAGGACTGTTGTGTAATGTTATTACTTCGTTTTCCACCCGCACGAAAGTGCCTGGTGGGCACCTTTGAATCGTTTCTATGCGGGTTTGGCGGGTTTCGCAAAAACTTGCATAGGGCCGATTCTGAGGGTGTTACAAGCACCTCAGGAAACCATCAATAATCCCATCACCAGAATCCGAATCTATCTTTATCCCAGCAAATTCCGCAGAAGATCACACGCCAATGGAGGTAGATCCGCAGTATAACTCGGAACCCCCCAAGAGGAGGATAGCCGAGGTAAGCGCAATCATGGGAAAAGCCGAGATATATATGTCGGCAGAGAACATGGAGATAGACAGTGATATCACATCAGAAAAAGTCACACCGTTATGGGCGCAACCCATATTTTCTTACCTAAAAGACGCGATGTTGCCGAGTAATGAGGTATTAGCTAGACAAACAATAAGGAGAGCAAAAGCTTATACAATCATAAACAATGAGCTATATAAAAGGAGCGTCACAGACGTGTTGCATAAGTGTGTAAGTTCGGCAGAAGGTCAGGAGATCCTTCTAGACATACACCAAGGAGAATGTGGGCACCATGCCTCATCTCGTGCCTTAGTAGCCAAAGCATTCAGGCATGGATTTTATTGGCCGACGGCATTGAAAGAAGCAAAAGAATTGGTTAAGAAATGCAATGGATGTCAGAGATACGCAACCAAAATACATATGCCATCAGCCGAGTTAAAAACAATACCGATCACTTGGCCATTTTATGTATGGGGTTTAGATATGGTTGTTGGAGATATGCCCTAGAGGCAATAATAAATGTAGTTATTATTATATCTTTGTGTTTATGATAAATGTTTACATTCATGCTATAATAGTATTAACAAGGAAACATTGATACTTGTGTGTTTTGTAAACTTAATTTGAAGTCCCTAGTATAGCCTCTATACTTCACTAGCTTGTTGGTTGATTAATGATTGTGGTTTCCCTATCATGAACATTGAGATGTTATCAACAACAAGATCATATCGTTAGGAGAATGATATGGTGGACATACTCCTATAGATAAGCGTAGCATAAAGATCAAGTCATTTCATTAGTTCAATTGCTATATGCTTTCTGATACATAGTAACCTAATTCCTTCGACCATGAGATCATGCATATCACCTTTACGGATGGATGCTTTGATGACATCAAACACCACACCGTAATCGGGTGGCTATAAAGGTGGCATTAAGTGTTCGGAAAGTATTGGTTGAAACACATGGATCAAGAGTGGGATTTGTCCATCCACATGACGGATAGATATACTGGGCCCTCTCGGTGGAATGTCATCCAATTAGCTTGCAAGCATGTGACTTGGTCACAAGGGATCACATATCACGAACGAGAAAAGAGTACTTATCGATGTGAGGTTGAACTAGGTATGCAGAGATACCGACGATCATAACCTCGGTAAGTAACATATCGTGAGACAAAGGGAAATTGGTATCGTATGTAAGTGGTTCATTCGATCGCAAAGTAATCGAGAAATATGTGGAGCCATATGAATTTCCAGATTCCTCTATTGGTTATTGTTCGGAGAAGTGTCTCGATCATGTCCGCATAATTCACGAACCGTAGGGAGACACACTTAAGGATTCGACGTTGTTTGAGTAGTTATGGTATTATGAGAAAGAGACCGAATGTTGTTGAGTCTCGGATGGGATCCGGGATATCACGAGGTGATCCGGAATGGTCCGGAGAATAAGATTCATATAAGGAAAGTCCGTTTGAGTTCGGGAATGATTAGATGTTTTCATCGGAATGTTCTAGAAGGTTCGGATTGTCCCAGACTCGGGGAAGGGTACATGAATGTGTCATTGCTCATTGAATGATTGCATCATGTACTAAGTGTTCTTGCTGTCCCAAATAAAGGATTAAATTGAATCCTAAAACAGAAAAGTCAAATGTCCAGTTTGAAAGTCAAACCGCCAAAACAAGAAACTGTGGGAAACAAGCAAGAGGAGTTGGAACCAACTTTGGAGGAGGAGTTGGACTCCTCCAGGCGGCCAGCCCTAGGCGAGTTGGGAGGGACTCCCTCCCTCCTG
Organism: Avena longiglumis; assembly: GCA_030063025.1. Taxonomy (NCBI): domain Eukaryota; kingdom Viridiplantae; phylum Streptophyta; class Magnoliopsida; order Poales; family Poaceae; genus Avena; species Avena longiglumis. The sequence goes on from CP125975.1 coordinate 479,542,285, forward strand.
GCCAAGGACCCCTCCCATATAAGGAGGCGGGGCTCCTCCCATGGACACATAACTTTCTACTCTAGATCTCGGTTTAGAGCCGTTTTGGTTTAGAGCTTCTAATTGCTTTAGCCAGCGGTTTAGAGCCTTCTAATTGGTGTGTCTAATTACTAGACCACTAATAGCCTCTCATAAGCTCCACCATACTACTTGCCGGCAAGCGAAGCCTGCGGGATCTCCTCTACTTAGGTACCACGCCGTTGTCTTGCCGGAATCGCGAGAGAGTGCTACAACCTCCATTTTCTTTGGAACAAGGAGAGGAAGGTCTTCGAAAATCCGAGCGTGACCGATTGCGGGGCGCTGCAGGAACGTATTTGGAAGGATCGTCTACGATCTTGAGATCGGGAAGAGTACGACTACATCACCCGAGAATCCGCTCTCGTTAAACGCTTTGGAATCTTCGAGGGTAAGTTATACCATCGACTCGTTGCTACAATCTAGTAGATAGATCTTGGCTTGTTTGTTTGTATGCGATAGAAAATTTTTGTTTTCCATGCTACGAACCCCTATGGTATCGAGCCGTGTCTATATGTAGATCTATTACGAGTAGAACACAATGGTCATTGTGGGCGTTGATGCTTTATTGTAGATTGCTTTTGTGTACTTTGCATCTTGCGGTATGTTGGGATGAAGCGGCCGGGCTAACCTTACATGACATCGTTCATGAGACTTGCTCCACGCTTGACATGTAACTTGTATTGCATAAGTGGCTTTATGGTGCATGTTTCTCCTAGCATAGTTAAGATCCAATTTACAACGGGTGATCAACAATGCTAGTATCAATGTTGTGGTTCTTGTTCGTAAGTTAGAACGACACTTATTGAAAGCCCCAAACCACGTAAAATATGCAAAGAAAGTAGAAGCGTCTAACTTTGTTTTGCGGTGTCTGATGATGTGATATGGCCATGATTGTGATTATATTTGATGTATGCAATGTTCCTTATTGTAAGTCGACAACGGCGAGCCATATGGTTGTCTTTAATTTATGTTAAGACCCGCGTGTCTATTCAAAGTAGTTGTAATAGTTGAAGCCGGTGGACGACAACCATGGAGAAGCGTCATTGACCTTGATGCAATGCCGGTGATGATGGAGATCATGTTCGTGCTTGAAGATGGAGATCGGAGGCACGAAGAAGAAAGGCCATATCATATCACATATATATTGAATTGCATGTGATGTTAATCCTTTATGCATCTTGTATTGCTTAGTAGACGACGGTAGCATTATAAGATGATCCCTCATGCACATCAATTTCAAATCATAAAGTGTTCACCCTTAGTTAGCACCGTTGCTAAAGCTTGTTGTTTCGAAGCACCACGTGATGATCGGGTGTGCTAGATTCTGCAAGTGTATACGACGTGAGCAAGCCAGATTTGCTCATGCGGAAGCTAAGGTTTGATCTTGACGAGCCTAGCATGTACAGACATGGTCTCGGAACACGGATTACCGAAAGGTAAAGCATGAATCGTATAGTAGATATGATGAACATGATGATTGTTCGCCATTGAAACTATATCAACTCTCGTGATGATCGGTGTTGATGTGGTGGATTTGGTTCGTGTGATCACTAAAACAATGTGAGGGATATTGTTTTGAGTGGGAGTTCACCTAGTTTAATTTCCTTAATTAATTTGAACTCAATTTGTCATAAAGTTAGTCTAAACTATTGCAAATATGTTGTAGATCAATGGCAGCCCCTACCATCAATTTTAATGCGTTCCTAGAGAAAGAAAAGTTGAAAAACAATGGAAGCAACTTCGAGGATTGGTTCCGCAATTTGAGGATTGTCCTCACAGCTGGTAATTTGACCTATGTCTTTGGATGCACATTGGGTGACCCACTGCGGTGATGCTTCCGATGAAGTAAAGAATGTTTACCTCGCTCGGAAGAATCGTACTCCATAGTTCGATGTGCTATCTTGTATGGTTTAGAATCGGAGCTTGAGAAAAGGTTTGAAGAGTCGAGACCCATATGATATTGTCGAGGATCTCAAATTGATTTTTGAGACTCATGCGGCAATTGAAAGCTATGAGGCTTGAAAAGTTCTTTAAGCGCAAGATGGAAGAGGGCTCCGCTGGTGAGCATGTGCTTAAGATGTCGGGCACGCAAACAAACTTCAAAGCTTGGGTATAGTGATTCCTAATGCTTTGGGGATTTACCGTGTCCTCCAATCACTACCACCAAGTTACAAGAACTTTGTGATGAACTACAACATGCGAACATGAACAAGACGTTGCGAACTCTTTGCCATGTTGAAATCTGAAGTGGAGATCAAGAAAGAGCACCAAGTGTTGTTGGTCAATAAGACCACCAAATTCAAGAAAGGCAAGTCTAAGAAAAGGGACACTTCAAGAAGGGTGGTAAGAAAGCTACCACGACGAAGAAGACCAAGGCTGGACCTAAGCCCGAAACCGAGTGCTTTCTGCAAGGGAGAAGGTCCTTTGAGCGGAATTGCCCAAAGTACTTGGCGGATCAGAACGGCAACATCAAGAAGAAAGGTATATCGATATACATGTTATTGATGTGTATCTCATTAGTACCGTAGTAGTGCTCGGGTATTTGATCTTGGTTCGGTTGCTCATATTTGTAACTCAAACAGGTCTGCAGAATAAGCGGAAGCTAGCGAAGAACGAGGTGACGATGCGGCGTGGGAAAGCGGATCAAAGGTTGATGTGATCGCGGTGACGCTACCCCTTCATCTACCATCGGGATTAGTTTTATACTTAAATAATTGTTATTTGGTGCTGCGTTGAGCATGAACATTATATCGGGATCTTGTTTATTGCGAGGCGGTTACTTGTTTAAATCGAGAATAATGGTTGTTCTATTTATATGAGTAATATGTTTTATGCACATGCACCTTTGATAGATGGTCTATTCTTATTGAATCTCGATAGTGGAAATACACATATCAACAACATTGAGGCTAAGCGTTTGAAATCAGCGATAATTCGACCTATATGTGGCATCGTCTTGGTCACATCGAGTGAAACGTATGAAGAAACTCCATTCGATGGACTTCTTGAATCACTTGATTTTGAATCACTTGAAAGATGCGAAGCATGTCGATGGGAAAAATGATTAAGACTCCATTTTACGGTATGATGGAGCGAGCTACGGACTTATTGGAAATCATACATACCGATGTGTGTGGTCCAATGAGTGTAGCGTCATGTGATGGTTATCGTTATGTTCTTACCTTCACGGATGACTTGAGTAGATATGGATATATCTATTTCATGAAACATAAGTCCGAAACTTTCGAGAAGTTTAAGGAGTTTCAAAGTGAGGTAGAGAATCAACGTAACAAGAAGATTAAATTTCTACGTTCTGATCGTGGAGGTGAATATCTAAGTTACGAGTTTGGCGAGCATTTAAAGAAGTGCGGAATACTTTCACAATTGACACCCGGGAACACCACAACGTAATGGTGTGTCCGAACGTCATCGAACTCTCTTAGATATGGTTCGTTCTATGATGTCACTTACTGATTTACGCTATCATTTTGGGGTTATGCATTAGAAACAACCGCATTCACTTTAAATAGGGCACCGTCTAAATCCGTTGAAACGACACCGTATGAATTATGGTTTGGGAAGAAACCTAAATTGTCGTTCCTTAAAGTTTGGGGATGCGTAGCCTATGTCAAGAAGTTCTGCGGACAAGCTTGAACCCAAAGCGGAAAAATGTCTTCATAGGATACCGAAGGAAACTATTGGGTATACCTTCTATCATAGATCCGAGGCAAAACATTCGTTGTTAAGAATGGATCCTTTCTAGAAGAATTTCTCTCGAAAGAAGTGACTGGAAGGAAAGTAGAACTCGACGAGGTTGTTGAACCTTCTCTCGAAATTGCGAGTAGCGCAGACGGAAGAAGTTCTGTGGTGCACTGCGCAATAAGGGAGGAAGCTAATGATGATGATCATGAAACTTCGGTTGAAGTTGCTCTGAGCCTCGGAGGTCAACGAGAACTCGTACCACTCCAGTTGGTATGATTCCGTTATGAATGTCATGGTGGTGGACAACACCGATGACCCCGAGACATATGAGGAAGCAATGATGAGCCCAGATTCAATAAATGGCAAGAAGCCATGAAATCCGAGATTGGATCCATGTACGAAAACCAAGTATGGACTTTGGTGGACTTACCGGATGGCGGAAGGCTGTCGAGAACAAATGGATTTTCAAGAAGAAAGCAGATCTCGATGGTAATGTTATCGTCTATAAAGCTCGACTTGTCGCAAAAGGGTTTCGACAAATTCAAGGAGTTGACTACGATGAGACTTTCTCACCGATGGCGAAGCTAAAGTCTGTGAGGATTATGTTAGCAATCGCTGCATATTATGATTATGATATATGGCGGATGGATGTCAAACAGCATTCCTCAATGGAGACATTGATGAAGAGTTGTATATGATGCAACCCAAAGGTTTTGTCGATCCTATAGATGCTAACAAGGTATGCAAACTTCAACGGTCCATCTATGGATTGAAGCAAGCATCCGAAGTTGGAATCAACGTTTGATAAGGTAATCAAAAGTTTAGGTTTTATACAAACTTATGGATAAGCTTGTATTTACAAGAAAGTTAGTGGGAGCTCTGTAGCATTCTTAATACTGTATGTGGATGACATATTGTTTATTGGGAATGATGTAGACCTTCTTAATAGTGTCAAGGAATATTTGAATAATAGTTTTCAATGAAGGATCTTACAAGCAACTTACATATTAGGCATAAAGATTTATAGAGATAGATCGAAGCCAAATATCATTGTCACAAAGTACATATTTGGACAAAGTTCTAAAGAGATTTGGAATGGAAGAAAGCAAGAAAGGGTTCTTGCCCATGTTGCTCAATCGACCTTGAGTAAAACTCAAAGTCCGACATCGGCAGAAGATAGAGAAAGGATGAGTAAGACTCCTATGCCTCGACCATAGGATCTCTAATGTATGCCATGCTATGTACTAGACCCGACATTGCATATCCGTTAGTTTAACTAGCAGATATCAAAGTGATCCAGAGTGGATCATTGGACGTGATCAAAAACATCCTTAAGTACTTGAGAAGAACTAAGGATATGGTTCTTTCTTATGGAGGTGATGAACAGCTCGTTGTTAATGGTTACACCGATGCTAGTTGGAACACCGATCCGGTGATTCTAAATCACAATCCGGATACGTATTTATTTTGAATGGTGCAAAGATTAGGAGGAGTGCAAAGCAAAGCGTTGTGGCGAGATCTTCAACTGAATCGGAATACATGGTCGCCGGAGGCTTCACAAGAAGCGATATGGATGAAAGAGTTCATTACAGAGTGGGTGTGGTTCCAAGTGTGTTGGACCCAATGTCTATCTCTTGTGATAACATGGGCGCCATAGCCAATGCGCAGAACCAAGGTCACACAAGAAGTCAAGCATATCAAGCTGCGTTTTCACGCTATTCGAGAACATATCCGGGATGGGGATATAAAGATTTGCAAAGTACACACAGATCGAATGTGGCGGATCCGTTGACTAAACCTCTCCCGAGGGCAAAACATGACCAACACCAAACTGCCATGGGTGTTCGGTATATTACCATGTAATCTAGATTAGATGACTCTAGTGCAAGTGGGAGACTGTTGGAGATATGCCCTAGAGGCAATAATAAATGTAGTTATTATTATATCTTTGTGTTTATGATAAATGTTTACATTCATGCTATAATAGTATTAACAAGGAAACATTGATACTTGTGTGTTTTGTAAACTTAATTTGAAGTCCCTAGTATAGCCTCTATACTTCACTAGCTTGTTGGTTGATTAATGATTGTGGTTTCCCTATCATGAACATTGAGATGTTATCAACAACAAGATCATATCGTTAGGAGAATGATATGGTGGACATACTCCTATAGATAAGCGTAGCATAAAGATCAAGTCATTTCATTAGTTCAATTGCTATATGCTTTACGATACATAGTAACCTAATTCCTTCGACCATGAGATCATGCATATCACCTTTACCGGATGGATGCTTTGATGACATCAAACACCACACCGAATCGCGGGTGGCTATAAAGGTGGCATTAAGTGTTCGGAAAGTATTGGTTGAAACACATGGATCAAGAGTGGGATTTGTCCATCCACATGACGGATAGATATACTCTGGGCCCTCTCGGTGGAATGTCATCCAATTAGCTTGCAAGCATGTGACTTGGTCACAAGGGATCACATATCACGGAACGAAAAGAGTACTTATCGATGTGAGGTTGAACTAGGTATGCGAGATACCGAGCGATCATAACCTCGGGTAAGTAACATATCGTGAGACAAAGGGAAATTGGTATCGTATGTAAGTGGTTCATTCGATCGCAAAGTAATCGTAGAAATATGTGGGAGCCATATGAATTTCCAGATTCCTCTATTGGTTATTGTTCGGAGAAGTGTCTCGATCATGTCTGCATAATTCACGAACCGTAGGGAGACACACTTAAGGATTCGACGTTGTTTGAGTAGTTATGGTATTATGAGAAAGAGACCGAATGTTGTTCGTAGTCTCGGATGGGATCTGGGATATCACGAGGTGATCCGGAATGGTCCGGAGAATAAGATTCATATAAGGAAAGTCCCGTTTCGGAGTTCGGGAATGATTCCGATGTTTTCATCGGGAATGTTCTAGAAGGTTCCGGATTGTCCGGCACTCCGGGGGAGAAGGGTACATGAATGTGTCATTGCTCATTGAATGATTGCATCATGTACTAAGTGTTCTTGCTGTCCCAAATAAAGGATTAAATTGAATCCTAAAACAGAAAAGTCAAATGTCCAGTTTGAAAGTCAAACTGCCAAAACAAGAAACTATGGGAAACAAGCAAGAGGAGTTGGAACCAACCTGGAGGAGGAGTTGGACTCCTCCAGGGCGCCAGCCCTAGGCCGAGTTGGGAGGGACTCCTCCCTCCCAGCGCCAAGGACCCCTCCCATATAAGGAGGGACAGGCTCCTCCCATGGACACATAACTTTCTACTCTAGATCTCGGTTTAGAGCCGTTTTGGTTTAGAGCTTCTAATTGCTTTAGCCGCGGTTTAGAGCCTTCTAATTGGTTTAGATCCTTCTAATTGGTGTGTCTAATTACTAGACCACTAATAGCCTCTCTCATAAGCTCCACCATACTGCACCGGCTTAAGGCGAAGCCTGCGGGATCTCCCTCTACTTAGGTACCCTGCCGTTGTCTTCGGAATCGCGAGGAGAGTGCTACAACCTCCATTTTCTTGGAACAAGGAGAGGAAGGTCTTCGTCAGTAATTTAACGTGTGACCGATCTGGGAGCTCTGCCGGGCATACCTGGAAGGATCGTCTACACGATCTTGAGATCGGGAAGAGTACGACTACATCACCCACGAGAATCCGCTCTCGTTAAACGCTTTGGAATCTTCGAGGGTAAGTTATACCATCAACTCGTTGCTACAATCTAGTAGATAGATCTTGGCTTGTTTGTTTGTATGCGATAGAAAATTTTTGTTTTCCATGCTACGAACCCCTACAATGGTGGGACCATTCAAGCCGGCAAGAGGAGGAATGACCCACATATTGGTTATGGTGGACAAGTTCACAAAATGGATTGAGGTGAAACCAATAAAAAAGTGCGATGGGTCCACGGCAGTGAAATTTCTCAAGAATATTATATTAAGATATGGGTATCCGCAAAGTATTATTACAGATAATGGCACAAACTTTGCAGAAGGAGCTTTCGCCAGATTTTGCCGAGAGAAGCACATAAGACTAGATATTGCCTCTGTGGCTCACCCAGCATCCAATGGGCAAGTGGAAAGGTCTAATGGACTGGTGTTAACAGGAATAAAACCACGACTTGTCGAACCATTGCAAAGGTCGGCAGAATGTTGGATTGAGGAACTCCCAGCCGTACTGTGGAGCCTTAGGACTACTCCAAATAGATCAACAGGTTATACACCATTCTTCTTGGTTTACGGGGAAGAGGCCGTACTTCCAGCCGACATAATATATGACTCGCCAAGAGTTACTCAGTATACAACCTCGGAGATAAACGAGATAGCTCGGCAAGATGTTGTAGACCTGCTACAAGAAGCCAGAGAGTTGACATTGTCACGATCAGCTATTTATCAGCAGAACCTGCGACGATATCACAGCAAGAAGGTGAATCCAAGAGTATTCAAAGAAGGAGATTTAGTCCTCCGACTGGTGCAACGTACGTCCGGCATGCACAAGTTGTCACCTCCATGGGAGGGACCATTCATTGTGAGCAAAGCGCTGCACAACGACGCCTATTATCTACTCGACGCTCAGTCCCCCGGAAAGAACAGGCGCATAAAGGCGGAAAAGCAGCGTCCATGGAATGTAGCTTTACTTCGACCATTTTACTCATAACATTGTATCTCTAGGTCAAGATCCAATGATGTATTTGAACCTCGGCGCCCAGAGCAGTGACTCGGGGACTGCTGTATGTTATCTCAATTTCATGTTATGTATTTAAACCTCGGCGCCCAGAGCAGTGACTCGGGGACTGCCATATGTTACCTCAATTTCATGTTATGTATTTAAACCTCGGCGCCCAGAGCAGTGACTCGGGGACTGCCATATGTTATCTCAATTTCATGTTATGTATTTGAACCTCGGCGCCCAGAGCAGTGACTCGGGGACTGTCGTATGTTATCTCAATTTCATGTTAGGTATTTAAAACCTCGGCACCCAAGCGGCTGACTGAACCGCCACATCTGTTTATTTTATGTTGAGCGCACCCGTATTAGTTTTATAATTTCTGAAATTTGGTTTACATATTGAAGTTCGGCGCGATGAACAACAATTCAGGGATTGCCATATATTCTCTCAAGGTGGTAGTCAACCGCCGTTCAGAGCACCACTCATAAAAAAACGGAGGCAAGGATAAATCCTAAAATCAGGAAATCACAGGCCACCAAAGCAAGAATTCGGACAAACAACAACTTAACCAAATGCTAACAGCTACAAGCGTATATGTCACAACGGTACACAACAAAAGAAATTCAGGTCATACAGACAGTGGACAAATGTTTCGCGTACATCATACGCCCGGCATGCCAGGGATAAGAGATAACTCAAGCATTGTTCGCAGGGGAGGCAGCGACTTGGTCACGCGCTGGGCACTCCGACGTAGGAGGAACTTCAACCGAGGTTGCCTCACACTCCGTAGAACCAAGTGCAACTCCAGCGGAAGCTCGAGGATGCTCAGGAGCATCCGTCTATGCAGTTGAGTGCCCAGTACCTTTGGAGGAGGACCACGCGTCACTGCCGCTATCCGACCTTGAACTAGAGCTTTCAGACGTGGCCGAATTATCCTCACGCTCTCCTTGCTCAGCCGAATTGTCATCCGAGGCATCTTCAACTATGACCTCCTCATCCGGATTTGGAAGAAAACCCGGCCCTTCATTCCAGGTATGTATGTCGGCATACTCGACGAGTTGGAAGGCGCGAGCTTGCCGAAGAGCAACGAAGGTGGGGTCTTCAACCCAGCGAGAACCGGTGCGCAGATTTCTCAGGATGTCTAGAGAAATGTCTTCGTACCATGACATGATGATAGTAAGGGCCATATCAGCGCCAGCGCGCCCGGCTGATTCCCTCCAAAGACTCAGTTGCCTCTCAGATGCCATGAGTCTTTTTACTAGTAATTCGACCTCATTAATATCAGGAGTACCAGATGTATTCGGCCAAAGAACGTGGTAAGCTCGGATGGCTGCTTGCACCAGGTCCCGACCCATAATTTTCATTGGGCCAACTGCAGCACCAACAACAACCAGGAAATCCTCCATTGAGTACTCCGAGTCAGCGGCAACAGAAACACCTCGGCGCACGCGAGCTGCAAGAACCGCTTTAGAACTCATAGGCTTGGCTTCGGGGAAATGATCTGCGCAAAGCATGAACGTGTCAGGTGGTAGCGGGAACAAAAAGAACAATGTAATTCGGCGGTGTTAAGTAGCTTACGATGAATGTAACTCATCATTATCTGAAGGTCTTTGGCCCAATCGACCTTGCTCTTCTCAAAACGAGCAATTTCCTCGCTCAACCCCTGAGTCTTTAGTTCGGCAGCCTCGAGGAGTTCTTTGTTCTTTTGCAGCTCCAAAGCCAGCCGATTCTTCTCCTCGGAAAATTCTTGGTCGACCTTTTCCAGTTCGGATTTCTGAGAGAGCTTAAGGGTATCCACCTCGGCTCGCAGGCGAGTTATTTCGTCATCTTTTTCTTGTAATTGCGCCGAATGAATAGCGTTTTGCTCTAAAAAATGCAGCATCACGTCAGGCATGGGCATGCAATCTTGATGCGACGCTGCAAAGGTTTGCAACTCGGCTTTACCAGAGCCAAACGCAATAAGGAAACTTAGCATATATGTTAAAAAGGAAAGGGTGTAAAATAAAAGGGAAACTAACCTTCCAGGCTCTTAACTTTCTTATCAAGGCGAATGTTGAAATTATTAATGTTACCTGTTTACCAAGAAAGTAAGCCGGCATCTCGCGGACAAATAAATAAGAACGTTGAAAATAACGAAAAGGAACCATCGACGTACCAGCCTTCTTTACCACTGGAAGGATTTTCTCATACTTTTCTTCCAGCTTACGGTGCGAAAAAAGCAACCTCTGGAATTCGGCAGTCCTCCGATCGTGTGCAACCTGAGCAATGGGAAAAACGGTAAATCGATATTCAAAGCTAAATCAGATCCGAGTCAAGCAGGACTTAACTCCGATCTAGGTGGCTGGATATTCAAAGCTAAATCAGATCCGAGTCAAGCAGGACTTAACTCAGATCTAGGTGGCTGGATATTCAAAGCTAAATCAGATCCGAATCAAGCAGAACTTAATTCGGATCTAGGTGGCTGGATATTCAAAGCTAAATCAGATCCGAATCGAGCAGAACTTAATTCCGATCTAGGTGGCTGGATATTCAAAGCTAAATCAGATCCGAGTCAAGCAGGACTTAACTCAGATCTAGGTGGTTGGATATTCAAAGCTAAATCAGATCCGAATCAAGCAGAACTTAATTCGGATCTAGGTGGCTGGATATTCAAAGCTAAATCAGATCCGAATCAAGCAGAACTTAATTCAGATCTAGGTGGCTGGATATTCAAAGCTAAATCAGATCCGAGTCAAGCAGGACTTAACTCAGATCTAGGTGGCTGGATATTCAAAGCTAAATCAGATCAGAATCAAGCAGAACTTAATTCGGGTCTAGGTGGCTGCATATTCAAAGCTAAAGCACATCCCGAATCAAGCAAAACTTAACTCAGATCTAGATGGCCAGATTTCCGAACCCTAGAAATAAATTTAAATTAAATCAAAGATCATTAAACTTCCAAGTATATAACAAGTTATTTCCTTGCAAGTTTCGGGGACTAGAGCATATAGTAACATCTGGGGACTAATTTAAAACTCAGAGAAATAGAAATTACCTCATTCATCTTGTTAGTATCAAGGATGAACTGCTTGGGCATGGTTGGCGGCATAGTCATGTCGGAAGTTTGAAAAAGGTGGTTGATTGGATTACCCTCCTCAAAGCGAGTGTTCCAATTATTATTATTACTCTCCACCCAGACCGAAATTTGTTCCCACTAGCTGTCCGAGTTAAGACCTTACCCCGGACAGGTTGTTCAACCACTGCGGCCGTAGGGCTCTTATGAAGAGCAAGCTGGGTGCTGGCGGTCGAGGCAACGGGGGCTTTGGTAGGCGCAACTCCCTTACGCAGCACGTCGGCGATACTCGGCTGAGAAGAGCCGACAAGACCTTTCTGAGAAGAGGAAGTCTTGGCGGCAACAACTTTTCTCGCCTTAGAGGAGGCATCAGTAGGAAGTGACACCTCGGAAGTGGGGACGGCGTCTTTAGGAGCGGGGGGTTCTGATCGCAGAAGGCGCCGAGATAACGACCTTTTCGGCCGAGGCTGGAGTGGCTGTAGAAACTGCCGGGGTAGATAGAGGCTCAGCAGCAGCGCTGGGACCCATAGAAGGGGCAACGGATTCGACGAAAACCTCGGAGGGCCGAGTGGAATCAATGTCAACAGAAGGGGTTTCAGGCACGTCGCGGCGAGGAGGCGACGGATTCGGAGCTGGAGGAGAGGCAACACGAATAGGACTGGTAATCCTGGTATCATCAACAGGAGGAGGAGACGGCCGCCGAATGGGGCGGCTAGTCATGCTAGGACCGTCGGGCTTAACAGAAAGCGGAGCACTGCAAGAATAAGAAAGAAAAAAGTGTCAGTGTGGAAAACAGAAAGAGAGAAACAAGAAATACAAGTAAAATGAGCTTACCCGGCAACCCCAGGCATAATCTTGCGCCTGGGAGGATTCGGAGTGGATTTCTTCGTTCGTTTCTTGGGGACCGCCTCCGAGGCACTAGCAGGAGCCCCACGTTTCCCCGAGGTAACAGGGGGTCGAGAAGCAATAGGCTCGGCGTCGTGAACCTGACCGGACGGATTAGCTGGGAAAGTAGAATCCGGAAATGCATAAGAAATAGGCATTGCGGCAACTATCTCAAGAATTTGGACCTCGTCCGAATCACCTTCTTCCTCGTGCGCCGAAGTCTTGCCACGAACTCGAGCCGGGGCAGGATCCGACTTAGGGACGAACTCCTCGGAGTCCGGCCCACCAGTATCCGGGGTGCTCCGGTCCGCGGGCCACGGAAGCAACAAAACTTTGGCGTCCTCATTCTTCTGCTCTGCGAACCTCTGCAAGACAAGGACAAAGAAAGTCAGCGGAATCTGTTACGAAAACAATGGAATAGCAGAGCGTTATTGATTAAGCTTACCTCGGGAGGCGGGTGATCGCGGGTGAACGGTTTCAATCCCCAAGCCCAATCCTCAGGCATCTCCGTCTTGAAGATAGCTCGGACGCGCTTGTGGATAAGGTAATTGTCCAGCTCCACAGTCGACACTCGGTTAGGGTCGAGGGGACCACTCATGTAGCACAGCTTGTGAGTCCGCTTCTGGAATGGGCAGATCCGGCTACTAATGAAAGTAGCCATCAGGTCTTCGCCGCATAACCCGGCGCGGATCAGCTCTTTAAGCCGAATCTCAAAAGCCTCGGCCAAGGCATGAGTTTTCCTCGGGTTGTAGAGCCAGTTCACTTTAGAGGGCGGACCAATTGAGAAGGCAGGGAGCCGAATCTTGTCCTCTGTCCCTCTATTCTTGACGTAAAAGAAGGATTTGTGCCACTTCTTGCACGACTCTAACCCGGTGACACGAGTAAATACGGACTTCCTCCGAGGTGTAATGGACGCTGCCCCACATTGGGTAAGCGATTTCTCGGAGGGGTGCAGAGATTTGTCAGGGATTACATTAGAACGAATCTGGAAGAACTTCGACCAGACGTGCACAGACGGCCACAGGCCGAAGTATCCCTCCGAGGCGGAGATAAAAGCAGAAAGAGAAGCAATGGCGTTCGCAGGAAGATGATGCGGCTGAACGCCGAAGTAGTCGAGAAACTCTCTAGCAAAGTCGCTAAGAGGGAGACCGAACCCACGCGTGAAGTGCGACATAAAAACCACATACTCACCCTCCCTAACATCCGTAGAGGACTCGTTGCCGGGTAAGCGACAGGAGACCTCGGCGGGAATCCTCCGAGTTCGGATAAGCCACTCAATCTCGTGGCGCATAACGGAAGAACCTTGCCACGAGCCTCGCTCCGGCCCAGAGCCAACGTCATCGTCCTCAACCAGAGCACCACTAAAGGAGCTAGACATGGGTGGTTCGCCGGAGAGATCGACGGAAGAAGAGCTGGCGGAGGGAGTTTAGAGCTACGAGGCCCGTCGTGATTTTACAGGCGGCGGCGGAGGAGCAGGAACCGCGCCGCCGAACACGAGATCGAACGGAGAAATCTACGGTGAAACCTAGGCGGTCGGCGGAAAGGACTCACCGGCGGCCCCGAGGTGTGGCGCAGCAAAGCGGCGAGCAGCTGGCGGAGTCCTCGCCGTCGGAAGCTCGATGAGCGCGGCGGGCTGCGAGCAGCGAGGCGAAGAAGGAGGCGAAGGCGAACGAAGGGAAAAGTAAATCCCCAAACACCGTGCCCTCTTTATAGTCGAGCCACGAACAAGGTAGTGGGATCGTGGTCAGAATTGGTTGTGTAGATCGTGGGTGTATACGCACGACGATAAGTGGAGCCACACCAACGCCACGAGAACAAGGAACGTTCGATCCCCGAGGCGGCGCGAGGCGTCGCGGCGCAAGCAGTATAGGCTTAATCAGAGCTTTGTCAAGAAATCGTAGAGGAACCAAAAAACTATGAAAGCAATGATGGTAGTGACACGTAGGACGAGGCGTACGAGAGAAGGAACAAGGATACCCCGGACAAGAAAAATGTAACTCGGAAACATTACTGAAGAATATGATGAAGTCGACCGGCGAAGCTATCGGCAGGCCACACCAGGGGACCAATGTCGGGGGGTTGACCTCGGGTAGGTCAAAGACGGGGAAAGACAGAGGTACGATCCCCGTCTTGTTTCCGAGTTACGGTCTAGGTTGGCCGAATCATGAATAAGTCGGCCGGCGTACGGAGGCGAGAAGCCCGTATATGTATATTAAGCGTTACCGGCGAGTTACTGCGAGATCGGCCGGGTTAACTCCGAGTGATCTTGACGCAGTAAAGGACAATCCGAGCTATGCGGGGAGGGCGAATGATATGAAGCTTGCGGAGAAGGAGAAACACAAGTCAAACCCTAGGCGCAAGATAAGGAGAATCAAGCGACAAGCACTACGGACAAAGCGCAGAGCGAAGAGAGGCGAGAGGAGGTCACGGAGGCGATCCAGTAAGACCGAGGCGTACAAGGGGGGCCCTCTGGAACCTTGCCGTCGTTAGAGGGGCGACAGGGAAAGAGGGGCGCCGAACTACTATATTGGGATAGGCATATTCCTCGAATATGCTGGCCACGTCAGCCCTAAAGGAACCCAGGGTTCTCTTTTAAAAGGAGAGACTTGGACTCAGAGAAGGGCATCGGCTCATTTTGGTACCGTTAGGCTGGTGAGGTTCATCTTTTCTCCCTGTATACAGCTCGAGGAGCACTTGTAGCCCAAGAGAAGAGAAATAAAGATCTTTGTCATAACCTCTTGTGTGTAGAATTAGTTGCATCTTCCCTCCCCAGATACCACTAGCATCCATTGGCCCCATACTTTAGCCTACCCATGGCATCTGCCGTGCCACCACCACGACAATTTTATTAGCTAGATAAACATTATAGGTCTACTCTAAACACATTTAAAAAATAATGAATTATCAAAGTTGATTTCGATGTGTACTTTGAAGTTGTCAATAACTAAAATCTATAAAACATGGAAAATATTTGATTGATTTATACACGTAATTAACCATAAGAACAAAATGCAGGAAAACCCCTGATAATATGATAAATATGGCATAATATGTGTCCACGATAATTTGAGCCCATGTGATAAGATTGTGCATTCACTCACCACACAAGTGAGCTAGGAAAACGAACATGAGCGGAGTTAGCAAACGAGCTACCATGCAAGTGATGGCGTTATGATATTTAAGCAAAAGTGAAATGTATATAATTTCAAATATGTTATTAGACCATTTTCCGTACCAAATATATGCAAGTAAATAAAAATAACATAAACATGGCCAGAAGAACAATATATGAAGATGATGGACAATGTTTTTTTGCACCGTCAGACAATACATGTTGATAATTACAATGCGTCGTCTCTACGTGCGATTCATAGTGATGAAGGATAAAGGTCACGACACTGTGATTGAAAAATAACACTTCAAAGCTCACGAGAATGAATGTAGATAGAGAGGTAGAAGCTATGAATGAATGTTTGTGTTCTAGTATATATTTTTGTATTAATTGCAAAAAGAATCATGTATGAACTTGAAATTTGATATGTACGGTACACTCTCCATTGGTGGTACATAATTGTGAGAATTTTTTAGAACTTTCGGCGTCCGTTCAATTCCATCCACGGATACGGTGGAATCTTGCCAACAGTTCCCACTGCCGGTAAGCAAACGCCAACATAACGATACGTACTGTATCCTCGCCTCGCATACGATTTTTCCGGTGCTCTAGCTCCCTAGGGCTTGTCAGCTATAGCTTTCCATAAGCAGTAGGTTACGTAGATAATGCCTACTATTTGCGACATGATTCCATTCCTCTCCACAGTGGCATCACACACACACCAGTCGTCATCCTCAAGCAACGCGACACTTGCCGCTGTGCACGCTCATCCTCCGCAGAGAGAGAAGGACGACCACAATGGACTGAAACGGATGGAGAAGAAGGATAAAGCTAGCGATCTGAAGAGCGAAATGGACAAGACAGACTCACGAAGAAAAATGGACAATACAGAGCAGCGGCAGCGTCGACAGCCGCAGCAAAAGGTCAGACGGAGGTGGCATGGCAGCTGCCGCGGCAGAGAAGCTTTCCTTTCTCGTGATACCATCAAGGTTCGGGGGGAGATTTTCTTACCACAGAAGTTTACTTCCACCCATCAAATCAAAGCCCTGTCACCGTGCTGCAGCCCCTGGAAAAAATGCTACTTACTCTGAAGAACGGGCTCCCATCCAAGCGTCAAGTGCTAATCACTCGCATACAGTACGTCGCCTTCACAATCGGGGCAAAAAATATATCAGGATTAGTACAATCCAAGGGGGTGTGCCATTAGCATCTGCGAGGAATCCTTAATTGGTTTTCTGCGCCTGTCAACTGCAGAAATATCACATGAGCGCACCAAATCGCCTCCATAAATTAATCGCAGTACACCAGCCCCACCCTCTCCCCATGATGCATGTTCCTCCCCTCTCTCTCTCACACTCCCTGTCATGGACCCGAGCCTCTCTGCTGGAGGAGTACTACAAAAGATGGCTATCATTTTTTTGCCTCCCTCCCTCCCTTCCCTGCTTGTCCGGCTCCTCTCTTCTCCAGCCCCATTCGAGCTGACAAGTTGGAGCCAAGAACACCAGTGATGCAGAGAGCCCAACACATCTCAGAGTTCCCCTCACAAATACAGCAAGAACGGCATTGTTTGTAGTTGTTCCTCTGCTACTCGTTCTGCTTTCTGTTCGAGAAACTTTCTCTTTTTCAGTGTCTTCCTACCACTAGCAGTAGGCCAGTAGCACATCAAGAATCCAGCAAAAAGGGAAATCCATCCCTTTTTCGCCCATTCTGTCCAATCCGCCGAGCAGAGCCAAGAACCGCTCTGGCAAGATCTTGGTATTCGCTCCGCCGCCAATTCTTGGTAGTACCAATCTGGCCCCGGAAGTTAAGATTTAGAAGAAGCCGCCGAGTTCTCTCCTCCGGCGATGGCGGCCGCGCTGGAGTGCTGGTCGGGCCGGCCCAGCACCGACGAGGAGTCCATGGTGGAGCAGGTCCTCATGAAGCCCCACGCCCGCTCGGACGGCTCCCTCCCCACCTGCGCCGACTCCGCCCGCGCAGGTGAGCCGGCCTCGGGCCCGGCGGCGCCCAAGAAGTGGCAGCGCCTGGGCCGCAACTTCGCCGGCGCCATCGCGGCCTTCAAGAACACGCTCAACCTGGACAACAACGGCGGCCTCCCCCGCGACCCCTCGCCGCGCGCCGTCGGCGACAAGCCGCCGCTCCTCCTCCGTGGCCTCGCGCAGCTCTACTCCCGCGGCGCCAACGCGCAGCAGCTGCCGGAGAAGCTCGTTTCCGACCTCCGCCGCCACTTCGATGCTCTTCCCAACAGGTGAGCCACCAAGTTCTTCTCTGAATTGTACTAGTACTGTATTTAAGTTTTTTTACTGGTCCGTTAAATCTGAAATACATAGAACCAATCCATTTGATTCCTTTTAATGTGCTGCTAGGTGGTTTCTGACAAACACAAATCTCCATCGATTTTGCAGCTACGCACAGGCAGGATTTGACATGAAAGATGTCCTCCTGCACGCCCGTCTTGTAGAGCAGGCAGCCGGCGAGGATCAGCCTGCAGTCAGCATCGAGGAAGTCCATGGCAGAGAAAGTGGTGCTGAAGGCACTGTTTTCCAGCTCACCTTTGCCTGCAACGCGCCACTTTCATGGCAGTCGATGTCAGGCTCGCTTGACAGCCCTTCGATCAGTTGCAAGAAGATCCAGATCTTCGAGAAGAGAGGATTGACACTCGGTGTCGTCATGATAATCGTGCAACCCGGGAACGAGGAGCTCTTCAAGAGCCGGGTCGAGGCCGCGCTGAAATCAGCCACAAAGAAGCAGCGGAAGAACAGCGGCGGTGGCGTGAAGCTTCCCTTCGGGCTTTGCGGGTGTCAGGAAGAAGGATCGCGCAACTTCGACGAGGAGTCTATGTTTGATCCAGAGGACGGTCAGGTACTTGACAACGAGCCTGCTCGCCGACCACAGCTTCCCACTCCCCTACCACAGTCATCGGTGTTCGTCTCAGTAGACGAGTGGCAAACCGTCCGATACGGCAGCGAGGAGCTCGGCCGCTGGATCGTGAGCTCCGAGGAGATCGAGTTCGTCGACTGGGTTGGCCAAAACTCGTTCAAGGGAGTTCACAGAGGAAGGAAGGTCTGGGTCAACAAACTTAGAGGCTGTGACATGGGAAGTGCCTACGACGTCGAGATCCGTCAGGACCTGCTGCAGCTGATGAGCTGTGGGCAGAAGAACATCCTCCAGTTCCATGGCATCTGCTTCAACGAGAGCCATGGGCTCTGCATAGTGACAAGGATGATGGAAGGAGGCTCGGTCCATGACATCATCATGCAGAGGAACAAGAGGCTGTCGCTCCGGGACACGATCAAGATCGCTCTCGATGTCGCCGATGGCCTGGCGTTTATGAACAGCTACGGCATCGCCTACCGTGATCTCAATGCGCGACGGATCCTGCTGGACAGACAAGGAAACGCCTGCCTCGGGGATATGGGCATTGTTACCCCTTGTAATAACGCTGGCGAGGTCACTGAGTATGAGACGTCCGGGTATCGCTGGCTAGCTCCAGAGGTTAGTTTTCCTTGACTTGGTTAATTCTTGTTGAAGTGTTTTCTTCTGAAAGTGAGTTCAGTTCCAGCATGCTAGAAGTTCCTTGAACTATTTTAATCGTAGGCATTATCTGGGATTTTGAACTGAACAATCTGGGATTTTGAAATGACCAAAAGATAAACTGATCTTTTGTCTTGCGAATTACTACCTCGTGTGTACTCTGTAGTCAGGAATCCATTGACTGAACCTGTCCTTACCACCACGCTGTGTGTGTTATATACAGATCATCGCCGGAGACCCGGAGAGCGTGTCTGAGACCTGCATGAGCAACGTGTACAGCTACGGGATGGTGCTGTGGGAGATGGTGACCGGCGAGGAGGCCTACTCCACGTACTCGCCGGTGCAAGCGGCGGTGGGGATCGCCGCGTGCGGGCTGCGGCCGGAGATCCCGCGGGAGTGCCCTCAGCTGCTGAGGTCGCTGATGACCCGGTGCTGGGACAACTGCCCTCTGAAGCGTCCCCAGTTCTCGGAGATCATCTCCCTCCTGCAAAAGCAGAGCATCAGATAGTTTTTCCGTTTTTCTTTTTTTTTTCCTCGTTATTACTACCGTTATGAATGAATGAATGCCATATAGTAGTAGTAGTAGTGGAGTAGTATTTGTTGTGTCCGTTTGGGTTGCTGAAAAGGTCTGATAAGTATATGTGCAAAGGCTTGGTATGTTCTGCTTTTTTTTCTTGCCCAACACATCTGGCTATTTGCCTTGGTGGTCTAGTAGGTCCACATACAGAGAGACATAAGTGGCATGAAAAATGAGAGGGCATCCATCATCAAGGGTTTTTAATATGGGAGGATCTGTAGGGCACAGGACAGTTGTTTTTGCTCGCCCCTGATCCTCTTCAACGAACTAATAACTGCACAGTCCGTGGTAGTAGTATTAAACAAGCAAATCCTCTGTGCTATTGTGCTTGAGAGTTGGTACACTTGGAGGCTGGTTTGCTGGCCGGCTGTAAACAATGTTAGATCTAGAGTATCTATCTACTCCCTGCCTCCCTGGAGAGGTCAAGATCTGTTTATAGTAGTAGTAGTAGTAGTAGCAGTGATGAAAAATCCTTTGTTTTGTTTGACCCGCTGAAGATTGAGTCGAGTGGAAACGGCCCTTCGTTTCCACACCGCGTCTGCTGATCCGGGCAAGCGCCTGCGTACTATCCAGCGAGGTCGGCCATGGCATGTGCTGCTGGTGTTGTTCGTCCATGGCATGGTCCATGGTCATCATTGGCGTCTGGTTTCCTGTGAACAGTGCGCACCTACGACTTTGTCATTCTTGTACTACTACTAGTACGGAGGAGCAGATAATGACGCCCTTTTTTTTTGTTGCTCTTCCTGCGTGTATGGTCTCCATCCATCCATCCATCAGAGTGGGCCCAAACTCAACTAAATGAACGGAACGGATTTGGTTGCCATATAGTACTAACAACGGTACGTACAGTACGACGGCGTCGCCTCGGTTAATTATACCGCTTGAATGCTTGATTGATGCGTCTTGGCCGGCCGGCCGAATGCAGGATCTGCGTCCATATTATGCATGGCGGTCGCTGAACTTCCACGGCTATGTTTCGGGCAGGCCATCATTTGTTCGAATTGCCATTCAGATCGAAACAGAGGTACTAGTACGTCTTGCACGACGCAGTGCATTCCGTAGACCCGACGAGGCCATGGCAAGTTGGCAAGAGCGAGGGCCCCGCCAAGCAACGTGGCACGTACACCGTGAGGCCACCACCCCACGGCCAGCCCCGACACGGCTTGCAGAGGCGGCGCTTTGCTCACGTGGAGCGGGTGACGGAGCTGACACTACCGTTGATATGGATGGCTCCGATCCGCGCACGGGCAACCCGTCCCCCCGGCCCGGCCCGGATCGGCGCAGGACAGGAGCATCCGATGAGTAGTTCCACATCGCCAACAAGAAAACAGTCCGTCCATCTTGGGATGGATCGTAACTGTGCCGTTGCGCTGGGGTAGTTTGGTAAATGGAGCGGTACCGTGGCATGGGCAATGGGTAACTAGTGGCAACTAGCGAGCGAGGGGTCGCTGCCAACAGCCAAGGGTACAGGACAGAATAAACGATTTAGGCTATGTCATTACTTACTGTTGCAGGCAGGATAAGATCGTCCCAGCAGCACCAGCAGCAATTGAAGGCTGGAAACCGTGACGCGTCCGGGCGGCCACGAGGCGCGCGACGCATGCACGCACGCACGCACGCACGGCACGAGCAGTACCTTGTCTCGTTCGTCGGTTCGCGTCATGAATTTCCCTCTGCGGCCAGCGGATGGATCCTCAACGCTGCTGCTGTCACACGCAGTTCTCGCTGAGCCGCATTTACGCCTCTCGGTCCTTGGCACCACGCATGCCGTGTGCCTCTCCTCCCGTGCCGTGCGTTGCCAGCGGCAGGCGGCTGCTAGCTGAGAACGCATTCATCAACGCGGCCATGAATGAATGGCGTGGCAGGGACGGTACAGCCCGTACGTGGACCTGAGACAATTCCGTAAGCTACAGCCTATGGAGTACGGACGCAGTGATGGCGCGCCTCTTCCTAACCTACTAGGTTCGGAATCAATTGTCCCGAGAGAAATATATCATGCAACTTCATACAGTACTTCTGCATTTTTGTTTCTACAAGGATTTCATATGGGCTTTCCTGCGTTCGAAATGGTAAACACGAAGGGCGAAAACGACGAGAAGCCAACACTTTGATCAAAACAGGGCAACAGCAAATCAGCGTTATGTCGCAAACCAAAAGCCAAAGAAAGAAAGAAGCATCACCGTCATCATCATCTTAGGGCTACAGTCAAGTCAAATTTGGCATCCAACTCAAAACAGCGACGTTGAATGAGAGAAAGACTCTTTGAGTAAATGGGTACAATAAACACGGGAGATCAGGAACTTGGTTTGCCGGCTTTTCTCCTTATTTCTCAGGAAGATGATCACTGGGGGTAGTAAAAGTCTACTACTCGGATACGGGGCACGCACTCTCGAAAGCTTCCTGCTCCTTGCGGCAGAAGTCGAACTCGTTCGTGTAGTAGTACATGCAGCCCGCGTAGGAGTCCATCTCCTGGGGGCACTTTTGGTGGAGTTCTTTCAAGCTGCCATATCAGCAAATGTGATCAGAAAGTGATTTACTCAAGTAACTGGCTGAAAAGGTAGAGCAAGTCACAAGCTGATTGCCTTAATGGAAGCGGCATAGTTCAGCTAAGCAAGAAAAGATAGAGGGTTCTACAGTCTACATAATACATGAAGCCCTATGTCCAAAATCACAGGAGTTCACAAGGGGAAAGAGGAATATCTATTACAGAATTAACACAGGAAATAGGAACTTCTGCTGAGAACAGATACTGCTAAGCTGCTACATAAACTGGATGCCCCTATTAACCTTTTGAATTAGGGTGCAGGACACGTACACAATGTATTGCTAATCAATTATAATTAATCACATAAACGCAAGGAGGCATAAATCATCATATATGTTGCAGTACTATTCTCATTGCCATTGTCTTACACCGCACCTACCGAATGCAGTAGCCATGAAGGAAAACAACTTAAACACAAGGCACTACCTCACCAGCAATCCACCATTATGCCATTCGAAGTCTCAAATAATCAAAATTTCCAGAACAAATGAGCAAAACAACACACAAGTCTCAAATTATGGATTACTCTAATGTCAATTCAGCCTATGGCAGGGTTGAAGGTTCAAGCAATACACCAAACCAAAAAAGGGAAACCATCTTGCCTCCATTTATTGGCATGATCACTAACTAGAAGAACAAAACATATTGGAGACAAATATGCATCACTACTCAATGTCCCATAGTCACACTCACATAAATGACTTAGGCAGGAAATTATGCGCAGAGTCAACGGAGGACAAAACATCATATTTGTCAATCTCATGTATAAGTGCTACCAAGATCAATCTGATCACAGGAATATCACAAGCAAGAGATATTATAACTGATACATCATACACTGATTCACCAGTGTAACATGGGTACCTTGACTTACACGAGTGCACTCAGGCAAGAACACAGTAGGGACATGTCTGGCATTGTTACAGACAAAGACAACCAATGCAGCAGCATGTTGCAGAGTAAGACAGAAATAAGAAGCGAGCAGTCATGCAAGTGCTTTCAAAGCTTGGTTCATCCCAACCTGTGCAGGATCTATAAGATTACAGTTCAGGAGACACTGTTGTCCACACTAACGGTGCATTCCGGGGTAGGGACAGATTAGTGGAGGCAGCACAGGTACCAGAATGAGAGACAAAACGCGAGACAGAGAGATTCCAAATTATATTGTTTTCCATCCATCTCTCATTTTTCCTATCTTTTTTCTGTGTATGTGTTGCCTCGACTACTCTGTCCAAAGCTGCCATGCACCTACACCATGGGATAGCAGCCTCTCTGAAGCTGCTCTGTTCTAGACCCTGTACAGGGTGCGATGAATCAGGTCTCTGAAGAGCTCTCGATAGACTTCTCGTTAATTCTCCTATTCGACCTCCTCTATGACACCCTTACTGCATCGCCTTTGTTTGTGTGCACAACAGCACCAGACCCTGCTGCAACCATCACCAGAGCACCCCTCAAAGTCACAATACCCAGTTATTTTGGCTGTAATATTTTCTAAGGTATCAATGATCAAAACGTTGACCCCCGGGGAATGATCCCTTGCGGGCAGGTAGATGAGACCTCTCCAGCAGCGGATTATACGCGCTCGGATAACACCCCGTTTAATTCGGTCCCACGGGGATTCGAACCCGGGTGGGCTGGCTGCGCACTCGCTAGCCTTGCCACCAAGCCAGCGCTTGGTTCTCTAAGGTATCAATGATCATGTCTGTTGTTAGTAGTATTCATGTGATTAGTATTCAGGTGGTTATGTCTCATCTTGGCAGTGCATCCATCAGAAGAAAAGTATAATGTTGTGATCATACTGTTGTTGTATGTTACTATTATGCCTAGCGTCTATGTTATGCAAATCTCGATCATTACTTTTAGAATAATCACCAAGTGCATAATTCTCTTACACATGTGGTTTGCATGCCTCATGGACTATAAAAGAAGACATTTTACTATTTTTTAGACATCTGACCAGTTCACAGATTTTCTACCGCATGGCTAAATATCTATCGTTTGGCTTTAATGGAAAATGTAGGAAATATTCTCCTAACTGAAAACAACAGTAACATTGAGTCACTGACTGCTTAGTTCAACTAACTAAAGAGCAGCATGGCTTAGGTTTAGTCGGAACCTATAGAGTGTTTTTTAACGAACCATTGTGACAGAATGTTCAGTTAGTGTCTTTTTTCACAGTTGGCACTGGATGTTCTTCACCACTTCTATTCCCAGATGCGGCCAATACTTAATATAAGCGGACTGAAAATGTGAGATAGTCTAGAAGATACCAACCACCAGCAGGTCTCACCTGGCAAAAAAAAAACAGTAGTCCATTGTATATCTTGACTAGAACCATAGACTTGAGCACTGTGCATACTCTATCGATCTATCCTTCTTGGTTATATTAGGGATTTTTTTGTTGAGGACATTATAATATTTTGGTTACTCATCTGAGAATGGACAAGGAAGGCAATAGAGTGCAACTGGGAACTTGCTCTATCAAATGATTAAATCGATGAATATTAGGAGTATAATAAAAACAGCCAAATAAAAAGACTTCCGCCTAATTGTGTGGTATGTTAAGAAAATAAACTGAAAAAGTATCAACTCATAGTTTTTTTGGCTGCATTAGAGAGAAAACTCACTTTGAGGGAAATTAACCTCAACGTCTGAAATGAGTTGATTCATTTTTGCAGTTGAGTCTAAAGAAAAATGGGCTACCTACCGAATGTGGCATTCCCAGTTCATACCCTTTTGTATAATCTGATCAGAAGGCTAATAATGTGTGGTCTGACTTCTAAGTCATAACATCATCAGAAACTAGGTGGTCATTGCAAAACTACTTATTCATAGTAACATTGCAGATTATCAACCAAAAAACAAATTTCATTCCCGTTGACCAGAAAATGTGATATTCACTGCTAAATTACTTACTACCCCAAGGTTGGGACGACATTGGGTAGCAAGAAACCCTGCCACTCACTACATATTCCCAGCCTTGGCATAAATCGCATCACCATGAACCCTGAACTCCCGCTATACAGTACAAACTGATGAACTAAGGCATGTAAGTATCACCACATGACCGTCACCAACTAGCTAATCCAAGTATCACTACCGCTTAATCCCCTGCGTGATCAGAGCCTGGAAAACTAAAACAAAAAGATCGGCACTGACAAATTTCCAGTTGCTTCCAAGCTATTGAATAGTCACATCTCTGAATATAGGCCAATCGCAGACGCAAAAACTTCACTAAACATGCTCATCAGCTAACACTAATTAAAGGCCAAGGCAAGTTCAAGGTAGCACCGAGTAAACATCACAAACCGTCGCATTTTGGCACAGACTAACAAAATTGGGCGCACGTCAGACACATAGGACGCGCCTACTCCAACGAATTAAACTCTTACGAGCAGCACGATCGAAGCAGTATTCGACGAATCCGATAGATAAAGCGCTGGCAAGGATGAGGAACAGATAGCGAGCGAGTGGTAGGCAGGGGACTCACAGGTTGAAGACGCAGCGCGAGACCTGGCGGCCCTTTTCGAGGCACTTCTCGGGGTTGGGGTCCTTCTTCTTGCAGTTGAGGAAGGCCACGTTTTCCGGCCGGCACCGCATGGCGATGTGCTTGGACGCCGCCATCAGCACCGAAGACGTCGGGATCGGCTCCCCCGAGGCGTCCACCGGCGTGCTGCTAGCTGACATCTCTGCAGGCGTAGGGGGTGCTCGTCGTGGAGATCTGGGAAGAGGGGGCGAGAGGGCCAAAGGGAGGACCGGAGATGGAGAGGGGAGGCTGGGGGCCGGAGGAGGAGGTGAGTTCCCCACTCCTGTGTGTTTGCGCGCGGTTCGTGGGCTTTCGAGTAGGAATGGGCCTGTAAGTGCTATATTGGGTGTTGCTGCTTGCGCTTGGTATTTCCCTTAGAGAAAAAAATGTAGCCTGGTAACAGCCTAACAGGCTCATCCTTACTTCTCATCTCCGCTCTTCAAAAAATATTAAATTCCCTAAAAAACAAAAAGACTAAAAGAGAACATACTATATATCCATTTTATGATATTCTAAAAATATATAATATGAGAAAACACCTTTCTCCCTACCTTAAAAAAGTATCATTCTCCTATCAGTGTGCTCCATGTATACAAGTCTACGCCCTAATGTCCATCATTAAGCCTCAATACTTCTTATTCAGGATTATTATAGGATTTTCACTAATTGATTTTTCTCTAAGCTTGTTTAATTGTAGTATTATAATTTATAGGAATTTGTATTTATGTTATTTTTGTACCCAATCTTTCTACTTACAATATTCACTTCGAGGAGGATCGTTTGTTCACTCCTTCCATAACATTTCTTGTCCTAACTCTGACAATGTATATACCGCCTCATATAAATAAAATCATCAAAGTGTATTAATTTGATGTATAACTAAACTATGATTCACACATTTTATTGGTTCCATAGCACAACACAAGGCGTCTTACTAGTCATAATAAAATTTAATCTTGTTAGATCATTTTTTTCCCTACCGTGAACCTAATAGCTAATGAAATTTCCAAAGTTTTTTCTGTGATCTGACCAAGTAATTATATTATTTATTTTCTTGTAATTTCGATTACAGTGGGCACAAACAGAGTTATAAATATATTTTCCATGGAACTTCTTAGCTTTGGCCCTTTATTTTTCACATCAATATGTCCATGACAACCTTCTTTGCATGCTTGCACTTTGAAGTTGAACCATCAGCAAACATGTCTTAAAGGACTACTGCTTTCATGCTCTCAATCTTCCACACTGGTTTTTCTAGAATGAAGTGCTCATACCTTTGAGAAATAACCTTTGCAATGATAAATTTGTTCTCTGTGTTCTTGTGCATTATGGTGTCATCATTGAAGGTAATAACTTGAAATATGGAAGTTCTTGAGGTTTTAGCTATATAAATTAGCCAAGGACAGCTAGGTTATCTACACTTGGCCCTAACTTCGTCTACCTCTGATTTCATACAAAAATGCTCCTTTTGTAACAATGCCATATCGACTCAATCCTTTGCACAATTGATTCTTACTTTCAAACATCATTATGAAGCTAAAATGTGGAATTTATGTGTCATTATTAAAATTTTGACACTTCTTTTTCCTCGCTACCCATATGAATCTTCATCAGATGAAAAAAACTTCCACTCCTTTTCATCTTCCTATATATGTGTAACATCTCAGCATTAGAGCTTAGAAATAAGCTGAACACAGATGTGTGCATTGCATTCATGCATAGAAAATCTGAATAATTTTCGCGCTTTTGAACAAAACTTGTCAAAGTGCTTGAAGCTTCTCTCAAACTTGATGGAATTGAAGTAGATCATCAAGTTGACTGCGATAAGTTTCAATATGACCTTTGTTAAAACCTTATTTTTGTTGGAATTATGCCCTAGAGGCAATAATAAAGATGTTATTATTATAATTCTTGTTCATGATAATGTTTATATTCCGTGCTAGAATTGTATTAAGCGGAAACTTTAATACTTGTGTGGTTTGTGAACTACACCGTGTCCCTAGTACGCCTCTATGGACTAGCTCATTGATTAATGATGGTTAAGGTTTCTGTCGTGGTATTGCACGGCAGATGCTACTGGGGGTAGCTTACGTAGAGGGAGCAAGGCGACGTAGGAGAATCCGGGAGCGAGATTGGCACACGATGTACCCAGGTTCACGTCCCCTCGGTGGAGGATCGCTACGTCCTACTATCAATCCAGTATATGATCATAGATTGGTTTACAATGGAGCCGCCGTATGCGGAGGGAGAGACTAGATCTAATCTAATGTGGGAGAAGATGTAATATGATGTCCCCCGTGGGGGTGCCCCTGGTGGCTTTATATATGCAGCCAATTAGGGTTTACAAGGGTTTTGGTGGGCTACTGATTGTATTCGTCGTCTTGGGCCACCAGTCGGCGCCACTCGTCTGGGTCCAGCATGCGCCAGTCGTCGTATTGGGCGAGTCGACCCGCTTAGGGCTAGGTTCCAGTCGGCTCGATCCAGCTGGCGAATCCGCTTCGTGGGTATACCCCGATTGGTATTCCCCCATCAGTTTCCTAACCATAGACATGAGTTGTCGATTAATAATGAGATCATATCATTGGGAGAATGATATGGTGGACAGACCCAAACTAAGCGGAGCAATTAGATTGTGTCATCGTGTTCATCTTTGCGAAGTTTTTCTTATGTCAAATATTGTATTCCCTAGACCATGAGATAATGCAACTCCCTGATATCGGAAGAAAGCTTTGAGGTCATCAAACGTCATCCTATGAGAGGGTGATCATAAAGGTGTCTATCAGGTGATCGGAAAGTACCTGTTGGGTTGTATGTATCGAGATGGGATTTGTCCCTCCCAAGTCGGAGAGATATACTTCGGGCCCACTCGGTAATCGATATCAACACCGCTTGCAAGCATGTGGTTAAGGAGTTAATCACAAAGTGATATCGGATTACGGAACGAGTAAAGTACTTGTTATGAACGAGATTGAACTAGGTATGACGGTACCGACGATCAAATCTCGGGCAAGTAAAATATCGCGAGACGAAGGGAATATATATATGGGATTGAATGAATCCTGGCATCGTGGTTCATCCGATATGATCATCGATGAATGTGTGGGAGTCAATATGGGTTTCCAGACCCCGCTGTTGATTATTGATAGAAGATCATGTCTGCATGTTCTCGAACCCGAAGGGTCACACACTTAACGTGTCTCGACGCTAGGATAGGTTGGATAATTGGTTTATGAGTTTTTGTTTGGAGTCTCGGATGGGATCCGGAACATCACGAGAGGTTACGGAATGGTCCGGAGAATAAGATTCATATAAGGCAATACAGTTTTTGGAGTTCGGAATTGTTTCGGGTTAATCGGTATTGTACCAGAAGCTTCTAGAACCTTCCGGAGGGGGACCAACGTGGCCCCACCTGTCAGGAGGGGGCATGGGCCTATGAGGGAGTGCCCTGGCCGCATTGGGCCAGGGGCACAAGGCCCCATAGGGCCCAGCCGGCCAAACCTAGGGAAAACCCTAGGGGAGCTTTTAGAAGGAGGGGGGAAACTTGCCCCCCACTCTTCCCTCCTTGGTCGCCGGCCTAGGCTTGGCGGAGGGGCTAGGGTTGGCGCCCACCCCTCTATATAAATAGGGCTGGGGGCGCACCACCCCCTACACCTCCTCCTCAAGCCCTAGCCGCCCTGCTGCCCTCCTCTCTCTCTCCCTCCCGACTGCACGTAGGCGAAGCCCTGCTACAGAAACTCTCCACCACTTGCACCGCGCCGTCGCGTTGTAGATCCAATCCGTCTATCCACCATACTTGTTGGACCAAGGAAGGATGAGACGTCGAGGTGCCGCACGTGTGCATCTCTCGGAGGCATCGCCACTTGCGGTGTTAGATCGGAGCGGATCGCGAGGAGGAGAAGCGAGTACGACTACACCACCCACATTCCGACGAACGTTCCGTTGTGCGAATCTTCAAGGGTATGAAGATCTCATCTAATCTCTCTCGTTGTTTGCATCTCCTAGATTAGATCTTGGCTTTCCCGTTCGCATCCGTAGAATTTTTTTGATTTACTATGCTGCGAGGTGGAGGTAGCGGAGCAAACTCATTCCTCCTTACACTTTCCTCAAAACGCTGCTGGTTCTGCTGCATTGCTGCCAAGGCATTGGCGATGTTTGACAACGCGGACCCCAGTTCAGGTGGTATGTCCTCATCAGAACGGCGTGGTGGAGCCATCCTGTGATTGATATAAAACACAAGTCAGTACTATAATGGAGAATAATAATAATCCAAAATAGTACCAAGATGGAATTAACCAAGATTAAAGGATACAATTTACTAAGATGATATTAAAATATCAACAAAGTTCAAAAGCACCTAGAAGATATTAAGCATATCGCACACGACTGAAAAGGAGTGTGGTACACAACTTAACAAAGAAAAATTTTCCGCAAATTTCGGCATTAGAATACCAATAGATGCGTAAAATCACTTAACGAGTCAAGATTAGTGACTCTACCAATTCAATATACAAAAGCGAATGATAAAAGTAGTGGTATGGTCGCGACTCCATCCCGCACTCAAATCATTACTCCGCACATGAATAAGTGGAACACATATCCTAACCCCTTCTTCTCACGATGAACCTAAAGATTAGTAACTACGAAAACGAACACCCCAAACAAGATAACGTCGGATAACAAAGAGTAAGACAGATCGCGGCGGTATACAACGAATCAGATAGATCACATCGGTTTGCAAAAGCCTGTCGGTATGGAATGTACCAACAATTGATAACCTAAAGGCTGATTGTGATAACAACTTGGATGCAACAGATAGACAAGGAATTACACACACACACACAAAAAAACACAACCTATGGTACTACGGAAACCCAGAACACGTGAATTCTAGTTTGAACTTTTAAGAAGAGGATTGAAAATGTTACACTTCCTTACCAGAAAAGGGTGGGTGGGTGGGTAAGAAGAAAAGTGGAAGCAGTCCTACTCTCGCGTTTTGTTTTTCCCTAGTATACATAACTACCAAAAATATTTGCTAGACTGACAACGACCATTTGGCTGAGACCCTGAAGGGCGGGATGGCTCTGATACCAATTGTAACTACCTCGGTGAATTACGCTCCTAGTTACAAGCCTGGATGAGCGAAAATGGTTGAAATAGTACGGTGGGGCCCAAATGCCACTCACGGTAGATTTTTCGCCGTCCCAACCATTTCCAATTCATCGGGACAAGAACGGGCGGCGTAATCGGCAGGCGAAGGGATCAACTACATACACAAATGAGTATGTATGCAAGACACCATACAACAGTACATAAGAGCCATACCATCTAAAAAAAGGAAATATAGCAACGCCATACGGCAAGATTCAAATATCCTAGATAGATATAATAGTTTAGGATATCTCTTCATACATCAAAATCAGAGTATCAGGCGGAAGCGTCAAACAAGATCCGAGTACGGATAAGAAGCAAATCGGCATAAGATGCCCCATAAATAAGCACATCCCGCCCACAGATCTCACGGATCCCCGTTCCCGGAATCTCTACACCGAACGATCGTTGCCCACATCATCCGCCTCCACCCAAAGATCCATCTTGTGAGTGTACCTGTTCATCTGAATCAAATAATTTATCGTGTGAGACCCTAGGGGTACTCAGCAAGTCTTTATGCCTTTAAAGGGGACACAACCTGGGGTGACGCAATTGCAACAAAAGATAAACCCTAACAGTTCTATAGATAATCGCTAACCATCCGCCTAACCAAAGATAGACGGATGTCCGTGAATTAATGACAACAGTTATAACAGTAATACCATCAGATCCATCCTCCTCCTCGCTTACCAACGAGGAAGCGGACGAACAACCCTCCATCCGTTGGCAATTTTATTAACCATTCCATGAGTGTTGCACTATTTACTAGTCAGTTACTTAGTCAAATTAAAAGCGGTACTTTAGTTATGCTTGTCATGATCGAGAAACCGGCTCCAAGTCGTCCATAACCGCGGACACGGCTTTTAGAAAGTTTTACCGCAGGATGCACAAATAGCAACACACTCGATCAACCTCGAAAACCAAATCAAATCCCAACGAGGCATTCACGACAAAGCAATCACAGGATTCAGAAATATTTTAGGGGGCCACCCCATTGAGTACACCCGCAACGAAGCTAGCTGACTCCGAGACAGACTCAAGGTTTGCGCCGATGGTCAGAAACGATCGAAACCCGAAAATGTGACTGGGCTTGTCGATACCACGAAACACTCCGCTTACCTAACAAAGAGTATAGGTGCTCGCACAATCGTAATAAAGCAAAGAAAGCATGGCATAAGTACAGGATAGTAAACAAAACCTCAAACTAGTTTGTGGCCCCAAGAAATAAGACGGAATCAAGCTCGCTCGGGGGTCCCATAAGCCTCCGGATGTGGATAGCGAATAATCAAGGAACAGAATCAAGTACTCGGGGTCCCACGGGACACAAGTGAGCAGAAAAACCAAATAGCGATATTGCTCACCGTGCCACTTTCATTAGTTATCCCATTACTACTGTGTTAAGTTGTTTAGGTACCTCGTTATCCATCAGACACTCACATACCCTACTCATGCTGTTCTACGACTCGCATGGCTCAAACAACTCCTGTAGTAATGGCTCATGGGATGGAGGAACAAGCTTCGGTGGGGTTTAAAAGTAAAGGCTATGCAATACTTGGGATTCAGTTTAATGCAATCGCGACTCAATGATGCAAGAATAAGATAGAGGCAATAGGTACTATATGTATGCAAGCATGTGGTAGTGCTTGCCTGGCATCTCAGTTGAAGCGAGAGAAGGATCTGGGTAGTTCTCCTGGTTCTCTTGGTATATCCCCTGCTCAGTGTCTATTCGAAGAAGAACCAAACAAACAAGGGCCAACATAAATAAAGTGCACAAGCATATGAATAAAATGCGACAAGCAAACAATCATGCCATGATGAATGATGCACAATTTGCATGGCATTAAAGTAGCATGGCATGGGTGA
The DNA here is from genome assembly GCA_030063025.1 of Avena longiglumis. Taxonomy (NCBI): domain Eukaryota; kingdom Viridiplantae; phylum Streptophyta; class Magnoliopsida; order Poales; family Poaceae; genus Avena; species Avena longiglumis. Next base: position 479,574,953 of record CP125975.1, read on the forward strand.
GGTGTGGAATACAAGAAATAAGCATTTTATTGAGTTTTGGTCACATTTTATTCCCGGATAAGTTGCTGTATACTTTATATTTATATGATGCATGCTGCAACTTAATTCATGGATAGCATAAACAGAAAGGTCTCGTCGAGCTAATCATTTTAGACATATCATTTGTTAAATTCGGAGTTATAAAACAAAAGTTATTAATTAATTAAGCCAAGGGGCATTTTATGTAATTTTACTCAACTTGGAATTTTTAAATGTGCAAAATGTAATTTGAATAGCATATTTGAAATCCTCACATTTTTCTGATTCAAAAACATATATTATATGTATTATTTAGTTTTATATTTTAAAAGTTATTTAAAAACAGAATTGAAATTTGAATTTGAATTTATTTTGAATAGTTTGATTTGAAACAGGAAACAGAAAGGCTTTTTTTTGTTGCACCCAGGCAGAGCCAGCCGCTGATGCAGATTGGGCCATCTTGCTGACTGACGCCTTACGTACCGAGAGAGGTGGACCGCGGGTTGGTTGATCAAAACTACGGGATCCTTTTTGCAAAACGCCACGAGATGCATATGGGCCTAGAGGAGTGCGGGTTGGTGCAAAAGAAAAGGTGGGGGTTATCTGCAAAGTGCAACGTGTGCCTGCGTGCTTCTTCCGCTGCCGGGAACGCCAGCGCGCGCGACGAGGCAGGGTCGAACCCGCGACGCGGCGCGCTGCCAGAGCGGAACCACCTGCGGTGGTGTGGGGCTTGTGACAGTTGAGGATGGGGCCTAGGTAGGCCTGCGAGGCGCGGAGCAGATGGCAGCGCCAAGACGCAAGGCGTTTCGACGGAACCACCGGCGGATCTGGACGGAGACGGCGAGGCGGAGGTTGTCAGGGAGGGAGTGCTTCTTACCGCAGTTGTGTTGGTGTGGTCGGTACAGGCCGGGGCGCAGAGGATCAACGACGATGCTGGCGGCCGGAGAGCTAGGGTTTCGCGTCGGGGCAGCGTCGGCCTGGGGCTGCTGGTCCTCTTCCTCCACGTCGGCGGGTACAGGGGCGATGCGGAGGGCCTCCTCGACCTTGCCGACAAGCTTCCTCCCGCCTGCGCCTCCTGGATCGCCGGGGATGGTGGAGGCCGAAAGGTTGGCCGGCGACGGTGGTGATCGGTGGTAGAGGAAGGGAGGGGGAAGGGGCAGGGCCCGGGTGGATCTGGGGATGCAGGGAAAGGCCGAGGGGTAGATAAGGACGGAGGGAGGGAGGCAGATGGCGTGGTGGAGGTGGTGAGGATAAAGGTGGCCTCGGTGCCACCTTTGTCCTCCCTCACGTGATCGGGCAGGGGCAGGGGGTAGCTAGGCATGGAGAGATGGAGGCTGCCAGGAGGGGCCAGCAGAGGGAAGGCTCGGGCTGGGGGCCCTCATGGCAGGGATAGAGGAGAGAGGGAAAAAGGGGTAGAGCTAGGCTCGGGTTAGGGTTAGTCTTAGGGTTGGGTGGAGAGAGAGAGGAAGGCTAGGTGGGGCCTGCATGTTAGAGAGAGAGGAGAGGTGAGGCTCGGGTTAGGTTGGTAGCTTCGGTTTAGGGTTTGTAGAAAGAGGGGGGTATGGTGTTAGATGATGGCCATGTTGGTGGTAAGGGGTAGCTAGGGTAGATGAGGGTTAGGATTAGATGGGGGTGGTCTAGTAGATGGTGGTAGTGGTTAGGTGATTAGGGTTAGGAAGAGGAAAAAAAATAAAGAAAAGAGGGTTTAGGATGAGGGATGGTGGCTATGGTAAAGAGAGGAAAAGAGAGAGAGGAAGATGGCTTAGGGTGAGGGATTAGGGTTTAAATTAGGTTGGAGAGAGGAATAAAGAGAGAGGAGGTTTAGGATTAGAGTTTGGAATTTTTGGGTGCTCACATGCACTAAACTAGGTTAACAAAAGATATGTGGAATGGGTGTAGAGTCTTTTTAATATGACCAAAGAAACAAGCATGAAGGGGTAGAGAGAGATGGTGGATGGTGCAAGCTTGCATGGGCCATGCAACAAAGGCACAAATGATAGTTTTAAATGACCATTCAAATGATCAATGTCCAAGAATTTGCTTACACTCCAAAAGAACCACATGAACATAGGAAGGTGGAGGGTTTCTTTGCATGAGGCATGCAAGATTACATCCATGCATGCAAATATCACATATGAATGATATAGGTAGATTTGGATCCATACAAATATATGTGGCTTGGTTTTTGAAATACTAACAAACAAAAGGCCACATACATGTATAGAGTGGAAAAGAGATGATACCAAAGGAGAGGTGGTATGGCAAGTTAGTAGATGGAAGGAATTCAAAAGAGATGCCCTCAACTCAAATTGGGCATTAAACAATATATCATGAGCCAACTACAATTTCAAGAGGCAAATACAAATAATAATGCATATGAGATAAGAACCAAAATACAAAGGGTTTTTGTATGATGCTCAAATGCAAGGTGGCATGATGACATGAGCATGATATGAATGATGATGCAACAATTATATGTAGGAAGTAGCCATTATATTACTAAACCAAGTAGCATTACAGTTGTTAGACAAATGGGATGCTACAACTCTCCCCCACTAAACAGGAATCTCGCCCCGAGATTCTAGGAAGAAGAAGAAGACTCAAAGAGGGTAGGATAGTTGGCACGGAGTTCATCTTCACGCTCCCAAGTGGCTTCATCAACGGAATGGTGCGACCACTGCACCTTGCAGAACTTGATGGACTTGTTGCAGTCCTTCTTTCATGCGGTCTCAAGGATTTTGTGGGGTGTTCTTGATAAGACAGTCTTCTTGAGATCGATTAGCTCATGATCCACGGTCTGCCGGGATCTTTGAAGCACTTCTTGAGTTGAGAGATGTGGAAAACATCATGGACTTTGAGTTTTTCCGGAGCTCAAGAGCATAAGCAACTTCTCCTCTTCTTCCACGAATTTTGAAAGGACCGATGTATCTAGGAGCCGCCTTTCCTTTGATACCAAAGCGGTGTGTGCCTCTCATGGGAGTGACACGAAGGTAAACGAGATCACGGGGCATACACCATGTCCGTGTGCTCGTCATAATTCCTCTTGGCGACTTTGAGCAATCTTGATTCTCAAGAATGATATGCACCTTCTCCTCCGCTTGAGTTACAATGTCGGGGCCAAACCAAATTCTTTCTCCCACCGACCAACCAATCGGAGTTCTGCACTTATGGCCATAGAGAGCCTCAAATGGTGCCATCTTCGACTTTTCTCGAAGCTGTTGTTGTAAGAGAATTCAGCATAGGAAGACATTCCTCCCACTTCATGCCAAAAGAGATGACGCAAGCATGAAGCATATCCTCCGTAACTGATTGATCCTTTCAACCTGTCCTGCGATCGAGGGTGGTAAGTCTGTCGAAGTTCAACTTTGTTCCCGAGCATTTTGGAAACTTTCCTGAACTTGGAAGTGAAGATGCTCCCACGGCCGAATCGATCTCGAGCGGAACCCCATACAGAGAGACTATTTTGTTGATATAGAGCTCAGCCAACTGAATTCCAGAAATTGTTTCCTTGACGGGGAAGAAGTGAGCCACTTTAGAAAGCCTGTCAATGACAACAAAGATTGCATTGTTGCCCTTCTGCGACCTTGGAAAGCCAGTGATGAAGTCCATCTCTACTTTCTCCCATTTCCATTCCGGGGGTTTCAATGGCTGTAGAAGACCATAAGGTTTCTGATGGACAGCTTTCACTCTGCGGCAGACATCACACTCTGAGACATACTTGGCACAATATCGTTTCAATCCCGGCCACCAATATTGTGTTTTCAAGTCCATGTACATCTTTGTGCTGCCAGGGTGGATAGAAAGGACAGAATCATGCGCCTCCTTGAGAACTTGCTCTCTCAAACCCGGGTAGTTCGGAACAAACATCCGGTGTTCAAAGAAAAGCGTGCCTTGATCATCGACGTGGAAGGACTCATACTTCGAAAGCTGAAGTTTGGAGATGATCTTTTTGTTGTGCGGATCACCAAGCTGACGAGAGCGAATCTTTTCTTCCAAGAGAGGAGTAGCCAGAAGGTTCAGGAGATGCCCTTGTTCCACAATTTCAAGGTTGAGCTGACGTAATTCCTCGCACAAGAGAGACTGTTGTTCTTCCATCATGAGGTTGTTGACATAAGCTTTGCGGCTGAGAGCATCGGCCATGACATTAGCTTTGCCCGGAGTGTAGTTGATGGTCAAATAAAAATCATTGATTGCTTCAATCCATCTCCTCTGCCGAAGGTTGAGATCAGGCTGTGTGAAGATATACTTCAAACTTTTGTGATCAGAAAAGATTTCACAACGGTTGACAAGCAGGTAGTTCCTCCATAGTTTCAAAGCAAAGACAACTGCTGCGAGCTCGAGGTCATGTGTAGGATAGTTGATCTCATGCGTCTTCAACTGTCGAAAGGCATAAGCAACAACTTGTTTTTCTTGCATAAGGACCGCACCCAATCCTTGCAAAGAGGCGTCACAGAATATCTGGAAAGGCTTGGATGTATCCGGAGGAACCAAGACTGGTGTGGAAGTGAGCTTCTCTTTGAGTGTCTCAAAACTTGCTTGGCATGCAGGAGTCCAAAGGTATTTCTTGCCTTTCTTGAGGAGATCGGTAAGAGGCTTCGCTATCTTGAAAGTTACGAAGCGGTTTACGGCAATAACTAGCCAAACCAAGGAAACTCCGCACTTCTTTGACATTAACCGGAGGAAGCCATTCCACAATTGTCTTCACAGTTTCCGGGTTGACTGCAATGCCCTTGGCAGAGATGACATGACCAAGATAGGTTACTTGAGGCAGCCAAAACTCACACTTTGAGAACTTTGCATACAAGCGGTTCTCACGAAGCTTGTTTAGGACACACCGAAGGTGTTCTTCATGCTCTTCCTTTGACTTTGAGTAGACTAGGATGTCATCCAGATAGACCACAACGAACTTATCAAGGTACTCCATGAAAACCGAGTTCATAAGCCTCGAGAAGGTTGCAAAAGCGTTGGTGAGACCGAAGACATGACCGTGTACTCATACAGGCCATAGCGGGTGGTGAAAGCTGTTTTAGGAACATCTTCCTTGCGAATTTTGATTTGGTGATAACCACTTCTCAAGTCTAGCTTAGAGAATACCACAGCTCCAGCTAGCTGATCGAAGAGATCATTAATCCGCGGAAGGGGATATTTATTCTTGATGGTTTTAGCATTGAGAGCCCGGTAGTCAACACAAAGTCTATCGGTCATGTCTCGCTTCTTCACAAAGATTGTTGGGCTACCCCAAGAAGAAGTACTGTGTTGAATGAAACCCAACTTCTCTTGTTCATCAAGTTGCCGTTTGAGTTCAGCCAACTCAGCAGGACCCATTTTATAAGGCCGCTTGGAGATAGGAGCCGTTCCAGGTTCAAGCTCAATTACAAACTCAACCTCACGATCCGGAGGCATACCCGGCAACTCTTCAGGAAAGACATCTGGGAACTCACAGACCACCGGAACACTCTGAATAGCTTCCATAGCATCATCATTCAGAGCCGCCAAAGAGAAAAGCTGGATAGCAGGAGTCAAACTTGGAGAAAAGACTATATGGCCTTCAGGAATCTTCAGAGAAACCGAGCGTTCAGCACAATCAATCAGAGCTGCATTTGCTGTCAACCAATCCATGCCCAAGATGACATCAATGTCAGAATTGCCCAGAACAATTAAGGACGCCGAGAACGAGGAGCCACCAATCTCAATTTGATTGCCATGGATGATTTTAGAAGCTGCCATATTTGCTCCAGGAGAAAGGACCATTAACTGCTTGAGGAGAGGAACCAACGCTAACCCATTCTCATATGCAAACTTGATAGAAACAAAAGAATGCGATGCACCAGAATCAAACAAAACTCGTGCAGGGACTGAGTTAACGGATAGCATACCCATCACAACTCCAGGTGCATGCTCAGCTTGAGCGGCGTTGACACAGTTGGCACGAGCAACAGTAGACCCGGGCTTGGTGTTGATGTTGAGAGCCCGAGGTGGTGGTGCACGAACCAAAGGAGAGCTCGCCGCAGATCTTGGAGGTGGTGGCGGAAGAGCTTTGTTTTTCAACGAATAGTTCTAGTTTAGATGCCCAGAGTCTCCACACGTGAAACAAGCACCAGGTGGACGTGGAGCAACGTAGCCAGGGACTCCGCCAGGCGCTCCAGGGTAGTGGTGGTTGTAGCCCCTGGGAGCAGCAGTGATGAAGTTTGGTGGCCTTGCCGCGTAGCTTGCAGGTCTTGGTGGAGCCGAGAGCGACGGTGGGGTGTTAGGAACCCAGACACGCCGCTTAGAAGGAGCTGACATAGCTGAAGAGCTTGGTGCATCACGGTTGTGTTTCTTTGACTCCTCAAACACTTGCCTACTTGCTTCCTCTGCAGTCAGATGTCAAGTTCCAAAAGACGGGTCTTGCATGTGTGATTGCATATTTAATCGATGCATTGAGCCCTTGCCGGAACCTCTTTTGCTTCTTCTTGTCATCAGATATCTCATCGCCACCATAACGAGAAAGGTTCATGAAGTTCCTGATGTAGGTATTGACATTGTCATTTCCCTGCTTGAGGTTGAGAAACGCTTCCTTCATCCTTTCCATGACAATTTCCGAATCGCTCTTTGAATGCTCCAGTGAACTGTTCCCAAGTAGGTTGAAACCAGGCAGCTTGCCTTCAGGTAATTCTCCCACCAGAGAGCTGCATCTCCCTTCAGAAGGTGATTAGCACATTTTACCCATTCTTGCTCAGGAACATCAGTAGTCTCCAGTAGCCTTGACATCTCACGCAACCAATCATCAGCATCAAGTGGTCGATCAGAAACATCAAATTGGCGAGGGTTGAACTTCAGGAAGCTTTTGATGTCTCCTCGCTTGGGAGGTGGAGGTAGCGGAGCAAACTCATTCCTCCTTACACTTTCCTCAAAACGCTGCTGGTTCTGCTGCATTGCTGCCAAGGCATTGGCGATGTTTGACAACGCGGACCCCGATTCAGTGGTATGTCCTCATCAGAACGGCGTGGTGGAGCCATCCTGTGATTGATATAAAACACAAGTCAGTACTATAATGGAGAATAATAATAATCCAAAATAGTACCAAGATGGAATTAACCAAGATTAAAGGATACAATTTACTAAGATGATATTAAAATATCAACAAAGTTCAAAAGCACCTAGAAGATATTAAGCATATCGCACACGACTGAAAAGGAGTGTGGTACACAACTTAACAAAGAAAAATTTTCCGCAAATTTCGGCATTAGAATACCAATAGATGTGCAAAATCACTTAACGAGTCAAGATTAGTGACTCTACCAATTCAATATACAAAAGCGAATGATAAAAGTAGTGGTATGGTCGCGACTCCATCCCGCACTCAAATCATTACTCCGCACATGAATAAGTGGAACACATATCCTAACCCCTTCTTCTCACGATGTCGTGGGAATGACCACGGCAGATGCTGCAATTGGCAGCGAGTAGTAGAACGAAGGGCAAGGGCGGCCAGCCATCTGCGGTGCGAGATGAGGGCAAAGACACAGGGTTTTACCCAGGTTCGGCCCCCCGGAGGGTAAAGACCTACTCCTGCTAGATTGTATTATGGAGGTGTTTACAGTGGGCGAACTCGGCGACTAGGCGGCGAGTTGCTCGGGTGTATGAGGAACGATCTACTCACCCCTTAGGGAGGTTTATATAGGCTTACCTCCTAGGGTTTACATATCTCAACCGATTGTTACAACTTTGTCAATCGTTTAACTCGGACCGGGCCTATCTACTACTTTGGGCCTTCGACCTCCATGCTGATACCTGATGGGCTTTGATCCACTCGCGTTCAGAGCCACTCGCCAGACCCTTGGGCGATCGGAAACGTCCCACCGAGGATACCCCAAGAGGCATATCCCCATCGCAGTCCCCGAGGCCGCCGTTGATTAGGCGCGGTGGCCTGGCGATCGAGTATACGGCTTCAAGTTGGCATCCAGTCGAATCGTCGGCGGGCTCCTGCGCGAAGGAAAAAATCCGGCGAACCGAGTTGCGTCTTGGGTGAATCGAACCAACGGGTCGCGGCCTTGGCGAGTAACTTAGCGAGCCGGGTGGCAGGAGGCGGACCGTCGGGCGTGGTCAAACTAGCCGTTAAGGTAACTTAACGGTAACTTTTCGGCGTAATCATCGCGCGGTAACGGCCCCCTAATTTGGCGGGCAGCTTCCGCTATATAAGAGGAATGGTAGGCTATCGGAAAGCCAACCGCCCACCATTTCTTCCGAGCACGCACATCTCTCGCCCGTCGATCCCGCGATCTGATCGACCCGCAATCCTCCGACCTCCAAGCAAATCCTCAGCCATGGCCCTCTCCACTGAACCTTGGGGTAGATCCAAGTGCACCAGTATGGCGGCCTCCTTCGAGGAGGCGGAATCCTGGCAGCCGGGCGAATCCCCGCAGCCGGAGAAACGACCCCGAACCCGCGAGAGAGAGTTCATCTGCTTCACTAGTCACCTCGAGCGGGGTTTAGGGTTTCCCACTTCTCTGTTCTTGGCAACCTGCGCTTACTACGGATCCAGCCCTCGGATCCGGGTCCCCATAGTATCGAGCAGCTCGCCATCTTTGTGGCGTTTGCGAGTGTTACTTGGTGCCGGCCCTATTTTCCCTTGTGGCAAGATCATTCCATGGACGGATCACCGCGAGAGGCGGACCCAATGCTAGCCGTGACTTAACCTTCAACTGAAATCCAAAGCCTCCTTCTTGACTTGATCTTGCCGGCCAAAGCAGCGGCATGGAAAAAGTCTTGGTTTTATGTGACCGAGGCGACCCGAGGGCGGCGATCCCACGGTACTCGGCCGACCGTTCCGAGCCGCGCAATCTCCAGGTCGTCAAGCTCCCCGACGACCAACGGATGGTCGTCGACGAGATGCTCCAGACCATTCGCGGTCTGAAGAAGAAGGGGCTCCAGACGGTGAACCTGTACAACTGTTGGCTTGGGCGGCGAATCGTTCCGCTCGCGCAACGCGAGCATTACATGTACCAGTACACGGGCCGAGAAGACCCGACGAAGGCCTGCCTCGCCGAGTGGAAGCTGGAGGACTATCTCCCGCTGAAGAGGATCACCCAGGCGGCATACACGGATGCGCGGGCCGGGGTCCCTCCATACACCGCGAAGCGTCCGGCTCCAAAGGTAATCAATTTATCTTGTTCGCAGTCGCAGCATGTGCAGTCGCGGTAATTCTAACTTTACTTCGTGTTTAACGCAGCTATTCCAAGTGGTGGAAGGGTGGCTACCACCACCGATGTGAGAGCTCGGGCCATCCGCCCAGGACACAAGCGAGTCGCCTCCACCAAGGGTAACGAGGCGACGAATCCGAAGAGGAGATCGCCCCATCGGGTCCGAAGACCCGCGGGCAACGCCAGCGAACTCGAGGCGGCAGAGCCTCAACGTCATGACGATGACGAGGAACTCCGAGACCACCTCGCCCGTCTGTGCCACTCCCGAAGAAGAAGAAGGAGAAAGAGGCGAGGCCCCCGAGGAGGAGGAAGCCGCCAAGATGGCCTCACCGCCACGCTCGGTGGCAGCTCGATGCTCTACGGCCGGTGACGGGGCGGCCCCGGCAACAACCGCGCTAGATGCACCATCTATGGAGGCACCGCTGGCCTCGATGCCCCCGCCCTTCGCGCCGGTCCCCGGGCTAGGGAAGGCTCCAGCTGAGGCGACTTCGCCTCGTAAAGGGGGCCCGAACGTGGCGGTCTCGCCTCGCAAGGAGGCTCCGGTTGCGGCAGCTCCTCGCAAGGAAACCTCCGCCGAAGGCGCCCCGGAGGCGCCAACCGCTACCTCAACATCAAAGAAACCGTCCGTATCCTGGGCCCCTGGCGCCCTGGAACTGGGGCTCAGTCGCTGGCTCGGCCCCGAGCTGGAGAAACCGGCCGGCCTTCGCACAGGGCTGCGTTTCATTCCAGTCGCCAAGTGAGTGTACTCGGCTTTCGCCTTTCTCTCTTAGTATTTTGAATGTTTTTTCTGAATTGTCTCGATGCGTAGGACCGGAGTGAAGAAGATGGGCCACCCGACGGTGGTCAAGGTGCCCTCCGCCACTAGCGAGGAGGATCCTTCCCGTAAGAGGAAGGTGGACGAGGTCGCCGCTTCCGGAAGGCGCAAGAAGGCCAAGGCGATGACATCGCCATCGCCTCTCGACGACACGGCAGCGGCTGGGCCCGCTGTGGAAGCGACCGCGTCCACGAAGGGAGGCATTTCGTTGCCTAGACCGGAAGAAGCGAGCTCCTTTGGGGCGGGTGCGACAATCGCTACCTTCCCCCGCTTCATGACCAAGGCGGCCACGGCGAGTGAGGCTGCGACTCCGAACCCCGCTCCAGAGACCGCCGACGCTGAGATTGACCAACGTCGCGGGCACACACCGGCGCTTGCGTCGTGGACGCGCGCAATCGCACGGCATGCTTGGCGCGGCCATCCGGTACCTCCGGTCCCGAGGATCAGGTCGGTGCTGCGGCGCCTGATTCTTTATAGTTACTTGTTTTGCGCGTTCGAGTCCAGTCCCCGAGTGCGCACTCGCTAAATTGTAGCGGGTGGGCACTGAGTAATTTTCGAGCCGCCAGTCCCCGAGTGCGCGCCCGCTAAATTGTAGCGGGTGGGCACTGAGTGATTTTCGAGCCGCCAATCCCCGAGTGCGCACTCGCTAAATTGTAGCGGGTGGGCACTTAGTAATTTTTGTCGCCGCCAGTCCCCGAGTGCGCACTCGCTAAATTGTAGCGGGTGGGCACTTAGTAATTTTTGTCGCCGCCAGTCCCCGAGTGCGCACCCGCTAAATTGTAGCGGGTGGGCACTGAGTTGTTTTCGTGTGTACTGACGTTGAAAATTTGCAGGGTTTACAACTGGAGTCGGCAGAGCGATTGGCTGCGAAGCAGCGTGCTGAGAAGGAGTTGGGCACTCTCCAAGAAGTAAACAAGGATCTTCAGGCAATTGCTGCGCAGGCAGAGGTGGCTCGCCAGGAGCTTGTCCCTGCTGGCGAGCTGACGGCGGTGAGATCTGCGTTAAGCACTGCTGAGCAAAGGATCGCCCACCTCGAGCGCGAACTGCGGGAGGCGAAAGAAGAAGCGAGCTCGGCGAACGGGCGAGCTAAGGCCGCCGTTGCTGCCGCGGAAGAAGACCGGAAGGTGTCGGAAGCCCTCATCGTTGGGCTTCAGGACGATAAAACATCGCTTCAAAGCTTCATCACGGGGCTCGCCCGCCCGTTGCTCGGTGAGTGCGTCTTCCCAGTCTTGTAGTTATATTGTTTGTGGTTTCCGTGGTGCTCACAACTGTTTCCGTCTAGCAGGCCATGTGATTGGTAGCCATGAAGAAGCGAGTTCTCTTGATGCGAGTGCGTGAGCATGCTCGTCGACTTCGGCGCTGTCGGCGACTTGCATCCGCGCCTACCTTCAAGAGATGTCGCCCATGGAGGTTATTCCGGTGACCTCGTTGAGGTGTGGAGTATTTGGAGAAGGCGCCCATGTCGTGGAGTTCATGACGCTCGGGCGTTCGACATGGAGCGCCGACGGCTCGAGCACAGGACTCGCCCACTTCCCGAAGACTTCGACCTCGGCGATGTGACGAGTGGTTATCCTTCATCGCCGGCGCGGTGGATCTGCGAGGTTCTGCTGCAGAACGCGCCGCGTACTTTCGGAGCGTGTTTGGGCGATGGGCGACCTTCTTCCGTACCAGGAAACGGTCGTCGCGCCGAACGACCCCGAGCCGCCGCATCGCGACTTCAAGGTCGAGCAGCCCTTCCGCGCGGCGATGGCGGGCGAGCTGACGAATTATCCATCGAACCCGTACACGGCATTCATCCGGAAGCGCCGGGACGCAGGTGCATCATCGTCGAAGCCTGCAGAATAGTGTTAGTAGCAGTTCTGCCGAGTAGGCATATTTTGTAATGTAAGACAATGCGATATGCGATTGAATGGAACGTTGTGTTCATTTTGTTATTTGTTTGCGTGTTTTGGATTGATTTTGGGTGAGTCCCCGAGCGCGTCCGCCCTTTTGCGGGGTTCACCTTAGATATGATGTTTTGTTGTTTATCATGTGTGTTGTTGGTTGAGTCGACCGCTTGAGCTCGGAGAGCCGCAGCGACTCCCTCGAGTGCTCTGTACTTTACCGTTTTCCCGTACGCGAACGGGGCCGGGTGGCCGAGTCCCCGAGCGTGGTACTTGGTAGTTCAAGGCGCGACTCGAGGGTGGTTGAGGACTGAGCGCGTTGGTGTGAGCGCGTCACTCCTGCCGCCGGTGGGTCGATCGCGTGGAGTCCCGCTCTCTTGGCGTTTTCCTGTCCGATCGAGACGACGGTATCCAGTCCCGCGTGGTACTTAGCCGCTCGAGTCGCTATGTCGAGGATGCGGAGGACCGTGGTCGCGTGAAGCGAGACGGATGTCTTGGTTCGTAAAACCGATCGATAGGCGACTCGATGGGGCTCGGTTGGCGTTTTGTGGACGATGCAAGACCAAATGACTCGGTGCTCTTACATCGCACTACTTAGCCGTGCCGGTCATTGTACCAAGGTTGACTTCGTATTTTAGCATGACGTTAATTACGAAACGAGTGGCACAAGGCATGGAGAGTAGGCAATTTTGCAAGAATCGTTTCTTTTATTCATAGCGAATCGAGGGTACATATGTGGGGTTCTAGGTATAGAACTTCCGGAGTAGATTTACATTCCACGGCCGCTGACGTCGAGTTCACCGCCCCTCAGGACGCCGACGAGGTAGTAGGCGTCGTCGTTGCTGTCTGGCGCCCGATAGCGAAACGGGCCTTCCCACGGAGGGAGCTTGTGCATGCCCTTCTTGTCTGGATGAGGCGTAACACCAAGTCGCCTTCCCGGAAGGTGCGGGTTTTCACCCGTCGTTGTGGTAGCGACGAGCCCTTGCCGATAGATAGCGGTCGCGATCGGGCGAGGTCGCTTCGTCGAGTTGGTCGAGCCCATCTTGGCGGGCCAGTTCGCTTCGGCCTCCGTGATAGTGGACGATCCGCGGCGAGTCGTTCGAGGTCGGTTGGCATGGCGCTTCAGCCGTAGACCATGAAGAAGGGTGAATCCCGTCGACCGTTGACCGAGGTGCGGATTCCCCAGATGACGGAGGAAGCTCTTCGACCCAGCATCCAAATGCGCCGAGTGGTACTTTGAGTCGCGGCCAGCCGTGGAGGATGCTTTGGTTGGCTCGTTCCGCTGGCCGTTGGATTCGGGTGATCGACGCGAGGTCGAGCCGGATGTGGTGCTCCTCGCGAACTCGGCCATTGCTCCTTGGCGAAGTTTGTGCCGTTGTCCGTGATGATGCTGTTGGGAAACCGTGGCGGTATATGAGCTCGTAGGAACTTAGTGGCGATCTTCGTCGCATTTCGGACTGGCTTGGCTTCTACCCACTTTGTGAATTTGTCGACGGCGACCAGGTGGGTGTAGCCAGAGGGGCCTTCTTGAAGGGGCCTACCATGTCCATGCCCCACACGGCGAATGGCCAGGTGATGGGGATTGTTTTGAGCGCCGAACTTGGAACGTGCGTCTGGTTGGCGTACTTCTGGCACCCGGCGCATCGTTGGCCGATATCGACAGCGTCGGCGTGTGCAGTGGGCCAGTAGAAACCGTGTCGCATGGCTTTGGCGACCGAGGCCTTGGCGTGGTGGCCGATCGCTGAGTGGATGTCGTGTAGATTTTGCGTCCTTCACGGTTGGACGCAGCGTTGACGCACGGTGACTGCGCTGTGTAGCTCGCCGTCGATGATGGTGTAGGACTTGCATCGGCGATCATTCGAGCGCTTGTCTCGTCTGCGGCAGGTTGCTGCCTCTGTAGGCGATGTAGGGCTTGGTCCGTCGTTCGGCTTGGTGACGAGTGCGACCAAGGTTGCCTCGGTTGAGCGGGACTCAATGTCGATCTCCTCGGGAGAGACGGCGGCGTGAAGATGGTGTCGAGGAACACGCCGGCAGGTGGTGCGAGTCGAGCCGACCCGATGCGAGAGAGGGCGTCGGCCTCCTCGTTTTTCCTCCTGTCGATCCACTCGACAGAGTAGCAGGTGAAGTGGCCGCCCACCTTGTCCACCTCTTGGCGGTATGCCGCCATGGTAGGGGAGCGTCGCAGGTGCCGGCGACTTGGCCCGCAACGAGGTCGGAGTCTCCGTAGCATCGAAGGCGATTGACGCCATCTCCTTTGCGGCTCGCATGTCAGGGAGTAGGGCCTCGATTCGCCATGTTGTTGGTGCAGGCGTGAATTCGAGGCGGAGGATGTAGCGGAGCTTGTCGCCTTTGGTGAGGTCAAGATTATCCCGCTCTGCGCCGTCCGCGTTCTTGGACCCGTCGAAGTGCAGGCTCGATGTGGAGAATGCGGCGGCTTCTCTGCTGGGCCTCCTCCCGGTCGGCGAGGAAGTCGGCGGTGCTGCGACTTAATCGCCTGCGTGGCTCAGATTTAATGTTGTGGACGCCGATCTCGGCCCACTTGGCGACCCGCCCGGTCGCCTCGCGATTATGGATGATGTCTTGTAGTGGAGCCGAGGAGACGACCGTGATGGGGTGCTCCTCGAAGTAGCGGTGCAGCGCCATGAGCTCAAGACCGCGATACCAGCTTTTGGTAGTGGGTATCTGGCGCGACTCGGTTAGGACCTCGCTGATGTAGTATACCGGCACCGGATCGGGCTCTTTTCCTTCCTCCGTCGTTCGACGACCATTACATGACGACGACGCTCGGACGCCTTGACGTAAACCAGCATGGGCTCCTTGTCGACGGGTGCGGCGAGTAGTGGTGCGAGTAGCACCTTTTTGGTCGAGCGCGTCGTCCTCCTTGTCCCACCGGAAGGTGGGATTCTTGCGCATCAGTATAGGGCATCGCTTTTCGCCCGTGGGATGAAGCGATCGAGAGCCGCTACACGCCCGCCAGCTTCGACGTCGCAGCACTCGGGTTTGCCGAGCCGGCGATCGTGTCGATCTTCGTTGGGTTTGCCTCGATCCTCGCTTGGAGACGACCCTAGTAATTGCCCGGGTACACAAGGTGCACTTGCTGGTTGAGCTTTATCTTGTACCTCCGCAGTTGGCGAAGGTCTCCGCTAGGTCGTGAGGTCTCCTTGGTGAGCGGATTTCACGACCACGCCGCCGATGTAGACGTGGATGTTGCGCCAATTTGGCTCGCGAGGAATTCTTGCATGCACCGTGGTAGGTCGCCCGGCGTTCTTGAGGCCGAAGGTCATGGCGGTGTAGCGAATGTTCAATGGCGTGATGAACGCCGTCTTCTCCTCATCCTCGACCGCCATTTTGATCTGGTTATACCAGTAGGCATCGAGGAAACAGCGACTCGAGCCCGCGGTGGAGTCGATTATCTGATCGATCCGGGAGGACGAATGCTCCTTTGGGCGGCCGTTCGTGTTTGTAGTCGATACATTCTCCGTGTCCCGTTCTTCTTCTCGACCAGACTGGGTTTGCCACTTGAGTATTTAATTGGCGGATGAAGCGGCGAGTAGACTGCACTTCCTCGGCGATTGCCCGACGGCGTTCTTCGTTGAAGGGCCGTAGCTCGCTGACCGGGTCGCACTTTGGGGTCGGCGTTTAATTTGTGCTCGTGAGCTCCCTAGGGACACCGGGCATGTCGGAGGGTTTCCATGCGAAGATGTCCTGTTCTCACGGAGGAACTCGATGAGCGCCTTCCTATGCCGGGCTCATGCTCGTCCCGATCGTCACCGCCTGGAGTCGCTGGGACCAGCTCAACGGTGCGAGTGTCGTCGTAGCCTCAAGGTTGAGGTGTTTGCGCCCTCGAGTTGGGCTTCTTGAGTATTGTGGGGTCGTCATTGTTGACCCGCCGCGTATTGGCGAGCTCATCGGTGACTAGCTTCCGCCGCGATGACGTCGGCGAGTTCGGCTCCTTTGGCCTCGCATTCGGCGGCCATGTCGGGTCGCCGTTAATGGTGATGACGCCGACGGCCGGGAGCTTCATCGCGTTATGCAGCGTGGTGGTGCCGCCATGAATTTGGCGACGCTGGCGCCCAGACGCAATGGTAAGGGCTGTCAAGGGCACCAGCTCGAAGACGATCCGCCGGTGCGGAAGTTTGCCGAGTGCCGAAGGTGACGGTAGCGTGACCTTGCCGATCGGGTACGCCTTCCGACCGGGACGATGCCGTGGAACGTGGTGTGGGTTGTTCAATCATCGATCGCGAGCCGCAGCGCTGAAGGTGTCGAGGTAGAGGATGTTGATGGAGCCGCCGCCCATCGAGTCTTGGGAGCCGAGTCGCCGACCTTGGCTTGACCACGGGCGACTCGCCTGGATACTCGATGCGTGGCGAGTGGTCTTGCCGGCTCCGGTGATGGGCTGCTCCGACCAGTTCGAGGCGGGGACGTCTGTCTGGCCACCGCGTTGACGGCGTAGCTAAGGGCGATGACCTTCTTCTCGCGCTTCGTGTTGAAGCCGGTGAAGGTGTGGAGCGAGCCGGCTACTTTGCCGAATTTTCCGCCATTTTGCGGGTCGTTGTCGGTGTCCTCCCGCGCGTGCCGTGCCTTCTCGATCTCCCTGAGGGTGTGGCAGTCGGCGGTGGTGTGCGTGGCGGGCTTTCCTTCCCTGCTGTGAAACGCACACGGTTGGTTAAGGAGGGCCGCGGGATCGAACCTTGGCTTGTTCTTGTAGTTCCCGCCATCGCGTCGTTGCCCTCCGTCGCGGCGGTAGCTCTTGGGGTCGCGCTGTGCGTGCCCAGCGTTGGCGACGAAGTCGACTCGCCCATCGTTGCGGCGCTTGCCTGTGAGGCGAGTGCCGCTGTAGCGTAGGTCGGTTCGGCGGCCGCCGTCGTTGCCCGCTTGTCGTTGCCCTCGGACTCGCCGTCGACGCCTTGGTTGGGATCTTCCTCGGCGCACCGTTTGGCGATCTCGAGGAGGTCGGGGATGTTGTCGAGTGTGGGCGTGTCGCTTGAGCTTGGCGACTAGAGGCTCGTAGCGCACGAGGTCTTGAAGCAATGGATCGCGGTGTCGGGTGGATGCCGACCGCGTTGTACCAGAGCTCTTGCCACCGTTGGACCCGATTCTTGGTCGATTGCGGGGTCCCCGGACGATCGTTCCGTGTCCTCAATGGTGGTGGCGCGGTGTAGGAGCACTCGAAGTGCTGACGAAGGCGTCTCGCATTTCTTCCTGTGAGTCGACATCGTCCCGGGGAGCGTGTTGATCCATTGCCTGCACGTCCCCTCCATCATCGGGAGGTAGCAGGCGCCAGTAGGTCGGTGTGACCCGCGATCCCCATTGCCATGAGGTATGTGTCGAGCTGCATCGCGGGTCGTTTAGGAGTCGTATTTTCGATCTCCTTGGCGCCTTGAAGTTGGGTGGGTACTTTTCGGATCATTGGTCCGAAGCACTTGGGCCCTAGTCGACTGAGCGACCCCATAGGCTCGCCATCGCGGCGAGTAGTTAGGGTGTGCCGCAAGTCGTCGGGCTGGCGTGCGCGCCAGTTTTGGTTGTTGATGATGTGAGTGCGGGCGTCGATGGGCTCTCCATTAGCGGCGACGAGGTTGGTCGCCGGCCTGGGATCGTTGGTGGAGAGTGCCGCATTCGCGGGACGTCGTTGGAGCTGCAGTGGCTCTGGTGGCGGGCAATTGAGGGTGTTTGCCACCGCTGGGCGGCCGCTTGAAGCCGCCCTGCTTCCCGAGTACACTCGCCTGCAGTCGGCGCGCTTTTGCTGTTCCACGGCCTTCGAGTAGGGCCCTGACGTACTGGATTTGTAAGGCGCCGTCGCCGGTGGCCGTGATGCTGTCGGCTCGGCCTGCCACGAGGTTGTCCATCGGGGTGGAGAACAGTGGAAGGCCGTTCGCATCTCGCTCCCGTGAGGAGACGACTATCCGCGGCTGGTCCCTGGGAGGGGTGCGGTTGGGTGGTGGTGGGGCACCCATCGCCGTTGATCCTGGCGGGGGTCGAGCGCTTCCCCCTGGTGGCGCGTTCTCGCAGATCGTGCTACGGCCGCGAGGTCGTTTCGTCGCCGGTTCGTGGCGCGCCTGAACGGTGGGGTTCAGCGTGACGATCCGGCTGGTGGTAGCGTGAGTTCTGCGCTGTCACCTGCTCGGCGAAATTTTTCGGCCTGCTCGCTTCGTCTTGCCTCCTTGATTTCAGGCGGAGTTCCTCGACCTCCGTCGCCGTAGCGTTGGGAGGGATTGGGGTGGAGAAAGGGTCCTCCGGCGGATCGGCGCCGGTGGCCATGTAGGTCGCGGCGTGGCGACTGGTTCCGTCGTGGAGGTCGGCGGAGTTTTCCGACCCGGAGTCGAAGTCGAAGATCCCGAGGATGGAGGGGTCCTCGAAATCTCCCGCGTTGGAGACCTGAGCGATGGAGCCCGCGGACGAGGCCGCGGTGATGGATCCGGCGAGTGACGCCGGGGTCGCCGAGTCGGCGTCGTCGGTGAGGGCCGCGTCTTCTGCGGCGCGAGTTCTCGCCCGCGTTCGTGGGCGAGTTGTACTCGAGGCGGTGGATCGTGCGGATCTGGCTCGGAGAGCCGATCGCGTGGCGGCGACTTCGCGGATGCGAGCCGAGTCCTCCGGTGATGACGTCGGTGAAGCCGGCGAAGAGGCTGATCGTGCCGGCGAGGATCACGCGTGTGTGACGGGTCGCGCCACGGACGTAGCTGCTCGGCAAGATCTGGAGCATCTCGCCGATCGCTATCATGCGGCGGTGGCGGCCGTCGTTGATGGGCAGATTGGATCTCGCCAGAACACCGCCAGACCGGCCAGCCCCACGGTGGGCGCCATCGTGGGAATGACCACGGCAGATGCCGCAATCGGCAGTAGTAGAACAAAGGGCAAGGCGGCCAGCCATCTGCGGTGCGAGATGAGGCAAAGACACGTGGTTTTACCTGGTTCGGCCCCGGAGGGTAAAGACCTACTCTGCTAGATTGTATTATGGAGGTGTTTACGGTGGGCGAACTCGGCGACTAGGCGGCGAGTTGCTCGGGTGTATGAGGGAACGATCTCTACTCACCCCTTAGGGAGGTTTATATAGGCTTACCTCCCTAGGGTTTACATATCTCAACCGATTCGTTACAACTTTGTCAATCGTTTAACTCGCAGACCGGGCCTATCTACTCGCTCGGCCTTGACCTCCGATGCTGACACCGATGGGCTTTGATCCACTCGCCGTTCCGCAGGCCCACTCGCCAGCCCTTGGGCCAGTCGGAAACGTCCCGCTGAGGATACCCCAGTAGGCATATCCCCATCACACGATGAACCTAAAGATTAGTAACTACGGAAACGAACACCCCAAACAAGATAACGTCGGATAACAAAGAGTAAGACAGAACGCGACGGTATACAACGGATCAGATAGATCGCATCGGTTTGCAAAAGCCTGTCGGTATGGAATGTACCAACAGTTTGATAACCCAAAGGCTGATTGTGATAACAACTTGGATGCAACAGATAGACAAGGAATTACACACACACACACACACAAAACACACAACCTATGGTACTACGGAAACCCAGAACACGTGAATCCTAGTTTGAACTTTTAAGAAGAGGATTGAAAACGTTACACTTCCTTACCAGAAAAGGGTGGGTGGGTGGGTAAGAAGAAAAGTGGAAGCATTCCTACTCGCTCGTTTTGTTTTTCCTAGTATACATAACTACCAAAAATATTTGCTAGACCGACAACGACCATTTGAGACCTCAAGGCGGGATGGCTCTGATACCAATTGTAACTACCTCGGTGAATTACGCTCCTAGTTACAAGCCTGGATGAGCGGAAATGGTTGAAATAGTACGGTGGGGCCCAAATGCCACTCACGGGTAGACCTTTTGGCCGTCCCAACCATTTCCAATTCATCGGGACAAGAACGGGCGGCGTAATCGGCAGGCGAAGGGATCAAATACATACACAAATGAGTATGTATGCAAGCCACCATACAACAGTACATCAGAGCCATACCATCTAAAAAAAGGAAATATAGCAACGCCATACAGCAAGATTCAAATATCCTAGATAGATATAATAGTTTAGGATATCTCTTCATACATCAAACATCAGAGTATCAGGCGGAAGCGTCAAACAAGATCCAAGTACGGATAAGAAGCAAATCGGCATAAGATGCCCCATAAATAAGCACATCCCGCCCACAGATCTCACGGATCCCCGTTCCCGGAATCTTTACACCAAACGATCGTTGCCCACATCATCCGCCTCCTCCACCCAGTATCCATCTTGTGAGTGTACCTGTTCATCTGAATCAAATAATTTATCGTGTGAGACCCTAGGGGTACTCAGCAAGTCTTTATGCCTCTAAAGGGGACACAACCTGGGGTGACGCAATTGCAGCAAAAGATAAACCCTAACAGTTCTATAGATACTCGCTAACCATCCGCCTAACCAAAGATAGACGGATGTCCGTGAATTAATGACAACAGTTATAACAGTAATACCATCAGATCCATCCTCCTCCTCGCTTACCAACGAGGAAGCGGACGAACAACCCCCCATCCGTTGGCAATTTTATTAACCATTCCATGAGTGTTGCACTATTTACTAGTCAGTTACTTAGTCAAATTAAAAGCGGTACTTTAGTTATGCTTGTCTATGATCGAGAAACTGTGCTCCAAGTCGTCCATAACCGCGGACACGGCTTTGAAGTTTTACCTGCAGGTGCACAAATAACACACACTCGATCAGCCTCGGAAAAACCAAATCAAATCCCAACGAGGCATTCACGACAAAGCAATCACAGGATTCAGAAATATTTCAGGGGGCCACCCCATTGAGTACACCAAGAACGAAGCTAAATGACTCGAGACGGACTCAAGGTTTGCTTGATGGTTGTAAACGATCGGGAACCCTAAAATGTGTTGGCTTGTCGATACCACAAAACACTCCGCTTACCTAAGCGATGCAGTGCTCCTGAATCGTAATAAAGCAAAGAAAGCATGGCATAAGTACAGATAGTAAACAAAACCTCAAACTAGTTTGTGGCCCCAAGAAATAAGGCGGAATCAAGCTCGCTCGGGGTCCCATAAGCCTCCGGATGTGGATAGCGTGAATAATCAAGGAACAGGAATCAAGTACTCGGGGTCCCACGGACACAAGTGAGCAGGAAAAACCAAATAGCAGATATTGCTCACGGTGCCACTTTCATTAGTTATCCCATTACTACTCGTGTTAAGTTGTTTAGGTACCTCGTTATCCATCGACACTCACATACCCTACTCATGTTGTTTCACGACTCGCATGGCTCAAACAACTCCTGTAGTAATGGCTCATGGGATGGAGGAACAAGCTTCGGTGGGGTTTAAAAGTAAAGGCTATGCAATACTTGGGATTCAGTTTAATGCAATCGCGACTCAATGATGCAAGAATAAGATAGAGGCAATAGGTACTATATGTATGCAAGCATGTGGTAGTGCTTGCCTGGCAGCTCAGTTGAAGCGAGAGAAGGATCTGGGTAGTGCTCCTGGTTCTCTTGGTATATCCCACCAAGGTTCTATTTGAAGAAGAACCAAACAAACAAGGGCCAACATAAATAAAGTGCACAAGCATATGAATAAAATGCGACAAGCAAACAATCATGCCATGATGAATGATGCACAATTTGCATGGCATTAAAGTAGCATGGCATGGGTGAGGTGTGGAATACAAGAAATAAGCATTTTATTGAGTTTTGGTCACATTTTATTCCCGGATAAGTTGCTGTATACTTTATATTTATATGATGCATGCTGCAATTTAAGTCATGTATAGCATAAACAGAAAGGTCTCGTCGAGCTAATCATTTTAGACATATCATTTGTTAAATTCGGAGTTATAAAACAAAAGTTATTAATTAATTAAGCCAAGGGGCATTTTATGTAATTTTACTCAACTTGGAATTTTTAAATGTTCAAAATGTAATTTGAATAGCATATTTGAAATCCTCACATTTTTCTGATTCAAAAACATATATTATATGTATTATTTAGTTTTATATTTTAAAAGTTATTTAAAAACAGAATTGAAATTTGAATTTGAATTTATTTTGAATAGTTTGATTTGAAACAGAAATGAAGGCTTTTTTTGTTGCACCTGTGCAGAGCCAGCATGTGCAGACGAGCCATCTTGACTGGACGCCGCACGTGTACCGAGAGAGGTGGACCGCGGTTGGTTGATCAAAACTACGGATCCTTTTTGCAAACGCCAATGAGACATACATGGGCCTAGAGGAGTGCGGTTGGTGCAAAAGAAAAGGTGGGGGGTTATCTGCAAAAGTGCGACGTGCTTGTGCTTCTTCCGCTGCCGGAGGAACGCCACGGGCGCCGGTGGGGTCGAACCCGCGACGCGGGCGCGCGCGCAGAGGGCGGAACCACTGCGGTGGTGTGGGGCTTGTGACAGGTTGAGGGATGGGGCCTAGGTAGGCTTCTGCGAGGCGCGGCGCGGAGCAGATGGCAGCGCCAAGACGTCTTTCAGCGGAACCACCGCGATCTGGACGGAGAGGCAGAGGTTGTCGGGGAGTGCCGCCACCGCAGTTGTGTTGGTGTGGTCGGTACAGGCCGGGGCGCAGAGGATCAACGACGATGCTGGCGGCCGGAGAGCTAGGGTTTCGCGTCGGGCGGCGTCACTGGGCTTGGTCCTCTTCCTCCACGTCGGTGCAGGCGTCTGAGGGCCTCCTCGACCTTGCGACAAGCTTCCTCCGCTGCGCCTCTGGATCGCCGGGATGGTGGAGGCCAAAGGTTGGCCCGGCGGTGGTGATCTGGTAGAGGAAGAGAGGGGAAGGGGCATGGCCCGGGTGGATCTGGGGATGCAGGAAAGGCCGAGGGTAGATAAGGATGGATGGAGGAGGCAGATGGCGTGGTGGTGGTGAGGATAAAGGTGGCCTCGGTGCCCTTTGTCCTCCCTCACGTGATCGGCAGGTGGGGGTAGCTAGGCATGGAGAGATGGAGGCGCTAGGAGGGGCCAAGAGAGGAAGGCTGGTGGGGCCCTCATGGCAGATAGAGGAGAGAGGAAAAGGGTAGAGCTAGGCTCGGGTTAGGGTTAGTCTTAGGGTTGGGTGGAGAGAGAGAGGAAGGCTAGGTGGGGCCTGCATGTTAGAGAGAGAGGAGAGGTGAGGCTCGGGTTAGGTTGGTAGCTTCGGTTTAGGGTTTGTAGAAAGAGGGGGGTATGGTGTTAGATGATGGCCATGTTGGTGGTAAGGGGTATCTAGGGTAGATGAGGGTTAGGATTAGATGGGGGTGGTCTAGTAGATGGTGGTAGTGGTTAGGTGATTAGGGTTAGGAATAGGAAAAATAAATAAAGAAAAGAGGGTTTAGGATGAGGGATGGTGGCTATGGTAAAGAGAGGAAAAGAGAGAGAGGAAGATGGCTTAGGGTGAGGGATTAGGGTTTAAATTAGGTTGGAGAGAGGAATAAAGAGAGAGGAGGTTTAGGATTAGAGTTTGGAATTTTTGGGTGCTCACATGCACTAAACTAGGTTAACAAAAGATATGTGGAATGGGTGTAGAGTCTTTTTAATATGAACCAAACAAACAAGCATGAAGGGGTAGAGAGAGATGGTGGATGGTGCAAGCTTGCATGGGCCATGCAACAAAGGCACAAAGGATAGTTTTAAATGACCATTCAAATGATCAATGTCCAAGAATTTGCTTACACTCCAAAAGAACAACATGAACATAGGAAGGTGGAGGGTTTCTTTGCATGAGGCATGCAAGATTACATCCATGCATGCAAATATCACATATGAATGATATAGGTAGATTTGGATCCATACAAATATATGTGGCTTGGTTTTTGAAATACTAACAAACAAAAGGCCACATACATGTATAGAGTGGAAAAGAGATGATACCAAAGGAGAGGTGGTATGGCAAGTTAGTAGATGGAAGGAATTCAAAAGAGATGCCCTCAACTCAAATTGGGCATTAAACAATATATCATGAGCCAACTACAATGTCAAGAGGCAAATACAAATAACAATGCATATGAGATAAGAACCAAAATACAAAGGGTTTTTGTATGATGCTCAAATGCAAGGTGGCATGATGACATGAGCATGATATGAATGATGATGCAACAATTATATGTAGGAAGTAGCCATTATATTACTAAACCAAGTAGCATTACAGTTGTTAGACAAATGGGATGCTACACAGGCCAACCTTACGCAACGTCGTTCGCGAGACCGGCTCCGCACTTCACGTGTGGCTTGTTCCACACATGCGGCTGGTGGATGCCAGTTTCTCTCACTATAGTTGTCATGGGATTTACACCGGAGTTTGGCAACCATAATATCACCGTTGTGGCTTTCCGTAGATAAGAATCGTTCTTAGCTTGCTACTCCCATAAGCCACGTAAAACATGCAACAACAAAGTAGAGGCGTCTAACTTGTTTTTGCAGGGAGTGTTTTTTGTGATATGATATGGCCCAAGATGTGATGTGTATATTGTATGCGATGATCATGTTTTGTAATGTTTCACGACTTGCATGTCGATGAGTACACAACCGGCAGGAGCCATATGGTTGTCTTTATAATTGTGTATGACCTGTGTGTCAACTTCTTATACGCCATGTAATAGTTTCACTTTATCGCTAAGTAGTTAGCAATAGTTGTAGTTGCTATTCGTGGTGGAGGCAATCATGGTGGAGTGATGGAGATCATGCCGGCACGCACAAGATGGAGATCATTGCGCGAAGATTGGCTATACCATGTCACATAAAGTTATATGCATGTGATGTTTATCCTTTTTATGTATCTTATTATGCTTAGATCGCGACGGTAGCATTATAAGATGATTACTCACTTAAAGATCAAGATAAAACTGTGTTCTCCCCATGTATGCACCGTTGTGAAAGTTTGTCGTGTCCAAGCATCACGTGATGATCGGGTGCTATAGACTCTACGTTCACATACAACGGGTGCAAGCCAGTTTTGCACACGCGGAAATACTTGGGTTTGACTTGACGAGCCTAGCATGTATAGACATGGCCTCGGAACACATGAACCGAAAGGTTAAACATGAGTCATATGAATGATATGATCGACACTTTGTTGTCCACCATTGAAACCACATCTCTTCTCGTGAAGATCGGATTAGGTGTGGTGAATTTGGATCATGTTCACTAAACAACTTGAGGGATGTTGAATTTAGTGGGAGTTCATCTAGTAATTTGATTAAAAGTTGAACTAGTTATCATGAACATAGTATAATTTGTACTTGCAAATATTGTAGATCAAATGGCTAAGTCCAACTTCAACTTCAACGTTTTTGCTGAGAAGGAAAAGCTTAGAAACAATGGGTCTAACTTCACCAATTGGTTCCGCAATCTGAGAATCATTCTCTCTGGCGATCAAAAGTACTATGTACTTGAAAATGCGCTAGGTGACGCCCTTGCTGTAGATGCGTCGGCTGATGAGAAAGCTGTCTATCAGTCGTGCAAAGATGATTATGGTGTGATTAAGAGCACCATGTTGTTTGCTATGGAATCGGACCTTCAAAATCGTTTTGAAGACTATCCCGGGCCCTTTGAGATTCTTGAGGAGCTGAAAACTATGTTTCATACTTAGGCTCGTTCTGAGAGATATGAGATCTCTGAGAAATTATTTAACTGCAAGATGGAGGAAGGGAGTTCCGTTAGTGAGCATGCCGTAAAGATGTCGGGCTACACTCAACGCCTTGAGCAACTGGACTGCAAGATTCCAGAGGAGCTCAAGATTGACAGGGTTCTGCAATCACTCCCTCCCAGCTACAAAAATTTTGTAGTGACTCACAATTAGATTGGTTCCACTGATACGATCACCGAGCTCTTCGCAAAGCTGAAGGTTGCGGAGGTGGACATCAAAAAGGATAATCATGTGTTGATGGTCAACAAGCCCCCCACCTTCAGGAAAGGTAAGGGTGCAAAGAAGCCCTTCAAGAAAGGCGGCGGCAAGCGCGTTGCCCCTGCTGAGAAGAAGCTCAAGCCTGGACCCAAGCCGAATCGAAAGTGCTTCTATTGCAAGGACAAGGGTCACTAGAAGCAATCGTCCAAGTACTTAGCGGACAAGAAGGTGGCACCATCAAAAGGTATATTTGATATACATGTTATTGATGTTTTCCTTACTATCCCTCGTTGTAGTGCTGGGTATTTTATCTCGGTTCGGTTGCTAATATTTGTAACTCAAACAGAGCTACGGAATAGGTGACTTGCGAGGGATGAGGTGACGATGCGCGTTGGCAACGGATCAAGAGTTGATGTGATGGTCGTCGGCACACTCTCCTTAGTTTTACCTTCGGGATTAGTTTTAAACCTCAATAAATGTTATTATGTGTCTGCGTTGAGCATGAACATCATTTCTGGATCGTGTTTATTGCAAGATGGTTATTCATTTAAATCGGAGAATAATGGTTGTTCTATTTATATGAGTAACATCTTTTATGGTCATGCACCTGTTGTGAATGGTTTATTTCTTCTAAATCTCGAAAGGGATGAAACACACATCCATAACATTGAGGCTAAGAGATGCAAAGTAGATAGTGATAATACTACTTATTTGTGTAATCGTCTCAGGTCATATTGGTGTAAAGCGCATGAAGAAACTCCATTCTGATGGACTTTTGGAGTCTCTTGATTTTGAATCATTTGACACATGCGAACCATGCCTCATGGGCAAGATGATCAAAACCCCGTTCTCCGGTATGATGGAGCGAGCAACGGACTTGTTGGAAATCATACATACCGATGTATGCGGACCGATGAGTGTTTCGACGCGCGGTGGATATCGCTATTTTCTCACTTTTACCGATGACTTAAGTAGATATGGGTATATCTATTTGATGAAACATAAATCTTAAACATTTGAAAAGTTCAAAGAATTTCAGAATGAAGTGGAGAACCATCGTAACAGAAAGATTAAGTTTCTACGATCCGATCATGGAGGTGAATATTTGAGTTATGATTTTCTCACGCATCTTAAAGCAAGCGGAATCTTTTGGCAAATCACGCCACCCGGAACACCACAACACAATGGTGTGTCTGAATGCCGGAATCGAACCCTATTAGATATGGTCCGATCGATGATGTCTCGTACTGATTTGCCGTTATCATTTTGGGGTTATGCATTAGAAACCGCTGCATTCACTTTAAATAGGGCACCATCTAAATCCGTTGAGACGACACCGTATAAACTGTGGTTTGGTG
Organism: Avena longiglumis; assembly: GCA_030063025.1. Classification (NCBI taxonomy): domain Eukaryota; kingdom Viridiplantae; phylum Streptophyta; class Magnoliopsida; order Poales; family Poaceae; genus Avena; species Avena longiglumis. The sequence continues at coordinate 479,602,031 of CP125975.1, forward strand.
CTAAACCTAAGTTGTCGTTTCTTAAAGTTTGGGGATGCGAAGCTTACGTCAAGAAGTTGATGCCGGACAAGCTCGAACCCAAAACGGAGAAATGCGTCTTCATAGGATACCCTAAGGAAACTATTGGGTATACCTTCTATCACAGAACCGAAGGCAAAGTGTTTGTCGCAAAGAACGGTTCCTTTCTTGAGAAGGAGTTTCTCTCGATAGAAGTGAGTGGGAGGAAAGTAGAGCTAGACGAGGTTGTTGAACCTTCTCTTGAATTGGAGAGTAACGCAGCACCTGAAATTGTCCCAGTGTCGCCTGCACCAACAATAGAGGAAGCTAATGACAAGAATCATGAAGCTTCGGACGATGCTGCTACTGAACGTCGCAGGTCGACAAGGTCGCGTGCCCCTCCTAAGTGGTACGACAACCCTGTCTTAACTGTCTTATTGGTAGAAGACAGTAAACCTATGAACTATGAGGAAGCGATGATGAGCCCAGACTCTAAGAAATGGCTAGAAGCCATGAAATCCGAATTGGGATCCATGAGTGAAAACCAAGTATGGACTTCGGTGGACCCTCCTAGCGATCGAAAGGCCGTTGAGTGCAAATGGATCTTCAAGAAGAAAACGGACACGGATGGTAATGTTACCGTCTATAAAGCACGACTTGTCGCAAAAGGTTTTCGACAAGTTCAAGGTGTTGACTACGATGAGACTTTCTCTCCCGTAGCAATGTTTAAGTCCATTCGGATTTTATTAGCAATTGCTGTGTTTCATGATTATGAAATATGGCAGATGGATGTCAAGACTGTGTTCCTCAATGGCAACATTGATGAAGAGTTGTATATGATGCAACCCGAAGGTTTTGTCGATCCTAAGGATGCCGATAAAGTATGCAAACTTTAGCGTTCCATTTATGGACTGAAGCAAGCATCTCGGAGTTGGAACCTTCGTTTTGATCAAGTGATCAAGAGCTTTGGACTTGTTCCAAATTGCTACGAAGCTTGTATCTACAAGAAAGTGAGTGGGAGATCGGTGACATTTCTGGTACTATATGTGGATGACATATTGATTATTGGAAATGACATTAACATGCTTAACGATGTGAAGAGTTATTTGAACAAGTGTTTTTCAATGAAAGACCTAGGTGAAGCTGCTTATATATTGGGCATCAAAATCTATAGAGATAGACAAAGACGCCTGATAGCTTTAAGCTAGAGTACATACCTAGACAAAATTCTGAAAAGGTTCAGAATGGATAAGGCAAAGAAAGGTTTAGTGCCTATGTTGTTAGGTAAGATATTGAGCAAGGCTCAGTGTCCAGCTACGGTAAATGATAGAGAAGCTATGAGCAAAGTGCCTTATGCCTCGGCTATAGGTTCTATCATGTATGCCATGCTGTGTACTAGACCGGATGTGTCCAATGCTCTTAGTTTGACGAGCATATATCAAAGTGATCCAGGAGTGGAACACTGGACAGCCGTGAAGAACATCCTAAAGTACCTAAATAGGACTAAAGAAATGTTCTTAGTCTATGGAGGTGATGAACAGCTCGTTGTAAAAGGTTACGTCGATGCGAGTTTTGACACCGACAAGGATGATTCTAAATCTCAGACAAGATATGTTTATATTTTGAATGGAGGAGCTGTGAGCTGGAGAAGCTGCAAGCAAAGCGTGATCGCGGGATCTACAGTAGAAGCGGAATACATGGTTGTTGTAGAAGCATCAAGTGAAGGAGTTTGGATCAGGAACTTCATCACTGAGCTTGGCGTGGTTCCAAGTGCCTTGGACCCATTGGACATATTGTGTGACAACACTGGTGCCATAGCACTCGCTAAGGAACCAAGATATCATCCAAACACTAAGCATATCAACCGCAAGTTTCATATAATCCGAGATTATATAGCAGATGGAGATCTGAAGATTAGCAAAGTACATACAGATCTGAATGTCGCAGATCCATTGACTAAACCTCTTCCACGTGCAAAACATGATCAACACCTTAGTGCCATGGGTGTGAGATTGTTGCCAAATGTAAACTAGATTATTGACTCTAGTGCAAGTGGGAGACTGTTGGAATTATGCCCTAGAGGCAATAATAAAGATGTTATTATTATAATTCTTGTTCATGATAATGTTTATATTCCATGTTAGAATTGTATTAAGCGGAAACTTTAATACTTGTGTGGTTTGTGAACAACACCGTGTCCCTAGTACGCCTCTATGGACTAGCTCATTGATTAATGATGGTTAAGGTTTCCTAACCATAGACATGAGTTGTCGATTAATAATGAGATCATATCATTGGGAGAATGATATGGTGGACAGACCCAAACTAAGCAGAGCAATTAGATCGTGTCATCGTGTTCATCTTTGCGAAGCTTTTATTATGTAAAATATTGTATTCCTTAGACCATGAGATAATGCAACTCCCTGGTATCGGAAGAAAGCTTTGAGGTCATCAAACGTCATCCTATGAGAGGGTGATCATAAAGGTGTCTCTCAGGTGATCGGAAAGTACCTGTTGGGTTGTATGTATCGAGATGGGATTTGTCCCTCCCAAGTCAGAGAGATATACTTCGGGCCCACTCGATAATCGATACAAACACCGCTTGCAAGCATGTGTTTAAGGAGTTAATCACAAAGTGATATCGGATTACGGAACGAGTAAAGTACTTGCTGTGAACGAGATTGAACTAGGTATGACGGTACCGACGATCAAATCTCGGGCAAGTAAAATATCGCGAGACGAAGGGAATATATATAGGATTGAATGAATCCTGGCATCGTGGTTCATTCGATATGATCATCGATGAATGTGTTGGAGTCAATATGGGTTTCCAGACCCCGCTGTTGATTATTGATAGAAGATCATGTCTGCATGTTTTCGAACCCGAAGGGTCACACACTTAACGTGTCTCGACGCTAGGATAGATTAGATAATTGGTTTATGAGTTTTTGTTTGGAGTCTCAGATGGGATCCGGGACATCACGATAGGTTCCGGAATGGTCCGGAGAATAAGATTCATATAAGGCAATGCAGTTTTTGGAGTTTGGAATTGTTTCGGGTTAATCGTTATTGTACCGGAAGCTTCTAGAACCTTCCGGAGGGGGGCCAACGTGGCCCCACCTGTCGGGAGGGGCATCCTGGCCGCATTGGGATAGGGGCACAAGGCCCCATAGGGCCCAGCCGGCCAAACCTAGGGGAAACCCTAGGGGAGCTTCTAGAAGGAGGGGGGAAACTTGCCCCCACTCTTCCCTCCTTGGCCGCCGGCCTAGGCTTGGGGGAGGGGCTAGGGTTGGTGCCCACCCCTCTATGTAAAGAGGGCTGGGGGTGCACCACCCCCTACACCTCCTCCTCAAGCCCTAGCCGCCCTGCTGCCCTCCTCTCTCTCTTCCTCCCGACTGCACGCAGGCGAAGCCCTGCTGCAGAAACTCTCCACCACTTGCACCGCGCCGTCGCGTTGTAGATCCAATCCGTCTCTCCACCATACTTGCTGGACCAAGGAAGGAGGAGACGTCGAGATGCCGCACGTGTGCATCTCTCGGAGGCATCGCCACTTGCGGTGTTAGATCGGAGCGGATCGCGAGGAGGAGAAGCGAGTACGACTACATCACCCACGCTCGATTTAACGTTCACTGCGAATCTTCAAGGGTATGAAGATCTCATCTAATCTCTCTCGTTGTTTGCATCTCCTATATTAGATCTTGGCTTTCCCGTTCGCATCCGTAGAATTTTTTTGATTTACTATGCTGCGAAACCCTTCAATTTTGGGTAAGGGAGATTTGATCTAAGGGTAGATCAAATGTAATTAAGGTTAAAACCTAATACATTATTTAATAGTTAATATTTGATACTTAAGTAATCATATCCTAGTATTTATTATACATTTATGAATACCAAGTTATAAACATAACTTAAGTAATGGGAATGGAACAACTAAATCTTGATCTATCTTAATCTCATTTACTTATACCATGAGTATCATGGTAATACCTAACCTTAACCCTTTAGTGAGATTGAGTAGGAAGGAAACCAAGTCAAGATCATTCACCATATATCTTTCTTTCCATATCAATCCTTATCATTTATATGGAATCTTATTCTAATATCTGTTGTTCATCAATGTTGAGTAATCAACTATTGATTCACCAATTCTTGACCTATCAACTCTTTTCCTTATCATAGCATTCACTTCAGTCCTTCAGATAAGAAGTAATAAGAGGTAAGTAATAATGCTAGTTTTAGATATCATCTATAGGATGGGTGTGATTGAAGAGAATCAAATCAATAGGATTATTGATGGAGTTAACTCACTCCTGAATGGATAGAAGAGTTATTTGAAATAAAGATATATGTGGTAACAAAGAGGATTGCAAGGATGAATCCTGAAGATAGATACCAAGAAGTAATCCTATTGGATTAAGGAAGCATAGTCCATGAATATCATCCCTTAATCCAATAAAGATACTAAGAAGATAATTTCAATACAATTGTAATGTTGTATTGATGAAGCCTTGATTAGCCAACTGGAAACCTAAACCATAAAGGATCAAAGGCTTATAATGATCATGCCTTACTCACCAAGATTGAATGCTTATATCCTGTATAAGTGACATTGGTGGGTAGAACATGCTTATATCCTGTATAAGTGACATTGCTGGGTGGAACATGATTAAACCCTAGTCTAGATATAACTTGAATTTAAACTTATTTCCTTAATTGATAATTTATATAAAGGTAAATAAATTTGTTAATATTCCTAAAATTACCAATTTAGGTCTAATAAGTAATACTAGTCTTAAATATTTATAATATAAAGTCAAATTGGTCTAACACATTTTAAATACAATCTTATTGAATGATCCTTCAGCCATATGTGTAGTTTATATTCTAAAAGAACCTTTAACAATTATAAAATCTCCAAGAATAATTTTGTAGTGAAATAAAACCTACTCCAATACTTCAACTACAAGTTGTACACAAACCAAAACTCTATATTGAATCCATAAGTAGTTAAGTAATATTACTTCCTTGTTTACAAACTATAACCATTCATCTATAGACAGGAAAATGATTCTATTCCATTATAATCTTAGGAAACCACTACTCAAATAGAAGTAATGCCATGCTTAAATAACTTTAAGGAAAGATTATGAAGTGAACAAAATACAAATAACATAAGTAATACACCCTAAGTCCATCTATGTCTTTAAAGTTAACTTTAGTCTACAAGACTTTAAATAGAATGCTAAAACCTTGTTATGTGTTTTATAGTTAACTTTGGTCTGTTATAATTAAGTTATAAAGCATCTCAAGTTCAAACTATTCAAACACAAACAACATCAATCACATTTAATTAACCACAAAGATTGTTTAAACCTTAGTAAGGAAATCTTTTCTTCAAATGTTATTCTTTTTGCCACTTTAGAAAACAGATGACAACTAATCACAATCACATTACTTTATACTTTACTTGTATAATAAGATTGTTAATACTTAAGATTCTTTATAAAGTGACATTACTTGTAAAATAAAAATTTGAAGATAAACAATTATAGTATAAGCAATCTTGAGTAGCATTTCACATTTATGTGTACCTCATTGTTTTATGATATTATAATTACATGTTGTTCACACACACTCACAAACCTTAATAAGAAGCACAAGTGTGAGACTTATCTAAAAGGACAACACATTCTAAAGAAACCATTTCTAGTTTCCAAACCCTGGATCAACGTTATCCCTGGGATTCGAGTTTACGAAAATGCATTACATTACTTATGCATAATAGCATTATGCTTCTTTAAACATTGGTCATGTTGGAGATATGCCCTAGAGGCAATAATAAATGTAGTTATTATTATATCTTTATGTTTATGATAAATGTTTACATTCATGCTATAATAGTATTAACTAGGAAACATTAATACTTGTGTGATTTGTAAACTAAAATAGAGTCCCTAGTAAAGCCTCTTTATAAATACTAGCTTGTTGGTTCATAAATGATTGTGGTTTCCCTATCATGAACATTGAGATGTTATTAACCACAAGATCATATCATTAGGAGAATGATATGGTGGACATACTCCTATAGATAAGCGTAGCATAAAGATCAAGTCATTTTAATAGTTCAATTGTTGTATGCTTTCTGATACATAGTAACCTAATTCCTTCGACCATGAGATCATGCATATCACCTTCACCGGAAGGATGCTTTGATGACATAAAACACCACACCGTAACTGGGTGGCTATAAAGGTGGCATTGAGTGTTCAGAAAGTATTGGTTGAGACACATGGATCAAGAGTGGGATTTGTCCATCCATATGACAAATAGATATACTCTAGGCCCTCTCGGTGGAATGTCATCCAATTAGCTTGCAAGCATGTGACTGGCTCACAAGGGATCACATATCACGGGAACGAGAAAAGAGTACTTATCAGTAACGAGGTTGAACTAGATATGTAGAGATACCAACGATCATAACCTCGGATAAGTAAACTATCGTGAGACTAAGGGAAATTGGTATCGTATGTAACTGGTTCATTCGATCGCAAAGTAATCGTAGAAATATGGGGGAGCCATATGAATTTCCAGATTCCTCTATTGGTTATTGTTCGGAGAAGTGTCTCGATCATGTCCGCATAATTCACGAACCATAGGGAGACACACTTAAGGATTCAACGTTGTTTGAGTAGTTATGGAATGATGAATAAGAGACCAAATGTTGTTCGGAGTCTCGGATGGAATCCGGGATATCACGAGGAGATCCGTAATGGTCCGGAGAATAAGATTCATATAAGGAAAGTCCTGTTTCGAGGTTGGAGAATGGTTCCGGTGTTTTTCATCAGGAATGTTCTAGAAGGTTCCGGAATGTCCGACACTCCGAAGGGGAAGGGTACATGAATGTGTCATAACAAGTTGGAATGATTGCATCATGTACTAGGTGTCATCGCTGAACAAAATAAAGGGTTTAATCAAATCCTAGTTTGAAAAGTCAAACACCAATTTGAAAAGTCAAACGGCTATTTTGTGAGGTGGAGGGAGAGTAGGAAACCTACTTGAGGAGGAGTTCCCTCCCTCCACCGCTGGCCCACTTGTAGACCGAGTTGGGGAGGGACTCCCCTCCCCTTGGTGCGCCCCCTCCACCTATATAAGGAGGGGCACGACTGCCCCTCCAAGCACACAATACCACGGCCCGCAGACCCTAATCCTAGCCGCCGGCGCCGCCACCTCCTGCTGCCGCCGCCTAGGGCAAGCCGCCGCCTAGGCAAACCCTAGCCGCCGGCCTTGCTCCTCCTTGGTGCGTCTAAACCCTAGATCACCGAGGCTCTCTCTCATAGTCCACCATACTCGCTCCGGCTTAAGGCGAAGCCCTGAGAGATATCCCCTCTACTTCCGGTACCACGCCGTTGTGCTGCCAGAATCGCGAGGAGAGTGCTACAACCTCCGCTGCCTGCTGGAACAAGGGAGAGTAAGGTCTTCGTCGAGTACCGAACGTGTGACCGACTGAAGCGCTGCTTTAACGCAGCCGGAAGGATCGCTCACGATCTTGAGATCGACAAGAGTATGACTACATCACCCACGAGAATCCGCTCTCGTTAAACATTTTGGAATCTTCGAGGGTGAGTTATTCCATCGACTTGTTGCTACAATCTAATAGATAGATCTTGGCTTGTTTGTTTGTATGCGGTAGAAATTTTTTGTTTTCCATGCTACGAACCCCTACAGTGGTATCAGAGCCGTGTCTATATGTAGATCTGTTGCACGAGTAGAACACAATGGTCATTGTGGGTGTTGATGCTTTTGTTGTCGATTGCTTCTTATGTACTTTGCATCTTGCGGGATGGTGGGATGAAGCGGCCTGGGCTAACCTTACATGACATCGTTCATGAGACTTGCTCCACGCTTGACATGCAACTTGTATTGCATAAGTGGCTTTATGGTGCTCGCTTTCCCAACATAGTTAAGATTCAATTTACAACGGGTGATTGACAATACTAGTATCAATGTTGTGGTTCTTGTTCGTAAGTTAGAAGGACACTTATTGAAAGCCCCAAACCACGTAAAACATGCAAAGAAAGTAGAGGCGTCTAACTTTGTTTTGTGGGTGCTGTGATGTGATATGGCCATGATTGTGATTATATTTGATGTATGCAATGTTCCTTATTGTAAGTTGGCAACCGGCAGGAGCCATATGGTTGTCTTTAATTTCTGTTAAGACCCACGTGTCTATTCAAAGTAGTTGTAATAGTTGAAGCTGGTGGACGACAACCATGGAGCGGCATCATTAACCTTAATGCAATGCCGGTGATGATGGAGATCATGTTCGTGCTTGAAGATGGAGATCGGAAGCACAAAGAAGAAAGGCCATATCATATCACATATTATGAATTGCATGTGATGTTAATCCTTTATGCATCTTGTATTGCTTAGTTAACAACGGTAGCATTATAAGATGATCCCTCATGCACATGCATATCAAGTTCTAAAGTGTTCACCCTTAGTAAGCACCGTTGCTAAAGCTTGTTGTTTCGAAGCACCACGTGATGATCGGGTGTGTTAGATTCCGCAAGTGTATACAACGTGAGAAAGCCAGATTTGCTCATGCGGAAGCTAATGTTTGATCTTGACGAGCCTAGCATGTACAGACATGGTCTCGGAACACGGATCACCGAAAGGTAAAGCATGAATCATATAGTAAGATATGATGAACATGTCGATTGTTCGACATTGAAGCTACATCGACTCTCGTGATGATCGGTGTTGATGTGGTGGATTTGGTTCGTGTGATCACTAAAACAATGTGAGGGATATTGTTTTGAGTGGGGGTTCACCTAGATTAATTTAACTATTAATTAGAACTCAATTGTCATAAACTTAGTCTAAACTATTGCAAATATGTTGTAGATCAATGGCGGCCCCTACCATCAATTTTATGCGTTCCTAGAGAAAGAAAAGTTGAAGAACAATGGAAGCAACTTCGCGGATTGGTTCCGCAATTTGAGGATTGTCCTCACTGCTGGTAATTTGACCTATGTCCGGATGCACATTGGTGACCCACCAGCCATCGCTACCGATGAAGTAAAGAATGTTTACCTCGCTCGGAAGACTCGGACTCCAGTTCAAGGTGCTATCTTTTATGGTTTAGAATCGAGCCGTAAAAGGTTTGAGAATTCAGACCCACATGATATTGTCCGTGATCTCAAATTGATCTTTGAGACTCACGCGACAATTGAGAGCTATGAGGCTTCTGAAAAGTTCTTTAACTACAAGATGGAAGAGGGCAGCTCCACCAGTGAGCATGTGCTTAAGATGTCTGGGCACGCAAACAAACTTCAAAGCTTGGTTATAGTGATTCCTAATGCTTTGGGGATTTATCGTGTCCTCCAATCACTACCACCAAGTTACAAGAACTTTGTGATGAACTACAATATGCAAAACATGAACAAGCAGTTGCCAGAACTCTTCGCCATGTTAAAATCTGCAGAAGTGGAGATCAAGAAAGAGCACCAAGTGTTGATGGTCAATAAGACCACCAAATTCAAGAAAGGCAAGTCTAAGCAAAAGGGACACTTCAAGAAGGGTGGTAAGAAAGTTACCGCGTCGAAGAAGAAGACCAAGACTGGACCTAAGCCTGATACTGAGTGCTTTTACTGCAAGGGAGAAGGTCACTGGAAGCGGAATTGCCCAAAGTACTTGGCGGATTTGAAGAACGGCAACATCAAGAAGAAAGGTATATCCGATATACATGTTATTGATGTGTATCTCACTAGTACTGTAGTAGTGCTCGGTATTTGATATCTTTCGGTTGCTCATATCGTAACTCAAAGCGGTCTTTGCAGAATAAACGGAAGCTAGCGAAGAACGAGGTGACGATGCGCGTGGGAAACAGATCAAAGGTTGATGTGATCACAGTCGTCACGCTACCTCTTCATCTACCATCGGGATTAGTTTTATACTTAAATAATTGTTATTTGGTGCTTGCGTTAAGCATGAACATTATATCGGGATCTTGTTTATTGCGAGACGGTTACTTGTTTAAGTCCGATAATAATAGTTATTCGATTTATATGAGTAATATGTTTTATGCACATGCACCTTTGATAGATGGTCTATTCTTATTGAATCTCGATAGTGGAAATACAAATATTAATAACATTGAAGCTAAACGTTTGAAATCGAGCGATAACTCGACCTGTATGTGGCACTGTCGTCTTGGTCACATTGGAGTGAAGCATATGAAGAAACTCCATTCCAATGGACTTCTTGAATCACTTGATTTCGAATCACTTGAAAGATGCGAAGCATGTCTGAGGGGTAAAATGACTAAGGCTCCATTTTCTGGTATGATGGAGCGAGCTACGGACTTATTGGAAATCATACATACTGATGTGTGTGGTCCAATGAGTGTAGCATCGCGCGGTGGTTATCGTTATGTTCTTACCTTCACAGATGACTTGAGTAGATATGGGTATATCTATTTCATGAAACATAAGTCCGAAACTTTCGAGAAGTTTAAGGAATTTCAAAGTGAGGTTGAGAATCAACGTAACAAGAAGATTAAATTTCTATGTTCTGATCGTGGAGGTGAATATCTAAGTTACGAGTTTGGCGAGCATTTGAAGAAATGCGAATACTTTCTAATTGACACCGGAACACCACAAAGATAATGGTGTGTCCGAACGTCGAATCGAACTCTCTTAGATATGGTTCGTTCTATGATGTCACTTACTGATTTACTATTATTTTGGGTTATGCATTAGAAACACCGCATTCACTTTAAATAGGGCACCATCTAAATCTGTTGAAACGACACCGTATGAATTATGGTTTGGGAAGAAACCTAAATCGTTTCCTTAAAGTTTGGGGTTATGCCTATGTAAAGAAGTTACAGCCGGACAAGCTTGAACCCAAAGCGGAAAAATTCGTCTTCATAGGATACCCAAAGGAAACTACTGGGTATACCTTCTATCATAGATCCGAAGGCAAAATCTTCGTTGCCAAGAATGGATCCTTTCTAGAGAAGGAATTTCTCTCGAAAGAAGTGACTGGAAGGAAAGTAGAACTCGACGAGGTTGTTGAACCTTCTCTCGAACTTGCGAGTAACGCAGCACCGGAAGAAGTTCCTGTGGTGCATGCACCAATAAGAGAGGAAGCTAATGATAATGATCATGAAACTTCGGTTGTAGTTGCTACAGAGCCTCGCAGGTCAACGAGAACTGCACTACCCCGATTGGTATGATCCCGTTATGAGTGTCATGTTGGTGGACAACACCGATGACCCTGCGACATATGAGTAAGCGATGATGAGCCCAGATTCCAATAAATGGCAAGAAGCCATGAAATCCAAGATTGGATCCATGTACGAAAACCAAGTATGGACTTTGGTGGACTTACCGGATGGCCGGAAGGCTGTCGAGAACAAATGGATTTTCAAGAAGAAAACATATGCTAATGGTAATGTTACTGTCTATAAAGCTCGACTTGTCGCAAAAGGGTTTCGACAAATTCAAGGAGTTGACTACGATGAGACTTTCTCACCTGTAGCGAAGCTAAAGTATGTGAGGATTATGTTAGCAATCGCTGCATATTATGATTATGAGATATGGCAGATGGATGTCAAAACAGCGTTCCTCAATGGAGACATTGATGACGAGTTGTATATGATGCAACCCAAAGGTTTTGTCGATCCTAAAGATGCTAACAAGGTATGCAAACTTCAACGGTCCATCTATGGATTGAAGCAAGCATCCCGAAGTTGGAATCAACGTTTTGATAAAGTAATCAAAAGTTTTGGTTTTATACAAACTTATGGAGAAGCTTGTATTTACAAGAAAGTGAGTGGGAGCTCTGTAGAATTCTTAATACTATATGTAGATGACATATTGTTGATTGGGAATGATGTAGACCTTCTTAATAGTGTCAAGGAATATTTGAATAATAGTTTTTCAATGAAGGATCTTGGCGAAGCAGCTTATATATTAGGCATAAAGATTTATAGAGATAGATCGAGACGCCTAATATCATTGTCACAAAGTACATATTTGGACAAAGTTCTAAAGAGGTTTGGAATGGAAGATAGCAAGAAAGGGTTCTTGCCCATGTTGCCCAATACGACCTTGAGTAAAACTCAAAGTCCGACAACGGCAGAAGATATAGAAAGGATGAGTAAAACTCCCTATGCCTTAGCCATAGGATCTCTGATGTATGCCATGCTATGTACTAGACCCGACATTGCATATGCTGTTAGTTTAACTAGCAAATATCAAAGTGGTCCAGGAGTGGATCATTGGACAGCGGTCAAAAACATCCTTAAGTACTTGAGAAGAACTAAGGATATGGTTCTTTCTTATGGAGGTGATGAACAACTTGTTGTTAATGGTTACACCGATGCTAGTTGGAACACCGATCCGGATGATTCTAAATCACAATCTGGATACGTATTTACTTTGAATGGTGCAGTAGTTAGCTGAAGGAGTGCAAAGCAAAGCGTTGCGAGATCTTCAACCAATCGAATACATGGTCGCTTTGAGGCTTCACAAGAAGCAATATGGATGAAAGAGTTCATTACAGAGCTCGGTGTGGTTCCTAGTGCGCTGGACCCAATGTCAATCTACTGTGATAACATGGGCGCCATAGCCAATGCGCAAGAACCAAGGTCACACAAGAAGCTGAAGCACATCAAGCTACATTTTCACGCTATTCGAGAACATGTCCAAGATGGGGACATAAAGATTTGCAAAGTACACACATATCTGAATGTGGCGGATCCGTTGACTAAACCTCTCCCAAGGGCAAAACATGACCAACACCAAACTGCCATGGGTGTTCGGTATATTACCATGTAATCTGGATTAGATGACTCTAGTGCAAGTGGGAGACTGTTGGAGATATGCCCTAGAGGCAATAATAAATGTAGTTATTATTATATCTTTGTGTTTATGATAAATGTTTACATTCATGCTATAATAGTATTAACTAGGAAACATTAATACTTGTGTGATTTGTAAACTAAAATAGAGTCCTTAGTAAAGCCTCTTTATAAATACTAGCTTGTTGGTTAATAAATGATTGTGGTTTCCCTATCATGAACATTGAGATGTTATTAACAACAAGATCATATCGTTAGGAGAATGATATGGTGGACATACTCCTATAGATAAGCGTAGCATAAAGATCAAGTCATTTTAATAGTTCAATTGTTGTATGCTTTCTGATACATAGTAACCTAATTCCTTCGACCATGAGATCATGCATATCACCTTCACCGGAAGGATGCTTTGATGACATCAAACACCACACCGTGAATCGGGTGGCTATAAAGGTGGCAGTGAGTGTTCAGAAAGTATTGGTTGAGACACATGGATCAAGAGTGGGATTTGTCCATCCATATGACGGATAGATATACTCTGGGCCCTCTCGGTGGAATGTCATCCAATTAGCTTGCAAGCATGTACTGGCTCACAAGGGATCACATATCACGGGAACGAGAAAAGAGTACTTATCAGTAACGAGGTTGAACTAGGTATGTAGAGATACCGACGATCATAACCTCGGATAAGTAAACTATCATGAGACAAAGGGAAATTGGTATCGTATGTAACTGGTTCATTCGATCGCAAAGTAATCGTAGAAATATGTGGGAGCCATATGAATTTCCATATTCCTCTATTGGTTATTGTTCGGAGAAGTGTCTCGATCATGTCCGCATAATTCACGAACCATAGGGAGACACACTTAAGGATTCGACGTTGTTTGAGTAGTTATGGAATGATGAGTAAGAGACCGAATGTTGTTCGGAGTCTTGGATGGAATCCGGGATATCACGAGGAGATCCGGAATGGTCCGGAGAATAAGATTCATATAGGGAAAGTCCTATTTCGGGGTTGGAGAATGGTTCCGGTGTTTTTCATCAGGAATGTTCTAGAAGGTTCCGGAATGTCCGGCACTCCGGAGGGGAAGGGTACATGAATGTGTCATAAAAAGTTGGAATGATTGCATCATGTACTAGGTGTCATCGCTGAACAAAATAAAGGGTTTAATCAAATCCTAGTTTGAAAAGTCAAACGGCTATTTTGTGAGGTGGAGGGAGAGTAGGAAACCTACTTGAGGAGGAGTTCCCTCCCTCCACCGCCGGCCCACTTGGAGACCGAGTTGGGGAGGGACTCCCCTCCCCTTGGCGCGCCCCCTCCACCTATATAAGGAGGGGCAGGGCTGCCCCTCCAAGCACACAATACCACGCCCCACAAACCCTAATCCTAGCCGCCGGCGCCGCCACCTCCTGCTGCCGCCGCCTAGGGAAAGCCGCCTCCGCCTAGGCAAACCCTAGCCGCTGACCTTGCTCCTCCTTGGTGCGTCTAAACACTATATAACCGAGGATCTCTCTCATAGTCCACCATACTCGCTCCGGCTTAAGGCGAAGCCCTGCGAGATCTCCCCTCTACTCCCGGTACCACGCCGTTGTGCTGCCGGAATCGCGAGGAGAGTGCTACAACCTCCATTTTCTTTGGAACAAGGGAGAGGAAGGTCTTCGTCGAGTACCGAACGTGTGACCGACTGCGGAAGCGCTGCCGGAACGCAACGCCGGAAGGATCGTCTACGCGATCTTGAGATCGGCAAGAGTACGACTACATCACCCACGAGAATCCGCTCTCGTTAAACACTTTGGAATCTTCGAGGGTGAGTTATTCCATCGACTTGTTGCTACAATCTAGTAGATAGATCTTGGCTTGTTTGTTTGTATGCGGTAGAAATTTTTTGTTTTCCATGCTACGAACCCCTACAGTGGTATCAGAGCCGTGTCTATATGTAGATCTGTTGCACGAGTAGAACACAATGGTCATTGTGGGCGTTGATGCTTTTGTTGTCGATTGCTTCTTATGTACTTTGCATCTTGCGGGATGGTGGGATGAAGCAGCCCGGGCTAACCTTACATGACATCGTTCATGAGACTTGCTCCACGCTTGACATGCAACTTGTATTGCATAAGTGGCTTTATGGTGCCTGTTTCTCCCAACATAGTTAAGATTCAATTTACAACGGGTGATTGACAATACTAGTATCAATGTTGTGGTTCTTGTTCGTAAGTTAGAACGACACTTATTGAAAGCCCCAAACCACGTAAAACATGCAAAGAAAGTAGAGGCGTCTAACTTTGTTTTGTGGGTGTCTTGTGATGTGATATGGCCATGATTGTGATTATATTTGATGTATGCAATGTTCCTTATTGTAAGTTGGCAACCTGCAGGAGCCATATGGTTGTCTTTAATTTCTGTTAAGACCCGCGTGTCTATTCAAAGTAGTTGTAATAGTTGAAGCTGGTGGACGACAACCATGGAGAGGCATCATTAACCTTAATGCAATGCCGGTGATGATGGAGATCATGTTCGTGCTTGAAGATGGAGATCGGAAGCACAAAGAAGAAAGGCCATATCATATCACATATTATGAATTGCATGTGATGTTAATCCTTTATGCATCTTGTATTGCTTAGTTAACGACGGTAGCATTATAAGATGATCCCTCATGCACATTCATATCAAGTTCTAAAGTGTTCACCCTTAGTAAGCACCGTTGCTAAAGCTTGTTGTTTCTAAGCACCACGTGATGATCGGGTGTGTTAGATTCCGCAAGTGTATACAACGTGAGAAAGCCAGATTTTCTCATGCGGAATCTAATGTTTGATCTTGACGAGCCTAGCATGTACAGACATGGTCTCGGAACACGGATCACCGAAAGGTAAAGCATGAATCATATAGTAAGATATGATGAACATGTCGATTGTTCGCCATTGAAGCTACATCGCCTCTCGTGATGATCGGTGTTGATGTGGTGGATTTGGTTCGTGTGATCACTAAAACAATGTGAGGGATATTGTTTTGAGCGGGAGTTCACCTAGATTAATTTAACTATTAATTAGAACTCAATTTGTCATAAACTTAGTCTAAACTATTGCAAATATGTTGTAGATCAATGGCGGCCCCTACCATCAATTTTATGCGTTCCTAGAGAAAGAAAAGTTGAAGAACAATGGAAGCAACTTCGCGGATTGGTTCCGCAATTTGAGGATTGTCCTCACTGCTGGTAATTTGACCTATGTCCGGATGCACATGGTGACCCACCTGCAGCTACTGCTACCGATGAAGTAAAGAATGTTTACCTCGCTCGGAAGACTCAGTACTCCAAAGTTCAGTGTGCTATCTTGTATGGTTTAGAATCAGAGCTTCGGAAAAGGTTTGAGAATTCAGACCCACATGATATTGTCCGTGATCTCAAATTAATCTTTGAGACTCACGCGGCAATTGAGAGCTATGAGGCTTCTGAAAAGTTCTTTAACTACAAGATGGAAGAGGGCAGCTCCACCAGTGAGCATGTGCTTAAGATGTCTGGGCACGCAAACAAACTTCAAAGCTTGGGTATAGTGATTCCTAATGCTTTGGGGATTTATCGTGTCCTCCAATCACTACCACCAAGTTACAAGAACTTTGTGATGAACTACAATATGCAAAACATGAACAAGCAGTTGCCAGAACTCTTCGCCATGTTAAAATCTGCAGAAGTGGAGATCAAGAAAGAGCACCAAGTGTTGATGGTCAATAAGACCACCAAATTCAAGAAAGGCAAGTCTAAGCAAAAGGGACACTTCAAGAAGGGTGGTAATAAAGTTACACCAAGAAGAAGACCAAGGCTGGACCTAAGCCTGATACCGAGTGCTTTTACTGCAAGGGAGAAGGTCACTGGAAGCGGAATTGCCCAAAGTACTTAGCGGATTTGAAGAACGACAACATCAAGAAGAAAGGTATATCCGATATACATGTTATTGATGTGTATCTCACTAGTACTCGTAGTAGTGCTCGGTATTTGATACTTGGTTGTTGCTCATATACGTAACTCAAACAAAGCGGTCAGAATAAACGGAAGCTAGCGAAGAACGAGGTGACGATGCGCGTGGGAAACAGATCAAAGGTTGATGTGATCGCAGTCGTCACGCTACCTCTTCATCTACCATCGGGATTAGTTTTATACTTAAATAATTGTTATTTGGTGCTTGCGTTAAGCATGAACATTATATCGGGATCTTGTTTATTGCGAGACGGTTACTTGTTTAAGTCCGAGAATAATGGTTATTCGATTTATATGAGTAATATGTTTTATGCACATGCACCTTTGATAGATGGTCTATTCTTATTGAATCTCGATAGTGGAAATACACATATTAATAACATTGAAGCTAAACATTTGAAATCGAGCGATAACTCGACCTGTATGTGGCACTGTCGTCTTGGTCACATTGGAGTGAAGCATATGAAGAAACTCCATTCCAATGGACTTCTTGAATCACTTGATTTCGAATCACTTGAAAGATGTGAAGCATGTCTGATGGGTAAAATGACTAAGGCTCCATTTTCTGGTATGATGGAGCGAGCTACGGACTTATTGGAAATCATACATACTGATGTGTGTGGTCCAATGAGTGTAGCATCGCGCGGTGGTTATAGTTATGTTCTTACCTTCACGGATGACTTGAGTAGATATGGGTATATCTATTTCATGAAACATAAGTCCGAAACTTTCGAGAAGTTTAAGGAATTTCAAAGTGAGGTTGAGAATCAACGTAACAAGAAGATTAAATTTCTACGTTCTGATCGTGGAGGTGAATATCTAAGTTACGAGTTTGGCGAGCATTTGAAGAAATGCGGAATACTTTCACAATTGACACCGCCGGGAACACCACAGCGTAATGGTGTGTCCTAACGTCGTAATCGAACTCTCTTAGATATGGTTCGTTCTATGATGTCACTTACAGATTTACCGCTATTATTTTGGGTTATGCATTAGAAACAGCCGCATTCACTTTAAATAGGGCACCATCTAAATCTGTTGAAACGACACCGTATGAATTATGGTTTGGGAAGAAACCTAAATCGTCGTTCCTTAAAGTTTGGGGTTGCGAAGCCTATGTAAAGAAGTTACAGCCGGACAAGCTTGAACCCAAAGCGGAAAAATTCGTCTTCATAGGATACCCAAAGGAAACTATTGGGTATACCTTCTATCATAGATCCGAAGGCAAAATCTTCGTTGCCAAGAATGGATCCTTTCTAGAGAAGGAATTTCTCTCGAAAGAAGTGACTGGAAGGAAAGTAGAACTCGACGAGGTTGTTGAACCTTCTCTCGAACTTGCGCAAAGACCGGAAGAAGTTCATGTGGTGCCCGCACCAATAAGAGAGGAAGCTAATGATGATGATCATGAAACTTGTTGAAGTTGCTCTGAGCCTCGCAGTCAACGAAATCGTACCACTCCTGATTGGTATGATCCCGTTATGAGTGTCATGTTGGTGGACAACACCGATGACCTGCGACATATGAGGAAGCGATGATGAGCCCAGATTCCAATAAATGGCAAGAAGCCATGAAATCCAAGATTGGATCCATGTACGAAAACCAAGTATGGACTTTGGTGGACTTACCGGATGGCGGAAGGCATCGAGAACAAATGGATTTTCAAGAAGAAAACAGATGCTAATGGTAATGTTATCGTTTATAAAGCTCGACTTGTCGCAAAAGGGTTTCGACAAATTCAAGGAGTTGACTATGAGACTTTCTCACAGAGCGAAGCTAAAGTCTGTGAGGATTATGTTAGCAATCGCTGCATATTACGATTATGAGATATGGCAGATGGATGTCAAAACAGCGTTCCTCAATGGAGACATTGATGAAGAGTTGTATATGATGCAACCCAAAGGTTTTGTCGATCCTAAAGATGCTAACAAGGTATGCAAACTTCAACGGTCCATCTATGGATTGAAGCAAGCATCCCGAAGTTGGAATGAACGTTTTGATAAAGTAATCAAAAGTTTTGGTTTTATACAAACTTATGGAGAAGCTTGTATTTACAAGAAAGTGAGTGGGAGATCTGTAGAATTCTTAATACTATATGTAGATGACATATTGTTGATTGGGAATGATGTAGACCTTCTTAATAGTGTCAAGGAATATTTGAATAATAGTTTTTCAATGAAGGATCTTGGCAAAGCAGCTTATATATTAGGCATAAAGATTTATAGAGATAGATCGAGACGCCTAATATCATTGTCACAAAGTACATATTTGGACAAAGTTCTAAAGAGGTTTGGAATGGAAGATAGCAAGAAAGGGTTCTTGCCCATGTTGCCCAATACGACCTTGAGTAAAACTCAAAGTCCGACAACGGCAGAAGATATAGAAAGGATGAGTAAAACTCCCTATGCCTCAGCCATAGGATCTCTGATGTATGCCATGCTATGTACTAGACCCGACATTGCATATGCTGTTAGTTTAACTAGCAAATATCAAAGTGGTCCAGGAGTGGATCATTGGACAGCGGTCAAAAACATCCTTAAGTACTTGAGAAGAACTAAGGATATGGTTCTTTCTTATGGAGGTGATGAACAGCTTGTTGTTAATGGTTACACCGATGCTAGTTGGAACACCGATCCGGATGATTCTAAATCACAATCTGGATACGTATTTACTTTGAATGGTGCAGTAGTTAGCTGAAGGAGTGCAAAGCAAAGCGTTGTGGCGAGATCTTCAACTGAATCAGAATACATGGCTGCTTCGGAGGCTTCACAAGAAGCAATATGGATGAAAGAGTTCATTACAGAGCTCGGTGTGGTTCCTAGTGCGCTGGACCCAATGTCAATCTACTGTGATAACATGGGCGCCATAGCCAATGCGCAAGAACCAAGGTCACACAAGAAGCTGAAGCACATCAAGCTACATTTTCACGCTATTCGAGAACATGTCCAAGATGGGGACATAAAGATTTGCAAAGTACACACATATCTAAATGTGGCGGATCCGTTGACTAAACCTCTCCCAAGGGCAAAACATGACCAACACCAAACTGCCATGGGTGTTCGGTATATTACCATGTAATCTGGATTAGATGACTCTAGTGCAAGTGGGAGACTGTTGGAGATATGCCCTAGAGGCAATAATAAATGTAGTTATTATTATATCTTTGTGTTTATGATAAATGTTTACATTCATGCTATAATAGTATTAACTAGGAAACATTAATACTTGTGTGATTTGTAAACTAAAATAGAGTCCTTAGTAAAGCCTCTTTATAAATACTAGCTTGTTGGTTAATAAATGATTGTGGTTTCCCTATCATGAACATTGAGATGTTATTAACAACAAGATCATATCGTTAGGAGAATGATATGGTGGACATACTCCTATAGATAAGCGTAGCATAAAGATCAAGTCATTTTAATAGTTCAATTGTTGTATGCTTTCTGATACATAGTAACCTAATTCCTTCGACCATGAGATCATGCATATCACCTTCACCGGAAGGATGCTTTGATGACATCAAACACCACAATGTAACTGGGTGGCTATAAAGGTGGCATTGAGTGTTCAGAAAGTATTGGTTGAGACACATGGATCAAGAGTGGGATTTGTCCATCCATATGACGGATAGATATACTCTGGGCCCTCTCGGTGGAATGTCATCCAATTAGCTTGCAAGCATGTACTGGCTCACAAGGGATCACATATCACGGGAACGAGAAAAGAGTACTTATCAGTAACGAGGTTGAACTAGGTATGTAGAGATACCGACGATCATAACCTCGGATAAGTAAACTATCATGAGACAAAGGGAATTTGGTATCGTATGTAACTGGTTCATTCGATCGCAAAGTAATCGTAGAAATATGTGGCAGCCATATGAATTTCCATATTCCTCTATTGGTTATTGTTCGGAGAAGTGTCTCGATCATGTCCGCATAATTCACGAACCATAGGGAGACACACTTAAGGATTCGACGTTGTTTGAGTAGTTATGGAATGATGAGTAAGAGACCGAATGTTGTTCGGAGTCTTGGATGGAATCCGGGATATCACGAGGAGATCCGAAATGGTCCGGAGAATAAGATTCATATAGGGAAAGTCCTATTTCGGGGTTGGAGAATGGTTCCGGTGTTTTTCATCAGGAATGTTCTAGAAGGTTCCGGAATGTCCGGCACTCCGGAGGGTAAGGGTACATGTGAAGGGAATATGCCCTGAGAGGCAATAATAAATTGTTTATTATGTGTATTCCAAGTATATGATAGATGTTTATTTTGCATGCTATAATTGTATTAATACGGAAACGTTAATACATGTGTGTTTAATAAACAAACAGAAAGTTCCTAGTTAAGCCTCTCTCATAAACTAGCTCGTTGATTAACAAGATGATCAAGGTTTCCTGATCATGGACATTGGATGTTGTTAATAACGGGATCACAACATTAGTGTAATGATGTGATGAACATTCATCCGAAGTATAGCATTACGATCAAAGTCATTGAGTTTATATTGCTATAACAACTTACGAAGTGATCCTAATCCTTAGACCATGAGATCATGTCAATCACTAACACCTAAGAGTTTCTTGATAACATCAAACGTCACACCGTAATGGGGTGATTATAAAGATGGGTTCGAACTAATAAAGTGTTATGTTGAGGCTCATGGATCGAGAGTGGAATTTGTTCATCCCGATGACGGATATATATACTCGGCCCTCTCGGTGATATCACATTGATTAGCTTGCAAGCAAGTGATTTGATCACTAGAATGTTATATCACGGAACGAGAAAAGAGTGCATGTCAACGAGATCAAACTAGGTATGGAGATACCGATGATCGAATCTCGGACATGTAATATATCGTGAGACAAAGGGATTAAGATACTAGCGTAAAAGGTTCCGACGATCACGAGAAAGTCATCGTTGAATGTGGGAGTCAAGATGGGTCTCCGGATCCCGCTTCGATTATTGATCCGAGAGGGTCTCGATCATGTCCGCATTATTCACGAACCGTAGGGTGACACACTTAAGAGACACCGACATCCAATTGGAGCAAAAGTTTCATGCCGAAAGAATAAACAAGCGCAGGAATTTATTTCACTAGATCAAACAAAGCAGGTTGGGTGAAATTGCATAAAGTGGTTATGCATGTGAAATAGAATTCTAGCAAGGGGTTATTTGTGAATGTTTGTCATTAAAGTAATTGACAAAATTCTGAATAAAATAAAAGAGTTTTATTTAATGAGAGATTGCATTAAATTTGGTGGAAATTTAATGGGATTTTTGAGGACTTTTGAGTGGAGGAATTTGGAGGAGTTTTGAGTGGAGTGTCCACCCACATGAAGAGGGAGGGCAAGGGCAGCCCCATGCGCCGGCCACCCCTTGGGGTTCCCCCTCCTCCTATAAAAGGAGCCCTCCTCTCACTTCTCACTCACACCTCCTCGTGAAGGATCTCTCTCCCCTCTAGAATTTATCCCCATGGTCTCGGACTAGCGAGATACATGTTCCCGTGGCTATTCGCAAGAAAGAGTTGTGCTTCCGCTGCATCGCTGGAGCGAGGAGGCGGAGGTTGCTCGGTGCCTCGAACGTGTGTGCGAGCACGGATGCGTCGCGATTTGCGCGCTAGGACTTCCTCTCGATCTTGAGATCGGCAAGAGATCGTCTACATCAACCACGAGTTTGGACTCGTTAAGCTTTGTCGGTCTTCAAGGGTATGTTCTCTACGGATATACATCCGCCCGTTGTTTGTATCTAGTATAAATAGATCTTGGTATATAGTTCACATCGTAGGAAGTTTTTTGTTTTCTATGTCGCGAACCCTACAAAGGGTATCAGAGCCGGATCTATGCGTAGATACTTTACACGGTAGTACACATATGAGTATGTGGGCGATGATGATCATGTTGTTGCTCCTTTCTTGTGATTTTGGATATTGGTGGCATAGTGGGATGAAGCGGCCCGGACAAACTTTACATGTCCTCGCACATGAGACCTGTTCCACGCTTGACATGCAACTAGTTTGCATAAGTGGCTAGCGGGTGTCTGCCTCTCCTACTATAGTCAATATATATTTTGCAAGCGAGTTGTCAACAATTTGATTATCCTCGTTAGGTTCATGTTCGTAGGTAAGAACGGTTCTATCTCGAAAGCCCTAAGCCACGTAAAACTTGCAATGGATAAATTAGAGGTCTAGTTTAGATTGTTCTTTGGGCTAGTGTTATGATATGGTAGTGTTGTAAGTAGAAGTATGAGATGATACTCTTACAACACACATAGCGTGTAAAATCCATAGACTGTGGATTTACACATATAGGTATGATAGTGATCATACCACGATGCACATGATAGAGATCATCTGCGGGAACCATATAATTTCACTAATAAACATATGATGTTTGATTGCATCTTATATTGCTTGTTTAGCGCTTTGTTAAGCATAATAAGATGATCCCTCATTTAAATATCAAGATAAGAATGTGTTCTTCCTTTAGTATGCACCGATTATGTTTTCGTCGCTCCAAGACATCACGTGATGATCGGGTGTTCTTGGATCCACGACCATACTTCGGGTGTAAAACAGTTACACACGCAAATACTAAGGTTCTAACTTGACGAGCCTAGCATGTAGAGTACATGGCCTCGGAACACAGACCGAAAGGTTAAGCATGATTCATATAGTTGATATGATGCCCATTTGATGCTCGCCTTTGAAGCTATACCGACTCACGTGATGATCGGACTTGGTGTAGTGGATTTGGTTCATGTAATCACCAAAAGGACACGAGGGATGTCGCTTTTGAGTGGGAGTTCATTCGTAATATAGATTAGTTGAACTCAATCTATCATACACTTAGTCTAAACTTTACAAATTCTGTTGTAGATGGCACCTCCTGCTTTTAATTTCAATGTTCATGGAGAAAGAGAAACTAGCAACGAACGGTAGCAACTTTCTTGAATGGGCCATGAATTTGAGGATTCTCCTCTCACTGCACAAAAGCAATATGTGCTAGAAGCGCCGTTAGGCCCCCACCTTTGACGATGCCCCGACGAGGAGAAGAATGTCTATCGACTCGTCAGAGGACCACAACTTAGTTCATTGCGGCATATTGTATGGGCTAGAGCCGAACTTCAAAGCGTTTGAAAACGGCAATGCATTTGATACAATGGGTGAGTTGAAAATGATTTTCGACACACATGCTCTGTAGAGAGCTACAATGCTTGAAAAGTTCTTTAGTGCATGATGGAAGAGCACACTCGTTAGTGAGCATGTACTCAAGATGTCGACTCCGATAAGCTTGTGTCCTTGGGAATAACGATTCCCATTGACTTAGGCATCCATCGTGTTCGGTCTACCGCCACTGGCTATAAAAGCTTCGTGATGAACTATAATATGCAAGGCATGAAGAAGTCTCTCCGAGCTTCGCCAATGCTTAAACCGCAGAAGTGGAGATCAAAAGGAACATCAAGTGTTGATGATCAATAGGAACACCGGTTTCAAGAAAGACAAGAAGGAAAACGGAAGGAAGTAAGGCGGCAAGCCTGCGCTGAAAAGAAACCCCGAGTTGGACCTAAGTCCGATACGAGTGCTACTATTGTAAGGGGATCGCCATCGAAGCGCAATCGCCCCAAGTATCCGCGGACAAGAAGGCCGCAAGGCAAACAAAGGTATATATGATATACATGTTATTGATGTGTACTTGACTAGTGCTCGCAGAGCACCGGGTATTTGATACCGTTCAGTTGCTAATATTTGTAACTCGAATCGGTCATGAAGCGACCGCTAGCAAGGTGAGGTCAAGATGCGTGTCGGCAATGGATCAAACGTTGATGTGATCGCCGTCAACGCTACCTCTCCACTTACCGTCGGATTAGTCATAAACTTAAATAAGCATTATCCGGTGCTGACCGAGCATGAACATTGTATCCGGATCATGTTTGATGCAAAGTGGTTATTCATTCAAATCGAGAACAATGGTTGTTCCATTTATATGAATGAAATCTTTTATGGTCATGCACCAATGATGAATGGTTTATTTCGTTGGATCTCGATGATAATGTTACACATATTCATAATGTTGATGCTAAAAGGATTAAACTTAATGATGATATATCCAATATATGTGGTAATCGCCGTCTAGGTCATATTGGCATTAAACACATGAAGAAGCTCCATTCGATGGACTTTTGGAATCACTTGATTATGAATCATTTGATACATGTGAGCCATGCCTTATGGGCAAGATGACTAGAACGCCGTTTCCGGTTCCATGGAACGGCATGATTTATTGGAAATTATACATTCTTATGTATGTGGTCCAATGAGTGTGTGCCGAGGTGGATATCGTTATTTTGTTACTTTCACGGATGATTTGAGTAGATACGGTTATATCTACTTGATGAAACACAAGTCCGAAACCTTTGAAAAGTTCAAGGAATTTCGAATGAAGTGGAAAATCATCGTAATAGAAAGATCAAATTTCTACGGTCGACCGTGGAGGTGAGTATCTAAGTTACGAGTTTAGCACTCACATGAAAGAGTGTGGAATTGTTTCACAACTCACACTGCCGGAACACCACAATGAAATGGTGTGTCGAACGTCGTAATCATACTTTATTAGATATGGTTCGATCTATGATGTCTCTGACGACTTGCCGTTGTCATTTTGGGGTTATGCACTAGAAAGCTGCATTCACTTTAAATCGGGCACCATCTAAATCCGTTGAAAAGACACCGTATGAATTGTGGTTTGGAAACAAACCTAAGTGTCATTTCTTAAAGTTTGGGGTTGCGATGTTTATGTGAAGAAACTTCAACCGGATAAACTCGAACCCAAAGCGGAAAAATGCGTCTTCATAGGATACCCTAAAGAAACTATTGGGTATTCCTTCTATCACAGATCCGAGGGCAAGGTTTTTGTTGCCAGAATGGATCCTTTCTAGAGAAAGAGTTTCATGAAGGTGTGAGTAGTCGGAAGGTAGAACTCAAGAGGTTGTGGAACCTTCTCTTCAAAGTATGGCGAGTAGTAGCCACGGAAGTTGTTCCGGAGTTGGCTCCACTGTTGAAGAGGGAACTAATGATAATGATCATGAAACTCCGAAGAGAATACTACCAACCTCGCAGGTCAAACAGACGCTGCAGCTCCCGAGTCAGACGGAAATCTGTCATAAATTTCATGGTTGATGAAAATAATGACCTGCGACGTATGAAGAAGCGATGATAAGCCCGGATTCCAACAAATGGTTAGAAGCCATGAACCGAGATGGAATCCATGTATGAAAATCAAGTTTGGAACTTGGTGGAATTACCTCACAACCGAAAGGCCGTGGAGAACAAATGGATTTTCAAAAGGAAAACTGATGCTGATGGTAATGTGACCATCTATAAAGCTCGACTTGTCGCAAAGGGGTTTCGACAAATTCAAGGAGTTGACTACGATGAGACTTTCTCTCCCATAGCGATGCTAAAGTCAGTTAGGATTATGTTAGCAATTGCTGCATATTTCGATTATGAAATATGGCAGATGGATGTCAAAACCGCGTTTCTCAATGGTAATATTGAAGAAGAGTTGTATATGATACAACCAAAGGGTTTTGTCGATCCTAAGGATGCTAACAAGGTGTGCAAGCTTCAGCGATCCATCTATGGATTGAAGCAAGCATCACGAAGTTGGAATCTCCGCTTTGATGAGGTGATCAAAGAGTTTGGATTTGTCCAAACTTATGGAGAAGCTTGTATTTACAAGAAAGTGAGTGGGAGCAATGTGGCATTTCGATATTATATGTGGATGACATATTATTGATCGGAATGATATAGAACTTTAAACAGGTTAAAAGTTATCTAAGCGACAAATTTTCAATGAAGGACCTAGGTGAGCGTCATACATATTAGGCATAAAGATCTATAGAGATAGATCTAGGCGCCTAATAGGGCTATCGCAAAGTACATACCTTGATAAGATTTTAAAGAAGTTTAAAATGGACGAAGTAAGAAGGGTTCTTACCTATGTTGCAAGGCAAGACATTGAGTAAGACTCAAAGTCCCGCTTCGGAAGAAAGAGAGATAATGGACAAAGTCCCTATGCTTGACCATAGGCTCTATAATGTACGCCATGCTATGTACAAGACCGGATGTGGCACATGCTATTAGTTTGACTAGTAGGTACCAATCGGATCCGGTTCGAACATCGGATAGCGGTCAAGAATATCCTTAAGTACTTACGAAGAACTAAGGATATGTTTCTTGTATCTGAGGTGAAGAAGAGCTCGTCGCTAAATGTTATGTCGACGCTTAGCTTTGACACCGATCCGGATGACTCTAAGTCTCAATCCGCACGTATTTCTCATGAATGGCGAGCGGTTAGTTGGAGGAGCTCCAAACAACCTTGGTAGCGGGATCAACAACGGAGGTAATATGTTGCCGCTAAGCGGCTCAGAAGAAGTTTGGATGAAGGAGTTCATATCCGAACTAGGAGTTGTGGCAAGCGTTGGACCCAATGGTGATCTATTGTGACAACAATGGTGCCATTGCCAATGCCAAAGAGCCAAGGTCTCACAAGCATTCCAAGCATATTAAGCGGTTTCACTCCATCCGCGAGCATGTCAAGGATGGAGATATAAAGATTTAGAAAGTACATACGGATCTCAATGTAGCGATCCGTTGACTAAAACTCTCCCTAGAGCAAAACATGATCAACACGAACTCAATGGGTGTTAGATATATCACTATGTAACTAGATTATTGTCTCTAGTGCAAGTGGAGATCAAGGAATATGCCACGAGAGGCAATAATAAATTGTTTATTATGTGTATTCCAAGTATATGATAGATGTTTATTTTGCATGCTATAATTGTATTAATACGAAACGTTAATACATGTGTGTTTAATAAACAAATGTAAAGTTCCTAGTTAAGCCTCTCTCATAAACTAGCTCGTTGATTAACAAGATGATCAAGGTTTCGATCATGGACATTGGATGTTGTTAATAACGGATCACAACATTAGTGTAATGATGTGATGAACATTCATCCAAGTATAGCATTACGATCAAAGTCATTGAGTTTATATTGCTATAACAACTTACAAGTGATCCTAATCCTTAGACCATGAGATCATGTCAATCACTAACAGGAAGAGTTTCTTGATAACATCAAACGTCACACCGTAACAGGTGATTATAAAGATGGGTTCAGAACTAATAAAGTGTTATGTTGAGGCTCATGGATCGAGAGTGGAATTTGTTCATCCCGATGACGGATAGATATACTCGGGCCCTCTCGGTGATATCACATTGATTAGCTTGCAAGCAAGTGATTTGATCACTAGAATGTTATATCACGGAACGAGAAAGAGTGCATGTCAGAACGAGATCAAACTAGGTATGGAGATACCGATGATCGAATCTCGGACATGTAATATATCGTGAGACAAAGGGATTAAGATACTAGCGTAAAAGGTTCCGACGATCACGAGAAAGTCATCGTTGAATGTGTGGAGTCGGTATGGGTCTCGGATCCCGCTCGATTATTGATCCGAGAGGGTCTCGATCATGTCCGCATTATTCACGAACCGTAGGGTGACACACTTAAGAGACACCGCATCCAATTGGAGCAAAAGTTTCATGCCGAAAGAATAAACAAGCGCAGGAATTTATTTCACTAGATACAAACAGGGTTTCGGGTGAAATTGCATAAAGTGGTTATGCATGTGAAATAGAATTCTAGCAAGGTTATTTGTGAATGTTTGTCATTAAAGTAATTGACAAAATTCTGAATAAAATAAAAGAGTTTTATTTAATGAGAGATTGCATTAAATTTGGTGGAAATTTAATGGGATTTTGAGTGGACTTTTGAGTGGAGGAATTTGGAGGAGTTTTGTGAGTGGAGTGTCCACCCACATGAAGAGGGAGGCAAGGGGCAGCCCCATGCGCGGCCACCCCTTGGGGTTCCCCCTCCTCCTATAAAAGGAGCCCCTCCTCTCACTTCTCACTCACACCTCCTCGTGAAGGATCTCTCTCCCCCTCTAGAATTTATCCCCATGGTCTCGGACTAGCGAGATACATGTTCCCGGTGGCTATTCGGCAAGAAAGAGTTGTGCTTCCGCTGCATCGCTGGAGCGAGGAGGCGGAGGTTGCTCGGTGCCTCGAACGTGTGTGCGAGCACGGATGCGCCGATTTGCGGCGCTAGGACTTCCTCTCGATCTTGAGATCGGCAAGAGATCGTCTACATCAACCACGAGTTTGGACTCGTTAAGCTTTGTCGGTCTTCAAGGGTATGTTCTCTACGGATATACATCCGCCCGTTGTTTGTATCTAGTATAAATAGATCTTGGTATATAGTTCACATCGTAGGAAATTTTTTGTTTTCTATGATGCGAACCCTACAACATGAATGTGTCATAACAAGTTGGAATGATTGCATCATGTACTAGGTGTCATCGCTGAACAAAATAAAGGGTTTAATCAAATCCTAGTTTGAAAAGTCAAACGGCTATTTTGTGAGGTGGAGGGAGAGTAGGAAACCTACTTGAGGAGGAGTTCCCTCCCTCCACCGCCGGCCCACTTGGAGACCGAGTTGGGGAGGGACTCCCCTCCCCTTGGCGCGCCCCCTCCACCTATATAAGGAGGGGTAGGGCTGCCCCTCCAAGCACACAATACCACGCCCCACAAACCCTAATCCTAGCCGCCGGCGCCGCCACCTCCTGCTGCCGCCGCCTAGGGAAAGCCGCCTCCGCCTAGGCAAACCCTAGCCGCTGACCTTGCTCCTCCTTGGTGCGTCTAAACACTATATAACCGAGGATCTCTCTCATAGTCCACCATACTCGCTCCGGCTTAAGTCGAAGCCCTGCGAGATCTCCCCTCTACTCCCGGTACCACGCCGTTGTGCTACCGGAATCGCGAGGAGAGTGCTACAACCTCCATTTTCTTTGGAACAAGGGAGAGGAAGGTCTTCGTCGAGTACCGAACGCAGTGACCGATCTGAAGCGCTGCCGGAACGCAACGCCGGAAGGATCGTCTACGCGATCTTGAGATCGGCAAGAGTACGACTACATCACCCACGAGAATCCGCTCTCGTTAAACACTTTGGAATCTTCGAGGGTGAGTTATTCCATCGACTTGTTGCTACAATCTAGTAGATAGATCTTGGCTTGTTTGTTTGTATGCGGTAGAAATTTTTTGTTTTCCATGCTACGAACCCCTACAGTGGTATCGGAGCCGTGTTTATATGTAGATCTGTTGCATGAGTAGAACACAATGGTCATTGTGGGCGTTGATGCTTTTGTTGTCGATTGCTTCTTATGTACTTTGCATCTTGCGGGATGGTGGGATGAAGCAGCCCGGGCTAACCTTACATGACATCGTTCATGAGACTTGCTCCACGCTTGACATGCAACTTGTATTCTCATCCACTTCAATGTACAAAAGCGAATAGACGGGGTAGTCGGCATGGGGGCCAATCCATCACGCACCCAAACTATTCCTCCGCACATTCAGTGGAAGAGCGTGCAACCATTCTCGGACCCAGACTGAAGATCTCGACAAGCGAGGTTTGTAACAACGGAGTGATGCAGACTCTGCATCAGATCTGACGTGGATGATGTCGTAGCGTCGGAAAACACCGGAAGGCACAAACAAGGAACAAAGAATGGTACCACAGTAGACGAACTCCTC
This sequence comes from Avena longiglumis, assembly GCA_030063025.1. Taxonomy (NCBI): domain Eukaryota; kingdom Viridiplantae; phylum Streptophyta; class Magnoliopsida; order Poales; family Poaceae; genus Avena; species Avena longiglumis. Next base: position 479,632,533 of record CP125975.1, read on the forward strand.
AGGCAGCATGCACATCGGTTGGCAGAACACCGTTATCAGAGGGGGAAGCGAAACCCTGAAGGTACGGCGGAAACCCAACCACGAGAATTCCTGGACTCGAAGAAAGGGACGAGAGCGGATTCAAAACACGTAGAGATAAGAGGAGAATAGCAGAGGGGTAAGGAGTAAAATCAGACCTAATCAGAACTATCCAACTGGTTTTTCAAAATAGCTTGACACTCTACTTCGGCCGTTAGCTAGGTTATCCTACAGGCTGGACTTGTGGGGTATCGCAACTGCTGAGCTCTGATACCACTCTGTAACACCCTCAGAATCGGCCCTATGCAAGTTTTAGCGAAACCCGCCAAACCCGCATAGAAACGATTCAAAGGTGCCCACCAGGCACTTTCGTGCGGGTGGAAAACGAAGTAATAACATTACACAACAGTCCTCGATGGGACCCACAGAACAGATATATATACAACAGCGACTCAATGAGTCAAGAATACAGATATACGGTACAAAGATCCAAATCACCTTGAAAACGATAGAGCGTCCAGCTACGGACAAGATGCAAATGGGGCTAAGAGCCCTGAAGAATAACCAATGGCGTCCATAACCCTGCCCAGGCCAAGCCGGAAGGGTAACCCTGCTAACGACGTCGATCTCAAACCTGCTTAAACAAAAGGGGTGCCGACAAAGGGCAAAGGAAAAAGAGGAGCGTCAGTAATGAGGCCAGTACACGGCGAGGCTAGAATTCGGCGGTCCTCGCCTACATAGGTATGGTGGATCAAGCGGCAGCTTGCACTAGACAACCCTAGAGACTCGATACAATGGCGGTTATCGAGAGGTAAGAAAGACCTATTCGAACCAACTGATTATAACACCAAGCAAACCCATCTGGTGTTTCCCCTCGAGACCAAACGAGGAAGTCAACCGAGGAACTCACACCGCTGGCGCTTTAGTTATTCTTATCGTTGCAGCAATTACTAGTCGTATAGATAATCATCCGATAAAGTAAGCAATGGGCACTTTTAGTTAACCATTCCGTGTAGTTGCAACACTTACTAATCGACATCTGAGATAGCATGAGATAACCCAAAACCCAGCAGTTGTTGGTACTTTTATTTAGCCATTCCGTTGTAGTTGCAATACTTACTAGTCAGATACAATGGTCGCAAGCGACACTCCAAACAAGCAATTGTGGGCAGTTTAGTTAGCCATTCCATTATAGTGAAGCTGATTACTAGTCATTATAAAGTCAAAATTTGTAGCACTACTTTAGTTATGCTTGTCTATGGAGATAATCATGCTCCAAGTCGTCCATAACCATGACACGGCTTCGAGAAAGTTTTACCCGTCCGGGGTGCACCAATAGCAACACACGCTCGATCAACCTCGGAAAAAACAAATCAAAACCCAACGAGGCCTTCACGACAAAGCAATCACAGGATTCAGAAATATTTCAGGGGGCCACCCCATTGAGTAGACCCGCAACGAAGTTAGCTGACTCCGAGGCGGACTCAAGGTTTGCGACAATGGTTGTAAACGACTGGGAACCCGAAAGTGTGGCTGGGCTTGTCGATACATGAAAACACTCCGCTTACCTAAGCGATGACAGTGTGCTCCTCGACAATCGTATACTGAGTAGCATGGCATAAGTACAGATAGTAAATAAAACCTCAAACTAGTTTGTGGCCCCAAGAAATAAGATGAATCAAGCTCGCTCGGGGGTCCCATATACCTCCCGGATGTGGATAGCGCGATAAATCAAGGAACAGGTATCAAGTACTCGGGGTCCTACGGGACACAAGTGGGCGTTCGGAAACCAAATATTATCTATCACCCACCGATGCCTCTGCTTACTTCAATTTAGTTGTTAAACAGGAATTAAAGTGATCGATAAGTAAAACTATGATCATCTCCAACATCAACATGCGGCAAAACATCAACAACTATGGCACTGGACGACACGCAACAGCACTTGAGCAAGCGACTACGACGCGCAAGTCCAACTACCTACCAAACAACAGGTAATAGGATGTGTCCAAGGCAATATAGGGCTGCACGGTATATCACAGGTACGGAAACTAAAGCATCGCAACACAGTTAACAATAGATCAACAGGAGGGAATAAATACTATAAAAACAAGATAGGTAGAAAAAGGGGGAGATGCTCGCCTGAAAACATTGCCGCAGGTTCAACCGGAGATCGGGGCGAAGCTCACATCAACTCAACGGCCTTATCCGCGAAGAAGCAAAACACTAGAAGAAACACCGGATGCAATATTTAATACTACGGCGAAAGATCGTCATGATGCATGTATGATGTATGGCATGGAAAGGTGCGATGCAATAAGGTCAATATTAAGCGGAACCGGGGTCCCGACAATTAATTAGATGGTTCAAGTTATTTATCTACCCCGCAAATTAAATGTTGTTTAACAAGGCAGAATATATCACCGGTTCGCTACACAAATTTAAATGAGGCCAATATAAGGCAAGATTTGCCCGCATATGGGCCCCATATTTAATTATATGGTGAATCGGCATAAGGCCCCCAAACCACATGACAAAGGATGCATGCATGGACAATTCAATATGCAACAATTTATAAATATGGCATTTATAAAAATAGGGTTCTCGGATAAGGGTCACACATTAGGGTTCGGCAGATCTTGGGGTTCCGGGGTTCGGGGTCGGGTCTCGGGGTTCAGGGTTCGACGGGCTCGGCGGGAGCGTTCTCGGATAGCGGGGTAGATCTTGGCGCATCTGGATTCTTGGCGAGCTCGGCGTCCGGAAAGGAGGACTTGTCGTCCAGGGTCTCGGTGTCCGGGGTGAAGTACTCGACGTCCTGGCGGAGGTACTTGTCGTATCCGTGTTGGCGGCCTTGGCGGTTATCGGGTTCGGTCTTCGAATCCGTGAGGCAGAACTTGACGCGGCGTCGGGTTCAGGATCGGTCTTGGCATCCGAGATGAAGGGCTCGTCGTCCGGGGATCCTCCGAGTCCGTGTTGGCGACCTCGGGGTTCCGACTTTGGTTTGCCGATGTCGATCTCATCTTATCGGGTGGCTCTTCTTCGTAGGTAGCACCACCTGGTAACAACGCTAGCTAGAGCTTGACGGACAACTCTGAAACCACATCTGCGGTCATATCAACACCACTACCCCCATCCATCAACACACTTCGTCTAGGTACGCACATACCACAACATCACATCAAAACGAGGCATCAACCGAATGTCACTGAGGACGAGAAGCTGCTGAACGCGACGTCCGTGGTCGATCGCAAGCACAGCAGAGAGGCACACATGCGGTGTCGGAGGCCGGGCGAGCTCGGGGCAGAGCGGGGCTCGCGCGGGCGGCCAGAGCTGCCGCGACATCGAGGGTTGGCGGCCGGGGCGCGGACGGGGTACCGCAGCAAGGTGGAAGAGGCTCGAGCTCGAGCTCGGCCTTGTGAGGCGAAGGCCCGAGGCAGGGCGGGGTCTCGACCAGGGCCCTTGCGTGACGCCGGGCTGCAGAGGAGGCGGGGAAGGCAAGGATGAGGCCTTGCAGGGGCCGGCCGGTGGGGCGCGGGGCCGGCGAGGCGACTGGAGAGGGTCAGCGACGGCGCCGGGAGGAGGAGGCGAGGGTGGAGGCGCGAGGCGAGTGGCGTCGCACGGAGGGGAGACAGAGGGAGGAGGGGAACGGAGCGGGGCAGGAGGCAAGGTCGGTGACGCTTAAGCTGAGGGCGCAGCGAGGCAGTGAGGCGGCAGGCTGAGCGGAGGCGGCGGTTGAAGAGGTTGAGCGCGGTCGGCTGAGAGGGGAGGAGCGAGGCGGCGGAGGCGAGAGGAGGCGCGGCCGGTGAGGCGAGGAGGGAGCACGGGATGCAGGAGGTTGGGAAGGGGATGAGCGCGGTAGGAGGAAGAAGAACAGGGGAGGGAGGTTCGTGCGTGGGGGAGGAGGGGCCGACAGGGTGGGACCTGTGGGTCCAGGCGGGGAGGTGGGGATGGCTAGCGTGTGTGCGTGTGATGCGTGTGTGCTGGTTGGGGAGGGAGAGAGAGGGGGGGAGAGAGAGAGGGAGGGAAGAGGGGCTGGCTGATGTGGCAACGTGGGATTGGGTGGGGGAGAGAGGAGAGGTGAGGTGGCGAGAGATTATTGGTGGGGGTGAGGTGGAGGGATTGTGGGTAGATTAGGACTAGGTAGACTAGGGATTGAGTGGACCGTTTTAATTCCTGGGGGTGGTCGTTCGGGTCGATTCGGCCCGTTCGACTGCCCCACTAAAAATACTTTGCTATTTTATTTGTTTAAAATACGGCTTCTGCAAACCGATAGCAGACAAAACAAAATAATCCGGAGGCCCGGGTTTTTGCGTTTGAATAAGGACGGGGCGTTTAGAAAACAAATTGGGTTTTTCCGCAATTAGTTTTATACAAGCAAATGCAAGATGATGACAATGCTCAAATGCAATGCGGCATGATGACATGAGCATGCGGTCATGATGATGCAATGCACAAAAACAACGCGATTTTCTAGTAGTGGTTTTGCGGGATGCCACAGGTATATTACCATGTAATCTGGATTAGATGACTCTAGTGCAAGTGGGAGACTGTTGGAGATATGCCCTAGAGGCAATAATAAATGTAGTTATTATTATATCTTTGTGTTTATGATAAATGTTTACATTCATGCTATAATAGTATTAACTAGGAAACATTAATACTTGTGTGATTTGTAAACTAAAATAGAGTCCCTAGTAAAGCCTCTTTATAAATACTAGCTTGTTGGTTAATAAATGATTGTGGTTTCCCTATCATGAACATTGAGATGTTATTAACAAAAAGATCATATCGTTAGGAGAATGATATGGTGGACATACTCCTATAGATAAGCGTAGCATAATGATCAAGTCATTTTAATAGTTCAATTGCTGTATGCTTTCTGATACATAGTAACCTAATTCCTTCGACCATGAGATCATGCATATCACCTTCACCAGAAGGATGCTTTGATGACATCAAACACCACACCGTAACTGGGTGGCTATAAAGGTGGCATTGAGTGTTCAGAAAGTATTGGTTGAGACACATGGATCAAGAGTGGGATTTGTCCATCCATATGACGGGTAGATATACTCTGGGCCCTCTCGGTGGAATGTTATCCAATTAGCTTGCAAGCATGTGACTGGATCACAAGGGATCACATATCACGGGAACGAGAAAAGAGTATTTATCAGTAACGAGGTTGAACTAGGTATGTAGAGATACCGACGATCATAACCTCGGATAAGTAAACTATCATGATACAAAGGGAAATTGGTATCGTATGTAACTGGTTCATTCGATCGCAAAGTAATCGTAGAAATATGTGGGAGCCATATGAATTTCCATATTCCTCTATTGGTTATTTTTCGGAGAAGTGTCTCGATCATGTCCGCATAATTCACGAACCATAGGGAGACACACTTAAGGATTCGACGTTGTTTGAGTAGTTATGGAATGATGAGTAAGAGACCGAATGTTGTTCGGAGTCTTGTATGGAATCCGGGATATCACGAGGAGATCCGGAATGGTCCGGAGAATAATATTCATATAAGGAAAGTCCTATTTCGGGGTTGGAGAATGGTTCCGGTGTTTTTCATCGGGAATGTTCTAGAAGGTTCCGGAATGTTCGGCACTCCGGAGGGGAAGGGTACATTAATGTGTCATAACAAGTTGGAATGATTGCATCATGTACTAGGTGTCATCGCTGAACAAAATAAAGGGTTTAATCAAATCCTAGTTTGAAAAGTCAAACGGCTATTTTGTGAGGTGGAGGGAGAGTAGGAAACCTACTTGAGGAGGAGTTCCTCCTCCACCGCGCCCACTTGAGACCGAGTTGAGGGACTCCCTCATGGCGCGCCTCCACCTATATAAGGAGGGCAGGCCCTCCAAGCACACAATACCACGCCCCACAAACCCTAATCCTAGCCGCCGGCGCCGCCACCTCCTGCTGCCGCCGCCTAGGGAAAGCCGCCTCCGCCTAGGCAAACCCTAGCCGCCGGCCTTGCTCCTCCTTGGTGCGTCTAAACACTAGATCACCGAGGCTCTCTCTCATAGTCCACCATACTCGCTCCGGCTTAAGGCGAAGCCCTGCGAGATCTCCCCTCTACTCCCGGTACCACGTTGTCGCCTAGGAATCGCGAGGAGAGTGCTACAACCTCCGCTTTCTTTGGAACAAGGGAGAGGAAGGTCTTCGTCGAGTCCGAACGATGTGACCGATCATGGAAGCGTTTAACGCAACTTGGGAAGGATCGTCTACGCGATCTTGAGATCGGCAAGAGTACGACTACATCACCCACGAGAATCCGCTCTCTTTAAACACTTTGGAATCTTCGAGGGTGAGTTATTCCATTGACTTGTTGCTACAATCTAGTAGATAGATCTTGGCTTGTTTGTTTGTATGCGGTAGAATTTTTTTGTTTTCCATGCTACGAACCCCTACAAGTCCTTACCGGAACAATGATGCTGATTTCAGATATTGGATCTTATATTGTCTTGAAGAACGTGAGTGCATAATCTTGCAATCACAAAAGGCAAGTTCACACTTTCTCATGTCCTTTGATTATTTTCTATAAATTATTTGCAAATCTAGTGTTGTCATCACCTGAAAGAACATGTGGGCCCCCATGTGTGGTTTTGGTAATTAATGACAATCTCTATGGACTAATGCTTGTATCAAGTTGTACTTGTAGGAATTGTCCATAGGCAATGCTTGAACCATGTGTTGGCTTCAAGGTTTGGAGAAGAACAAAGTGAAGAGGATCAAGTGGTGACCAAGGTGTTCAAAGAGTGATCCACAGTTTGGTCATGTGAGAGTTAAAACTATGAAGATCTCATGCTTAAATCTTGACAACCTCGGTGATCATGGATCGATGAAGACAAGGTAAAAGTAAAGGTTTCCCCATGTTGTATGGGGGAGTAACTTGCAAGTCTTCATCAAGCAAGTGCGTGCCAGAGCAATCAAGAAAGGTGTTCCATCTTGAGAAGGACAAGACCGTCTACATCATAATTAAGTGGAATATGCGCAAGGCAAAGGTATGATCTTGATAGGGTTTCTTTCTTACCGGTCTTGGGATGTTAGTTGGGGATACCGGTTTATAGGATAGATAACCGTACTATCAAGAGGGGCTCTCAAGTGAGTAACTCGATCATATCGTTCAGAGAGAGCTCAAACCTTTGCATACTTTGCATCATCCTTTCTCGGTTGTTATTTGGATCTTATCCATGTGAGGTTCTAGAGCTTGTGGTAATATTCATAACAAGCCCTAGTTCATCAAAAACGAATTTCCCTTTTATATCATATTGTGTTTTTGATCTTTGAGGTTTTCCGGTTTCTCACCAAGAGAGGTATCTCACTTTATAATACATGAAATGTTCTCTCTTGGTGGTATACAATATTTTCACTTTTTGTTGGGTACCTCTTGTTGTCCTCTTTCCAACAAAATTGGTTTCGGGTCAATCGGAGTTTCCAAACTCTAGATATCGCCATTTGAAGTTTGCCTCTTATTTGGTCCAGACCGGAGTCTCCGGTGTGGTCCGGAGTTTTTGGAACTTTCTCCGGTGGTGACTTCAGAATCAGGGCTGGGACATACTGTATGGGGGTCCGGAGGCTACCCTGGAGTCTCCGGTGTTGGCTCAGTCCGGAGTCTCCGGTGTTGGAAGACCGGAGTCTCCGGTCTTGTTGGGTCGTGGCTGGTCCAGGTCATTCAGATGGGCGGTCCAGAGGCTTGTCCGGAGGTTGGGCCGGAATCTCCGGTGTAGACCGGAGTCTCCGGTCTGACTTTTCCCCAACGGGCAGAAAACGGTCAGGAATCTGTGGGCCTATAAAAATGGGCCCTTCTTCCCCAATGCAACTGCTCGAGTTTTACAGGCTTTCTCCTCCATTCTTGACCCTCTTGAGCTTGCTTCCCCTTCAATCCCTCCCTTGATTCTTGCATATACTTTAGGGATTTGAAAGAGGAGATCTAGATCTACAATCCCACCAATCCATCTCTCCTCTAAGTGAGGGGAACATCTTGGGATCTAGATCTTGGAGTCTTTTGTGGATTTCCTCCATTGTTCTTCCTCTCTTATTCCCCCACAAGCTTTTGTAGCTTTAGTGCAATTTGGGAGAGAAGGATTTGAGCACTACTCGTGTTCTTGCCATTTGCATTTGGTGCATCGGTTTGAGTTCTCCCCGGAGGATTTGGTGAGTGAAAGTTGAGAAGTTTTTTACTCTTGGGTTCTTGGAACCCTAGACGGTTTGTTGTGTTGCAGGTTGTGGCCTTGCTGGAGTCTGCTGGGAGCTTCCAATTAAGCTGTGGAGAAGTGCCCCAACCTTGTGGCCTTTGTGGCGTTTGTTGGGAGCCACCAATTAAGTTGTGGAGAAGTGCCCCAACCTTGTGAGAGGTTTCGGTTGCCACCGACAAGTGCACCGATAGTGGAAGCGTGGATCGATCCCGTTGGGGTGAGATTCACCGGAGAAAAAGGGAGGCCTTTTATGGCGTTGGTGGTTTGATACCACCCCCTCTCCAAACGAGACATACTCCATGTTGGGAGGAACTCGGTAAAATATCGGTGTCCCCGCGTGCCTCGGTTATCTCTATACCCGAGCTCTTTACTTATGCACTTTACATTGTGATAGCCTTCGTGATTGAAGTAATATATATCTTGCTATCACTTTGTTGCTTGTATTGCTTAGCATAAGTTGTTGGTGCACATAGGTGAACCTTAGTTGTTCTAGGTTGTGCTTAAAAAAGTAAACACTAGTTTTATTCCGCTTTTGAGCCACTCTAGGAAAAGTTTTAATCGCCTATTCACCCCCTCTAAGCGACATCCGTATCCTTTCATTACCTGCATTTGAAAAAGGTCAGAGAACACTATTTTCATAATAATATGATTATAGGTTATTTACCATGAGGTAATAACCTACTATGAAAGTTCCGGTGGTAAAGGAACATATTATCTAGGACTTAACAACCAATGTCGCCAGTGATTCTTGCGCCGTATATTACGCGTTAGCCATGAGATTTGGAATGCGACGGAGAAGTCAGCTGTATCCTTTTCCTCTCGTATGGAGGCAATACGACCTTAACGTGATGTTGTGATTCCTTGTGCGGATCCAACATATGGGTGGGCACCCTTATGCCCCACACTTTTGGTGTCTAGATTATCTATGGATGGTGCTTAGTTGATGAGCCATTTAATATGGCACTTGCGAGGGCAGCACCAGGTCATAGAGTCTTCAGAAACTCATCATGGTTTTAGCCTTCCCGATAGGGGGCTTAACAGAGGTGAGCCGGCCCCGAAGGATCGTGCAGACATATGAGGTCGCGGAGAGGGCAGTGATTGGCTTGAATCTTAGACTGAGCTCATACCAAGGAAGTATGAACGGGTTTGCGGCTCGGATGTGCAACAAAGCTAAGATCTCTCATGGGTAAAGTGACACACCTCTGCAAAGTGTAAAAACTGTAACTTGTTACTCCCTGTTCCGGGAAGGAGCTGCGAACGCGGCGGGAAAGAAACTCCATGAAAGTTCTGGTAAACCCGTGAATGCTGACGGACATAGCTTTTCAGAATAAAAGCTACCTTTGAAGAAATGTTTACGAAAACTTGCATTGCCTACGACCTACGGTCTGTGGCTGTAGATATAGTGCATCAAACACTCCTTTCTAGTGAACTTGCTGAGTACACTCGTACTCAACGTATCTTCTTAACCCTTGCTAGATTCTGAAGCCATTAAAACAACGTCTACATCAAGTTATGCTCTAGAAATCATCATCAAAAGCTAAAGTTCTTCAATGAAGTCGAGAAGGTCAACATATACACCAACTCAAGTGAAGACAAAGTTACTACTTAGATAGGAATATAATCTCTAGCCATAGAACCTAATTCTGTAGTGCATTGCGATAGCAGCAATGCCAAACCATTAGTTAAGATACTAGTCTTATTAGTATGATAGTCTTTGAGTTGTTTATTTCTGATATTCTTTGTAAGAAGTTTCTTTCTCTCTCTTTAACCTAGAGTGTTCTCTGGATCTTGTGTAAAGAGTTGAGTTGTAACCTATAGTCATGTCTTGGACCTGCTGTGTTTCTGTTGTACCACTCTGAGGGATGTAATACTAGTGAACGATGTTTCATTGGTGTTATGTCAACGACTATAGTGTACTACATCATGCAGTGGTATGATGAGTCACCACAATATGTTTCTCCATATTTGCAACCAACTCAACTTGAACATGAGTTGTTGAGTCTACCAATCTAACTCTTTGTATATCTCATCCTTTTCTTGATTTTCTTAGCATGCCTTCTTAGCTCCAGAACTTCTAAATCTTCCCCTATTTCCTCATTGTGTAGCATGTATTAAGTGCCATCATTTGAATCTGTCAGCAATAGAAACTACTAATATATACTATTGCACTTGGTTTTGTTATGTTCTAACAATTAGCATTTGGTTTTGCGCATGCACTTGCTCTGCTGGCCCTTGACTTGGATTGCTAACTTGAGAAAGTGCAAGATAAGAAATTGCCACTTCATCAATCTTATTGGCTACCGTACTTTTTCTTCCTCTAGGATGCTTCAATGGACTCCTAATCAGTTGAGTAATCACACCACTATCACGATGAACCAGAACGCGATCAATAAGTTCAACTTAATCATATGCACTTTTATCTAGTTCTACCTAATAGACATGGCATGTTCTTCATCACTTAAACGCACAATCTCACCCTCAAAGTCACTACCAATGTTGTTGTTGTGCTCAGTGTTCTCCTCCCCATGGTACTCAACATAAACCTCTATTAGTCTTCCAACACAAATGTACTCCTACATCTTGGCGCAAGCACTATTATCAAACAAAAACATGAAACCATTGCCAAGTTATCCCGCAAGAACAAGAAAATAATACCTCATTGATTCCTTCAACTCCAAATGTTCTTTCAAATGCCATTTCACCTCTTGCAACGAAATTTTGACCCTCTCTGACATCTCCTCATCACACACACATAGTCCAAATTTGGACCAACTCGGACGAAGTCACCTCTGAAGTGGAATATGATGTTCAAAATCTTCGTTTGGTCCATGATTTATCTAAAAAATATAAGATTATATCACCACATTGTGCTAATCCAAACACTATCACCGACAAAATCGCACCAAAAACCTAGCTTTACCTTACCTTACCTACCTCACCCTCCTTAAAACCCTAACCCTGATGCCGTGGGAGAGGGTAAAATACGGCGAACGGAGGAGGATGACATTGGAGACAGTACCTTCACATTCGCTCATCATCACATCGTCACAATCATTGTCGCCAATGATCACCCCCTCCTTCCAGTCGTAGCCATTCTCGTTGCATGAGCAGAGAAATATCATGAGGTACCGTGTCGATCGAACATGGTGGAGGTGGGCCGAGCCAATTTCTACATGCTCTAGGCACATAACGGGCCATCTCCCTAAGCCACAATCAACAATCCTGGTTGACATTGCCACTTTGACAATCCTTGTTTAGGAACGGGTGTAAATTTGATTTAGACCGGAAATCAATAGGTAGTGATTTCTATCAAAAAATCAAATTTTAGTGTTCGATTTTTTAAGATCTGTTTTGGACATTACTCCTAGTGAGACACAACACAACGGCATCCTCACACCCGAGAGCGTCTCCACCGCAACGGCGACTCAACCCAATCACCACGGCACCACCACCTTGCCTTGCCGCAAAACCCCACTGCGCCCGCCACTGTATCTGTATATATACGCCATTCCACCGGCTTAGGCTCCAAGCCGAAGGGAACCTCAGAAGCGGCACCCGTTCTCGGAGGCCGCGAGCTCCACGCGAACCCTAGCCGCCACTCCGAGCGGCCGCACCGGTAAGGAGGCCCCACCGTCGCCGATTCGGATCGGCTCCGATCGCCATTCCTGGGGGTTTATGGTGTGGGTTTCGGCGCTTGATTTGGCTGTGGTTGCGCGGTGCAGGGGGACTGCGCTGTATGCTCCCGACGAAGAGAGAGGAGGACGCCGAGGACGCGGCGGCGAAGAAGTCACGGGTAGGGGGACCGGCGGCGGAGGCGATGGTTACCGGCGAGTCGGTCGGCTGCGGAGGCGGGTACAGTAACGGGAACGGGGTGGCGGAGATCGATGAGGACCTTCACAGCAGGCAGCTTGCCGTGTACGGCAGGGAGACGATGCGGCTGCTCTTTGCGTCCAACGTGCTCGTCTCCGGTCTGAACGGGCTTGGGGCAGAGACCGGTGTGTGCTTCCTTCCATTTCTGATTTCATCATTCATCATTTGGTGCTCTATTCAGTACTAGTACACTGCTATTCATCATTTGGCGTTCTGTTTTGCTGCTACCAGATGTTAGTTGGTAATTTGGAATCTGTCATTACTCCGCTCTGTTGTGCAATGCAGTTGTGCAGACAAGCTGAGTTGCTGGATTGAGAAATAAAATTATATAGTTATGTGATGTTTAATTTGTTCAAACAAGGCAACAGAGAGATAGCCTTAAATTACTGACATGTGTTGGTATCATCATCGGACTGTTTACTGCATTCTGAGTTTGTAGTAGAACACAGAGAAATGTAAATCATGTGGGCCTTTTCTATTTTTATGCAGATTTAGTTGTACTTTTCTGCCTAGACTTCTCAAGGCTTGTCTTTGTATTACACAAGGCTGGCTACTTGTATTCATGGCTTGTTGATTATTCTGCGATCCCACTCCATGTTTACATCGGTAGCTGCTGTAATCTCCACTAGTTTTTTTTGAGAAAATAGTACAGATGAATCATTGCGCTACAGGTTTTGCAAGCTCTGGTAAGAGTCTTGCTGCTGGCTGCTTTAGTGAAATTGTTCAATGTACCAGTCTATGGAGCTCCAATCACCAGTTCTGACTTATCCTTTGACTGAAATTATGGAAATCAGATTTATGTGTTACAATGATCTAGCCGAAAATGTTCCTGTATGAAATTTTTAGGCAAGGTTGCAAGTCCTTTTAGAGAGGAGCGAGCACCCAGCCATTCCGAGGAATCAAACCTGACCTTTCAGAGGGGCACACCCTGCATCAAACAACCTAGCTATGCTATGCAGCACTAGCAACAAGACTAAACCAATCTGAGCAGCCTTGTTAGGCTTGGTTTGATAGGAAGTAATTGCTCCCTCCGTTTTTTGCTATATCTATTGATTTTATTGGAGATTTCTGTTTCCCAGTGGCTACAGATCGATGAAATTGAAATGTATCATGTTGCCCTGCTCCTACCATGCTTATAAAATTGGAAGTTGTGGCAGAACTTAGTACCGAATTTGTGCGTTGTAAATTTTGTACAAGTAAGTTCAGCTAGCAACAGTTAGTCCACAATCAGATAAGCCTCCAGGAAAAGAAGTTATGTATGTATCATTTTCATGTCTTATCGGGCAAGTAATATGGTCACTAATGGGCAATTATTTTCCTTTTTCCCTGTTTGCTTGTGCACATATCCTATTGCATCCTTCACTTATTGTTATGTCTATGGTATTGTCTTCCTCCAATAATCATATCTGTGTATTTGTATTAAATGATTTTTGAAACTAATAGATTTCTTCTATGCAGCAAAGAATCTTGCTCTGGCGGGTGTTAAATCTATCACCCTACATGATGTAGAAAATGTGGAAATGTGGGACCTATCAGGCAATTTCTTCCTATCTGAGGATGATATTGGGAAGAACAGGGCTGTTGCTTGCGTTGCAAAACTGCAAGAACTTAACAGCGCTGTTCTTATATCTGCTCTAACAGAAGAACTGAGTAATGAACACCTTTCTAAGTTCCAGGTCTGTTAATTGGTATTCTCTATTAAATTTTGTTACTTAACAACATGCTCTAACGGAAGCTTGTACGCCTGAAGTTAATGTGGATAGCTAAAGATACATAGTTGGTCACCATCATACACAATTTAGTTGATAACGGCGCTGAATTTGTTGTTGTAGTGTTCTTGTGTCTTATGATAAATATCAACTCCTCCCCGTGTATATGCTGATCATATTTGTATCTATCTTATTTGCAGGCTGTCGTTTTCACCAACTTAGCTCTAGACAAATCACTTGAGTTTGATGATTATTGTCGTAGCCAGCAGCCTCCGATTTCCTTCATCAAAGCAGAAGTCTGTGGTCTTTTTGGTAGCGTATTTTGTGACTTTGGGCCCGAGTTTACTGTTATTGATGTTGATGGTGAAGATCCTCAGACTGGCATAATTGTATCCATCAGCAATGACAATCCTGCAATGGTTTTCTGTATTGATGATGAGCGCCTTGATTTCAAAGAGGATGATCTTGTTGTTTTCAAAGAGGTCAATGGGATGACAGAACTGAATGATGGCAAGCCCAGAAAGATAATAGCTGCAGGACTATCTTCATTTCACATCGAGGAGGATACACGTAACTTTGGCATTTATGAAAAAGGTGGGATTGCTACACAGGTGAAAGAAACAACGATCTTAGAGTTCAGGAGTCTGAGAGAATGTATAAAAGAACCAGGCAATTTCCTTTTGGGCGATTTCACAAAATACCAGCGTCCTCCGCTGCTTCACTTCGCATTTCTAGCCTTGGATAAGTTCAGAAAGAAGTTTGGGCGCTTCCCTGTTGCTGGTTCTGACCAGGATGCTCGAATATTTGTGGAGTTTACTGCTTCTGTTAATGAGGCCACAATTGATTACAAGATGGATGGACTTGATGAGAAGTTGCTGCGGCATTTTGCAAGTGGTTCTAGAGCTGTTCTGAATCCAATGGCTGCAATGTTTGGTGGTATTGTTGGTCAAGAAGTTGTGAAGGCTTGTTCTGGGAAATTCCACCCTCAGTACCAGGTGTGTGTCACAAACTGTAAAAATATATGCATGGCTATGATAATCTGCTGGTTTTTGTCTGATTTTTCTTCTTTTTTTGCCAGTTCTTCTATTTTGACTCGTTAGAATCTCTACCAACCTATGCATTGGACCATAAAGACTTGAAGCCATTGAATAGCCGCTACGATGCTCAGATTTCTGTTTTTGGTTATAAGCTACAGAAGAAGATGCGAGACACTAATGTTTTTGTTGTCGGATCTGGTGCTCTTGGATGTGAGTTCTTGAAGAATCTTGCTTTAATGGGGATATCTTGTGGCCGTAAAGGAAAGCTAACTATAACAGATGATGATGTCATTGAGAAAAGCAACTTGAGCCAGCAATTTCTGTTCCGTGGTTGGAACATCGGACAGGCAAAATCTACAGTAGCTGCTGCAGCTGCTAGTGCTATCAACTCTAGCCTGCATATTGATGCTCTTCAGAATCGTGCCTGTCCAGAGACTGAACATGTGTTCCATGATGCGTTTTGGGAGGGCCTCGATGCTGTCATCAATGCACTTGATAATGTTAATTCTAGGATGTACATGGACATGCGATGCCTATACTTCCAGAAACCACTCCTGGAATCTGGAACCTCAGGTCCCAAATTTAATACGCAAATGGTGATTCCTCACCTTACTGAAAACTATGGAGCTTCACGGGATCCTCCTGAAAAACAGGCACCAATGTGCACAGTCCATTCTTTTCCACACAATATTGACCATTGTCTAACTTGGGCTCGCTCAGAGTTTGAGGGTCTGCTAGAGAAAATTCCAAGTGAAGTGAACTCATTTATTTCCAATCCTGCTGAATATGCTGCCGCTATGAGAAAGGCAGGTGATGCTCAAGCCAGGGAATTGCTCGAGCGTGTGTGTGAATGCCTTGACAAGGAGCGTTGTGATAAATTTGAAGATTGTGTAGCTTGGGCAAGAGTGAGGTATGATTTATCTCTTCTACATGCCCTTTTGATTGAAATTAACATTTTTTTCCATTTTCTTTAACTTTATTTTCGGTTTAGCGTTAAAATGGTTCCACTTTGATTATATTTTCCAACAAATAGGGCAGTATTTTGTGTGCTCTACATACCATATTACCATGTAATAACATCTCTTCGGTTGCCAGGTTTGAAGATTACTTCTCTAATCGTGTGAAGCAGCTAACATTCACATTTCCTGAAGATACTGTCATTAGCACTGGTGCTCCTTTCTGGTCTGCCCCTAAGCGTTTCCCTCGCCCGGTGCAATTTTCATGTGTTGATTCATCTCACAATCAATTTATACTGGCTGCTTCTATATTGAGAGCAATATCTTTTGGGATCCCCGTACCTGACTGGGCGAAGAACATGGATAGTCTGGCTGATGCAGTAAGTAAGGTTGCAGTGCCTGAATTTGAGCCAAAGAGTGGGGTTAAGATTGAAACAGATGAGAAGGCTACTAACCTCTCCAGTGCCTCAGTTGACGATGTAGCTGATATCGAAGATATTCTAACTAAGCTGGAAGCATGCGCCAAGAAACTGCCTTCAGGATTCCAAATGAAACCTATTCAGTTTGAGAAGGTTAGCCTGTTTTTAACTAATTAGTTCTGATGTGCTAGGATAAGACATTCTTTTATTCTCCATCCTGGCTATAGTTAAAAACATCCTTTATTTGTTCACCCTAGAGAGCAAACATGCATACATCACTAATGCATAGGTCTAGATTTGGTAAGCAAAAACATCAAACCCATTTCGTTGTGCTATGGATTGGGCTGTAGAACACGGAGAGTAATCTACTCTCCACTTATGCCCAGACACATTAAGAATAATTAACTTTTCTTTGTTACATATTCTTAATAACTTTCTTCGTTGTTCCTGGTGCAAGGAATTCCACATCTGCATGAGGCATTTAATTATAACTTATTGACATCTGCTGAAATTTTCAATTCGCAGAAATCCTCTGCCATACCACTTAGAAGAACAGAAATAGTTGAATATTTATGGCTGACGTTCTTTCTCAGATTAGTTCTGGTTACACATGCTACATTCCTTTTGCAGGACGATGATAAGAATTTCCACATGGACTTGATTGCTGGTCTTGCAAATATGCGTGCGAGGAACTACGGTATTCCAGAGGTAGACAAGCTGAAGGCGAAGTTCATTGCAGGAAGAATCATTCCAGCTCTCGCAACTACGACAGCTATGGCCACAGGCGTTGTGTGCCTTGAGCTTTACAAGGTTCTGGCAGGTGGCCACCCACCTGAAGACTACCGCAATACATACTTCAACCTGGCAATACCACTGTTCTTAACGTCTGATCCTGCCAAGCCCAAGGTGATGAAGCATCGAGACATGAGATGGACCGTGTGGGACCGATGGTCCATCAAGGGCAACATCACCGTGGCAGAGCTCCTGAAGTGGTTAAGTGACAAGGGCCTGAATGCTTACAGCGTCTCCTGTGGCACATCCTTGCTGTACAACACCATGTTCACGAGGCACAAGGATCGACTAAACAGGAAGCTGGTGGACGTCGCCCAGGAGGTGGCTAAGGTGGATGTTCCGGCGTACAGGAAGCATTTCGACATCGTCGTGGCTTGCGAGGATGACGCCGGGAACGACATTGACATTCCTCTTATCTCCGTTTACTTCCGATAGGCGCGGCCATTCCAAAGTGAAAATAGACGATGAGTGTGCAAAGAATTCACGCGGAAAGATGTTTGAAACATTCCTAAACTCTCCTTAGTTAGTTTGCTCTTTCTATATGCACCGGTAGGCTAGTGATCGCTGCTGGTGTTGGTGTACAAAGGTTTCATGTGGGTGCCTCTGCTCTGTTGTTGCATGCCAAGTATTTGCAGGTGTGCGATGCTGTCTGATGATTTGATGGATGAATCACAGTTGTGTTGTGCCCACAGTTTTGGGATTGATTGGTTGTTTGGGTCCATGGTCTTTCATTCTGTTGTTGCAGTTGGCGTTTACTTTTACTCCGCACTCTGATCATCAGTTTCGCGTGCCATAGTTTAGCTTACTAGTTATTCCATTATTATGCAGTATTTCTCGCAGCACTCTTTATCGCTGGAGTTCAGGTGTCAAATATTGTCGTTGTGCACAGGTTAAGCTACACTTTTCAGCTAGGAGTGGTACAATCTTGCATTTAATCTATCGATATATATTGTGGGAGCCGAGGAGCGCACGCGCAGCCTACATTTTCCTTGTGTCTCACTCGACACAAGAGTAATCATCACTAAGAGTGGGCAAAAACTGAAACCAGTCAAACCGGTTAAATCGAAAGTTGCAGCCTAATTCATTTTTCTTCACAGATGAAATTCAAAGTTTAGATGTAGTATAAAAATTTAAACTAGGCCAAACCGACCAAACCAGCCAAACCGTGGCAAGCTGTTGTTCTTTTGACCTACTCCCTCCGTTTCAAAATATAAGATGTTTTAGTTTTGTAAAGTAAATATATCTAGACTACTTTTAGTATATAGGTTTACTTAGGTTTAAAGTGAATCTAGACACTAAAAGAAGTCTGGTTATATCTTTTTCAGAAACCTAAAACATCTTATATTTTAAAACAGAGAAAGTATTTTGAAACAAAGTGGTATACCACATTAGGAACCGCCTCGCGGCAAAGGCAACATCTAATTGATGGACATCGTTGCCTCCCATATCTCTGCACGATCGTACCTATAGGCTATATGTACAATACAGCGGCTCCCCAACTAAACAAACCGATGGACGATTTTTTTCCTCCACCGTCGTAAATAAACTAAACTAAGATTAGATGATACTCAGCGACTGTACTTGAGATTCGTTGGTCAATCAGATCGAGAAGTCATATATGCGCATATTATATTACTATAGTACTACTACTATTAATAGTTTGCATTTTAAAAGAAAATGATTTACTGGTAGTTTGCTGTCACGGGAAGCAGCGGTGATCGTGATCAGGTCATGCGCTAACTAATTGCAATATCTAGGTGCTAGGGATCTGAGTTTCTTCTTCTCAAACTCAGTCATTTGAGACTGAAAACCTTTTCAAAATGAAGATGGATAGACAGTAAAGTATGACCACGGCTGTTGGCCACAATATATCGAGCAGATCTTTAATTTTGTTCAGACACGGTACGTGCAGGCACAGTCAACATGGTTGTTCAAGAAAAAAAACCAAAAAAGGCAGAGGGGCTCCTGAATATGGCTGGAAACGCTGTGTACGTACGGCCGTGTGTCCCTATCCACCGCCACTTTTATTGTCGCGCTGTAGTACCTCCCAAACATAACACGTACGACCGCCAACGGCACTGACGAAAGCCATTGATAATCTTGTTTACTAGCTAGAGTAGTTTTCTGCTTGTCTGTACACAGAACAAGCAGAGATACAGATGCTAGCAAATCATGATTCATGAGATAGGCAACGTGGCGATACAGTGAAGCAACTACTCTACCTTTGCGGTGCAGTGCAGCGAAAACAAGGCGTATTTTCGGATCGGTTACGGACTGCAGTGGCACCAACAACGCAGCATGCGACCGATCGAGCCGTTATTTTCGGATCGGACGGCTGAGAAACGTCCGGAGAGTCGGCTGACGTGGGTTCCGGTCCATCAGGAATGTATTGCTAGGCAATCGTATATCTCTCAATCTCTTGGATCGACCGGCACTGCAGGGAAACGTTCGATCGAGGGCACGAGCCGTCGTGGAGTCATTGGCCAGCGCTCGTCTTTTCTATCCAAAATTTAAGCAGCAGTGTGGTTAGCGGTTACTGGTCGTAGTCTAGCGGGTGGGGTGTCTCGGGCTTACTTTTATTTTATCGTCGGGGATTTATGGCGATAGCGGCGTCTCGTTTCTTCTTCAAGTGATGGACTAGGAGAAGAGGTGTTTTGCTCACGGGTTTATATAAACCTATTATAAAAAATCATAAAAATAAATTTTAAAATGTCAAAATAATCTGAATAAATTATTTATGTGGACATCTAGACACTCTATATTTGCACGCAAGTTTTCAAGAGTAAAGAACTTTTTATGTGGCTTGTGAAAAAAATATCGGTAAATAGTCATGTTGAATGTTGAAGTATCAAAATTTATCTTTTTACATGGGACATAAAAATGTTTTCCCCCGAAAACTTGTGTTCGGACATAGAATATCTGGTTGTATGTGCGAATATGTTTTCTAAATTTAGTGACATTCCGGAATATTTTTTTTAAACAATGAGTTTATTTATACACATGAGCCGAATTAGATTTCCGTATATTTTTTTCGCGGGTATGGGTTTCATGCCTCCGTGCATGTGCATCTCGCCTAGGACACAAGAATCTTCAAACATGAAGGGAGTACATAGTAGGGTGGTCATGTGGGGATAGCGGGGACATAGATGGTTTCAAGGAGGAGAACTTTAGGCTACCGAGTATGGGAAAATTTTGCTCAATTCAAAACCATTTAAAGAGATTTTATTGGGAAAAAGTTATTTCAGTACATGAGCTCCAGTGACCCCTCTATATTAAAATATTTAAAAATCATATTTTATAAGTTTCAAAAAGGAGTGAGGAATATTCTAGACTTTGTCAACGATATATATCCTACGAGTGTGCAAAATTTTAATATAAAATTATTTTTATTATGGCTACATAAAAATACAAATTTTGATAGTTTTTGAAGATTTGAAAATGTGATAAACAGATCCAACAGTATTTTCATTTTTGTGCAGCTCAAAATACACATTATTCCCAATTAATGTCTTTGCACGTTTGTGATATACATCATTAGCTACATTCTAATTTGTTTTCAGATTTTTTAGAACTCAAGATATGATTTTTGATTTTATTTTTGAAACGGTGCCCATGTACATCAAATCTCCACTCTTTTTTTAAGAACATGTCTTATAATTGAGAGAAGAACATATTATCCTCCTAAACTCTACATAGAGTATAGGTTACAACCCTAAAGACTAAATCCGGTTACTAAACAATCCTAAACTAAGGAAACCAGCTAAGTCACTCCTTACCATGTCCTGACGCTAGTTTCGACCGGTCCTCGTTAGCCACGTCAGCGCTGCGTTGACTGGCATTCGTTGGACGTCATTTCGCGCGAGTATAGGCTTATCGGCCCTCTATTTCTCCTCCATTCATATGTTGCCATGTTGAAAGAGCATGCGTGTCGTTTTGATAATTAATAACAATCTCTATGGATTAATGCTTGCATTGAGCTATAGTTATAGAGATTATCCATAGGTAATGATTGAAGATCATATGTTGGATTCAAGGTTGAAATAAGGATAAAATTAAGCTATTGCAGGCATGTCTTGAAGAATAAGAAGGATGAGTTAGCCGTCATATTTACCTTCAAGACATCAATATAATAAAGAAATATGTACGAAGTACAAGTACAAGATGAATCATCTCAAGAATATAATATGCTTTTATCTAGTAGTCCTCATGGTGATCATGGATATGTTAAGACTTGTGCAAAGAAGAGGCTCTCCCATAGTGGAGTACGAGGGAGCAATTCGCAAGACTTCACCAAGTAAGCGCAATAAAAAAAGGTGTACCATCTTGAGGAGTTCAAGATCATCATCATGTAGATCAAGAATGGGAAAGCCAAAGGTATGATCTTGACAGATTTTCCTTTTTACCGGTCTCTTGGTGTTGGTTGAGAGACTGGTTTATAGGATAGATTGTCGTACTATTGAGAGGAGCTCTTGAAGGAGTATCTTGATCATCGTTCAAAGAGACCTCAAACATTTGCATCCTTTGCATTTGTAACATCCTAAATTTCATCAAATGAAAAATCATGTTATTGCATTCATATCATCATGAAATTATTAGCTTGCACAAAAAATTTCAAAGCTAAACCCTAAATAAAACCATATTTAAACCCCTTTTTATATTATATATATGGGGCAAGGTTTTATTTTATTTTCATGATCCAAAATGATTTTTGATTAAATAGATGTGTTTGACTCACTTTTGGACACAAGGATCACAACACAAAATTTGGTGAAAGTTTGAATTCAAATGGACTCAAAATATCCATTCAAATTCTATTTAGAAAATCAAAACAGAAAAGGAAAAGGAGAAAAGGAGAAAAAAATAACAGCAGCAACCATTTTGGCATGGTTAACCCTAACATCCCACTAAGCCCACCCGGGGAACCCCTCTCCCTCTCTCTTTCTCATCCGCGCGCACACCCTCCCTGTCCAGTGGCCCCGTAGCCATGTCAGCTTCATCGTCCCCAAACCCCGCTCGTGACCAGCTCGCCGCCCGTTTCTCCCCCCTTCACTTCTGTGTTTTGATTTCGAATAATTGGCGATGAATGCGTGCATGATTCTCGCCTCTACTCCGGCTACTTAACCCCCACCTCCCCGCGACCATTTCCCCTCACACTGCAAACCCCAAGTGTCGCCAGGATCCTCTAATTTTCGCTTGCACCTCCGCGGCACCGAGCAGCTCCGGCGAGCTATTCAGGTAAGCTCAGAGCGCGCCTTGCCTTATAGTTCACACGACCTGCTTCGCCATCGCCTTGCGCATCTTCTCATGTCTATGGTTTGTCCAATCTTGCCCCAGGTCGCTATCCCCGTCAACCTCTGCGAGCACCCCGAGGAGCCGTTCAACTCCGACGAGTAATTCCGGTAAAGTATGCACGCCCCTTGACATCTAATTCACGCTACTGTGTTTGCCGTGACCTTGCGCACTTGCTAATGCCCACCGTTTTCCTTATTGCGTCCTAGGTCGTCGCCTTTGTCTCCGGCAGTGAGCACCCGACGCTAGGCCAAGCTCCGACGAGGTTTTTCACCCGTGTTCGTGCGCCCCTGTCCAAGCCAAGTGCACGTTGAGCTTCACCGTCTCCCCGCGAGCTCGGTAAGCATCAGCACCACCCCCACCCCTCTAGCCTTGCCGCCGTGTTACCGGCAGTAGCGTCGCCATCGCCAAAGCCATTGCCGCTGTTGGTTTCTGGTCGAGTTGATCTGGCCCTTTGGATCTAGATCTAGCAGTCAGGATTAGATTTAGAACAAAGGGGTAAGTTTAGATCTGAGCTGCTGGATTTACTTTAGATCTAACGGCGCGTAAACGTGATCCAGCGCGAACTGGTACACGCCAATCAGACGCTGCTGCGTGTTATTGGTTTATATTTAAAATCTGATTTTTTATCTATTAGTTATTCAAACTTGTAAATTCAATAACTTTTGATCTGTTTGTCCCAAAATTACAAATTTTATATCAATGGATTCAGAAAAATGATCTCTTTGCAACTATGGCCTTGATTTGGCCATTTACGTCTAAAAATTTAGGATTTTATGCAGAACCATTTGTAGGCTTATTTTGGCTATATAAATTGTTTAGAAAATTATTTTAAAGTAAATTTTAGTTTATTTAGACCATAGAGAGTGTGCTTTGTATTTAGTACTGTTTAGTTTGTTTTGAAAAGTGTGACAAATCATTCATTTGCATTTTGTATGCATTCATATATATTTTTGTTTGTATATTGAATGTGAATTTGGTGTTATAATTTTATGTGTAGATTTTGGTGACTGTGGAGAGTGTGATTGTGAGGATTGTACCTATTCCCCAAGCTACCAAGGCAAGTGATGCTTCATATTTTTGTCCTATTATTTTATCTATGCATTAGTGATATTTTGAGTAGGATTTGCATGGAGATTTTTCTAAGTATATGCTATTCTATGGTGGATCCTATAGATGATATATTGGTAGGAATTTTCCCTAAGTTAAGAGACTTGCTATGCTAGCATGCTTAGACTAGCTAGTAGAATACAAGGGTGGAATTCTCATGTTATGGTACTAAGCAAAGTTATGCCTATGTTTTGATTAATAAAACAACATGTTAAAGAATCACCTGGGTGGAATGGAAAGATTGGTTTGTGTTGAGTGGTTACACAAGGCCCATGTCTATGGTTTACCTTGTGTATCACACTTGTGGTTGGACACCCAGGAACAAGGAGATTTTAGATGTTTAGTGTTGAGAAGCTTCTAGTGCAACCACATGGCATATGGGCTCTGCCTTGACCAACTAGGTTGCAAGAATTCAACCAGATGGACAATTGGTGGTAGGGTTGATAGGATGGAATGCGTCCATGGTGGTCTGAAGGAATGCTTCTGAAAAGTCTCGTCTCGATGCATGTCGAGTCTTGTGGGGAAAGTGCACCACCTCTCGAGAGGGTAACCCCTAAGTACTTAGCGGTGTCCCCGGTAACGGACATTTTGAGCATCAAAGACATTGAAATGATCAAGGATCTCCTCATCCCAATTTATCTAAGTTAAAACTTGTGATTGAACAAGGGTAAAGGTTCATCAATGTCTATTGGTGGTTCCTCGGGTGTTTTTGTCAAACAAAAACTTAGTGTTTTCAACTAATAAGAAAAACCTTATTTTGAGCAAAGCCAGCCTGAACTACACTTAGCCAAATTCATATAGTTATTAGATGTTACTATACTACTATGGTATCACTTGCCAATACAATTCCAAATGTATTGACCCTCTCTGGCTGTAACTTATGATGTTGCAGGTTAATCTGATGGTGACTAGGGTTATAAGTCTACACTCAACATGTTTGCCTGTGGCACATGAAGATGAAGACTTTATTTATTTTGTTAAGTATTGTGAACTCTATGTATTAGCCTTGGGCTAATGAGTTGTTAGAACTATGTATCTCTGGATATTACGTTGTAATAATGACCTTTGTATCTGTGGACTTGATCTTAAACTGTGGATGCTAGCAATTGGATCCAGAGACTAGCATTGCAATCACAGGGGCCTTTACCTTAAATGGTGAGGTCTTACAACATCATATTTTATGGTTGTTATTTGGATCTTATCCTTGTGAGGATTTATAGCTTGTGGTAAGTATCATAAATAGTTCCTTCATCAAAAATGGATTTTGTATGAAAACCTTTTGCATTTTTTATATTGGATGTTTTACCAATTTGTATTTTATAGAGATGTCAAACCTTTCTTTATTTGGGTTTATACTCCTTTTTTTACTATGATGTTTGTTTGCATGATCTTTTATAGATTGTTTCTATCTTCAAAACGAGCCCAAGGCCATCGAAAATGGAGTTCGGATGCAAAAGTCATGGTCATTTTTGTTTGGGTTATTCTGCCAGTTTTTAAGGGGGCAGATACTCCGGTATTGTTAGGCCGGAGACCCCGTCCCTAAATTTCAGGAACGCGATTTTATGATCTACAAGGTACTATAAATTTCTCAGAGACTCTGACCTTCTGATCGGAGACTCCAGCTAGGTCAGAGACTCTGGTGGTGATTCAAAGACTTTGTCCCGGGTTATTTCTAGGCCAAACGTTTGAATTGGGGGGGGGGGGAGGGGGGTATTTAAGGTCCTCTGCTTCCCAATCGAGCCCTAACCATCCTTGCGAGTTTTTCCTCCATTATTGACCTTCTTGAGCTTGCTATCTCTAAATCCCTCCAATGATTCTTGCATCTATTTGAGGAAAAAGATAGAGGAGACCTAGATCTACATTTCCACAATCAATCTCTCCTCTTAGTGAGGGGAACCTATTGGATATTGATCTTGGAGTCTTTTGTGGATTTTCTATTGTGTCCTTCCTCTCTTATTCCTCCATAATATTTTATAGCTTTGGTGGAATTTATGAGTGAAGGATTTGAACACTTCTTGTATTCTTGCCATTGCATTAGGTGCATAGGTTTGAGTCCGTCGAGGATTCGGTTGGGTGAAAGTGAAAATTTTTTACTCTTGGATTCTTGCAGTTTGTTGAGGTGTTGTGGATTTATTGGAGCCTCCTATTAAGTTGTGGAGCTTTTCCTAAGATTGTTTATTGGGAGCCTCCAATTGAGTTGTGGAGATTTCCCCAAGCTTTGTGTGAGGTTACAATTGCCACCAAGAAGAGCACCGTTTAGTGGAACAAGTGATGCATGTAAAATGCATACATGAACTTTGTAGTTTATTAACACATCTCCCCACATATTTACAACATTTATAATGTAATAACCATGTTTTGTATTGATTTTTGGAGATTTACCAATGATCCCCTTTATTTTGGTTATAACTCTGCAGGACAGGGAAAAACTTTTTTGTGTATTTTGATGTTTTAGGGACCCAAACAAAGTCCAATGGAGCTAAGATTATGGGGAAGCCAGTATTTCAGGAAGACAACGATCTGGAGTGCTTGGACCTCACAAGGGACCCCTAGAGGCCTGAAAGAGTGTGGGTGGCGCAACCTACCCTGGTGCACGCACCACAACACCTCTTTCGATCCTCGGACGTCTGATTCGCTTCAATCTTTCGCCCATCGACTTGGTTTGACCTAAAAACTGATATAAAAAGGGTCCACTAGTGTAGAAAACAAAAAATTTCTATCGTGGGAACATACAAAAGCCAAGATCTGATCTACGAGATCAGTGCTACGAGTTTATAGAGTATTAAGCCTCATAGATCCAACGCGTTTAACGAGATCGGATTCTCGTGGTTGATGTAGTCGTTCACTTGCCGATCTCAAGATCGCGAAGACGATCCTTCCGGCACCATATTCCAGCAGCGCTTCCGCAGTCCACCACACGTTCGATACTCGATGAAGACCTTCCTCTCCCTTGTTCCAGCAGGCATCAGAGGTTGTAGATGTCCTCGTGATTCCAGTAGCATGACAGTGTGGTGGTGGAGGTGGAGGAGTAAATCCTGCAGGGCTTCGCCTAAGCCGAAGAAGTTATGGTGGAGGAGAGAGGGACTCAGCGGCTAGGGCATAGGCACCGAGGGTAGGAGGCATTGGCGGCTTGGGAGTAGGTGGCGGCGACTTAGAGATGGCTAGGGCGCCGGTGGCTTGGGGAAAGGCGGCGGCGACCTAGATTTTTTTGGGGGTGGAGGGGTGTGGATCCCCCTCCCCTCCTTATATGGGTGGGGGGAGGCGGCAAGGGGAGGCTGAGTCCTCCCCCAACTCCCTCTTGGCTGGCGGATTGGGGAGGGATAGGGAAACCTGAAAGAACATGTTGGGCCCCCATGTGTGGTTTTGGTAATTAATGACAATATTTTTATGGACTAATGTGTGTATTAAGTTATACTTGTAGGATTTGTATTTGTCCATTGGCATCGCTTGGAGCATGTGTTGGCTTCAAGGTCGATGAAATGCAAAGAAGATATGTTGTGCAAGCTCAATATGCGAGGTCGATGATGAGGGATCAAGAAAGGCGTTCCATCTTGAGAAGGGCAAGACCGTCTACATCGAGCTCAAGTGGAATGCTCAAGGCAATGGTATAATCTTGGTAGGTTTTCCCTTTTGCCGGTCTCACGTTGTGTGTGTGAGACCGGATTTAGGATAGATAACCGTACTATCAAGAGGGGCTCTCGTATGAGTAATTCTGTCACATCGTTCGGAGAGAGCTCAAACCTTTGCATACTTGCATCATCGTATTTGTTTGTTATTTGGTCTTATCCATGTGAGGATATAGAGCTTGTGGTAATCTCCATAACAAGCTCTTGCTCATCAAAATCGGATCTCCCATATGTATCTTGTTGCGATTTTGATATTGGCGGTTTTTCGGTTTGTCACCAAGTGAGGTATCTCACATTATATTACTTGATACATTCTCACAATTTGCTCTATCCAACGCAATAGGAATAGGGTCAATCGGAATTACCAATCAAAAGTTATCACCATTTGTATTTTGCTTTATTTGGTTTGAAAAATAAAAAAGAGTTTGTCTGGGCCGACTGGTACTACCGTGGGCAAGATCTGGCCGCTCAGGCATCGCAGCCCACTGCCTCCACAGTTCTGGGTTCGGCACTATCGGCCTGGCGGTAGTACTGCCGGGTGGGCAGTACACCGCCGGCCCATCTGCTAATTTCCTAGCCAGCGCGCTGCTCGCTCGCTGGATCTGTCGCCTCCCGCCACCTGATTCCCGTCGCGCTCGCTTGCCCGTTTCCATTGGCGATGCTCACGCTGCTGGCCTCACAAGGCTGCTCGCTGCTGGGCCAGCGTTGACTCCCTGGCCACTGACGTTGCCGCCAACCCCTGCCCGTTGTGGCCTGCTCGCTCTGTCGAGCGCTACTTATCATGTCCCGCCTGGCTGCTGGCCTCAAGGCCTGCTGCGCTGTCCCACCTCGTCCTGCTTCCCGCGCTGCACGCGGCACTGCTTCTGCTTTCCTTTTTCCTCGCGTTTTGTTGTTTGGTTCCGGTAGTACCCGACCAAACCGGTACTACCGGCCCGTCCAGGAATTTCGCCCCAACGGCTAGATTTTGCCCGGTCCTTTAAATACCCTTTGCCCTTTTTCATTTTGGGCTACTTCTTCCTCCTCCTTTTGTCTAAACTTTGCCCTTATTTGCCTTACTCTTTGAGCTTGATTTATACTCACCCCTCCATTGATTCTTGCATATATTTGAGGGGTAGTTGGAGGTGATCTAGATCTACGTTTTGACCTAACCGATTCATCTCTTTGTGAGTGTATCTTTGGGGATCTAGATTTTGGGGGATTTTGTGTCTCTCTTTGATTACTCCTCTCTTGTTCTCCCAATAGCTTTAGTAGCTTTGTTGGAACTTGAGAGTGAGGAATTTGAGGACCTTTGTGGTGTTCTTGCCATTTGCATTTGGTGCATCGGTTTGAGTTCTCCTTGGAGGATTTGGTTTGAGTTGCTCATTGGAGCTTGTCCCTCTTGGGTTCTTGGAACCCTAGACGGTTTTGTGGCCTTGGTGGCATCGTGGCCTTGGTGGCATTTGTTGAGGCCTTTTGTGGCATTTGTTGGGAGCCTCCAATTAAGTTGTGGAGAAGTGCCCCAACATTGTGAGAGGTTCTGGGTGCCACCGACAAGTGCACCGATAGTGGAAGCGTGGATCGATCCCATTGGGGTGAGATTCACCGGAGAATAAGGGAGGCCTTTTTTGGCGTTGGTGGTTTGATACCACGCCCTCTCCAAACGAGACATACTCCATGTTGGGAGGAACTCGGTAAAATATCGGTGTCCCCGCGTGCCTCGGTTATCTCTATACCCGAGCTCTTTACTTATGCACTTTATATTGTGATAGCCTTCGTGCTTGAAGTAATATATATCTTTCTATCACTTTGTTGCTTGTATTTCTTAGCATAATTTGTTGGTGCACATAGGTGAACCTTAGTTGTTTCTAGGTTGTGCTTAACAAAGGAAACACTAGTTTTATTCCGCCTTTGTTGAGCCACTTTAGGAAAAGTTTTAATCGCCTATTCACCCCCTCTAGGCGACATCCGTATCCTTTCAAAACCTATACTTCTAGGTTTCCTCTCCTCCCTCCACTAGGCTTTTGACTTTCAATTTAGGATTTGACTTTTTCAAATAGTTGTTTGATCTAATCAAACTAGAGTTTAATTTCTCTCTTCCTATTGCCCAGCCAAGTGTCCTAGGGTATGATGCATCCATTCACATTGGCATGGCACATTCCGAGTACGCCTCCCCCGGGGTGGTGGACCTTCTAGAACATTATAGAAGCTTCTGGTCAAAACACCAAAAACATTTCTGAATCCCAGAAATTGACTTTCCTTATATGAATCTTATTCTCTGGACCACTCCGGATCTACTCGTGATGTCTTGGATCCAATCCGAGACTCAGAACAACATTAGGTCTCCAACTCATATTCCATATCTACTAAACAACATCGAATCCTTAAGTGTGTCTCCCTACGGTTCATGAACTATGTAGACATGATCGAGACACCTCTCCGATCAATAACCATTAGAGGAATCTAGAAATCCATTATGGCTCCCACATATTTCTACGATTACATTGTGATCGAATGAACCATTTACATACGATACCAATTCCCTTTGTCGCACGATACTTTACTTATCCAAGGTTTGTTTGTCGGTATCTCTCTATACCTAGTTCAACCTTGTTATCGATAAGTACTCTTTACTCATTCCGTGATATGACATCCCTTGTGACCTAGTCACATGATTGCAAGCTAGTTGGATGACACTCCACCGAAAGGGCCCAGAGTATATCTATCCCTCATATGGATGGACAAATCCCGCTCTTGATCCATGTGCCTCAACACATACTTTCAGAATACCTAATGCCACCTTTACAACCACCTAGTTACGAAGTGGTGTTTGATGTCATCAAAGCATCCATTTTATGATGGTGATTAACATGATCTCATGGTCGAAGGATTAGGTTACTATGTATGTGAAAGCTTGTAGCGAACAAACTCTAAATGACTTGATCTTACGCTACGCTTACTATAGGAGTGTGTCCATCGTATCATTCTCCTAATGCAGTGATCTTGTTATTAATAATATATAATATCCATGATCAGGAAACCATGATCATCTAATAATCAACAAGATAGTTCAACAAGAGGCTTACTAGGGACTCTTTCATATTTACAAAACACTCAAGTATTAATGTTTCCGGTTAATACAATTATAGCATGGGATGTAAACATTTATCATAAACACAAATATATAATAATAACCATTTTATTATTGCCTCTTGGGCATATATCCAATAGTCTCCCACTTGCACTAGAGTCAATAATCTAGATTATATTGTGATGTACCTAACACCCATGGCGTTCTGGTGTTGGTCATGTTTTTCCCTAGGGAGAGGTTTAGTCAACGGATCTGCCACATTTAGATTTATGTGTACTTTGCAAATCTTTATGTCACCATCTTGGACATGCTCGCGAATAGCATGAAAACGTAGCTTGATATTCTTCAGCTTATTGTATGACAGTGGCTCCTGTGCATTGGCTATGGCACCCATGTTGTCACAGTAGATGGCCATTGGGTCCAACGCTAGGGTTGCAGGCGGCAGCTTAAGCGGGGCAGACTCGTGTTCCAAATAGTACAATTTAATTGAAAGAGAGATGGACTGCTGTAGAACGATTTGTACATGTATGGTAGTTTTGCGGGCCAAAGAGGGCCTCGATTCTGCAACCCTATCCAACGCACTAGGAACCACACCAAGCTCCGCAATGAACTTCTTCATCCATATCGCCTCTTGTGAAGCCTCCGAAGCAGCTATGTATTTCGATTCAGTTGAAGATCTTGCCACAACGATTTGCTTAGCACTCCTCTAGCTCACTGATGTACCATTCAAAGTAAATACGTATCCAAATTGCGACTTAGAGTCATCTGGATCGGTGTTCCAACTAGCATCGGTGTAACCGTTTACAACGAGATGTTCGTCACCTCCATAAGAAAGAACCATATCCTTAGTCCTTCTTAAGTACTTTAGGTTACTTTTGACCACTATCTAGTGATCTACTCCTGGATCACTTTGAGATCTGCTATTCAAACTAACAACATATGCAATATCTGGTCTTGTACACAGTATGGCATACATGATAGATCCTATGGCTGAGGCATATGGAGTTTTGTCCATCCTCTCTCTATCTTCTACCGTAGCTGGACTTTGAGTTTTATTCAAGGTCGTATTTGGCAACATGGGCAAGAACCCTTTCTTGCTATCTTGCATTCCAAACCTCTTTAGAACCTTGTCCAAATATGTACTTTGTGAAAGCGCTATTTAACGTCTTGATCTATCTCTATAAATCTTGATGCCTAAAATGTATGCAGCTTCGCCAAGATCCTTCATTGAAAAACTATTATTCAAATAGTCTTTGACACTTTTAAGAAGTTCTATATCATTCCCAATCAACAATAGGTCATCCACATATAGTACTAGGAATGCTACAGAGCTCCCACTCACTTTCTTGTAAATACAAGATTCTCCATAAGTTTGTATAAATCCAAAGCTTTTGATCACCTTATCAAAACGTTGATTCTAGCTCCGGGATGCTTGCTTCAATCCATAAATGGACCTTTGAAGTTTACATACGTTTTTAGTATCTTTAGGATCATCACAACCTTTAGTTGTACCATATACAACTCTTCATCAATGTCACCATTGAGGAACGCTGTTTTGACATCCATCTACGATATCTCATAATTGTAATATGCAGTGATTTCTAACAAAATCCTCACAGACTTTAGCTTTGCTACTGGTGAGAAAGTCTCATCATAGTCAACTCCTTGAATTTGTTGGAAAACTTTCACGACAAGTTGAGCTTTATAGACGGTCACATTACCATCAGCATCTGTTTTCTTCTTAAAAATCCATTTGTTCTTGATAGCCTTCCGGCCATCCGGTAAGTCTACCAAAGTCCACACTTGGTTTTCATACATGGATCCAATCTAGGATTTCATGGCTTCATGCCATTTGTTGGAATCTAGGCTCATCATTGCTTCCTGATACGTCGCAGGGTCGTCGGTGTTGTCCACCAACATCACATTCATATTAGGATCATATCAATCAGGAGTGGTACGAGTCCTTGTTGACCTGCGAGGTTCCGTAGTAACTTTGTTCAAAGTTTCATGATCTTTATCATTAGCTTTCTCTCTTACTGGTGCAGGCGGCACAGGAACATCTTCCTGCGTTGCGCTACTCCCAAGTCCGAGAGAAGGTTCGACAAACTCGTCTAGTTCTACTTTCCTTCCAGTCACTTCTTTCGAGAGAAACTCCTTCTCTAGAAAGTATCTTGGTAACGAAAACTTTGCCTTCGGATCTATGATAGAAGGTATACCCAATTGTTTCTTTAGGGTATCCTATAAAGACGCATTTTTCCGCTTTGGGTTCAAGCTTGTCGAGCTGTAACTTCTTTACATAAGCTTCACATCCCCAAATTTTAAGGAACGGCAACTTAGGTTTCTTCCCAAACCACAATTCATAAGGTATTGTTTCAACGGATTTAGATGGTGCCCTATTTAAAGTGAACACGTCTGTCTCTAATGCATAACCCCAAAATGATAACGATAAATCTGTAAGAGACATCATAGAATGAACCATATCTAAGAGAGTTTGATTACGACGTTCGGACACACCATTACGTTGTGGTGTTCCTGACAGTGTCAATTGTGAAAGTATTCCGCATTTCTTTAAATACTCGCCAAACTCGTAACTTAGATACTCACCTCCATGATGAGATCGCAGAAATTTAATCTTCTTGTTACGTTGATGTAGTGACCCAGCATACCACTACATGATGCAGTACACTATAGTCGTTGACATAACACCAATGAAACACTGTTCATTAGTATTACACCCCTCAGAGTGGTACAACAGAAACACAACAGGTCCAAGACATGACTATAGGTTACAACTCAACTCTTTACACAAGATCCAGAGAACACTCTAGGTTAAAGAGAGAGAAAGAAACTTCTTACAAAGAAGAATCAGAAATAAATAACTCAAAAACTATCATATTATTAAGACTAGTATCTTAACTAATGGTCTGGCATTGCTGTTATCGCAATACCCTACAGAAATAGGTTCTATGGCTAGAGATTATATTCCTATCTAATTAGTAACTTTGTCTTCACTTGAGTTGGTGTATATGTTGACCTTCTTGACTTTATTGAAGAGCTTTAGCTTTTGATGATTATTCCTGGAGCATAACTTGATGTAGACGTCGTATTAATGGATTTAGAACCTAGCAAGGGTTAAGAAGATACGTTGAGTACAAGCGTACTCAACAAGTTCACTAGAAAAGGAGTGTTTGATGCCCTATATCTACAGCCATAGACCGTAGGTCGTAGGCAATGCAAGTTTTCATAAACATTTCTTCAAAGTTTGCTTTTATTCTGAAAAGCTATGTCTTTTAGCCTTCACGGGTTTACTAGAACTTTCATGGAGTTCCTTTCCCACCGCATTCGTAGATCCTTCCTGGAACAGGGAGTAACAAGTTAGAGTTCGTATACTCTATAGAGGTGCGTTACTTTACCCATGAGAGATCAAATCCTTGTTGCAAAATCGGGCGATCTTTCTCGTCCACACTTCCTATGGTGTGGGGCCAAGAAGATGATCCAAGCCAATCACTGCCCTCTCCATGACCTCATATGTCTGCACGATCCTTTTGGGCCGGCTCACCTCCGTTAAGCCCCCTTTCGGGCAGGCTAAAACCCTGATGAGTTCCCGAAGACTCTATGACCTGGTGATGCCCGGACAAGTACCATATTAAATGTACTATACCCCTAAACACCATTCATAGATAATCTAGACACCAAAAGTGTGGGGCGTAAGGGTGCCCACCTATATGTTGGATCCGCACAAGGAATCACAACGTCACGTTAAGGTCGTCTTGCCTCCATACGAGAGGAAAATGATACAGTTGACTTCTCCGTCCCATTCCAAATCTCATGATTAACGCGTGATATACGGCGCAAGAATCACTGGCGACATTGGTTGTTAAGTCCTAGATAATATGTTTCTTTACCACCGGAACTTTCATAGTAGGTTATTACCTCATGGTAAATAACCTATAATCATATTATTATGAAAATAGTGTTTTCTGTCCTTTTTAAATGCAGGTGATGACAACACTGGATTTGCAAAATACTTTACAGAAAATAATCAAAGGACATGAGAAAGTGTGAACTTGCCTTTTGTGATTGCAAGATTATGCACTCACGGTCTTCGAGACAATATAAGATCCAATATCTGAAATCAGCATCATTGGTCCGGCAAGGACTAATGTTTAAAGAAGCAAGATGCTATTATGCATAAGTAATGTAATGCAATTTTGTAAACTCGAATCCCGGGGATAACGTTGATCTAGGTTTTGAATGCTAGGAACGGTTTCTTCATAATGTGTTGCCCTTTTAGATTAAGTTTCACACCTGTGCTTCTTATTAAGGCTTGTGAGTGTGTGTGAAACAATATGTGATTACAATATCATAAAATAATGAGATACATACAAATGTGAAATGATACTCAAGATTGTTTACACTATAATTGTTTATCTTCAAATTTTACTTTACAAGTAATGTAACTTATAAAGAACTTACGTGTTAACCATCCTAGGTATACAAGTAAAGTATACAGTAATGTGATTATTATTAATTGTCATATGTTGATTGAAGTGGCAAAACGAATAACTTTTCAAGAAAAGATTTCTTTCTTTAACTAAGCAAAAATATTTAACCTTAAGTTAACATTATTAGGTATTCTTACCAGTTATAGTCCTTTAGTAAGAAAGAATTACTCCATTAATGACATCATTAGTATTTGAGACTTAACTATCTTGGTTTTTAACTTGGTTAGTTTGGTATTGAGATGCACTAGGTCTTAATTGAAACAGACCAAAGTAAACTATAAAACACATAATGAAGTTTATATTATAATTTTTAAAGTATTGTAAACTAAAGATAACTTTAAAGACATAGATGGATTTGGTTATATTGCTTATGATATTTGTATCTTGTTCACTTTATAAGGTTTCTTATAGTTACTTAAGAATAGTATTACTTCTATTTGAGTAGTGGTTTCTCAATTTTATAATGGAATAGAAGCTTTTATCTCCTTATAAAGGTGTGGTTATGATTTGTGAATAAGTAAATAATGTTATTTACTACTTACGAATTTATCTCTGGGTTAATTCCATTATAAAGTTGTGAGTGCAACAATGGTAAAAGATTTTATCTGGTTTAAATACATTCTTGAAGATTTTATATTGAATAAGGATCCTTTTAGAAAATAACTTACACTATTGGTTGAATGTTAATTCAATAAAATTGCATTTTAAATGTGTTGAAGCATTTTGACTTCATATTATCAACACTTAAGACTAACACTATTCATTAGACTCAATTGGATAATTTTTAGAATTATTAGGAAATTTTATTTACCCCTATATGAATTATCAATTAAGAAAATAAGTTGAAATTCAAGTTATTAAAGTATTTAAATTTTCATTTAACTCAAAAGTGGAATATTATATTTTTAACATGTAGGTATTATTTTTGTGATCATTTTGGTATATTACATTTATTTTTGTGATTTATAAATAATAAGATATTATTTTTATAAGATTTACTACTTTATAAATAATTAATAAATAATAATATTTAATTAAATGAAATAATAATGCATGATTATAGTTTTGAATTATAGTTCTTATTTTTCTAAGATTCTTGGTATTTTATTTATATTTTAATATTTACCAATATTAAAATATGAATTATTAAAGTTTTATTACTTATAAAATCTTTATTAAATAATAATTATTTAAATATTAACATAATAATGTTTGATAATAGTTTAATGTTATAGATTTTATTTTTCTAAAAAAAATCATATATTATACATATTTTTCTGAATTACAAAACCAAAGTTTTTGATTTTATAAGGTTTAATCATTTTGGGAAATTTTAATTAAATAACTAAATGTGTTTATTAGGTAATGCTGACGTCAGCATGAAGTGATGGGTTGTTTTTCACCAGAGCTAATCCTACCCCAGCCACTGACTGGTGGGACCTTTGCCATATCATTTCTATGTTTTCTTTATTTATTACACAAAACATTACCATAATTTCTAAAATGATAAAAACATGAATATGACATCAGCTTGATGTCACGCTAACGTCACTCGTGTTTGAATCCTCTCTAGTTGATGATCAATATAGCGATTTAGTGCGCGCGCGAAGTTGTTCTTGGGCTTATTGGAGAGGACATCGCAGTGAACCTTATAGTGGCAGCGCCGCTCGTTTTAGGTCGCT
This sequence comes from Avena longiglumis, assembly GCA_030063025.1. Lineage (NCBI taxonomy): Eukaryota > Viridiplantae > Streptophyta > Magnoliopsida > Poales > Poaceae > Avena > Avena longiglumis. Next base: position 479,668,821 of record CP125975.1, read on the forward strand.
GGAACAGTGGTGGCAACGGTGGCTAACGACGGAGGTGGCAGATGCTCGTCGGGGGAACAATCCGGAGCGATAACGAGCAAGAGGAATGGTGCTCGAGCAACGGAGGCTCACCAGAAAGCGGATGAAGGAGTCGGTGAAGCCCGTGGAGGTCGTACGGCGGCGAATCGACGATGAACAGCGGTGACTGGCGATGAGAAAGAGGTGTCGATTTGCTCGACAGAGAGCTCCCCAGCTTCTGTGAGTAGGGGAAAACGACGGAGTCAAGCTTCGCGGTCTCTGTGGTGGCCTCAGAATGGCAAGGTGCGGCCGAAAGCGAGCTCTAGCTCGAGCCATGGCGGGTTAGGGTTTCAGCAGAAGGGGAAATTGGAGAGGAGGAAGGGAATTAGGATTCTCTGGCGGCATCGAGGGCTTCTTGTAGACGACCGGGAGCGGTGTCACGGATCTTGACGTAGCCAGACGACGGGGTGGCCGCCATCGAGCTGCTTCGCCGCATCAGAAGGTCGCCGGTGGCGCGAGGAACACGACGCGGATAGGAGGCCAAAGAGGTACGTGCCAGTGCCAGGCCGCACTTGGGCCAGATGGGCTGCGTTTGGCTGCTCGCGGGTGATAGATAAGAGAGATAAGGAATGGGCCATGGGCTAGGAGCTGATTCCTCTATTTTTTATCTCTGTTTGTTTTTCTTTTTCGATTTCTATTATTTGTTTTCTTTTCTAACCTATTTATTTAAGCAATAATTTTGACTTATCTTTATGGAATTACTTTGTTAATACTTGAAGCAATTATAAATGGTATTTAAAATCATTTTTTGAGTTTTTATTATATAATATTATCACTTCTTTATTTTCTTTATATATACATATACTTTTCTTTTTAGTATTTGTAGGGTCTTTTGATATGAATTTACTTTATCTGAAATTCATAAACTTAATAAAGAATGCATTACTATAAATCCATGAGTTTTGATTCTTATTGATTTATGATATTAAAGATACTTTTATATACAGTGATCCTTCATTATTATTTGATACATAAAGTTTTGAGTAATTAATATGGTTAATATAATTCTCATAAATTTAAGAAATAGCAATGTATATATTTTGTGATAGCTAACATAGAAGGTAGGGTTTGAATTCCAAATGCTTATCCTAGGTTTTAGGGTACTTACTATACTTATATTCTTTTGTTAATGTGAATAAAGATTAATGGCTAAACACATTGTCTTTATGTTTGTGATCTTTAATGATATCACCCTTTAGAATAGAAAGTTATTATCGGGAATGTCTGATGGAAAATAATTGATAAAGATAACTCCTAAGCACATATGGTTATGATGGTTGAAAATGACAAATATGTGCTTAAGTGATTTAAATAGGAAAATACTCCTATAAAGCATTGGGGAAAGAAGATGATAGATCACTCAGATGAAATGGATTTTATGTTTGGTTGAAGATTTAGGGTTTAATGTTTACCAAGAATTCTTATCTTCCATAATTCACAATCCTGGACTTCTAACTAAGGAATTCCTTTCCTAGATATACTACTCCTTCATATCCATCATCATGTGCTAACATGATGAGCTTTATTTTATAAAATATTCCTATCCATCTTTTATTCTTCTAAATTCATTGATAAATCCAGTGAGCTTAACACTGAAGCTTTTCATAATATTCTCAAATCCATACTTGGTTATATCAACTACTCTACTATTGATAACCTCCAATCCAACAAGGGTTACAATTGCCTCCATTCATACTCTTCCTTTATCATCCATCATCAACATTACTCCAATAGATGTATATATATATATGTATCAAATCCTACTTCACCTCAAGTGCTTAGTATTTCCAAAGAGGAAAATGCTACTTCTTTAATCCAATGTTGCTCTAACATCATCTTAATCATACTATCTTGTCTCTACTTGACTCCAGTGTCTAATACTCCAACCTCTCATTATATTAATATGACTTGTCATGGCTAACCTAGGATAACATATCTATACTAGGTTCAATCAGGTTTTATCCACCAATGTCACTTATACATGATGTAAGTATTTAATCTTCGTGAGTTAAGCATGATCATTATAATCCTTTGATCATTTATGGTTTAGGTTTCTAGTTGTATAATCAAGGTCTCATCAATACAACATTACATTTGTAGTATAATTATCTTTTGTTTATCTCTATTGGACTAAGAGATATTATTCATTGACTATACCTACTTGATCCAATAGGATTACTCCTTGGTAACTATCTTCAGAATTCATCCTTGTAATCTTCTTTGTTACCATATATATCTTTATTCAAGATAACTCTTATATCCATTCAGGAGTGAGTTAACTCCATCAATTATCATATTGATCTTATTCTCTTCCCACACTCACATCCTATAGATGATATCTAAATCTAGCATTACCACCTACCTCTTCTTATTTCTTTCTATATAGGATTAAAGTGATTGTTCTGATGAGAACAAGGGTTGGTAGATCAAGAATTAATGGGCTAAGAATTGGTGAATCAATAGTTGATTACTCAACATTGATGAAAAACAGATATTAGAATAAGGTTCAGTAGAGTTGATAAGTATTGATATGGAAAGAAAGATATCTGGTGAATGATCTTGACTTGGTTTCTTTCCTACTCGATCTCATTAAAGAGTAAGGTTAGGTATTACCATGATGTCATGGTATAAGCATATGAGATTAAGATAGATCAAGATTTAGTTGTTACATTCCTATTACTTAAGTTATGTTTATAACTTGGTATTCATGAGTTGTGTAATGAATACAAGGATATGATTCCTTAAGGATCAAATATAAACTATTAAATAATGTATTAGGGTTTAACTTTTATTACATTTGATCTACCCTTAGATCAAATCTCCCTTAGCCAAAATAAGGTTTTAGCAAATGTCATATCGAAACTTATCGCAATCAACTTGATGATCTACTTCAATTCCATCAAGTTAAGAGAAGCTTCAATCACTTTGACAAGTTCTGTTCAAAAGCGTGAAAATTATTCAGATTTTCTATGCATGAATGCAATGCACATATCTGTGTTTAGCTTATTTCTAAGCTCTAATGCTGGTATGTTACAGACTCTCCCCCTTAAAATAAACTTCGTCCTCGAAGTTCGCACACTCTTTCGTTTTGGAATGAGGAATTGTCTTGTTTTGGTTATGACATTTCTCAACTTGTTATCTTCAATACTCCAAGGTTCCTTTTACTATCCACCTCTAAGGATATGTCCTTATTATAAACTCCTTAATATTGTCTCTTATTTAGTTCCTTAACCTAATTAGGTATCCTAATCCAACTCCTTTTATTTAATCATCGAACTTTCTTACTATACTATGTAAGGTATAGGAAGTCTCACTAAAACAAGGTTTTTCAATTTTATTAGACAATATTTGTGGCCAAAAGACTAATCTTGGATTTGTCATTGTATGGTTCAACTGGTAGTCCTTCTGAAGATTGGATGTGAACACATCTATTCCATACCCATTGGAACTTCTTGTTCCTCTATACTTGTCCAATTGGATGTGCCTTATTCCCTCTTAAGGATCACTTAAGAGTTGTTTCTTTTAGAATTAGTTTGTTAGGACTATTATATTTTATCACCTTTAGGTTTTTACCTTATCACGCCTTAGATAATCTTTTATTATTACCTTAAGTACTTTTGCTACTTCCACTTATTAGTTACCTCAAGGTTTGAGTACCACTACCTTGAAATAAACTTCTACCTTTCATCCAGACATACTTTAAAGTGTACTTTTCTGATGATTTTCTCTTAACCTTATGAAAATAAGGCTTAACTTGTCATAGGTTAGTATTTCTTCTCCAACCTTTACTTGGAATTCGGATAACAGTACTTCCGTTTATTGTTTACTCTCCCCCTTAGGGTTTACTAATGGTCTCTAACTGTCTATATAATAACCATTGGCTTTATAATTAGAATGTTGGTCTTTGTTGAGCTTATACTTTACCTAGTTAGGGTCTTATGAAAGATTATATGGTGTATGCACATAATTGTGGATCTCTGAAGCGAATCTTTTAGCATTAATTTTCTTACTTACTGTTTGAATATTTTCGCTTTGACATACCTGACTTTGCGAAGCGCCTTGAAAGACGATCGCTTTAATTTTATACTCATTTATGTCTTAATTAACTTAGGCCAAGTTTAAATCTCTTTATGCAGACATTAAGATGATCTGGTTAACTATGTCAACCATCACCGGCTGTGGACAAGATACCAAATGTGGATTAAATACCAGCTGCAGATCATCCTAGGTTGTAGGTATTACCCTACGACTTCAAACATCCTTATGGCATTCTCTCTGAATTGTCAGAGCTTGAATACCATTTTGGTTCCAAGGCTTCTTCTTTGTACTTATTCATGATTCTTCCATGAACTTGGTACTACTACTCCATTAACTTCTTAGCAACATCACTTATTTTGGGGAAACTTAAGTTTATTACTTCTTATTGCTCCAAGTATTTTCTACACTAGACTTCCTTCTTATATCTGGCTAAGAATAACCTGAGTTTGATCTATCCTTCAAACTGCACTAACACTCCTTATATTTTGCTTCATCCTTCATGTAATTCTTCATCTTAATCTTCAGAACTCGTCACTCCCTTACACGAATTCCCGTTTCTATCTAGGTCTATAACATCAAGTATTAACTGGATGTTGCAACATGCATTTGCACACCAAGTCAAACTTCATGTACAGATCTAGTCAATCAAGAAGATCCAAGAAAAACAAATGAATACAAATGTGGTACATATATCACACAATATTCTAAGCCCGGAATATAGTAGTTGAGTATAGTATCTCTAGAATTCAGGCTTAGTTGTGTAGTATATGACACCTCCTCATATAGGTTTATATCGTGATACTTAGCACATAGGGTCAAACTATTCTTTATCTCAATATTTACCCAAATTGCTCAAGTGCAATAGGATAATCTTAAGCATAGTGGTCTCAATTTGGTTTTGACTAAACTTTTGTCTCACCTTTGGAATGAGTAGCTATAACCATCCTTTCTTTATTAGTAAACTAACCTCACGTGATTACTCCAAAAGAATAATCAGATTCTATTTTCTAACTTAAACCAAAGATTATTGGAAATTTCTAGCACCTATGACTTCCTTCATAGTTCTACCAAGTTATATTCTTACTCTACCTAAAGATAATTTACTAATTACTTATCATATTTATACTCTCATCGTGGTTTCGGAGCTAATCTCACCATGATCTCATTAGGTTTTACCTATACATCATGATTTAGGAGTTAATCTCACCATGATGACTTTGTTTCTCACTACACTATTATTAAGCCATAACATAATTTCACTTCATCACGTAGAATTCTCAAATGAATACCACATGATTACTACTCGTTAGATCAACATTTATCCTAATGATATTCATCATGTTGTCTTTGGTTATCAACTAACAATAAGATTTTACTGCTCTTTCTTAAATTCTAGGGTTAAGCTATACTATTAGAACTACTTCAATTGATGTCTTGCACTTGATCCTAATCTGCTGCGGCCAATTGACTTTCCTACAGTATCTTGGTGGGTTATGTCTCCTTCGGAAGACACTAAATAGCACCATGCTGAGAAAGGATAAAATAATTACTCCTAAGAAAGAATGACTTAAATATCTAGTGAAAAAGTTTATCCTCAAGTGGATACTCATCACCAGTCGTAAGATCATTTGGTTTAGATAAGATGGCTCCTATAGTTGCTATCCAACCTACAGATCTTCCTAAAAGGATTTTAATCCTAAGGTCAAAGCATATGCTCTGATACCAACTACGGTGACCCAGCATACCACTGCATGATGTAGTACACTATAGTCGTTGACATAACACCAATGAAACACCGTTCACTAGTATTACATCCCTCGGAGTGCAGAAACACAGCAGGTCCAAGACATGACTATAGGTTACAACTCAACTCTTTACACAAGATCCAGAGAACACTCTAGGTTAAAGAGAGAGAAAGAAACTTCTTACATAGAAGAATCAGAAATAAATAACTCAAAAACTATCATATTATTAAGACTAGTATCTTAACTAATGGTCTGGCATTGCTGCTATCGCAATACCCTACAAAAATAGGTTCTTTGGCTAGAGATTATATTCCTATCTAATTAGTAACTTCGTCTTCACTTGAGTTGGTGTATATGTTGACCTTCTTGACTTTATTGAAGAGCTTTAGCTTTTAATGATTATTCCTGGAGCATAACTTGATGTAGACGTCATCTTAATGGCTTTAGAACCTAGTAAGGTTTAAGAAGATACGTTGAGTATGAGCGTACTCAGCAAGTTCACTAGAAAAGGAGTGTTTGATGCCCTATATCTACAGCCACAGACCGTAGGTCGTAGGCAATTCAAGTTTTCATAAACATTTCTTCAAAGGTTGCTTTTATTCTGAAAAGCTATGTCCGTCAGCCTTCACGGGTTTACCAGAAATTTCATGGAATTCCTTTCCCGCCGCATTCGCAGCTTCTTCCTGGAACAGGGAGTAACAAGTTATAGTTCTTACACTCTGCAGAGGTGCGTTACTTTGCCCATGAGAGATCAAATCCTTATTGCACAACCGAGCGATCTTTCCCGTCCACACTTCCTATGGTGTGGGGCCTAGTAGTTGATCCAAGACAATCACTTCCCTCTCCGCGACCTCATATGTCTGCACGATTCTTTGGGGCCGACTCACCTCTGTTAAGCCCCCTTTCGGGCAGGCTAAAACCCTGATGAGTTCCCGAAAACTCTATGACCTCGTGATGCCTGGACAAGTATCATATTAAATGGACTATACCCCTAAACACCATTCATAGATAATCTAGACACCAAAAGTGTGGGGCGTAAGGGTGCCCACCCATATGTTGGATCCGCACAAGGAATCACAACGTCACGTTAAGGTCGTCTTGCCTCCATACGAGAGGAAAAGGATACATCTGACTTCTCCGTCCCATTCCAAATCTCATGATTAATGCGTGATATACGGCGCAAGAATCACTGACGACATTGGTTGTTAAGTCCTAGATAATATGTTCCTTTACCACCGGAACTTTCATAGTAGGCTATTACCTCATATTATTATGAAAATAGTGTTTTCTGACCTTTTTTAAATGCAGGTCATGACAACACTGGATTTGCAAAATACTTTACAGAAAATAATCAAAGGACACGAGCAAGTGTGAACTTGCCTTTTGTGATTGCAATATTATGCACTCACGGTCTTCGAGACAATATAAGATCCAATATCTGAAATCAGCATCATTGGTCCGGTAAGGATTAATGTTTAAAGAAGCAAGATGCTATTATGCATAAGTAATGTAATGCAATTTCGTAAACTCGAATCCCGGGGATAACGTTGATCTAGGTTTTGAATGCTAGGAACGGTTTCTTTAGAATGTGTTACCCTTTTAGATTAAGTTTCACACATGTGCTTCTTATTAAGGCTTGTGAGTGTGTGTGAAACAATATGTGATTACAATATCATAAAATAATGAGATACATACAAATGTGAAATGCTACTCAATATTGTTTATACTATAATTATTTATCTTCAAATTTTACTTTACAAGTAATGTCACTTATAAAGAACTTAAGTGTTAACCATCCTAGGTATACAAGTAAAGTATACAGTAATGTGATTATTATTAATTGTCATATGTTGATTGAAGTGGCAAAACGAATAACTTTTCAAGAAAAGATTTCTTTATTTAACTAAGCAAAAATATTTAACCTTAAGTTAACATTATTAGGTGTTCTTACCAGTTATAGTCCTTGAGTAAGAAAGAATTACTCCATTTGAAAAATGACATCATTAGTATTTGAGACTTATCTATCTTGGTTTTTAACTTGGTTAGTTTGGTATTGAGATGCACTAGGTCTTAATTGAAACAGACCAAAGTAAACTATAAAACACATAATGAAGTCTATATTCTAATATTTAAAGTATTGTAGACTAAAGTTAAATTTAAAGACATAGATGGATTTGGTTATAATGCTTATGATATTTGTATCTTGTTCACTTTATAAGGTTTCTTATAGTTACTTAAGAATAGTATTACTTCTATTTGAGTACTAGTTTCTTAATTTTATAATGGAATATAAGCTTTTATCTCCTTATAAAGGTGTAGTTATGATTTGTGAATAAGTAAATAATGTTATTTACTACTTATGAATTTATCTCTCGGTTAAGTCCATTATAAAGTTGTGAGTGCAACAATGGTAAAAGATTTTATTTGGTTAAAATACATTCTTGAAGATTTTATATTGAATAAGGATCCTTTTAGAAAATAACTTACACTATTGGTTGAATGATAATTCAATAAAATTGCATTTAAAATGTGTTGAAGCATTTTGACTTCATATTATCAACATTTAAGACTAACACTATTCATTAGACTCAATTGGCTAATTTTAAGAATTATTAGCAAATTTTATTTACCCCTATATGAATTATCAATTAAGGAAATAAGTTGAAATTCAAGTTATTAAAGTATTTAAATTTCATTTAACTCAAAAGTGGAATATTATATTTTTAACATGTAGGTATTATTTTTCTGATCATATTGGTATATTACATTTATTTTTATGATTTATAAATAATAACATATTACTTTTATAAGATTTACTACTTTATAAATAATTAATAAATAATAAATATTTAATTAAGTGAAATAATAATGCATGATTATAGTTTTGAATTATAGTTCGTATTTTTCTAAGAGGTATTTTATTTATATTTTTAATTTTTACCAATATTAAAATATGAATTATTAAAGTTTTATTACTTATAAAATCTTTATTAAATAATAATTATTTAAATATTAACATAATAATGTTTGATAATAGTTTAATGTTATAGATTTTATTTTTCTAAAAAAATTCATATATTATACATATTTTTGTGAATTACGAAACCAAAGTTTTTGATTTTATAAGGTTTAATCATTTTGAGAAATTTTAATTAAATAACTAAATGTGTTTATTAGGTAATGATGATGTCAGCATGAAGTGATGGGTTGTTTTTTACCAGAGCTAATCCTACCCCAGTCATTGATTGGTGGGACCTTTGCCATGTAATTTCTATGTTTTTTATTTATTACAGAAAACATTACCATAATTTCTAAAATGATAAAAACATGAATATGACATCAGCGTGATGTCACGCTGACGTCACTCACGTTTGAATCCTCTCTGGTTGATGATCAAGCTAGCGATTTAGTGTGCGCGCGGAGTTATTTTTGGGCTTATTGGAAAGAGGACGTTGTAGTGAACCTTATAGTGGCGTGTAACACCCTCGCCTGATAAAGCTGAGTTCATGTGTATAGTGTCAATCCCTGGATCGGTTCACTGGCACACACAGTACAAAAATGATACCAAATATAACTGTACATCATAAATACAACGAATATGATCCAGAATTTACATTATATCACAGCGGAAAGCAATACATTAGATCTCCATTCTTCAAATATTCCACATGCGAACAATCGTTGAGTGGAGTTTCGCGACCTATAACTATCACTTAGAAACGATATAACCTGCAGCATGAAAGTTTGCAGCCACGAATCGTCAGTACTTTGATTGTATTTACAAGTGTCACTAGTATGTGGATATGAATGGAACCTATCAATTACATGCATATTTGGCTAAGTGGAGTTTCAGGATCATTTGCATAAAGCAATAATTTTATCCTAACATTTTCAAATAGTTTTAATCCTTTCTGAAAATTGTCTGAACACATTGGCCAACACCAAGTACTCATACTCCCTTGTTCAAACCATCAAATTTTATTAAGAAATTGGAATGTCGAGATCATCCATAAGCTTCAGGCCTTAGTTGCTCAATATTGTCCTTAACCGGGGACATGGCTAATCGATTAGATTTATATCTTCTGCAGAAGTTGTACACTTTACCCACACGACACGATCTCTCCTTGACGCCACCAGTGGCCGCTGGTTTAGTACACACCAATTGGTAGTCCGGCAGATCGAGAATGTGACGAAGTCTTCCCACAGAAGTCCTCCCAATACACAATGCTAGCACGTCTAACAGGCACTAATGCAAGGCTATAACCTCCAATACACAATTATAGTTAACCTGAAGATATACCAATGTAAAGGGTCTTTCTCTATGTAATTAACCAAGACAGAGCCCATATTAGCATGTGGTTGTACACGAAAGCTACTGTACGAGAAACATGTCAATCTCTATGATGCCTAGGTGGTCTTCTTCCAGTGCACACACGAGAGAGGTAGCCAAAGACTCGGTCCTCTTTGTTGCCACTTCTTCCAAACTCAACAACAACAATATTCCACCTAGGTGATTCATTAAGTACTTGTTTTATTATATAAAAACATATCTTTTCCAATTCCTCATATAATCATAACAAGATATTCCACCCCGAATCTATAGCAGGGCTAAGCATACTACCACTACAATGTTTGCACTAAGAAAGATACAAAGGGATATCCTAAATAGGATATAGCATAGCATAGCACATAGTGCAAAATATTCCTACACATGCACTTCTACTAAAAACAACTACAATGCATAGGAAAACAATAGGAAATTTATGATAGTGCCACTTGCCTTTAATGTAGATGTAGTCGTTTAGATAATCCTCACAATTATAATGGTATCATTTGCAATAACCACAATACTTGCAATCATAGTAGGTGCAATCACAGTAGTTGCAGTCCTCGCAATCTAACTTTTGAAGCAAACACAACAAACACACCATTCAAAACATTGCAAACATGCAACAGTGCAAGAATACAATAAAACAATGATGAACAAATAAATGCATAACAATTTAATGAGTCACAATGGTTCTATTTAGTGTTCTGAACATTATTAGATTACATGATGTATGTGGAAAGTTATTTAATGCATTAAAGCATTTATTATTAAAGCTATATGGATTTAATATGGTTTATCTCACTTTAATTCAACTACTGATGTTTCTATTGTGTTAAATTGTGAATTAAATGCTAGTGGATAGGTAATGTAATTTATAACCAGTAACAATTTGAATCACCTAAAAAGGAGTTATAGATCTTTTCTTATGATTAAAACACTATTTCAATGGGTTTAAAGATTTCTACACGAATTTCTATTTAAACAGTACCCAATAATTTGGTACGCAATTTCTTTGGATAGATATTCTGTATACAAAACAATGGCAATTGGTTTCACAAATTTTGGAGTTCTAGTTAATTTTCTATGATTTAAATACTAGTTAAAAGGGTTTAATTTATCTAAAATATTTCCTTCGACAAAAGTTATATCCAAATCAAGATTAATGTTCTACATGAATCATGGATTCCATAGACATACTATTTGTATTTTTAGGATCTACAAATAATTTATTATGATTTATTTACTCCAATTTGTCCATTAAACCATTTAAATGATTACGGCAAATCCTTACAGTAATTGCATGAGCCTGCTCCATATAAATATTATACATGTAATTAGCTTTCTAATGATATATCATTTGTTATTTTTGGATCTACAGATCTTTTATTATGAATTTTACAAGATTTCCCAATATTCTGCCTATTTAAAACTGGATATTGAATTAACAGAAAAGGATCCGCCACGCGGCGAGATATGATTGGGCCATACCCCTTCGTTTAAGCGAGCGCGTCTGTGCCACTCGATCAAGACCGAACGGTGGAGGATCCATAGCTCTGGGACGGTTCCGCTTCGGCTTCAGCTCGGCTTGATCGCCCGGCTTGGCTCGGCTCTACTCGATCTGGACCGTTTGGATTAGATCAGACGGGTGACGGTCATGATGGAGAGCCGACATCGGCTGGAAGACGATGACGACGACGATGGACGACGGTGCGACGATGGAGGGCGCAGGCGGTGATGGTGGCCGGTGTTCTGGCGGTCCCTGGCGGCGTCGAGTTGGTCCACGAGATGCAGACGACGGTGGAGAGTTCAGTGGCGTCCTCCTCCTCGTCTTGTTCTTCCTGGAAAGTCGACTACGGGCGGCCAGAGATGGCCGACGATGATACGGCTCCGGCGGCGTCGGTTGCAGGCTCCGGTGCTCCTGCGGATGGGGGATCGGGTCAAGGCAAGTTGGTGCATGAAGGTGATGATCCTAGCGAGTAAAAGAGGGCCGAGGGGTGCGCAGAACCTCTGGTTTGAGCTTGCAGAACGGCAGACCGTGGTGGCGGATCGGGATTCGACAGGGGCGAGGCTAGGGTTTAATATTTTTGCAAAAAATCTAGGCGATACGGAAGAGGAGGTTTATATGGGGGCGATGGGGTAAAACATTGAACAAATCCACGCGGATTTTGGGGGAAATCGGATCGGAATAGGGAAGGCGTGGCCGGCTCTACCTCTGGCGCTAGGACGGGGATGACAGGTGGGGTCCACACATCAGGGAGAGATTGGAGAAAAAAACAGACATAGGAGGAAATGTCGGCTGGGCTACTGTGTTGTGGTGGGCTGGCTATGGGCGGCGGCCTGTTACTTGCGCGCGTGCCGTAGGGAGTGGGGCGGGAAGGAATGGGCCAGCCCAGGTGGCGGTTTAGGTTCGTTTAGCCTTTTCTTTTAATTTATTATTTTTCATTTCCTTCATTTATTTATAACTTTTGATTTAGGGATCCAAAATCATTCAAACAAATTTCTACGGGTTTTCCAGAATTATTCTCTGTCAATTTAAACCACATATGAAAACTTTTGATCAATTTTACTATGGATTTAGCCATAGATCTAAGGTTGTACTTAGAATTGGGAAAATCCCATTTAGAGTTTTAGGTATTTCCTTTTGGGACAATAGAACTATTTCCTTGGGTTTTTAATGCAATGATGCTCATGATGGGTTATGGCGGCATAGTAAATCAAAATTTTCTACGGATGCGAACAGAAGGGAAGCCAGGATATAATCTAGGAGATGCAAAAAACGAGAGAGATTGGATTAGATCTTCATACCCTTGAAGATTCAAGACGGAACGCTCGGCTTAACGTGGGATGTAATCGTACTCGCTTCTCCTCCTCGCGATCCGATCCGATCTAGCACCACAAGTGGCGGTGCCTCCGTGAGATGCACACGTGCAGCACCTCGACGTCTCCTCCTTCCTTGGACCAGCAAGTATGGTGGAGAGATGGGTTGGATCTACAACGCGACGGCGCGGTGCAATTGGTGGAGAGTTTCTGCAGCAGGGCTTCGCCTACACGCAGTCGGGAGGGAGAGAGAGAGGAGGGCAGCAGGACGACTTGGCTTGAGGGAATGTGTGTGTGTGGGGGGGTGGTGGTGCGCCCCCAGCCCTCTTTATATAGAGGGGTGGGTGGCATCCCTAGCCCCCCTCCAAGCCAAAACCGGCGGCCAAAAGGAGGAGGAGTGGGGGGCAAGGAAACCCCCCTTCTAGAAGGTCTAGTTAGGGTTTTACCCTAGCTGGCCGGTTGGGCCCTATGGGGCCTTGTGCCCCTGTCCCAATGCGGCCAGGGCACTCCCTCATAGGCCCATGCCCCCTCCCGGAAGGTGGGGCCACGTTGGTCCCCTTCCGGAAGGTTCTAGAAGCTTCCGGTACAATATCGATTAACCCGGAACAATTCGAACTCCAAAACTGCACCGCCTTATATGAATCTTATTCTCGGACCACTCCGGAACCTCTCGTGATGTCCCGGATCCCATCCTGGACTCGAACAAAAACTCATAAACCAATTATCCAATCTATCCTAGCATCGAGACACGTTAAGTGTGTGACCCTGAGTTCGAGAATATGCGAACATGATCTTCTATCAATAATCAACTGGGTCAGAAACCCATATTGACTCCCACACATTCATCGATGATCATATCGGATGAAACACGATGCCGGATTAAATCAATCCCATATATATATTCCCTTCGTCTCGCGATATTTTACTTGCTCGAGATTTGATCGTCGTAACGTCATACCGTTCAATCTCGTTCACAAGTACTTTACTGTTCCGTAATCCGATATCACTTTGTGATTAACTCCTTAACCACATGCTTGCAAGCGGTGTTGATATCGATTACCGAGTGGGCCCAGTATATCTCTCCGACTTGGGAGGACAAATCCCATCTCGATACATACAACCCAGATACTTTCCGATCACCTGAGAGACACCTTTATGATCACCCTCTCATAGGATGACGTTTGATGACCTCAAAGCTTTCTTCCGATATCAGGGAGTTGTATTATCTCATGGTCTAAGGAATACAATATTTGACATAGGAAAATCTTCGCAAAGATGAACACGATGACACGATCTAATTGCTTCGCTTAGTTTGGGTCTGTCCATCATATCATTCTCCCAATGATATGATCTCATTATTAATCGACAACTCATGTCCATGGTTAGGAAACCTTAACCATCATTAATCAATAAGCTAGTCCATAGAGGCGTACTAGGGACACGGTGTTGTTCACAAACCACACAAGTATTAAAGTTTCCGCTTAATATAATTATAGCATGGAATATAAACATTATCATGAACAAGAATTATAATAATAACATCTTTATTATTGCCTGTAGGGCATAATTCCAACAGTCTCCCACTTGCACTAGACTCAATAATCTAATTTACATTTGGCAACAACCTCACACCCATGGCACTGAGGTGCTGATCATGTTTTACACGTGGAAGAGGTTTAGTCAATGGATCCGCGACATTCAGATCTGTATGTACTTTGCTAATCTTCAGATCTCCATCTGCTATATAATCTCGGATTATATGAAACTTGCGGTTGATATGCTTGGTCTTTGGATGATATCTTGGTTCCTTAGCGAGTGCTATGGCTCCAGTGTTGTCACACAATATATCCAGTGGGTCCAATGCACTTGGAACCACGCCAATCTCAATGATGAAGTTCCTGATCCAAACTCCTTCACTTGACGCTTCTGCAGCAGCCATGTATTCCGCTTCTACTGTAGATCCCGCGATCACGCTTTGCTTGCAGCTTCTCCATCTCACAGCTCCTCCATTCAAAATATACACGTATCCTGTCTGAGATTTAGAATCATCCTTGTCGGTGTCAAAACTAGCATCGACGTAACCTTTTACGACAAGCTGTTCATCACCGCCATAGACTAAGAACATTTCTTTAGTCCTATTTAGGTACTTTAGGATGTTCTTCACGGCTTTACAGTGTTCCACTCCTGGATCACTTTGATATCTGCTCGTCAAACTAAGAGCATTGGACACATCCGGTCTAGTACACAACATGGCATACATGATAGAACCTATGGCCGAGGCATAAGGCACTTTGCTCATAGCTTCCCTATCATTTACCGTAGATGGACACTGAGCCTTGCTCAATATCTTTCCTGACAACATAGGCACTGAACCTTTATTTGCCTTATCCATTCTGAACCTTTTCAAAAATTTGTCTAGGTATGTACTCTGGCTTAAAGCTATCAGGCGTCTTTGTCTATCTCTATAGATTTTGATGCCCAATATATAAGCAGATTCACCTAGGTCTTTCATTGAAAAACACTTGTTCAAATAACTCTTCACATCGTTAAGCATGTTGATGTCATTTCCAATAATCAATATGTCATCCACATATAGTACCAGAGATGTCACCGAGCTCCCACTCACTTTCTTGTAAATACAAGCTTCATAGCAATTTGGAACAAATCCAAAGCTATTAATCACTTGATCAAAACGAAGGTTCCAACTCCGAGATGCTTGCTTCAGTCCATAAATGGAACGCTGAAGTTTGCATACTTTATCAGCATCCTTAGGATCGACAAAACCTTCGGGTTGCATCATATACAACTCTTCATCAATGTTGCCATTGAGGAACGCAGTCTTGACATCCATCTGCCATATTTCATAATCATGAAATGCAACAATTGCTAATAAAATCCGAATGGAATTAAACATCGCTACGGGAGAGAAAGTCTCATAGTAGTCAATACCTTGAACTTGCCGAAAATCTTTCGCGACAAGCCGTGCTTTATAGACGGTAATATTACCATCCGCGTCCGTTTTCTTCTTGAAAATCCATTTGCACTCAACGGCCTTACGGTCGCTAGGAGGGTCCACCAAAGTCCATACTTGGTTTTCGCTCATGGATCCTAGTTCAGATTTCATGGCTTCTAGCCATTTCTCAGAGTCCGGGCTCATCATCGCTTCCTCATAGTTCATAGGTTCACTGTCTTCTACCAACAAGACAGTCAAGGCAGGGTTTCCGTACCAGTCAGGAGGGGCACGCGACGTTCAGTAGCAGCATCGTCCGAAGCTTCATGATACTTGTCATTAGATTCCTCTATTGTTGGTGCAGGCGGCACTGGAACAATTTCAGGTGCTGCGCTACTCTCCAATTCAAGAGAAGGTTCAATAACCTCGTCTAGCTCTACTTTCCTCCCACTCACTTCTTTCGAGAGAAACTCCTTCTCAAGAAAGGAACCGTTCTTTGCGACAAACACTTTGCCTTCGGTTCTGTGATAGAAGGTATACCCAATAGTTTCCTTAGGGTATCCTATGAAGACGCATTTCTCCGCTTTGGGTTCGAGCTTATCCGGCATCAATTTCTTGACGTAAGCTTCGCATCCCCAAAATTTAAGAAACGACAACTTAGGTTTAGCACCAAACCACAGTTCATACGGTGTCGTCTCAACGGATTTAGATGGTGCCCTATTTAAAGTGAATGCAGCGGTTTCTAATGCATAACCCCAAAATGATAACAACAAATCTGTAAGAGACATCATCGATCGGACCATATCTAATAAGGTTTGATTCCGGCGTTCAGACACACCATTGCACTGTGGTGTTCCGGGTGGCGTGAGTTGTGAAACAATTCTGCTTGCTTTAAGATGCGTGAGAAAATCATAACTAAAATATTCACCTCCACGATCGGATCGTAGAAACTTAATCTTTCTGTTACGATGGTTCTCCACTTCATTCTGAAATTCTTTGAACTTTTCAAATGTTTCAGATTTATGTTTCATTAAATAGATATACCCATACCTACTTAAGTCATCGGTAAAAGTGAGAAAATAGCGATATCCACCGCGCGTCGAAACAGTCATCGGTCCGCATACATCGGTATGTATGATTTCCAACAAGTCCGTTGCTCGCTCCATCATACCGGAGAACGGGGTTTTGATCATCTTGCCCATGAGGCATGGTTCGCATGTGTCAAATGATTCAAAATCAAGAGACTCCAAAAGTCCATCAGAATGGAGTTTCTTCATGCGCTTTACACCAATATGACCTAGATGACAGTGCCACAAATAAGTAGTATTATCACTATCTCCTTTGCATATCTTAGCCTCAATTTTATGGATGTGTGTTTCATCCCTTTCGAGATTTAGAAGAAATAAACCATTCACAATAGGTGCATGACCATAAAAGATGTTACTCATATAAATAGAACAACCATTATTCTCCGATTTAAATGAATAACCGTCTTGCAATAAACACGGTCCAGAAATGATGTTCATGCTCCACGCAGGCACATAATAACATTTATTAAGGTTTAAAACTAATCCCGAAGGTAAAACTAAGGAGAGCGTGCCGATGGCCATCACATCAACTCTTGATCCATTGCCAACGCGCATCGTCACCTCATCCCTCGCAAGCCGCCGTCTATTCCGTAGCTCCTGTTTTGAGTTACAAATATTAGCAACTGAACCGATATCAAATACCCAGGCACTACAACGAGGGATAGTAAGATAAACATCAATAACATGTATATCAAATATACCTTTGATGGTGCCAGCCTTCTTGTCCGCTAAGTATTTCGGACAGTTGCGCTTCCAGTGACCCTTGTCCTTGCAATAGAAGCACTCAGTGTCCGTCTTAGGACCAGACTTGAGATTCTTCTCAGTAGGGGCAACGTGCTTGCCGCCGCCTTTCTTGAAGGGCTTCTTTGCACCCTTAACTTTCTTGAAGGTGGGCTTGTTGACCATCAACACATGATTATCCTTTTTGATGTCCACCTCCGCAGCCTTCAGTTTTGCGAAGAGCTCGGTGATCGTATCAGTAGAACCAATCTGATTGTGAGTCACTACAAAAATTTTGTAGCTGGGAGGGAGTGATTGCAGAACCCTGTCAATCTTGAGATCCTCTCGAATCGTGCATTCCAGTTGCTCAAGGCGTTGAGTGTAGCCCGTCATCTTAATGGCGTGCTCACTAACGAAACTCCCTTCCTCCATCTTGCAGTTAAAGAACTTCTCAGAGATCTCATATCTCTCGGAAGCGGCCTGAGTCCAAACATGGTTTTCACTCTTCGAGAATCTCAAAGGGCCCGGGATAGTCTTCAAAACGATTTTGAAGTTCCGGTTCCATAGAAAACAACATGGTGCTCTCAATTACACCATAATCATCTTTCTGCTGTGATAGACAGCTTTCTCATCGGCCGCTAGCTTGATTAGGGGGTCACCTAACGCTTTCCCAAGGACATAGTCCTTTTGACCACCAGAGAGAATGATTCTTAGATTGCGGAACCAATTGGTGAAGTTAGACCCATTGTTTTTAAGCTATTCCTTCTCAGCAAAAATGTTGAAGTTGAAGTTGGACTTAGCCATTTGATCTACAATATTTGCAAGTACAAATTAGACTATGTTCAAGATAACTAGTTCAACTTTTAATCAAATTACTAGATGAACTCCCACTAAATTCAACATCCCTCAAGTTGTTTAGTGAACATGATCCAAATTCACCACACCTAATCCGATCTTCACGAGAAGAGATGTGGTTTCAATGGTGGACAACGAAGTGTCGATCATATCATTCATATGACTCGTGCTTAACCTTTCGGTTCATGTGTTCCGAGGCCATGTCTGTACATGCTAGGCTCGTCAAGTTAGACCCAAGTATTTTCGCGTGTGCAAAACTGGCTTGCACCCGTTGTATGTGAGCGTAGAGTCTATAGCACCCGATCATCACGTGATGCTTGGACACGACGAACTTTCGCAACGGTGCATACTTGGGGATAACACAGTTTTTATCTTGATCTTTAAGTGAGGAATCATCTTATAATGCTACCGTCGCGATCTAAGTATAATAAGATACATAAAAGGGATAAACATCACATGCATATAACTTTATGTGACATGGTATAGACAATCTTCGCGCAATGATCTCCATCTTGTGCGTGCCGGCATGATCTCCATCACTCCACCATGATTGCCTCCACCATGAATAGCAATTACAACTATTGCTAACTACTTAGCGATAAAGTGAAACTATTACATGTCATATAAGAAGTTGACAGACAGGTCATACACAATTATAAAGACAACCATATGGCTCCTGCCGGTTGTGTACTCATCGACATGCAAGTCGTGAAACATTACAAAACATGATCATCGCATACATTATACACATCACATCTTGGGCCATACCATATCACAGAAAACACTCCCTGCAAAAACAAGTTAGACGCATCTACTTTGTTGTTGCATGTTTTACGTGGCTTATGGGAGTAGATGCTAAGAACGATTCTTACCTACGGAAATCCACAACGGTTATATTATGGTTGCCAAACTCCGGTGTTAATCCCATGACAACTATAGTAAGAGAGCGCATCCACCGCATGTGTGGAACAAGCCACACGTCAAGTGCGGAGCCGGTCTCGCGAACGACGTCGCGTAAGGTTGGCCTGGACCGCTTCAATCTCACTATCCCGCGTCATAAGAAGAACACAAACAAGAGACTTGCAACATAAAACATCAACGCCCGCAACAACCATGTTGCATTCTACTCGTGAAACACATCTACGCATAAATCTTGCTCTGATACCACTCATGGGTTATGGCGGCATAGTAAATCAAAATTTTCTACGGATGCGAACAGAAGGGAAGCCAAGATCTAATCTAGGAGATGCAAAAAACGAGAGAGATTGGATTATATCTTCATACCCTTGAAGATTCAAGACAATGAACGTTCGTCGGAACGTGGGTGATGTAGTCGTACTCGCTTCTCCTCCTCGCGATCCGATCCGATCTAGCACCACAAGTGGCGGTGCCTCCGTGAGATGCACACGTGCATCACCTAGACGTCTCCTCCTTCCTTGGACCAGCAAGTATGGTGGAGAGATGGGTTGTATCTACAACGCGACGGCGCGGTGCAATTGGTGGAGAGTTTCTGCAGCAGGGCTTCGCCTACACGCAGTCGGGAGGGAGAGAGAGAGGAGGGCAGCAGGGTGACTTGGCTTGAGGGAAGGTGTGGGGGGTGGTGCGCCCCCAGCCATCTTTATATAGAGGGGTGGGCGGCAGCCCTAGCCCCCCTCCAAGCCAAAACCGGCGGCCAAAAGGAGGAGGAGTGGGGGGCAAGGAAACCCCCCCTTCTAGAAGGTCTAGTTAGGGTTTTACCCTAGCTGGCCGGTTGGGCCCTATGGGGCCTTGTGCCCCTGGCCCAATGCGGCCAGGGCACTCCCTCATAGGCCCATGCCCCCTCCCGGAAGGTGGGGCCACGTTGGTCCCCTTCCGGAAGGTTCTAGAAGCTTTCGGTACAATACCGATTAACCCGAACAATTCGAACTCCAAAAGTGCACCGCCTTATATGAATCTTATTCTCCGGACCACTCCGAACCTCTCGTGATGTCCGGATCCCATCCGAGACTCGAACAAAAACTCATAAACCAATTATCCAATATATCCTAGCGTAGACACGTTAAGTGTGTGACCCTACGGTTCGAGAATATGCAGACATGATCTTCTATCAATAATCAACAATGTCTGAAACCCATATTGACTCCACACATTCATCGATGATCATATCGGATGAACCACGATGCCGGATTCAATCAATCCCATATATATATTCCTTCGCCTCGCGATATTTTACTTGCTCGAGATTTGATCGTCGATACCGTCATACCTAGTTCAATCTCGTTCACGAAGTACTTTACTCGCGTAATTCGATATCACTTTGTGATTAACTCCTTAACCACATGCTTGCAAGCGGTGTTGATATCGACACCGAGTGGGCCCGAAGTATATCTCTCCGACTTGGGAGGGACAAATCCCATCTCGATACATACAACCCAACAGATACTTTCCGATCACCTGAGAGACACCTTTATGATCACCCTCTCATAGGATGACGTTTGATGACCTCAAAGCTTTCTTCCGATATCAGGGAGTTGTATTATCTCATGGTCTAAGGAATACAATATTTGACATAGGAAAAGCTTCGCAAAGATGAACACGATGACACGATCTAATTGCTTCGCTTAGTTTGGGTATGTCCATCATATCATTCTCCCAATGATATGATCTCATTATTAATCGACAACTCATGTCCATGGTTAGGAAACCTTAACCATCATTAATCAATAAGCTAGTCCATAGAGGCGTACTATGGACACGGTGTTGTTCACAAACCACAAAAGCATTAAAGTTTCCGCTTAATACAATTTTAGCATGGAATATAAACATTATCATGAACAAGAATTATAATAATAACATCTTTATTATTTCCTCTAGGGCATAATTCCAACAGCTCATGCATGCTTCATGATTTTAAATTTTGAAATCTTGCACACCAATTCTATAATCCAGGATCAATCCATGCCCCTTTTGCCTATATGGCTACTTAGGTCATAACAAAGTAATATAAGGTTTTGAAATCAAGATTGAGAGGATTTTCTATTCAAAAAGTTTCTTCTCTTTGAGAATTTTCAACAAAGTCAAACAATCAATCAAGCTTATTTTATTTATTTCATATTCCAAAATTAGCAGAATTTTGGGATCTGACATGGCAGCGCCGCTCGTTTTAGGTCGCCAGAACAGTGGTGGCGACGGTGGCTAACAATGGCGGTGGCAGATGCTCGTAGGGGGAACAATCCGGAGCGATAACGAGCAAGAGGAATGGTGCCCGAGCAATAGAGGCTCACCAGAAAGCGGATGAAGGAGTCGGTGAAGCCCGGGGAGGTCGTACGGTGGCGAATCGACGATGAATAGTGGTGACTGGCGGTGAGAAGGAGGTGTCGATTTGCTCGAGAGAGAGCTCCCCAGCTTCCGTGAGTAGGGGCAAACGACGCAGTCGAGCTTCGCGGTCTCTATGGTAGCCTCAGAATGGCAAGGTGCGGCCGGAAGCAAGCTCTATCTCGATCCATGGCGGGTTTGGGTTTCGTCTGAAGGGGAAATTGGAGAGGAGGAAGGGAATTAGGGTTCTCCGGCGGCATCCAGGGCTTCTTGTAGACGACCGGGAGCGGTGGCGCGGATCTTGACGCGGTCGGACGACTGGGTGGCCGCCAGCGAGCTGCTTCGCCGCATCGGAAGGTCGCCGGTGGCACGAGGAATACGTCGCGGATAGGAGGCCGAAGAGGTACGTGCCAGTTCCAGTCCGCACTTGGGCCAGATGGGCTGCGTTTGGCTGCTCCCGGGTGACAGATAAGAGAGAGAAGGAATGGACCATGGGCCAGGAGCTGATTCCTCTATTATTTTTCTCTCTGTTTGTTTTTCTTTTTCAATTTCTATTATCTGTTTTCTTTTCTAACCTTTTTATTTAAGCAATAATTTTGACTTATCTTTATGGAATTACTTTGTTAATACTTGCAGCAATGATAAATGGTATTTACAATCATTTTGTGAGTTTTTATTATATAATATTATCACTTCTTTATTTTCTTAATATATACATATACTTTTCTTTTTAGTATTTTTAGGGTCTTTTGATATGAATTTACTTTATCTAAAATTCATAAACTTAATAAAGAATGCATTACTATTAATCCATGAGTTTTGATTCTTATTGATTTATGATATTAAAGTGACTTTTATATATAGTGATCCTTCATTATTATTTGATACATAAAGTTTTGAGTAATTAATATGGTTAATATAATTCTCATAAATTTAAGAAATAACAATGTATATATTTTGTGATAGCTAACATAGAAGTTAGGGTTTGAATTCCAAATGCTCATCCTAGGTTTTAGGGTACTTACTATACTTATATTCTTTTGTTAATGTGAATAAAGATTAATGGCTAAACACATTGTCTTTATGTTTGTGATCGGAATGTCTGGTGGAAAATAATTGATCAAGATAACTCCTAAGCACATATGGTTATGATGGCTGAAAATGACAAAGATGTGCTTAAGTGATTTAATATAGGAAAATACTCCTATAAAGCATTGGGGAAAGAAGATGATAGATCACTCAAATGAAATGGATTTTATGTTTGGTTGAAGATTTAGGGTTTAATGTTTACCAAGAATTCTTATCTTCCATAATTCACAATCCCGGACTTCTAACTAAGGAATTCCTTTCCTAGATATACTACTCCTTCATATCCATCATCATGTGCTAACATGATGAGCTTTATTTTACAAAATATTCCTATCCGTCCTTTATTCTTCTAAATTCATTGATAAATCCAATGACCTTAACACTGAAGCTTTTCATAATCTTCTCAAATCCATACTTGGTTATATCAACTACTCTACTGTTGATAACCTCCAATCCAACAAGTGGTTACAGTTGCCTCCATTCATACTCTTCCTTTATCACCCATCATCAACATTACTCTAGTAGATGTATATATATGTATCAAATCCTACTTCACCTCAAGTGCTTAGTCTTTCCAAAGAGGAAAATACCACTTCTTTAATCCAATGTTGCTCTAACATCATCTTAATCATACTATCTTGTCTCTACTTGAATCCATTATCTAATACTCCAACTTATCATTATATTAATATGACTTGTCATGGCTAACCTAGGATAACATATCTATACTAGGTTTCAATAAGGTTTTATCCACCAGTGTCACTTATACATGATATAAGTATTTAATCTTGGTGAGTTAAGCATGATCATTATAATCCTTTGATCATTTATGGTTTAGGTTTCTAGTTGGATAATCAAGGTCTCATCAATACAACATTAAAGTTGTAGTATAATTGTCTTCTGTTTATCTCTATTGGACTAAAAGATATTATTCATTGACTATACCTACTTGATCCAATTGGATTGCTCCTTGGTAACTATCTTCAGAATTCATCCTTGTAATATTCTTTGTTACCATATATATTTATTCAAGATGACTCTTATGTCCATTCAGGAGTGAGTTAACTCCATCAATTATCATATTGATCTTATTCTCTTCCCACACTCACATCCTATAGATGATATCTAAATCTAGCATTACCACCTACCTCTTCTTACTTATTTCTGTATAGGATTAAAGTGATTGTTCTGATGAGAACAAGGGTTGCTAGATCAAGAATTAATGGGCAAAGAATTTGTGAATCAATAGTTGATTACTCAACATGATGAAAAACAGATATTAGAATAAGGTTCAGTAGAGCTGATAAGGATTGATATGGAAAGAAAGATATCTGGTGAATGATCTTGATTTGGTTTCTTTTCTACTCGATCTCATTAAAGAGTTAAGGTTAGGTATTACCATGATACTCATGGTATAAGCAGATGAGATTAAGATAGATCAAGATTTAGTTGTTACATTCCTATTACTTAAGTTATGTTTATAACTTGGTATTCATGAGTTGTGTAATGAATACAAGGATATGATTTCTTAAAGATCAAATATAAACTATTAAATAATGTATTAGGGTTTAACTTTTATTACATTTGATCTACCCTTAGATCAAATCTCCCTTACCCAAAATAAGTTTTTAGAAAAGGTCATATTGAAACTTATCGCAGTCAAATTGATGGTCTACTTCAATTCCATCAAGTTGAGAGAAGCTTCAATCACTTTGACAAGTTCTGTTCAAAAACGCGAATGCATGAATGCAATGCACATATCTGTGTTCAGCTTATTTCTAAACTCTAATGCTGGGATGTTACAGTTGATTCTCTGCTTCACTTTGAAATTCCTTAAACTTCTCAAAAGTTTCGAACTTATGTTTCATGAAATAGATATGCCCATATCTACTCAAGTCATCCATGAAAGTAAGAGCATAACGATAACCACCGTGTGATGCCACACTCATCGAGCCACACACATCGGTATGTATGATTTCCAATAAGTCCGTAGCTCGCTCCATTATGCCAGAGAATGGATTCTTAGTCAATTTTTACCATCAGACATGCTTCGCATCTTTCAAGTGATTCAAAATCAAGTGATTCAAGAAGTCCATCGAAATGGAGTTTCATCATACGCTTCACTCCAATGTGACCAAGACGATAGTGCCACATGTATGAAAAATTATCATTAAATTTCAATCGTTTAGCATCTATATTATGAACGTGTGTATCACTACTATCGAGATTCAATAAGAATAGACCATCTACCATAGGCGCATGACCATAAAATATATTACTCATATAAATCGAACAACCATTATTCTTGGACTTAAACAAGTAACCGTCTCGCAATAAACAAGATCCAGATATAATGTTCATGCTTAACGTAGGCACCAAATAACAATTATTTAAGTATAAAACTAATCCCGATGGTAGATGAAGAGGGAGCATGCCGACAGCGATCACATCAACCTTAGAGCCATTTCCAACGCGCATCGTCGCCTCGTCTCTTTCTAGTCTTTGCTTATTCTATAGCACCTGATTCGAGTTACAAATATGAGCAACCGAACCAGTATCAAATACCCAGGCACTATTATGACTACTAGTAAGATACACATCAATAACATGTATATCGAATATACCTTTCTTCTTGATGTTGCCGTTCTTCAGAACTGCCAGGTACTTGGGGCAATTCCACTTCCAGTGACCTTCACCCTTGAAGTAAAAGCACTCGGTATCAGGCTTATGACCAGCCTTGGGCTTCTTTGTAGGCACAACATCTTTCTTGCCGACCTTCTTGAAGTTACCCTTCTTCTTAGGCTTGCCTTTTTCTTGAAATTGGTGGTCTTATTGACCATCAACACTTGGTGCTCTTTCTTGATCCCCACTTCCGCAAACTTCAACATGGAGAAGAGTTCAGGCAATGACGTATCAATGCGTTGCATGTTGTAGTTCATCACGAAGTTCTTGTAACTAGGTGGTAGTGATTGGAGGATACGATGAATACCCAACGCATTAGGAATTGTAATTCACAGATCTGCGAGTTTATTCGTGTGCCCAGACATCTTAAGCACATGCTCGCTAACGGAGTTGCCCTCTTCCATCTTGCAGTTAAAGAACTTCTTGGAGGCTTCATAGGTTCCAACATCCGCATGCGTCTCAAATATCATTTTGAGCTCATGGACAATATCATAAGGTTCACAGTTCTCAAACCGCTTCTGAAGATCTGATTCCAAACCGTACAAGATGGCACACTGAACTATGGAGTATTGATTCTTCTGAGTGAGGAAAACATTCTTCACCACATTGGTAGCATCATCTGTTGGCGTGTCACTGCAGTGACCCAGCATACCACTGCATGTGTAGTACACTATAGTCATTGACATGACATTCACAGAATACCATTCCGTAAATATCACATCCCTCAGAGTGGTACAACAGAAACATTGCGGGTCCATATTACAAACATACACACATTATTATTATTACAATACCAGAAGTTCAAGACTTCAAAAGATTCAACTTACAAACCCAATATAAAGTGTTTCGGCAGAAGTTTTAAAGTGATAACTTCAACTCCAAATTGATCTCAACAACTTATTGTTATATATTGTTCGTGTTGCTCAGCTCAATTGGTTCCTGGTACTACGGTAATTATTCTGACTCATGGTGCTCTCCTCCATAAACGACATCGTAGTCCACCCCTTCTACGACACCGTATAGATCGGGCTCTTCATAGAAGACCTCCTCTTGGCTTTCAGCTGCATACATTGGGGTATCTTCTGGATCCTCAGAGTCTAAGCAGGGGATCAAAGGAAAAGGTGAGTAACAACGTTACCCAACAAGTTCATTATGCAAGGTGGTAAGTTTGATGCTCTATCTAACACCTCGGACTATAAGTCCTTGGCACCATGCATTTTTCGTAAATCTTTCTTCAAATATTGATTTTATTGTTAAAAACTATGCCCATCAGCCTTCACAGGTTTACCAAAACTTCCATGGAGTTCCTTTCCTGACGTGTTCATAGCTCCTTCCCAGAAAAGTGTAGGGGTTCCAATCTTTAATAAGATAGAGCCCCCTGTGTTTACAATGCTAGTCCCTGGATCAATAGCTAGCATCCACAGTTAAGATGTAATATCAAGAAACAAAGGTCATACTATAACTTTATAACCAGGAATAACATAATTTTATTACATCTTACATAGCTCATTTGGCTATTACAATACATTGCAGCGGAATATCTATAGTCATGGGGTCCTTCATCTTCAAAGTGCCACAGGCAGATGTTGGTTGTAGACTTTGTAATCCTAATCAAACAATCTTCACTAAAATCAATCAAACCTGCAACATTACAAGTTACAGCCACAAGGGTCAATACATTTGAATTGTATTGACAAGTGATACTATAATAGTATAGTGGAGTCTATCATCTATATGCATTTGGCTAAGTGGAGTTGAGGCTTGCATTGCTCAAAATAGATTTTTCCTTAACATTTGAAAATACTAAGTTTTTGCTTTGATAAAATCATTTTTCTCAACCAAGGATTGAAGATCCTTTACAAGGCATCTCTCAATCAAAGATTGAAGATTTCAAACAACCCTTGTTCAATCCACAAGTTTTAACTTAGAAATTTGAATGATGAGATTCTTTATTGCTTCCATGTCTTGATGCTCAAATTGTCCTTTACCAGGGACATGGCTAAGTACTTAGATTTTACACTCTGCAGAGGTGTGCACTTTCCCCACAAGACTTGGTTTCCCAAGACAAGATCTTTCAGAAGCTTTCCCTTAGACCAAAATGGACGCGTTCCAACCTATCAAACACTAGCACCAACTGTCCATATGGCTAAGTTCTTGCAACCTATATGATCATGGCAGAGCCCATATTGCCAAGTGGTTGCACTTGAAGCTTCTCAACATTTGACATCTCAAATCTCTTTGTTCCTGGGTGGCCATCCACAAGTGAGATACACAAGCCAAGTCCATGGCCTTGTGTAACCACTCAACATAAACCCATCCTTCCATTCCACCCAGGTGATTTATTTACTTAGTTGTTTTGTTACACAAAAACACAAGTCCTCAGACTTAGAATATTTTTCCATAGTGTGAATATATATTCCACCCATGTTTTCTATTAGCTAGGCTAAGCTTGATAGTAATAGGAATCTTAACTTAGGAAGATTTCCACTAAGGTTTCATCTACTAGTTTTCCTATAGTAAGGTTTATACTTAGCAAAATCCATGCAAGTTTTACTTAGCAAAATCACTAATGCATAGTGAAAGTAATGGGATAGAAAGTATGAAGAATCACTTGCCTTTTTGGTAGGGAATGGTGGTTCACTCCTTGATCTTGCTAGTCTCACACCTTGATAAATTCACTACAAGTCAATCAAGCAAACACAAAATCAACTAACATTCCAAACCAAAGTCAAACAAGCAATTTTTCACACACAAGGTAATGGAATCTAAGTCATGCATAAGCATGCAAAGGTTGGTTCTATTGCAAGGATGGTCTCCACTAGGCTCCTAAACTTTGTAAGTTCCAAATTGGTCATTTACCAAAAATGGCAAAGTCATTTGCAAATGGGTTTTATCTCAAAACCATTTTAAAATCCATTCCTCATTTTATGTGGTGAAAAATGTTTTATCAAAACAAAACTTTTAAGTTTTTCACCAAATGAGTTGCTATTGCAAAACTTGGTGTTTTTGGGTCAGTAGGTTTGGTCCAAACTATTTTCTCCAAAGTTTTTACTCAAAATCATTTTCACAAACAAATCAATAGTTTTATTTAGCTAGAAATGGACTAAACCAATAAATCCATTCTAAACTTTTCCAAATCCATTTTGCAAATCATGGGTTGGTTCCTAGGGTCAGTAAGGTCACAACAAACCATTTTGCAAATTTTTTAACCCTAAATTCAATTTTAAACAATTTTTCTAATCTAAACAAGCACACAAAAGTTTCTGCAAATTCAAACAAGATAACAAATACTATTTGCTAAACTAAGGGCATGGTTGGCTAGGGCTTGCTCTCCTGAATCCATTGATATAAAATTTGTAATTTTTGGACGTGTGGATCAAAAGTTACAATGGTTTGAAAATCATAACATAATCAGATTTCAAATCTGTTTTTAAACCGAGCAGGTGACACGCGGCACTTTCCTATTTGCCGATACCGGTTCGGGTGGATCGCGGGCTGTTGTGCGTTAGATCTAAACGAATCGTGCGTCTCTGGAGACGTACCCTTTCGCGGTTAAGTGAATCTATTGTATTCGTTCGATCTGAATCGACGGCGTTTACCGCTTGCCAAGAATCGGCGAATGTTAACCATGGCTACGGCGCGGGCGGCTGTGTGGCGAGGCAGGAAGCGAGAAAGAGGGGGGATGCTCACCAGGTTCACAATGCAGCGCTGATACTCAACGTGCTCTTGGTTGGTGGAGGGGCGCACGGGGACGGGCAGGATTCTTCGCCGGAGTTGGTTCTGGCGACGGACGCGCGCGGTCGAGGTCGAGGAGATGCTACAGATCACGCCGAGGCAAGCAGAAGGCAAGGTTAGCTGCGCAAGGTCGAGGCGGTGACGCGTGCATGAAAGAGAAGAGGAGGGGCGGTCGGTTACAACCTGTGGGCGTCGTCGGAGAAGAGGCGAGCGCGTGATGGAGGTTGTCGTTGGCGAGGCTCAGGGGCGTCCGCGGTCGAACGGGTGGTACGGGGAGGAGTGTCTGGGAGTGGGGAAGCTGCTAGGGTGCTCTAGAAGGCAGGGGGTGGCGTGTACTGGCCTGAATCCTCACCGGAGCATCGTCGGAGCCGTGGCAGTACAAGGCAAAATTCTGTGGACTGGGGGCGTGCATGGGGGAGGAAACAGAGGGGAAGTAGAGAGGAGGGGCGGACGTTTAAGGGAGCGTGGTCTCTGGGAGGAATCAAATCCTCCTTCAACGCGCAATCACCACCGGAGTAACTCACTGCAAACGGCCGGGCGACAGGGTCTCGTTGAAGACGATGAACAGAGAAGGGTGGGTCCCGGCTGTCTGCGAGAGAGGAAGTGAGGGGGAGGGTCCACAAGTCAGTGCCTTTGCGGGTCTGGGAATGAGTAGAAAACGCTTCGTCGTGGGAGAGGGGAGCTGGGCTGTTGGGCTGTTGGGCTGGGCCTTGTTGGGCTGCTGTTGTTTCTCTTTTTTTTTGTACAGAAACATTTTCCTTTTCTATTTCTATTTACTGATTTGAATTTCATTTCATAATTCAAACAACAAGACAATCATTCAAATAATTCAAACAATCACCACACTTGTAATAAGTTTTTGGTTCTGTTTATCAACATAAACTAAAGTCCAAAAATGAAATAATATTTTTAAATCTTTTTAGATTCCATTTATTAATTAAATAAAATGGACCATGGTTTATTAATCAAATAGGGTTTGATATAATTAATAAAATCCCCATTTGAAATCCAAATATTTTCAAAATCGAATCAGTAGGTTTTATTTGAAAATAAAATTCATTTGGAAATCTTGTTCAAAACAAAATAACCTTTTATTTTAGGGTCCATTAATAATTAAACACAATAGACCTCTATTATTAAATCAAATAGGATTTGTTTATTAAAATATTTATTTTGAAATCTAAAATAAAACCAAAACACTTAAGTAGGTTTTATTTGAGAATATAAAATACTTTAGAAAACTTATTTAAAACAATTTAATAAGTTTTGATGTTTTAATTAAAATGGTAAAACCTTTTATTTAAATAAAATTTGGATATTAAATCCTTATTATTTTATTTAAATAAACCTTTGCTATTTTATTTCAAAACAAAATGTTTTAATTCAAAATCTTGGCCAAGGTTTTAATTTGGCTTTATAAAATAATCTTTATTTTTAAAACTTCTATTTCCTTTGAAAACAGAATCTTTTATTAAAGGATCAAAATTAGTAATTCCATAATATTTTAATTTTCCTTTAATAAATGTTTACTCTTTTAATTTTCTTTAGGATTTTATTTAATTCAAATGGGTTTGAAGTTCCAATTGAATTCAAAAAGTTTCTTCTGGCCCTGAAAATCAAACAAAGTTTTATTTTAATCATTTATTTTCACATTACAAGATTTGGAAAATCTTGGGATGTGACAGGCTACCACCCTTAAAATAAATCTCGTCTCAAGATTTGGGGAGGCTAGGGTTACAAGCATGTTCAAACAACTAGGGTACTACCACCCTTAAAAAAAATCCAAACAAAAATTACATATTGTCCTTCTTGGGATCCTGGGGAAAAGTTCTCTAAGCAAACATTTGCATTGTGTCCTTGGTTTCCATTCTTGACTGATGGGCCAAGGTTGAGATCTTTCATAGACTTGTTTAACTTGTTCTTCATCTTTTCTGGACAATTGCTTGCATAGTGGCCTAGTTCCTTGCATTTGAAACACATCACTTGGCCGATGTCTTTCTTTTCCTTTGGTATCATTGCCTCTTGTTTGTTTCTTTGGTTCTTCTTCTTTTCTGGGCATTCATTGGCATAGTGTCCCATCTCTTTGCAATTGTAACATTGCACTTGTATAATGTCCTTCTTGTTAGGGTTGGGGCATTTCTTCTTCTTCTTGGGTCTCTCCAAAGCTAGGAGTTCTTCTAGTTCATGTTCTTCATAAGTGGGAGATCTTTCTCTCTTCTTGGGGCATTGATCTTCTTCTTCCTTGGATGCATGATCCTTGTCTCTAAAAATATTGCTAGCTTGGGTTCCTTCTAGATTAGCATCTTAGTCATCCTTGTTGTCATTAGCTCTTTGGGAAAAGTTTTCTCCCATGTTGATCATTTGAGTAACCAATCCTTGCAACAATTGGGATTGAAGTTTCAAAATCCTTTGTATGGCTGGGTCTAGTCCATTGTTGTTGGCTAAAAGCTGAGTTGTCTCCTGGCTCAACTAGTTTTGGGTTGCTATAATGTCTCTCATGTTTTCCTTTTGGTTGTTGCTGTTTTCATCCATCTTGATGTTGGAGTCTCTTGGAGTAGTCATCTGTTTGGGTTGAATTGGGATTAGAGTAGGCAAGATATTTCTAAGGAGTCAATTCTAGTCACACACATCACAATTCACACAAGCAATGTGCATGCAATCACAAACCAAACATTTCCCTCAAACAATGTTCAAGCACATACTTAGGCAACAAAATACTTTTGTTACACCACATAAGTTGGTGTGTTTTGACTTAACTAAAATATGGTGGTCCATCTACATGGTTCACTTGTGATCTTTCCTTCCTTCTTGGTTGATTCTTCTTGCATGAGATCTTGGTTTCCTTGGAAAAACTTTTGGTCTCAATACTTCAAGTGATGTAGGCTCCTTCTAACTTTGCATTTCCTTAGTCTCCACATCTTGAGCAAGATTTCCTTGTCTCACTTGTAGTCCTTAGTGGTATCCAAGTTGGAAGTCCTTGGTGAATATGCTGAAGATGTTGAAGTGATTAGAGTTGATGGAGTCCTTTGCACATTGTAAAGTCTTTGGTCATGGGGTAGGTTTTTCCATCAAGTTGACAATAGAAGAGATGTAGAGTTCAAAACCAAAACGGTTAAGGAAAGAGTTTACAAGATTGTTTGTAAATAAGTTTTGGAACATACAAAACTCCTATTTTTCTAAGGGTTTTTGTCCAATCCTAGGTTTACAAATCCTACAGGCAACACAATGCTCTAATACCATCTGTAGGGGTTCCAATCTTTAATAAGATAGAGCCCCCTGTGTTTACAATGCTAGTCCCTGGATCAATAGCTAGCATCCACAGTTAAGATGTAATATCAAGAAACAAAGGTCATATTATAACTTTATAACCAGGAATAACATAATTTTATTACATCTTACATAGCTCATTTGGCTATTAAAATACATTGCAGCGGAATATCTATAGTCATGGGGTCCTTCATCTTCAAAGTGCCACAGGCAGATGTTGGTTATAGACTTTGTAATCCTAATCAAACAATCTTCACTAAAATCAATCAAACCTGCAACATTACAAGTTACAGCCACAAGGGTCAATACATTTGAATTGTATTGGCAAGTGATACTATAATAGTATAGTGGAGTCTATCATCTATATGCATTTGGCTAAGTGGAGTTGAGGCTTGCATTGCTCAAAATAGATTTTTCCTTAACATTTGAAAATACTAAGTTTTTTGCTTTGACAAAATCATTTTTCTCAACCAAGGATTGAAGATCCTTTACAAGGCATCTCTCAATCAAAGATTGAAGATTTCAAACAACCCTTGTTCAATCCACAAGTTTTAACTTAGAAATTTGAATGATGAGATTCTTGATTGCTTCCATGTCTTGATGCTCATATTTTCCTTTACCAGGGACATGGCTAAGTACTTAGATTTTACACTCTGCAGAGGTGTGCACTTTCCCCACAAAACTTGGTTTCCCAAGACAAGATCTTTCAGAAGCTTTCCCTTAGACCAAAATGGACGCGTTCCAACCTATCAAACACTACCACCCACTGTCCATATGGATAAGTTCTTGCAACCTATATGATCATGGCAGAGCCCATATTGCCAAGTGGTTGCACTTGAAGCTTCTCAACATTTGACATCTCAAATATCTTTGTTCCTGGGTGGCCATCCACAAGTGAGATACACAAGCCAAGTCCATGGCCTTGTGTAACCACTCAACATAAACCCATCCTTCCATTCCACCCAGGTGATTTATTTACTTAGTTGTTTTGTTACACAAAAACACAAGTCCTCAGACTTAGAATATTTTTCCATAGTGTGAATATATATTCCACCCATGTTTTCTATTAGCTAGGCTAAGCTTGATATTAATAGGAATCTTAACTTAGGAAGATTTCCACTAAGGTTTCATCTACTAGTTTTCCTATAGTAAGGTTTATACTTAGCAAAATCCATGCAAGTTTTACTTAGCAAAATCACTAATGCATGGTGAAAGTAATGGGATAGAAAGTATGAAGCATCACTTGCCTTTTTGGTAGGGAATGGTGGTTCACTCCTTGATCTTTCTAGTCTCACACCTTGCTAAATTCACTACAAGTCAATCAAGCAAACACAAAATCAACTAACATTCCAAACCAAAGTCAAACAAGCAATTTTTCACACACAAGGTAATGGAATCTAAGTCATGCATAAGCATGCAAAGGTTGGTTCTATTGCAAGGATGGTCTCCACTAGGCTCCTAAACTTTGTAAGTTCCAAATTGGTCATTTACCAAAAATGGCAAAGTCATTTGCAAATGGGTTTTATCTCAAAACCATTTTAAAATCCATTCATCATTTTATATGGTGAAAAATGTTTTATCAAAACAAAACTTTTAAGTTTTTCACCAAATGAGTTGCTATTGCAAAACTTGGTGTTTTTGGGTCAGTAGGTTTGGTCCAAACTATTTTCTCCAAAGTTTTTACTCAAAATCATTTTCACAAACAAATCAATAGTTTTATTTAGCTAGAAATGGACTAAACCAATAAATCCATTCTAAACTTTTCCAAATCCATTTTGCAAATCATGGGTTGGTTCCTAGGGTCAGTAAGGTCACAACAAACCATTTTGCAAAAAATTTAACCCTAAATTCAATTTTAAACAATTTTTCTAATCTAAACAAGCACACAAAAGTTTCTGCAAATTCAAACAAGATAACAGATACTATTTGATAAACTAAGGGCATGGTTGGCTAGGGCTTCCTCTCCTGAATCCATTGATATAAAATTTGTAATTTTTGGACGTGTGGATCAAAAGTTACAATGGTTTGAAAATCATAACATAATCAGATTTCAAATCTGTTTTTAAACCGAGCAGGTGACACGCGGCACTTTCCTATTTGCCGATACCGGTTCGGGTGGATCGCGGGCTGCTGTGCGTTAGATCTAAACGAATCGTGCGGCTCGGGAGACCCTTCTTCGGTTAAGTGAATCTATCGTATTCGTTCGATCTGAATCGAACGGTGCCTACTGCCTTGCCAAGAACTGGCGGCGAATGTTAACGGCGAGCGGCGGAGCGGCCAGTTGGCGGCGGCGCTGGCGAGGCAGGAAGCGAGAAAGAGGGGGGATTCTCACCAGGTTCGCAATGCAGCGCTGATACGTGCTCTTGGTTGGTGGAGGGGCGCACGGGGACGGGCAGGATTCTTCGCCGGAGTTGGTTCTGGCAACGGACGCGCGCGGTCGAGGTCGAGGACGACGCTACAGATCACGCCGAGGCAAGCAGAAGGCAAGGTTAGCTGCGCAAGGTCGAGGCGGTGACGCGTGCATGAAAGAGAAGAGGAGGGGCGGTCGGATACAACCTGTGGGCGTCGTCGGAGAAGAGGCAGACGGCGGCGGTACTGGAGGTTGTCGTTGGCGAGGCTCAGGGGCGTCCGCGGTCGAACGGGTGGTACGGGGAGGAGTGTCTGGGAGTGGGGAAGCTGCTAGGGTGCTCTAGAAGGCAGGGGGTGGCGTGTACTGGCCTGAATCCTCACCGGAGCATCGTCGGAGCCGTGGCAGTACAAGGCAAAATTTTGTGGACTGGGGGCGTGCTTGGGGGAGGAAACATAGGTGAAGTAGAGAGGAGGGGCAGACGTTTAAGGGAGCGTGGTCTCTGGGAGGAATCAAAGCCTCCTTCAACGCGCAATCACCACCGGAGTAACTCACTGCAAACGGCCAGGGCGACGGGGTCTCGTTGAAGACGATGAACAGAGAAGGGTGGGTCCCGGCTGTCTGCGAGAGAGGAAGTGAGGGGGAGGGTCCACAAGTCAGTGGCTTTGCGGGTCTGGGAATGAGTAGAAAACGCTTCGTGGGAGAGAGGAGTCACATTGGGCCTTGTTGGGCTTTGTTGTTTCTCTTTTTTTGTCTGTAAACATTTTCCTTTTCTATTTCTATTTACTGATTTGAATTTCATTTCATAATTCAAACAACAAGACAATCATTCAAATAATTCAAACAATCACCACACTTGTAATAAGTTTTTGGTTCTGTTTATCAACATAAACTAAAGTCCAAAAATGAAATAATATTTTTAAATCTTTTTAGATTCCATTTATTAATTAAATAAAATGGACCATGATTTATTAATCAAATAGGGTTTGATATAATTAATAAAATCCCCATTTGAAATCCAAATATTTTCAAAATCAAATCAGTAGGTTTTATTTGAAAATAAAATTCATTTGGAAATCTTGTTCAAAACAAAATAACCTTTTATTTTAGGGTCCATTAATAATTAAACACAATAGACCTCTATTATTAAATCAAATAGGATTTGTTTATTAAAATATTTATTTTGAAATCTAAAATAAAACCAAAACACTTAAGTAGGTTTTATTTGAGAATATAAAATACTTTAGAAAACTTATTTAAAACAATTTAATAAGTTTTGATGTTTTAATTAAAATGGTAAAAGATTTTATTTAAATAAAATTTGGATATTAAATCCTTATTATTTTATTTAAATAAACCTTTGCTATTTTATTTCAAAACAAAATGTTTTAATTCAAAAGCTTGGCCAAGGTTTTAATTTGGCTTTATAAAATAATCTTTATTTTTAAAACTTCTATTTCCTTTGAAAACAAAATCTTTTATTAAAGGATCAAAATTAGTAATTCCATAATATTTTAATTTTCCTTTAATAAATGTTTACTCTTTTAATTTTCTTTAGGATTTTATTTAATTCAAATGGGTTTGAAGTTCCAATTGAATTCAAAAAGTTTCTTCTGGCCCTAAAAATCAAACAAAGTTTTATTTTAATCATTTATTTTCACATTACAAGATTTGGAAAATCTTGGGATGTGACAAAAAGGGAGTAACAAGTTACAATTCATACACTCTGTAGAGGTGCGTTACTTTACCCATGAGAGATCAACTCCTTGTTGCACAACCGGGCATACTTTCCCGTCCACATTTCCATGATGTGGGGCCCAGTAGGTGATCCAAGCCAATCAATGCCCTTTCTGCGATCCCATATGTCTGCACGATCCTTTGGGGCTGGCTCACCTCCGTTAAGTCCCCTTTCGGGCAGGCTAAAACCCTAATGAGTTCCCGAAGACTCTATGAGCTGGTGATGTCCCTGGCAAGTACCTTATAGGTCTGGCTAAACCTCCGACAGCCACTCATAGATAATCTAGACACCAAAAATTGGGGCCTAAGGGTGCACACCCATATGTTGGATCCGCACAAGGAATCACAACGTCACATTAAGGTCGCCTTGCCTCCATATGAAAGGAAAAGGATATAGCTGACTTCTCTGTCCCATTCCAAATCTCATGGCTAACACGGTATATACGGCGCTAGAATCACTAATGTCATGGGTTCTTAAATTCCTAGGTGATTATCATTGCTGCAAATAGAAACCTAAGTTCTATTGCTCCTTTATATCATCACTTAGGATGATATCAACAATTTATTTATTTGAGAAAATAATATTTTCTTTCCTTGAAACATAGATGATAACACACAATTTATAAATACTTTGGTAAAATCTTCAAAGGACATGAGCAGGTGATGAACTTGCCTTGTGATTACAAGGTAGTGAAGTCGGATGCTTGCACTAGACCTTGAGCTTCTATGTCTACAAGACATCATTATTGCCCGGTAAGGACAATATTTAAAGAAGCAAGAATGAACATGCATAGTAATGTAATGCATTATTTGTTATTTATTTTATTTATGTGTTTTACCCAATATTTTAGTTTTCCGTAAGATTCTTAGAAATTTAAGAATTTCCTTCTTAAGGAGCAACCTTAATATTTTATAAATATTAATCTCACTATTTTATAATGTAATAAATTATTTATAGAGTTAAAAGCTAAATTTGTTATTTAATATAGACTCTTATATTTATTTATTTAACAATTATTTTAAGAGTTAGCATTTAAATAAAAGAGAATTTCTCAAAATATTTATTTAGTATTTTTCTAAAATACTATAATAACAAAACATAATAAAAGTTATTTTTATTTATTTTTATCATTTTCTTTAATTTTATAAAATTCCATAAGGAATATATATTATAAAATTCTTAATCAAAAAATTGTTTATTAAAAATAGTTTCTTAATTTAATTCAATAGGTCGGATTATTATGAATTTAAAAATATATTATTTTTATTTTCAGACTTCTATTTTACTTTTTTAGATTTTATTGAGTTCTAGGGGTATTTTGGTCATTTATTAAATATTAAAATTCCCTTTTGGGTTTTGGGCCAACCCATTGGGCTTATTGGGGCTAACTTGGCCCAAATGGCCTAGCTAAAAGTCCCCCCAAAGAGGTACTGGCCATATTGGCCCATTCCTCTGCCTCACCTTCTCTCGACCTCATCCTCTTCTCCTCCTCGACCCCGTGGTCGCTGGTGCCGCCGTCGTGTGATTCCCGCCGTCGTGGTCTGCCCTGGCCACCGCCACGGTCTATGGCGAGGTTGTTGGCCATGCTCCACCATCTGGTCCAATTCGATTTGGATCTGGGGCACTCCTTCATCCAGGCTAGCTCCGTCCTGAACCCTAGGGTTTGGCGTGGTGCTGGTGATGCCTTCGCCGATGCTCTCGTAGTTCGGTGAGGTGCTGGTGCATTGCTGTGGTGGCGCTGTGCGTCCTCCTGCGGTGTTGTGACCACCGCCGTGGCTCGGTGCGGGTTGTAGCACCCTTTGGGTGCTCCCCGTGCCACCATGCGCTCGTCGTCCCATATTCTTCCTCTTCTATTCTACAGCGAGGACCACTAGTGAGTTTGGTCTTGATTACTACCCATGCCTTCTGTCCTCTGTCTCCTCTGAGTTCATTTGTGTGCCTCTAATGGCCATCCCTAATTAGGGTTCATACTTGTTCTAGGGTTCTTCCCTGGTTCTAGGGTTCATCCGTCTCTGTGCTTGTAAAATGATGATTTGTCCTGATAGTGGTGCCTAGTAAGTATTGTGATCTACTACACTTCATTGCTTACTGTCATGATTTAATTATCTAATGCTATTGGTGATATGATGCTAGTGGTTTTATAGTGTTCCTCTAATTGGTAATTAAGCTTGGTTAAGCTAATGGTATTATTGTGAAACCTGGTTGGTTGCGTTGATGCTTAAGTTGTTCATCTAGTACTGACAGTAGCACTGTCAGTGGTTATTTACTACATCAGTATATGTTGGCTTGTATGATCATCAACAGACTGAACTTAATCATTTGATTTTAATGATGCTATGAAGATACATAGATATTTTGATGATTTCTAAGTGTAATCTCAGGAAAATGGTGTCATTGGCTTGCCACTTTCTTTATGGTAGCATGTTAATGATTTTACTTGGTTGATAGAGTCTGTTCTTGTGATACCATTTAACTATGGCACACAAGTTGTGATTCTACTACTGGATTTAATTTGGTCAGTGCTTAAGATTGGATAAATGCCAAAAATAAGCTGAAAGCTTCTCTTTATATTTATACCTATGATGTTGGTCTGAGGCTTAGGAACTAGATTCCTATCTTGTTGTCTCTCATAGATATGCTTAAGTATCATGGTTGTTCACTGGATCTTGGATCCTAATTGGCTAAGATGATTGGTTAGATCATAGATTAATGTTGATTCTTAGCATTTATGAAATCCGAGGTGCTACTCCATTAGGAGATGTGCCTAGAATTTTATAAGTTATATAAGAACATGTTGGAATATATGAGTTGTTTGTTATCACCATGATCTATGATGTTGGCCTGAGATCCTGGTTGATTTGGTAGATTTACTGTTGGCCTTAGTATTCCCAAAACCTCTATGATAGATTCACCCCACTTGGGTGATTACTGAGAGGTTAACAATAAAACAACACATGCCTTTCTGTTTAGATAAGATGAACAAATTATGTGAATGTTTTATGATACTCACCACTACAGTTGATGATTGTGGTGGTTGTTGGTTGATTTGGTAGCTTGATCTTGCTGGTTGTGTTGCTAGACTTATCTTGTCCTTCACCTCCTGGTGCTGCTCCTGTTACTTCTAGTTCCTGGGAGCTTGGCCTTGATCTTCCCTGCACATCCTAGCTCTAGCAACTTGACCTTGCTATCCACCTGATCCACCCCCTCCTTGTGTCACCATCTGGTGATGCTAGGATGATCTGGTATGTGGTTTGGCTGGTGGTTTGCCTTGCTTTGATAAACTGAGTGTGTTCTTGGTGTGTTGTTTGATATGAAAAGATGGGCTGCTAGAGCTGCCCACGACTGTGCTACTTCTTTTACTTGTGTGAGCTGTTGTTGTTGTGTTGACAGCACACACCATGCATTTGGTGATTGTGCTGCATGTGTGCTTGTTACATGGTTTTGGATCAAATCAGTGAGGTGTCCCCACTTTTGATATTTTAAATATTAACTTTCCTGGTGAAACTTGCCCCTCTTACTTGCTGTGAATATTTGACTTGTGTCTTATTTATTATGAAATATCAAATTCTTTCATATTAGTTAAACTTGCCCCTATAATTATTACTCAATGATGTAATTTTGAGAAGTGCACTTCACTACTCTCTACTGAGAGTAAAACTAACAATTCAACTTTTATTTTCATTTTGTTTGCTTTGTATTTTGCAGGTACAAGATCTGGAGATTCAAGATTTAGTATAGGATTACTTAGACAGATTGATTCCTTTGTAATCTTTATTTTATTCTTTTGTAAGAATATTGTAACAGTTTACTCATATTTGATTTTTTATTTTTGTAATATCTTTACTGTAATGAACCTTTATTGACTTAAAGAGTCTATCTTTGTAATTTGTTTATGGAATAAAGATAAGGAATAAAGATTCTTTTCTTATTTGAATTTCTTTATTTTGAATTCCTATTACTATTTATTATCTCTTTATTAAAATGAATAATATTACTAAATCATTTTTGAAATTCATTCCAAAATACCAAATCCTAACTTTAAAATATAAGTTCAAATTTCAAATTTGAATTCAAATTCCATTCCCCCAAAACACACTAATCCATAAAGATCATGTCAAAATTTATAACGATCACTCTCCAGAGCTATTCCTATACCTAGAGAGTGAAGGAAACTCTGATCACTTTAGGTTTTTATTTGGTGAAAAATTTACCCATATTTTACAGATGAATGCATGTATATGCACAAGTTCCTAAATCTACCCTTCGTTGGTTCCTAAACGCTGGGATGTTATAGACTTCCCCCCTTAAATTAAACTTCGTCCCGAAGTTTGCTGAAGTGTACCTGAATAGTTCTGGATAGGCTTCTCGTAAGTCATTCTCTTTCTCTCAGGTGGCTTCTCTCTCGGGGTGATGCTCCCACTGTACCTTGCAGTACTTGATTGCCCTATTTCTCAACCTTATCCAGTTCTCTTCCAGAAGTTTATAGGGTTTCTCAACATATGTCAGATCTGCTTGTAATTCCACCTATTGATGTGTAATTGCATCGTCTGGAACCTTAAGATATTTCCGGAGTTTTGATACATGGAAAACATTATGAACTTGAGCCAATCTCGGTGGTAGCTCTAAAGCATAAGCTATTGTTCTGTTCTGACTCAGTACTTTGAATGGTTCTATATATCTGGGACTCAATTTTCCTTTGACTCCGAACCTCTTAACTCCTTTCATTGGGCTTACTTTGAGATATACCATGTATCCTACTTCAGGATGGCATGATCTTTGACTTAGATCATCATAACTTTTCTGTCTACTTTGAGCTATTTTCAATCTATCCTTGATTACATCGATGATATCTTGCCTTTCCTTGATATAGTTTGGCCCAAATTCTTTGCTACTACCAGGCTCATACCAACATATTGGTGATCTACACTTTCTTCTATAGAGTACTTGATATGGAGCTGCCTCCAGACTACTCGGATAGCTATTGTTGTAGGAAAATTCTGCCAATGGTAGATGATCTTCCCACGAACCTCCAAAATCTAATGCACAAGCCCTAAGCATGTCTTCCAATATTTGATTAGTTCTTTCAGTTTGACCCCCAGTTTCTGGATGATATGTTGTGCTAAAATCCAACTTTGAACCAAGTGCTTCATGTAGTTGTTTCCAAAATGATAAAGTAAACACAGATCCTCTATCAGTTATGATTTTCTTGGGCACTCCATGCTTACTTACTATCTCCTTGATATAAACTTCTACTAACTTCTCGGCATTATCTTTCTGATTTACCAGAATAAAATGTGCACTTTTAGTGAGTCTATCAACAATTACCCATATCATATCTTTCCGTTTGGGTGTCATGGGTAATCCTGTGATGAAATCCATACCAATTTCCTCCCATTTCCACTCGGGAATTTCCAAGGGTTGTAATGGTCCTGCTGGACTTTGATGTTCATCTTTTACCCATTGGCAAGTATGGCATTCTGACACATATTTTGCAATGTACCTTTTCATGTTATTCCACCAAAATAATTCTTTCAAGTCCATGTACATCTTGGTACTTCCTGGATGAATGGAATATGGTGTTTCATGTGCCTCTCGAAGTATCACTTCATGAATTTCTCACACATCTGGAACACAAAGACGATCTTGGAACCATAAAGATCCATAATCTCCTAAGCGAAAAATTGATGATTCACCTTGAGATATCCTCCGAATTTCTTCAGCAATAAAAGGAACTTCAACTTGATGTCTGAAAATTTCGCGCTTGAGATCGCTATTCTGTTCTGCAGCTGCCTACATAGTAGCTAGTCCTCCAAGAGTCTCTGTTCTTATGAATTGAAGTTCTAATATTTCTAAATCCATCTGTAACTCTTTTGGTAGTTCTTGATTGCTAGGCTGGATATCCGCACTCTTTCGACTTAAAGCATCTGCTACAACATTTGCTTTTCCAGGGGTATAATTGATTGTCAGGTCGTAATCTTTGATTAGCTCTAACCAACGCTTCTGTCTCATATTCAATTCCTTTTGAGTGAAGAAATATTTGAGACTTTTGTGGTCAGTGTATAACTCACACCTTACTCCATAAAGAAAATGCCTCCATCCTTTCAAAGCAAATACTACTGCTGCTAATTCCAAATCATGAGTTGGATAATTGACTTCATGTGGTTTTAGTTGTCTTGATCCGTAAGCAATTACTTTACAATCTTGCATTAGCACACAACCCAAACCTTCTTTAGATGCATCACAGTATACTATAAAATCCTTCCTTGTTTCAGGAACTGCTAGAATTGGAGCGGTAGTTAATCTAGTCTTTAACTCCTGAAAGCTTGCTTCACACTTCTCATCCCAGATGAATGGGGTGTTCTTTCTTAACAACTTGGTCATTGGTCTAGCTATATTGGAGAAACCTTCAATGAACCTCCGATAATAACCAGCCATACCCAAGAAACCTCGAATTTGTTTCACACTGGTTGGTGCAATCCACTCTAATACTAATTGAACTTAGATGGATTTACAGCAATCCCATCCTTACTGATCACATGACCAAGGAATTCTACCTCATCTAACCAAAATTCACACTTACTGAACTTAGAATAAAGCTTATGTTCTCTTAAAATCTGTAATGCTATCCTCAAATGATCAGCATGCTCTTCCTTATCCTTGGAATATATCAGAATATCATCAATAAACACTATGAAAAACTTGTCCAAGTACGGCATGAAAATTTTGTTCATCATGTTCATGAATATTGCTGGTGAATTGGTCAAATAAAACGGTACTACAAGATACTCATGGTGTCCATACCTTGAGACAAATGTTGTCTTTGGAACATCTTTTGGTTTTATTTTTATCTGGTGGTATCCTGATCTTAGATCAATCTTGGAAAATATTCCAGCTCCCTTAACTTGATCAAACAGATCTTGAATTCTAGGAAATGGGTACTTATTCTTGATGGTAACATTATTGAGATTTCTATAGTCCCCACACATCCTTCTTCCTCTATCTCTTTTATCTACAAAGATCACCGGAGTTCCCCACGGAGATACACTTTCTTGAATGAATCTCTTTCTGGCTAACTCAACAATTTGCTCCTTAAGTTCTTTTAATTCTTCCGGACCCATCTTGTATGATGCTTGAGCAATTGGTGTTGTACCCGGAATTAAATCAATGGTGAACTCTATTTCCCGATCTGGTCGCATTCCTCATAACTCTGCTGGAAAAACATCCTGAAACTCATTTACTACAGTAATATCCTCCAAATTGACCTCCTTCATTGAATTCAACTAAAGATCCACCATGATATGACTGTGCTTATCAGCTTGATAAACTATCCTTGCTCCACTTGGAGTCTTGATTGAGAAAGCTTTATCC
This sequence comes from Avena longiglumis, assembly GCA_030063025.1. Classification (NCBI taxonomy): domain Eukaryota; kingdom Viridiplantae; phylum Streptophyta; class Magnoliopsida; order Poales; family Poaceae; genus Avena; species Avena longiglumis. The sequence goes on from CP125975.1 coordinate 479,712,941, forward strand.
TCACAATTAATCTGAGCCCCATGTTCAGTCATCCAGTCCATACCCAGCACTACTGCAATTCCCTTCAAAGGAATCACATAAAGGTCCAAAAAGTATGTACAACCACAGATCGAGATAACCTGATCTTGTTTAATGTGGCGTACAACTACATTTCCCCCTGCCGTCACCATGGTCATAGGGTTTTCTAACGCTGCCCTTCTAATCCCGAATTTATCACAGAATTCTTTAGAAATGAATGAAGTAGTTGCACCGGTGCCAAAAAGAACTTTTCCGGGATTGCTAAGGATATTGAGCGTACCTATCACTACATGCTCGGAGTTATCCACCTCCTCCAAAGTTGTACAATTCAGCTTTCCGGTAGGCATGTTCCTCTTACCATTGTTGTTCTTGACATTATTTCCTCCTCTATTTGGTTGTCCATTGTTTCCACTGGTTTGTCCTCCACCTTTAACAGGCCAACCACCTTGTGGTTTGCTCGGACAATTTGGCTTTATATGACCCCTCTGTCCACAAGCATGACAAATTATCACTGGTTTCTGGCAATCCCTACTCATATGCCCTGGAAGTTTTCAATTATGGCATATAATATTCCTTCCGGTTGGATTTGCATTCCAATTGAAATTCTTGTTGTTGTAGGGTCTATTCCTCGGCTTGAACTCCAGATTGGGTTTAGGTTTACTTGCTTGAATCATCTTCGTCTCTTTCTTGGCTCTCTTCCTACGGTCCTCTTGAACATTCTTATAGTCATCTTCAAAAGTGATGGTTGTATCCAGTAACTTCTGATAAGTTTGTTTATTGGCCAACCTCAACTGCATCTTCACGAATGGATTTAACCCTCGCAGAAAATGTTCTTCCTATTTTCCTTAGTGCTCACTTCCTCCTCGGCATAACGAGACAGTTGGCTAAACTCCCGGATGTACTTCATGACACTAGTATAACCTTGTTGAAGCTCCTCAAACTCCCTACGCTTCAACTCCATCACACTTTTAGGAACATGATACTCACGGAAGCTTTGCTTGAACTCTTCCCAGGTATACTCTCTTCCTGGCGGTTGCATTGCTAACTGATTTTCCCACCATGATGTTGCAGGTCCAGTCAAAAGATGAGTTGCATACCTCAGCTTTTCCTCATCATTGCAACCTACAGTTTTCAACTTTCTCTTAGTATCTGCTAGCCAATCTTCTGCATCCATTGGTTCTGGAGCTGATGCAAAAGGTAACGGCCTTGCATTCCAGAAGTTGGAAAGACTCACTCCTCCACCTTGAGGCGCTCTCTGGTTTCCTGCTCTCGCCAACATCTCTTCCATGAACTTGTTTTGATTTTATTGCATCATTTGCATGTACTGCATAAAGTTCTATTCCATTAGTGGCCTCATTGGTTGTGGTGGTAATGCTCCCTGATTTCCAGCATCTACATCTGCCTTCTCCTTAGCCTCGCGCTCCATGCGCTACTGTTCCGATTCGGTTTCTACACCCGATTCCATGACCCCCTAGTCCTGCAACATAAAGCGAATACTCATAATTACATAATGCACATGTGTTCTAAGCTCAACTTTACACACAAAACTAGTCACACAATGGAAAACAAAACCCAAATAAAATCCAAATATGCATTATACATATTATACATTACAAACCACTTAGTAAATACAAAGTTATTACAACATGTACCATATAGGTACTATAATAAAATACTACCTCACTTATTTATCTACATCATTCTCTCGGAGTACAATACGCAATACACGATACTTCCTAATAAGTAACCTGCTTCTAGTATCCGCGACGCTCATCATACAGGCCAGAAGTCCAACAGTGATGATGTAACGTCCGTCGCACAGTTTGTGGAACAAATGGCCTTCCAGAAGGAACATACTCAGTATCTGAAGTATCAGGACTTGAGTCATTACTCAGCCTGAGTGCGTTGACTCCATATAACTCAGTTGAAAAGTCTTCAGAAACTTGTTCAACATTATCACTCACTTGCATCTCCTGAGCTTCATTCCTAGAATTGTCAACAGAATACGCCGATTCCGCTGCTCCCCAGGTGCTCTGTTGGGCAAGATAATTAAACACTGGATAATGTATATTCCTTGGGGTTTTGAGTAGGTGTTGATGATTCAAACACTCTCTCCTCAGGATCTTATTCCTCATCCTGACTTCCTAAAAATATGTTAGTTCTACTACTTTCATTAGGATTGATTCTCATACCCATCTAGCTGGATTGTCCAACATCTCTGTCAGACCCATCCATTGACATCTGATTCCCTCGGGATTCCTCAGGTGATCCCATTCTCCAACAATCAGAATTCTCGATAGGAAGTTCTGAATCAGACCCTTCCTCAGAACCCTGTGGTACAAGATACCTCATATCAAAAGTAGGATCATAGGTATGTTCTGGTCTAGGTGAATAAGGATATGGTGTAAAAGAGTTGGGATCGATAGATATATCCTTAAAGATTGGTTTTGCACTACTACTTGCTTGTTTCTCCAACTGAAATACTAACTTTTTCCTTCTTTCTGGATCAGTTAGATCCTCTAACATGTCATTTTTATCTTCAACTATAACTTGATGTGTCTTATAAAAAGACGCAACAAGTGTTCGATATCGATCCATAAACTTGGAAGCTAACTTAGGACGCTTCTTTACCAAGGTAAGATGATTCGGTACTGGCTTCGAGTCTATAGAATCATGAGGAATCATAGAAAATGTGCTCCCTTCTAACTCCTTGGCTTTATGCTCCCGGATATTGGTTATCGCCTCCACAACAGCAACATGGTATGCTGCTAAATGACTCCTACCTTCACCCATAGGTAAATTGTGATATAGTCCAAGCTCCTCTGGAAGTTGGATACTCACACGATACTTGGCAAACATACGACCATCATAATAGGTTATGATATTCACTAGGATTTTAGTTGGACAACTAAAAATCCTTAAATGTTGACGAAGCTGATCAGTGAATAATCCTTGGTAATCATCGAGAGTCTCCTCTTTCCTTACCAAAGTTTGTTTTGGAAACTTTGGTGCCATAGCTCTCTGTAACAAAAATATTTTTATTAGTAATAAATAATATATTGCATCATAACAAAGAATTATCGCACTAAAATATATAACGGAATATTCTCATTTGAATACCCATTATACCCTTTTAGAGAATTCTTTATCATTGCTATACACTCCTACAGGTAATACCCTTTACTAGGTTTCCAACCTAAGGTCAAATAAATTTGCTCTGATACCAACTACGGTGACCCAGCATACCACTGCATGTGTAGTACATTATAGTCGTTGACATGACATTCACATAACACCGTTCCGTAAATATCACATCCCTCATAGTGGTACAACAGAATCATTGCGGGTCCATATTACAAACATACACACATTATTATTATTACAATACCAGAAGTTCAAGACTTCAAAATATTCAACTTACAAACCCAATATAAAGTGTTTCAGTGGAAGTTTTAAAGTGATAACTTCAACTCCAAATTGATCTCAACAATTTATTGTTATATATTGTTCATGTTGCTCGACTCAATTGGTTCCTGGTACTACGGTAATTATTGTGACTCATGGTGCTCTCTTCCATAGACGACATCATAGTCCACCCCTTCTAGGACACCGTACATATCGGGCTCTTCATAGAAGACCTCCTCTTGGCTTTCAGCTACATATAATGGGGTATCTTCTAGATCCTCAGAATCTAAGCACGGGATCAAAATAAAAGGTGAGTAACAACGTTACCCAACAAGTTCATTATATGCAAGGTGGGAAGTTTGATGCTCTATCTACCACCTCGGATTATAAGTCCTTGGCACCAATGCATTTTTCGTAAATCTTTCTTCAAAGATTGATTTTATTGTTAAAAACTATGCCCATCAGCCTTCACAGGTTTACCAGAACTTTCATGGAGTTCCTTTCCTACCGTGTTCATAGCTCCTTCCCGGAACAGGGAGTAATTAGTTATAATTCTTACACTCTGTAGAGGTGCGTTACTTTACCCATGAGAGATCAACTCCTTGTTGCACAACCAGGCATACTTTCCCATCCACCTTTCCATGATGTGGGGCCTAGTAGGTGATCCAATCCAAACACTGCCCTTTCCGCTACCCCATATGTCTGCATGATACTTCGGGGCTGGCTCACCTCCGTTAAGCCCCCTTTCGGGCAGGCTAAAACCCAGATGAGTTCCCGAAGACTCTATGAGCTGGTGATGTCCCTGGCAAGTACCTTATAGGTCCGGCTAAACCTCCGACAACCACTCATAGATAATCTAGACACCAAAAACTTGGGTCCTAAGGGTGCCCACCCATATGTTGGATCCGCACAAGGAATCACAACGTCACGTTAAGGTCACCTTACCTCCATGCGAAAGGAAAAGGATTCAACTGACTTCTTCGTCCCATTCCAAATCTCATGGCTAACGCAGTATGTATGGCGCTAAAATCACTGATGTCATGGGTTGTTAAATTCCTAGGTGATTATCATTGTTGTAAATAGAAACCTATAGCATCCCAAAAATACTGATCATGCTTATCAAATTCTAATCACTAAAATTAGGGTTAACAAAAACTTTGATTAAATAAAAACCAAATGAATGCATGTGATGATTTTATGAATGCATGAATGGACTTGTGTGATTCACCTAAATAACAAGGAATGGTTTAAAGATGAAAATAACATCATATTAAACATTTCCAAGAAGAAACAAATCAAGAGAAAATCATAAACAAAACAAATAAGGCAAATGGTCATTTTTGCAAATCTTGCTCACTAGGCCACTTTGAGTGTTTCTAGTCCAAGATTTCAAACAGAAACTTGTCCATTTCTTTTCACCCCTTGAAAGACCAAGTAAAAGTAAACCAAAGCCCACCTTTCAAACTTACAGAAACATTTGGCAACCCCATTCAAATGACAATTCAAAATTGAATCTTTATCATATGTGAAGATCAAAAAATTTCAAAACCCAACCAAACCAGTGCCCCTGGACCAATCAAACTAACCAGAGACTCCCTAGTATGTGCCTAGAAAACCCACCAAGTTTGAATTCAAAATTAATTTCTTTCAGCCATTTCATCAAACACATTGTGATCAGAAAACAAAAAAAACATCAAACACTATTTGTAGCAGTGATTGTGGCCAACCTTGTTCCCTCTCTGGTTGCAGCAAGCTATTAGTAGATCATCTAGCCTCTTTAACAATCCTTAGCACCACTGTGAGCAAGCATAGCCATCAATGCAGACCATGCCGAGAGCACCCTTGCCACTCCCATGTCGCCAGCAAGCTAGAGGAAGCACTAGCCTCGCCAACCTTGTCTGGGACACACAGCACCGTCCACCTCCACCCCTTCTCCCAGCCTCGAGCACTGCCAGCCCCTGGACCACACGTCAAGCTCGTGCCAAGCTTCTCTACGTGCAATCCGAGAGCGTGCCAGTGCGTCGCAGGTGACACCAGGCCACAGACCGCGCGCCGCCCTCGCTGCTTGCATATGAGATCGCTAGCACCCCAGTATCCCGCCAGACAGCCCCGTTCGTCGCTATGCGGACCACGCACGATGTGCGCCATTAAACTTGCCGTCGGACCCGCCCAGAGCGCCGCGACATTCCGACTGTTCAGCACCGCCCAACGCTGCGCCATCAAGCCGTTGAGCTTCGCTAGGATGCAACGCACCGCCCCCTACCTTTGCCCATGCCAGTAGCACGTTGTGCCGACAACACCGACGAGCTCAGCCCGCTCCATTCGGTCCCCTCGTCGCACTATAAATAGAGGCCCTCCCAGCTCAAACTCTTCACACCATCTCACTCCCCACCTCTCACTGATCACACCCACTCACTCCCAAAGCAAGGCGAGCACCAGGTGGCCAGAATTTCACCGGAGTTCACCGCTGCAGAGGAGGAGAGGCGCCGTTGATTGGAGCCGCCCCAGGAGGAGCTGCCAGTACCAGGAGAATCGTCGTCGACTTCGTCGTTCGCCCATCGCCGACCATCGCCGAAGCCTCGGTGAGCACCCGTCGACCCCCACTGCCCGCGCTAGGGTTCAACCTCGCCGCGTCCTGTTCAGACATGGACGATGAACCGCGGCCATTCGATTAGAGCTAGATCACATGACCCTAATTGCCCCGTACCACTTCGCCACTCACTGTCTCACTAACGAGTGGGGTCGCTCACTTAACCAGCCCGCGCACGCTATGCGTAGTGGGCTGGCCCACTTAAACCTCCCGCACGACCCAACAATTCAAACTTAGGTTTATTCTTTTAATTTCAAATTCAGTTCTGTACCTAGATTCAAAAATCAACCCAGCTCGATTCACTAAACCAAAATGCATGAAACGAATTTTGTTAGAAAGGTACTAGAGTGCTTAATCCAAGCTCGTTGGATTCAAACCATTTAGATTTATAGATCACCCATGGTAAAAATAACAAGGCAGAAGCTTTTCTACATTCAAACATTTTTCAAAATTCAACCATGAAAGCTTTTGAGTTGATTCCAACTCTCAAAAATCACATTTAACAATACCTTTCAGAATATATACAAATATATAGGGTTACTTGCAGAAATTATGATCAAGTAATAAAAGAATGCCTCATAGGCCATTCTAGTCATTTTATTTAATTAAAATAAAAAGTTTAAACCTTATTAAATTGTGACACCACTTTAAATCACATTCCCATGTACTGAAATATTGGTGATGACACGTGTCAACATGATCCCATGTTTTAGTTGGAGAATATTAAATCTTAAGTAGTTTTTCAATGAGTAGAAATTACTTTTCTAAAAAGAAATAAATAAGACAAGTGCTTTAATCTTTGTGATAATAGTGATGATGCTAGATAATCTAGTGTGAACCTTTGTGTGATAAATAGAAATAGTTAAGAATTGTGTGGTGATTGTGTACCTCGTATTTATTTATAGACGATAGTACCGACAAAAGGTTACGAGGAAGAAGCCGAGGAGAACTTCAACCACTGCTCTGCACAAGGCAAGCCTAATACTACTGGTTGAATTAGCAAGCTACAACTTTCAAGTTACCTTATTTAGCAAGCTATTAACTGAGCAAGCTAACACTTGCCACTTAGCAAGATTATACCCATTGATGATACCCAATCCTAGTTTTACTTGCAAACTTCATACTTTATTTCTTTATCAAAGCTTTATCTTAGAGTTTACTTAGTAACTTGTAGATAATAGAAGGATATTGGAAGGTAGCATAAAGAGCATAAAACTTGGCCTAAGTTAGATAATCTTGATGCCATCCTAAGGCATGAGATTGAACTTAGATAAGATCCAATTGCTTATAACCCCTCATTAGTATTTATTCCCCTTGTAGATGCTAGTGCTAAGCATAAAACTTGGTCAACCTTAGATGGGAATACTTGGTAAAAATGGTTATGAAAACCTTAGAATGATGAGTCATTCTACTGAATTTTTTTGACATATGTTCTTGACCACCAGATGATTTTGATGATGAAAATGTTAAGGCATGAGCCTTAGCCCTTTATAAAACTGATGGTTGCCTGGATGCGATACCATTCCAATTTTACCGTACAACCATAATACCCTAAATTTGGGTAGGGCTTGACTGGAAATTTATGTACCTTAGTATGGATTCCCTTGCGGCCAAGGTCTAAGCTGAGGTTACCTTGTGAAGATTGTCCACCTGTGCAGTACCCAAGATGAGAGTTGGTCATGGTTGGGAGGCCAAACTCACATGAGAGGTGCCTATACTAGGGCGTGTAATTGAAAGGATAGGATTGATTATCCGCATACTGAGTATGGTGAATTCAAGATTTGTACCTGACGGATGTATCGAATGTTGTGGTGAAAGTGTACAATATCTGCAGAGTGTCAAACTATTTGAATAGCCATGTCTGCGGTTATGGACAGTTGGAGTGGCCATACTGTTCCGTCGTCAGATATTTTCAAAATGAATTACAAAATGAATCGTGACTTTGACTTGACCACAACAGAGTTGTGATATGAAATTCAAGTTCCCACTTAGGGGTTATAAAACTTTCAACTAGCTTTCTTTGCTTTTGAACTTAGTTAAGGTAAATCTGGATTTTTGCAAAACAAACCTAGAGCTTAGTATCCTACTCAAAACCCCCTTAACTTGTGAGTATAGTTTGCGAGTACTTAAAGAGTACTCATGGCTTTGTCCCTGGATATTCCCGTGGCCAGACTATGAAGAGGAGTATCAGGAAGATGGACCGCAGGAAGGTTACGACAACTAGGATCATCTCCCATCGTCAGTATTGCATGTGACCATGAAGATGGAGCTTCGCCCACACTATCATTATCTTTACGTTATTTCGCTGCCTTAATTGTATTAAGACTGGATCATGATATCCTTATTTGTGTAATACCTTATGTATGGTTTGTAATGGATGATGTACTGTGATATCCAATCTATTATGTCTCGCAAAAATGGTAATCCTGGGATTGCGATGTATGGCATAATAGGCATCTGGGATTAAAAATCCGGGTATTGACAAAACCTAAGTTCTATTACTCCATTATATCATCAGTTAGGATGATATCAACAATTTATTTATTTGAGAAAATAATATTTTCTTTCCTTGAAACATAGATGATAACACACAATTTATAAATACTTTGGTAAAGACTCTTCAAAGGATATGAGCAAGTGATGAACTTGCCTTGTGATTACAAGGTAGTGAAATCGGATGCTTGCACTGGACCTTTGAGCTTCTATGTCTACAAAACATCATTATTGCCCGATAAGGACAATATTTAAAGAAGCAAGAATGAACATGCATAGTAATGTAATGCATTATTTGTTATTTATTTTCTTTATGTGTTTTACCCAATATTTTAGTTTTCCGTAAGATTCTTAGAAATTTAAGAATTTCCTTCTTAAGGAGCAACCTTAATATTTTATAAATATTAATATCACTATTTTATAATGTAATAAATTATTTATAGAGTTAAAAGCTAAATTTTTTATTTAATATAGACTCTTATATTTATTTATTTAAGAATTCTTTTAAGAGTTAGAATTTAAATAAAAGAGAATTTCTCAAAATATTTATTTAGTATTTTTCTAAAATAGTATAATAACAAAATATAATAAAAGTTATTTTTATTTATTTTTATCATTTTTCTTTAATTTTATAAAATTCCATAAGGAATAATTATTATAAAATTCTTAATCAAAAATTTGTTTATTAAAAATAGTTTCTTAATTTAATTAAATAGGTTGGATTATTATGAATCTAAAAATATATTATTTGTATTTTTTAGACTTCTATTTTATTTTTTTTAGATTTTATTGAGTTCTAGGGGTATTTTGGTCTTTTATTAAGTATTAAAATTCCCTTTTGGGTTTTGGGCCAACCCATTGGGCTTATTGGGCCTAACTTGGCCCGAATGGCGTAGCTAAAAGTCCCCATGAAGAGGTACTGGCCCTATTGGCCCATTCCTCTACCTCACCTTCTCTCGACCTCATCCTCTTCTCCTCCTTGACCCCGTGGTCGCTGAGGCCGCCGCTGTGTGATTCCCGCCGCCGTGGTCTGCCCTGGCCACCGCCATGGTGTATGGAGAGGTTGTTGGCCATGCTCCGTCGTCTGGTCCAATTCGATTTGGCTCTGGGGCACTCCTTCGGCTAGGCTCCGTCCCGAACCCTGGGGTTTGGGGTGGTGCTGGTGACTCCTCCGTTGATGCTCTCATAGTGAGGTGAGGTGCTCGTGCATTGCTGTGGTGGCGCTGTGCATCCTCCTGCGCTGCTGTGGCCGCCACCGCGGCTCGGTGCGGGTTGCAGCGCCCTTTGGGTGCTCCCCGTGTCGTCATGCGATCGTCGGCCCGTCTGCTTCCTCTTCTATTCTACAACGAGGACCACTGGTGAGTTTGGTCTTGATTACTACCCGTCCCTTCTGTCCTCTGTCTCCTCTGAGTTCATTTGTGTGCCTCTAATGGCCATCCCTAATTAGGGTTCATACTGGTTCTAGGGTTCCTCCCTGGTTCTAGGGTTCATCCCTCTGTGTGCTTGTAAAATGATGATTTGGCCTGATAGTGGTGCCTAGTAAGTATTGTGATCTACTGCACTTCATTGCTTACTTTCATGATTTGATTATCTGATGCTATTTGTGATCTGATGCTAGTGGTTTTATAGTGTTCCTCTAATTGGTAATTAAGCTTGGTTAAGCTGATGGTATTATTGTGAAACCTGGTTGGTTCTGTTGATTCTTAAGGTGTTCATCTAGAGTAATGACAGTAGCACTGTCAGTGGTTATTTACTGCATCAATATATGTTGGCTTGTATGATCATCAACAGACTGAACTTAATCATTTGATTTTAATGATGCTCTCAAGATACATAGATATTTTTGATTATTTCTAAGTGTAATATCAGGAAAATGATGTCATTGGCTTGCCACTTTCTTTATGGTAGCTTGTTAATGATTTTACTTGGTTGATAGAGTCTGTTCTTGTGATACCATTTAACTATGGCACCCAAGTTGTGATTCTACTACTAGCTTAACTTTGGTAAGTGCTTAAGATTGGATAAATGCCAAAAATAAGTTGAAAGCTTCTCTTTATATTTATGCCTATGATGTTGGTGTGAGGCTTAGGAACTAGATTCCTATCTTGTTGTCCCTCATAGATATGCTTAAGTATCATAGTTGTTCACTGGATCTTGGATCCTAATTGGCTAAGATGATTGGTTAGCTCATAGCTTAATGTTGATTCGTAGCATTTATGAAATCTGAGGTGCTACTCCATTAGGAGATGTGCCCAGAATTTTTATAAGTTTTATAAGAACATGTTGGAATATATGAGTTGTTTGTTATCACCAGGATCTATGATGTTGGCCTGAGATCCTGGTTGATTTGGTAGATTTACTGTTGGCCTTAGTATTCCCAAAACATCTATGATAGATTCACCCCACTTGGGTGATTACTGAGAGGTTAACAATAAAACAACACATGCCTTTCTGTTTAGATAAGATGAAGAGATTATGTGAATGTTTTATGATACTCACCACTACAGTTGATGATTTTGGTGGTTGTTGGTTGATTTGGTAGCTTGATCTTGTTGGTTGTGTTGCTGGCCTGTTCTTGTCCTTCACCTCCTGGTGGTACTCCTGCTACTTCTAGTTCCTAGGAGCTTGGCCTTGATCTGCCATGCACCTCCTAGCTCCAGCAACTTGACCTTGCTATCCACCTGATCCACCCCCACCTTATGTCACCATCTGGTGATGATAGGATGATCTGATATTTGGTTTGGCTGGTGGTTTGCTTGGCTTTGATAAACTGAGTGTGTTCTTGGTGTGATGTTTGAGATGAAAAGATGGGCTGCTAGAGATGCCCACGGCTATGTTACTTCTTTTACTTGTGTGAGCTGTTGTTGTTGTGTCGACAGCACACACCATGCATTTGGTGATTGTGCTGCCTGTGTGCTTGTTACATGGTTTTGGATCAGATCAGTGAGGTGTCTCAACTTTTGATCTTTTAACTGTTAACTTTCCTGGTGAAACTTGCCCCTCTTACTTGCTGTGAATATTTGACTTGTGGCTTATTTATTATGAAAGATCAAATTCTTTCATATGGTGAAACTTGCCCCTATAATTATAACTCAATGATGTAATTTTGAGCAGTGCACTTCACTTCTCTCTACTGAGAGTAAAAGTAACAATTCAACTTTTATTTTCATTTTGTTTGCTTTGTATTTTGCAGGTACAAGATCTCGAGATTCAAGATTCAGTATAGGATTACTTAGATAGATTGATTCCTTTGTAATCTTTATTTTATTCTTTTGTAAGAATATTGTAACATTTTACTCATATTTGAAAATTTTCTTTTTGTAATATCTTTACTGTAATGAACCTTTATTTACTTAATGAGTCTATCTTTGTGATTTGTTTATGGAATAAAGATAAGGAATAAAGATTCTTTTCTTATTTGAATTTCTTTATTTTGAATTCCTATTACTATTTATTATCTCTTTATTAAAATGAATAATATTACTAAATCATTTTTGTAATTCATTCCAAAATACCAAATCCTAACTTTAAAATATAAGTTCAAATTTCAAATTTGAATTCAAATTCCTTCCCCCCAAAACACACTAATTCATAAAGATCGTGTCAAAATTTATAACGACCACTCTCGAGAGCTATTACTATACCTAGAGAGTGAAAGAAACTCTTATCACTTTAGGTTTTTATTTGGCGAAAAATTTACCCACATTTTACAGATGAATGCATGTATATGCACAAATTCCTAAATATACCCTTCGTTGGTTCCTAAACGCTGGGATGCTACAGTCACCTAGCGGTGCATCTAGCACATAGGTCAACTAACCAGTATTGAGGACAATCCTCAAGTTGTGGAACCAGTCCGCAAAGTTGCTTCCATTGTTTTCCAACTTTTCTTTCTCTAGGAACGCATTAAAATTGATGGTAGGGGCCGCCATGATCTACAACATATTTACAAAGAGTTTAGACTAAGTTTATGATAAATTGAGTTCACATTTAATTCTTAAATTAACTAGGTGAACTCCCACTCAAAACAACATCCCTCACATTGTTTTAGTGATCACACGAACCAAATCCACTACACCAAGTCCGATCATCACGAGAGATGACGTAGCTTCAAAGGCGAACAGTCGACGTGTTCATCATATCAATCATATGACTCATGCTTTACCTTTTGGTATTTCATGTTCTGAGACCATGTCTGTACATGCTAGGCTCATCAAGGTTAACCTTAGTATCCGCATGTGCAAATCTGGCTTGCACTTGTTGTATGCACACGTAGAATCTATCACACCCGATCATCACATGGTGGTTCGAAACGATGAGTCTTAGCAATGGTGCCTACTAAGGACGAACACTTTATTACTTGATATTTAGTGTGAGGGATCATCTTATAATTCTACTGTCGTAATCTAAGCAATACAAGATGCATAAAAGGATTAACATCACATGCAATTCATAATATGTGATATGATATGGCCTTTCTTCTTGTGCCTTCGATCTCCATCTCCAAGAACGAACATAATCTCCATCATCACCGGCGTGGCGTCAAGTTCCATGGTGCCGCTTCATGGTTGTCCTCCACAAGTAGCAACTATTACAACTACTTGATGAATAGACATCCATGTCTTAAACAAAATTTAAAGACAACCATAAGGCTCCTGTCGGTTGCCAACTTACAGTAAGGTTCATTGCATACATCATATATAATCACAATCATGGCCATATCACATCACAACACAAGCCCTGCAAAAACAATTTAGACGCCTCTAATTTTCTTTGCATGTTTTACATGGTTGGGGCTTTCTCATAAGAACCATTCTAACTTATGAACATGAACCACAACGTTGATACAAGTATTGTCAAGTGCCCGTTGTAAATTGAATCTTCACTATGGTGGGAGAGACAGACATCCGCAAAGCCACTTGTGCAATGCAAGTTGCACGTTGAGCATGGAGCAAGTCTCATGTACAATGACATGTAAGGTTAGCCCGAGCCGCTTCATCCCACCATCCTGCAAGATGCAAAGTACACAAAAATTAATTGACAACAAAAGCATCAATGCCCACAAAAACATTGTGTCCTACTCCTGCAACAGATCTATGAATAGACACGACTTTGATACCACTGTAGGGGTTCACAGCATGGAAAATAAAAAAATTCTATCGTGGGAACACACAAAAGCCAAGATCTAATCTACGAGATCGGTGCAACGAGTTTGTAGAGTACTAACCCTCATAGATCCAAAACGTTTAACGAGATCGGATTCTCATGGTTGATGTAGTCGTTCACTTACCGATCTCAAGAACGCGAAGACGATCCTTCTGGCGCCACATTTCGACAGCGCTTCCGCAGTGGGTCACACGTTCGGTACTCGATGAAGACCTTCCTCTCCCTTGTTCCAGCAGGCAGCGGAGGTTGTCGATCTCGCGATTCCAGCAGCACGGCGGTGTGGTGGTGGAGGTGGAGGAGTACATCCTGCAGGGCTTTGCCTAAGTCGGAGCAGTTATGGTGGAGGAGAGAGGGCCTCGATGGCTAGGGCGTAGGCGACGAGTGGAGGAGGCGTCGGTGGCTTGGGAGTAGGCGGCAGCGACTTGGAGAGGGCTAGGGCGCCAGCGGCTTGGGGCAAGGCGGCGGCCTAGGGTTTTTTGGGGGATGGAGGGGCGTGGCGCCCCCTCCCCTCCTTATATGGGTGGGGGAGGCGGCAAGGGGAGGCCGAGTCCTTCCCCAACTCCCTATTGGCCGGCGGACTGGGGAGGGATAGGGAAACCTCTCCCTTCTAGGTTTCCTCTCCTCCCTCCACTAGGCTTTTGACTTTCAATTTAGGATGACTTTTTCGATCTAATCAAACTAGAGTTTAATTTCTCTCTTCCTATTTCCCAACCAAGTGTCCTAGGGTATGATGCAACCATTCACATTGGCATGGAACATTCCAAGTACCCCTCCCCCAGGGTGGTGGAGCTTCTAGAACTTTCTAGAATCTTCCGGTCAAAACACTTGATGGGGATACGCCTATTGGGGTATGCTCGGACGCGTTTCCAGTGGTCCAAGGGTGGCAGTGGGCTGCAGGCCATGAGTGGACGAAGCCCAGCAAGGTATCGTATTTGGAGGTTGAAGGCCCAGGCGAGCAGATAGGCACAGTCGGTCTAGGTTAAATGATTACCGAAGTTGTAACCGAGTCGGTTGAGATATGTAAACCCTAGGGGAGGTGAGCCTATATAAGCCTCCCTATGGGGTGAGTAGAGACACGTTCCCTCATACACCCAACTCTTCGCCTAGTCGCCGAAGTTCGCCCATTGTAAACACTTCCATAATACAATCTAGCGAGTAGGTCTTTACCCTCTGAGGGGGCGAACCTGGGTAAAACCCTGTGTCTTAGCCCTCATCCCGCACCGCAGATGGCTGGCTGCCCTTGCCCCTCGTTCTACTACCATTGCCGACGGCATCTGCCGTGGTCATTCCCACGGCAGTGGCGCCCCGTGGGGCCTGGCGGTCTGGCGGTGTTCTGCGGCGAGATCCAATCTGCCCATCAACGAGGCAGTGCGCCACGGCGCATGATAGCGATCGGCGAGATGCTCCAGATCTTGCCGAGCAGCTACGTCCGCCGGCGCGACCCGTCACCTGGCGTGATCCGCGATCGGCACGATCAGCCTCTTCGTCGGCCTCACCGACGTCATCACCTCGGAGGACTCGGCTCGCATCCGCGAAGTCGCCACCACGCGATCGGCTCTCGAGCCAGATCCGCGATCCACCGCCTCGCCTCCGAGTACAACTCGGCCCCACAGAACGTGGCGAGAACTCCGTGAGCGCAGAAGACGGCCCTCACCGACGACGCCGGCGTCACTCGCCGGATCCATCACCAAGGCCTCATCCGCGGGCTCCATCGTCCAAGTCTCCAGCGGGAGATTTCGAGACCCTCCATCCTCGGGATCTTGAATTCGACTCGGGTCGGAAAATTCGCCCGACCTTCACGGAGCCCGATCGCCATGCCGCGACCTACATGGCCACCGGCACCGATCCGCGGAGGACCCTTTCTCCACCCGATCCTCCTAACGCCACGGCGGAGGTCGAGAACTCCGCTGAAGTTGGCGGGCGATGCGCAAGCGGGCGGCGCGAAAAATTTCGCCTCGGCGGTGGCGAGCAGAACTGTCACGCTACCACCAGCGGCGGATCGGTCACGCTGAACCCACCGTTCGGCATACGAACCGACGACGAAACGACGGCGCGCATAGTCGGTAGCGCGATCTGCGAACGCGCCACCGGAGGAAGCAACCGCCCCCGCGGCCGCGCCCCGTCATCACCATCAACGGCGACCCGACATGGCGCGCGAATGCGAGGCCAAAGGGCGAATCGCCGGCCGTCATCGCGGCGAAACTAATCACGCCGACGAGCTCGCCAAATACGCGGCGGGGTTAACAATGACGACCCCGATACTCAAGCCAAACTCGGGCGCAAACACCTCAACCTTTGAGGCTACGACGACGCCGTTGAGCTGGTCCCAGCGACTCCGGCGAGCGGTGACGATCGGGACGAGCATGAACCCGGCATAGGAAGCGCGCTCATCGAGTTCCTCCGTGAGAACAGGGACATCTTCGCATGGAAACCCTCCGACATGCACGGTGTCCCTAGGAGCTCTGAGCACAAATTAAACGCCGACCCCAAAGTGCGACCAGTCAGCGATCGCTCGGCCCTTCAACGAAGAACGCCCGTGCAATCGCCGAGAAGTGCGGCGTCTACCGCTGCGGCTTCATCCGCCAATTAAATACTCAAGTGGTGGCAAACCCGGTCTTGGTCGAGAAGAAGAACGGGACACGGAGAATGTGTATCGACTACACAAACCTGAGCGCCGCCCAAAGGCGATTCGTCCTCCAGCGGATCGATCGGATAATCGATTCCACCGCGGGTTCGAGTCGTTGTGTTTCCTCGACGCCTACTCGGGTATAACCAGATCAAAATGGCTGTCGGGCGAGGAGAAGACGGCGTTCATCACGCCATTCGAGCCTTCGCTACACGCCATGACCTTCGGCCTCAAGAACGCCGGAGCAACCTACCAGCGGTGCATGCAAGAATGCCTCGCGAGCCAAATTGGCCGCAACATCCACGTCTACATCGACGGCGTGGTCGTGAAATCCGCCGCCAAGGCGACCTACCGCCGACCTAGCAGAGACCTTCGCCAATGCGTGAAGGTACAAGATAAAGCTCAATCCAAGCAAGTGCACCTTGATTGTACCGCGAACAATTCTTGGGATACGTCGTCTCCAAGCGAGGATCGAGGCAAACCCAACGAAGATCGACACGATCGCCGGCTCGGCAAACCCGAGTGCTGCGCGGCGTCGAGCTGGCGGGCGGTAGCGGCTCTCGATCGTTTCATCCCGCACGGCGGCGATGCCCTATACCGCTGATGCGCAAGAACCCCACCTTCCGGTGGGACAAGGAGGCGGGACGCGCTCGCGACCTCAAAAAGGTGCTACTCGCCGCACCACTACTCGCCGCACCGGTGACAAAGAGCCCATGCTGGTTTACGTCGCGGCGTCCGGCGTCGTCGGTTGTAATGGTCGTCGAGCGACCAGAGGAAGAAAGGCGCCGGTCAGCGGCGGTGTACTACATCAGCGAGTCCTCACAAGTCGCGCCAGTGATACCTGATACCAAAACTGGTATACGCGGTCTTGAGCTCGTGGCGCTGCCGCACTACTTCGAGAGCACCCGATCACGGTCGTCTCCTCGGCACCACTACAAGATATCATCCGCAATCGCGAGGCGACGGGCGGGTCGCCAAGTGGGCCGTCGAGATCGGCGTCCACAACATTATCTACGAGCCACGAAGGCGATTAAGTCGCAGCACTGGCGGACATCCTCGCCGATCGAAGAGGCCCGGCAGCGGAGAAGCCGCCGTACCTCCATTCTGGAGCCTGCGCCGACGGGTCCAAGAACGCGGGCGCGGGAGGCGGGGATAGTCTTGACCTCACCAAAGGCGACAAGCTCGCTACATCCTCCGCCTCAATTCACGCCTGCACCAACAACATGGCTGAATACGAGGCCCTACTCCACGGCATGCGAGCCAAAGGAGATGAGCGTCAATCGCCTTCGATGCTACGGAGACTCGACCTCGTTGCGGGGCAAGTTGCGGCACTGCGACGCCGTCTCCCCACCATGGCGGCGCATCGCCAAGAGGTGGACAAGGTGGCGGCCACTTCACGGCTACTGTCGAGTGGATCGACAGGAGAAAAACGAGGAGGCGCCCTCTCTCGCATTGGGTCGGCTCGACTCGCACCACCCGCGGCGTGTTCCTCGACACAATCTTCACGCCATCGGTCTCTCCCGAAGGAGATCGACATCGAGTCCCGCTCCCAGAGGCAGCCTTGGTCGCACTCATCACCGAGCAGACGATTGGACCAAGCCCTACATCGCTACACAGGCGGCACCGCCAGTGAAACAAATGCTCGAATGATCGCTCGCCGATGCAAGTCTTACACCATCATCGACGGCGAGCTACTGGCAGCGTCACCGGCGTGTTCAACGTTGCGTCCGGTGAAGCGCAAAATCCTCCACGACATCCACTCAGCGGCTGCGGCCACCGCGCCGCTCGCTCCCTGGTCGCCAAGGCTATGCGACACGGCTTCTACTGGCCCACCGCGCACGCCGACGCTGTCGACATCGTCCAGCGATGTGCCGGGTGCCAGAAGTACGCCAATCAGACGCATGTACCGAGCTCGGCGCTCAAAACAATCCCCATCACCTGGCCATTCGCTGTGTGGGGCATGGACATGGTAGGCCCCTTCAAGAAGGCCCCCTCTGGTTACACCCACCTGCTGGTCGCCGTCGACAAATTCACGAAGTGGGTAGAGGCCAAGCCAGTCCGAAATGACGGGAAGACCGCCACTAAGTTCCTGGCGAGCTCATATACCGCTACGGGTTCCCCAGCATCATCATGGACAACGGCACAAACTTCGCCAAGGAGCAATGGCGAATTTTGCGAAGAGCACCACATCCGGCTCGACCTCGCGTCGATCGCACACCGAATCCAATGGCCAGGTGAACGAGCCAACAAAGCATCCTCCACGGCTGAAGCCGCGACTCCAAAGTACCACTCGAGCGCACTGTATCTTTGGGTTGACGAGCTCCCCTCCGTCATCCGGGAATCCGCACCTCGGTCAACAGTCGACGGGATTCACTCCCTTCTTCATGGTCTCTGGCAAGCAGTCATGCCCACCGACCTCGAACACGACTCGCCGCGGGTCGTCCACTATCTGAGGCAGCAGGCTGGCCCGCCAAGGCGGGCTCGATCAACTCGACGAAGCCGCGCGACCTCGCCCGATCGCGCACCGCCATCTATCGGCAAGGACTCGCGCTACCACAGCCGGGTGAAAACCCGCACCTTCGAGGCGACACGGTGCTACGCCTCATCCAGAAAAGAAGGGCATGCACAAACTCTCCCTCCGTGGGAAGGCCCGTTCGCTATTGGCGCGTGCTGCAGCAGCGCCTACTACCTCATCGGCGTCCGGGGACAGCGAACTCGGCGTCAAACGGCCATGGAATGTAAATCTCCTCCGGAAGTTCTATTCCTAGAACCCCACATATGTACTCTCGATCGCTATGAATAAAAAGCGGTTTACATAAAATTCGTCTACTCTCCATGCCTTGTGCCACTCGCTTTTCGTAAATATGACGTCATGCTAAAAGACAGAAGTCAACCCTTGGTATAGCGACCGCACGGCTAAGTAGTGCGATGTAAGAGCACCGAGTCATTTCAGTCTTGCATCGTCCATGAAAACGCCAATCCGAGCCCCATTGAGTCGCTTAGCTCGACTGGTTTTACGAACCAAGACAATCGCCTCGCTTCACAGCGACCCTGGTCCTCCGCATCCTCGGCATAGCGACTCGAACGGCTAAGTACCACGCCGGGACTGAATACCATTCGTCTCGATCGGACAGGAAAACGCCAAGTAAGAGAGCATGCCTAGGACTCGCCACCGATGACCCACCGGGCGAGCAGGAGTGACGCCACACCAACGCTCAGTCCTCAACCACCCTCGAGTCGCGCTTGAACTACCAAGTACCACGCCGGGACTCGCCACCCGCCCCGTTCACAGACGGGAAAACGGTAAAGCACTGAGCACTCAAGGAGTCGCTTGATCGGCTCTCCGAGCTCGGGCGAGTCGACTAAACCAACAACACACATGATAAACAACAAAACATCATATATGAGGTGAACCCCACAAAAGGGCGGACGCGCTCGGGGACTCACCCAAAATCAACCCAAAACACACAAACAAATAGCAAAATGAACACAGCGTTCCATTCAATCGCATATCGCATTGTCTTACATTACAAAATATGCCTACCGCAGAATCGCTAACACATCCAGGCAAACTACACTATTCTGCAGCTGACGACGAGGCGCCAAAGATCTCGGCGCCACGGATGAACGCGGTGTACGGGTTTGACGGATACGTCGTCACCACCCGCCATCGCCGAGCGGAAAGGTTGCTCAACCTTGAAGTCGCGATGCGGCTTCGGGTCGTTTACGCGATGACCGCTTCTGGTAGGGAAGGAGGTCGCCCATCGCCAGACACGCTCGAGTACGCTGGCGCACGCCTCGCAGCTTGAGAACCTCGGACAGATCCACCGCGCCCGGTCGACGAAGGGTACCCACTCGTCACATCGTCGAGATCGAAGTCCTCGGGAAGTGGGAACCAAGGCTCAAGGCATCGACGCTCATGACGAAACGCCGACCACGTCATGAACTCTACGACCGCGGGCGCCTTCTCCAAGTACTCCCACACCTCAACGAGGTCACTGGGAATAACCTCGGTGGGCGACATCTCTTGGAGGTAGGCGCGGATGCAGGTCGCCGAGTCGACGAGCATGCTTACGCACTCCCTCGCGTCAAGAGAGTTCGCTTCTTCTTGGCAGCCAATAACACGACCTGCGAGAAGGAGACAAGTATGAGTACCATGGAAACCACAAACAATACAACCAAAAGACAGGGAAGACGCACTCACCAAGCAATGGGCGGGCGAGTCCCGTGATGAAACTTTGAAGCGATGTATGATCATCCTGAAGCCCAACAATGAGGGCTTCAGACGCCTTTCGGTCATCCTCCGCGTCCGCAATGGCGGCCTTCGCCGCCTGCTCACGAGCTTGCTTCTTCTTTGCCTCCCGCATTCAAGGCCGAGGTCGGCGATCTTACGCCGGCGGTGCCTAACGCAGACCGCACCGCCTCGATTCTCCAGCGAGGACAAGCTCTGGCGAGCCACCTCACGTGGCAACAACACAAGCTCCTTGTTTGCTTCCTGGAGAGCGGCCAGTTCCTTCTCAGCACGCTGCTTCGCAGCCAATCGCTCTGCCGACTCCAGCTGCAGACCCTGTACATTTCCAAAATCAGCATACATGAAAATTTCTCAGTGCCCACCCGCTAAAATTTAGCGGGTGCGCACTCGGGGACTGGCAATCACGAAAATTTCTCAGTGCCCACCCGCTAAAATTTAGCGGGTGCGCACTCGGGGACTGGCAATCACGAAAATTTCTCAGTGCCCACCCGCTAAAATTTAGCGGGTGCGCACTCGGGGACTGGCAATTACGAAAATTTCTCAGTGCCCACCCGCTAAAATTTAGCGGGTGCGCACTCGGGGACTGGCGATCACGAAAATTCCTCAGTGCATATCCGCTTAATTTTAGCGCATACGCACTCGAGGACTGGATTCGAAAGTACAAAACAAGCAATTATAAGAATCAAGCCGCTGCTAAGCACCGACCTGATCCTCGGGGACTGGAGGTACCTGGATGGCCGCACCAAGCATGCCGTGAAGTTGCACCGTCCCACAGACGCAGCGCGGCCGGCGTGCCCGCGACGTTGGTCGATTTCAGCGTCGATGGTCCTCGAGCGGGGCTCGGGGTTGCGCCCCACTCGCGGCCGCCTTGGTCGTGAAAGCGGAAGGTAGCAATCGGCGCCCGCTCAAAGGAAGTCGCTTCCTCCTAGGCAAGGAAACGACCTCCTTCAGACGCGTGATGCGCCTCACTGGGTCCGCGGCGCCGCCGCCGTGTCGTCGAGACGGTGACGATGTCGCCGCCTTGGCCTTCTTCGCCTTCCGTTGAGGCGACCTCATCACTTTTCCTCTTGCGGAAGGGTCTTCCTCGCCAACGGCGGAAGATACCTTGGCCACGGTCGGGTGACCCATCTTTTTCACTCCGGTCCTGCACATTGAATCAAATCAATAAAAGACAATCAAAGTACTAAAGGAAAATTCGGAATGCCGAATGGACTCACTTGGCAACTGGAATGAAACGCAGCCATGACGAAGGCGGCCGGTTTTTCGGCTCGAGGCCTAATCGGACTAAGCCCGGCTCCGGGGCGTGGGGCCCGGATACGACGGCTTCTTTGACGTTGATGTAGCGGTTGGCGCCTCCGGGGCGCCTTCGGCGGAGGCCTCCTCATGAGTTGGGGCTACCGCGGCCGGAACTTCCTTGCGGGGCGAGGCCACCGCGCTCGGGACCTCCTTGCGAGGCGAAGTCGCCACGACCGGAGCCTTCCCTAGCCCAGAAACCAACGCGAATGGCGGAGGCATTGAGGCCAGCGGAGCTTCTGTAGATGGCGCATCTAGCGCGGTTGTCGCTGGAACTGCGCCGTCACCGGCCGAGCTGTGAGCATCAGAGCTGCTCGTTGAGTGTGGCGGTGAAGCCACCTTCGGCGGCTTCGTCTTCCTTCTCAGGGGGGCCCTCGCCTCCTTCTCCTTCTTCTTCTTCTTCGCGGGAGTGGCCTGACGGCGCGAGGTGGTCTCTGGGAGTTCGTCGTCGTCGTCATGACGCTCGAGGCTCCTGCTCGCCTCGATCTCGCGCTGACGTTGCCCGCGGGTCTTTCGGACCAGTGGGGCAATCTCCTCTTCGGACTCGTCCTCGTCGTCCTCGTTACCCTTGGCGGGTGGCGACTCGCTTGTGTCCTGGGCGGATGGCTCGGGGCTCTCGTCGTCGGCGGGTGGTAACCACCCTTCCACCACTTGGAACAGCTGCGTTAAACACGAAACAGAGTTAGAGTTACCGCGACTGCACACGCTGCGACTGCGAACAAGATAAAAGGATTACCGTCGGAGCCGGACGCAGCGGTGTGAGGCACCACCTGCGCGTCGCGTATGTCGCTTGGGTGATCTTCTTCATGAGAGGTAGTCCTCCGCTTCCACTCGGCAAGGCAAGCTTTCGTCGGTCTCCCGGCCCGTGTCTTGGTACATGTAATGGTCGCGTTAGGCGGCGGAACGAGCCGTCGCCAAGCCAACAATTGTACAGTTTACCGTGAGCCCTTCTTCTTGACGCGGATGGTGCGGAGCATCTTGTCGACGACCATCCGCTGGTCGTGGGAGCTTGCCGACACGGAGATGGCGTGGCTCGAACGATTAGCCGAGCACCGGGATCGCCGCCTTAGCCCTCGAGTCGCCTCGGTCACGTAGAACCATGACTTTTTCGATCGCTCATTGCTTTGGCGACATCAGTCGAAGAAGGAGGCTTTGGATTTGAGTTGGAAAGTCAAGCCGCGCGGCTAGCATTGGGCCGCGCCTCCGCGGTGATCCGTCCATGGAGCAGATCTTGCCACAAGGAAAGTAGGGCGGCAGCAGTAGCACTCGCAACGCGAAGATGGCGAGCTGCTCGATGCTGTGGGGACCCAGATCTGAGGGCTGGATCCCATAGTAGGCGCAGAAACGCCGGAAGAACAAGGATGTGGGAAACCCTAACCCCCGCTCGAGGTGGCTGGTGAAACAGACGAACTCTCTCTCTCGCGGGTTTGGGGTGGTTTCCCGGCTGAGGATACGCCATGACCGGCCCGTAGGATTCCGGCCTCCTCGAAGGAGGCCAGCTGCGCCCTGGTACATTTGGATCTACCCCAAGGTTCGGTGGAAAGGGCCATGGCTGAGGATCTGTTTGGAGGTCGGAGGATCGCGGGTCAATTGGATCGCGGAATCAAAGGAAGGAAGATGTGCGTACTCGGAGAAAATGGTGGGCGGTTGGCTTTACGATAGCCTACCATTCCTCTTATATAGTGGGAGTTGCCCACCAAGTCAGGGGGCCGTTACCGCGCGATGATTACGCCAGGAGTTACCGTTGGGTTACCTTAACGGCTAGTTTGACCACGCCTGACGGTCCAACTTTAGCCACTCGGCTCGTTAAGTCACCCGCCGAGACCGCGTCCCGTTGGATCGACTCACCCAAGACGCGGCTCGGTTCACCGGATTTTTCCTTTATACAGGAGCCCGCCGACGATTCGACTGGATGCTAACTTGAAGCCGTATACTCCGGCCGTGACCACTCACGCCTAATCAACGGCGGCCTCGGGGACTCGATGGGGATACGCCTATTGGGGTATGCTCGGTGGACGTTCCGTGGTCCAAGGCTGGCGAGTGGGCTGCAGAGCAGTGGACGAAGCCCAAGAAGGTATCAAAGCATCGGAGGTTGAAGGCCCAGGCGAGCAGATAGGCCCAGTCGGTCTAGGTTAAATGATTACCGAAGTTGTAACCGAGTCGGTTGAGATATGTAAACCCTAGGGGAGGTGAGCCTATATAAGCCTCCCTATGGGGTGAGTAGAGACACGTTCCCTCATACACCCAAGCAACTCGCCGCCTAGTCGCCGAGTTCGCCCATTGTAAACACTTCCATAATACAATCTAGCAGGAGTAGGTCTTTACCCTCCGGGGCAACACAGGTAAAACCCTGTGTCTTTGCCCTCATCTCGCACCGCAGATGGCTGGCCGCCCTTGCCCCTCGTTCTACTACTCGCTGCCGATTGCAGCATCTGCCGTGGTCATTCCCACGACAACACTGAAAACATTTCTGAACCCCGGAAATTGACTTTCCTTATATGAATCATATTCTCCGGACCATTACGGATCTCCTCATGATGTCTTGGATCCAATCCGAGAATCCGAACAACATTCAGTCTCCAACTCATATTCCATATCTACTAAACAACATCGAATCCTTAAGTGTGTCTCCCTACGGTTCGTGAACTATGCAGACATGATCGAGAAACCTCTCCGATCAATAACCATTAGAGGAATATGGAAATCCATTATGGCTCCCAAATATTTCTATGATTACATTGTGATCGAATGAACCATTTACATACTATACCAATTCCCTTTGCCGCGCGATACTTTACTTATCCAAGATTTAATCGTCGGTATCTTTATACCTAGTTCAACCTTGTTATCGATAAGTACTATTTACTCGTTCTGTGATATGACATCCCTTGTGATCTAGTCATATGCTTGCAAACTAATTTGATGACATTCCACTGAGAGGTCCTAGAGTATATCTATCCGTCATATGGATGAAAAAATCCCACTCTTGATCCATGTGCCTCAACACATACTTTCAGAATACTTAATGCCACCTTTATAACCACCCAGTTACGAAGTGGTGTTTGATGTCATCAAAACATCCATCCGGTGATGGTGATTAACATGATCTCATGGTCGAACGATTAGGTTACTATGTATTTTAAAGCTTGTAGCAAACAAACTCTAAATGACTTGATCTTACGCTATGCTTACTATAGGAGTGGGTCCATCATATCATTCTCCTAATGACATGATCTTGTTATTAATAACATCTAATGTCCATGATCATCTAATAATCAACAAGCTAGTTCAACAAGAGCCTTACTAGGGACTCTTTCATGGTTACAAAACACACAAGTATTAATGTTTCCAGTTAATACAATTATAGCATGGGATGTAAACATTTATCATAAACACAAAGATATAATAACCATTTTATTATTGCCTCTCGGGCATATCTCCAACAACTAGGGAATCCTCGAGGAGAGCGCCGCGAAAACACAAAAACACCAAAAAGGAGTCAGAACCGGCAAAGATTGGAGGGGGAAACTATGCCAGAGCCGCCGCCAGACGGATCTATACCTTCTCCAACATCATCATCATGAAGAGAGAGTAGTCCACCTCTGTACTATGGTGAAATGGATTATATGGGCACCTAGAGGGGGGTGAATAGGTGCTACTCCAAATTTTAATTCATTTTTAAAATTTAGTCTTGACATAAAGGATTCTATAGATATGCAACTAATGTGAATTTCCCTATATGCCAACCTAGCTAATAAGTGAGTAAAGGCGGTGAGAGGAACGAGGTAAACATAATGGAGCACGCGGAGACACATGATTTGTTTTACCATAGTTCCTTCCTTGTTAAGGGAAGTATGTCGGCGTTGGAGGGGTGGGCGATACTAAGACCACCACGCCACAGTAGTCCTCATCCTGTTCTCCGATGGATCTCACCACAATTGTCCTGATCCACCATTCCACTATATGGTACCCTTCGAGGCGGGAACCAGTGCCTTTACAACACTACCGGGTAACACATCCACAATCAAATTGGAGGCTCTCGAGATGACAATAAGCTGCCCCAATAAACAAGTTTATCAAATAACGAAACCAAGATCTAGAAATTCGTAAGAAACTCTAGATCAAAAGGCCCCCGAGTGAATGGAGGGTAAATGAAGATCTTGAATGGTGTTGATGTAGATCAAGGCCTACTCCTTCGATTCCCCAAAGATCAAAGCCTTCGGGTGGTTGAAATTGGAGATCTCATGGAAATTCGATATGAACATTGATGAGCTTTTTAGTTGGATCCGAGAGAGTTTGGAATGAGGATCAAATGGGGTATATATATACCCCCTCTTGAAAATCTGACGTTGGAACAAACTTGGGCGGATAATCTGGCCCTAGTGGGGGGCGGATAATCTGGTCGGGGAAAACATCCGTCCCGTAACGGAATATCCAGGCCAAAAGTCTGCCCCCATCCCGCATGACACTCCTCGTCTCCTTTGCGAAAATACCGTGGGGGCGGATTATCCATCCAGGGTAAAAGATCTGGCCCTGGTCATAAAATCTGTGGAAACCCCCGCCCCCATATTGTGTGACGCGTCTTGGCTCCTTTGGCGATTTTGCCAGGGGCAAATAATTCGGCCCGTCGGGAGGGGCGAATTATCCGGCCGGGGCAAAAACTCTAGACCTGGTCGGATTATCCGAGGAATCCTCCGCCCCATACCGCGTGACGCGCCTTAGATCCCTTTGTCGATCAAGGCAAAGGCGGATAATCCGGCCTTAACCAGAGGCGGATAATCCGCCCAAAACTTCTGTTTTGCTGCATTTGGCTTGTAGTTCCTTTGGGGGGAAATAATCCGCAACACTTAATACACAATTAAATACTCCTTGGTATTGTTATCTAACAGACAAAAATATAGGGATCATGAAATGTTCTTTCATATGGGTTTGTGGTAGTTGCTCTCTCTCTCTCTCTCTCTCTCTCTCTCTCTCTCTCTTGTTCTTCATAGATCTAGTACCATATGAGTTGCCCAACATGATTATGGTCATATATGTAAATCCTATGTGGTGGATCTGTATTCTATGATTTGATATATGAGTTTGGAATCTATCTATGTGTAATATGTATTGATAGATGCATATGATGTACCCGATTCTTAATTTCTTGTTTTGGTCCAACTTGTATGCAAGAGCGTGTATGGGGGAAAGTGTGTATTATATGGAGTAACATGGTGGTGGTGATTTAATAGTGACAACAAATTCAAGATCTACTATGGTTTTTACCTTTCTTTTGTTACCTCACTAGGGATTAAGTGAATTCATGTGCTATAATTATCTTATGACAACTTGAAATCTTGTTTGGTCAAGGTAGCATATTTGTTATTCAAACATCATGTCAAAGTACTTAAGGTTATGCTTTGTTAATTCTTAATTCTGGATTGCTTGGATTTTTTCCTTTCTAAAGGAGTATAATAAATATGTGTTGCGTCATCTCTATGTTAGAAAGTGATGCCCATATGAATGCTTATCAAACACATAGTGATGTTCCACCAATATAATATTGATGATGAATTGGTTTATGTCCACTACAACTTAAAAGAGAGCAAACAAGTGAATGCATGAACCCCGGTCCAATTTTTATCATAATAAACAACCTTCAAACACTACTACTATCATCCACCTTTGCTACAATTTAATATCTCTAAAAACACAAAAAAATACTTTCTTTCTTGCAAACACAAACATAACACAAAAAGATCTTTCATTATTGCATTTACTTTACTTGCATACTTTATTAATCTTTTACTTTATTTATTTTTATTTTTATTATTTTATATTACTAATACGAAACCTTGTGCTTGATAACCACAAGGTGGAGTTCGGAGCACAAGGCAAAAACTTTGTTTTATAGGTTTATTGAGAAGAGAAGAAAAATATACTCTTTGCCAAATCCGTGAGAGTTCGATATAAACCCTCGAGTCACCCTTGTGGGGAAAAGACGCTTGCTACAACACTCTGCACTTGGAGTCCCAACGATTTGGTTCACATAGTTGTTGCCATCAACAAGTACCCACCTATTTTTCGTGCATGCTTCAGGAGAATAAGGTGAGCCTTAGTGACGCTTGGCAGACGTTGTGTGGCCCCAACAGCTATCCAACGGAGACATACTTCCCTTAACAAGGAAGAAACTCCAGGAATACATCCTCATATCTCCATTGTGGTATGTCTATACCCGATTCTCTTTACTTATGAATTTACATTGTGATAGCCTTCATGCTTGAAGTTTTTATCTTTCTATAACCTTGTTGCATGTCTTGCTTAATATAAGTTGTTGGTGCACATAGTTTAACCTTAGCACTTATAGTTTTGTGCTTGTAAACTAGATGTTAGTTTTATTCCGTATTTACTAGATCCAAAATTATAATGGTTTTAATCGCCTATTCACCCCCTCTAGGCGACATCCTTGTCTTTCCAATTGGTATCAGCGCAAAGGTTCCCACTTTTGAGATTCACCGCCTCGAGAGTAAAGATGTCACCTAGGGGATTAGTGCACAGTGACACTTTTATATTCGATGGCAGAAATTTTGATTTGTGGAAAATTCGCATGCTTAATCATCCTGATTTTGGTCTATCCTCTAGAGGCGAGATGTCTGGTGCAAGGTAGGTTAGTGGTACCTGTTCGTGTCTGGTAATTTTACTCACAACCCTTATTGTCCTTAGAAATTAGGGATGGACAACTTTATTTGATGATACGCTCTGTTCTCCGGTGACATGAAAAGTTGTGGAGAATTATACCTATTAGCAGTACAAGGTGACAACAATCTGAAGAAGAAGGAAGCTAGGGTGATCAGTGAGATGGAAGAATAAAAAAGTAAAGATATATCGGAGAAGAAAGTTCAGGAACTGAAATGTGTGATAAAGTTAATGCAACTACAAAATAAGATGATATAGATAGCAAAAAATGGAAATGAGAGGAAGATATAAGAAAGAGCTAGGCTTTATAGTTGTAGTACTGAGTTGTGCATTTCTACATGATTTGTTGTTCTTAGAAATTGTGTGTTGTTCTTAGATATTTTGTTTGACTTTGAGTCGTATTTGTAAATGTTTAGAGGAACCGATTTAGGCTTGTTCTGGGAAGGAGATAATGACAAGAGGTAATTTGAGAAAAAACAAGCATGTTTTTGCTATTTCTCATGATCTAAGAGAAACCAAGGATGAAATCTTATGATATTATTAAGTATGAGGGGTGTTTCGCATGAAAACATAGCCGACATGTCAAGCGTGACATCCAATTTCTGGATTTGGACTTTACCTGGGCATAAAAAAACCCGGCCCGAACGGCCCGACCTGGAAATGCCTGGCGTGACATAGCCCAAAGAACACCCCTAGGCAGGCCTGGGCCTTAAAAAGGCCCGAAGAGCATCTCGGGCCGGACGTGGGCTTCAATTTTGGCCCGATATTTGGCCCGGCCCGGCCCGACTGTCACAGTCCAGCACTCCAGCAGTCTAGCCCAAGAAAGGCCAGGCGTGGGTGCCCTAATCCCCCATCTCACGCAAAGGCACGTGCACCCACGTCCTAGATTTTCCTCCCCCGAGTCCCGTGCGAGAGCAAATGGCGGCGCCCAATCTGACCTAGCGTCTGCACCTCTTATCGCGCCTTCTTGCCATCCCCTACAAGCTGCAGCCGGCCGCCGCACCTTCTCCATCGCCAGCACGCTGGTCGCCTCCGTCGGCCGCGGCCAACCTGCCGACCACACCTCCTCCATCTTGCCAGCCCCTGAAGCAACGCCGTCCACACCTCCTCCAATTTCATGAATGTATATCTTTTTCATAGAGATCTTATTGAGGCTAGTGATGGAATAAGTAGTTACATGGCTCCAATGATGCATGTTATGAGGGAGAAATTTAAGAAATATTGGTCTATTATAGTGTATTTCTATCTTATGTTGTTGTTCTTGGTCCACACATTAAGTTAAAGTTCTTAATGTATTCCTACTCCAAGCTATATGATGAGGTTGATGCCCAACGGCGCATTACTAATGTTAGAAATACATTGACCTCTTTATTTAATGAGTACGGTAGTGGCGCATCTGATAATGAAAAATTAGCATTAGTTGGTTCCTCTAGCATTTATAGACTTGGTGCCTTTGATGATTATGACCAGTATGTGGGAAGGACCAGCTCACAAGAAGAGAAATATGAATTGTACCTTTACTTAGCTGCACCTGTGAAGAAACTGAGTGAGAATGTTTATATCTTGGATTTTTGGAGTAAGTCTACAGCTAGATATCCGTAGCTAGCAAGAATGACACGTGATATCCTTGCAATTCCTGTGTCTAGTGTTGCTTACGAATCTGCTTTTAGCTTAAGTAAGAAGATTATAACCCCGAACCGTAGCTCCCTTAAACCCAATACAGTTGAGGTCTTAATGTGTTTGCAGGATTGGTACCGCTGCAAACTGTAGAAAAAATATGGTATAATTTTAACCTTGTTAGTTTTATGTTCTTATTTCTATGTTTCATTTGCTCATTTATCAACACATGCTTCTGTAGATCATAAGCAAAAAGGTGATGTGGTTATTCTTGATGAGGTAGATGAATCTTCTTCCGATGAAGAATGTAAATCACTAATTCCTATTTTCTACTTGGCAACTTGATATTCATACTATTTCTAACTTCCGGTTATACCTTGCTACTTGTAGAGAGTTAGTTTTGGAGCAAAGCGATGAGAAGAGAAGATGGTGTCATTACCAGATGCACATATTCTGTTTAATTTAGTTCTATTGGACTGTATTAATCATGGAGTGTATATTTGTGTATTTCTCAAACTTTGAACTTGTTGCTTGAATGCTTGTGGACTTGTGTTGATGCACTGCTGGTTACATGCTTCTATGTTAGTAAAATACTGTTATAATGATGATGTTTGCTGTTGAAAAGTTGTGTTGTTTGTGTTGTACTGTTGTGTATATGTTGCTGCTGTTTGTTGTCGAAATTGTTCCTGTTTTGCTGTATGCTGTCCAAAACTGCTGTTGTTGGTACTATCAATATATTGCTGTTGTTTGCTGTTGGAAATGATGTCGTTTTGCTGTTGGAAATGATGTTGTTTTGCTATTTTAACTGGTGTTGTTTTGCTGTTATGGCAAAGCGTCGGGGCGCTGGGGGGCTTCAGGCCGGGCTCGGGCCAGGTAATGCAGAAATGTGTCGGGCTCAGGCTCAGGCCAGTCAGTTAGCGTCGGGCTTTGTTCAGCCCGGCCCAAAAAATGCCCAGATATAATTTGGACTAAATGGACCAAAACTTCGGATGGTTGATCCACAATTACGAGCAATCTCCCTTAAAGTGCGATTCATATCCAATGTGGAATGATGGTTAGAGCAATAAATAAAACAAGTTTTAAAACAAGAGAAGAAATAATAAGAACAAATAAAAAGCTTCTTGTTGTGTATGTATTATATAAAAAAAAAAAGCCTCTTGTTGTGTAGTCGCCTTCGTGCAGTTTCCCTTTCCCTCTCCTCTCCACCACCTTCGGCTGCCACTTTCGCCGTCTCCACCGCCCTCCGCCCAACCAAACTGCGCGCTGTCTCTCCTCTCTCCGCCCGCCTCCCGTGACCGCCGTCCCAACCTCCATCCGCCTGTTTGATCGGGTTTCCCCTCTCCGACGCATTCCAGTACTACTCGGCTAAGCGATGGAGTGGCCGCCGCCCCCCAGGCTTCTTCTTCTGTTCCTGGTTGCATGTTCTTGGGCGCTCGGCGGCGCAGGTGTGTTTCTCTTTTCGTGGGCTTTGGATTTCTCGGAGTTGCCGGGTGTGCAGTTGGGCTCATGGCGTTTGCCATTTTGGTCGGCTCTTTTGGTTTGCTACAGCGATTGGAGGCTTCGGAGTTGAAGCTGAGAGGTTGAGCAGCAATGGAGATTCTTTTAGTCGTAGGTGAGCGCTTAGGCTCTGAGAATTTGATCCTTCTTTAGTGTTGTAGTAGCTTCTTGTTTGCAGGAAATCTGGAAATGGGACCAGTGCGACTTTGCTATCCAAGATTTGTAATTTTTGAGATTGCAAGTGGGAAATAGATGATTTTGGTCTTGTCCTATTACCATTAATGGTGAACAGATCCGCCAAGTTACCACTTTGGTAGGCACTAAACAGTGAAGTGTTGAGTTCTGAACTGAACTGTTATTGACTTACTGTATCAGTTATGCTTAAGCTTACTGAGTTTCCACCATACTATTTATTTTTCCTGAAATATAATTTGTTGCCATGCTTCGTCGCATTTTTATCCAGACAGAGACAGTTTACTGGATGCAGTTCTTCAACTGTAGCAATTTTCCAGTATTTACAAATGGTGCCTGTGTTCATTTTAGAAATCCATGGAACTGCAGTGACTAGTGACAGGGACATCAGAAATGTGTCACTAGGCTGTCAAATGCGAGCTATATTTAACTGGTTTTTCAACTTCAACTATATGATCATTGTGAATATTGACAGTAAATGAGTTGATGGCAATTGTTTTTATACTTGAATCAGCAGAAATGGCGATTATTTATCATGATAGTATATCCCAGTCCTAACTATTGCTTCTCTTGGTTTTTTAGAAGATTGCTGCAGATTGGTGGTGGAAATCAAGGTGCTCAGTTCCTTTTCTCACCTGCACTAGCTCCAACATCAGGACCAGTATCTGCTCCGTCACCCTCAGCGTTCATATCCCCACCAGAAGGCTCACCGTCGCCATTTTCACAGCCCACACCACAGAAACCCCCTTCACACCATCATCCATCGATAGTCCGTCCACATCCGTTTACGGCCAGACCGGCAACTCGGGGAGCTGAGCATGATCATTCGGTTCAAACTCCATCTGTCTATGTGCATAAACATTCCTTGACAACCTATAGTTTAGTCGCGGCAGGGATTGCTGTTTTCCTTATCATATCAGCAGCTGGTGCTTTGTACTGCCAAGCTAAAAAAGCAGGCACTGTGAAGCCTTGGGTGACAGGACTTAGCGGACAATTGCAAAAAGCCTTTGTAACAGGTATGCTTTGTTTCTGCTTTGGCATGTATGTATCTAGGAGATTGTCTTGATTTCACATCACAACTTAATCATATTTTATAGGTGTACCTACATTGAAACGGTCAGAGCTGGAAACAGCAAGCGAGGATTTCAGCAATATAATTGGTTCTACATCTAGCTGCATGATGTACAAGGGAACTTTATCAAGTGGAGTTGAAATCGCAGTTGCGTCAAGTTTGATAACATCTGCAAAGGATTGGTCCAAAGAATGTGAATCACAGTACAGGAAAAAGGTACCATTCAGTTACCTGCATCATGTATAAATGTGCATTTTTTAATTTAATTCGAATGGTTATGCTTTCAGATCACAAGTTTGTCCAAAGTAAACCACAGGAATTTTATGAACTTGCTTGGCTATTGTGAGGAAGCGCATCCTTTTACAAGAGCAATGGTATTTGAATACGCTCCAAATGGAACACTTTTTGAGTATCTACATGGTAAGTGTATGCTTATAGTGATTGAATAATTATTCCTTGCCACAAATCTGTTCTCTTCATCTCTGTACTACAGAAATCCTATGTACACTTTATGTGAAACATTTGTTAACATCGATGCAAGTCATCATCATCTAGTAATCAATAGCTTGATTGTATCAAGGTTCTGCAATTTCTTAAATCACACTATAGACCACGTCTTGTTAGTCCATGACATATGATTGCATTAACTATACGTTGTACTTATTACACAGGCGAAGAGATTGTTTGTTCCTATTACTCCCTCTGTTTCAAAATATAAGATGTTTTAGGTTTGTAAAGAAAATGAATCTAGACTTGTTTTAGTATGTAGGTTCATCCTAAAGTTGAGTGAATCTACAAACTAAAAGAAGTCTAAATTCATTTTCTTCACAAACCTAAAACATCTTATATTTTGAAACAGAGGGAGTACTTCTTAATTTTCAGTCAGTCTATCAACATTTTGACAATGTCATCCTCATTCCGTTGCAGTTAGAGAAGCTGAGAAGCTGGATTGGGTGACACGCCTCAGGATATCCATGGGGACTGCTTACTGTCTGGAGCACATGCACCAGCTGAAACCACCAGTCATTCCAAGGAGTTTCGACTCGACAACCATATACCTCAACGATGATTTTGCCGCGAAGGTCTCAGACCTTGAATTCTCAAACGACGCGAGGGGACCCAAGTCGACCAACAGCATCTCGGGTCCCTCGTCAGAGCTGGAAAACGCCGTGCATAAATACGGTATAGTGTTGCTGGAAATACTGACAGGAAGGGTCCCCTGCTCCGAGGAGGACGGGCCACTGGAACAGTGGGCGTCTCGCTACTTCAGCGGCGAAATGCGTCTTGTGGACCTGATCGACCCGAGCATTGGCTCCTTCTCCGAGGAGGCTGCATATGCGCTCTGTGAGGTCGCGAGATCCTGCATTGATCCGGACCCAAAGAGGAGACCGACGATGGCACATGTTGCAGCCCGGTTGCGGGAGATCACGGCGCTGGGTCCTGACGGAGCGACGCCCAAGGTGTCGCCTCTGTGGTGGGCCGAGCTTGAGATCACGTCTTCTGAGAGCTAGAGCTAGATGCCTCCCAAGTGTGACCGCAAGTTGTTTCTTTCGTTGGTTGCTGCTGGTCTTGTTTGTGGAATTGGTAGTCAGGTAGAAGATGGTTGAGAATGTTGTGCAGATACTGAGTGGTGCTCTATATACTTGTATAAAAAGGGTGAGTGTTGGCTAACTAACATTTCAGCCGAATGAGCTGCACATCAATATAATCTGTTAACCAAAGTTTCATGGGCCTTAGAACTGATACACAGCAATTTCAAGCGTGGAACCACAGATTTTGCTAATTGCAGCTGTGCAAGCACGGATTGAAACAGACAAGCGTATGCATTTTAAGCCAATAACAGTCTAGAACATGTATTGAAACCAACAGTACAAACTTTTGAGATTCACATTGTAGGTCCCTTCTCACATGGAGAAGAAACCCTGAAAAAATTAGGGTATGCTGCTTGGTGTGGCGAGCGCACGGTATTCTTTAGTAAAAGGCGAAAGAATAGTTCGCTATGTGCTCACCACGCAGCTGCGTGCCCTGTAACGCTGGCTGGGGGAGCCCTTTTATAGAGGCCCAGGTAAGACGACTCTCTCCGTCTAGCGGTGTGGGACTAAATAAGCTGATCGCATCTGAAACGCGAGCCTCGAGATTGGAGATCCCCTTTGCCGCAACGGTAATCCGTGTAAACGACTCCCGCAAAGGCCGCAGTATTGGTCACTCGTAAAGACTTTGCAAAAAAAAATATTGAAGGAAAAAGTCTTTGCAATTTGTACAAACTATTGAGCCAAATTTTGGGAATGGAACGGAGGTGGCGTGCTAGGCCGGAGACGGGTGGCCTGAGCTGGTGGAGAGCACGCAGTGGCCAGCGACAACCAGATCAATGATCAGAAGCGTCAAATCAAAAGGGAGTACTTACATAATATATTGTCTTCGCTGCATCATCGTGGAAAAGCATAACTCTTTTATGCACAGATCGTGCCTCCGAATACGCACCAACAGGCATTAAAAAAATGGGATGGAGATAAAAGAAGAAGAAGAGAAATCATGAGCCGGTCTGATTAATTGAAGGACAGCCTGTCTTTGTTTAGCACTCGCCGTTGCCTTTCTTGGAGCTCTTGTCATGTTGGTCAGTCGATGTATACATATGAAAATGCCTTTCACCATTTACACGCGCTATTCTTTTACATTCGTTTACAGCAAGCTCGTCATCATCATCACCATCTCCTGTACATATGTGCAGTCAGAGCTCGATCGACCCTTTTGCCAGTATACTTACAGTCAGTATGCATATGTGTGTGTGTGTACATTTGCCGTCGTCCCGTGTGCTCCTGCCCGCCTCCGCTGGGCTTCTCCTGGCTTTTTGGAAGGACAAACTCCTTTCATCACTCCGCCGGGCAAAACGGGCTCATCCCTAAGCTGAATCTACCACGACGATGATCGCAGGCGACGAGGTGGATTTTTCACTAGCTCTGGGATTGATCAGCCTTGGAGGAAGCCCTGTTGTAGAGCTCTAGCGTGTCTCCGTGCGTCGGGTCCATGCACAGGGCGGCCTCGCAGTCACGCAGCGTGCTCGTGTTGTCGCCCATGGAGTCGAAGAAGGCTGCTCGGAGGTGGAGCAGCTGGAGGTCCGGCCTGAAGGCCAGTGCTTGCGACAGCTCCCCTATCGCCTCGTCTTCCTTGTTCTCGTCCATCAGAACTGCGGAGTCACAAGAGAACATGTTACTCCAGCCAATGAAACTATTGAAACTTCTACTGTCAAATACGTAGCTCTGAAATTTTACTATCCATTACCGTCTCTAGACATTTGGTGAACCGAAAATAGATGGATAGCAATGAGTGCCCCATCTAGTAGTACTTCTCATGTTTCCAAACTTAATTAACATTTTTTCCTAAACTTCAAATAATGCAAGCCTTTTAAATGTTAAGCATTTCGTGTTGAAAGTTGGCACTACTGTAAAGCTTGTATACACGATAGAATAGTGCCAGCCCATCATAAGATCAGCGAACTCACCAGCTGCTCTATATCTGTAAGGATACGTCCTGGTCGGATCCAACAAGGTCGCCATGTTGAGATCACTTTTCGTGACATCCCGCTCAGCATACTCCGACCGTTTCTCATACGCCGATGCGCTGTTCTTAGCGATCTTTATAAGCGATGACATTTCATCAAACGCAGCCTTTTTTCTGTTCTTCAGATAATGGACCCGTGCCAGGCCCTGGTGTGCCCGTGTGTGCTTGATGCTCAGTGCTATGCTGTAACACTCAGTTGCCTCATCCAGCAAATCACAGTCCACATATATGCTCCCCATATTGTTGTATGCCTGGAGAATGTAGATCAGCTATTAGTTAGCACAAATGGTTAACAAATGTGGTGAACATGAGAAGTGATGAAGGATGATTCTTACTTGCCCCTTCCGGAGGTTGTCAGATGCACAGCTGTTGGCCTGCTCTAGAAGCTGAACAACAGAAAGCGCAGATTCGACGTCAAGGCTAGAATCTCCTAGAGCATATGCCTTAAGAAAAAAGGCTTCAAATGATCTTTGGAGTCTGATTGACTGCTCAGCCTTCTCAAGTGCTTCATTGCGATGTCCAGTGTCGTATAAAATCCATCCTTCATATACAAGTCTCTCGTGTTCATGAATTGAACTATTCCGTGCTAATCGCAAACTACGCATAGCAGCCTTTTGACAATTGAGCCTACAATGCATGTGAAAAACAAGAAAAATGTTAAGCTTATGAATTTGAAAAACTAAAGAACACATGTAGTATCAGACTATGTACAGATTTTAACGAGATAGAAGTTGCAATTCACTAAGGAGATAGGAATTGTTCTCAGCATATGAAATGAGAAACTTACGGGTACATGGCTTACCTTAACAGGAGCAGCGACTGCCGGAACCGCAGGCTGCTGTTCCCGGGTTCCCTGGCCAGCATCTGCTGCACAACAGCAAGAGAGCCGATGTCGTCCACCCCTGACCACCGATCATAGAGCTGCATCCAACAATCCGCCATGTTCCAGTGCTGCACATGCCCACGGAGTATCTCGATCAGTTGCTCCCCGTGCATTTTCCCATGGAACATCATGTAAGTCGGGTCCAACGTCAGTATCGCCCTGACGTCCTGCACGGCAGCCTCGACGTCCCTGGCGGTAAGGTAGAACCACGCACGGAGCTCAAGGATGTCAGGCACCATCCTGAAGCTGAGCACCTTGCCGATCTCTTCCAGCGCAGCCTCGAACTTGTCCTCTTCCAGCAAGGCGGCGGCACGGTACTTGTACGGGTATGTCAGCGTCGGGTCGAGCTCTGTGGCTGTGCGGATATCGGCCATCTTCTCCTTGCCGAGGCAGTACATGGAGCGTTCTTGGTACATCCACCCGGCGGGCTCGTAGTCCCCGACCACCCTGTTCATCAGCTTGTACGCCATGTACTTGTGCCCGCACTTGAACTTGGTGCGGGCTACCCCGGCGAGCGAGTACACGTGGCCCTCGGCGACGGCGTTCTCGAACCACCCCTGCGCGTCCATGAACTCGCCGCGCTCCAGCATGACGCACCCGAGCTGGTGCAGCGCCAGCTGTTTGTGCCATGGCAGCTCGGCGCATTCCCATAGCCGCTCCAGGAGCATCACCGTGGTGTTGGACCTCATGTCCTCCTCCATGGCCACGTACGAGAGGAAGTAGTAGAGTGTGAAGGACGCGTTCCCGGAGGCGTCGAGGCGCTCCCTGCCCTCCGGGCTGCAGAGCAGACGCGCGACATCGGGGTTGGAGAGCGACTTTGGGAGCTCCCGCAGGAAGGCCTGGAGGCAGGTGGCGACGAGAAGCTGCGCGGCCTCCTCGAGGCCGAGGTCGATGAGGGAGAGGGCTTCGTCGACGCCGCGCACCATGGAGGCGAGCTTGTTGTCGCAGGCGACCTTGAGGCCATCGCAGCAGAACTTGTTGGCGAAGGTGAGGAGCTCGAGCATGGTGTCCGGTGGGAAGTCGTCGAGGCGGCCGTCTCGGCTGTATGCGGCGACGGCGCGCATGCCGCGTGGCGAGATTCCGTCACGGCTGAAGTCAATGTGGTCGCGGCGCGCCTCGGCGAACCCGCCGTATAGGAGCGTGTTGAGCGGCTTGGCTAGCGCGGCGATGCAGGAACGCTCGCACGCCACCTGCTCCTTGCCGATGAGGAACCAGAGGTCATTGGTCTCCGCCTCTTCCTCTTCCTCTTCCTCCTCCTCCTCCTCCTCCTCCTCCTCCTCCTCCTCCTCCTCCGAGTCGTCATCGTCGCCGGCACCGATGGCTTTCGATGACTCGCGCGTCAATCGCGGAGGAGGAGGTGGCCGGCGGCGGCAGGGGCAGACGGTTTCGACGCCGGAGGACTCCCTGGCGAAGACCGCGGAGCGGGGGCACTCGAGGAGCGGGGTGGTCGGGCCGCAGGGATCGAGCGGCGGCGGCATCGGGTCGAACTCGTCCTCACGGCGCTCGTAGCGGAGCCAGGCGGCGAGCACGACGCGGCGGTGCGGGTCGCAGGCGTGGATGCGCGCGGCGCGGAGCGCCCGCCGCAGCAGCCGGGCGTCACCGATCCCGCGGAACAGCGCGTGCTGCTCCAGGTACACGTCGCAGAGGTCGTCGCCCTCCGCCTTGCCCGACGACGACGACATCCGCCGGTAGGATGCGGCGAGCGCGGAGACGTGGTCGACGGGGCGGAGGCACGCGTCGAGCGCCGGCTCGAGCGCCGCCGCCGACGGGAGGCCACATGGCAGGATGGAGTCGGGCGCGAACGCCCCCGACGTGGAGGGCGCGTGCGGG
The DNA here is from genome assembly GCA_030063025.1 of Avena longiglumis. Classification (NCBI taxonomy): domain Eukaryota; kingdom Viridiplantae; phylum Streptophyta; class Magnoliopsida; order Poales; family Poaceae; genus Avena; species Avena longiglumis. The sequence goes on from CP125975.1 coordinate 479,752,108, forward strand.
TAGCACGTCGACGCGGACATCAGGGAGACGCTGCGCGGCGGCGGCGGCGGGGGCGGCTTCGCCAGGCCGCCATCCCCGGAGCCAGAGGTGGACGCGGCCGAACTGAAGGGGTAGATTTGCGAGGTCTTGTAGCCCTCGATCAGCTTCAGGCTCCGTATGGACGTCAGGAAGTTGTTCGTCATAATGCGAGCCGCAGCTCTCCTCCTCCTCCCTTGGCCTGATCGCCTGGGTTATTCAGGCGCGGCGATCATTATCGGAAGGGGATTTCGGCGGAACGGCTCCGCCCTTCCGCGCGGCCGCGCCGTGCCGTGCCGTGCCTGCGGTGGGTTAATGCCGTTGGTTTGGTGGGGGCGGCGATCGGGTCGGGTGCGGAGGAGGGGAGGGGGATGAAGCGGAGGGGCGCGAGAGTCGGGTGGGTTTTCCCCGTTGGCACCGTCCGCTCGCTCGCTGCACGAACGGAATTGGACCTTGGTTTAGTGTTTAATTTTTCTCCTCTCCTCTCTCATTGGTCATGTTTTTGCTTGACTTGAAGTGTTCTCCGTGTTTTGATGAACAGTACTGTATTCAAAGGTGTATGCCGTGTGCTTAGCTGAATTCGTTTTTAGATTAATTTCTTTTTTTTTGCGGGGGTTTTTAGATTAATTTCTACCATTCATTTCACAAAGAGTTGTGCAAAATTCTCTCCGGATGACAATCGTTTCAAAATGTAAGAAGTATGCAGATTTGTTAAGGCAAAAATTGTTAACCAACATTCATTTTTGAATTACATCGATCGATTGATACACACAAGTATTTTTTTTGGATAAGGAGCACTTTGTTACTTAAAAGGTTTAAATATTATACTTGGCCTCTGCAGTTCATAGATCCAAAGAGAGAAAATAAATAAGCGGATTACATATAAAATAAGAAACTATAAAACACCTAGGATACTAAAGGAGGGTCTATCCATAGATTATGTTGTCATCCATGTTGGATAAATAAATCTCGTACGGTATCATTCAGCTGCGTACACACCTCCGTAAAAAGATCGCGATAAGCCGCAACATGTAGGAACGACCAAGACCGCGGGGTGTTGGTACATCTAAAATAACATGCAAGAGAGAACAATTTATATTATTAAAAACTTTATTATTTCTGTATAGTCATAGCGACCATATAATGACAATCACTTCAACCCAAAAAAGTAACTTATACTTCTGATCAATACCATGTATCAAATTCCTAAATATGTCGGCAATACTATATGGTGGATAAAAGCTGAAGCTGTTTGGGTAATTGGCCATATAGACCTAGCAAAGTTGCATTGGAAAAACAGGTGTTTGATGTCTTGTCATGATGACAAAATACACACATAGGATTCACATGCCAATTCCGCCTAATAAAATTATATTTAGTAAGGATAACCCCTCGACGAAGATACCAAGCAAAGATTTTGTTTTTCTAGAGGTATCTTCATCTTTCAGATCATCCCATTATCTAAAACTAGTATGACTAGCTGGATTAATGCATTGTATAAGGAACTAAGGAAGAATGAACCATTCTCGCTTAAGTTCTATTGAAATTCATCAGCCCAGCTAACGGTTGAACATTTGCTAATTGATGTAGCAACTCATAGTTGAACATTGTATAAGCATATGGACTACCCTATTAAAATGTCGGTTATGCGACCTAAAACTACAGATATTTTGTCCACGGACAAAAACGCAACACTAAGGTAAGCCACAATACTTACTTGAGGTCGGGAACTCCTCGTGCTCGTCGGATGGGCATGGCCATGGCGGCGACTTGGATAGCGGCGGCACTCCGACCTATGGTTCCTGCTGGTGGGCAGGGAGGAGGGAGGAGGTGGAGTTCATGGCTGCGGACGGGAGTCCGACCACCTCGATTTCTCGGGTCAGGGGTAGGGCCCCAGGGCCTAGCAATCCCATCACCCTCCACCTTCTTGATCTGGCGTGCTAGCATCCATGGGGGATGCAAGCCGCCATTCGCGGAGGAGGCTGCACAACCGTGGACAGGGGTCTCCGACCGCCGCGACTTTTCATTGGCCAGGGCAGGCCTCCCGGCCAAATCGATCCCTTCAGCTCCTCCACCTCAAGCACAAATTCTATATATACTATGGTTCACCTATGTGCACCAACAACTTATGCTAAGCAAGACAAGCAACAAGGTGATAAAAATATATATTACTTCAAGCACGATGGCTATCACAATGTGAAGTGCATAAGTAAAGGGCTCGGGTATAGAGATAACCGAGGCACACAGAAATGAATATGTGTCCCGAAGTTCCTTACTTTTGAGTGGAAGTACGTCTCCATTGGAGAGGTGGGCGGTACTAAGACCACAAACGCCACAAGAGGCATCATCCTATTCTCCCGAGCACCCGCCGCACAGCAAGAACCCGATCCAATATGGGACACTTCAAGGCGATCACCAAACCCGTAGAAGATTGGGGCAATCTCCACAACTTAATTGGAGGCTCCCAATAATCACCACCAAAGACACTACACCATCTAGGGTTCCAAGAATCCAAGAGTAACAAGCTTCTTGATTTCACCAACCAAATCCTCCGAGGAGAATTCAAACCGATGCACCTAATGCAATGGCAAGTCCTTCACTCCCAAATTCCACTAAAGCTACAAAATATATTGATGAATAAGAGAGGAAAAACACAAGAGGAAAACCACAAAAGTCTCCAAGATCTAGATCCCAAGATGTTCCCCTCACTTAGAGGAGAGATGGATTGGTGGGATTGTAGATCTAGATCTCCTCCCTCTTTTCCCTCAAAAGATGAAAGAATCATGGGAGGAAGACGGAGAGGACAAACTCAAGAGATAAATGGTGGGGAAAAGAGTCTAAGGGATAAAGTCGAATGGAGAAGAATGGCCACTTTTATAGGAGGGGGGAATCTGCCTATTGGGCTGCTGCGAAGATCGGTACTACCGGACCTAGCAGCGGTAGTAACCGAGAATCCAGGTACTACCGGCCTAGTACCAGCGCGAGCAGTCGGGCAAGCGAGAGAGAAAATCAAAGGGGCTGAAACAAATCAGGGCCCATCGGTAGTGCAGGGTCCAAGGGCAGTACCACCGCTTACTGGTAGTTCCGGGCCATGGAGTGGTACTACCGCTGACCCCCGGTAGTACTGGGAGGAGGTACAGGATGCTCCATAGGAGGAACCCTAGATCGTTACTGGGTTTAGATGTGACCGATACCGCCATACGGTACTACCAAGGGAGAAAATATCAAGTATTACTCACTCGAGAACCCCTCTTGATAGTACGGTTATCTATCCTAAACACAGTCTCCCAACTAACAACATGAGAGCGGTATAAGGGAAAACCTATCACTATTATACCATTGCTTTGAGCATTCCACTTGAGCTTGATGTAGACGATCTTGTCCTCCTCAAGAGATATTGTCCTCCTCAAATGGAACACATTTCTTAATTGCTCTTGCTCACGCTTGCTTGATGAATACTTGCGAATTTCTCCCCATACACCATGGGGAAACCTCTTCTTTAGATGTATCTTCATTGATCCATGAACACCGAGGATGGCAAGCTTCAAGGATGAGATCTTCTAGAGATGGCGTATCTTGAGCTTGCACATCAATTCTTCTTCTTCTACATGATTCCAATAGGCCCAAAGCTCTTGGACATTGCTTCTTGTCCTTTATTTATTCTACCTTAAAGCCAACACATGGCCCAAGCGATGTCAATGGACAATTTCTACAAGTGCAACTCAATACAAACATTAGTCTATAGAGATTGTCATTAATTACCAAAACCACACATGGGGGCACACATGCTCTTTCACTTTTGTTGTGCGGGCGAGCTAGTGGCTCAAGTGTTGGTCAGTTCCCATGGTCGTGAGGGCGGCATGGTGTGGCGAGTAGTTTGTTGTGGCGATGGTGCAGGTGTCATCTTGGCGGCGGTCATCACTATGTTGGAGGTGGAGAGATCTTGCCAAGGGGAAACACTTTCCCACCTTAGGCCGCGGCGTATGTGGACATCATCTCCTTCTTGAAGGCGTCATAGCGGTTTCTCTTGGACCTCCTTTGTGCTCCAGGCGAAAACCCAAGATCCTCGGATCAAGCGGTGGTGACGCTCTGGCGTCGTGCTCTTCTTGAAGACTCCACCTTGGATCCCATGGTGCGGTGGATTCTGAAGGGTTTCGCGGCATAGTAAATCAAATTTTTCTATGGATGCAAACAGAGGGGAAGCCAAGATCTAATCTAGGAGATGCAAACAACGAGAGAGATTGGATTAGATCTTCATACCCTTGAAGATTCGCCTTGAACGCTCGTTAACGGGCGTGATGTAGTCGTACTCGCTTCTCCTCCTCGCAATCTGATCCGATCTAGCACCACAAGTGGCGGTGCCTCCGTGAGATGCACACGTGCAGCACCTCGACGTATCCTTCCTCGGTCCAGCAAGTATGGTGGAGAGACGGATTGGATCTACAACACGACGGCGTGGTGTATATGGTGGAGAATTTCTGCAGCAGGGCTTCGCCTACAAACAGTCGGGAGGAAGAGAGGAGGGCAACAGGGCGACTAGGGTTGGAGGGGAAGGTGTGGGGGGTGGTGCGCCCCCAGCCCTCTTTATATAGAGGGGTGGGGTGCAGCCCTAGCCCCTCCCCCAAGCCCAAACCGGCGGCCCCAAAGGAGGAAGAGTGGGGGGCAAGGAAACCCCCCCTTCTAGAAGCTCTATCTAGGGTTTAAACCCTCTTTGGCCGGCTGGGCCCTATGGGGCCTTGTGCCCCTGGCCCAATGCGACCAGGGCACTCCCTCATAGGCCCATGCCCCCTCCCGAAAGGTGGGTCCACGTTGGTCCCCTTCCGGAAGGTTCTAGAAGCTTCCGGTACAATACCGATTAATCCGGAACAATTCCGAACTCCAAAAACTGCACTGCCTTATATGAATCTTATTCTCTGGACCACTCCGGAACCTCTCGTGATGTCCCGGATCCTATCCGAGACTCCGAACAAAAACTCATAAACCAATCATCCAATCTATCCTAGCGTCGAGACACGTTAAGTGTGTGACCCTGCGGGTTCGAGAATATGCAGACATGATCTTCTATCAATAATCAACAGCGGGGTCTGAAAACCCATATTGATTCCCACACATTCATCGATGATCATATCAGATGAACCACGATGCCAGTATTCAATCAATCCCATATATATATTCCCTTCGTCTTGCGATATTTTACTTGCCCGAGATTTGATCGTCGGTACCGTCATACCTAGTTCAATCTCGTTCACAGCAAGTACTTTACTCGTTCCGTAATCCGATATCACTTTGTGATTAACTCCTTAACCACATGCTTGAAAGCGGTGTTGATATCGATTACCGAGTGGGCCCGAAGTATATCTCTCCGACTTGGGAGGGACAAATCCCATCTCGATACATACAACCCAACAGATACTTTCCGATCGCCTGAGAGACACCTTTTGTAGGGATTCGTAGCATGGAAAACAAAAATTTTCTATCGCATACAAACAAACAAGCCAAGATCTATCTACTAGATTGTAGCAACGAGTCGATGGAATAACTTACCCTCGAAGATTCCAAAGCGGTTAACGAGAGCAGATTCTCGTGGGTGATGTAGTCGTACTCTTTCCGATCTCAAGATCGCGTAGACGATCCTTCTGGCGTTGCGTTCCAGAAGCGCTTCCGTAGTCGGTCACACGTTCGGTACTCGACGAAGACCTTCCTCTCCCTTGTTCTAGCAGGCAGCGGAGGTTGTAGCACTCTCCTCGCGCTTCCGGCAGCACAACGGCGTGGTACCGGAAGTAGAGGGGAGATCCCGCAGGGCTTCGCCTTAAGCCGGAGCGAGTATGGTGGAGTATGAGAGAGAGATATTAGTGGTCTAGGGTTTAGACACACCAATTAGAAGGCTCTAATCCAAGGCTAGGGCAATTAGAAGCTCTAAACCAAAGCGGCTCTAAACCGGAGTCTAGGGCTAGGATTTAGATTAGAGGATAGGAACTTGTGTGTCTAGAGGAGGAGGCCCTGCCCCTCCTCTTATAGGTGGGAGGGCGGCCAAGGGGAGGGAGTCCCTCCCCAAGTCGGCCTTGGGTGGCGCGCCGGCTTGGAGAGGAGACTCCTCCCCCAAGTCGGTTCCAACCACCTCTTGCTTGTTTCCCACAGTTTCCTGTTTTAGCCGTTTGACTTTTAAACTGGCCATTTGACTTTTCTGTTTTAGGATTCAATTTAATCCTTTATTTGGAACAGCAAGAACACTTAGTACATGATGCAATCATTCAATATGTAATGACACATTCATGTCCCCCCCCCCCCCCCCCCGGAGTGCCGGACAATCCGGAACCTTCTAGAACATTCCCGATGAAAACACCGGAATCATTCCCGAACTCCGAAACGGGACTTTCCTTATATGAATCTTATTCTCCGGACCATTCCGGATCACCTCGTGATATCCCAGATCCCATCCGAGACTCCGAACAACATTCGGTCTCTATCTCATAATACCATAACTACTCAAACAACGTCGAATCCTTAAGTGTGTCTCCCTACGGTTCGTGAATTATGCGGACATGATCGAGACACTTCTCCGAACAATAACCAATAGAGGAATCTGGAAATTCATATGGATCCCACATATTTCTACGATTACTTTGCGATCGAATGAACCACTTACATACGATACCAATTTCCCTTTCTCTCACGATAGTTTACTTATCCGAGGTTATGATCGTCGGTATCTCTGCATACCTAGTTCAACCTCGTTACCGATAAGTACTCTTTTCTCGTTCCCGTGATATGTGATCCCTTGTGATCCAGTCACATGATTGCAAGCTAATTGGATGACATTCCACCGAGAGGGCCCAGAGTATATCTATCCGTCATATGGATGGACAAATCCCACTCTTGATCCATGTGTTTCAACCAATACTTTCTGAACACTCAATACCACCTTTATAGCCACCCTGTTACGGTGTGGTGTTTGATGACATCAAAGCATCCATCCGGTAAAGGTGATATGCATGATCTCATGGTCGAAGGAATTAGGTTACTATGTATCAGAAAGCTTATAGCAAATGAACTATATTAAATGACTTGATCTTTATGCTACGCTTAACTATAGGAGTATGTCCATCACATCATTCTCCTAATGATATGACCCTGTTGTTAATAACATCTCTGTGTTCATGATTAGGAAACCATGATCATATATTAACCAACAAGCTAGTTTAACAAGAGGCTTTACTAGGGACTCTTATTTTAGTTTACAAATCACACAAGTATTAATGTTTCCGGTTAATACAATTATAGCATGGTATGTAAACTTTTATCATAAGTGTGAAGATATGATAATAACCACTTTATTATTGCCTCTTGGGCATATCTCCAACAGTCTCCCACTTGCACTAGAGTCAATAATCTAGTTTCAAACCTTTGTGTATTCAACACCTATGGCTTTCCGGTGTTGTATGTACACGATTGCTAGTGGTCAATCGATCTCGGATCTGACACTTCCAGGTCCGTGTGTAATTGCATGTCTTTGCGTCTCTACGCATCACTCATTCTCTAATGAGATGGCTTTGTATAAATTTGGTCCTTTGGTGAGACCTTTAGTTCTTTAGGGTTAAAACATGTTGATAATATTGTCGCACAATATATCTTCATAGTATTATCCTGCTGTGAACTACACCTAGTTTGATAACAAACTACTTGACACAAATGCCCTCTTTAGCTGCTATAGAAGCAGTCATATACTTATCCTTTTGTTGTAGTATCTGTCACAATGTCTTAACTTTGGAACTCATCCAAATCCATTATGGAACTTACTTTCCATTATATTGTGCCACCCTTAGTTTAGATTGAGATAAACTCAATTTGTACTTTGTGACAAAACTAGTATCAATGTAGTACTTTTACAATGAACTAATCATCTATTTGTCACTACTACAAATAATATACTCTTAGTTCTTCCAAAAGATCATAAGAATATCCTTACTATTGTCCAATGATCATCTTATGAATCATTCTGGTATATGCTCATAACATTTAGAGCATAGGACATATCTGGATTTGTACACATCACAGCATGATTGATATAAATACCTTTTGTGATTTCATACATCAAGTATCAATCTATACTTGAATCTTTGTTTCACTTACCCAGTGCCATTACACTTGAATATATCATCAATATTGAACTCATTCAATCTTTTCTGTGCAACAAGAACCTTTCTTGTAGTTTCTATATTGAACTCATTCAATATCTCATCTATGTACTTCTGGCACAACCATATTGGCGTCTATTGATGCCAATTATTTGGGTTTTGCCTAAGTCTTTCATCGAGATGAAATTCTTATCATGTGTTAATAAAAAGATACATCACTTCCAATCAACAATATGTCTCCTACATAATGTATTAGAAATATGTCTTAGCGCTCCCACTTAATTTCTTGCAAATGCAAGCATCTTCATTGTCTCTGATGAATTTAAACTCTTTTAACAATTTCATCATTGTGAAGATTCCAACTCCGCGATGCTCACTTCAACCATTGAAGTTTGCATATGCTTTTAGCATCCTTTGAATTAACAAAACCCTATGGACCGTGTCATGCACACATCCTAGGTAACAATTCTATTAGAAGAACTTGTTTTGTTTATTCTACTACCATATAACAAAATTATATGTAGTGGTTGCTACATTTATCCGTCTAGACTAAATCGCTATGAAAGATCAGATCTTGTCATAGTCAACCTTTGAACATTGTTGTGAACTCTTTCCCAACATGTCGACTATTTCATAGATGTGAAACATCCATGTCTATTTCTTTTACAGATCCAAACACAACTGTAAGGTATTACACCTTTCTCGAGGGTCCTTCAAGTTCAAAACTTGATTTCTCGTGTATGGAACTATCACGGATTTTATGGCTTCATGCCATTTTACGGAGTCAGGGTCCATCATCGCTTCTTTGCATGTAGTCGGTTCATTATTCTCAAATAATGATTCAACCCTCAAATCTTGGTATTTGATTGTTTACCCGACCTACTTGTTTCAATAGGAACTTAGATCTCCGTGACCACAACCTTTGAAGTACGCGAGCCATGAGCATTGTTTGCTAACTCCGGAACACTTTCCGGCGCTGCGCAACTTTGCACATATAGCTAAGGTTCTTTTAAGCTTATCAAAGTTCTATTGTCCTCCCACTTAACTTTTCACGAAAAATTCCTTCTATAAGAAACTTGACGTTCTAAGCAACAAACACTTTTGTCCCCGGTGTTTATGGAGGAATACTTAACAGTTTATATAAAGACAGGTTCATCCGACTTTGGTTGCAAACATCTTTCTTATGCATAGCATACCAATGTTTAAGAAAGGACAACTTGGGTTTTATCCAAACCATAACTTTATATGGTGTCATTTCAACGGATTATGATGGAGCTCTTTTCAGTGGAAAAACGGTAATCTCTAAAGCTTTTAATCTTTAAAATATAATGGCAGTTTAATGAAATTATACCTTTGATCTTACCATGTCAAACAAGGTTTAATTACATACCTCGAACGCTCCATACCCTTATGGTGTTTCGGGAAATGCAAATCCACGGAACGATTCCTTAAATCTTAGGTATTATGCTAAACTTGTAACTTAAATATTTTCCTTTATGATCTTATCATAAACTATTCATATTCTTGTTACAATGATTTTGCACTTCATCTTGAAAATCTTTGAACTTTTCAAATATTTCACACTTCATCCTTATTAAGTAAATATTCATATATTCACTCAAATTTTTGGAGAAAGCATATGAAGTTGAAATCCATCGCTCTTGACTACACATAATGGATTTTGTACAACAATATGTACAATTTCCAATAAGCTAGTCTTTCGTTCCCTTTTGGCCTATGAACGAAGTTTTAATTATCTCTAGGAAAGTTTCACAAGCGTTATTTGATCAAAATCAAAAGACTCCAAAATTCCATCCACATGGAGTTTCTTCATGTTTTCTTTCCAATATAATTTAAACGGCGATGTCACTTCCTAAGTGATCTTTCAATCAATTTGTCTTTCGACATTTTTAGCACTAGTTTTATGGATGTGATTTCTCCAACGAGATTTGTGAATCATCCATCTCTTATGGATTACGACAATTATTTGAACAACCCTTTTGTTCTCATAATACCTGATAAAACAAATCTTTGAAGGCAAGCTTTGATGTTTAACGAGCAACACAATAACCCTTTATTTGTTCTCGATGAACATCATCACATATTCTTTTGCTATTTACTTAGGCCATTGTAGTTCATGAATTGTGTTGTTTCGTATGATGATTCACACCAACAAATTCAGTATCAAATACTTGAGAACCACATTGTTTAATAAGCAAAGAATATAGCCATAACATGTATATCATCTATATACTTAAACTGAACAATTCTAGTCTTTTCTTTTCTGCCATATATTTATGAGATTCTCTTTCAGTATTTCCTTTTTTTCTGTTTGAAAGAATCTATCAACATCAATAGTGGAGTCATACATATGACACATAGTCCAAAGCGTGTATAGTTAAATACCAATGTCTTTGGACTTGCACTTTGAAGTAGATCACCATTATCAAATGTTTGGTGTTCTTCCAAATTCCTTTCTTTAGTAATCTCTTGGTGTAGTAAATATTTTACCTACATCAAATATTCACCCTTATCATGGAATTATCCATGATCAAGCTACTTTTAGCTTATAACGGTGAATCATGAGTATAATGTTGCTCTCCAAATCCTTTTGGACGATTAGGACAACAAGTGTCTCCAACCTTTTGCAAATTCTCATCAAACATGAGAACATGACTTTTGCCATATTATACTCTATCATGTTGCAACAAAAACTTTGTTTCAGATATCACAATATCTTCCACACATCATGGTTTCTGAAACAACTCTTTCAGATCCTAGATAACCTTGATATTAAGACAATCCTTTGAATATCAAGAATCATGGAGACAAACATGATACTTATTTACTAACATTGGAATTGTTACTCTTGATTTAATACCAACTATTAAACTTCATGGAGTAATCAAAACTTACTGAAAGTTTGCAATGGGACTTTTAAACTTTAGATTAACACTTCAAAACAATACGATACCAGTTCGTAAAGTAACTAACCAGAATACTATAGTTCTATCATCTCAATTATAACTGAGCGCAAGGTGGTAAACGGATGCCAATGACTACAACAATTATGCAAATTCACTTTGATTTAGTTTATGATAAATTGATTTCTAATTAATAATTAAATTAATCTAGGTGAACTCCCACTCAAAACAATATCCCTCACATTGTTTTAGTGATCACACGAACCAAATCCACCACATCAAAACCGATCATCACGAGAGTTGATATAGCTTCAATGGCGAACAATCAACATGTTCATCATATCTACTATATGACTCATGCTCTACCTTTCGGTAATCCGTGTTCCTGAGGCCATGTCTGTACATGCTAGGCTCGTCAAGATCAAACCTTAGTTTCCGCATGAGCAAATCTGGCTTGCTCACGTTGTATACACTTGTAGAATCTAACACACCCGATCATCACGTGGTGCTTCGAAACAACAAGCTTTAGCAACGGTGCTAACTAAGGGTGAACACTTTGTGACTTGAAATTCATGTGCATGAGGGATCATCTTATAATGCTACCGTCACTAAGCAATACAAGATGCATAAAGGATTAACATCACATGCAATTCATAATATGTGATATGATATGGCCTTTCTTCTTTGTGCTTCCGATCTCCATCTTCTAGCACGAACATGATCTCCATCATTACCGGCATTGCATCAAGGTCAATGACGCTGCTCCATGGTTGTCGTCCACCGGCTTCAACTATTACAACTACTTTGAATAGACACGCGGGTCTTAACAGAAATTAAAGACAACCATATGGCTCCTGCCGGTTGCCGACTTACAATAAGGAACATTGAATACATCATATATAATCACAATCATGGCCATATCACATCACTGCACACCCCTGCAAAACAAAGTTAGACGCTTCTACTTTCTTTGCATATTCTACGTGGTTTAGGGCTTTTAATAAGTGTCGTTCTAACTTACGAACAAGAACCACAACATTGATACTAGTATTGTTAATCACCCGTTGTAAATTGGATCTAAACTATGCTAGGAGAAACAGGCACCTGCAAAGCCACTTATGCAATACAAGTTGCATGTCAAGCGTGGAGCAAGTCTCATGAACGATTTCATGTAAGGTTAGCCCAGGCCGCTTCATCCCAACATACCGCAAGATGCAAAGTACACAAGAAGCAATCGATAATAAAAGCATCAACACCCACAATGACCATTGTGTTCTACTCGTGCAACAGATCTACATATAGACACGACTCTGATACCACTGTAGGGATTCGTAGCATGGAAAACAAAAATTTTCTATCGCATACAAACAAACAAGCCAAGATCTATCTACTAGATTGTAGCAACGAGTCGATGGAATAACTTACCCTCGAAGATTCCAAAGCGGTTAACGAGAGCAGATTCTCGTGGGTGATGTAGTCGTACTCTTTCCGATCTCAAGATCGCGTAGACGATCCTTCCGCTATGCTCCGTTAGCGCTTCGAGTCGATCACACGTCGGTACTCGACGAAGACCTTCCTCTCCTTATTCCAGCAGGCGGAGGTTGTAGCACTCTCAAGGCTCCTAAGCACAACGGCGTGGTACCTAAGTAGAGGGAGATCTGAGGCTTCGCCTTAAGCCGGAGCGAGTATGGTGGAGTATAAGAGAGAGCTATTAGTGGTCTAGGGTTTAGACACACCAATTAGAAGGCTCTAATCCGAAGGCTAGGGCAATTAGAAGCTCTAAACCAAAGCGGCTCTAAACCGGAGTCTAGGACTAGGATTTAGATTAGAGGATAGGAACTTGTGTGTCTAGAGGAGGAGGCCCTGCCCCTCCTTTTATAGGTGGGAGGAGCGGCCAAGTGGAGGGGAGTCCCTCCCCAAGTCGGCCTTGGTTGGCGCGCCGGCTTGGAGGGACTCCTCCCCCAAGTCGGTTCCAACCACCTCTTGCTTGTTTCCCACAGTTTCCTGTTTTAGCCGTTTGACTTTTAAACTGGCCATTTGACTTTTCTGTTTTAGGATTCAATTTAATCCTTTATTTGGAACAGCAAGAACACTTAGTTCATGATGCAATCATTCAATATGTAATGACACATTCATGTACCCTCCCCCCCCCCCCGGAGTGCCGGACAATACGGAACCTTCTAGAACATTTCTCCGCTTTGGGTTCGAGCTTGTCCGGCATCAACTTCTTGACGTAAGCTTCGCATCCCCAAACTTTAAGAAACGACAACTTAGGTTTAGCACCAAACCACAGTTCATACGGTGTCGTCTCAACGGATTTAGATGGTGCCCTATTTAAAGTGAATGCGGCGGTTTCTAATGCATAACCCCAAAATGATAACGGCAAATCAGTAAGAGACATCATCGATCGGACCATATCTAATAGGGTTTGATTCCGGCGTTCAGACACACCATTGCGCTGTGGTGTTCCGGGTGGCGTGAGTTGCGAAACGATTCCGCTTGCTTTAAGATGCGTGAGAAAATCATAACTCAAATATTCACTTCCACGATCGGATCGTAGAAACTTAATCTTTCTGTTACGATGGTTCTCCACTTCATTCTGAAATTCTTTGAACTTTTCAAACGTTTCAGATTTATGTTTCATTAAATAGATATACCCATATCTACTTAAGTCATCGGTAAAAGTGAGAAAATAGCGATATCCACCGCGTGTCGAAACACTCATCGGTCCGCATACATCGGTATGTATGATTTCCAACAAGTCCATTGATTGCTCCATTATACCGGAGAACGGGGTTTTGATCATCTTGCCCATGAGGCATGGTTCGCATGTGTCAAATGATTCAAAATCAAGAGACTCCAAAAGTCCATCAGAATGGAGTTTCTTCATGCGCTTTACACAAATATGACCTAGACGACAGTGCCACAAATAAGTAGTATTATCACTATCTACTTTGCATCTCTTAGCCTCAATGTTATGGATGTGTGTTTCATCCCTTTCGAGATTTAGAAGAAATAAACCATTCATAATAGGTGCATGACCATAAAAGATGTTACTCATATAAATAGAACAACCATTATTCTCCGATTTAAATGAATAACCGTCTTGCAATAAACAAGATCCAGAAATAATGTTCATGCTCAACGCAGGCACATAATAACATTTATTGAGGTTTAAAACTAATCCCGAAGGTAAAACTAAGGAGAGCATGCCGACGGCCATCACATCAACTCTTGATCCGTTTCCAACGCGCATCGTCACCTCATCCCTCGCAAGCCTCCGTCTTTTCCGTAGCTCCTGTTTCGAGTTACAAATATTAGCAACTGAACCGGTATCAAATACCCAGGCACTACAACGAGGGCTAGTAAGGAAAACATCAATAACATGTATATCAAATATACCTTTGATGGTGCCAGCCTTCTTGTCCGCTAAGTACTTGGACGATTGCGCTAAAGATGACCCTTGTCCTTGCAATAGAAGCACTCAGTGTCTGGCTTAGGACCAGACCTGAGCTTCTTCTCAGCAGGGGAAATGCGCTTGCCGCCGCCTTTCTTGAAGGACTTCTTTGCTCCCTTACCTTTCTTAAAGGTGGGCTTGTTGACCATCAACACATGATTATCCTTTTTGATGTCCACTTCCGCGGCCTTCAGCTTTGCGAAGAGCTCGTTGATCGTATCAGTGGAACCAATCTGATTATGAGTCACTACAAAACTTTTGTAGTTGGGAGGGAGTGATTGCAGAACCCTATCAATCTTGAGCTCCTCTGGAATCGTGCATTCCAGTTGCTCAAGGCGTTGAGTGTAGCCCGTCATCTTAATGGCGTGCTCACTAACGGAACTCCCTTCCTCCATCTTGCAGTTAAAGAACTTCTCAGAGATCTCATATCTCGTAACAGCTGAGTCTCGAAACATGGTTTTCAGCTCTTCGAGAATCTCAAAGGGCGGATAGTCTTCAAAACGATTTTGAAGTTCGGTTCCATAGCAAAACAACATGGTGCTCTTAATCACACCATAATCATCTTTGCTGACCGATAGACAACTTTCTCATCAGTAGCGATTGCTTAGGGTCACCTAATGCTTTCCCAAGGACATAGTCCTTTTGACCGCCAGAGAGAATGATTCTTAGATTGTGAAACCAATTGGTGAAGTTAGACCCATTGTTTCTAAGATTTTCCTTCTCAGCGAAAACGTTGAAGTTGAAGTTGGATTTAGCCATTTGATCTATAATATCTGCAAGTACAAATTAGACTATGTTCATGATAACTAGTTCAAGTTTTAATCAAATTACTAGATGAACTCCCACTAAATTCAACATCCCTCAAGTTGTTTAGTGAACACGATCCAAATTCACCACACCTAATTCGATCTTCACGAGAAGAAATGTGGTTTCAATGGTGGACAACGAAGTGTCAATCATATCATTCATATGACTCATGCTTAACCTTTCGGTTCATGTGTTCCGAGGCCATGTCTGTACATGCTAGGCTCGTCAAGTTAGACCCAAGTATTTCGCGTGTAAAAACTGGCTTGCACCCTGTATGTGAGCGTAGAGTCTATAGCACCCGATCATCACGTGATGCTTGGACACGACGAACTTTCGAACGGTGCATACTTGGGGAGAACAGTTTTATCTTGATCTTTAAGTGAGGAATCATCTTATAATGCTACCATCGCGATCTAAGCATAATAAGATACATAAAAGGATAAACATCACATGCATATAACTTTATGTGACATGGTATAGCCAATCTTCGCGCAATGATCTCCATCTTGTGCGTTCCGGCATGATCTCCATCACTCCACCATGATTGCCTCCACCACGAATAGTAACTACAACTATTGCTAACTACTTAACAATAAAGTGAAACTATTACATGGCGCATAAGAAGTTGACACACAGGTCATACACAATTATAAAGACAACCATATGGCTCCTGCGGGTTGTGTACTCATCGACATGCAAGTCGTGAAACATTACAAAACATGATCATCGCATACATTATACACATCACATCTTGGGCCATACCATATCACAGAAAACACTCCCTGCAAAAACAAGTTAGACGCCTCTACTTTGTTGTTGCATGTTTTACGTGGCTTATGGGAGTAGATGCTAAGAACGATTCTTACCTACGGAAAGCCACAACGGTGATATTATGGTTGCCAAACTCCGGTGTTAATCCCATGACAACTATAGTGAGAAACTGACATCCACCAGCCGCATGTGTGGAACAAGCCACACGTCAAGTGCGGAGCCGGTCTCGCGAACGACGTCGCGTAAGGTTGGCCTGGACCGCTTCAATCTCACTATCCCGCGTCATAAGAAGAACACAAACAAGAGGCTTGCAACAAAAAACATCAACGCCCGCAACAACCATGTTGCGTTCTACCCGTGAAACACATCTACGCATAGATCTAGCTCTGATACCATAGATCTAGCTCTGATAGTAAATCAAAATTTTATACGGATGCGAACAGAGGGGAAGCCAAGATCTAATATAGGAGATGCAAACAACGAGAGAGATTGGATTAGCTCTTCATACCCTTGAAGATTCGCACAGCGGAACGTTCGTCGGAACGTGGGTGATGTAGTCGTACTCGCTTCTCCTCCTCGCGATCTGATCCGATCTAGCACCACAAGTGGCGGTGCCTCCGTGAGATGCACACGTGCAACACCACGATGTCTCCTCCTTCCTCGGTCCAGCAAGTATGGTGGAGATACGGATTGGATCTACAACACGACGGCGTGGTGTATATGGTGGAGAATTTCTGCAGCAGGGCTTCGCCTACAAACAGTCGGGAGGGAGAGAGGAGGGCAGCAGGGCGGCTAGGGTTGGAGGGGAAGGTGTGGGGGGTGGTGCGCCCCCAGCCCTCTTTATATAGAGGGTGGGCGCCCAGCACCTCCCCAAGCCCAAACCGCGCCCCAAAGGAGGAAGAGTGGGGGCAAGGAAACCCCCTTCTAGAAGCTCTATCTAGGGTTTAAACCCTCTTTCGGCTGGGCCCTATGGGGCCTTGTGCCCTGGCCCAATGCGACCAGGGCACTCCCTCATAGGCCCATGCCCTCCCGGAAGGTGGGGCCACGTTGGTCCCTTCCGAAGGTTCTAGAAGCTTCCTACAATACCGATTAATCGAACAATTCAACTCCAAAAACTACACCGCCTTATATGAATCTTATTCTCCGGACCACTCCGAACCTCTCGTGATGTCCCGGATCCCATCCGAGACTCAACAAAAACTCATAAACCAATCATCCAATCTATCCTAAGGCCGAGACACGTTAAGTGTGTGACCGCGGGTTCGAGAATATGCAGACATGATCTTCTATCAATAATCAACGGGTGCTGAAACCCATATTGATTCACACATTCATCGCTGATCATATCGGATGAACCACGATGCCAGGATTCAATCAATCCCATATATATATATTCCTTCGTCGCGATATTTTACTTGCCCGAGATTTGATCGCTTGCATCATACCTAGTTCAATCTCGTTCACAGCAAGTACTTTACTCGTTCCGTAATCCGATATCACTTTGTGATTAACTCCTTAACCACATGCTTGCAAGTGGTGTTCATATCGATTTCCGAGTGGGCCCGAAGTATATATCTCCGACTTGGGAGGGACAAATCCCATCTCGATACATACAACCCAACAGATACTTTCCGATCACCTGAGAGACACCTTTATGATCACCCTCTCATAGGATGACCTTTGATGACCTCAAAGCTTTCTTCCGATACCAGGGAGTTGTATTATCTCATGGTCTAAGGAATACAATATTTGACATAAGAAAAGCTTCGCAAAGACGAACACGATGACACGATCTAATTGCTTCGCTTAGTTTGGGTCTGTCCATCACATCATTGTCCCAATGATATGATCTCATTATTAATCGACAACTCATGTCCATGGTTAGGAAACCTTAACCATCATTAATCAATGAGCTAGTCCATAGAGGCGTACTAGGGACACGGTGTTGTTCACAAACCACACAAGTATTAAAGTTTCCGCTTAATACAATTCTAGCATGGAATATAAACATTATCATGAACAAGAATTATAATAATAACATCTTTATTATTGCCTCTAGGGCATAATTCCAACAGATTCTTCGGTAGCTTCTTTGTTGTGCTTCCTCTGGCCTTGCTTACTTCTTGTGCTATACCCTTCTCTCTCTTCTCTGTTGTGGACTTCCTTATTGAGCATGTCAGCAAGAGTTCGTATTTGGTGGCGATGTCGATCCCTGGTCGCGAGGTCTACATTGATTTTTGGCTCTTGGTGGTGTGTAGTGTCTCTTGGTGTGTCGGTCCAAGCTCTAGGGTGAGCTTCGGCCTCACGACCTTGCTCGTCAAGTTTGCACTCTTCCTCTTTGATGGCTCTCCTTAGGTGTTGGGATGGTTCTTTGTCTTATGCTTTCGCGTGTAGCTCTTGCGGTTGTCCCTTTTTCTTCTGAGTCTGTGTGCAATACCGTAAGCTGGGTTCACTGTGAGCTAGATTCAGCATCATGTATCTTTCGTCGATGTTAGGGTTATTAATTTAACGTCGGACCTTTGGCCTATTATCTAAATAAATACTTATTACCCAGACATTAGACACCTCTGAGTAGTACTCAGGTGGCCATGGTTTCTTCTCTGCTCCATTGTCGCGCTTCTTCTCGCTCCTTTCTTCTTTACCAAGAGTTGCACCACAACATTGGGCGATGAATCGCGGTTTGCCATCCTAGATTACAAGTGTTCACGTTCACAATGTGTTTTAGACCATATGATGCGGCGACTCATGTTCCATCTTTTTTATGTTTGGTCCTTGTAGTTTTTTATCGGAAGCTTGAAAAATGTCAATGTGTGAAAGACGAAACAAGAGGTCACGACTATAGAGACCTTTGATGTAACTTCTAATTTTATTGCGGGTATACTTCTCACTTTTCTCAGTTTCATTTTATTTCACCTGGTGTACTCCATTAGCTTATTCAATGAACTCATATCACTGGTTAGCTACCACCAGGACCCAACCCTTCCCGCTACACCCACGCCACGCTGCACTAAGGATACCACTATTAGTGTCCTCGAGGTCCCCTCCCCACCCTCCTCCACCCCCTCCATCGCTGCCAAAGGCGTCGCCAGACAAAGACCAATCGCGTGGTGGCAGCGGGCTCCAGCTGGTTGCTGCCAAGGGTGAAAGGGCGGCGCCCGTCCTCGCTCGTACAGCCACGGTGATGTGCGTAGATGGCGGCCAGAGATGCATCGACAGCGGCAGCGATGCGACCTGGAGGGCCCCTAGTGACATGGATATACCCCACGGGTACACAACCTTGGTATACCTGGTCCAGTCCAAGGAAGGACCACGTCAAGACACGCGGCCCATGAAGACTTCGGGTGGCCCAAGCCCATGATGTTTTCGTCTCCTTGGAGGACAATTCTAGAATAGATAGAAATTTAAAAGGGAACAAACCCTAATTTGTAACCGACTCGACCTAAGCCCGGGACCTGCCTATCTATATAAAGGCCAGGAGGGTACGATGACAAGGACCTCTTCCACCATCGCATACACACCACCACGCCAGATTGCATCTGCGCACCCCTGTAATCTTCGTTTCCACCATAATCAAGAGCAGACAAGTAGGAATAGGGTTTTCCCTCCGGGGGCCTGAACCTGGGTAAATCTCGTGTCCCGTATTGCTTGTCTGTTAACCGTTCTGCGATCTCCAGCATCCCCATCTTCTCCAAAACCCAAGTCCATAACAATGGGCATTGACGAAATCAACCCTCATCCGAGCTCCTGCACCCTGTTGGTTTCCTGCGTGAGGGCAACAACGGCCTACAACACTACCACATCACTTGGGCGTCGGAGCGGGGGGACGATCATGGTAGCGGCAACCTTTCCTCCACCGGATGTGGGCAGTGAGATGTGGTGGATCTTGGGATCTCATGTCTTACAGAATAATTGGTCAGGTGTTGGGCCTAGTGGTCTTCGCATGAAGTCACCGATCTACCTATGGCCAGTCCTCCTCGATCTGGCCATCAGCGAGTTCTAGACTTATCCTTCATCAAAAAACAAGGACTAGATCATATGGAGCTCCTTGGACACCTTGATGGATAGGGGTTGTTCGTGTGCTCCCGCAACATCACCCTAACTAGCTTCATTGGGCGTATCACTAAGCTCTGTATTTTGTTGACATGTATCCACCAATATTTCCAAGGGATCAACACTTGTGGAGAATGCCATGGCGGTTATGATTGGAGGACCTAACACTGGCAAATGCGACTTGGCTTGCGAGATATATTCATGTACAGACTGAATACGAGTTCATGTGATCCTGGTGGTTCGTGACTTGTAGTACCGACCTCCGTAAGTGGGGCCGACATCACTGGATGACTTCTTTTTTAGTGGTTCTTCTCAAGTACCGAGTCGTGATTTACAGGGTGAAAACCCAAGGTGTGGTCTTTGTGGTTGTACCTAGCAGTGACCTTGTGGAAGGCGTTGTTTTAGGAACACGATCTTTTTTTAGGATAAAAAACTAAGATTTTTTATTAGACAATGACAACACTTATACATTGTTTCCTTCTTGGCGACGTCTTTTGGAGAACCTTCTTTGTAGTTCGGGTGCTGACTTTGGTGGTGGTTCTAGTGCTCCCGCTGGGGTGATTGCTCACAAATGCACTTTTTTATTTTTATTTTCTTTTTTGGCTTGTGCATCCTGAATGCCTTTAAACATCTTTATAAAAAAAATTACTGCTCTCACTTTTTTATCATACGTTAGATGGCCATGCATCCCAATAGATTGGTGGAGACCTGATCTATCCAGCCGCCGCCAACGCCTCCCCCCCCCCCGCCGCCAACACCTTCGTCTCTACCATAGATCGATTTTCCCTCCTCCGGCTTCGTTGGCGTCAGGAGGGGTGGGGAACCCGATCTATGAGTAGAGTTCTTAATAAAAGTAGTATTTATAAAAAAATAGGTTAGGGTTTTAGTAGACATCTTCTGGCATCTACGTCAATGAAGATGGCATCGTTCGAAACAAGTGATCTTCAACTCTTCGTTCTATGACGAGATCTTCTCTGTGTCAATCATGGTGTTATAAGATTAAAGTTCTATAGTCACGGTCTTTCAGATCTTGCTTTGCTTGATGGATCTTGGATTTTTTTCTCATGGTTGCCACGGGAGGATTATCCTCGCAATATTTGTCCCAGCTGCTACGTCCTCGACAATGGAGATTCATACTCTCGACTCTTCTGCGATGTCGATGAGGCTGTTCGGTTTCTTTTCCCTGGAATACTAATGGTGCACTCTTGCCGATGTTGATTGATTACTCTAATGGCTACGCATAGTGCATATAGACTTGGCATTGTGGCTTAAAAAATTATGGGAGAAACCTTGTTGATATTACATGTATATGGTTTAACATCTATGTCGTGTTAATTGGGTTTCCTTCAGACAAGTGAAAGATTGTTTCATGGAAGAAGAAAAATTTAAAGACCTTCAAGTTTTGCTTTTCTTTTAGACTATATTTTGTAATTATTAGAGACAATTCATATATCTCTATCATATATAACTCACTACTATAAGTATATCGTGGTGTTGATTGTAGCGATTTTTTTAAATAATACACTTTATTTAATTAATTTGAGTTCTGTTATATGTTTTTTGGAAATTACAGATCTAGCACTTTGTCGGCCTGGGGCAAGCCGACTGGGCCAATCGGCCAGGCCCTGGCCGACAGCAGGTGGCACCAGGCAGTCGGCTTGGTCCCACCCATGCACTCGGCTTGCTCCAGGCCGATTAGGGCAATCGGTCTGGCCCAGGCCAATTAGTTCAATCGGTGAGACCTAGGCCGACAACCTAATCGTCCTGCCTCTAACCAAATCCTGCATGATCAATGGAACTGTACTAATCGTCCGCCGATGTTTCTCGCCAATACTTCCCGCCGATTTTTCCCGCCAGTAATCCTCGCCGATTTTTCCCGCTAGTACTTCCCGCCCTTTTTTCCCACCACTACTTCCTGCCATTTTTCCCGCCTATTCGGTTTGGTGCCTCTATAAATCCGGGCAACGAGGTGTATCTTTTAAACCAGTTCATCTCTTACTCCTCTTACTCTCTCATTTCCCTCCTCTCCTCTTGCTCTCGCATTTCCCTCCACTCTCTCCACTATGACCGACGCGTTTCCCTGGCCGACAGAGATGTCCATTGGGCTTCTCCAAATAGCCAGAAGTGTTATGATAGGCTATGAACCAGCCCACTGGGAGACGTTGGTAAGGAACTATGATGCTCTCGTTATGCTTGGTAAGGAACTTCATCGGAGAGGGTGGAAACTGAAGACCCCAAATCGTGCAACAGAGCTTATCGGGATCCAGCAAGGGACAAGCTCAACTTCAAGAGTGAAGCTCGCATGATGGAGCGGGCTGATGCACCTTGGTCCTGGATAGAAGAGAGCGAAGATGAGGATGATATCTTCATGCCGCCACCCGTTGGAAGCAAGGCAAGAACTGAGTGGGACAAGAGGCAGGAGAAAAAGAAAGCGCAGGCCAAGAAGAGTCAAGCTGACATGATGGAGCAGGTTGTGGCACCTAGGGCCTGGATAGAAGAGAGCGAAGATGAGGATGATATCTTCATGCCGCCACCCGTTGGAAGCAAGGCGGGAGCTGAGTGGAACAAGAGGCAGGAGAAGAAGAAAGCACATGCCAAGAAGAGCAAGTGCGAGGGATCGTCAAAGGGAAAGGGTGAGGCATCATCGAAGGGAAAGGGAAAGGCATCATGCTAGGGATAGATAGGACTCTTATTTATGTACCGCAAGTTATGTTGAACTGTGTTGCAAGCTATGTTGAGTAGTTTGTCGAATAAAAATCGTGAAATAATAGAATGGTGTCTCATATATAGGTAGATATATGTCTCATACATAAGTAGATGTCTCATGCATAGATAGACATGTCTCATACATAGATAAATATATGTCTCATACATAGATAAATATATGTCTCATATACGGATAGATAGATACGTCTGCCGTCTCAGCGACGTCGTCTGCCGCGACGTTCAGGTGGTGGGTTAGGAGGCGTCGTCCAACCAAACATGTGGTGCGGCCGGACCTGTCGGGGAGGAATCACCGACCCGTACTCATCGTACTGAGTCTCCTGTGTGGGGTAAGGGGGAGTCTGAAAAATGTTCAGCCAACTACTCTACGTCATGAAATCCTGAGTTCTATGATCAGCGTCCTGATCAGTCCAGGCGGATCCGGACATAGACGCATCGATAGCAGTGCATAGACCGTGATTCGAATGCTCCCCGCATGAAAACGGAGTATGTAAGAACTTGACATGAACTAAGCCTCGACGCTTATCTTGTAAGACACATACCCTGTGGCTGTGGCTATGGGCGAAACCCGTAGTTTGGCATGGGAGGGTGTAACACCCTCAGAATCGACCCTATGCAAGTTTTAGCGAAATTCGCCAAACCCGCATAGAAACGATTCGAAGGTGCCCACCAGGCACTTTCGTGCGGGTGGAAAAAACAAAGTAATAACATTACACAACAGTCCTCAATGGGACCCATGTAAGATATATATACAATGACTCAAGAGTCAAGAATACAAAATATAATATACAAAGATCCAAATCACCTTGAAAATAATCGAGTCCGACTACGGACAAGATGCAAATGGGGCTAAGAGCCCCAAGAATAACCAATGGCGCCCATAACCCGCCCTGCCAAGCCGGAAGGGTAACCCCGCTAACGGCGTCGATCTCAAAACCCGCTTAAACAAAAGGTGCCGACAAAGGGCAAGGAAAAGAAGGAGCGTCGATCGAGGCCAAGACAGCGAGGCTAGAATTCGCGTCCTCGCCTACATAGGTATGGTGGATCGAGCGGCAAAGATGCACTAATCAACCTATAGAGACTCGATACAATGGCGACTATCGAGAGGGTAAGAAAGACCTATTCGGATCCAACGATACTAGCATCAAACAAACCCGTCTGGCGCTTTCCTCAAGACCAATCGAGGAAGTCAACCGAGGAACTCACAGGTTGGCAGCTTTAATTATTTAGTTATAGTTGTGGCACTTTACTAGTCGTTTAAATAATCGCCCGATAAAGTAAGCAAGTGCACTTTTAGTTAACCATTCCGTTATAGTTGAAGCACTTACTAGTCGATACAATTAGCATGAGATAACCCAAAACCCAGCGGTTGTTGGTACTTTTCTTAGCCATTCCGTGTAGTGAAGCTGATTACTAGTCATATCGGAAACAAGTTAATTTATGACAAGAACTTTAGTTATAGTTGTCTATGATCGACACGTGCTCCAAGTCGTCCATAACCGCGACATGGCTTCTCGAAAAGATTAAACCCGCAGGGTGCACCAAAGTATCCACAGCACTTGACCCTTTTGCCGATCGGTTAACATACACCCATCCAGATGTCGGGCCTAAGTCACGACGTTCCTGCACTCAAAGCAAGCACGGGGCCACCCCACTAAGTACACCCAGAACGAAGTCGGCGGTCTCGAGACGGACTTAGGGTTTATGACAATGGTCAGAACGACACAGATCCCCAATCGGGACCGCTGACATCCGAAAACATTCCGCTTCCTAACAAAGACAAAGCAAAGACTGCACAAACGTAAATAAAGCGGTAAACATGGCATAAGTACAGGATAGTAAAAACACCTCAAACTAGTTGTGGCCCCAAAGACAATACTTTGAAATCGTAATTATCAATGGGGCCCATATCTCCCCACCGTGGTTAGCGCTCGATCTCGGAACAGGTGTCAAGAACTCGGGTCCTACGGGACACAAGTGGGCGGTCGGAAACCAAATCTTACCTATCACCCACCGATGCCTCTGCTTAATTCAATTTTAGTTGTTAAACAGGAATTAAAGTGGTACATTAATTAAACCATGATCATCTCCAACGTCAACATGCGGCAATTTCTCCAACAAAGGTGGTACTCGACGACAAGCAAACACTTGAGCAAGCGACTACGACACGCGGGTCCAACTAGCTACCAAACAACAGGTAATAGGATGTGTCCAAGGCTATATATGGCTGCAAGGGATATCACTGCACGAAATCTAGAGCATCGCAACACGTATAGCAAAGATCAACAGGAGGGAAGTAAATACTAGCAAAGTAAGATAGGTAGAAAGGGGAGATGCTCACCGAAAACATTGCCGAAGGTTCCACCAAGATCGGTGAAGCTCACATCAACTCAACGGCCTTATCATGAAGAAGCAAAACACTAGAAGAAACACCGGATGCAATATTTAATACACGGCAGAAGATCGGCATGATGCATGTATGATGCATGGCATGGCAAGGGTGCGATGCAATTAGGTCATATTAAGCGGAACCGGGGTCCCGACAATTAGTTAGGCGGTTCAAGTTGTTTAAAACCCCCGCAAGTTAAATGTTGTTTTAACAAGGCAAGATAAGATACCGGTTCGCTACACAAGTTTAAATGAGGCCAATATAAGGCTAGATTTGCCCGCATATGGGCCCCATCTTTAATTATTAGGTGAATCGGCATAAGGCCCCCAAACCACATGATAAGATGCATGCATGAACAATTATTATGCGACAAGTTGTATCTCAATTATAAAATAGGGTTTGCGGGAGAGGGTTCACACATCAGAGGGGGCTCGACGATCTTGGGGTTCCGGTCGGGTCCAGGTCCGTGGTCCGTCCGGGTCGTGGTTCGACGGGTTCGACGAGGTTCGACGAAGCGTTCTCGGACTCGGTCGTTCTCGATCGGGCAGATCTTGTCGCCGGTCTCGATGTCCGGATGAAGTACTCGGCGTCTCGCGTCGCGATCTCGGCGTATCCTCGGCGTGGTCCTTGTCGGGTTCTCGGCTCGGGTCGGCCGGTGAAGAACTTGGTGTCCGGGCGAGTTCTCGACCATCGGATCCCGGGTGGTGGTACTCGGGTGTCGGGACGACGATCTTGTCGATGACCTTGGCGCCGGATCCTTGAGATCGGGTCTTGGTTCCTCTCTTTCGCTTGATGCGATGCGGGGTCTCGCCGAGGATCTTGACGACCTTGTCGACTCGAGCCGCAGCATAAACACGAGGTAACCATCACCACACATACCATCGATAGCACTAGGGCTCGCCGGAGAAAAGGGACAGGGTCACCGGGGCGGCGCTGCGGAGGTAGGCGGCGAGGGCCGACGAGGCAGCCGGGCTGACGGCGAGGTGGTTGACGGGGCGCCGCAGGCGGCGGAGCGGAGGTGGACGGGCGACGGCAGCTCAAGGCGGGCAGGAGCTCCGGCAAGGCGCCTGAGGCGGGCCGGGCTTGAGGGTCGGCGGGGCCCGGGCTTCATGAGGGGCGCTGGGAGCACGATCATGGCGGGTCTGGCGTGGGCTGCTCAGCGGGCTGGCCGCGGCGGCCAGCGGCAAGTGCAGGCGGCGCGAGGCGCAGTGTGTGGCGGAGGATCACAGGCCTGTGAGGGGGCGCGGCGGCGAGGCAGCCGCACGGCGGCGGGCTGGCGGGCGCGAGGGGAGGCTGCAGGGCGGCGGCGGGGTGCTTGGAGCGAGGTGGGCTGAGCGAGCAGGTGGGGAGGCGGACGGCGTCGCGGGGTTGCGAGGAAGGAAGCTTGGCGGCGGGGAGCCCGCCATGGCGGCGAAGCGGGCCGGCCGGCGGCCACGCCAGTGGAGGCGGTGGGCGCAGGCAGGCGGGAGGCGGGGTGAGCCGGGCGAGGAGGATGGAGGCGGCGGGCTGCTGGTGGCGGGCGAGAGGAGGAGGGATCCATGGCCACAAGGAAAGGGAGCCGGGCGGGAAGAAGGGAGAGGCGGAGCGCGTGGGGGAGAAGGTGGGAGGAAGCGGACGATGAACAGGGGCGGGGGGCACGCGGGCAGGTGGGGCCGGGTGGGTCCCAGGGCGGTTGGCGTGGAGTGGTGCGTGCGCGTGGCGTGTGCGTGGTGGGGTGTGGGGCTGGGTGAGTGTGTGGCTGGGAGAGGGAGGTGAGGAAGGAGAGAGAGGGGGTTGGGGTGATGTGGAAGATGCTGGTTGGGTGAGGGATAGGGAGAGGGTGAGGTGGCGGATGGGGAGTGGCCAGGGTGAGGTGGCTGGGGAGAGAGGGTAGAGTTTTAGGTAGAATAGGTTTTAGGTAGGGTAGGCAGGTTGGGCCGTTTTATAAACTGGGGGTGGTCGTTCGGGTCGGGACGGCCCGTTCGACTGCCCCTACTGAAAATAATTTAATACTTTATTTATTTTCTATTATCTTTTGTAACTAGTTTTTGACAAACAAAATATCCGGAACAACCGGGGTTTGGCGTTTGAACGAAGGTCGGGGCGTTTTAGAAAACGAAACGGGCTTTGCGAAAAAGGGTTTTGGCAAACAATGCATGATGATGACGATGCAATGCACAAATTCAACGCGATTTTCTAGTAGTGGTTTTGCGGGATGCCACAATTCGACACCACTAACAAGGGATCTCGCCCTCGAGATCCGCCTCATGGTACCGGAAGGGAGATCGGCGATCTGCGTCTTCTCGCTTCGTGTAGATCTTCGCGACACCACTAACAAGAGGTCGTTGTCCGTGATCGTCGAGAGAGCACTCCGGAAACAAAAAGGTCGAAGGCAGAGGTATCAGCAAATTAAGCCACCTCTAGCTTCCGTGGAAGGAGTAAAATTGCATCGATCCACCATTCAATGTACATAAGCGAATGATAAGAGTAGTGGTATGGTCGCGACTCCATCCCGCACTCAAAGCATTACCCTGTACACGAATAGACAGATTATGCAACCAACCCTCGTATTCAGACTGAAGATCTCGACAAGCGAGGTTCGGATCAAAGGAGTGATGCAGACTCTGCATCGGATCTGGCATAGAGGAAGTCGTCGCGTCAGAAAACACCGGAAGGCACAAACAAAGAACAAAGAATGGTAACACCGTCGACGGATTCATCAGGCAGCTTGAACACCGGGTGGTAGAGCACCGTTATCAAAGAAGGAAGCGGAACCCTAAAGGTACGACGGAACCCAACCACGAGAAATCCTGGACTCGAAGAGGAAGGAGAGAGCAGATTCAAAACACGTCGAGATAAGAGGGGAATAGCAGAGGGGTAAGGAGTAAAATCAGACCTAATCAGAACTATCCAACCGATTTCCAAAAATAGTTTTGACACTTCTACTTCGGCCGTTAGCTAGGTTAACCTACAGGCTGGACTTGTGGGGTATCGCAACTGCTGAGCTCTGATACCACTCAGAACACCCGAGAATCGACCCTATGCAAGTTTTAGCAAAATTCGCCAAACCCGCATAGAAACGATTCAAGGTGCTCACCAGCACTTTCGCAAGGGTGGAAAAAAAGTAATAACATTACACAACCCCTCGATGGGACCCATAACAGATATATATACAAATGACTCAAGAGTCAAGAATACAAAATATAATATACAAAGATCCAAATCACCTTGAAAATAATCGAGCGTCCGACTACGGACAAGATGCAAATGGGGCTAAGAGCCTCAAGAATAACCAATGGCGCCCATAACCCCTGTGCCAAGCGGAAGGGTAACCCCGCTAACGCGCGATCTCAAAACCGCTTAAACAAAAGGTGCCGAAAGGGCGAGGAAAAGAAGGAGCGTCAAGATCGAGGCCAAGACACGGCGAGGCTAGAATTCGCGGTCCTCGCCACATAGGTATGGTAGATCGAGCGCAAAGATGCACTAATCAACCTATAGAGACTCGATACAACTGGCGACTATCAGAGAGGGGTAAGAAAGACCTATTCGGATCCAACCTGATACTAGCATCAAACAAACCCGTCCTGGCGTTTCCCCCTCAAGACCAATCGAGGAAGTCAACCGAGGAACTCACACAGTTGGCAGCTTTAATTATTTAGTTATAGTTGTGGCACTTTACTAGTCAGGTTTAAATAATCGTCCTGATAAAGTAAGCAGTGGGCACTTTTAGTTAACCATTCCGTTATAGTTGAAGCACTTACTAGTCAGATACAATTAGCATGAGATAACCCAAAACCCAGCAGTTGTTGGTACTTTTTCTTAGCCATTCCGTTGTAGTGAAGCTGATTACTAGTCATATCGGAAACAAGTTAATTTATGACAAGAACTTTAGTTATAGTTGTCTATGATCGACATCGTGCTCCAAGTCGCCCATAACCGCGACACGGCTTCGAAAAGATTAAACCGCAGGGTGCACCAAAGTATCCACAGCACTTGACCCTTTTGCGGATCGGTTAACATACACCCATCGGTATGTCGGCGGGCCTAAGTCACGACGCTCCTGCACAAAGCAAGCACGGGGCCACCCCACTAAGTACACCCGCAACGAAGTCGGCCGGTCTCCGAGACGGACTTAGGGTTTATGACAATGGTCAGAACGATGCAGATCCCCAATCGGGACCGCCGATATCACGAAAACATTCCGCTTCCTAAACAAAGACAAGCAGTGCGACTCGCACAAACGTAAATAAAGTAAACATGGCATAAGTACAGATAGTAAAACACCTCAAACTAGTTGTGGCCCCCAAGACAATACTTTGAAATCGGTAATTATCAATGGGGCCCATATCTCCCCACCGTGGTTAGCGCCGATCTCTAACAGTGTCAAGAACTCGGGTCCTACGGGACACAAGTGGGCGGTCGGAAACCAAATCTTACCTATCACCCACCGATGCCTCTGCTTAATTCAATTTTAGTTGTTAAACAGGAATTAAAGTGGTACATTAATTAAACCATGATCATCTCCAACGTCAACATGCGGCAATTTCTCCAACAAAGGTGGTACTCGACGACAAGCAAACACTTGAGCAAGCGACTACGACACGCGGGTCCAACTAGCTACCAAACAAGAGGTAATAGGATGTGTCCAAGGCTATATATGGCTGCAAGGGATATCACGGGTACGAAATCTAGAGCATCGCAACACAGATAGCAAAGATCAACAGGAGGGAAGTAAATACTAGCAAAGTAAGATAGGTAGAAAGGGGGAGATGCTCGCCTGAAAACATTGCCGAAGGTTCCACCGAAGATCGGGGCGAAGCTCACATCAACTCAACGGCCTTATCCGCGAAGAAGCAAAACACTAGAAGAAACACCGGATGCAATATTTAATACACGGCAGAAGATCGGCATGATGCATGTATGATGCATGGCATGGCAAGGGTGCGATGCAATTAGGTCATATTAAGCGGAACCGGGGTCCCGACAATTAGTTAGGCGGTTCAAGTTGTTTAAAACCCCCACAAGTTAAATGTTGTTTTAACAAGGCAAGATAAGATACCGGTTCGCTACACAAGTTTAAATGAGGCCAATATAAGGCTAGATTTGCCCGCATATGGGCCCCATCTTTAATTATTAGGTGAATCGGCATAAGGCCCCCAAACCACATGATAAGATGCATGCATGAACAATTATTATGCGACAAGTTGTATCTCAATTATAAAATAGGGTTTGCGGGAGAGGGTTCACACATCAGAGGGGGCTCGACGATCTTGGGGTTCCGGGGTCGGGTCCAGGGTCCAGGGTCCGGTCTCGGGGTCCAGGGTTCGACGGGTTCGACGAGGTTCGACGGAAGCGTTCTCGGACTCCGGGGTCGTTCTCGGTATCGGGGCAGATCTTGTCGCTTCGGGGTCTCGATGTCCGGGATGAAGTACTCGGCGTCTCCGCGTCGGCGATCTCGGCGTATCCCTGGCGTGGTCCTTGTCGGGGTTCTCGGCTCCGGGCGCCGGGGTCGGCTTCGGGGTGAAGAACTTGGTGTCCGGGCGGAGTTCTCGGACCATCGGATCCTGGGTGGTGGTACTCGGGGTGTCGGGACGACAATCTTGTCGATGACCTTGGCGCTTCGGATCCTTGAGATCGGGATCTTCGGTTCCCTCTCTTCGCCGGTGCAGACGGGTCTCCGCCTCGAGGATCTTGACGACCTTGTCGTACTCGAGCCGCAACAGCATAAACACGAGGTAACCATCACCACACATACCATCGATAGCACTAGGGCTCGCACCGAAAAAGGGACAGGGGTCACTGGGGCGGTGCCTGCGGGAGGTAGGCAGCAGGGGCCGACGAGGCAGGGCCCGCCGGAGGCCACGACGGCGAGGTGGTTGACGAGGGCTGGCCGCACGGAGCGGCGGAGCGGAGGTGGACGGGCGACGGCCGCAAGGCGGGCAGAGGAGCTCGGGCGCACGCGAGGCGGGCCGGGCTTGCGAGGGTCGGTTGGCGCTGCCCGAGGCGGAGCTCGCAGAGGCGCTGGGAGCACGATCATGGCGGGTCTGGCGGTGGTCGCTGGCCGCCAGGGCGGCGGCGGGCAGTCCCGGGCGGGCGCAGCGACGACGGCGGCGCGCGGAGGATGCGGGCGACGCGGGCGAGGTGCCGCAGGGCGGCGGCGCCGGGGGCACGGCGACGGGCCTGGCGGGTCCGAGCGCGGCGGGAGGCTGCAGGGCGCGGCGCAGGCGGGGTGCCGCGGGAGCGAGGTGGCTGCGGGAGCGAGCAGTGGGGAGGGCGACAGGCGCGGGGTTGCAGGAAGGAAGCTTGGCGGCGGGAGCCTCGGCAAGGGCGAAGCGGCCGGCCGGGAGGCGGCCACGCGCAGTGGAGGCGGTGGACGGCGACGCGAGCGGAGGCGGGGTGAGCGCCGGGCAGGGAGGGGATGGAGGCAGGCGGCGGGTTGCTGGGTGGCCGGAGCGGCGAGGGAGGAGGGATCCGGCCATGCACAAGTGGAAGGAGCCGGGCGGGGAAGAAGGGGAGAGGGCGGCAGAGCGTGAGAAGGTGGAGGAAGCGACGATGAACAGGCGGGGGCACGGTGGGGGCCGGTGGGTCCCAGGCGGTTGGCGTGGAGTGGTGCGTCTTGGCGCGTGCGTGGGGGTGTGGGGCTGGGTGAGTGTGTGGCTGGGAGAGGGAGGTGAGGAAGGAGAGAGAGGGGGGGTTGGGGTGATGTGGAAGATGCTGGTTGGGTGAGGGATAGGAAGAGGGTGAGGTGGCGGATGGGGAGTGGCCAGGGTGAGGTGGCTGGGGAGAGAGGGTAGAGTTTTAGGTAGAATAGGTTTTAGGTAGGCAGGGTTGGGCCGCTTTATAAACCGGGGTGGTCGTCGGCCCACTGCTCGACCGCCTACTGAAAATAATTTAATACTTTATTTATTTTCTATTATCTTTTGTAACTAGTTTTTGACAAACAAAATATCCGGAACAACCGGGGTTTGGCGTTTGAACGAAGGTCGGGGCGTTTTAGAAAACGAAACGGGCTTTGCGAAAAAGGGTTTTGGCAAACAATGCATGATGATGACGATGCAATGCACAAATTCAACGCGATTTTCTAGTAGTGGTTTTGCGGGATGCCACAGAGGGTGACCCCAAGGCTCCTACTGCTGGTGCTGCCATTTAACCTCCATCGCAAAGGTGGCTGCCGCCAACAATGAAGAAGACGATGATGCCACGCCGAACCTCCACCGGTCCGGGAGGAGGTCTGGAGTCGTGGTGTGTAAGCCGTGACGGGAGACCGTCAGAGGGGCGAGGGTGCTGCTGCCGGTGCGCCGAGGGAGCTGGAGGACGCCTGTGGTGCCGGGTGGTGAGCAATGTACAAGGGCGGTGCACGTGATAACCCCGTAGATACGCCAGATCTTCTCCTCCAGCGACTCACAGTCTCTGGACTCGCCGTGAATAAGTAGGGGCCCGGACGAAAGAGAGCGTCTGTACTCAGCACTCTCCGTCTCAAGATCGACTAACATCTGTGCCTGCAAGTGACACCACAAGGTTCGCGATATATAGATGGAAAATTGTGTACTCCCTTCGTTCCTTAATATAAGGTGTATAGCTTTTTTGCACGAATATTAGCGCATAGGCTAAAATGGAAAATTTTGATACTTGTAGACGTTAATACAGGTAGGTGATCGATGTGAGGATAGAGAAAAAATAGGGAAATCTCTATATCTTATCTTTCCTAATCAAATTGACTCCTAAATTGTGTTAAAAAAATCCCACAATCCCATCATACACCTTATATTCTAGAATTTTTTACAGAAAATTATACACCTTATATCAAGGAACGGAGGGAGTAATAAATATGTGCATTAGATGAAGAACATACCGCGTGTTGTCTGCTGCCCACAGTAAACTGGCTCGGATAACTATCCCAAGTAGTCGCACCCGACATCTCCTCTGGGTGAGATTGCTGCGCGATGTGTAGTCGTGTGGCGCTCATGTAGCTATCCAAATACCTGTTGAACTCTTCCATATCAAACTCGGCGTTCGAGTCCCAGACTCGGCTGTAGCGGTGTCCCACTCTTGAACGTACACTCTAACCCTGTGTAGCCAACCCGTGACGGTCTTGCTACTCCCCTTCCTCGACAACCTAACATTTAACATGGTTAGTGTCATGTCAATAAATCATGTTAAGATGGAAGTAATATGTAAAGGAAACATACATGTGTATGAATGAAGGTATGGCGCTCTCCATAGGACGAGGATCAGCCGACTGGCGAAGACCAAACTGCCTCATTACTCTATGTAGGCTCATCTCCTCTGCCTGCATGTCGAAGATGATCTTCGATTTTGTGAGCCAATACGGCTCGTCCCTGGCGCATAGAATTGAAATCTGTACGTTCTCCCCTTCCCTCTGGAATCTAGCAGCGACAACTAAAAATATAGGTCGCCACATATGACAACTTAAAACATAGTTCGTCACATATTACAACTAAAAACATAGTTCGCGACATATTACAACTTAAAACATAGTTCGCCACATATTACAACTTAAAACATAGTTCTAGTTTCACCTGCGTCCTCTACCTCTTCGACCTCGCGCACCCCTTCCTCGCGTAAGTGCGACGCCTGTACCGAAAGTGGGACAATGAGTATCCCTGTGACCAAATACATTGCATAGAAAACACTGCCGAGTTGGGCCGCCAGCTTCTGATTCGTCCATATCATTCCAGATGCGCCTACACTGGCGTCTGCCTCTGCTTGTTCGCATTAGAGCAGGGTGTGGGATGTACTGCCTTTCACCAGGGTTGACGGTGTTGAAATTACCCATTACTCGAAATCCTGACATCTCACCCGTCCAGGTATTGACCACAGATTCTTTCAGGTAGTAGGGAGACATGAACGATATGGCGTCCAACCCTAGCTGCCGACAAGCAGTAAGCACATGAGAGCAAGGAAGGTGAAGCAACTTTGGTTTGTTGTAGGTGCACTCGCAGGTTGGCCATTGCTCATTACCAATCTTCACCTCATGCGTTCTTAGTTCATTACCACACCCAAACTTATCGGTGGCTAGCTGCACCTCAAACCTTCTTTCCTCATTACCTATGCACACGACAGTGTGTGACATAGCCTTCGCCATCTTCTTATCCATGTACCTCATAATCTTTTCACAGAAGCGTGTGTTTGGATTGTTCATGATATGCATCTGAGCACCCTGTCGTTTGGCTCTAAAATATGAAATCGTGCCATACAGAATACCTTCGACTATGGTTGTAAGTGGAAGTGCCCTGTTACCTCTGAGGACAAAGTTATATGACTCAGCTAGGTTTGTAGTCATGACACCGTACCTAGCTCCATGTGTGTCATGTAGGAAAGACCACCTCTCCAAAGGCTCGTGCTCTATCCACTGTTGGAAGTTCTTGATCGATCTGACAAGGCTTCTCCTTGTACCAGGTGGATCAAATCCAGGCAAGTCACAAATCCCTACAGGATCTTCCTCCACAGGCGCAGCTCCAGTAGCTACTTGTGCAACTACTACTGCTTGATGTGCAGCTACGGCTACGTTTAGCGCAACTTTCCTTGCCCTCACATGTTTCTGCATGAATTCATCGAGCTTTGCGCGTATGAAATCGTACTTCCATTCTTGGTTCCGCTTGCACAGTTTTTTGAATAGATTCATGAGGTTCTTGTTTCTGAACTGTGAGAAGAAATTAGCACCCAAATGGCGCATGCACCACCGGCTTTGCATGTCAAGCCAAGGTGTTTGCTCTTCCGCCCTGTGTCGGCCTGCTTTCTGACATTGAGTATACCGCATGCCTATCATGAATGATGCACACATTGGGATTGTCTTTCACAACGCTATTTTGAGTCGCTGAAGAACCATGTCCAACTTTCGGTGTTTCGCCCTCCGAAAGCAAATGCGAGTGGGACAATCTGATTATTGCCGTCTTGACCAATGGCGGTAAGGATCGACCCTTGTACTTGCAAGGAGAAAAGTACCGTCTACACATATCATCGACGACAATAAGTGAAAGCTTGGATGCATACAACAAAAGAAGAACACTGATGAAGCACCTTCACGGATGGATCCTCCGTATCACATAATATTGTATGTCGACATAGGTGCCCGGGTTTCTATCCTGCAGTGTCCAAGTTGTCGGACCACGAGTCATACGAGTCTCTAAACGAACCAAACCTCTCCTCAAGAGCCCTTTGCTTTGCCTCCAAGCCTTGCCATACGAAATGGAGTACTTAAACCGGTCTTCACTTTCTTACGTATAATCTTGTCATCGCTTTGCACTCTACTAAGTCCGTGTAAAGCAGCCGAGCTAAAAGTGTGGAGGAGAGGTTAAGATGATATTCAGGAACACTTTGTATCTCACATGTGTGCTGCATAAAGTCGCTCACCAACCAAGTTGTGTCATACGCAGGGACATAGGCATGCACCCTGCCTGGAAAATTTATATCCACGCATTCCATTGTCAAGTATTTCTTAGAGGACACCGTTGTTTTCAAAACCCTGTGTGTTGACATTGCCCAAGCAATGACTGCATCTTGCAAATGTTGCTTGTCTTGATATCTGGCACCCTGGGCAATTTTGTTGCTGTGATATTCCCACGCAGAATCATGACCATCATCAACGGTCATTCTGGTTGACATGTTTTGATTCCATGAAGCAGGAAACAACATGTCCTCTCCACCATTGCCTTCTCCAGCAGAATCCTCAGGGTCATCAGAATCACCACTCTCGCCATCCATGTAATCCTCCTCTTCCATCATGTTCTGCATGCCTCCATCTTCCTCATCCGCATCTGCCTCTCCACTATAGTCTTCTCCACCTCCAGCCTGACTGCTCTGCCCTGATTCATAACCACCGCCTCCTCCTCCTATCTGACTGCTCTGCCCCGACTCATAACCACCGCCTCCAGTACTGGACATAGAGTTCATCCCGTAACTTGAATCAGCACTATGGCGAGAAACATGTCCACCATCGCCTCCAGGCAGATCGATATCCTTCAAGACAGGAAGCACTAATGCGACAGGGTTTACATGCCTATCTTCGCAGCCTTTTAACCACTTAAACCAGTCTCTGTCAGTATCTACATGCCTCAAAGTCCAAAAAGTATTTTTCTTGACTTTGTCCACAATGCTTGCACGCTGACGGTGTACGTCTCGATGTTATATCCTAAACATCCTGTCAACCATTCCTTCAACTGACTAACACTCCAGGTTTGAGGGGCAGTGCGGTGACCCAGCATACCACTACATGATGTAGTACACTATAGTCGTTGACATAACACCAATGAAACACCGTTCACTAGTATTACATCCCTCAGAGTAGTACAACAGAAACACAGCAGCTCCAAGACATGACTATAGGTTACAACTCAACTCTTTACACAAGATCCAGAGAACACTCTAGGTTAAAGAGAGAGAAAGAAACTTCTTACAAAGAAGAATCAGAAATAAAAAACTCCAAAACTATAATACTATTAAGATTAATATCTTAACTAATGGTCTGGCATTGCTGCTATTACAATACACTACAGAAATAGGTTCTATGTCTAGAGATTCTATTCTTAACTTATCAGCAACTTCGTCTTCACTTGAGCTGATGTATATGTTGACTTTCTTGACTTCACTGAAGAGCTTTAGCTTTTGATGATGATTCCTGGAGCATGGCTTGATGTAGTCATCATCTGTACTGGCTTTAG
The DNA here is from genome assembly GCA_030063025.1 of Avena longiglumis. Lineage (NCBI taxonomy): Eukaryota > Viridiplantae > Streptophyta > Magnoliopsida > Poales > Poaceae > Avena > Avena longiglumis. Next base: position 479,789,040 of record CP125975.1, read on the forward strand.
AACCTAGAATAAGAAGATACTTTGAGTACAAGCGTACTCAGCAAGTCCACTAGAAAAGGAGTGTTTGATGCACTATAACTACAACCACAGACCATAGGTCGTAGGCAATGAAGGTTTTCGTAAACATTTCTTCAAAGGTTTCTTTTATTCTAAAAAACTATGTCTGTCAGCCTTCACAGGTTTACCAGAACCTTCATGGGGTTCCTTTCCCACTGCGTTCGCAGCTCCTTCCCGGAACAGGGAGTAACAAGTTACAGTTCTTACACTCTGCAGAGGTGCGTTACTTTACCCATGAGAGACCTTAGCCTTGTTGCACAACCAAGTCATGACCTTGTCCATACTTCCTTGGTATGGGGCCCAGTCTAAGATCCAAGCCAATCACTGCCCCCTTCGCGCCCCTGCATGCCTCCTTGGTGTACACCATGCCCACATATTGAATTACGGCAATGGTTTGTACAAACCGTTAGATGCCAGAACTATCGTGAGACGTTGAGGGTTCTCACCCATATGATGCATATCCTCTACGAATTACCAATTAATATGCACGCTACGAGTGATAACAGCCACAACCTGCGCATCCGGCTACATGCGAGAGGAAGAAGATACAGCTGACTTCTCTGTCCCATTCCAAATTTCATGGTTAACGCGTGATATATGGCACAAGAATCACTGGCGACATTGGTTGTTAAGTCCTAGATAATATGTTCCTTTACCACTGGAATTCTTATAGTAGGTTATTACCTCATGGTAAATAACCTATAATCACATTATTATGAAAATAGTGTTTTCTGTCCTTTTTCAAATGCAGGTGATGACAACACTGGATTTGCAAAATACTTTACAGAAAATAATCAAAGGACATGAGCAAGTGTGAACTTGCCTTTTGTGATTGCAAGATTATGCACTCACGGTCTTTGAGACGACATAAGATCCAATATCTGAAATCTGCATCATTGGTCCGGTAAGGACTAATGTTTAAAGAAGCAATATGCAGTTATGCATAAGTAATGCTATGCATTTTTGTAAAACTCACAAATTGAATCCCCAATACTTTGAGTGAAGTGAATTCAAGTGATTCTTTTCAGAGTTGGTTTATCTTCAAATTTTACTTTATAAGTAATGACCTTTATAAGGAACCTAAGTGTTAATAATCCAAAATATGTAAGTAAAGTATAAGATGATGTGATTATGGTGAATTGTCATGTGGTGACTATGATAAAAGTCCTTGGGATTGAGTTGTTAAGAGTTGAAGGACTTATTATAAGATTGTTATTTGAAGTGGCAAAAAAGAATAACATTTGAAGAAAAGATTTCCTTTCTAAGGTTTAAATAATCATCATTGTTAATAGAACATGATCAATGTCTTTTGGCGTTTGATTTATGTTGGAATTATACCCTAGAGGCAATAATAAAGATGTTATTATTATAATTCTTGTTCATGATAATGTTTATATTCCATGCTAGAATTGTATTAAGCGGAAACTTTAATACTTGTGTGGTTTGTGAACAACACCGTGTCCCTAGTACGCCTCTATGGACTAGCTCATTGATCAATGATGGTTAAGGTTTCCTAACCATAGACATGAGTTGTCAATTGATAATGAGATCATATCATTGGGAGAATGATATGATGGATGACTCCAAACTAAGCGAAGCAATTAGATCGTGTCATCGTGTTCGTCTTTCGAAGCTTTTCTTATGTCAAATATTGTATTCCTTAGACCATGAGATAATACAACTCCCAGTATCGGAAGAAAGCTTTGAGGTCATCAAACGTCATCCTATGAGAGGGTGATCATAAAGGTGTCTCTCGTGATCGAAAAGTATCTCATTGGGTTGTATGTATCGAGATGGGATTATCCCTCCCAAGTCGGAGAGATATACTTGGGCCCACTCGTGTCGATATCAACACCGCTTGCAAGAATGTGGTTAAGGAGTTAATCACAAAGTGATATCGGATTACGAGGCAGTAAAGTACTTGCCGTGACGAGATTGAACTAGGTATGATGCGAAGCGATCAAATCTCGCAAGTAAAATATCGCGAGATGGAGGAATATATATATGGGATTGATTGAATCACGGCATCGTGGTTCATCCGATATGATCATCGATGAATGTGTGGGAGTCAATATGGGTTACTGACCCGTTGTTGATTATTGATAGAAGATCATGTCTGCATATTCTCGAACCCGCAGGGTCACACACTTAATGTGTCTCGACGCTAGGATAGATTGGATAATTGGTTTATGAGTTTTTGTTCGGAGTCTCGGATGGGATCCGGGACATCACGAGAGGTTCCGGAGTGGTCCGGAGAATAAGATTCATATAAGGTAGTGCAATTTTTGGAGTTCGGAATTGTTCCGGGTTAATCGGTATTGTACCGGAAGCTTCTAAAACCTTCCGGAAGGGGACCAACATGGACCCACCTTCCGGGAGGGGGCATGGGCCTATGAGGGAGTGCCCTGGCCGCATTGGTCCAGGGGCACAAGGCCCCATAGGGCCCAGCCGGCCAAGAGAGGTTTAAACTCGAGATAGACCTTCTAGAAGGGGGGGTTTCCTTGCCCCCCACTCCTTATCCTTTGGGGCCGCCAGTTTGGCTTGGGGGAGGGGCTAGGGCTGCGCCCACCCCTCTATATATAGAGGGCTGGGGGCGCACCAACCCCCTACACCTTACCCTCCAACCCTAGCCGCCCTGCTGCCCTTCCTCTCTCCCTCCCGACTGTTTGTAGGCGAAGCCCTGCTGCAGAAATTCTCCACCATATACACCACGCCGTCGTGTTGTAGATCCAACCCATCTCTCCACCATACTTGCTGGACCAAGGAAGGAGGATACGTCGAGGTGCCGCACGTGTGCATCTCACGGAGGCATCGCCACTTGTGGTGCTAGATCGGATCGGATCGCGAAGATGAGAAGCGAGTACGACTACATCACCCATGTTCCGAGCGTTCACTGTGCGTAATCTTCAAGGGTATGAAGATCTAATCCAATCTCTCGTTGTTTGCATCTCCTAGATTAGATCTTGGCTTTCCCTCTTCGCATCCGTAGAAAATTTTGATTTACTATGCCGCGAAACCCTACAAGGGTATCGAGCTAGATCTATGCGTACATGTGTTTCACGAGTAACGCAACATGGTTGTTGCGGCGTTGATGTTTTCTGCAAGCCTCTTGTTTGTGTTCTTCTTATGACACGGGATAGTGAGATTGAAGCGGTCCAGGCCAACCTTACGGCGCCGTTCATGAGACCGGCTCCGCACTTGACGTGTGGCTTGTTCCACACATACGGCTGGTGGATGTCAGTTTCTCTCACTATAGTTGTCATGGGATTAACACCGGAGTTTGGCAACCATAATATCACCGTTGTGGCTTTCCGTAGGTAAGAATCATTCGTAGCATGGAAAACAAAATTTTTCTATCGCATACAAACAAACAAGCCAAGATCTATCTACTAGATTGTAGCAACGAGTCGATGGAGGAACTCACCCTCGAAGATTCCAAAGCGGTTAACGAGAGCAGATTCTCGTGGGTGATGTAGTCGTACTCTTTCCGATCTCAAGATCGTGTAGACGATCCTTCCAGCGCCACGTTAAAGGCGCTCCTTGATCGGTCACACGTTCAAGATTACGGCGAAGACCTTCCTCTCCCTTGTTCCAGCGGTGACGGAGGTTGTAGCACTCTCCTCGATTCGCAAAGACCTGGCGTGTGCAGGAAGTAGAGGGAAATCATGAGGCTTCGCCTTAAGCCAAGTAGTATGGTGGAGCTTATGAGAGAGGCTATTTAGTGGTCTAGTAATTAGACACACCAATTAGAAGGCTCTAAACCAATTAGAAGGCTCTAAACCGTTGGCTAAAGCAATTAGAAGCTCTAAACCAAACGGCTCTAAAGGAGATCTAGAGTAGAAAGTTATGTGTCTATGGGAGGAGCCCCGCCTCCTTATATGGGAGGGTCCTTGGCCGCGCCAGGGAGGAGGAGTCCCTCCCAACTCGCCTAGGGCTTGGGCGCCTGGAGGAGTCCAACTCCTCCTCAGTTGGTTCCAACTCCTCTTGCTTGTTTCCCACAGTTTCTTGTTTTGGGTTTGACTTTCAAATCGGACATTTGACTTTTCTGTTTTAGGATTCAATTTAATCCTTTATTTGGGACAGCAAGAACACTTAGTACATGATGCAATCATTCAATGAGCAATGACACATTCATGTACCCTTCCCCGAGTCTTGGGACAATCGGAACCTTCTAGAACATTCCCGATGAAAACACGGAATCATTCCCGAACTCAAACGGGACTTTCCTTATATGAATCTTATTCTCCGGACCATTCCGGATCACCTCGTGATATCCGGATCCCATCCGAGACTCGAACAACATTCGGTCTCTTTCTCATAATACCATAACTACTCAAACAACGTCGAATCCTTAAGTGTGTCTCCCTACGGTTCGTGAATTATGCGGACATGATCGAGACACTTCTCCGAACAATAACCAATAGAGGAATCTGGAAATTCATATGGCTCCACATATTTCTCGATTACTTTGCGATCGAATGAACCACTTACATACGATACCAATTTCCCTTTGTCTCACGATATGTTACTTACCCGAGGTTATGATCGTCGGTATCTCTGCATACCTAGTTCAACCTCGTTCTCGATAAGTACTCTTTTCTCGTTCCGTGATATGTTATCCCCGTGACCAAGTCACATGCTTGCAAGCTAATTGGATGACATTCCACCGAGAGGGCCTGAGTATATCTATCCGTCATGTGGATGGACAAATCCCTCTTGATCCATGTGTTTCAACCAATACTTTCGAACACTTAATGCCACCTTTATAGCCACCCGATTACGGTGTGGTGTTTGATGTCATCAAAGCATCCATCCGGTAAAGGTGATATGTATGATCTCATGGTCGAAGGAATTAGGTTACTATGTATCAGAAAGCATATAGCAATTGAACTATTGAAATGACTTGATCTTTATGCTACGCTTATCTATAGGAGTATGTCCATCACATCATTCTCCTAATGATATGATCCTGTTGTTAATAACATCTCTATGTTCATGATCGAAACCATGATCATATATTAACCAACAAGCTAGTTTAACAAGAGGCTTTACTAGGGACTCTTATTTTAGTTTACAAATCACACAAGTATTAATGTTTAGTTAATACAATTATAGCATGGTATGTAAACATTTATCATAAGTGTGAAGATATGATAATAACCACTTTATTATTGCCTCTTGGGCATATCTCCAACAGTCTCCCACTTGCACTAGAGTCAATAATCTAGTTTCAAACCTTTGTGTATTCAACACCTATGGCTTTACTGTTGTATGTACACGATTGCTAGTGGTCAACTGATCTCGGATCGACACTTCCGGTCCGTGTGTAATTGCATGTCTTTATGCGTCTCACGCATCACTCATTCTCTAATGAGATGGCTTTGTATAAATTTGGTCTTTCGGTGTGACCTTTAGCTCTTTGGGGTTAAAACATGTTGATAATATTATCGCACAATATATCTTCATAGTATTATCCCTCTGTGAACTACACCTAGTTTGATAACAAACTTCTTGACACAAATGCCCTCTTTCGCTGCTAAAATAGCAGTTATATACTTGGCCTTTTGTTGTAGTATCTGTCACAATGTCTTAACTTTGGAACTCATCCAAATCCATTATGGAACTCACATTCCATTATATTGTGCCACCCTTAGTTTAGATTGAGATAAACTTAATTTGTACTTTGTGACAAAGCTAGTATCAATGTAGTACTTTTACAATGAATTAACCATCTATTTGTCACTTCTACAAATATTATACTCTTAGTTCTTCCAAAAGATCATAAGAATATCCTTACTATTGTCCAATGATCATCTTATGAATCATTCTGGTATATGCTCACAACATTTAGAGCATAGGACATATCTGGATTTGTACATATCACAGTATGATTGATATAAATACTCTTTGTGATTTCATACATCAAGTATCAATCTATACTTGATTATTTGTTTCACTTTACCAAATGTCAATACACTTGAATATATCATCAACATTGAACTTATTCAATCCTTTCTGTGTGACAAGAACCTCTCTTGTAGTTTCTATATTGAATTCATTCAATATCTTGTCTATGTACTTCCGCACAACCATATTAGCGTCTATTGATGCCAAATATTTGGTTTTGCCTAAGTCTTTCATCGGGATGAAATTCTTAATATGTGTTAATAAAAGATACATTATTTCCAATCAACAATATGTCTTCCACATAATGTATTAGAAACATGTCTTAGCGCTCCCACTTAATTTCTTGCAAATGCAAGCATCTTCATTGTCTCTAATGAACTTTTAAACTCCTTTAACAGTTTCATCATAGTGAAGATTCCAACTCATGATGCTCACTTTAACCATTGAAGTTTGCATATGCTTTTAGCATCCTTTGATTTAACAAAACCCTATGGACCGTGTTATGCACATGTCCTAGGTAACGATTCTATTAGAAGAACTTGTTTTGTTTATTCAACTACCATATAACAAATTATATGTAGTGGTTGCTACATTAATCCGTCTAGACTAAATATCACTATGACAGATCAAATCTTGTCATAGTCAACCTTTGAACATTGTTGTGAACTCTTTCCCAACATGTCGACTATTTCATAGATGTGAAACATCCATGTCTATTTCTTTATAGATCCAGACACAACTATAAGGTCTTACACCTTTCTCGAGGGTCCTTCAAGTTCAAAACTTGATTTCTCGTGTATGGAACTATCACGGATTTTATGGCTTCAAGCCATTTGACGGAGTCAGGGCCCATCATTGCTTCTTTGCATGTAGTCGGTTCATTATTCTCAAATAATGATTCAACCCTCAAATCTTGGTATTTGATTGTTTATCCGACCTACTTGTTTCAATAGGAACTTGGATCTCCGTGACCACAACCTTTGAGGTACGTGAGCCATGAGCATTGTTGCTGCCTCCGGAACACTTTTCGGTGCTGCAACTCAAGCACATATAGCTAAGGTTCTTTAACCTTATCAAAATTCTATTGTCCTCCTACTTAACTTTTCACGAAAAATTCCTTCTCAAAGAAACTTGACGTTTTAAGTGACAAACACTTTTGTCTCGATGTTATGGAGGATTACTTAATGCTTATTCAAAATAACATACAAAGACAGTTCATCCGACTTTGGTTGCACACATCTTTCTTATGCATAGCATACCAATGTTTAAGAAAGGACAACTTGGGTTTTATCCCAAACCATAACCTTATATGGTGTCATTTCAACGGATTATGATGGAGCTCTTTTAGGTGGAAAACGGTAATCTCTAAAGCTTTTAATCTTTAAAATATAATGGCAGTTTTATAAATTATACCTTTGATCTTGCCATGTCAAACAAGGTTTAATTACACATCTCGACGCTCCATACTCTTATGGTGTTTGAAAATGCAAATCCATGTAACGATTCCTTAAATCTTAGGTATTATGCTAAACTCAGAACTCAAATATCTTCCTTTATGATCTTTATCATAAACTTTATATTCTTGTTACAATGATTTTGCACTTCATCTTGAAAGTCTTTTGAACTCTTCAAATATTTCACACTTCATCCTTATTAAGTAAATATTCATATATTCACTCAAATTTTGGAGAAAGCATATGAAGTTGAAATCCATCGCTCTTGACTACACATAATGGATTTCATACAACAATATGTACTAGTTCCAATAAGCTAGTCATTCGTTCCTTTCGCCTATGAACGAAGTTTTAATTATCTCTAGGAAAGTTTCTGGCGTCATTTGATCAAAATCAAATAGACTCCAAAATTCCATCCATATGGAGTTTCTTCATGTTTTCTTTCCAATATAATTTAACGGCGATGTCACTTCCTAAGTGATCTTTCAATCAATTTGTCTTTCGACATTTTTAGCACTAGTTTTATGGATGTGATTCCTCCAACGAGATTTGCGAATCATCCATCTTTTATGGATTACGGCAATTATTTGAACAACCCTTTGTTCTCATAATACGATAAAACAAATCTTTGAAGGCAAGCTTTGATGTTTAACGAGCAACACAATAACCCTTTATTTTGTTCTCGATGAACATCATCACATATTCTTTGCTAGTTACTTAGGCCATTGTAGTTCATGAATTGTGTTGTTTCGTATGACGATTCACACCAACAAATTCAGTATCAAATACTTAAGAACCACATTGTTTAACAAGCAAAGAATACTGCCATAACACGTATATCATCTATATACTTAAACCGAACAATTCTAGTCTTTTCTTTTACGCCATATACTTATGAGATTCTCTTTCAAAGATTTCCTTTTACATTTGAAAGAATCTATAAACATCAACAGTGGAGTCATACATATGACATATAGTCCAAAGCGTGTATAGTTAAATACCAATGTCTTTGGACTTGCACTTTAAGTAGATCACCATCATCAAATGTTTGGTGTTCTTTCAAATTCCTTTCTTTAGTAATCTCTTGGTGTAGTAAACATTTTACCTACATCAAATATTCACCCTTAACATGGAATCGCCCATGATCAAGCTACTTTTAGCTTATAACGATGAATTATGAGTATAATGTTGCTATCCAAAACCTTTTGGAGGATCGGGACAACGAGTGTCTCCAACCTTTTGCAAATTCTCATCAAATATGAGAACATGACTTTTGCCATATTATACTCTATCATGTTGCAACCAAAACTTTGTTTCAGATATCACAATATCTTCCACACATCATGGTTTGAAATAACTCTTTCAGATCCTAGATAACCTTGATATTAAGAGAATTCTTTGAATATCAAGAATCATGGACACAAACATGATACTCATATACTAACTCTTGGAATTGTCACTCTTGATTTAATACCAATTATTAAACTTCATGGAGTAACCGAACTTCTTGAAAGTTTGCAATAGGACTTTTAAACTTTATATTAACACTTCAAAACAATACGATACCAATTCAGAAAGTAAATTAACGAATTATATAGTTCTATCATCTCAATTATAACTAAGCGTCGGTGGTAAGCGGATGCCAATGACTACAACAACTATGCAAATTCACTTTGATTTAGTTTATGATAAATTGAGTTCTAATTAATAATCAAATTAATCTAGGTGAACTCCCTCAAAACAATATCCCTCACATTGTTTTAGTGATCACACGAACCAAATCCACCACATCAAAACCGATCATCACGAGAGTTGATGTAGCTTCAATGGCGAACAATCAACATGTTCATCATATCTACTATATGACTCATGCTCTACCTTTCGGTAATCCGTGTTCCTGAGGCCATGTCTGTACATGCTAGGCTCGTCAAGATCAAACCTCAGTCGCATGAGCAAATCTGGCTTGCTCACGTTGTATACACTTGCAGAATCTATCACACCCGATCATCACGTGGTGCTTCGAAACAACAAGCTTTAGCAACGGTGCTAACTGAGGGTGAACACTTTATGATTTGAAATTCATGTGCATGAGGGATCATCTTATAATGCTACCGTCGTCTACTAAGCAATACAAGATGCATAAAGGATTAACATCACATGCAATTCAATATATATGTGATATGATATGGCCTTTCTTCTTCGTGCCTCCGATCTCCATCTTCAAGCACGAACATGATCTCCATCATCACCGGCATTGCATCAAGGTCAATGACGCTTCTCCATGGTTGTCGTCCACCGGCTTCAACTATTACAACTACTTTGAATAGACACGCGGGTCTTAACATAATTTAAAGACAACCATATGGCTCTACGGTTGTCGACTTACAATAAGGAACATTGCATACATCAAATATAATCACAATCATGGCCATATCACATCATCGCACACCTGCAAAACAAAGTTAGACGCTTCTACTTTCTTTGCATATTTTACGTGGTTTGGGGCTTTCAATAAGTGTCGTTCTAACTTACGAACAAGAACCACATCATTGATACTAGCATTGTTGATCACCCGTTGTAAATTGGATCTTAACTATGCTAGGAGAAACATGCACCATAAACCCACTTATGCAATACAAGTTACATGTCAAGCGTGGAGAAAGTCTCATGAACGATGTCATGTAAGGTTAGCGGGCGCTTCATCCCAACATACCGCAAGATGCAAAGTACACAAAAAGCAATCTACAATAAAAGCATCAACGCCATAATGACCATTGTGTTCTACTCGTGCAGATCTACATATAGACACGGCTCGATACCCTTTGTAGGGGTTCGTAGCATGGAAAACAAAATTTTCTATCGCATACAAACAAACCAGCCAAGATCTATCTACTAGATTGTCGCAACGAGTCGATGGAGGAACTCACCCTCGAAGATTCCAAAGCGGTTACGAGCGATTCTCGTGGGTGATGTAGTCGTACTCTTTCCGATCTCAAGATCGTGTAGACGATCCTTCCAGTACCACGTTAAGCTCAGCTGATCGGTCACACGTTCGGTACTCGACGAAGACCTTCCTCTCCTTGTTCCAGCAAGGCGGAGGTTGTAGCACTCTCCTCGCGATTCCGGCAGCACAACGGCGTGGTACCGGAAGTAGAGGGGAAATCCCGCAGGGCTTCGCCTTAAGCCGGTGCGAGTATGGTGGAGCTTATGAGAGAGGCTATTTAGTGGTCTAGTAATTAGACACACCAATTAGAAGGCTCTAAACCAATTAGAAGGCTCTAAACCGTTGGCTAAAGCAATTAGAAGCTCTAAACCAAAACGGCTCTAAACCGGAGATCTAGAGTAGAAAGTTATGTGTCTATGGGAGGAGCACCGCCTCCTTATATGGGAGGGGTCCTTGGCGCAGGAGGGAGGAGTCCCTCCCCAACTCGGCCTAGGGCTTGGCGCGCCACCGAGGAGTCCAACTCCTCCTCCAAGTTGGTTCCAACTCCTCTTGCTTGTTTCCCACGCTTGTTTTGGTTTGACTTTCAAACCGGACATTTGACTTTTCTGTTTTAGGATTCAATTTAATCCTTTATTTGGGACAGCAAGAACACTTAGTACATGATGCAATCATTCAATGAGCAATGACACATTCATGTACCCTTCCCCGGAGTCTTGGACAATCCGAACCTTCTAGAACATTCCCGATGAAAACAGGAATCATTCCCGAACTCAAACGGGACTTTCCTTATATGAATCTTATTCTCCGGACCATTCCGGATCACCTCGTGATATCCGGATCCCATCCGAGACTCAACAACATTGGTCTCTTTCTCATAATACCATAACTACTCAAACAATGTCGAATCCTTAAGTGTGTCTCCCTACGGTTCGTGAATTATGCGGACATGATCGAGACACTTCTCCGAACAATAACCAATAGAGGAATCTGGAAATTCATATGGCTCCCACATATTTCTACGATTACTTTGCGATCGAATGAACCACTTACATACGATACCAATTTCCCTTTGTCTCACGATATGTTACTTACCCGAGGTTATGATCGTCGGTATCTCTGCATACCTAGTTCAACCTCGTTACTGATAAGTACTCTTTTCTCGTTCCCGTGATATGTTATCCCCTGTGACCAAGTCACATGCTTGCAAGCTAATTGGATGACATTCCACCGAGAGGGCCCAGAGTATATCTATCCGTCATGTGGATGGACAAATCCCACTCTTGATCCATGTGTTTCAACCAATACTTTCCGAACACTTAATGCCACCTTTATAGCCACCCAGTTACGGTGTGGTGTTTGATGTCATCAAAGCATCCATCCGGTAAAGGTGATATGTATGATCTCATGGTCGAAGGAATTAGGTTACTATGTATCAGAAAGCATATAGCAATTGAACTATTGAAATGACTTGATCTTTATGCTACGCTTATCTATAGGAGTATGTCCATCACATCATTCTCCTAATGATATGATACTGTTGTTAATAACATCTCTATGTTCATGATCAGGAAACCATGATCATATATTAACCAACAAGCTAGTTTAACAAGAGGCTTTACTAGGGACTCTTATTTTAGTTTACAAATCACACAAGTATTAATGTTTCCGGTTAATACAATTATAGCATGGTATGTAAACATTTATCATAAGTGTGAAGATATGATAATAACCACTTTATTATTGCCTCTTGGGCATATCTCCAACAGTTTTCCTTACTAGCCCTCGTTGTAGTGCCTGGGTATTTGATACCGGTTCAGTTGCTAATATTTGTAACTCGAAACAGGAGCTACGGAATAGACGGCGGCTTGCGAGGGATGAGGTGACGATGCGTGTTGGCAACAGATCAAGAGTTGATGTGATGGCCGTCGGCACGCTCTCCTTAGTTTTACCTTCGGGATTAGTTTTAAACCTTAATAAGTGTTATTATGTGCCTGCGTTGAGCATGAACATTATTTCTGGATCTTGTTTATTGCAAGACGGTTATTCATTTAAATCGGAGAATAATGGTTGTTCTATTTATATGAGTAACATCTTTTATGGTCATGCACCTATTGTGAATGGTTTATTTCTTCTAAATCTCGAAAGGGATGAAACACACATCCATAACATTGAGGCTAAGAGATGCAAAGTAGATAGTGATAATACTACTTATTTGTGGCTCGCTTGTCGTCTAGGTCATATTGGTGTAAAGCGCATGAAGAAACTCCATTCGATGGACTTTTGGATTCTCTTGATTTTGAATCATTTGACACACGAACCATGCCTCATGGGCAAGATGATCAAAACCCGTTCTCGGTATGATGGAGCGAGCAATGACTTGTTGGAAATCATACATACCGATGTATGCGGACCGATGAGTGTTTCGACGCTGCGGTGGATATCGCTATTTTCTCACTTTTACCGATGACTTAAGTAGATATGGGTATATCTATTTAATGAAACATAAATCAAACGTTTGAAAAGTTCAAGAATTTGAATGAAGTGGAGAACCATCGTAATGTAAAGATTAAGTTTCTACGATCCGATCGTGGAGGTGAATATTTGAGTTATGATTTTCTCGCATCTTAAAGCAAGCGGAATTGTTTCGCAACTCACGCACCCGTCTTTAACACCACGCAGCAATGGTGTGTAACGCCAGAATCGAACCTTATTAGATATGGTCCGATCGATGATGTCTCTTACTGATTTGCCGTTATCATTTTGGGGTTATGCATTAGAAACCGCTGCATTCACTTTAAATAGGGCACCATCTAAATCCGTTGAGACGACACCGTATGAACTATGGTTTGGTGCTAAACCTAAGTTGTCGTTTCTTAAAGTTTGGGGATGCAAAGCTTACGTCAAGAAGTTGATGCCGGACAAGCTCGAACCCAAAGCGGAGAAATGCGTCTTCATAGGATACCCTAAGGAAACTATTGGGTATACCTTCTATCACAGAACCGAAGGCAAAGTGTTTGTCGCAAAGAACGGTTCCTTTCTTGAGAAGGAGTTTCTCTCGAAAGAAGTGAGTGGGAGGAAAGTAGAGCTAGACGAGGTTGTTGAACCTTCTCTTGAATTGGAGTAGCGCAAGACCTGAAATTGTTCCAAAGGCTGCACCAACGATAGAGGAAGCTAATGACAAGGATCATGAAGCTTCGGACGATGCTGCTACTGAACGTCGCAGGTCGATAAGGTTCAAGATGGCAACGGGGCCGGGTATGGCCGGGTATGGCTCCACCATACCCGCCCCGATCCCCGCGAATCCCCATACCCGTGAATCCCCATGAAGCTATCGGGGCAATGACCCCATCCCATGAAGGACGGGTACCCGATCCCCGTCGGGGTCTCCATGGGAACCTTGCCACCCACGTCGAGGCGGACAGATGCAGGAGGAAGCCGACGAGATGACACGGTAGGATGCTAGGAATGAGGTGGCGACGAGATGATGGAGGTGGGCGAATGTAGAGAACGCCACCATCGAACTGAATCTAATGCAGGTGAGCAGATGAAGGGGTACGTCGGTCGTGAGCTCCTCCCTGCACTTGCAGCCAGCGACGAGCTCCTCCTGGCGGTTGGGGCACTGGCGGCTGGGGCGGACTAGCGACGAGGGGAACAAACGGACGAGGGGAGCGAATAAACGAACTAGGCTACTGGGCTTAGGGATTTTTATCTACATGCATTGTTTTATTAGACTAACAGGTGGGTCTCGAGTATCCATGGAGTCCCCGTGGAGGGAATTTGCTCCCCATCCCCGCCCCGCCAGCTTATCGGGTACCCGCCCGGTCATCCCCGTGGAGGTGATTTTCCCCCCATCCCCGCTTCTTATCGGGTATTTCCCCGCGGGTACCCGTCCCCACGGGTAAAACTGCCATCTTGAGATAAGGTCGCGTGCCCCTCCTGAGTGGTACGGCAACCCTGTCTTAACTGTCTTGTTAGTAGATGACAGTGAGCCTTCGAACTATGAGGAAGCGATGATGAGCCCAGACTCTGAGAAATGGCTAGAGGCCATGAAATCCGAATTGGGATCCATGAGCGAAAACCAAGTATGGACTTTGGTGGACCCTCCTAGCGACCGAAAGGCCGTTGAGTGCAAATGGATCTTCAAGAAGAAAACGGACGCGGATGGTAATGTTACCGTCTATAAATCACGGCTTGTCGCGAAAGGTTTTCGACAAGTTCAAGGTGTTGACTACGATGAGACTTTCTCTCCCGTAGCGATGTTTAAGTCCATTCGGATTTTATTAGCAATTGCTGCGTTTCATGATTATGAAATATGGCAGATGGATGTCAAGACTGCTTTCCTCAATGGCAACATTGATGAAGAGTTGTATATGATGCAACCCGAAGGTTTTGTCGATCCTAAGGATGCTGATAAAGTATGCAAACTTCAGCGTTCCATTTATGGACTGAAGCAAGCATCTCGGAGTTGGAACCTACGTTTTGATCAAGTGATCAAGAGCTTTGGATTTGTTCCAAATTTCTACGAAGCTTGTATCTACAAGAAAGTGAGTGGGAGCTCGGTGACATTTTTAGTACTATATGTGGATGACATATTGATTATTGGAAATGACATTGATATGCTTAACGATGTGAAGAGTTATTTGAATAAATGTTTTTCAATGAAAGACCTAGGAGAAGCTGCTTATATATTAGGCATCAAAATCTATAGAGATAGACAAAGACGCCAAATAGCTTTAAGCCAAAGTACATACCTAGACAAAGTTCTGAAAAGGTTCAGAATGGATAAGGCAAAGAAAGGTTCAGTGCCTATGTTGTCAGGTAAGATATTGAGCAAGGCTCAGTGTCCAGCTACGGTAAATGATAGGGAAGCTATGAGCAAAGTGCCTTATGCCTCGGCCATAGGTTCTATCATGTATGCCATGCTATGTACTAGACCGGATGTGTCCAATGCTCTTAGTTTGACGAGCAGGTATCAAAGTGATCCAGGAGTGGAACACTGGACAGCCGTGAAGAACATCCTAAAGTACCTAAATAGGACTAAAGAAATGTTCTTAGTCTATGGGGGTGATGAACACTGTCGTAAAGGTTACGCCGATGCTAGTTTCGACAAGGATGATTCCAAATCTCGCATGGATACGTTTATATTTTGAATGGAGGAGCTGTGAGTGGAGAAGCTGCAAGCAAAGCGTGATCGCGGGATCTATGAGAAGCGGAATACATGGGCTGTGCAGGCGTCAAGTGAAGGAGTTTGGATCGAAACTTCATCATCGAGCTTGGCGTGGTTCCAAGTGCATTGGACCCTGGAGATATTGTGTGACAACACCGGCGCCATAGCACTCGCTAAGGAACCAAGATATCATCCAAAGACCAAGCATATCAATCATAAGTTTCATATAATCCGAGATTATATAGCAGATGGAGATCTGAAGATTAGCAAAGTACATACAGATCTGAATGTCGCAGATCCGTTGACTAAACCTCTTCCGCGTGCAAAACATGATCAGCACCTCAGTGCCATGGGTGTGAGATTGTTGCCAAATGTAAACTAGATTATTACCTCTAGTGCAAGTGGGAGACTGTTGGAATTATACCCTAGAGGCAATAATAAAGATGTTATTATTATAATTCTTGTTCATGATAATGTTTATATTCCATGCTAGAATTGTATTAAGCGGAAACTTTAATACTTGTGTGGTTTGTGAACAACACCGTGTCCCTAGTACGCCTCTATGGACTAGCTCATTGATCAATGATGGTTAAGGTTTCCTAACCATAGACATGAGTTGTCAATTGATAAAGAGATCATATCATTGGGAGAATGATATGATGTACAGACCCAAACTAAGCGAAGCAATTAGATCGTGTCATCGTGTTCGTCTTTGCGAAGCCTTTCTTATGTCAAATATTGTATTCCTTAGACCATGAGATAATACAACTCCCTGGTATCGGAAGAAATCTTTGAGGTCATCAAACGTCATCCTATGAGAGGGTGATCATAAAGGTGTCTCTCATGTGATCGGAAAGTATCTGTTGGGTTGTATGTATCGAGATGGGATTTGTCCCTCCCAAGTCGGAGAGATATACTTCGGGCCCACTCGATAATCGATATCAACACCGCTTGCAAGCATGTGGTTAAGGATTTAATCACAAAGTGATATCGGATTACGGAACGAGTAAAGTACTTGTTGTGAACGAGATTGAACTAGGTATGATGCATGCGACGATCAAATCTCGGGCAAGTAAAATATCGCGAGACGAAGGGAATATATATATGGGATTGATTGAATCCTGGCATCGTGGTTCATCCGATATGATCATCGATGAATGTGTGGAGTCAATATGGGTTACGGACCACTGTTGATTATTGATAGAAGATCATGTCGCATATTCTTGAACCCAGGTCACACACTTAACATGTCTCGACGCTAGGATAGATTGGATAATTGGTTTATGAGTTTTTGTTCGGAGTCTCGGATGGGATCCGGGACATCACGAGAGGTTCCGGAATGGTCCGGAGAATAAGATTCATATAAGGCAGTGCAGTTTTTGGAGTTCGGAATTGTTCTGGGTTAATCGGTATTGTACCGGAAGCTTCTAGAACCTTCCGGAAGGGGACCAACATGGCCCCACCTTCTGGTAGGGGGCATGGGCCTATGAGAGAGTGCCCTGGCCGCATTGGGCCAGGGGCACAAGGCCCCATAGGGCCCAGCCGGCCAAGAGAGGTTTAAAATCGAGATAGACCTTCTAGAAGGGGGGGGGTTTCCTTGCCCCCCACTCCTTATCCATTGGGGCCGCCAGTTTGGCTTGGGGGAGGGGCTAGGGATGCGCCCACCCCTCTATATATATAGGGCTGGGGGCGCACCAACCCCCTACACCTTCCCCTCCAACCCTAGCCGCCCTGCTGCCCTTCCTCTCTCCCTCCCGACTGTTTGTAGGAGAAGCCCTGCTGCAGAAATTCTCCACCATATACACCACGCCGTCGTGTTGTAGATCTAACCCATCTCTCCACCATAATTGCTGGACCAAGGAAGGTGGATACGTCGAGGTGCCGCACGTGTGCATATCACGGAGGCATCGCCACTTGTGGTGCTAGATCGGATCGGATCGCGAGGAGGAGAAGCGAGTACGACTACATCACCCACGTTTAACGAACGTTCATTGTCGAATCTTCAAGGGTATGAAGATCTAATCCAATCTCTCTCGTTGTTTGCATCTCCTAGATTAGATCTTGGCTTTCCCTCTGTTCGCATCCGTAGAAAATTTTGATTTACTATGCCGCGAAACCCTTTAATTTATTAGTTTGGACTTGAGATGCTTTATGTCTTAAGTTAAACGGACCAAAGTTAATTATAAAAACATAAGTGATTTATTAGACCTGATGTTTATAAGGTTTGAGACTAAAGTTAACTTTAAAAGGTTAAGTAAACTTAAGATGTAATATATTTTAATTATTCCCAAGTTTTAGATTTATGATAGGTATAACTAAGGTGTGGAATTATTCACTTTATATTTTAAGTGAATGATTTAGATTAAATTTGTTTTTCTTATTAAGAAGATAATTTGTATTTATTTAATGAGATCATAATTAGATGGCCTTAGTAGTTTGTTAGAATTTAAAGTTATGTTAATAGTGGTTAAGATATAATGATTATTCACCATATTATATAAATGGGTGATACCCAATGTTTATTTAAAAGGATTTTTAATAAGATTTTTAAAAGAATGTTTTAAAGTTAAAAGTTATACTTAAGTTTGATTATGAATTTAAGTTATGGGTTTGGAATTAGTACTAAGACACCAATTGCTCAAGGTTTTATAAGAATTGTGATTATTTCTTACTTAAGAATTGTTTTTAAAGAATTCACAAAATATGTATTAGGTAAGGATATATTATTCAAAATGTTAAAGACTTTCCTAATAATATATTTAATATTTTTCTAGTGTAATATCTTTATTCAAGACCTTAAAAATGAATTTTATTTATTTTTAAGTATTATCTTTATTTTTATAAAATTCATCAAAGAATTAAGTGTCTTTATATGTTTGCTTTATGTTTTATTTGTAAAACTCTAAGTGAGTATTTTTTATAAAATAATAGAGTTATTTTGATACACAAAAATGATTATTTTTTTATTTTTTAGGGTTTTTGTTTTATTTTATAAAATTTCATTTAAAATTTAATGGTGTTAATAATTATTTTACTTCAAATTTATTTTAAACACTTAAAATTATATTTTTATTAGGTAGATATATTTTGGTGATCATTTTGATATATCATATGTATTATTAGGATTTTTCTATATTTTTCTAGGGTATAATTTATGTTCAGGGGTAGTTTGGTTATCTAGTGATTTGATAAATATTTTATTTTCTTATTTATTTTTCTTTGGAATTGGGCCAGGTTTACCAATGGGCCCATTTGGACCTAATCTGGCCCATCTGGCTCAGGGTCAAACCCCACCCCTGGCTTGTCTCCCTCATCCACCCCCTCTTACACCTCACACACTCACTTCCCCTTCTGGCTGCTAGCGAAGCCGACGCTGTCGCCCGGCTGATTCCAGTGAGGTAGGCCGTTGTGGTCGCCGCTGATGGTCGCCGGGGCTTCTCCTCCCTCAGGCCGACCTGGCTCTCCAATTGGATTTGTTCTTAAAGCCCCCTCGAGCTCGCCCCATCCATCTTGTGTGCGTCTAGGGTTCCAGTGCCTTACTGTACTGTATCTTTGTGATGTCCTGATGGTGATTCAGGGTGGTTTGGTACGGTGTTGGTGGTGATATGATGGTGGTGAAGTTGGGTTCATTCTCTTCTAGTCCGGTGTCGATGGGACGACAGTAGGTGCAACCCTGGCGTCGGAACTACGGTGGCCGTGGTGGTGTTGATGGGGTTTGAAGACTTCCTCGGGTTAGTATCACTCTGGCATGAACGCTTTGCCACGCAAGTGGTGAATGCTTCTCGGGCGCCAGGTACACCCCCTCTGTCTCACATCTACTTCTCCCTTTGTTTATCTCCCTCTGCTTAGTATCACCTGTTGAATGTTGTTCAAAACCAGTGGTATGGGATCACTTGTTAATATAGTAGAGAATCTGTGGCTATGTGCTGCAATGAGCTTCAGTTGGAGGAAGGTTTATTTATTCTTGGCATGGGATGATCTACAGGTGTTTGCTTAAATTGATTTGATACAAAGTTCTTTCCTGAACTACTTGTTCACTGCTGTAATTGAAGGATTTAGTGATAAAACCCTAATCATTGGTACTACTGTGTACATATATGTTGGCTAATCCTTGATCTATTGACTTGATTTACTAAATCAAGTGATTTATAAATGATGTGTTTTCAAACAGAAAATGATTCCTATGAAAATTTGGTAGGAAAATGATTTGAAATAATACCCTAAGGATGTAACTCCTTCTTTTAATATGGTTATTTGAGGTTGATCTTAGCTAGTGATTTCAGTGGCTTCTGATATTAGAATCTTCCTGTTGTGGTGCCTCCATCTGGAGTGTGCATAGTGGTGTTCTTAGTATTATGATCTGTTGCTGGATTAATTAGCTATTGATTGAGATGATTCCTAGGTGAATTACTAGGAAAATGATTCAGATATTGATTGATTCCTATTTCATTATAGGAAGATGATTTACTTAATGCTCTCAGTCAGGTGTGGCTTAATAATAGGCAGTTCTACATTCACGGTCTTTTCTGAATCAAATGTCTAATATGATTCCTGAATTCCTTTAGGAAAATGATTATCTGATTCTTAGTAGATATGGATGAACCTGTTGATATAAAGGTGCTCCCCAGATGGGATATGCTCTGTACTAGCAATGTGGTGAGTATAGATCTAGTTAGAACTAGATCCATTGGTCTATGATGCTGGTCTGAGACTGTGCTAAGTAGAAACTAATGTTTTTACTTGCTGCTTTCTTTCTTAAATGAGGAATAATCTCTAAGTATGATTCCTACAGTGCTTGGGAAAATGATTTGATAGGTCTTAGTAAGGATAATATGATAGATCCTTATTGTTTAAGATGAAATCTTATGATGTAATCATTTCTGAGGTGCTACCATCCATAGGATGTGCCCATAAATGATTATTCTAAGAATTATGTGTATCTAGTTATAAAACTAGAGCTTTTAATCTAAGATCTGTGATGCAAGGATGAGATTTTGATTGTGGTTTGTAAAGATTTACTGTTGGCTTTGTTTTCTTTCTTCCATGATGGTTGTACACCCCACTTGGGTGTTTTTCTGAGAAGATCATGTACAGAACATAAATGGATAAAATCAATTATGTGTGGTTTTGTATAAACTCACCACACAACTGCTGTTGGTGATGTAGCTATGATGATTGCTCTTGCTGGCTTGATCCTGAAGTGGTGATCACTCCCTAGACCTTGTTTTCCACCTATTGGTGCTTCTCCAGCTCCTCCTTAGGGCCTGTTTGTTTGGGCTGTGGCTGGCTGTGCTGCTGTGCAGGGAAAGCTGCTATGCAGGAAAAGCTACTTCTATGAGTTTGACTGTTTGGCAATTTGGTTAGCTGTCTGGCTATATGCTAAGGAATTGTTTGTAATGTTCCTGTAATTCATATAACATGTATATTTGACTACTGAAGTGCATAAACGCATATGTCATTATTAAAATACCATATGTCACATAGTAGTTTGTCCAAAATACATATCCGACCATTACACAAAACAAGATAGCATCATAATGAACATAGATACATCCACACTGATCATCTTCTTCTAGCATTGTACAATGCGGTGGTGATATGATCGCGTGTTGAGTTCATGTCTACCATGTGTAGTCCACTCGGAGCGGTATCACCGGCTGATGTTACTGATTTCCTTTGTACCTTAGGAAGGTAGTTCTCATCTTCATCACACCGATCAAACTGCTTATCTCGTAGGTTGGAGTCTCTAATAAAATTGTGAAGCGCGATGCAAGCAAGAATAATTCTTTTCTGTGTAACCAGACCATAAGAAGGAATATACTTCAATATGCGCCACTTGTTTTTTAAGATAACAAAGACACGCTCGATAGCATTCCGTAGCGATGAGTGTAGATAGTTGAAAATCTCTTCCCTATTTGTTGGTCTCCTTCTCGTGAAAATCGGTATGTGGTATGTGTTCTCCTTGAAAGGAGCCAAGAACCCTTTTCTATTGGGATAACCAATCAACGAGGTAATATGTATCGCATATGAAAAAAATTAAACAACTACGACAATGCATTTGTAACTATGTGTACCATGTAGACAAAGATATAGAAAATTACCACTGGGAGGGGTCGGAAACTGTATTGGATACTTCTCAATGGCGCGTTGTAGAATGCGTGTATCATGCGCCGAACCAGGCCATCCAAAGAACAACAAAGGTGAATCTCAAATCAAGTCACATATCGCGAGAATATTCGTGATGTGTAACCATGCCTTCTGTATGGTTAACCGTCTCTTCTGGGTACTTCAAGGAATGTGTGACCGTCTATGGCACCAATAGCATCTTTGAAATGAGGCCAAAAGCATGCATCTTGAAGTCTTGGATGCACATCCTTGAAATTTCGATCTCGGCTTTATGTTATCCTTACCCAACTTGTTCAAGCAATTCAAAACCATGTGAAACTTTCTATGAATTGTTTGGTTGAACGACTAAAATGGTTTTCAACTTGGCTAAATGACTGTGGTCCTCCAACCATCCATAGAAACATAGCTAGGCATTCAACAGATGACATGTCTCTAGTTGACACCAACCCATATCTAGAAACTAGAAGGTTATGCAATTCATGAAACACATCAGGGTACATTCTAAACATTTTGTAGCATCTTTTCCTATTTCCAAGTTGTTCATTCACCCATTCAAGCCCAGTTTGCTCCGGAATCCTCCTAGGTTCTTTATTCAAATACTTTTGGCTATAGAGATTACCATAGTACCCCAACACGGCAAGATCATGAGCCATTCCAAGCAACTGCCGTGTCCTTTCTAGTTCGTACTCACGATCATCGTCACCATCATCCATCTGCAAAGAGAAAATTAAAACATGTCAAAATACTTCACACACTAATTTACTAGACATCCAACAATCAACAAATGTTTCACACAATAATTTACTAAACACGCATCAATCAACAAATGCTTCACACAACAATTTACTAGACACACATCAATCAACAAATGCTTCACACAACAATTTACTAGACACACATCAAACAACAAATATCACCAAATAATATCCATAGTGGTACATGAATTGAATAATAAGTAATAGTTTTACAATCATCACAAATAGTCCCGACCAAATAAACAGGAAAGGAATAATACATGGTACACACAAGTTCTGCAATGACAATAAATAAATGGTGCACACACTACTTGTTCATCTCATCATGTGTCCTCTGGAGCCAATCGAGCCTGCCCTCAATTGTTGCAAATGCTGCAAACACCTCTCTTTGATCCTTGGTCATAGCTAGCGTGCCCGCAGTATACATGATAGCAGTTCCTTCAAGCACTCCACAATCTCGAACCATCCCTAAAAATTCCTTCATAGTTGGGACCTCATCACCTTTGCTGCAAGAACAACCCTCGGTGTGCCTTGAAACAATTGTGTTCAATGCATTGTTATAAGCCGAGAAAAAATCCTTCTCTACATGCTTGCGCTTCCCTGTTTTCTTTGAGCTAGCTTGCCCGCATGTATCATCATCAAGCATTATTGGAGCTTTATTGCCAGTTTCTTCTTCCTCACCTGCAATGGCAGCTGATTCTCCAGCGACATGAGCTTTTCTAAACATAACATCCTGTTGTTCCAAGTTGGCAGGTGGACCATTCCTAAACTTTGCATGGTCAGGACGAATCTGAAAATAAAAACATTACAAAGATATCAGTCCAATGATCATAATAACAATACGAAAGAAAAAGCAAGTAAAGACATGATAACTTACAGCTATGTGATTCTTCCACCAATCATCATCTGCATCCATAGTTTTTCCTATAGGATCCCAACCTAGCCCAGTCGCATTTAGCAATTCCATCCATCCCGTGTAATCCTTCTTCATAGCATCCCATTTGTTCTTGAATTGCTTTTGCGTTCTTCTATCCCCTGTTTTCTCAGCAAATTTGTCCCCAAGATTCTTTTAACCCTTTCTACTCAAGCAACCCCCCTACCTATTGTTACCGTTCACTTCCTCCATGCAAATATCACATAAAACTCTAGTGTGGTATGCATCCCAAACCGTCTTTGACATTGCAAAGTAATAACAAGCTATAGCAGAAAAACATTACTTCAATATCATCATGCAACCTCATAGTAGTAGCGGCAGACAACATCAAAATTACAGCAGCACAACATCAACATAGTACAAAATTGCGAGGAGTAGCACATAACACAATACATCAAGCAAATTTCGAGTACATCAGGAAATTTTAGACCAGTACCATATGAGATAAATTACGAGCAGTAGCATCACCTTTCCTATACCATATGAGCTAAATTACGAGCAGTAGCATCACCTTTCCTATACCATATGAGCTAAATTACGAGCAGTAGCATCACCTTTCCTATACCATATGAGCTAAATAACGCAAACAAAATCATCGGTAATCTTTTCCGACCCATTCACTAGCCTGGCGGTTAATAAAGAATAGGCATGTTCTGCAAAAACCTTTTATCCTCAGCTGTAAACTAAATGGTGTCCGGTAGTATTTGTTTTCTAAGCGTGCAGCTACATGCTATACGCCTGATGTACAACATAATTGCAAGAGGAAAGTGTGATGTCCTGGACAGACTCCAGCAAACAAGAAGCAACACGTATATATATATATCTATCTTTGTCACTTTCTTTCTGAATTAGCGACCAGCAGCACGTCCCTCAATCTCTCTTTCTTTCTCTATCTTTCTCAATCTCTCTCAATCTCTCTTTCTAAATTAGCAACCAGCAACCAGTGGAAGGTGGAGGTTGGTTGAGGGAGCGCGTCTGGTCTTGCTGGCCGGAGCCAGTCCTACTACCTTGCTCTAGCTAGGATGAACACATACGAGGGAACATGTGAGTTATCTGTACGGATTAAATTAAGCATTAAGCAAGATGTTGCGTATTTGCTGTGTACAAAAACTGAAAAGGATACTAACATCAAACATACAGGGGGAGAACCCATCCTTCCCCTGTCGAGTACATCAAGCCATACATCAACAAAGGTCTCACCTTTCCTGTGACAAGGTCGACGGCGGGAGGAAGAAGCTCGGCCGCGGGAGGGAGAGGCTTGGCGGCGAGACAGAGAGGGTCGCCGGCGGAAGGGAGAGGGTCGCCGGCGGGGGAAGCACCGTTCTCGGAAGGGAGAGGCTTGGTGGCAGGGGATGCTCCAGGGTAGGGAGGAACTCGGCGGCGGGGCAAGCTATGGCGGCAGGGGAGGAGGT
The DNA here is from genome assembly GCA_030063025.1 of Avena longiglumis. Lineage (NCBI taxonomy): Eukaryota > Viridiplantae > Streptophyta > Magnoliopsida > Poales > Poaceae > Avena > Avena longiglumis. The sequence goes on from CP125975.1 coordinate 479,813,796, forward strand.
CAGGGCAGTGGGTCAAGCTATGGCGGAGGGGGAGGAGGTCGGGCGGCGGGGGAAGTATGGAGGCGGTGGAGGAGGTCGGGCGGAGGGTATCCTCTGGCGGCGAGGAGCTCGAACCCTACGTATGCCTCCAGGAGTTCATGGTCGGGTGGGTTTGGCTTACGTTTTTTTCTTTTGGTCCAGGATTTTGCTCTGCACACGGGCTGCTGGTGCCGATGGCATCTCGTCTGTAATTTTGGACCGAAACGTTTTGCGGTCCGTGGGAAGCCGCGGGAAGCACCTCCGGACGTGCTTCCCGGGATCGCCTGTTTTGCCCACCGCTTCTGCCGAAGCCCAAAGCACAGCTACCCCGTTTGGCTAGTTTTTTTGGCCTTTTCTATTAGAAAGCAGCTAAAAGCCCAAACAAACAGGCCCTTACTCTTGTGAATAGATATTTGACCTTGCTATTCTTCTGCTGTAGTTGGTACTTGATTACTTGATATCCAATCTTGTGGATGTTGCTCCTGGTACAACTGACCTCCTCCTCCTTATTCCCATGTCCAGCTTCTTCTATAGTTGTGGCCTTCTCCACCTTGTCCTTGCCATTGGATGGCTTCTTGCAACAACCATGGTGTAAGTGATGTGGTGGTGATCTGGCTAATATATTGGTTGATGAGATGGTGATGAGTGGATGTGAATCTGATGATAGCTAATGATAAAATGGTTTCTTGTTGTTCTGAGTGTTGTAGCTAGTGTTTAGCAGAGTATCCTCACTCTGCTTCTGCTGATACTTATCCCCTGTCCTGTTTGCTTCCTGTGTTGACAGCACCACATTCCTGCATTTATGTGTGAGCTGCTTGCACTGTTCTGGATCAGTGCAAGGCAAAAAAAAATCTTACTTCCACTCTTCTACTTTTCTGGTGAAACTTGCCCCATAAATTACTGCCAATGAGGTTGTACTGAGGCTACACATCTGATAAGAACAGATGCTTTATTTGGTGAAACTTGCCCCTTCAATTAAAAGCTCAATGATGAATTTTTAACAGTGTAACTCACTGTTCACTTCTGAGAGCAAACTAACCAACTAACCATTCTTTTATTTGTTTTTGTTTTGTTTTCAGGAAATGAAGAGAAGGAAGAAAAATGTCAACTGTTGAAGGACATCAGAGAATAGTAGCTTAGGAATTCCTTTGTAATAAATTTTGTAGTTTATTTTTCTGTTTGATATGTTGTAAAAACATTGTATTATTGTACTCAATTCAATAAATTTACTTATTTCATTTTTTTATTTTACAATTCTTTTGTAAGGACAATGTCAAATACATTGTTGTAATAAAGAATGTTGTTATTTATTTCAATTGTAATTCTTTTCCCTACTTATTTGTTTTCTAATTGTAAAGACAATGTCTTATATAAAGAATTCTTTTATTGATCTATTGTAAAATATTACTATATGTATATATATTTATATTAATAAAGAATCCTTGTTATATTATTTATGTAATCATTTTATTTCAAGTTATTAAATATTTCCAATTCTTATTTGTGAATGTTATAAATTCATTTGAATTTCATATTTGAAATTCAAATACATGTTTGAACAAATTTTTCATGAAACAAAGAACTCTACAAAGGTCATGTCGAAATCTATCGCACTTGCTCCGAAGTTTCCTTCAGTACAAGAGAGATCCCGATCCCTTCATAGCTCTTTTAGTTTTGCGCGAAAATTCCCCCGATTTTCTTATGCATGAATGCAATGCATAACCCTGTGTCCTTTTTATTTTTAGGTGCTAATCCTGGGATGTTACGGGCAGTCAAATCTAACCGTATACACATGAACTCTCCCAGATCTGCTCCAAAGTCATTTGTTCGGACATTCTCAGGACCGTAATAAAACACGAACTTCACTAAATTGGTCATCTCTGCTGACATAAAATAAGCAACCTAATCAATTAATTATCGATAATGCGTATAACTTTGGACAATGCTTGCAAATATTCTAAAAAATATGATATTATTGCTACCGGTCAAATATTGCTACTAATCCACCGGCCAAATATTTGTGCCTAACCCATCGATCAAATATTGTTACTAATCCACTAGCCAAATATTCTAATAGACTAACCATACCCACGTACGTAACCATATACAATAACCGTGATTATCGAGGGATTAGAGTTTACCCTTGAAGCGAGAGAAGCCACTCGGTCCACCACCACAGCTCCACTACAGACAACCTCAACTTCTCCACCACAGCTCCACCACCATTGACATTGCTTCACCACAGCTCCACCACCGTTCCTCCAACAAACCAACACCAAATCGAGCCATGAGCTAATCCATCTGTAGATCGGGCTTCCAATACCTCTCTACTAGTTTTGGATTGAAGTTTTTGTGGTCAAATCGAGTCAAATCGGACAAAAATGGTGGTTTTAGAAACATGAAGGACGAACAGGAGAGAGATGAGCGCTGCACGGTCGCGTGGAGAAGAAAGGGACGTCTGGCGGCGCGGCGTCGCGTGGCCCTTATCCTGGCCCCAGTCGGCGTGGCCCTTATCCTGGCCCCAGTCGGTGTGGGCCTGGCCGACTGAACCTGTGGGCCTGGGTGGGTCCCGCGGCCCCACTGGCCGACTTGCTGTCGTCCAACTGCTGGACGAGTCCTAGGCTGTCGGCCAGGGCCTGACTTATTGCCCTAGTCGGCTTCCCCCAGGACGACTAAGTGCTACATCTGTAATTTTCAAAAAACGTATAATAAAACTCAAATTAATTGAATAATGCATAATATTTAAAAAAAATCGCTTGATTGTAAAAATAATGCATCCCAGTCATGGACCGTTTTAGCGTTCGGGCCTAGATCGAGGAATGTGACGCGAGAGCAGTTAGACAAGAAAAGCGAGCTTTGTCCATCGGCCCATCACAAAGGCCCAACAAACCAACGGTAAGCACACTAGGGTTTGGCTGAGCGCCTGTCCTCAGCCGTCGCGTCGGAAACTCGCCCCCATTCACACGGACCATCGCCCCCTTTTTCTACTCAGCGTCAAGCCTCCCCTCCGCTCCCCAGCATATCTCTCTCTCCCCCAATTCAAATTTCTCTCCACCTTCAAAACCCCCCACCTCTCCCAGCGGCCAGTACAACCACCTTCCCCCATCCCCTCCGAAGTACACACGACACCGATCTCTTCGCCCCGCCATCGAAGCCGCCTCCCGATCGCCGCTGTGAGGTTGCGAGGGGCACAAGGGAGCGGCGACTGAGGATCCCGGCGGAGAGGATCGGCGCTCGTGCTCCAAGGTAAACCCGCTCTATCCCTGTATCAGTCTGGTTTCCCGATCTGACGATTCTCCTGTGGGTTTCGTGATTTCCGTCGTGGGTAGATCTGTGGCGGTGTATAGACTGCGTTGTTGCCTTTGCGTCGTTGAGTCGCGCGATGTTACGGTTTATTCGACTCTGCAGGGTCGCCGTTGATCGCTTGTTTCGTCCACTGGATTAGTTCTGGTCCGGCCAGTTCGATCTATAGTTACTCTGATCGGTATCCGACCCCAAAGTTTAACACGCGTGCACGAATTAACTTTTGCTTTTCTGCCTGCGATACGTGTAAAATTAGAGCATGATGCCCTGTTAAATAGTGGGACATTATTTGCTACAATTAGATCCTTGCACCGGAAGTGGGATACTATATGCTTTAGATTAGATGAGCATTTTTTGGGGTGAAAATGGTTCATTAGATCGTGGTGAAGCAAATATTCACGGGCTTTGAAACAGTACTGTAATAACTGGAATTTATTTTCTGTAGTAACAGTCATGTTTCCCAGTTGTTATACTTGGAGTATAATTCAGAAACCCCCCACCCGGACACAATAATGATTCAGACAGTAAATGACCCGCTAATTGGCGACAGTTCAGAGGAAGCGACATATCCACTGAATCTCTGGCAAGCTATTGCAACCTCCCTACACTTTCCATAAGTGACCGCACTGTAGTAGAGATCTGCAATTTTACTTCTACTTTTATCATTTCTCTTATATTTCTGTGTTGTATCAAAGTGGATAATATGTGGTGTTTGTGTAAACTAGATTATTCAGATTTCCATCATGCAAACTGGATTAGCCAGGCTATATTTCAACTTTGTAGGAGACTAACTCAGGCCCTGTTTGGTTGGGCTTTTGCGTTGGCTTTCTTGGCTTATAAGTCGAAAGCCCAGCCAAACGCACATTCGACCGAACGCGCTTACGTGCAAAGCGACGCGGAAACGAGCATCGCGGGCAAAGCACCCGCGGAGGTGCTTTTCAGGCTTTTGCTGTGCGCGTGTCCGGGTGTTTCCCTCCTTGCCCCTCGTTCCCCAATCTTCCGTCCCAGGCCGCCATCTTGCGTGCCGCCGCCGCCTAGGGCGAGCTCGCCGGCCGACCGCCCCGTCGGCCTCTCCTATCCCTGCTCCGTTCCCGCTGGCCGCCCCGCTCTGTTCCCGCTGGCCGTCCCGCTCCATTCCCGCCGTGCAGAGCTGCTCCGGGATGACGACCGGCCAAGGCATGAGCTCGAGCGTGACGGCCGAGCTGCAACACATCCAGGCATCCAGCTGGACCACGAGGAGCAGTCGAGCAGGAGCTCGCCCTCAACATCCTGCAAGCTCCCCGGTCTATTCTGAATTCTGTCTACACATTAGTTATTTTCTCTATCCAAATTGGTCCTAATTAACTAGATAATGTAATAATTAACTATTTTCTCCGATCTAAATTAGTTGATTTAGATTTGTCTAGATTTGGCTGTACCTAGACAAGATTTAGTATTAGATATATCCGTATCTTGACAAATTTAAGTCAACTAATTTAGGTCGAAGAGAGTACAACATGACTATCTAGATACAAACTAATCTCTAATGCGATTAATATGGGTATATCAGGTGTTTATGGGTATATCGGGTGTTTATGAGTAAATTAAATAGTCTCAGGCTTTTATGGGTATATCAAACATTTATTCTCGCAACCACAGGTTAGACAGCTACTTGCCAAATGACTTTTACAGCTTTTTCATAGCACACAGCTGACAGCTGCTTTTTCACAGCCCACAGCCCACAGCTGCTTTCAGCCACCACGGCACAACCAAACACACCCTCAGTAAATTAAACAGGAGGATCCTTTCAATTTTATATTTCATTCTTGTCCTCCAGATCTTAATATCTTATGTCTTTTCCTGGGCCATCTTCAAACTGCAGGTTCAGCTAATGGATGTCACTGGGATCCTGCTAGCTACGCAGTCCCATGATGGTCAGACACGAAATGTCGCAGAAGGGACTATCAAGCAATTTGAAGAGCAGAGCTTTCCACAGTTTCTGCAAGCACTATCTGCTGAGCTATCTGATGATAGCAAACCTCCTGTATCTCGAAGGCTTGCTGGTATTCTTCTGAAGAATTCTTTGGATGCAAATGATTTAACAAGGAAAGAAAAATGTGCAGAGAGATGGATAAGTGTGGACCCTGCTATCAAGTCACATGTTAAAGGTTCCTTGTTGGTGACCCTTGGATCACCAGTATCTGACGCTCACCGCAGCTCTTCTCAAGTTATCGCAAAGGTTGCTTCTATTGAGATCCCTCGTAGAGAATGGCCAGAACTCATTGTAAACTTGCTAGGTAACATGACGAAGCCAGATGCACCCCCTTCTCTGAAGCAGGCTACCCTGGACGCCATTGGATATGTCTGTGAGGAGATATCCCCTCAGGATCTGGAGCAGGATCAAGTGAATGCTGTTCTTACTGCTGTCGTCCAGGGCATGAATCACGTGGACAATAGTTCTGAGGTCCGACTTGCTGCTGTGAAAGCATTGTACAATGCTCTCGATTTTGCCGAGACAAATTTTCAGAATGAGTCCGAAAGGAACTACATAATGAAGGTGATTTGTGAGACTGCCAGTTGTAAAGAGGTTGATGTTAAAAAGGCCGCATTTGAGTGTTTTGTCTGCATAGCATCAACATATTATGATCTTCTAGAGCCCTACATGCAAACTTTATTTGAATTGACAGCAAATGCTGCCCGTACAGATGAAGAACCTGTTGCACTTCAAGCTATTGAGTTCTGGAGCACCATCTGTGATGAAGAAGTTGCGATTCAGGAAGACGCTGAAGAATCTGGTGATCTCAATTCTGCATCCCATTTCCATTTTGTTGAAAAGGCCATTCCTTTGCTTGTTCCTATGCTTCTAGAAACACTTCTGAAGCAAGAGGAGGACCAAGATGAAGATGATGGAATTTGGAATCTATCGATGGCTGGGGGCACCTGCCTTGGACTTGTTGCAACGGCTGTGAAGGATATCATTGTTCCTCTTGTGATGCCATTTATAGAGGGCAATATTACAAAGCCCGACTGGCGCAATAGGGAGGCTGCTACATTTGCCTTTGGTTCCATTCTTGAAGGTCCTTCAGTCGAAAAGCTTGCACCACTGGTTCATGCTGGCTTCGATTTCTTGCTGAATGCAACAAAGGATCAAAATAACCATGTCAGGGAGACTACTGCATGGGCACTTTCGAGGACATTTGAGTTTCTACATTCACCAGCCAATGGTTTTTCTGTAGTGACAGATGCAAACCTTTCCCATGTTGTGGAAATTCTGTTAACAAGTATCAAAGATTCCCCCAATGTGGCTGAAAAGGTCTGTGGAGCTCTATATTTTCTTGCCCAGGGCTACCACAATGCAGAGCCTATGTCATCAGTGCTGTCGCCGTATTTTGGTCAATTAGTATCAGCTCTCCTTGCCACTGCTGATCGTTCTGATTCCAACAACTCCAGGCTTTGTGCATCTGCATACGAGACACTCAATGAGATTGTGAGATGCAGCAGTATTGCAGAGACCCTGAACATGATTGTGCTGTTATTACAAGAGATCATGAAGAGATTAAACCAGACCTTTGAGTTTCAGATTACATCCTCTGAGGACAAGGAAAAGCAAAGTGAACTTCAAGCCTTGCTTTGTGGTGTTGTTCAAGTAATCCTTCAGAAGTTCAGTAACTATGATGACAAACTAGTAATCGCTCAGTTTGCTGACCAAATAATGGTATTATTACTCCGAGTTTTTTCATGCGACAGTTCTAATGTGCATGAAGAAGCAATGCTTGCTATTGGTGCTCTTGCTTATGCTACCGGACCAGACTTTCTGAAATACATGCCAGAGTTTCACAAGTACCTAGAAATGGGCTTACAAAATTTCGGTGCTTATCAAGTATGTTGTGTTTCTGTGGGTGTGGTTGCTGACATCTGCCGTGCCCTCGATGACAAGGTACTCCCTTACTGTGATGGTATCATGGGCGCCCTTCTCAAGGACCTTTCAAGCTCAGAGCTTCACCGTTCTGTCAAACCACCAATTATGTCATGCATAGGAGATATTGCTCTTACGATTGGTGAACATTTTGAGAAATATGTTCCGTACACTGTGCCTATGCTGCAAGGAGCTGCAGAGCTTTGTTCTCGCATGGACCTTCCAGATGATGATAGTACAGAGTATCAAAATGAACTCAGGCGAAGCATTTTTGAGGCATATTCAGGCATACTTCAGGGAGTAAAAAATTCAAAATCAGAGCTAATGGTGCCTTATGCTGGACATATTTTCCAGTTTGCAGAACTGGTCCTACGTGAGATATCAAGGTGAGTTCATGATTGGTACTTTGATACATAATGCAATTCAATCTATCAATCATTTTGGTTCTGACAGATCCTCAAATAGAACAAAGAGCAAATGGTAGGAAACATGGACATCATAGTAATGATATGGAGATAATTTTTCATCCTAACATTCGAAAATATACATTTGACTCTTGTTTATGTGCACTTCTATAAAAGAAGTCTGATACTCTATATGAAAGGAGTGGATCATGTCGTGACATATTGCTCAAATTCCTTTGCAGGGATGAGGGTTTGACCAAAGCTGGAGTTGCCTTGGTCGGAGACCTTGCTGATGCGCTAGGACCTTCTATTAAACTGCTGCTCCAGAATTCCAGCTTCCACTCTGAGCTCCTGGGGCGTTGTTCCCAGTCTGACGACTATCAGCTAAGGGAGACTGCATCCTGGGTGCAAGGTGTGATCTCACGCGTTCTGGTTTCATGAGGGAAAGCTGCTCTAGTAAAGCCGATGGTCCTTTTATCTGGTCATTTGATGACCCATTTCAGCAACCGTTGATGGTATCCGGAGCAACTGTTTTTCTCTTGCCAAATGCATCATTTGCAGAAGTTGCGCCGCACGCATATATGTCCGGTTGTGTTGCAAAATGAAACAAGGTTACATAAGATCGTATGTAGTCGTCAAGTTCGTACAGTGGCAGCGGTTTGCCATTTCTCGGAAGTGAGTTCCTGTTGCATTTTATCCAGTTGTCCATGTGAGTCGATTATGATTGTAGCAATGTTTGTCTTGTTTGCAGCATTGCTCATTTTTATACGATAGTAACATCAGTAAAGTTGTCGCTGATGGCATTGAACTGTTACATGTGTCGTACTATATTACTTGGTGTCAATGGTGAATACCAGAATGGTTGGCAGTTGGTGTTGTGGTTGTGTAATTGTCTATTGTTCATATATATCTACAAGTCATAACAACATGCTGTCTGCACCCTGCTCCACTATAGTGCCAATACCATTTCCCTTGTGCAAATGTCTCAAGTCTGGGCATCCTCGTTGATTGTGTTAACGTTTGATATTTATTTATATGATCTTTACTTGTATAAAGTTGGTCAAACTTGAACCGGGTGACTTAGAAGACACGGCTAGCGAGCCTTATCAACCACTTACATACCCCTGCCTGGTCAAACTGACTAATCGGTGCAAGCTTTTTTAACTAACATAGTATTTGGGCATGTATGTAGATGATGGAGAAAAGGAGGGATGTAGTACTAGCGATAACACTGCAGATAACCTCTGTACATCATGTTTTCATTATTCCAGTCACCTCTAAACGATCGTGGCGGGTTCAAACTTGAACCCGTTGACTTAAAAGACACGACTAGTGATAACAATAATAGGGGTTGGTTGTACAACATGTTTTTATTGTCATCTCTAACTGACCTGGCAGACTCTGCCTTATTCAACCAATTACATGCCCCTGCCAGGTCAAACTGGACAAATCGATGCCAGCTTATTTAACTAACAAATTATCTGGGGCATTTTGCCTACGCCCGTACTGTAACGCAAGGATTTGTGCTTGACAACCTGGAGCTCTCCGCCGCAGCGCTGGACCTTCACGCCAGTAAACATCACAAGCGTGTCGACGGTAGTCTCGTAGCGACAGCACGAGTGGTAGCACGTATCTTGCCTCCTTGTCTCGTATAAATTAGGAAAATGATACTACTCCCCCGGGGATTGCGCGATTCCATCCCCCGGGTCGCTTAACGCGTGACCGGTCCGCTGTTCGCGTCGTACCTAGGCCCACCAAACAATCCAACTTCCTCCGCATGAACCATTGCCTGCAGATCAGATCCGTCGATGCCGCATAAAGAGCTCCCAACGCGACGCCTCCGCCGGGCCATGGCTCTTAGCCGCCTCGCCGCCACCTCCAGCCGCCACCATGACCACGCCATCCTCCGCTCCGCAGAAGCTCCGGCCAGCGAGCTTGTGCGCCACGCCATCCTCCGCCCGCCACGGTTCCTGCGAGCTCCGCCAGCGAGCTCGGGCCTTCATCTTCGTCTCGGCATCGACGACCGCCATGGCGCCTCCATCTCCGTCTCGTGTCGAGGACCGAGACCAACCTCCATCTCCGACGGCGCCGACCGCCACGGTTACTTATATGCGACAACGCATGCACGACCGGCAGAGTTGCTACAAGCTATGGCGGTTGTCTGCTACAGAGACGCAGCGCTCTGCTACATCGGCGATATGCTATTTTTGGTGTCTCAAAGTGCTACTAACGATTTGCTACGTCGTGTAAATAAAACGTTTTGCTACTTTTAGCATATTAATTTTGCTAATTATTCATATATATTTTGCTACACACCATGACCAAATATGCTACATACAACTTCGGTGTTGCTACATATGGCGACGATCGTTGCTACCTGCGGTGAGCGGTGCTACCTTCATGAGAGGCTCTACACATGGCGACCGGTCCTGCTACATACGGGTTCGGTGTTGCTACTGCAAGTAGCGACTGCTACATTGAATTTTTTTTACAAGTTTTTGCTCGTGAAGTCGACTTTTGCTACATTAACATAATTATATTGCTACATATGTTTTATGATTTTGCTACAATAGCACAAACTTCTTGCTACGAGGTATCCGTGAGGTCTCCATGATTCTCCCAAGAAAGTCGATTTTGCTACATTAGTTAAAAAAATTTGCTACATGGTCTCCATGAGGTCTCCCGAGGTCTCCGCGAACTCTCCGACGAGGTTCAATTTGTTTTTCTATTTCGGTCAAACTGCTTTCGCTACAGTGTAGCAAAAGCGGGCGTATGTAGCAAATGTTGGTCCGAGTGAAGAAAATGGGATTTAAAGTGACACGCTGCGCCAAGAGGATCCGGGGGATCAGAAATTTTTATCCCCCGGGGACGCGTAGTACTGCCCTATAAATTAGCGACGCAGAACTGGCCGGCGCCCAGGTGGTGCAGGTACGACTGTATCTCGATAGTACCCTCGGGGGCACCAAATCCGTGCCACTCCTGTACCGCCGGCGGCCGGGTCGCGGAGGAGGCCGCGCCCAGATCTGACGCGCAGAGGCGGCCGTCATCCCTATCGGCGATGCCGAACCAGAGGTCGTGCTCCGGAACGTACTCGGCAAGCCCTCTGAACGGCAGCGCCCACTCGCCGGCCTTGCTCCACTCGCCGCTCGCCGTGTCGAGGCAGTACGTGCCGAAGCTCGCCGCGGATATCCAGACGCCCGAGCCACCGACCACGGCTCGCGCGGTGATCGTGCCGGAGGTGTCGGCGCCGTAGCCTGGGGCGTGGACGTAAGGAGGCGGCGGGATGGGGCGCCAGAAGAAGTCCTCCCCCTTGAACATGCTGCGCCTTTTGCCGTACGTAAGCGCCTCGAAAGATTGATGTCTCTGCTCCTGGTCGTTCATGGGGGCCGCCTCCATGACGAGCAAGCTGTCCCCGACGGAGAGCGGCACGGATCGCCACTTGGGCGCCCTCAGGCTGGGAAACATGCGGACGGCGTGCGAGCCGTCGTCGTATAGGACGGCGCGGCCTGTCTCGTCGGTGCACACGATCTTGTCCCTGTCTCTGCCGAAGAGCATGAACTCCATCCTCTCGCGTTTATGGACGAGTTGGACAGGGTGGAAGCTCATTGTTGGCGGCGGCAACGAACAGGCCTCCATCGCTGCAGCCTCCTCTAGCGCGCGGTCAGGTCCGCCCTTGGGGTAAAACAGCCGCGACGGGTCGAAGCGGTGCAGCGTGTATGAGCTCCTCTTGCTGTTCATGCCCACCACATACAGGAATTTCCGGTTCATAGTCATAGTAGTTTCAAGACTTCCTTCTCGATAGATCGATCGATTTTACGAATCTCTTTTTCTTCTCGTAATTGTAACGCAGTAGAGTTTCTGCGGCTGGATAGGGGAAGAGGGGGGCGATGGGATATCTTACTGGTAGTAGGTTTTATCGTCGTCTCTTCGACTATGGGCCGAACAAGAAAAGGTCTAGGCCAGAGAAATGAATATGTGGCCCAACCACGAGCGAAGATTTTTGGGATGAGCTGGATTTGAAGACATACTGTCAACCAATTTACGGTTACCATCAACAAAGCAATAATTTATTATGGTTTTTTTCTTTTCTTTTGATTAGACCCATGCAATGTGCAAAATATATTTAAACAAATGTAGAACCAGAATATATGGTTTTATGCTTATTATTGGTTCTTCCTCTAAAATAGAGACCCTTTGTTTATGGAAAATGATTGGGTGCCCCCGATGATGGCAACTCTCGTATCCTCCGCCTCCTGCGCGTGACGCGTGTCCTCTGTTTCCGTGGCGAAATAAAAACTAATCCAGCGTTAGACTAAGCCCCACCCACCACACCGCACGTCTATCGTTATCTTCTCCAACATGTCTTCCAATCCGCTTATTTTTTCCATGTCGCCTCACACAATACTAGACACGAGAGAACACCGTGTTTCGCCTACTGCGCTACTGCGCCGCCATGCCGCTACCGTCGCCATATCGCCTCGCGCTTAACGCCTGTTACACCCAATTTTCTTCTTTGTTTTTTTTGTGTCATAGCTGCGTGTCGCCGGACCGCCATTGCGACAAGGGGCTTTGCTACAAATGGCCGCCGACGCCCTTGCCAGACCTGCGTTGCTGCAAGGGGGATGCTACAAGCGGTCTCCAACGCCCTCGCCATACCGGAGTTGCTGCAAGGGGGCCTGCTACAAGCGGTCTCCGACGCCCTCGCCGTACCGGAGTTGCTGCAAGGGGGCCTGCTACAAGCGGTCTCCGACGACCTCGCCGGACCGGCGTTGCTGCAAGGGGGCCTGCTACAAGCGGTCTCCAACGCCCTCGCCGTACCGGAGTTGCTGCAAGGGGGCCTGCTACAAGCGGTCTCCGACGACCTCGCCGGACCGGCGTTGCTGCAAGGGGGCCTGCTACAAGCGGTCTCCAACGCCAGACCGGAGTTGCCGCAGGGGCTGCTATAAGCGGTCTCCGACGCCTCGCCAGACCGGAGTTGCAAGGGCATTACAAGCGGTCTCCAACGCCTCGCTACCGGCGTTGCTGCAGGGGCTCACATAAGCGGTCTCCAACGACCTCGGACCGGGCGTTCTCGCAGGGCTGCTAAGCGGTCTCCAACGCCTCGCATCGGAGTTCTGCAGGGCCTGCTACAAGAGGTCTTCGGCCCTGCTACAAACGGCATCGGCGATGCTACGCCTGCTAAACAAACCGTGTTGCTACAAGGGCTACCGCCATAAGCGGTGTCGGTGTTGTTACAAGGTCAGTGGCGCTACTACTAGCCTAGCTACAAGCAGCCGCCGGCGCTGCTACAAGCGACGTCGGCGTTGCTACCGGCCCTGCTACAAACATTATCTGGTGCTACTACAAATGGCCTCCGAGCCTGCTACAGATGGCCGCCGGCTCTGCTACAAGTCTACGACGGCTCTGCTGCAAGGATTCCACCACGACACCACCGTTGCTGGCTGCTGCAAATCGCACGGGTCTAATTGCTAGGAGCTTCGGCTCTCTTGGTGGCGGTCGTTGTTCATGGCGGAACTCCCATGGTGCCCCGTGTTGTTGATGCGGAGAGGAGGACAAGACAACGCATTAGTTTTCTCTGTCTTGTTTTTGCGCATGCAGAGCGACAAGTCAAGGAAAGAGACGTGGGTAGAAAAAACGAGCGAATCTGGACGGTTGATAGCAACTCCATCGTACGGTTGCAGACCTAGGGGATCAGGGCATCTCATCCCCCAGGGGACGCTTAGTACGGTCCTTTGTTTATAGACTTGGAGATAAAGTAGCGAATTGGGACATTAATAAACTTTATAGATTTATTTATAGAAGAGTTATCTATCGGAACAACAATCCACTAGTGTTTTTTTAGGGATCGCTACTGGTATTTGTATTGGGCCGTAGTCTTGTAGCTCGGCTTATTTCTAGAACCACTTCCCGCTTTCTCCACTTTCCTCACGAAGGTCCCTATTTCCATCTTTTTATTTCACCTATTGATATAATGTTTAATTATGAGGTGAATGGGAAAAGTACCCCTAAAACCACAGTATGTATACAAGCATGTTCAATTCATATGCAACAAGATATATAGATGGCAATTTATAAAATAGGGGGGCTCAGATCGGGGTCACACATTGGTCTAAAGGTCTTGGGGTTCGAGGATTCGAGGGGTTCGGGTTCGATCTCGGTGAGACCGGTCTTGGCGGTCTCGGCGTCTTCGGGTCTAGAAAGAAGGAATCGGTGTTCCGTGGCGATGTACTTGGGGTTCCGGCCTCTCGCGTCGGTACGGTCTGTGGGCGGCCTTTGTGTCAAAGATCTTGGCATCCTTGAGAGAGAACTTGGTTCGACATTGCTGGTCGAGGGTGAACTTGTTCGGTGCTGGTGTCGATCTTGGCAAGGTCCTTATCCACGTTGTATTTATTGTCCCTCAGAATGTCTCAAACATCCGGCTAATTGTAGACGATCAAGTGGCATCAAGCCATCTCCAGATCGCTCCATCTTTCGTAGCAACAACACATACAGAAGTACCACATCACCACTTGGTTCTGGTACCATACCAACAACAACAACATCGGAAGGTGAGACACGGCAGGGAGGCACGCGTGCTGCAGGCTGACAGGAAGGTGAGACAGAGTAGGTGGTTAGGCCATCCCTTTAGGGTCCCGCATTTCGGACAACGGTTTGGTTCGAATCGATCCGTTTGTGGTGTGGAGGACAGGCCATCCGGACTCAGCCCGGTTTGCGGTAGCCTGATACGTCTAATTTGCATCACTATTCTTTATTATAATTTATAGCTATTCATTGATATATTTCATATTAAGAGGTGTTACTTATGTTATTTCATCTATTTTTGCATGTTGGATGATTTTTGGAGGATGAACTGCCGGAGTCAGGATTCTGATGGAAAAAATGGTGTTTAGATGCAATTTTCGCGAAGATCAGAATTTTTTAGAAAATACACGAAAAATCCTATTTTTCCAGAAGACGAAGGAAGCCAGAAGGGGAGGCAGAGATGGGCCACATGGGGCCCACACCCCCCCTATGCGGGCCACTCTAGGCCACGCCACCAGGGGTGTGGCCACCCTGTCCTACCTCCTGATCCGCCCTTTCGCCTATATCTTCTCCTCGAAACCCTAATACACGGGGAGCAACCACAAAAAGATTCCGTCGCCTCTGCGGGATGGAAACTACACAGAGAGAAAGAGCTCTCTGGTAGGCAGATTTCTACTGGGGAAATTCCTTCCCGGAGAGGGGAGATCGTCGCCATCAACACCGTCATCAAGCTAGACTTCATTGGGATCATCATCATCATCATCCTCACCACCATATCCACCAGCACCATCATCACCACTCCATCCCGCTGTAACAATTGTGTTGAATCTTAGATAGTTCTTAGAGGAAACTTTCCCGGTGTTGATTACTTTTGTAGTTGATGCTTGTGAGTGAAACCATTGAATTATTGTTTATGTTCAGATTGTTATTCATCATCATATCATCTCTGATATTGATCCATATGATGTCTCGTGAGTATTTCGTTTAGTTCTTGAGGACATGGGAGAAGTCATGTTGTTAGTAGTGAAATTGTGTTAAGTAATATTCAATGGTTTAATATTTAAGTTGTGGCGCTATTTTTCTAGTGGTGTCATGTGAACGTCGACTACATGATACTTCACCATTTATGGGCCAAGGGGAATGCATTGTGTATTTGGCTACTAATTGTGGGGTTGTCGGAGTGACAGAAACCTGAACCCCCGTTAGGAAACTTTTGCACAAGGAAGTGTAGGATCTCAGAGTTTAATGCTGTGGTTAGGTTTTTATCTTAATTACTTTCTTGTAGTTGCGGATGCTTGCAAGAGGTTTAATCACAAGTATGTATTAGTCCAAGTAAGGTCGGTACATTAGCATAGGTTCACCCACACAACACTTATCCAACCAAAGAAGATTAATCAACTATATGAAGCGAAAGCACTTGACAGTATTGCCATGTGTCCTAGAGAACGTTTGGTCTTCATAAGTAACACAACCGGCTTGTCCTTTGCTAAAAAAGGATTGGGACACTCGCTGCAATTATTACTGTTGTCTTTATTTACTTGCACTTTATTTTCTTGCATTATAAAAAAAACCTTAAAATCCGTTTGTTAAGTATTTAAAGAGAATTCCTGATCCAAACCACTAGTCAACACCTTCTGCTCCTCGTTGGGATCGACACTCCTATTTATCAAAAGTACTATGATGCACCCCCTATACTTGTGGGTCATCAAGACTATTTTCTGGCGCCATTGCCGAGGAGTGAAGCGTTATTGAAGAGTGGAACTGGTAAAGAAAACTTCTACTGTGAGTATTGATTTTTATTTATGTTTGCTACTTAGTTTCCAATATGGATAACCCACTTGGTTTCCTATTTGGGAAATCTACTATCACTGATAGGGTAGTAGATGAACCACCACCTGCTGAGATAGATCCTTTTAAGATACCTACAAGAATTGTTGATCATGTTATGGATAATTATTATTTTGGGGATGGAACTGTCCATCCTGGTGATCACTTGCTTTTTATCCATGAATTATGCTGGTTGTTTAAGTATGCAGGTATCACAGCGAAATAAGTTAAGAAGAAGTTACTCTCTATATCATTGAAAGGAAGAGCTGAAGAATGATATAAGTTGCTGAAGAATGGACAATCTATGAAATGGGAGGAAATTCTACCTCTCTTTTATTCTAAATTCTATCCTCCCAGTGAGATTCATAAGAATAGGAATCAAATATATAACTTTTGGCATCGTGATGGAGAAAGTACAACCCAAGCTTGGGGGAGATTAAAGTTGCTAATGCTTAAATGTCCTATTCATGAACTCCCTAATAATATTATTATTAATAACTTTTATGCAAGGCTTTCTATTCATGATAAAGATTTATTAGATGCTTCTTGTGTTGGATCATTCACACGTATGAAAGAAGAAGCTAAATGGGATCTTCTAGACCGTATTCAAGAGAATACCGAAGCATGGGAGAATGAAAAAGGAAGAAAGTCAGGTATAAATTATGATTATGAATGCATTAAATCTTTTATGGGAAATGACGAATTTCATAATATTAGCACTGAGTATGGTCTTGATTCTCAAGTTTTTGCCAAAAAATTTAAGGCCTTTGCCTCTTATATTGAAATTCCCAAGGAGGAGTGGAACAAGTACCATGCACCTTATAAAGATATTGTTAATCATGTTCCTGTTAGAAACACTAAAGTTTGTACTGTTGATCATATTTTGCCTGAACCCTATATTGAGAAAATACCTTTTCCTTCTAAGGTAAAGGAACATTCTATTATAGCTAATGTGGTTAGCAAAAGTACAAAGAAAGATGTAGAACCTTATGAACAAATAAATATTGAACCTGTAGTAGCCATTGTGAAATATCTTGTCACTAAAAATGTAGAAGATGGCACATTAGCTTTTGTGAATATGCTTCTAATATTGTCTCTCATCCTAGTAAAACTAGGAAAGCTAGTGTCCATGTGCTTTCTATTAGAATTGGTGATCATTGCTATTATGATTTATGTGATGTTGGTGCAAGTTCTAGTATTATTCCTTATGAGATTTACAGAGAAATTATGCATGAAATTGGTCCTTGTGAACTTGAATACATTGATGTGGTTATTCACCTTGCTAATAGAGAGATAGTATGTCCAATTGGTATTGTAAGAGATGTGGAAGTTCTTTGTGGTAAGACTAAATATCCTGCTGATTTTCTAGTGCTTGGTAAGGAAGCTAGTAAAACTTGTCCTATCATTTTTGGTAGACCTTTCTTGAACACTTGTGGAGCTATTATAGATTGTAAGAAGGAGAAAGTTTTAAATAAATTTGATAGAGAATCTTATGAGTTTAATTTTTCCAAATTTACTAGAACTCCTTATAAAAATGAATTGCCTAATGAGGATTTCAGGGTTGAACAACTTTCTTCTATTTCTCTTGCTCCTAACAATGCTTTGCAGCAATATATGTAAGATCATGAAAGTGAGGTCTTCATGGAAGAAAGAAATGAGATTGATGAGATTTTCCTTTGTCAACCTAAGATGCTTAAGCATAACCTACCTGTGGAATATTTGGGTACCACACTACCACCTAAAGGGGATCCTGTCTTCGATTTAAAACCTCTACCTGATGATCTTAAATATGCTTATCTAGATGATAAGAAAATATATCCTGTTATTATTAGTTCTAAACTTTCAGGAAAGGAAGAGGAAAGGTTATTGGAAGTACTGAATAAATATCGAGGAGCTATGGGTTATACTCTTGATGATTTAAAAGGGATTTCTCGTACTATATGCCAGCATGCTATTAATATAGAACCTAATGCAAAGCCAGTTGTTGAGCATCAACGCCGTATAAATACTAAGATGAAGGAAGTGGTAAGAAATGAGGTATTAAAACTTCTTGATGCTGGTATTATTTTTCCTATTGCTGATAGTAATTGGGTTAGTCCTGTTCATGTGTCCCTAAGAAAGGACGAATTACTGTTGTACCTAATGAAAATAATGAGCTTATACCTCAAAGAGTAGTAGTTGGTTATAGGATGTGCATTGATTTTAGAAAGGTGAATAAAGTCACTAAGAAAGATCATTATCCTCTTCCTTTTATTGATCAAATGCTAGAAAGGTTGTCCATGAAGACACACTTTTGTTTTCTTGATGGATATTTTGGGTTTCCTCAAATTGCTGTGAAAGCACAAGACCAAGAGAAAACCACTTTCACATGTCCCTATGGAACTTATGCTTATAGGCGTATGCCTTTTGGTTTATGTAATGCTCCTGCTACTTTTCAGAGATGTATGTCTACTATCTTTCATGGTTTTTGTGACGAAACTGTGGAAGTTTTCATGGACGATTTTTCCGTCTGTGGAACTTCCTTTGATAATTGTTTGCACAACCTTGATAAAGTTTTGCAGAGATGTGAAGAAACTAATCTTGTTCTTAATTGGGAGAAATGCCATTTCATGGTCAATGAAGGAATTGTTCTTGGACATAAAATTTCTGAAAGAGGCATTGAAGTTGACAGAGCCAAAGTCGAAGAAATTGAGAAAATTCCTTGTCCTACGGATGTTAAAGGTATTCAAAGTATTCTTGGTCACGCTAGTTTCTATAGAAGGTTTATTAAAGATTTCTCAAAAATTTCAAAGCCCCTTACTAATCTTCTCCAAAAAGATGTACCTTTTGTTTTTGATGATGATTATAAGGAAGCTTTTGAAACTTCAAAGAAAGCTTTAACTACTGCTCCTATTGTCCAACCACCTGATTGGAATCTACCCTTTGAAATTATGTGTGATGCTAGTGATTTTGCTGTAGGTGCTGTTCTTGGTCAATGAATAGATAAAAAATTGAATATTATCCATTATGCTAGTAAGACTCATGATGCTGCTCAAAATAATTATGCTACTACTGAAAAAGTGTTTTTAGCTATAATCTTTGCTTGTGATAAGTTTAGACCTTATATTTTTGATTCAAAAGTTACCATTCATACTGATCATGCTACTATTAAGTACGTTATGACAAATAAATATGCTAAGCCTAGGCTTATTAGATGGGTGTTGCTTTTACAAGACCTTGATATACATATTGTAGATAGAAAAGGTGCTGAAAACCGTATTGCTGATAATTTATCTCGTTTGGAAAACATTTCTTTTGATCTTATGCATGTTAATGATAGTTTCCTAAATGAACAGTTGGCTGTAATAAAGGTAAGCCCGCGGGAGAGTCCTTGGTATGCTGATTATGCTAACTTTATTGTTTCCAAGTATTTGCCTCCAACCTTTACAGCACGGCAAAGAAGGAAGTTCTTTTATGATCTGAGGCATTATTTTTGGGATGACCCACATTTATATAAATGAGTTAATGGTATTATGCGAAGATGTGTTCCAGAATATGAACAACAAGAGATATTGAGAAAATGTCATGGTAGTGCTTATGAAGGACATCATGTTGGAGATAGAACCGCACAAAAGGTTTTAAAATCAGGTTTTTATTGGCCTACTCTTTTTGAAGATGCAAGAAAGTTTATTTTATCATGTGATGAATGTCAAAGAGTTGGTAACATTTCTAGACGCAATGAAATGCCTATGAATTATTCTCTTGTTATTGAACCATTTGATTGTTGGGGATTCGACTTTATGGGTCCTTTTCCTCCTTTAAAAGGGTATACTCATATTCTTGTTGCTGTTGATTATGTTAAAAAGTGGGTAGAAGCCATACCTACAAATAGTGTTGATGGTAAGACCTCTTTAAAAATGCTTAAAGATGTTATTTTTCCTAGGTTTGGTGTGTCTAGATATCTCATGATTGATGGAGGTTCTCATTTTATTCATGGTGGTTTTAGGAAAACTCTTGCTAAATATGATGTTAATCATAGAATTGCTTCACCTTATCACCCTCAAACCAGCGGGCAAGTAGAACTTTCGAATAGAGAAATTAAATCTATCTTGCAAAATACTGTTAATAGATCTAGAAAAAATTGGGCTAATAAGTTGAATGATGCTTTATGGGCTTATAGAACTGCTTATAAAAATCCTATGGAAATGTCTCCTTACAAAATGGTTTATGGTAAAGCTTGTCACTTGCCTTTAGAATTAGAACACAAAGCTTATCGGCAGTGAAAGAAACGAATAGAGATTTTAAACATGCTGGTGAGAAAAGATTGCTTGACTTAAGTTCCTTAGATGAGTGGAGAAGTGAAGCTTATGAAAATGATAGACTCTTTAAAGAAAAAGTATGGCATGATAGGAGGATCCTTAAGAGAGAGTTTCAGGTTGGTGAGAAAGTTCTATTGTATAGGTCTCGTCTTAGATTTTTTGCAGGAAAATTACTCTCAAAATGGGAAGGAACTTTTGTTATTGAGGAGGTGTATCGTTCAGGAGCTATAAAAATTTCTTCTTTGAGGGACAACACTACACAAGTGGTGAATGGTCAAAGGCTCAAACATTATATTTATAGAGATTCTTATAATCAAGATGTTGATATTATTCAAATGGTGACTCCGAAAGAATTTATTAGAGACCAAACTCCGGAACCTGCAAAGTCCGTTTTCGAATAGGTAAAAGTGCTGGAAATAAAAGGTTCGCGAAAAACTTTTCTTTTTATATTTTTGCAGTTTTTATTCCATACGGAAGAGTACAAGACGAAAGAGGGAAGGAAACGGAGCCCGGGTGGCCCACACCACCCAGTGGCGTGGGCCCCACTTGGCCGCGCCACTAGGTGGTGTGACCACCCCGGAGCCTGTCTCCGTCCCATTTTTGCCAAGTACCTTCCTTATGTCGTAAAACTTCGTAATATATAATCACCCGGATCCTCCGAGGTTCGTATATCATGTTCTCGTCGTATTTTCGTTTCGATCTGTTTATGTCAGGAAAAATTCTCAAGTTTAGAGGCACCATGGTCTTCGCCAACGACAAGGGTAACAAGCCCGTGGAAGATGATCTTCAATACCCCAAGAAGGAGGAGGAGATCTTGGTTGAGGATGAAGAAGAAGTGGAGGAATACAAGCATCCGGACACCCGCGTTACCGTTGCAAGCATTGGAGTGGTGGCAATTCCTATCAAGCTCAGGAGGACAACACAAATGTCTACAGGAGGGAAAACCCCGCATCATTTCCTAGCTCCACGGTCACTTCCTCCACGCACCAAGAACCCCTTCCATACTCTTATACATGAGCAGCAATTCCAAAAGTTGCCCAAAGGGAAGTTTCCCTCTAGTTGGGATATGCCTCGTTCTAACCATGCAAGTAAAGAATACTCTAAGAAGGAAGAGTGGGGAAGTAATCACAAGGACCGGGATTCTCGGTTCTACATGATCATGAACCACAATGAGCATAATTCGGAGTTGATTCGTACTCTAACCTTTGGGATTGAGGACTTGAGGAAGATGATTGAAAAGCTTATCAAGGGAACACCACCACCACCGAAGGAGTAATTCGTCATCAGGTTTTGCCATCCCCTTGATTTCTTCCAAGCTTGGGGGAGTGCCGCGGTATCACATCATTATCTGTCATATTTTTACCTTTTTAGTAGAGTCATATCTTGAATAGAGAAGTTATCATATAGGATGGTTTGCATTGTGGAAGTATCTCTCCTATAGTTGGTTATCTATGTATCCCTTGGTGTGAGTGCCTTTATGGAATATTAATGAGAAGTTTCATCTTTTATTTTTTGCACATCTTATTTTAGTTTGCAATATCTGTTGTATGATTGATCTTGTTGATTAGTATTGGTATCACTTTGGGAGAATCAAGTAAATCTAAATTGGTTTTGGCAAACCGAGCTCTGGTCAGTAGCAACACTTTTTGAGGTTTGAAAGGAAAAGAGAAAAGCACTTACCGGTATTTGATATTATTTTCCTTCTTTATTGATTGGCTCATAAGCTTAGTATTCTTTAGTTAAGATCTTTTGTGTTTTCAAGGAAGATTGCATGTTTGACTTTATCAATTGTATGTTTTCTTGTTTCATTCAACTCTTTTGCTTGTTGCCTAGCCTTTCTAGCCAAAAACTTGTACTGAGAGGGAATGGTTCTCATGCATCCAATCCTTTAAACCAAAACTTATGCCATTTGTGTCCACCATATCTACCTATTTTCATTATTGCTATTCCAAGTAAAATCTCAAGTTTCATCTACCTTTCAAATTAAAATTTCTTTTGTTATGTTAAAACTAGTTAGTAAAGCTCTCACGAACTTGATGGCACACCTTATTTTCCTGCCATTAATAAATTTGAACCATTATGTCATCTATGTTGTGTATGATTGCACCTATAAGTTGGAAATTAGCAGAATCGTGCTGTCACGGGGAACGCTTTCAACACCTGTAAATATCTACCCCGTGGATATCATGATCTTTTGTTTATGGATGTCGGCGGTGTGAAATAAAAGGGGAGCCTGTAAGTCCATGGAGTTATGTATATGTATTAGAGAAACGCCTGGGCCGCTAGCCTAAGCCATGCCTAATCATGGTGGAAACTTGCAGCATCACCATAGTTAGCAATCTATGAAGCATTCTTCTTATAAAAAGAGAGAGAGATAGAAAAAAGAAAAAAGAGAGGAAAGAAGAGAAAAAAAGCACTATTTTTCCCATGGTAAATAAGAAGATTGATGAGATGCTAACTGTCTGTTGCCTTGTCATTTTGATATGGGATATCTCCTGTATCATGGGGCAAGGGGTACCCCGTTGGCTGTTGAACTTACCGGTAACTAAAGTTGAGTAGCATGAGGAATGACCCTCGTATTCAAGGGACATGAGATTGCCAACTTATATTTCATCAAGCATACACTCCATATTTGTTCACTTTAACCTTAATCACCTCAAGATGCTTATGATGGGGGAAATTAGAGCTCAAAGCTAGTAAGTACCATAATATTTTGGAAGCTCTTTATGAAACTTGAAATCCCTGCTTCCCTCTGCGAAGGGCCTTTCTTTTACTTCTTAGTTGAGTTAGTAAACCTATTCCTTTCTATCTCTAGAAAGCATTTGAGTTATTGTGTTTCAATCATTCATATAATGATTTATTCAATCATGTTTCTTATCTTCCTTGTTTTGCACAAAACTCTTATCTAAATGAGTATTACTTTGAAAGCTATCATTGTGAAAAGCCTTTTATGTTTGAGCAAAAGGGACTCCTGTTATAAACTTCTTTACAAAAAATTTGCTTGAAAACCAAGTATGATTTGTCGTCTCTTCTCTGACCAAGAACAAAGTTTGCCATTACCAATTATGATTTATATTTATGCATCTTTATCGTGACTCCCATACTCGTTGCAAGTTAAGTTATATAATGGTGAGTTGATTTCTATTATGAGTTGTGTATTGGTGAATGTGATGTTTCTTGTCCATATTCTTTTTATCGACACTTCACTCTATAAACATGTGGGCATGTTTACTGAGCTCAGTTTTCGCTTGGGGACAGGCGAGGTCTAAGCTTGGGGGGAGTTGATACGTCCAATTTGTATCACTATTCTTTATCATAATTTACTGCTATTCATTGATATATTTCATATTAAGAGGTGTTACCTATGTTATTTCATCTATTTTTGCATGTTGGATGATTTTTGGAGGATGAACTGCCGGAGTCAGGATTCTGATGGAAAAAAGCGGTGTTTAGATGCAATTTTCGCGAAGATTAGAAAATTCCAGAAAATACACAGAAAATCCTATTTTTCCAGAAGATGAAGGAAGCCGAAAGGGGAGGCAGAGATGGGCCACAGAGGGCCCACACCCTGCTGGCCACAGGTTGCGCCACGCCACTGTGTGTGGCACCCCTGCCCACCTCCCGCCCTTTCGCCTATATATTCTCCTCGAAACCCTAATACACGGGGAACGACCACAGAAAGATTCCACCGCCTCTGCCAGGCGAAAACTACAGAGAGAGAAAGAGCTCTCCGGCAGGTAGATTTCTGTCGGGGAAATTCCTTCCCGGAGAGGAGAGATCGTCGCCATCAACACCGTCATCAATCTAGACTTCATCGGGATCATCATCATCATCATCCTCACCACCATCATCATCACTCCATCCCGCTGTAACAATTGTGTTAAATCTTGCATAGTTCTTAGGGGAAACTTTCCCGGTGTTGATTACTTTTGTAGTTGATGCTTGTGAGTGGAACCATTGAATTATTGTTTATGTTCAGATTGTTATTCATCATCATATCATCTCTGATATTGATCCATATGATGTCTCGTGAGTATTTCGTTTAGTTCTTGAGGACATGGGAGAAGTCATGTTGTTAGTAGTGAAATTGTGTTAAGTAATATTCAATGGTTTAATTTAAGTTGTGGCGCTATTTTTCTAGTGGTGTCATGTGAACGTCGACTACATGATACTTCACCATTTATGGGCCAAGGGGAATGCATTGTGTATTTGGCTACTAATTGTGGGGTTGCCGGAGTGACAGAAACATGAACCCCCGTTAGGAAACTTTTGCACAAGGAAGTGTAGGATCTCAGAGTTTAATGCTGTGGTTAGGTTTTTATCTTAATTACTTTCTTGTAGTTGCGGATGCTTGCAAGAGGTTTAATCACAAGTATGTATTAGTCCAAGTAAGGTCGGTACATTAGCATAGGTTCACCCACACAACACTTATCCAACCAAAGAAGATTAATCAACTATATGAAGCGAAAGCACTTGACAGTATTCCCATGTGTCCTAGAGAACGTTTGGTCTTCATAAGTAACACAACCGGCTTGTCCTTTGCTAAAAAAAGGATTGGGACACTTGATGCAATTATTTGTTGTCTTTATTTACTTGCACTTTATTTCCTTGAATTATCAAAAAACCCTAAAAATCCATTTGCTAAGTATTTACAGAGAATTCCTGCTCCAAACCACTAATCAACACCTTCTGCTCCTCGTTGGGATCGACACTCCTATTTATCGAAAATACTATGATACACCCCTATACTTGTGGGTCATCATAGCCCGTTCCCCCAACGACATCTCACCCGCAAAAAAGGTGCAGAAATAAAAAACGAGGAAGAAAATAATTAAACATATTACATAAAGGTCCTTGTCCTGGGTCCCCGTTCACAAATACACAAAAAAATAAAAAGCCCCAATATTATGGGGTGCCTTAACGTTGAAGGGAGGCGAGGCGGCGGGCGTTGCTGCTGGCCAGCCGGCGCCCTGGTACTGCGGCTGCGCCGCCTACTCCTCCTCGTCGCCGACGAGGTCGATGAAGACGTACGGCGGGGGCCACGCACCGGCCTGGTTCGGAGTGGGAGGCGGAGGCGGTGCCGGGAGCGTGGGCGGAGCTGGGAGCGCGGGCAGCATCTGGGCCTGCATGGCCACCCAGGACTCGTGCAGCGTCTGGGCGGTGCCGTCCCACTTCTTCTCCTCGTCCAGCTGGGAGGCGAGGATGACGGCCTGGAGCTCCTCCTCTATCATCGGTCGGTGCTGCCGATCTGGCCCATCCTCCTCCATCTTGACCGCCACCAGCCGGGCGGCTCCGAGTCCTCCTTCGGCTCCAGTCACGGCCACACCTCGGACGCGACGGTGTCGGCGCCCTTGTAGCGTGACCAGTCCGGGATTTCAGGCTGTAGCGGAGGTAGGTGGAGGCCGCCGTCTTCGTTGTTCTCCATGCCGGATACCTCCTAGGACCCCTCCCAGTAGTCCTCGTCGGCGTCGTCAAGGTTCTCGAGGTGGGCCTCGATGGCCTCGCGCAGAGCCGCGTGCTCCGCCTCGAACCACTGGTGCCACACTAGGGAGTCAATGGCGTAGGTCGTATCCCGCCGTAGATCTAGAGGGAGGAAGGCCCGACACCGACAGATCTCGCGGCAGCGCGCAGGGCACGAGGTGGGGATGGCCGGAACCGGCACGCGGGTGCCGTTGAGGTGCCACCCCGCCGGCAGGTGGACGTCCGGCATCGGCGATCATGCGCATGGCCTCGAGGCTCAGGTACATGCGCTGATCAGAGCGCAGGCGCGGTGGCGGGCCGTGGAGGGAGGAGGAGCTGCATCGCGGCGGCGAGCGGGAGACGGAATGGCGGCCACAGCCACCGCCGGTGGAGGATCCGGCCTCGTGGTCGTTCCGGCCGTGCTGGAACCAGGACTTCCAACTGTCCTTCGTCATCGCGGCGGCAAGGACCGGAGAGGAGAAGCTTGTCGGTGGGGAGGGAGCGGCTAGGGTTTTGGGGTTTGGAAGTGGGGACTGAAAGTGGAGAGGAGTGTGGACTGGATGTGGATGGGTACGACGCGGTCCTATTAAAAAGGACGTGGCCCCTCTCTCTGGGACACCGCCTGGTGGGGCCCAAGGAAGACTCGGCTGAACCGCGTCGGACGAGGTCGGCGTCCCCCCTAATCCAACCACATGTTTTGGCCCGGTATGTGCCGAGTCGGATCCCTCCGCACTGTCCGGTCCGTTTGCGGGGGCCGTTGGACCTTGGGTTCGGTCGGGGAGTGCAAGATCTGATGTTTGCGGAGGCCGTTTGGGATGGCCTTGAATTCCTGGCGAGAGGCACATACGACAATGCACGTGGGGAGGCACCAGGGAGCTGAAGACGACAACCGGAGAAACGCTGGCCGGGGAGGCACAGGGGAGGAGCTGCGCGATCCGGGGAGGGCGACATGCTGGCGGTGGCGACGCTAGGGCGACAAGGTGCTGCAGCGAGGTCGATGGAGGAGGGACGAGCTCAAAAGCCAAAAGGTACACGGATGAGTGTTTTCGTGTTTATTTTCATGGTTGTTGGTCCTACGCGGGTAGATGACGATCCGTTTTCACGAATCTTTATGCGCAACACGAAAGTGCGGCTAGTGCGGCGCTTCTATATAAGATTTTTCCCAACAATGTTTTCTAGATCAAACCCAGACCCTATAGGTATTTTTATATTTGTGTAGTTTTTTTTGAATGTTAGCAGGAGAGCTGCTAAATTCATTGATTATATAGAAGGTTTGTTACAAAGATCCAAGAAAAAGGAGGCGGGAAAGACTTGGACAAAGACCCAAGCCGCCAAAAGGAAAGAGAAAGAAAGAGGTACAAAATACGATCAGCCCGGATCAAAAGGGATCTTTGCCCCAGCCATGTACCAGAGAGTGGCTTCGACTCGGATCCGTAGGACTAGGCCTTCCACTGAAAGTTCCTCTTTTTGAAAAAATCTTCTATTTCGTTCTTTCCATATTTCCCACGACACGAGTAGGATGATGGTTTGGGTGCCCTTTCTCTTGTCCACCGTGGAACTTGACCGGCATTGCTGTAGTCATTCCTGTAGTGAGGCTGGGAGGTTCTAGGAGGCAGGGTTTAAGACCGTCAATTTTAGCTGATTTGCAATCGTTGTCCAGACCTTTCTAGACCAAGGGCATTCCGTGAGAAGGTGCATGGGCGTCTCGAGATTGCGCACACATAAGGCGCAGAAGTAGTTGTTTTCCTATCCTCTCCTTTGAAGCGCATCGGTAGTGAGAATGCGCTCCAGTGCAGCCGTCCACATAAAAAACTTGCACTTTCCCGGCGCCCAAACCTTCCATATGGAGGAGCACAAATCCAAGGAGATGGCTCCTTCGAACTGCATTCGGTAGGCTGATCTTGTAGAATATTCGCCCGAGGCTTCAAAGCGCCAACGAATCGTGCCGGTGGCATTCTCATTCAGTTGCACCTCATCGAGCATGCTGGCTAGGTACAGTAATTCCGAAATCATCTCATGCGTTAGCCCCTTGCTGAGGTCAGCTAACCATTTATCACCATGCATTGCCTCTTGAACCGACCTGTTCTTGCGCACTGAGATAGCATATAGGGAAGGCGCGATATCTATCGGTGCCAAGTCTGAGAGCCATCGGTCATGCCAAAAATTGGCAATGGCACCATTCCCTATAGTAATTTGAGCAGCAGCAACAAAAAGGGCTTTGTCCGTTTTGTCACATGGGAGAGCGGTGCCCACCCAAGGCCTTGCGGGAGACGTCCAAGCTCGCCAAAGCCAGTGTAGCCTTAAGGCGCGCCCAAATTTAACGAGGTCATGGACCCCAGGCCCCCTAAATCTTTTGGTCGACATACTACCAACCACTTAACTCGGCAGTGACCTTCATTGCATGAGCCTTCTCCTCTCCAGAGCCAAGCACGGCATCTTTTCTCTATTTGCTCTAGAACCCAAGCCGGTACCCGATGCGTCGTCATCATATAAATCATAACCGACGATAGAACACTCTTTAGCAGGACAAGACTACCTTCTCTAGACATAAGCGAATCTTTCCATGCAGCCAGAAAGGCGTCAATCTTATCAAGGAGGTCCTAGTAGCTGGCTTTCCTTAGTTGTTGCATTGATAGTGGCATGCGTAGGTACTTACAGGGGAATTTTTAGGGCAATTTGCAGAGGCTGTAGTATATGATTTAAGTCTAACCCACCACATGTGTTTGGCATTGCTGAGCTTTTGGCGAGATTCGTCACTAGGCCCGAGATGCGTGCAAACGTATCTAGCACAAGCCTGATCATGGTGGCATCACGCCGAGATGGGTTTATGAAAAGGACTACGTCATCAGCGTAAGCGGGTCCATAGCAAGGATGAATAGGAAAGGAGATAGTGGGTCTCCTTGCCGCAGACCCCGCCGGTGTAGCACAAAGTCCGAAGGCATCCCATTGATTAAAACTTGGGAGGATGAGGTTGCGAGGATCATAGCAATCCACTCTCGCCATCTTTCACCGAAGCCTCTCCCTCGGAGCATGTCCAAAAGTTAGGACCAAGACAGTGTGTCAAATGCTTTGGCAAGGTCAATTTTGAGCAGAATCAAGGGTTTTTTAGTCTTGTGGAAGAATTTTGCCGTGTTCTGCACATATAGGAAGTTTTCCTGGATGAATCTTTGTTTGATAAATGCACTTTGGCAAGGGTGCACTAACGCCTCAAGTTTAAGGGCCAGCCTAGATGCTAGGATCTTGGAAAAAATCTTGACAATGCTATGAATTAAGGAAATTGGCCTGAAGTTCTTAAGCTCATTCGCCCCTTGCAGTTTTGGAATCATAGCTATGAGAGATGTGTTTACGCGCTTAAGCCCCCGCCGGTCCATGTTAAATAGCTGGGTTAGGGCTGCTAGCAAGTCGACCTTAATCACATCCCAACACGACCGAAAGAAGCCACCCGAGAAGCCATCCGGCCCCGGTGCTTTATTAGAAGGCATATCATCAATGGCTCTCTGTGGCATCCCGCAAAACCACTACTAGAAAATCGCGTTGTTTTTGTGCATTGTATCATCATGACCGCATGCTCATGTCATCATGCCTCATTGCATTTGAGCATCGTCATGTCATCATGCATTTGTTTGTCGAAACCTATTTTCTAAAAGCCTAGTTTGGTTTTCTAAATATTCCCCGTCTCAATTTCAAATTAAAGCGCCGGGCTTTTTCGGGTCCTTTATTTGTCTAAAAACTATTTACAAAAGTTTATTTTAAATTAAATAAAAATTTATATTTTTTTTAGGGGCAGCATCACCCGACCGACCCAAATGACCACCCCAAAGTGCAAAACGAGCCTACCCAAAATCTTTTCCTACCCCAGCCTAACCTACCCCTCATCCTCCACATCACCCCGGCCAACCACAACTCGCCACATCAGTCTGGCCCTCCCTCCATCCAATCAATCACCGCCACCTGGACGCACGTCCTTCTTTTTCCCACGCCAAGGCGTCTGAGCCTGTCTGTCTTGGGCTCTTCGCTTCAGACCGATCCCCAACCCCCTGCCGCACGCTTCCCTTGCCACCAACCGCGACCGGTCCCACCCCGTGGGTCCCACTGCCACCGACACCCCTGAACCCACCTCCCCCGCATCGAACCGCCCCCACCAACCTCTGCTCCTCTCCCTCACCCCGATGCTTCCATCCTCCTCTCGCTTCGGCCGCCGCCGTTGGCCCCAGATGCGCGCCCCGCTCCGCCTCTCCCTGCCCTCGTCTCTCCTTCCTCCCCAGGTCGCCGCCACCGACCCGTCTCTCTCCCCCTTTCCCCAACCTCCGCCGCCGCCATGTGGCCTCGTCGCCAGGGCTCACCTCCCCTCCCGCCGCCAAGCTACTGAGCAGGCCGCGCCTCCCTCTCCCCCGCGGTCGCCCCGTCGACCTCCTCGGCCGGCCCTCTGCTGCCTTCGACCTCCGCAAGACCCGCGCCTCTTCCTGCGCCCGACCGCCACCTCGTCAGGTGCCGCCCCATCGACCTCACGCCGGACGTCGCCCCTGCCCTCGCCCCGCCGAGAACCACCTCTCCATCGCCCGGCAACCGCCGCCCTCTGCCTCCCCCGTGTCCCCTGGACGCCAGGGACTGCAGACCACGCCGCGAGCCAAGTTGTCGGCCGCATGTGCATGTCCTCGAGCTCGCTTCGTCGCCAGACAAGGCACCTCCTCCGCCGGTGCCGCCCGCCATGACGGCCCCGACACCGTTTTCATCCTGGATCCCGGGCCCCTGCTCATCCTCAGTGTCTCCGACCGCGCCCCCACGGCGTCTGATGGGGATACGCCTACTGGGGTATACTCAGCGGGACGTTTCCGACTGGCCCAAGGGCTGGCGAGTGGGTCTGCAAAACGGCGAGTGGATCAAATCCCAGCAAGGTATCGGGCGACTGGAAGTTGAAGGCCCAGGCGAGCAGATAGGCCCAGTCGGACTAGGTTAAATGATTACCGAAGTTGTAACCAAATCGGTTGAGATATGTAAACCCTAGGGGAGGTGAGCCTATATAAACCTCCCTATGGGGTGAGTAGAGACACGTTCCCTCATACACCCAAGCAACTCGCCGCCTAGTCGCCGAGTTCGCCTATTGTAAACACCCCCATAATACAATCTAGCAGGAGTAGGTCTTTACCCTCCGGGGGCAACTCAGGTAAAACCCTGTGTCTTTGCCTCATCTCGCACCGCAGATGGCTGGCCGCCTTGCCCCTCGTTCTACTACACTGCCGATTGCAGCATCTGCCGTGGCCATTCCCACGACAGTGGCGCCCACCGTGGGGCCTGGCCGGTCTGGCCGGTGTTCTGCGGCGAGATCCAATCTGCCCATCAATGAGACGGTCGCCACCGGTCATATGATAGCGATCGGCGAGATGCTCCAGATCTTGCCAGCTACGCTCGTCCGGCGCGACCCGTCACGCACAGCGTGATCTTGCCGATCGGCACGATCAGTCTCTTCGTCGGCCTCACCGACGTCATCACCTCGGAGGACTCGGCTCGCATCCGCGAGTCGCCACCACGCGATCGGCTCTCCGAGAGCCAGGTCCGCACGATCCACCGCCTCGCCTCCGAGTACAACTCGGCCCACAGCAACGTGGCCGAGAACTCAGCGGCCGCAGAAGATGCGGCCCTCACCGACGACGCCGACTCGGCGACCCCGGCGTCACTCGCCGGATCCATCACCGCGGCCTCGTCCGAGGGCTCCATCGCCCAGGTATCCAATGCGGGAGATTTCGAGGACCCCTCCATCCTCGGGATCTTCGAGTTCGACTCCGGGTCGGAAAACTCCGCCGACTTCCACGACGGAACCGGTCGCCATGCCGCGACCTACATGGCCACCGGCGCCGATCCGCCGGAGGATCCTTTCTCCACCCCAATCCCTCCTAACGCCACGGCAACGGAGGTCGAGGAACTCCGCCTGAAATTGGAGGCAAGACGCAAAGAGCATGCCGAGCGCGAAATTTCGCCTCGAGCAAGTGATGCCGCAGAACGCCACGCTACCACCAGCAGCGGATCGTCACGCTGAACCCCACCGCTCAGGCGCCACGAACTTCGACGACGAAATGACCGGCTCGCATAGCCGAGCGCGATCGCGAGAACGCGCCACCAGAGGAAGCGCCGCCCCGCCAGATCAACGGCGATGGGTGCCCCACCACCACCCAACCGCACCTCCCAGAGACCAGCGGATAGTCGTCTCCTCACGGAGCGAGACGCGAACGGCCTCCACTGTTCTCCACCCGATGGACAACCTCGTGGCAGGCCGAGCAGCAGCCGATAGCATCGCGGCCACCGCGACGGCGCCTTACAGATCCAAGACGTCAAGGCCCCGCTGCAAAAGCCGTGGAGCAGAAGAGCGGGCGCCGACCGCAAGCGAGTATACTCGCTCCTCGGAAGCAGGGCGGCCTCAGCGGCCCGGCGGCAAACACCCTCAATTGCCCGCCACGAGCCACTACAGCTCAACGCCGACGCGAACGCTGCACTCTCCACCAACGATCCCGGGCGACCAACTTCGCGCCTTAACGGAGAACCCATCGACGCCCGCACTCACATCATCAACAATCAAAATGCGCAGACGACGGCGACGACTTGCGGCACACCCTAACTACGCCGCGATGGCGAGCCTGGGTCGCTCGATCGACTAGGGCCCAAGTGCCGGACCAATGATCCGAGGCGAAAAGTACCCGCCAAACTTCAAGGCGCCAAAGGAGATAGAAAATACTCCTCGACGACCTCGCATGCGGCTTGACACATACCTCATGGCAATGGGGATCGCGGGTCACACTGATCTACTACGCCTGTTACCTCCCGGCATGATGGAGGAACGTGCAGCAATGGATCAACACGCCCCGTGACGATGTCGACTCACGAGGAAATGCGAGACGCCGTCGTCAGCACTTCGAGTGCTCCTACACTCGCCACCACCATCGAGGACTGGAGCGATGCATCCAGGGACCCAAGTCGACCCGAATCGGGTCCAACGGTGGCAAGAGCTCGTACAACGCGGTCGGCATCCACCCGGACACCGCGATCCATTGCTTCAAGACCTCGTGCCACGAGCCTCTAGTCGCCAAGCTCAGCGACCGCACACTCGACAACATCCCGACCTCCTCGAGATCGCCAAACGGTACGCCGAGGAGGATCCCAACCAAGACGTCGACGACGAGTCGAGGGCAACGCCGACGGGCGGCAACGACGGCGACGCCGAACCGACGATACGCTACAGCACCGCCTACAGTGCAAGCGCCAGAACGACGGGCGAAGTCGACTTCGGCTAACGCTGGGCACGCATAACGCGAGCCCAAGAGCTACCGCCATGACGGAGGGCAACGACGCGATGGCGGGAACTACAAGAACAAGCCAAGGTTCGATCCCGGCCCCTCCTTAACGAACCATGCGTTTGATGCAGGAAGGAAAGCCCGCCACGCACACCACCGCCGATCGCCACACCCTCGTGGAAATCGAGAAGGCACGCGACGGAAGACACCGACAACGACCCGCCAAATGGCGGAAAATTCGCAAAGTAGCCGCTCGCTCCACACCTTCAGGCTTCAACACGAAGCGAGAAGAAGGTCATCGCCCGCCGTGCCGCCAACGCAGCGGCCCAAACAGACGCCCCGCCTCAACCGTCGGAACAGCCCATCACCGAGCCGCAAGACCACTCGCCACGCGCCAGTACCGGGACGAGTCGCCTTGGTGGTCAAGCCCAAGGTTGGCGACTACTGGCTCCCCAAGACACTGATGGACGGCGGCAGCTCCACCAACATCCTCTACCTCGACACCTTCAGGCGGTTGCGGCTCCCGCAGTCGATGATCGAGACCACCCACACCACGTTCCACGGCATCGTCCCCGGTCGGAAGGCGTACCCGATCGGCAAGGTCACGCTACCCGTCACCTTCGTACTCGCAAACTTCCGCGAAGCGCGGATCGTCTTCGCTGGTGCCCTTCGACAACCCTTACCATGCGTCCTAGGGCGCGGCAAAGTTCGCCAAATTCATGGCGGCGCCCACTACGCCAGATAACGCGATGAAGCTCCCGTGCCGCGGGCGTCATCACCATCAACGGCGACCCGACATGGCCGCCAATGCGAGGCCAAAGGAGCCGAACTCGCCGACGCCCGTCATCGCGCGAAGATAATCACGCCGACGAGCTCGCCAATACGCGAAAGGGTCAACAATGACGACCCCACAATACTCAAGAAGCCCAACTCAGAGGGCACAAACACCTCAACCTTTGAGGCCACGACGCACACTCGCACCGTCGAGCTGGTCCCAGGCGACCCCAGCCAGACGGTGACGATCGGGACAGGCATGAGCCCATAATAGGAAGGCGCGCTCATCGAGTTCCTTCGTGAGAATTGGGACATGTTCGCATGGAAACCCTCCGACATGCCTGGTGTCCCTAGGGAGCTCGCTGAGCACAAACTAAACGCCGATCCCAAAGTGCGACCCGTCAAGCAGTCGCTACGGCCCTTCAACGAAGAACGCCGTCGAGCAATCGCCGAGGAAGTGCAGCGCCTTTGCCGGCTTCATCCGCCAATCAAATACTCAAGTGGCGCAAACCCAGTCCTGGTCGAGAAGAAAACGGGACCGGAGAATGTGTATCGACTACACAAACCTGAACAGCCGTCAAAGGAGATTCGTCCTCCCGCGGATCGATCAGATAATCGATTCAACCGCGGGCTCGGAGTCGCTATGTTTCCTCGACGCCTACTCCGGGTACAACCAGATCAAAATGGCTGTCGAGGATGAGGAGAAGACGGCGTTCATCACGCCATTCGGAGCCTTCTGCTACACCACCATGACTTTCGGCCTCAAGAACGCCGGGGCAACCTACCAGCGGTGCATGCAAGAATGCCTCGCAAGCCAAATTGGCCGCAACATCCACGTCTACATCGACGACGTGGTCGTGAAATCCGCTCGCCAAGGCGACCTACTCGCCGACCTCGCGGAGACCTTTGCAAATCTGCGGAGGTACAAGATAAAGCTCAATCCAGGCAAGTGCACCTTTGGTGTACCCGCCGGGCAACTACTGGGGTACGTCGTCTCCAAACGAGGGATCGAGGCAAACCCAACGAAGATCGACACGATCGCCTGCTCGCAAAACCCGAGTGCTGCGGCGACGTCCGAAGCTGGTCGGGCGTGTAGCGGCTCTCCGCTTCATCCCCTGGCTGGTAAAAGGCGATGCCCTATACCGCTGATGCGAAGAACCCCACCTTCCATGGGACAAGGAGGCGGACGACGCGCTCCGCGACCTTAAAGGTGCTACTCGGCCGCACCACTACTCGTGCACACCGACAAAGAGCCTATGCTGTTTACGTCGCGGCGTCCGAGCACGTCATCGAGGCCGTAATGGTCGTCGAACGACCGAGGAAGGAAAGGAGCGCCCGTCCGGCCGGTGTACTACATCAGCGAGTTCTCACCGAGTCGCGCCATGATACCCACGACCAAAAGCTGGTATACGCGGTTCAGGGGCCGTGGCGCCGCGACTACTTCGGGAGCACCCGATCACGCCGTCTCCTCGGCACCACTACAAGACATCATCCGAATCGCGAGGCGATCGGGCGGGTCGCCAAGGGCCGTCGAGATCGGCCCACAACATTAAATACGAGCCACGAAGCGGCGATTGATCCACAGCACCGCAGACTTCATCGCCGATCGGGAAGAGGCCCAGCGACGGAGAAGCCGCGTACCTCCATTGCGGTGGCCTGCACTTCGACGGGTCCAAGAACGCGGACGGCGCAGGAGCGGGGATAGTGCTGACCTCACCAAAGGGCGACAAGCTCCGCTACATCCTCCGCCTCGAATTCACGCCCTGCACCAACAACATGGCTGAATACGAGGCCCTACTCCACGGCATGCGAGCCGCAAAGGAGATGAGCGTCAATCGCCTTCGATGCTACGGAGACTCCGACCTCGTTGCGGGGCAAGTCGCCGGCACCTGCGACGCCGTCTCCCCCACCATGGCGGTGTTGGAGATATGCCCTAGAGGCAATAATAAATGTAGTTATTATTATATCTTTGTGTTTATGATAAATGTTTACATTCATGCTATAATAGTATTAACAAGGAAACCATTGATACTTGTGTGATTTGTAAACTTAATTTGAAGTCCCTAGTATAGCCTCTATACTTCACTAGCTTGTTGGTTGATTAATGATTGTGGTTTCCATATCATGAACATTGAGATGTTATCAACAACAAGATCATATCGTTAGGAGAATGATATGGTGGACATACTCCTATAGATAAGCGTAGCATAAAGATCAAGTCATTTCATTAGTTCAATTGCTATATGCTTTCTGATACATAGTAACCTAATTCCTTCGACCATGAGATCATGCATATCACCTTTACCGGATGGATGCTTTGATGACATCAAACACCACACCGTAACTGGGTGGCTATAAAGGTGGCATTAAGTGTTCGGAAAGTATTGGTTGAAACACATGGATCAAGAGTGGGATTTGTCCATCCACATGACGGATAGATATACTCTGGGCCCTCTCGGTGGAATGTCATCCAATTAGCTTGCAAGCATGTGACTTGGTCACAAGGGATCACATATCACGGGAACGAGAAAAGAGTACTTATCAGTAACGAGGTTGAACTAGGTATGCAGAGATACCGACGATCATAACCTCGGGTAAGTAACATATCGTGAGACAAAGGGAAATTGGTATCGTATGTAAGTGGTTCATTCGATCGCAAAGTAATCGTAGAAATATGTGGGAGCCATATGAATTTCCAGATTCCTCTATTGGTTATTGTTTGGAGAAGTGTCTCGATCATGTCCGCATAATTCACGAACCGTAGGGAGACACACTTAAGGATTGACGTTGTTTGAGTAGTTATGGTATTATGAGAAAGAGACCGAATGTTGTTCGAGTCTCGGATGGGATCCGGATATCACGAGGTGATCCGGAATGGTCCGAGAATAAGATTCATATAAGGAAAGTCCCGTTTGGAGTTCGGGAATGATTCCGTGTTTTCATCGAATGTTCTAGAAGGTTCCGGATTGTCCGGCACTCGGGGGGAGGTACATGAATGTGTCATTGCTCATTGAATGATTGCATCATGTACTAAGTGTTATTGTCCCAAATAAAGGATTAAATTGAATCCTAAAAGAAAAGTCAAATGTCCAGTTTGAAAGTCAAGCGCCAAAACAAGAAACTGGGAAACAAGCAAGAGGAGTTGGAACCAACCCGGAGGAGGAGTTGGACTCCTCCAGGCCGCCGCCAGCCCTAGGCCGAGTTGGGGAGGGACTCCCTCCCTCCCCTGGCGCGCCAAGGACCCCCTCCCATAAAAGGAGGGGCAGGGCTCCTCCCATAGACACATAACTTTCTACTCTAGATCTCCGTTTAGAGCCGCTTTGGTTTAGAGCTTCTAATTGCTTTAGCCATGGTTTAGAGCCTTCTAATTGGTTTAGAGCCTTCTAATTGGTGTGTCTAATTACTAGACCACTAATAGCCTCTCTCATAAGCTCCACCATACTGCACCGGCTTAAGGCCTCAGCCTGGGATCTCCTCTACTTAGGTACCACGCCGTTGTCTTGCGGAATCGCGAGGAGAGTGCTACAACCTCCGCTTTCTTTGGAACAAGGAGAGGAAGGTCTTCGAAAATCGAACGCAGTGACCGATTGCGGAGCGCCAGGAACGATACCTGGAAGGATCGTCTACACGATCTTGAGATCGGGAAGAGTGCGACTACATCACCCACGAGAATCCGATCTCGTTAAACGCTTTGGAATCTTCGAGGTAAGTTATACCATCGACTCGTTGCTACAATCTAGTAGATAGATCTTGGCTTGTTTGTTTGTATGATAGAAAATTTTTGTTTTCCATGCTACGAACCCTACAAAGGGTATCGAGCCGTGTCTATATGTAGATCTCATTGACGCAGTAGAACACAATGGTCATTGTGGGCGTTGATGCTTTTATTGTAGATTGCTTTTGTGTACTTTGCATCTTGCGGTATGTTGGGATGAAGCGGCGCTAACCTTACATGACATCGTTCATGAGACTTGCTCCACGCTTGACATGTAACTTGTATTGCATAAGTGGCTTTATGGGTGCATGTTTCTCCTAGCATAGTTAAGATCCAATTTACAACGGGTGATCAACAATGCTAGTATCAATGTTGTGGTTCTTGTTCGTAAGTTAGAACGACACTTATTGAAAGCCCCAAACCACGTAAAATATGCAAAGAAAGTAGAAGCGTCTAACTTTGTTTTGCAGGGTGTTGATGATGTGATGTGATATGGCCATGATTGTGATTATATTTGATGTATGCAATGTTCCTTATTGTAAGTCGACAACCGGCAGGAGCCATATGGTTGTCTTTAATTTATGTTAAGACCCGCGTGTCTATTCAAAGTAGTTGTAATAGTTGAAGACGGTGGACGACAACCATGGAGAAGCGTCATTGACCTTGATGCAATGCCGGTGATGATGGAGATCATGTTCGTGCTTGAAGATGGAGATCGGAGGCACGAAGAAGAAAACCATATCATATCACATATATATTGAATTGCATGTGATGTTAATCCTTTATGCATCTTGTATTGCTTAGTAGGCAGCGACGGTAGCATTATAAGATGATCCCTCATGCACATCAATTTCAAATCATAAAGTGTTCACCCTTAGTTAGCACCGTTGCTAAAGCTTGTTGTTTCAAGCACCACGTGATGATCGGGTGTGCTAGATTACGCAAGTGTATACAACGTGAGCAAGCCAGATTTGCTCATGCGAAACTAAGGTTTGATCTTGACGAGCCTAGCATGTACAGACATGGTCTCGAACACGGATTACCGAAAGGTAAAGCATGAATCGTATAGTAGATATGATGAACATGATGATTGTTCGCCATTGAAACTATATCAACTCTCGTGATGATCGGAGTTGATGTAGTGGATTTGGTTCGTGATCACTAAAACAATGTGAGGGATGTTGTTTTGAGGGAGTTCACCTAGTTTAATTTCATTAATTAATTTGAACTCAATTTGTCATAAACTTAGTCTAAACTATTGCAAATATGTTGTAGATCAATGGCAGCCCCTACCATCAATTTTAATGCTCCTAGAGAAAGAAAAGTTGAAAACAATGGAAGCAACTTCATGGATTGGTTCCGCAATTTGAGGATTGTCCTCACATTTGGTAATTTGACCTATGTCTTTGGATGCATTGGTGACCCACTGCGGTGATGCTTCCGATGAAGTAAAGAATGTTTACCTCGCTCGGAAGAATCAGTACTCCATAGTTCAGGTGCTATCTTGTATGGTTTAGAATCGAGCTTGTAAAAGGTTTGAAGAGTCGACCCATATGATATTGTCGAGGATCTCAAATTGATTTTTGAGACTCATGCGCAATTGAAAGCTATGAGGCTTCAAAAGTTCTTTAACCGCAAGATGGAAGAGGGCAGCTCCGTCGGTGAGCATGTGCTTAAGATGTGCAGGCACGCAAACAAACTTCAAAGCTTGGGTATAGTGATTCCTAATGCTTTGGGGATTTACCGTGTCCTCCAATCACTACCACCAAGTTACAAGAACTTTGTGATGAACTACAACATGCGAACATGAACAAGACGTTGCGAACTCTTTGCCATGTTGAAATCTGCAGAAGTGGAGATCAAGAAAGAGCACCAAGTGTTGTTGGTCAATAAGACCACCAAATTCAAGAAAGGCAAGTCTAAGCAAAGGGACACTTCAAGAAGGGTGGTAAGAAAGCTACCCTTGACGAAGAAGACCAAGGCTGGACCTAAGCCTAAACGAGTGCTTTTACCGCAAGGGAGAAGGTCCTCGAAGCGGAATTGCCCAAAGTACTTGGCGGATCTCAAGAACGGCAACATCAAGAAGAAAGGTATATCCGATATACATGTTATTGATGTGTATCTCACTAGTACTCGTAGTAGTGCACGGTATTTGATAATCTCTTCGGTTGCTCATATTTGTAACTCAAAGCAGGTCTCCGAAACGGAAGCTAGCGAAGAACGAGGTGACGATGCGCGTGGAAACGGATCAAAGGTTGATGTGATCGCGGTCGGCACGCTACCCTTCATCTACCATCGGGATTAGTTTTATACTTAAATAATTGTTATTTGGTGCTGCGTTGAGCATGAACATTATATCGGGATCTTGTTTATTGTAGACGGTTACTTGTTTAAATCGAGAATAATGGTTGTTCTATTTATATGAGTAATATGTTTTATGCACATGCACCTTTGATAGATGGTCTATTCTTATTGAATCTCGATAGTGGAAATACACATATCAACAACATTGAGGCTAAACGTTTGAAATCAGCGATAATTCGACCTATATGTGGCAATCGCTGTCTTGGTCACATCGGAGTGAAACGTATGAAGAAACTCCATTCCGATGGACTTCTTGAATCACTTGATTTTGAATCACTTGAAAGATCTGAAGCATGTCCGATGGGAAAAATGACTAAGACTCCATTTTACGGTATGATGGAGCGAGCTACGGACTTATTGGAAATCATACATACCGATGTGTGTGGTCCAATGAGTGTAGCGTCATGGATGGTTATCGTTATGTTCTTACCTTCACGGATGACTTGAGTAGATATGGATATATCTATTTCATGAAACATAAGTCCGAAACTTTCGAGAAGTTTAAGGAGTTTCAAAGTGAGGTAGAGAATCAACGTAACAAGAAGATTAAATTTCTACGTTCTGATCGTGGAGGTGAATATCTAAGTTACGAGTTTGGCGAGCATTTAAAGAAGTGCGGAATACTTTCACAATTGACACCGCCAGAACACCACAGTAATGGTGTGTCCGAACGTCGAATCGAACTCTCTTAGATATGGTTCGTTCTATGATGTCACTTATGATTTACCGCTATCATTTTGGGGTTATGCATTAGAAACAGCCGCATTCACTTTAAATAGGGCACCATCTAAATCCGTTGAAACGACACCGTATGAATTATGGTTTGGGAAGAAACCTAAATTGTCGTTCCTTAAAGTTTGGGGATGCGAAGCCTATGTAAAGAAGTTACATTTGACAAGCTTGAACCCAAAGCGGAAAAATGCGTCTTCATAGGATACCGAAGGAAACTATTGGGTATACCTTCTATCATAGATCCAAGGCAAAACATTCGTTGCTAAGAATGGATCCTTTCTAGAGAAGGAATTTCTCTCAAAGAAGTGACTGAAGGAAAGTAGAACTCGACGAGGTTGTTGAACCTTCTCTCGAATTGCGAGTAGCGCAAAGACGGAAGAAGTTCTGTGGTGCCTGCACCAATAAGGGAGGAAGCAAATGATGATGATCATGAAACTTGGTTGAAGTTGCTACAGAGCCTCGGAGGTCAACGAGAACTCGTACCACTCCATTGGTATGATTCCGTTATGAATGTCATGGTGGTGGACAACACCGATGACCCCGAGACATATGAGGAAGCGATGATGAGCCCAGATTCCAATAAATGGCAAGAAGCCATGAAATCCGAGATTGGATCCATGTACGAAAACCAAGTATGGACTTTGGTGGACTTAGGATGGTAGAAAGGTGTCGAGAACAAATGGATTTTCAAGAAGAAAGCAGATCTTGATGGTAATGTTATCGTCTATAAAGCTCGACTTGTCGCAAAAGGGTTTCGACAAATTCAAGGAGTTGACTACGATGAGACTTTCTCACCGATGCGAAGCTAAAGTCTGGAGGATTATGTTAGCAATCGCTGCATATTATGATTATGAGATATGGCGATGGATGTCAAACAAAGCATTCCTCAATGGAGACATTGATGAAGAGTTGTATATGATGCAACCCAAAGGTTTTGTCGATCCTATAGATGCTAACAAGGTATGCAAACTTCAACGGTCCATCTATGGATTGAAGCAAGCATCCCGAAGTTGGAATCAACGTTTTGATAAGGTAATCAAAAGTTTTGGTTTTATACAAACTTATGGAGAAGCTTGTATTTACAAGAAAGTGAGTGGGAGCTCTGTAGCATTCTTAATACTGTATGTGGATGACATATTGTTGATTGGGAATGATGTAGACCTTCTTAATAGTGTCAAGGAATATTTGAATAATAGTTTTTCAATGAAGGATCTTGGCGAAGCAGCTTACATATTAGGCATAAAGATTTATAGAGATAGATCGAAACGCCAAATATCATTGTCACAGAGTACATATTTGGACAAAGTTCTAAAGAGATTTGGAATGGAAGAAAGCAAGAAAGGGTTCTTGCCCATGTTGCCCAATACGACCTTGAGTAAAACTCAAAGTCCGACATCGGCAGAAGATAGAGAAAGGATGAGTAAGACTCCTTATGCCTCAGCCATAGGATCTCTAATGTATGCCATGCTATGTACTAGACCCGACATTGCATATGATGTTAGTTTAACTAGCAGATATCAAAGTGATCCAGGAGTGGATCATTGGACTGCGGTCAAAAACATCCTTAAGTACTTGAGAAGAACTAAGGATATGGTTCTTTCTTATGGAGGTGATGAACAGCTCGTTGTTAATGGTTACACCGATGCTAGTTGGAACACCGATCCCGATGATTCTAAATCACAATCCGGATACGTATTTATTTTGAATGGTGCAGCTAGTCGGAGGAGTGCAAAGCAAAGCGTTGTGGCGAGATCTTCAAGCGAATCGGAATACATGGCTGCCGGAGGCTTCAC
This sequence comes from Avena longiglumis, assembly GCA_030063025.1. Taxonomy (NCBI): domain Eukaryota; kingdom Viridiplantae; phylum Streptophyta; class Magnoliopsida; order Poales; family Poaceae; genus Avena; species Avena longiglumis. Next base: position 479,856,184 of record CP125975.1, read on the forward strand.
AAGAAGCGATATGGATGAAAGAGTTCATTACAGAGCTGGGTGTGGTTCCAAGTGCTGACCCAATGTCTATCTCTTGTGATAACATGGGCGCCATAGCCAATGCGCAAGAACCAAGGTCACACAAGAAGTCAAGCATATCAAGCTGCGTTTTCACGCTATTCGAGAACATATCCAGGATGGGGATATAAAGATTTGCAAAGTACACACAGATCTGAATGTGGCGGATCCGTTGACTAAACCTCTCCCGAGGGCAAAACATGACCAACACCAAACTGCCATGGGTGTTCGGTATATTACCATGTAATCTAGATTAGATGACTCTAGTGCAAGTGAGACATTGGAGATATGCCCTAGAGGCAATAATAAATGTAGTTATTATTATATCTTTGTGTTTATGATAAATGTTTACATTCATGCTATAATAGTATTAACAAGGAAACCATTGATACTTGTGTGATTTGTAAACTTAATTTGAAGTCCCTAGTATAGCCTCTATACTTCACTAGCTTGTTGGTTGATTAATGATTGTGGTTTCCATATCATGAACATTGAGATGTTATCAACAACAAGATCATATCGTTAGGAGAATGATATGGTGGACATACTCCTATAGATAAGCGTAGCATAAAGATCAAGTCATTTCATTAGTTCAATTGCTATATGCTTTCTGATACATAGTAACCTAATTCCTTCGACCATGAGATCATGCATATCACCTTTACGGATGGATGCTTTGATGACATCAAACACCACACCGTAACTGGGTGGCTATAAAGGTGGCATTAAGTGTTCGGAAAGTATTGGTTGAAACACATGGATCAAGAGTGGATTTGTCCATCCACATGACGGATAGATATACTCTAGGCCCTCTCGGTGGAATGTCATCCAATTAGCTTGCAAGCATGTGACTTGGTCACAAGGGATCACATATCACGGGAACGAGAAAAGAGTACTTATCAGTAACGAGGTTGAACTAGGTATGCAGAGATACCGACGATCATAACCTCGGGTAAGTAACATATCGTGAGACAAAGGGAAATTGGTATCGTATGTAAGTGGTTCATTCGATCGCAAAGTAATCGTAGAAATATGTGGGAGCCATATGAATTTCCAGATTCCTCTATTGGTTATTGTTCGGAGAAGTGTCTCGATCATGTCCGCATAATTCACGAACCGTAGGGAGACACACTTAAGGATTCGACGTTGTTTGAGTAGTTATGGTATTATGAGAAAGAGACCGAATGTTGTTCGGAGTCTCGGATGGGATCCGGGATATCACGAGGTGATCCGGAATGGTCCGGAGAATAAGATTCATATAAGGAAAGTCCCGTTTGAGTTCGGGAATGATTCCGTGTTTTCATCGGAATGTTCTAGAAGGTTCGGATTGTCCGGCACTCCGGGGGGGGAGGGTACATGAATGTGTCATTGCTCATTGAATGATTGCATCATGTACTAAGTGTTATTGCTGTCCCAAATAAAGGATTAAATTGAATCCTAAAACAGAAAAGTCAAATGTCCAGTTTGAAAGTCAAACTGCCAAAACAAGCTGTGGGAAAACAAGCAAGAGGAGTTGGAACCAACACGAGGAGGAGTTGGACTCCTCCGAGGGCGCCACCCTAGGCGAGTTGGGGAGGGACTCCTCCCTCCCTGGCCAAGGACCCCCTCCCATAAAAGGAGGGCAGGCTCTCCCATAGACACATAACTTTCTACTCTAGATCTCCGGTTTAGAGCCGTTTTGGTTTAGAGCTTCTAATTGCTTTAGCCGGTTTAGAGCCTTCTAATTGGTTTAGAGCCTTCTAATTGGTGTGTCTAATTACTAGACCACTAATAGCCTCTCATAAGCTCCACCATACTGCACGGCTTAAGGCGAAGCTCATGGATCTCCTCTACTTCGGTACCACGCCGTTGTGCTACCGGAATCGAGGAGAGTGCTACAACCTCCGCCTGCTTTGGAACAAGGAGAGGAAGGTCTTCGTCGAGTACCGAACGTGTGACCGATCAGGGAGCGCCGCCGGAACGTATACCGAAGGATCGTCTACGATCTTGAGATCGGAAGAGTACGACTACATCACCCACGAGAATCCGATCTCGTTAAACGCTTTGGAATCTTCGAGGGTAAGTTATACCATCGACTCGTTGCTACAATCTAGTAGATAGATCTTGGCTTGTTTGTTTGTATGATAGAAAATTTTGTTTTCCATGCTACGAACCCCTACAAAGGGTATCGAGCCGTGTCTATATGTAGATCTGTTGCCGAGTAGAACACAATGGTCATTGTGGGCGTTGATGCTTTTATTGTAGATTGCTTTTTGTGTACTTTGCATCTTGCGGTATGTTGGGATGAAGCGGCCGGGCTAACCTTACATGACATCGTTCATGAGACTTGCTCCACTTGACATGTAACTTGTATTGCATAAGTGGCTTATGGGTGCATGTTTCTCCTAGCATAGTTAAGATCCAATTTACAACGGGTGATCAACAATGCTAGTATCAATGTTGTGGTTCTTGTTCGTAAGTTAGAACGACACGTATTGAAAGCCCCAAACCACGTAAAATATGCAAAGAAAGTAGAAGCGTCTAACTTTGTTTTGCGGTGTGTGCGATGATGTGATATGGCCATGATTGTGATTATATTTGATGTATGCAATGTTCCTTATTGTAACTTGGCAACCGGCCGGAGACATATGGTTGTCTTTAATTTATGTTAAGACCCGCGTGTCTATTCAAAGTAGTTGTAATAGTTGAAGACGGTGGACGACAACCATGGAGAAGCGTCATTGACCTTGATGCAATGCCGGTGATGATGGAGATCATGTTCGTGCTTGAAGATGGAGATCGGAGGCACGAAGAAGAAAGGCCATATCATATCACATATATATTGAATTGCATGTGATGTTAATCCTTTATGCATCTTGTATTGCTTAGTAGACGACGGTAGCATTATAAGATGATCCCTCATGCACATCAATTTCAAATCATAAAGTGTTCACCCTTAGTAGACGACGGTACCGCCAAGAGGTGGACAAGGTGGGCGGCCACTTCACCGGCTACTCTGTCGAGTGGATCGACAGGAGAAAAAACGAGGAGGCCGACGCCCTCTCTCGCATCGGGTCGGCTCGACTCGCACCACCCGCCGGCGTGTTCCTCGACACAATCTTCACACCATCAGTCTCTCCCCCGAAGGAGATCGACATCGGAGTCCCGCTCCAACCAGAAGCAGCCTTGGTCGCACTCATCACCGAGCCAGACGATGGACCAAGCCCTACATCGCCACCGAAACCGCACCCGCCAGATGAAACAAATGCTCGCCGATGCAAGTCTTACACCATCATCGACGGCGAGCTACACAAGCGCAGCGTCACCGGCGTGTTCCAACGTTGCGTCCAACCGGCTGAAGGACGCAAAATCCTCCACGACATCCACTCAGGCGACTGCGGCCACCACGCCGCCGCTCGCTCCCTGGTCGCCAAAGCTATGCGACACGTCTTCTACTGGCCCACCGCATACGCCGACGCTGTCGACATCGTCCAGCGATGCGCCGGGTGCCGGCACGCCAATCGACGCACGTACCGAGCTCGGCGCCAAAACAATCCCCATCACGGCCATTCATTGTGGGCATGGACATGGTAGGCCCTTCAAGAAGGCCCTCTGGTTACACCCACCGCTGGTCGCCGTCGACAAATTCACGAAGTGGGTAGAGGCCAAGCCAGTCCGAAATGCGACGGAAGACCGCCACTAAGTTCCTACGCGAGCTCATATACCGCTACGGGTTCCCCAACAGCATCATCACGGACAACGGCACAAACTTCGCCAAGGGAGCAATGGCCGAGATTTGCGAAGAGCACCACATCCGGCTCGACCTCGCGACACCCGAATCAATGGCCAGCGAACGAGCCAACCAAAGCATCCTCCACGGCTGAAGCCGACTCCAAGTACCACTCGAGCGCACCGGATGCGGGTCGAAGAGCCCCTCCGTCATCCGGGGAATCCGCACCGGTCAACGTGTCGACGGGATTCACTCCCTTCTTCATGGTCTACGGCGCCGAAGCAGTCATGCCCACCGACCTCGAACACGACTCGCCGCGGGTCGTCCACTATACGGAGGCCGAAAACGAGCTGGCCGGCCAAGATGGGCTCGACCAACTCGACGAAGCACGCGACCTCGCTCGGTGGCGTACCTCCATTTATCAGCAAGGGCTCCGCTACCACGGCCGACGGGTGAAAACCCGCACCTTCCGTGAAGGCGACGGTGTTACGCCTCATCCAGGACAAGAAGGGCATGCACAAGCTCTCCTCCGTGGAAGGCCCGTTCGCCATCGGTAGCCAGACCGCAACGACGCCTACTACCTCATCGACGTCCGGGACGGCGAACTCGACGTCAGCGGCCATGGAATGTAAATCTCTCCGGAAGTTCTATTCCTAGAACCCCACATATGTACTCTCGATCGCTATGAATAAAAGAAACGCATCTGCAAAATTCGTACTCTCCATGCCTTGTGCCACTACTTTTCGTAATAAATAGCGTCATGCTAAAATACGAAGTCAACCCTTGGTACAGCGACCGCACGGCTAAGTAGTGCGATGTAAGAGCACCGAGTCATTTCAGGTCTTGCATCGCCCACGAAAAACGCCAATCCGGAGCCCCATTGAGTCGCCTAGCTCGACCGGGTTTTACGAACCAAGACAATCGTCCTCGCTTCCACAGCGACCTTGGCCTCCGCATCCTCGGCATAGCGACGAACGGCTAAGTACCACGCTCGGGACTGAATACCGTTAAATCGCGATCGGTCAGGGAAAACGCCAAGTAAGAGAGCATGCCCAGGACTCGCCACGCGACTGACCCCACGGGCCAGGCAGGAGTGACGCGCTCACACCAACGCGCTGAGTCCTCAACCACCCTCGAGTTGCGCCTAGAACTACCAAGTACCACGCTCGGGGACTCGGCCACCCGACCCCGTTCGCGCACGGGAAAACGGTAAAGTACAGAGCACTCAAGGGAGTCGCCTTGCGACTGGCTCTCCGAGCTCGGGCGAGTCGACTAAAACTAACAACACACATGATAACAACAAAACATCATATATAAGGTGAACCCCACAAAAGGGCGGACGCGCTCGGGGACTCACCCAAAATCAATCCAAAACACACAAACAAATAGCAAAATGAACACAACGTTCCATTCAATCGCATATCGCATTGTCTTACATTACAAAATATGCCTACTCGGCAGAACTGCTGCTAACACATCTAGGCAAACTACACTATTCTGCAGGCTTCGACGACGACGCGCCAGCATCCCGGCGCCTACGGATGAACGGTGTACGGTTTGACGGATACGTCAGCTCACCCGCCATCGCCGAGCGGAAAGGTTGCTCAACCTTGAAGTCGCGATGCGGGCTTCGGGTCGTTTGGCGCGACGACCGCTTCTGGTAGGGAAGGAGGTCGCCCATCGCCTGAGGCGCCCGAGTACGCGGCAGACGTTCTTGCAGCTTGAGAACCTCGGAGATCCACCGCGCCCGACGAAGGATACCCACTCGTCACATCGTCGAGATCGAAGTCCTCGAAGTGGGCGAGCCCAAGGATCAAGGCCGACGCTCATGACGAAACGCCGACCGCGTCATGAACTCTCACGATCATGGGCGCCTTCTCCAAGTACTCCCACACCTCAACGAGGTCACAGGAATAACCTCCGTGGCGACATCTCTTGAAGGTAGGCGGATGCACGCCGACAGCGTCGCCGAAGTCGACGAGCATGCTTACGCATTCCCTCGCCAAGAGAGTTCGCTTCTTCTTGGCAGCCAATAACACGACCTGCGAGAAGGAGACAAATATGAGTACCATGGAAACCACAACCAATACAACCAAAAGACAGGAAGACGCACTCACCAAGCAATGGGCGGGCGAGTCCGTGATGAAACTTTGAAGCGATGTATGATCGCCCGAAGCCCAACAATGAGGGCTTCCGACGCCTTCGGTCTTCCTCCGCGCAATGGCGGCCTTCGCCGCCTGTCACGAGCTTGCTTCTTCTTTGCCTCCCGCGATTCGGCCGAGGTCGGCGATCTTACGCTCGGCGGTGCCTAACGCAGATCGACCGCCACCAGCTCACCAAAGGACAAGCTCTGGCGAGCCACCTCCGCTGACAACAGCACAAGAAGCTCCTTGTTTGCTTCTTGGATAGCGCCAGCTCCTTCTCAAAGACGCTGCTAGCCAATCGCTGCCGACTCCACTGCAGACCACAGACATCTTCAAAGTCAACACATGAAAACTTCTCGGTGCCCACCGCTAAAATTTAGCGGTGCGCACTCGGGACCGCGATCACGAAAATTTCTCGGTGCCCACCGCTAAAATTTAGCGGTGCGCACTGACTGGCGATCACGAAAATTCTCGGTGCCCACCGCTAAAATTTAGCGTGCGCACTCGGGGGCTGGCGACCACGAAATTCCTCGCATACCCGCTAAAATTTAGCGCATACGCACTCGGGACTGGATTGAAAGTATAAAACAAGTAATTATAAGAATCCGCATTGCTAAGCACCGACCGATCCTCGGGACCGGAGGTACCGGATGGCCGCACCAAGCATGCCGTGAAGTTGTACCTCGTCCATACGCATAGCGGCCCGGCGTGTGCCCGCGACGTTGGTCGATTTCAGCGTCGGTGGTTCTGGAGCGGGCTCGGGTCGCAGCCACTCGCCATGGCCGCCTTTGGTCATGAAGCGGGAAGGTAGCAATCGGCGCCCGCCAAAGGAAGTCGCTTCCTCCGGTCTAGGCAAGGAAGCGCCTTCAGAGACGCGGTTGCCTCCATCGCTGGTCGGCGAAGCGCCACCGCCCGTCATCGAGACGGCGGCGATGTCGCCGCCTTGGCCTTCTTGCCTTCCGTTGAGGCGACCTCGTCACTTTTCCTCTTGCGGAAGGGTCTTCCTCGCCAGCGAAGATACCTTAGCCACGGTCGGGTGACCCATCTTTTCACTCGGTCCCGCACATCGAATCAAATCAATAAAGACAATCAAAGTACTAAAGGAAAGTATAGAAGGCGAATCGCTCACTTGGCACGGAATGAAACGCAGCCTGCATTTAATGCGGCCGGTTTTTCCAGCTCAGGGCCTAGTCGGCGACTAAGCCCCAGTTCCAGGGCGTCGGGGGCCCAGGATACGGATGGCTTCTTTGACGTTGAGGTAGCGGTTGGCGCCTCCGGGGCGCCTTCGGCGGAGGCCTCCTCGCGAATTGGGGCTACCGCGGCCGGAACCTCCTTGCGGGGCGAGACCGCCACGCTCGGGACCTCCTTGCGAGGCGAAGTCGCCACAACCGGAGCCTTCCCTAGCCCAGAAACCGGCGCGAATGGCGGAGGCATTGAGGCCAGCGGTGCTTCCGTAGATGGCGCATCTAGCGCGGTTGTCGCCGGGGCTGCGCCACCGCCGAGCTGTGGCATCGAGCTGCTCGTTGAGTGCGGCGGTGAGCGCCGCGGCTAACCGTCTTCTTTCTCGGGGGGCCTCGCCTCCTTCTCCTTCTTCTTCTTGGCGGAGTATTCGACGGCGCGAGGTGGTCTCGGGAGTTCGTCGTCGTCGTCATGACGCTCGAGGCTCCTGCCGCTTCGATCTCGCTACCGGCGTTGCCGCGGTCTTCGGACCAGTGGGGCAATCTCCTCTTCGACTCGTCGTCCTCGTTACCCTTGGCGGGTGGCGACTTCGCTTGTATCTGGGCGGATGGCGGGGCTCGTCGTCGGCGGTGGTAACCACCTTCCACCACTTGGAACAGCTGCGTTAAACACGAAGCGAGTTAGAGATACCGCACCGCATACGCTGCGATGCGAACAAGATAAAAGATTACCGTCGGGCCGGACGCTCAGCGGTGTAGGGGATCGACTGCGCATCCGCGTATGCCGCTTGGGTGATCTTCTTCGCCGAGAGGTAGTCCTCCGCTTCCACTCGCGTCGAGGCAGGCTTCGTCGAGTCTCCCGCCCGATGTCTTGGTACATGTAATGGTCGCGTTAGGCGGCGAACGAGCCGCCCAAGCCAACAATTGTACAAGTTTACCGTCTGAGCCCTTCTTCTTCGGACAGCGGATGGTGCGGAGCATCTCGTCGACGACCATCCGGTCGTCGGGGAGCTTGCCGACCTGGAGATGGCGTGGCTCGAACGATTAGCCGAGTATGCGGGATCGCCGTCTTCGGAGTCGCCTCGGTCACATAGAACCATGACTTTTTCGGCCGCTGCTTTGGCGGCGGCATCGGTCGAAGAAGGAGGCTTTGGATTTGAGTTGGAAAGTTAAGCCGCGGCTAGCATTGTCGCCCGCCTCGCGGCTGATCCGTCCATGGAAGATCTTGCCACAAGGGAAAGTAGGGCGGCAGCCAAGTAGCACTCGCATGAACGCCACGAAGATGGCGAGCTGCTCGATCTTTGTGGGGGACCCGGATCCGAGGCTGGATCCGTAGTAGGCGTAAACGCCGAAGAACAAAGATGTGGGAAACCCTAACCCCGCTCGAGGTGGTGAAACAGACGAACTCTCTCTCGCGGGTTTGGGGTCGTTTCCCGGCTGCGAGGATACGCCAGAGCCGCCAGAGGATTCCGCCTCCTCGAAGAGGCCACCGCGCTGGTGCACTTGGATCTACCCAAGGTTCGGTGGAGAGGGCCATGGTCGAGGATTCGTTGGAGGTCGGAGGATTGCGGTCGATTGGATCGCGAATCAAAGGAAGGAAGATGTGCGTATCGGAAGAAATGGTGGGCGGTTGGCTGCGATAGCCTACCATTCCTCTTATATAGCGGAGTTGCCCGCCAAATCGAGGCCGTTACTGCGGCGATTACGCCGAAGTTACCGTTGAGTTACCTTAACGGCTAGTTTGACCACGCTGACGGTCCAACTCTAGCCACTCGGCTCGTTAAGTCACTCGCCAAGACCGTCCGTTGGCTCGACTTCGCCCAAGACGCGACTCGGTTCACGGATTTTTCCTTTATACAGAGCCCGCCGACGATTGTTGGATGCCAACTTGAAGCCGAGTACTCGATTGCCAAAGAGCCACTCACGCCTAATCAACGGCGGCCTCGGGGACTCTTGATGGGGATCGCCTCTTGGGGTATACTCGGGACATTCGGTAGCCCAAGGGCTGGCGGTGGAGTCCGCAAAGCGAGTGGATCAAAGCCCGAAGGTATCGGCATCGAAGTTGAAGGCCCAGCGGCGGATAGGCCCGGTCGGACTAGGTTAAATGATTACCGAAGTTGTAACCAAATCGGTTGAGATATGTAAACCCTAGGGGAGGTGAGCCTATATAAACCTCCCTATGGGGTGAGTAGAGACACGTTCCCTCATACACCCAAGCAACTCGCCGCCTAGTCGCCGAGTTCGCCTATTGTAAACACCCCCATAATACAATCTAGCAGGTAGGTCTTTACCCTCGGGGCGAACCAGGTAAAACCCTGTGTCTTTGCCCTCATCTCGCACCGCAGATGGCTGGCCGCCCTTGCCCCTCGTTCTACTACTCGCTGCCGATTGCAGCATCTGCCGTGGTCATTCCCACGACAGCGTCCCTCCGGCGCGCCCTCGTCTTCCCCGCGAGTGCACACTGCCGATGTTCTTCTCCCCATGTCGCCCTGCTTGCAAGAAAGCGCATTAAACCCTACCGCTGTAGCGTGGTGCTTGATGATATACAGGAACACCCTGTTTTGTTTCCCTGCCTCAGTGCATCACGAGCACCGGTGTGGTTATAATTGGTGAAATTCCGTCTCGGCCCCAAACTGTTGATGTGATGAAGTTGAGGCAATTTTGTTGTCAAAGACCAACACAAGTCGGATGCGACAAGGCCTCCTCGTTGACATGCAACCCGAGTCCGACATCGACAATCGAAGTGGGAACCCCAAGTACTCCTTCCCGGACGCCAAGTTCGCCGAGAACCCGGACGCCAAGGTCGTCTACACGGAACGACAAGACCTCCTTTCCGTACCAATCCCGACCTCGTCGGGCCGTTCTCCCGTCAAACCCGAAGACCCGATCCTAAGGGTCCGAAGATCGATCCCGAACCCAGCGCCGCGTCAAGTTCTCCTTCCCGGTGCCCGAAGGCCGAAACCTCGGAACCCCAAGATCGCCGAGACTCCTCCATGTGTGACCCCGATCTGAGCCCTATTTTATAAATGATATATCAATTGTTGCATATTAAATTGTTCATGCTTGCACTCATATTTGTGTGGTTGTTGGGGGTATTTAGGCGATTCACCTAAATTAAATATGGAGTGTTTATGCGGGATATCTGCGTCTCATTCCGAACTCCATTTAAATTGGTGTAGCGAACCGATGCCATGTTTCGCCCTGTTAATCCAACACTTAATTTGCGGGGTAGATAAATAACTCGAACCTAATAATTAATTGTCGGGACCCCGGTTCCGCTTAATATGGCCTAATTGCACCGCATATTTACCATGCCATACATCATACATGCATCATGCCCGATCTTCTGCCGTAGTATTAAATAGTGCATCCGGTGTTTGTGCTAGTGTTTTGCTTCTTCGCGGATAAGACCGTTGAGTTGATGCGAGTGTCGACTGATCTTGGATGAACCTTGGCAATGTTTTCGGTGAGCACCTCCCCTTTCTACCTATCTTACTTTTATAGTATTTATTCCCTCCTATTGATCTATTGCTATACGTGTTGCGATGCTCTAGTTTTCGTGCCGAGATATCCCTTACTTATATTGCCTTGGACACATCCTATTACATTGTTTGGTAGATAGTTGGACTTGCGCATCGTAGTCGCTTGCTCAAGTGCTGTTGCGTGTCGTCAAGTACCACAGTTGTTGGAGTATTACCGCATGTTTAAGGTTGGAGATGATCATGGCTTTAATTATCGTTTACTTTAATTTCTGTTTCATAACTAATATTGAAGTAGGTAAATCTGAGGACAGGTGGGCAATAGATGTTATTTGGTTGTTAACCGTCCACTTGTGTCCCGTGGGACCCAGTACTTGATACTGTTCCTTGAATATTCGCTATCCACATCCGGAGGATTATGGGACCCCGAGCGAGCTTGATTCATTCTTATTTCTTGGGGCCACAAACTAGTTTGAGGTTTATTTACTATCTGTACTTATGCCATGCTTTCTTGCTTTATTTACGATTGTGAGAGCACTGTCTGTTAGGATCGGGACACATTTTGCGGTATCGACAAGCCCAGTCACACTTTCGGGTTCCCGATCGTTCTGACCGTCCACCCAAACCTTGAGTCCGTTTCGGAGTCAGCTAACTTCGTTGCGGGTAGCTTAATGGGGTGGCCCCCTGAAATATTTCTGAATCTGGTGATTGCTTTGTCGTGAAGGCCTCGTTGGGTTTTGATTTGGTTTTTCCGAGGTTGATCGAGTGTGTGTTGCTATTTGTGCACCCCTGCAGGGTAAAACTTTTTGAAAGCCGTGTCCGCGGTTATGGACGACTTGGAGCACAGTATCTCGATCATAGACAACTATAACTAAAGTAGTGCTATAAATTTGACTTTGTACTGACTAGTAATCAGCTTCACTATAATGGAATGGCTAAATAAAATTGCCAACAATTGCTTGTTTGGGTTGTCGCTTGATACCGTTGTATCTGACTAGTAAGTATTGCAACTATAACAGAATGGCTAAATAAAAGTACCAACAACTGCTGGGTTTTGGGATATCTCATGCTAATCGTATCTGACTAGTAAGTGTCGCAACTACCACGGAATGGTTAACTAAAACTGCCTTTGCTTATTTTACGGGATGACTATCTATATTTGACTAGTAATTGCCGCCTTAACTAGCGGAATAAATAAACTCGCCAGTATGTGAGTTCCTCGGTTGACTTTCTCGGTTGGTATCGAGGGGGAATACCAGGATGGGTTTGTTTGGTGTGAGAATCAGGTTGGATCCGAATAGGTCTTTCTCGTCCCTGTCTGATAGCCGCCAGTTTTATCGAGTCTCTATAGGTTGTTTAGTGCGTGCCGCGCTGCCGCTTCAGTCCACCACACCTATGTAGGCGAGGACCGCCGAATTCTAGCCTCGCCGAATTCTAGCCTCGCCGTGTACTGGCCTCAGTATTGACCGCTCTCTCTTTTTCCTTTGCCCTTTGTCGGCACCCCTTTTGTTTAAGCAGGTTTTGAGATCGACGTCGTTAGCAGGGTTACCCTTCCGGCTTGGCCTAGGCAGGGTTATGGACGCCATTGGTTATTCTTCAGGGCTCTTAGCCCCATTTGCATCTTGTCCGTAGTCGGACGCTCTATCATTTTCAAGGTGATTTGTATCTTTGTATATTATATCTGTATTCTTGACTCATGGAGTCGTGTTGTATATATATCTGTTCTGTGGGTCCCATCGAGGACTGTTGTGTAATGTTATTACTTCGTTTTCCACCCGCACGAAAGTGCCTGGTGGGCACCTTTGAATCGTTTCTATGCGGGTTTGGCGGGAATCGCTGAAACTTGCATAGGGTCGATTCTGAGGGTGTTACAGAGTGGTATCAGAGCTCAGCAGTTGCGATACCCCACAAGTCCAGCCTGTAGGATAACCTAGCTAACGGCCAAAGTAGAGTGTCAAAACTATTTTTGCAAAATCGGTTGGATAGTTCTGATTAGGTCTGCTTTTACTCCTTACCCCTCTGCTATTCTCCTCTCACCTCTGCGTGTTTTGAATCCACTCTCTTACCTTTCCTCAAGTCCAGGATTTCTCGTGGTTGGGTTCCCTCGTACCTTCAGGGTTTCGCTTCCTCCTTTGGTAACGGTGTTGCTACATCTGGTCTTCATGCTATCCGAGGAATCCTTCGTCTGGTGGACTTCTCTTTGTTCCTTCTCGTGCCTTCCGGTGTTTTCCGGCCTTAGCGACATCATCTCGCTAGATCCGATGCGAGTGCATCACTCCTTTGTTCGAACCTCGATTGTCGAGATCTTGATCGATTCGAGAATGGTTGCACGCTTTTCTCTTGATTGTGCGAGTAATAGTTTGGGTGCGTGATGGATTGGCCCCATGCCGACTACTCACTCTATTCGCTTGTGTACATTGAAGTGGATGAGAATGCAGTTCCTCTTTCCATCGAAGCTAGAGGTGGCTTTATTTGTCGATACCTCTACCTTCGACCTTTTGTTCCCGGAGTGTTCTCTCGACGATCACGGACAACGACCTCTTGTTAGTGGTGTCGCGAGGATCTACACGATGCGAGAAGATTCAGATCGCCGCCCTTCTTCCCGGTACCATGAGGCGGATCTCGAGGGCGAGATCCATTGTTAGTGGTGTCGAATTGTGGCATCCCGCAAAACCACTACTAGAAAATCACGTTGTTTTTGTGAATTTCATCATCATGACCGCATGCTCATGTCATCATGCCTCATTGCATTTGAGCATCGTCATGTCATCATGCATTTGTTTGTCGAAACCTATTTTCTAAAAGCCTAGTTTGGTTTTCTAAATATTCCCCGTCTCAATTTCAAATTAAAGCGTCGGGCTTTTCCGGGTCCTTTATTTGTCTAAAAACTATTTACAAAAGTTTATTTTAAATTAAATAAAAATTTATATTTTTTTTAGGGGGCAGCCGTACCGGGCCGACCCGACCCAGTCGACCACCCCCAGTGCAAAACGAGCCTACCCAAAATCTTTTCCTACCCCAGCCTAACCTACCCCTCATCCTCCACATCACCCCGGCCAACCACAACTCGCCACATCAGTCTGGCCCTCCCTCCATCCAATCAATCACCGCCACCTGGACGCACGTCCTTCTTTTCCATCACGCCCGCGTCATGCCGCCTTGTCCGTCTTGGGCTCTGCCGCCACCGATCCCCAACCACTGCAGACGCTTCCTTGCACCAACGCGACCGGTCCCACCCCGTGGGTCCCCCTCCCACCGACACCCCTGAACCCACCTCCCCCGCATCGAACCGCCCCCACCAACCTCTGCTCCTCTCCCTCACCCCGATGCTTCCATCCTCCTCTCGCTTCGGCCGCCGCCGTTGGCCCCAGATGCGCGCCCCGCTCCGCCTCTCCCTGCCCTCGTCTCTCCTTCCTCCCCAGGTCGCCGCCACCGACCCGTCTCTCTCCCCCTTTCCCCAACCTCCGTCGCCGCCATGTGGCCTCGTCGCCAGGGCTCACATCCCCTCCCGCCGCTAAGCTACTGAGCAGGCCGCGCCTCCCTCTCCCCCGCGGTCGCCCCGTCGACCGCCTCGTCCGGCCCTCTGCTTCCTTCGACCTCCGCAAGACCCGCGCCTCTTCCTGCGCCCGACCGCCACCTCGTCAGGTGCCGCCCCATCGACCTCACGCCGGACGTCGCCCCTGCCCTCGCCCCGCCGAGAACCACCTCTCCATCGCCCGGCAACCGCCGCCCTCTGCCTCCCCCGTGTCCCTTGGACGCCAGGACGCAGCCATGAGCAAGTTCTTACCGCATGTGCATGTCCCTCTGGAGCTCTGCCTCCGGTCGCCGGCATCAGCACCTCCTCTGGCCGGTGCCGCCCCGTCCGCGAGACGGCCCCGACACCGTTTTCATCCTGGAGCCTGGGCGCCTGCTCATCCTCGGTGTCTCCGACCGCGCCCCCACGGCGTCCCTCCGGCGCGCCCTCGTCTTCCCCGCGAGTGCACACTGCCGCTGTTCTTCTCCCCATGTCGCCCTGCTTGCAAGCAAGCGCATTAAACCCTGCCGCTGTAGCGTGGTGCTTGATGCTATACAAGAACACCCTGTTTTGTTTCCCTGCCTCAGTGCATCACGAGCACCGGTGTGGTTATAATTGGTGAAATTCCGTCTCGGCCCCAAACTGTTGATGTGATGAAGTTGAGGCAATTTTGTTGTCAAAGACCAACACAAGTTGGATGCGACACGGCCTCCTCGTTGACATGCAACCCGAGTCCGACATCGACAATCGAAGTGGGAACCCCAAGTACTCCTTCCCGGACGCCAAGTTCGCCGAGAACCCGGACGCCAAGGTCGTCTACACGGAACGACAAGACCTCCTTTCCGTACCAATCCCGACCTCGTCGAGCCGTTCTCCTGTCAAACCCGAATACCCGATCCTAAGGGTCCGAAGATCGATCCCGAACCCAGCGCCGCGTCAAGTTCTCCTTCCCGGTGCCCGAAGGCCGAAACCTCGGAACCCCAAGATCGCCGAGACTCCTCCATGTGTGACCCCGATCCGAGCCCTATTTTATAAATGATATATCAATTGTTGCATATTAAATTGTTCATGCTTGCACTCATATTTGTGTGGTTGTTGGGGGTATTTAGGCGATTCACCTAAATTAAATATGGAGTGTTTATGCGGGATATCTGCGTCTCATTCTGAACTCCATTTAAATTGGTGTAGCGAACCGATGCCATGTTTCGCCCTGTTAATCCAACACTTAATTTGCGGGGTAGATAAATAACTCGAACCTAATAATTAATTGTCGGGACCCCGGTTCCGCTTAATATGGCCTAATTGCACCGCATATTTACCATGCCATACATCATACATGCATCATGCCCGATCTTCTGCCGTAGTATTAAATAGTGCATCCGGTGTTTGTGCTAGTGTTTTGCTTCTTCGCGGATAAGACCGTTGAGTTGATGCGAGTGTCGACCCGATCTTCGGATGAACCTTCGGCAATGTTTTCAGGCGAGCACCTCCCCCTTTCTACCTATCTTACTTTTATAGTATTTATTCCCTCCTATTGATCTATTGCTATCTGTGTTGCGATGCTCTAGTTTTCGTACCCGAGATATCCCTTGCAGCCTTATATTGCCTTGGACACATCCTATTACCTGTTGTTTGGTAGATAGTTGGACTTGCGCATCGTAGTCGCTTGCTCAAGTGCTGTTGCGTGTCGTCAAGTACCACAGTTGTTGGAGTATTGCCGCATGTTTAAGGTTGGAGATGATCATGGCTTTAATTATCGTTTACTTTAATTTCTGTTTAATAACTAAAATTGAAGTAGGTAAATGCAGAGGCACAGGTGGGCAATAGATGTTATTTGGTTGTTAACCGTCCACTTGTGTCCCGTAGGACCCCGAGTACTTGATACATGTTCCTTGAATATTCGCGCTATCCACATCCGGGAGGATTATGGGACCCCCCTGAGCCAGAGCTTGATTCATTCTTATTTCTTGGGGCCACAAACTAGTTTGAGGTTTATTTACTATCCTGTACTTATGTCATGCTTTACTGCTTTATTTACGATTGTGCGAGGAGCACCTGTACTGTTTAGGATCGGGACACGTTTTCGCGGTATCGACAAGCCCAGATCCACACTTTCGGGTTCCCGATCGTTCTGACCGTCCACCCAAACCTTGAGTCCGTTTGAGTCGCTAACCGTTCGGGTAGCTTAATGGGGTGGCCCCCTGAAATATTTCTGAATCTGGTGATTGCTTTGTCGTGAAGGCCTCGTTGGGTTTTGATTTGGTTTTTCCGAGGTTGATCGAGTGTGTGTTGCTATTTGTGCACCCCTGCAGGGTAAAACTTTCTGAAAGCCGTGTCCGCGGTTATGGACGACTTGGAGCACAGTATCTCGATCATAGACAACTATAACTAAAGTAGTGCTATAAATTTGACTTTGTACTGACTAGTAATCAGCTTCACTATAATGGAATGGCTAAATAAAATTGCCAACAATTGCTTGTTTGGGTTGTCGCTTGCTACCGTTGTATCTGACTAGTAAGTATTGCAACTATAACGGAATGGCTAAATAAAAGTACCAACAACTGCTGGGTTTTGGGATATCTCATGCTAATCGTATCTGACTAGTAAGTGTCGCAACTACCACGGAATGGTTAACTAAAACTGCCCACTGCTTATTTTACCAGGATGACTATCTATATTTGACTAGTAATTGCTGCAACTACAACGGAATAAATAAAACTGCCAACTGTGTGAGTTCCTCGGTTGACTTTCTCGGTTGGTATCGAGGGGGAATACCAGGATGGGTTTGTTTGGTGTGAGAATCAGGTTGGATCCGAATAGGTCTTTCTCGTCCCTGTCTGATAGCCGCCAGTTTTATCGAGTCTCTATAGGTTGTTTAGTGCGTGTCGCGCTGCCGCTTCAGTCCACCACACCTATGTAGGCGAGGACCGCCAAATTCTAGCATCGCCGTGTACTGGCCTCAGTACTGACCGCTCTCTCTTTTTTCTTTGCCCTTTGTCGGCACCCCTTTTGTTTAAGCAGGTTTTGAGATCGACGTCGTTAGCAGGGTTACCCTTCCGGCTTGGCCTGGGCAGGATTATGGACGCCATTGGTTATTCTTCAGGGCTCTTAGCCCCATTTGCATCTTGTCCGTAGTCGGACGCTCTATCATTTTCAAGGTGATTTGTATCTTTGTATATTATATCTGTATTCTTGACTCATTGAGTCGCTGTTGTATATATATCTGTTCTGTGGGTCCCATCGAGGACTGTTGTGTAATGTTATTATTTCTTTTTCCACCCGCACGAAAGTGCCTGGTGAGCACCTTTGAATCGTTTCTATGCGGGTTTGGCGGAAATCGCTGAAACTTGCATAGGGTCGATTCTGAGGGTGTTACACTCTCCTAACCTCATCCAAAGTGGAAGGCAGCTCAAGTACATCAAGATCAGGGGATGACAATCCCAGGGGTGTCCCAGTTGAAACTTGACACGGCTGGAGATTTGTGTGCCCATTATGCTATCAAAATGTTTGTGGGCGAGGTCAAGCATTTGTTCCTGGTTCATGATCAGTCCCTCTTCCGATTGCAGTGCATGAAATGCATTTTTCTTGTACCTGGCATTGGCTTTTCTATGGAAAAAACAAGTGTTGCGTCACCCACTTTCAACCAGGTGACTCTGCTTCTCTGCCTACGCTTTATTTTCAGTAGCACGGCAAGACCCAAAGTGCGAGATTTAGTGCTCTTTGGTCCTGGACAGTATCTAGCTGTAGTATTAGTTCGTCCGCAATGTAATGCTGTTTTTGGATGTCACCAATATACACTTTGCTCCACACTTTCAGCGCCTTTTTAGTCTCTCTGAACTTAAAGTCCAGTGCCGCTATGGGACTCTTGTTACCAGTATTAGCGGCCCAAGCCTGCGCAACCACCTCATGAAAGCCCTCAATGTGCTGCCAGTATGCTTCAAAACGGAAACGCCGCCCTGTCTTGGGTGGAACATCATTAATCAGTAGCAGCGGGCTGTGGTCCAAGAACCCTATAGACTGTGGCAGTGGCTTGGCCATGGTGAACCGCATCTCCCAATCTGTGCTGCAAAACGCGCAGTCAAGACGCACAAGAGTAGGGGGGTTTTGCTCATTGGACCAGGTATATTTTTGCCCTATTAGGGGAATTTCATGCAGGCTTGATGTGTTAAGGGCTGCACGAAATCTGGCCATCCAGCGCCGGTCGATGTTCAAGTTATTCTTATCTTTTGCTTCCTTGATGAGATTGAAAGACCATAAATTGTGGTGATCGTCCAGGCTGGTGAACCGTCAACAGGAGTGAGGCAAGCTGTTATCGAGAAGACGCGCACGTCAACAGTACTGACCGTGAAAAAATCTGTGCGCCATAGCAGGGGGAGGCCCCTGGTTCCATTTGCATTCAGCACGGCATGACCATCAAACTTGGGTCTAGAGATTTCACTCCGGACCGAGTCTGTAAGCACAGACAATTTGGTTTCCTGGAGGCAGACTATTGAGCAGGCAATTCGGTCAATGAAAGCGCGGACAGAGGCACGCTTTGCACCATCATTTAGGCCACGAACATTAGAGTTTAGGATTCTAAGTTGTTCATTCATTGGGAACCATAAGCGCTACTGGAAGGTATATGTGGCATAGACACAAAAGTTTCAGACACAAATTCGGAAGCATGAAAAAAGATGAACAGAAAGCAGACAACAGCAGATACAACAAGTTCAGATACAGACTCTGTTTCAGACAAAGAGGAGACCTGTTAAGCAGGTTCAGACTAACACAGCGGCCCAAGGTAGCAAACTTCAGACTCACGGGTAGCCGGCCTTTCTTGCCGACAGACAGACAGACAGCGAGGTGGGTGATGGTGAAAAGGAGAGATGTAGTAGTACTAGCGATAACACTGCAGGTAACCTCTGTACATCAAGTTTTTATTATTCTGTCATCTCTAAATGACGAGGCAGAGTCTGCCTTATATTGTTAAACATGCCATAGCCGGGTCAAACAGGATTAATCGGTGCCTGTTCATTTTGACTAATAAAGTATGGGTATCTGGGGCACGTAGGCTGCCCCCATACTGTAACTGCATGATTTGTGCTTGACAATCTGGAGCTCTCTGCCGGTCTTGCCGCGGCGCTGGATCTCCACGCCAGTAAACATCACAAACATGTTGACAGTAGTATCGGTGTCATGGAGACGGCAGCACGACTGGCCGCCCGTCCCGTGCCATGTTGTCTTGTATAGCTTTGCGACACAGAACCGAGCGGCGCCCAGGTGCAGAAGGTAGGATTCTAGCTCGACACCCTCGGGAGCAGCAAATCCCTCCCACTCCTGTACCGCCGGCCGCTGGGTTTCGGAGGCCGCGCCCAGATCTGACGCGCAGAGGACGCCGTCCTCCTCCCTGTCCGAGACGCCGAACCAGAGGTTGTACTCCGGAACGTACTCGGCAGGCCCGTTGAACGGCAGCCGCCAGTCGCCGGCCTTGCTCCACTTGCCGCTCGCCGTGTCGTAGCAGTAGTTGCCGAAACTCGCCGCGGATATCCAGACGCCCGAGCCACCGACCACGGTGCGCGCGGTGATGATGCCAGCAGTGTCGCCGCCGTAGCCAGCGGCGTAGACATAAGGAGGCGGCGGGATGGGGTGCCAGAAAAAGTCCTCCCCGTTGAACAGGCCAGGTCTGCTTCCCCCGTACATAAGTGCCTCTAAAGATTGATGTTTCTTCTCCTGGTCGTTCATGGGGACCGCCTCCATGACAAACAAGCTGTCCCCGACGGGAAGGGGCACAGATTGCCACTTGGGCACCTTCAGGTTGGGTAACATGCGGACGGCCTGCAAGCCGTCGTCGTATAGGACGGCGCGGCCTGTCTGGTCAGTGCAGACGACCTTGTTCCTGTCCTTGCCAAAGAGCATGAGATCCATACTCCCAAGTTTATGCTTGAATTGGATGGGGTGAAAACTCATCGCTGGTGGCGGCAACGAACAGGCCTCCACTGCTGCAGCCGCGCGGTCAGGCCATCCACCACTACCACCCTTGGGGTAAAACAATCGCGACGGGTTGAAGCGGTACAGCGCGTATGAGCTCTTCTTGATGTCCATGGATACCATATACAGAAATTGCCGGCTCATAGTTCCAAATCTTCCTTCTTCTCGAATCTCGATATATAGATCGGTTTTGCCACTCTGTCTAGGAAACAATAGATTCATGTTCCCCGTCTAGGCGTTTATACTAGGTTTAATATCTTGATTATTATCGTCGTCTCTACGAGTATGGGCCGAAGAACAAAATGTCTGGGCCGGAGATATTAGGTACTTATTTCGAACAAATGGTAGAACAAAATTTACTCAGCTTCTTAGGAATCTCATCATCAAATTATTTATACTTTTAAATTGACATTGAAACTACTAGTTAAGAAGTTTGAGCAATTTTAAAAATGAGATTATGGGAGAAGCGATGAGGGTAGCTTCGGAGAAGTCGAAAAGAGACTTAATATTTGATCAGGCCACTACAGAATTTCTGTACGTCAGTTTTTTTATTTTTCCTACTTTTTAAGTTCTGATGATTTTTTAAAAGTTCTGATTTCGAAAAACCTTTAGATTTGAAAATTGTTCGGATTTGAAAATGGTTCATGTTTGAAAAAAATCGATTTCAAAAATCGTTCAAATTTTAAAATGTTTAGACTAAAAAATAATCACCTTAAAATTTTAATATTAAAAAATGTTAGATTTTAAAATATTCAAATTTTTAAAAAATCAAACTTTTTTTGAACAAGTAAAAAAACAAACAAGGAGAAGAAAAAGAAAAAAATGGAAAAAAGGGGGAGGTACCTCGTCGTTTGCTAGATAAAGACTTCTGAATTTCTCCTCATACTCCTATGGGACAGACTCTCTTTAGGCATATTTTCACATATCTATATCCATTATCATCAAGGATAACACGTTTCAATTATATAATCTTCTGAAGATGACTCATAGACCGACATGCTCAAATGTTTCGAGCAATCTAGGACATCAGGTTTGGTTTAACCAGCTGGCTAATGGTCTTTGTATCAAGAACAATGTTATGATTCAATAAAATGCCAAGTTACCTTAAAAATAGATTTTTTTAGATCAAAAGGGATTTTACTCCCCTGTTCCTTTTTTAGCAGAAAGCAACACCAGGTTCACCAACAAAAGTATCTAGGAAACCAGTACCAAAAACAAAAGCAAGAACTATAAC
Organism: Avena longiglumis; assembly: GCA_030063025.1. Classification (NCBI taxonomy): domain Eukaryota; kingdom Viridiplantae; phylum Streptophyta; class Magnoliopsida; order Poales; family Poaceae; genus Avena; species Avena longiglumis. Next base: position 479,877,466 of record CP125975.1, read on the forward strand.
CATTATAGTTCCAGGAGCTAAACTCAAACCTCAAAAGCCAGGTATGCCCCAAGAACTATAACCATGTGCAGTAACCAAACTTTCCAAAATAAATCTAGTGAAAGGGCATATATGCCCCCATGTGTGGTTTTGGTAATTAATGACAATCTCTATGGACTAATGTGTAAATTGAGTTTCACTTGTAGGTTTGTCCATTGGCATCGCTTGGGCCATGTGTTGGTCTCAAGGTTGGAAGATGAAGAAATGTCCAAGGGCTTTGTGCCATTTGGAATCATTAAGAAAGAAGGAGCTGTTGGAGATATGCCCTAGAGGCAATAATAAATGTAGTTATTATTATATCTTTGTGTTTATGATAAATGTTTACATTCATGCTATAATAGTATTAACAAGGAAACATTGATACTTGTGTGTTTTGTAAACTTAATTTGAAGTCCCTAGTATAGCCTCTATACTTCACTAGCTTGTTGGTTGATTAATGATTGTGGTTTCCCTATCATGAACATTGAGATGTTATCAACAACAAGATCATATCGTTAGGAGAATGATATGGTGGACATACTCCTATAGATAAGCGTAGCATAAAGGTCAAGTCATTTCATTAGTTCAATTGCTATATGCTTTCTGATACATAGTAACCTAATTCCTTCGACCATGAGATCATGCATATCACCTTTCGGATGGATGCTTTGATGACATCAAACACCACACCGTAACGGGGTGGTTATAAAAGTGGCATTGAGTGTTGGAAAGTATTGGTTGAGACACATGGATCAAGAGTGGGATTTGTCCATCCACATGACGGATAGATATACTGGGCCCTCTCGGTGGAATGTCATCCAATTAGCTTGCAAGCATGTGACTTGGTCACAAGGGATCACATATCAGGAGCGAGAAAAGAGTACTTATCGGTAACAAGGTTGAACTAGGTATGCGAGATACTGCGATCATAACCTTGGGTAAGTAACATATCGTGAGACAAAGGGAAATTGGTATCGTATGTAAGTGGTTCATTCGATCATAGTAATCGTAGAAATATGTAGAACCATATGAATTTCAGATTCCTCTATTGGTTATTGTTCGGAGAAGTGTCTCGATCATGTCTGCATAATTCACGAACCGTAGGGAGACACACTTAAGGATTCGACGTTGTTTGAGTAGTTATGGTATTATGAGAAAGAGACCGAATGTTGTTCGGAGTCTCGGATGGGATCCGGGATATCACGAGGTGATCGGAATGGTCTGGGGAATAAGATTCATATAAGGAAAGTCCGTTTGAGTTCGGGAATGATTAGGTGTTTTCATCGGGAATGTTCTAGAAGGTTCCGGATTGTCAGGCACTCCGGGGGGGAAGGGTACATGAATGTGTCATTGATCATTGAATGATTGCATCATGTACTAAGTGTTATTGCTGTCCCAAATAAAGGATTAAATTGAATCCTAAACAGAAAAGTCAAATGTCGGTTTGAAAGTCAAGCCAAAACAAGCTGTGGGAAACAAGCAAGAGGAGTTGGAACCAACACGGAGGAGGTAGGACTCCTCCAGGCGGCCAGCCAAGGCCGACTTGGGAGGACTCCCTCCCTCCTGGCCAGGACCTCCCTCCCATAAAAGGCAGGGCTCCTCCATAGGCGCTTTTACTTTCTACTCTAGATCTCGGTTTAGAGCTGTTTTGGTTTAGAGCTTCTAATTGCTTTAGCCAACAGTTTAGAGCCTTCTAATTGGTTTAGAGCCCTCTAATTGGTGTGTCTAATTACTAGGCCACTAATCCTCTCTCTCATAAGCTCCACCATACTACTCGGCTTAGGCGAAGCCTGCGGGATCTCCCTCTACTTAGGTACCCGTGGTTGTCTTTAGGAATCGCGAGAGTGCTACAACCTCCATTTTCTTTGGAACAAGGGAGAGGAAGGTCTTCGTCAATCAGAGCGATGTGACCGATTGCGGAAGCCTGCGGAGCGTGGCGCTGGAAGGATCGTCTACACGATCTTGAGATCGGGAAGAATGCGACTACATCACCCACGAGAATCCGCTCTCGTTAACCACTTTGGAATCTTCGAGGGTGAGTTCCTCCATCGACTTCGTTGCTACAATCTAGTAGATAGATCTTGGCTTGTTTGTTTGTATGCGATAGAAAATTTTTGTTTTCCATGCTACGAACCCCTACGGTGGTATCGAGCCGTGTCTATATGTAGATCTGTTGCGAGTAGAACACAATGGTCATTGTGGGCGTTGATGCTTTTATTATCAATTGCTGTTTGGGTACTTTGCATCTTGCGGTATGTTGGGATGAAGCGGCCCGGGCTAACCTTACATGACATCGTTCATGAGACTTGCTCCACGCTTGACATGTAACTTGTATTGCATAAGTGGCTTTGCGGGTGCATGTTTCTCCTAGCATAGTTAAGATCCAATTTACAGGGTGATCAACAATGCTAGTATCAATGTTGTGGTTCTTGTTCGTAAGTTAGAGCGACACTTATTGAAAGCCCCAAACCACGTAAAATATGCAAAGAAAGTAGAAGCGTCTAACTTTGTTTTGCGGGGTGTCGATGATGTGATATGGCCATGATTGTGATTATATTCGATGTATGCAATGTTCCTTATTGTAAGTCGACAACCGGCGAGCCATATGGTTGTCTTTAATTTATGTTAAGACCGTGTCTATTCAAAGTAGTTGTAATAGTTGAAGCGGTGGGCGACAACCATGGAGAAGCGTCATTGACCTTGATGCAATGCGGTGATGATGGAGATCATGTTCGTGCTTGAAGATGGAGATCGGAGGCACGAAGAAGAAAACCATATCATATCACATATATATTGAATTGCATGTGATGTTAATCCTTTATGCATCTTGTATTGCTTAGTAGGCGCGGTAGCATTATAAGATGATCCCTCATGCACATCAATTTCAAATCATAAAGTGTTCACCCTTAGTTAGCACCGTTGCTAAAGCTTGTTGTTTGAAGCACCACGTGATGATCGGGTGTTCTAGATTACGCAAGTGTATACAACGTGAGCAAGCCAGATTTGCTCATGCGAAACTAAGGTTTGATCTTGTGAGCCTAGCATGTATGGACATGGTCTCGGAACACGGATTACCGAAAGGTAAAGCATGAATCGTATAGTAGATATGATGAACATGATGATTGTTAGCCATTGAAACTATATCAACTCTCGTGATGATCGGTGTTGATGTGGTGGATTTGGTTCGATGTGATCACTAAAACAATGTGAGGGATATTGTTTTGGTGGGAGTTCACCTAGTTTAATTTCATTAATTAATTTGAACTCAATTTGTCATAAACTTAGTCTAAACTATTGCAAATATGTTGTAGATCAATGGCAGCCCCTACCATCAATTTTAATGCGTTCCTAGAAAGAAAAGTTGAAAACAATGGAAGCAACTTGGATTGGTTCCGCAATTTGAGGATTGTCCTCACGGTGGTAATTTGACCTATGTCTTTGGATGCACATTTGGGTGACCCACTGCTTGCTTCCGATGAAGTAAAGAATGTTTACCTCGCTCGGAAGAATCGGTACTCCATAGTTATGTGCTATCTTGTATGGTTTAGAATCGGAGCTTGAGAAAAGGTTTGAAGAGTCGACCCACATGATATTGTCGAGGATCTCAAATTAATTTTTGAGACTCATGCGGCAATTGAAAGCTATGAGGCTTGAAAAGTTCTTTAAGCGCAAGATGGAAGAGGCAGCTCCGTCGGTGAGCATGTGCTTAAGATGTGCAGGCATGCAAACAAACTTCAAAGCTTGGGTATTGTGATTCCTAATGCTTTGAGGATTTACCGTGTCCTCAATCACTACCACCAAGTTACAAGAACTTTGTGATGAACTACAACATGCGAACATGAACAAGGCGTTGCGAACTCTTTGCCATGTTGAAATCTGCGAAGTGGAGATCAAGAAAGAGCACCAAGTGTTGTTGGTCAATAAGACCACCAAATTCAAGAAAGGCAAGTCTAAGCAAAGGGACACTTCAAGAAGGGTGGTAAGAAAGCTACCACGTGACGAAGAAGACCAAGGCTGGACCCAAGCACACGAAAGTGCTTTTACCGCAAGGGAGAAGGTCCTTTGAGCGGAATTGCCCAAAGTACTTGGCGGATCTGAAGCGGCAACATCAAGAAGAAAGGTATATCGATATACATGTTATTGATGTGTATCTCACTAGTACTCGTAGTAGTGCACGGTATTTAATCTTGGTTCGGTTGCTCATATTTGTAACTCGAAGCAGGTCTTTGCAGAATAAGCGGAAGCTAGCGAAGAGCGAGGTGACGATGCGCGTGGGAAGCGGATCAAAGGTTGATGTGATCGCGGTGGCACGCTACCCTTCATCTACCATCGGGATTAGTTTTATACTTAAATAATTGTTATTTAGTGCTGCGTTGAGCATGAACATTATCTCGGGATCTTGTTTATTGCAAGGCGGTTACTTGTTTAAGTCGAGAATAATGGTTGTTCGATTTATATGAGTAATATGTTTTACGCACATGCACCTTTGATAGATGGTCTATTCTTATTGAATCTCGATAGTGGAAATACACATATCAACAACATTGAGGCTAAGCGTTTGAAATCAGCGATAATTCGACCTATATGTGGCGCTTGTCGTCTTGGTCACATCGAGTGAAACGTATGAAGAAACTCCATTCCGATGGACTTCTTGAATCACTTGATTTTGAATCACTTGAAAGATGCGAAGCATGTCGATGGGAAAAATGACTAAGACTCCATTTTACGGTATGATGGAGCGAGCTACGGACTTATTGGAAATCATACATACCGATGTGTGTGGTCCAATGAGTGTAGCATCATGTGATGGTTATCGTTATGTTCTTACCTTCACGGATGACTTGAGTAGATATGGATATATCTATTTCATGAAACATAAGTCCGAAACTTTCGAGAAGTTTAAGGAGTTTCAAAGTGAGGTAGAGAATCAACGTAACAAGAAGATTAAATTTCTACGTTCTGATCGTGGAGGTGAATATCTAAGTTACGAGTTTGGCGAGCATTTAAAGAAGTGCGGAATACTTTCACAATTGACACCGCCGGGAACACCACGCGTAATGGTGTATCCGAACGTCGTGTCGAACTCTCTTAGATATGGTTCGTTCTATGATGTCACTTACAGTTACGCTATCATGTTGGGGTTATGCATTAGAAACAGCCGCATTCACTTTAAATAGGGCACCGTCTAAATCCGTTGAAACGACACCGTATGAATTATGGTTTGGGAAGAAACCTAAATTGTCGTTCCTTAAAGTTTGGGGATCTGAAGCCTATGTAAAGAAGTTCTGATAGGACAAGCTTGAACCCAAAGCGGAAAAATCGTCTTCATAGGATACAGAAGGAAACTATTGGGTATACCTTCTATCATAGATCGAAGGCAAAACATTCGTTGCTAAGAATGGATCCTTTCTAGAAGAAATTTCTCTCGAAAGAAGTGATTGGAAGGAAAGTAGAACTTGACGAGGTTGTTGAACCTTCTCTCGAAATTGCAGTAGCGCAGACCGGAAGAAGTTCTGTGGTGCACCAATAAGGAGGAAGCTAATGATGATGATCATGAAACTTGGTTGAAGTTACTCTGAGCCTCGGAGGTCAGCGAACTTGTACCACTCCAGTTGGTATGATTCCGTTATGAATGTCATGGTGGTGGACAACACCGATGACCCCGAGACATATGAGGAAGCGATGATGAGCCAGATTCCAATAAATGGCAAGAAGCCATGAAATCCGAGATTGGATCCATGTACGAAAACCAAGTATGGACTTTGGTGGACTTACGGATGGCGGAAGGTCTGTCGAGAACAAATGGATTTTCAAGAAGAAAGCAGATCTTGATGGTAATGTTATCTATAAAGCTCGACTTGTCGCATAAAGGGTTTCGACAAATTCAAGGAGTTGACTACGATGAGACTTTCTCACCCGATGGCGAAGCTAAAGTCTGTGAGGATTATGTTAGCAATCTGCATATTATAATTATGAGATATGGCAGATGGATGTCAAAACAGCATTCCTCAATGGAGACATTGATGAAGAGTTGTATATGATGCAACCCAAAGGTTTTGTCGATCCTAAAGGTGCTACCAAGGTATGCAAACTTCAACGGTCCATCTATGGATTGAAGCAAGCATCGAAGTTGGAATCAACGTTTTGATAAGGTAATCAAAGTTTTGGTTTTATACAAACTTATGGAGAAGCTTGTATTTACAAGAAAGTGAGTGGGAGCTCTGTAGCATTCTTAATCTTGTATGTGGATGACATATTGTTGATTGGGAATGATGTAGACCTTCTTAATAGTGTCAAGGAATATTTGAATAATAGTTTTTCAATGAAGGATCTTGGCGAAGCGACTTACATATTAGGCATAAAGATTTATAGAGATAGATCGAAGCCAAATATCATTGTCACAAAGTACATATTTGGACAAAGTTCTAAAGAGATTTGGAATGGAAGAAAGCAAGAAAGGGTTCTTGCCCATGTTGCTATATCGACCTTGAGTAAAACTCAAAGTCCGACATCGGCGAGAAGATAGAGAAAGGATGAGTAAGACTCCCTATGCCTCACCATAGGATCTCTAATGTATGCCATGCTATGTACTAGACCCGACATTGCATATCTTTGTTAGTTTAACTAGCAGATATCAAAGTGATCCAGAGTGGATCATTGGACGTGATCAAAAACATCCTTAAGTACTTGAGAAGAACTAAGGATATGGTTCTTTCTTATGGAGGTGATGAGCACTCGTTGTTAATGGTTACCGATGCTAGTTGGAACACCGATCCGGATGATTCTAAATCACAATGGATCGTATTTATTTTGAATGGTGCAGTGATTAGCGGAGGAGTGCAAAGCAAAGCGTTGTGGCGAGATCTTCAAGCGAATCGGAATACATGGCTGCTTGGAGGCTTCACAAGAAGCGATATGGATGAAGGAGTTCATTACAGCTGGGTGTGGTTCCAAGTCGCTGGACCCAATGTCTATCTCTTTGTGATAACATGGGCGCCATAGCCAATGCGCAGAACCAAGGTCACACAAGAAGTGAAGCATATCAAGCTGCGTTTTCACGCTATTCGAGAACATATCCGGGATGGGGATATAAAGATTTGCAAAGTACACAGATCTGAATGTGGCGGATCCGTTGACTAAACCTCTCCGAGGGCAAAACATGACCAACACCAAGCGCCATGGGTGTTGGTATATTACCATGTAATCTAGATTAGATGACTCTAGTGCAAGTGGGAGGCATTGGAGATATGCCCTAGAGGCAATAATAAATGTAGTTATTATTATATCTTTGTGTTTATGATAAATGTTTACATTCATGCTATAATAGTATTAACAAGGAAACATTGATACTTGTGTGTTTTGTAAACTTAATTTGAAGTCCCTAGTATAGCCTCTATACTTCACTAGCTTGTTGGTTGATTAATTATTGTGGTCTTCCTATCATGAACATTGAGATGTTATCAACAACAAGATCATATCGTTAGGAGAATGATATGGTGGACATACTCCTATAGATAAGCGTAGCATAAAGGTCAAGTCATTTCATTAGTTCAATTGCTATATGCTTTACGATACATAGTAACCTAATTCCTTCGACCATGAGATCATGCATATCACCTTTCTGGGATGGATGCTTTGATGACATCAAACACCACACCGTAACGGGGTGGTTATAAAAGTGGCATTGAGTGTTCGGAAAGTATTGGTTGAAACACATGGATCAAGAGTGGGATTTGTCCATCCACATGACGGATAGATATACTCAGGCCCTCTCGGTGGAATGTCATCCAATTAGCTTGCAAGCATGTGACTTGGTCACAAGGGATCACATATCAGGAGCGAGAAAGAGTACTTATCGGTAACAAGGTTGAACTAGGTATGCAGAGAATCTGATCATAACCTTGGGTAAGTAACATATCGTGAGACAAAGGGAAATTGGTATCGTATGTAAGTGGTTCATTCGATCGCAAATCGTAGAAATATGTAGGAGCCATATGAATTTCAGATTCCTCTATTGGTTATTGTTGGAGAAGTGTCTCGATCATGTCGCATAATTCACGAACCGTAGGGAGACACATAAGGATTGACGTTGTTTGAGTAGTTATGGTATTATGAAAGAGACCGAATGTTGTTGAGTCTCGGATGGGATCCGGGATATCACGAGGTGATCCGGAATGGTCCGGAGAATAAGATTCATATAAGGAAAGTCCGTTTGAGTTCGGGAATGATTAGTGTTTTCATCGGGAATGTTCTAGAAGGTTCGGATTGTCCAGCACTCCGGGGGAAGGGTACATGAATGTGTCATTGATCATTGAATGATTGCATCATGTACTAAGTGTTATTGCTGTCCCAAATAAAGGATTAAATTGAATCCTAAAACAGAAAAGTCAAATGTCGGTTTGAAAGTCAAGCGCCAAAACAAGCTATGGGAAACAAGCAAGAGGAGTTGGAACCAACTTTGGAGGAGGTAGGACTCCTCCAGGCGGCCAGCCAAGGCCGACTTGGGAGGGACTCCTCCTCCCTCAGCGCCGAGGACCTCCCTCCCATAAAAGGAGGCAGGGCTCCTCCATAGACGCTTTACTTTCTACTCTAGATCTCGGTTTAGATGTTTTGGTTTAGAGCTTCTAATTGCTTTAGCCAACAGTTTAGAGCCTTCTAATTGGTTTAGAGCCCTAATTGGTGTGTCTAATTACTAGGCCACTAATCCTCTCTCATAAGCTCCACCATACTGCACTTAAAGCTGAAGCCTGCAGGATCTCCCTCTACTTGGTACCACGCCAGTTGTCTTTGGGAATCGCGAGAGAGTGCTACAACCTCCGCCTGCTTTGGAACAAGGAGAGGAAGGTCTTCGTCGAGTACCGAGCGTGTGACCGATTGCGGAGCGCTGGAGCGTGGCTGGAAGGATCGTCTACACGATCTTGAGATCGGGAAGAGTACGACTACATCACCCACGAGAATCCGCTCTCGTTAACCACTTTGGAATCTTCGAGGGTGAGTTCCTCCATCGACTCGTTGCTACAATCTAGTAGATAGATCTTGGCTTGTTTGTTTGTATGCGATAGAAAATTTTTGTTTTCCATGCTACGAACCCCTACAGGAGCTTGAAGGTTGACCAAGATATGTGCAAAGAGTTGCATCAATATGGATCAACCTCAAGTAGGGATGAAGAAGGGCGAGCTCAAGATGCGCCATCTCTAGAAGATCTCATGCTTGAAGCTTGCCATCCTCGTGCTCATGGAATGATAAAGACAAGTTCAAAGAAGAGTTTTCCCCATGGAGTATGGGGGAGCAATTTGCAAGTCTTCATCTTCATCAAGCAAGAGCATCCAAAAAAGGTGTTCCCTCTATAGAAGAACAAGACGGTCTACATCAAGTTCAAGTGGGATGCTCAAAGCAAAGGTATGTTCTTGATAGGGATTCTCTTTTGTCGGTCTCGTGTTGTTAGTTGGGAGACCGGGTTTAGGATAGATAGTTGTACTATCAAGAGGGGCTCTCAAGCGGGTGTCTCGTTTGCATCGTTCGGAGAGGGCTCAAACCTTTGCATTCATAGCCTCATCTTTCTTGGTTGTTTTTTGGTTCTTGTCCATGAGAGGATCTAGAGATTGTGGTCATCATCATAACAAGCTCTAGTTTATCATCTAAGGATCTCACTTGCATATCTTATTGCGTTTTTTGATCTTGCGAGTTTTCCGGATCCACACCTTGGGGGATGTTTCACATATATATTCATGGTATTTTCTCCCAAGGTGATACCCAATATTTCTATTCGTTGTTATCTTTCCAACAAAATTGGTTTCATCCCGTTTGGAGTTCGGATGCAAAAGTTATTGCATTTCTGGTTTTCTGGTTTCTGGAATTTCCCTGATCGGAAGTTCTGGCTTCCCATCAGAAGTTCCGATAGGGCATTTTTGCCGCCGAAAGTTCCGGTGAAAGTTCCGGGTCTTCTTCCGCTCACGTTCAGTAACCTTCTGTTTTGGATGTGCTATTTGATGGAACTTCAGTCGAAATTTCAACCGGAAGTTCCGGCCAGGGACCGGAAGTTCCGCTCAGGCCTAGTTGCTGCCAAATGTTCCGGTTGAACTTCCGGCTCTTGTTCCGCTCATGTTCAGTAACCTTCTATTTTGGATATGTCTATTTGATGGAACTTATGTCGGAACTTCCACCGGAAGTTTCGCTCCCACCGGAAGTTCCTGTGGACCGGCGGAAGTTCCGGCCAGGACTCGCTTTTTCTGTTTCTCGCTCTGTAGTTTTTGACTGTTGGTTGTGTGCCACTGGAAGTTCCGGCCTCCTACCGGAAGTTCCGGCCAGGAGTCGCGAATGCCCATAACGGGCAGATCTGGGAGCCCTTTAAAAGGGGCTCCTTTTCCCCTTCGTGGCGACTAGATTTTCATCTTGGTTCTTGGATTTCTCTCTCTCCTCCATTGTCAACCTTGAAGAAGCTTTCCCTCTCCCTTTCCCCTCCTATGATTCTTGCATCTTTTTGAGGTATTTGAGAGAGGAGATCTAGATCTACAATCCCCCCAAGCTAAATCCCTTCTTTGTGAAGGAACCATTGGGATCTAGATCTTGGAGAGTTTTGTGTTCTCCTCTTGTGTTCTTCCTCCCTTATTCCCCCAATATCTTTTGTAGCTTTGTTGGAATTTGGGAGAGAAGGACTTGCCATTGTATTTGGTGCATAGGTTTGAGTTCTCCTCGGAGATTCAGCGAGTTCAAGCTTGTGAGCTTGTTTCTCTTGGGTTCCTTGGAACCCTAGACGGTTGTGCAGTTGGATTGTTGACCTTTTGTGGTCTTGTTGACCTTTTGTGGTCTTGTAGCCTTTTGTGGCATTGTTGGCCTTTTGTGGCATTGTAGCCTGTTGTGGCTTTGTTGTTGGAAACCTCCAATTGAGTTCTGGAGTTAGCCCCAATCTTGTATGGGTTCGGTGACCGCCCTCAAGTGTCCCATAGTGGAGCAAGTGCCCGCCTTTTGTGGTGCGCACTTGGGAGAATAGGGTGAGCCTTTTGTGGCGTCGGTGAGTTGCGTGATTCCGCATCCGGGGTGAGGCCTTGTGTGGCGTCAAGTGAGCATCGAGCCACCACACCTCGAGGTGAGCCATTTGTGGCTTTCGGAGAGCATTGCGCCATCGCACCTCTCCAACGGATACGTAGCTTCTTTGGAAGTGAACTTCGGGAAACAAATCTTTGTCTCCATGTCCATCGGTTATCTCTCAACCAAACCCTTTACTTATACACTTTACATTGTGATAGCCATCGTGCTTGAAGTATTTATACCCTGTTATCACCTTGTTGCTTGTATTGCTTAGCATAGGTTGTTGGTGCACCTAGGTGAACTTAGTGGCTAGGTTTTGTGCTCAATAAATTAAACGTTAGTTTTATTCCGCATTTACTTGAGCCTTAACCGTAATAATTTTAAAAGCCTATTCACCCCCCTCTAGGCGACTTCCTTTGTACTTTCATCTATTTATGAAGGCATATTGTAAACAAGAAATCAACCTCCCAATAAATTTAGCATACCTATTAATCAACACCTTAGTGAAGATTTTAAAAGAACAGTTAAGTAAGGTAATTGGTCTAAACTTCTTCATAGATCTAGCATCATTATCTTTAGGAACCATAGTGATCATAGCAAAGTTTTATTTATATATATCTAGTTTGTCAAGGAACCAAACATCGAACATGGCCAATAGGTCATTTTTGATGATGTCCCAAAACTTTTGGTAAAACATGAAGAAAATACCATCAGGGCTAGGAGCTCCATCTGAATAAGAATCAAATAGAGCAGTTTTGATTTCTTTTTCAAAGAAAGCTTGCCCTAGAATGATATTTTCTTCAACACTAACTTTTTCCTTATGAGAGAAAATTCATGTCTAAGATTAATATCAGGTCTAGCTTCAAAACCAAAAATATATTTATAAAAATCTACAGCTACCTTTAAATATCCTTAGTTTTAGTAACAGGACCTTCAGGACCATCAAGGACTAAAATACTTTCTTTCTTCCCGTCTGGTTAGCTAGTTAGCTAAAACAGGAAGTATGTTGTATTTCTATCCCCTTCTAAAATATGTTTCTCCCTAGATCTTTGCCTAGATTTAACCTCTTCCATAATCCAGAAATCATATAGATCCCTGAGAATAAAATCAAATTTATATCTCTCTTCAACACTAAGGGTAGAAGTCTCAGATTTAATATCAAGAATATCATATTGTTTCATCAAATCTTTATTCTCTTTCCTAAGAGAGGCCTCTAAGTTATCATTCCACCCTTTAGCTAATTTTCTAAAATACCTAATCTTGGATTGGCAAATATATACCACATCTAGACTATTTACTTGAATGTCCCATGATTTTTGGACTACATTTTTAAAATCTGGTCTAGAAAGCCACCATTTTTCAAACTTAAAACTCTTTTTTCTAGGAACATGGGTCTCACATGACTCCCAAACAATAGCGGTATGATCACTCCCAATCCTAGTCAAATCTCTAGCACTAGACAAAAGAAAAAAAGACTCTCAAAATTAGTAGAGCAAAAAATACTATCTATCTTACTCATAATAAGATTCTCTCATGGTTGTTACCCCATGTATAAGTTCTACAAGCTAGACCTATTTTCTTAAGGTCCTACAACTCAATCCACACATTAAATTTATCCATACAACTAAAATATACATTTCCATTACTCTTATCACTAGTGGATCTAATTAAATTGAAGTCACCACCAATCATAGGAGGACCATCCTAGTTAATAAAAAGCTCATGGAGCTCAGAGATAAATTCTTGCTTCTTATCCTCATAGGATTACCAACAGCTTTATTAGTGTCCATGCCACCCTGGGTTGAGTTCCCATCATGCTTCCTACTATGATCTAGCTCATCACCAAGAAGATCATCAGCTTCATCTTCCTCTACAGAGATCTTAGCTGTAAATCCTAACTGGAATAACCCCCCATGAAAGTGGAACAGTCTACTGCCAAGAATCTTAAGAGGATCCCTACACTTAATCTTCAGCCTATCATCCTTAGCATTATCCTTAAAGATACTTAGCCAGTCAACATCCTGCAAGATTCCATAGACAAAAATGGCTTGGTCTAGGACATTCCATTCACACCACTTAGATTGCATCCCAGTTACTCTAACCACCCATGTGTCCTGAAGCAATTCCATAGGCTCTAGATCCTCACTCGAGGCCTCAACCTTGACCCGGACCCCCTCTCTTGACAGACCAAACCTGGGATAACCAATAACATGCTCCATCTGAATGTGGGGTGGGAACTTCACTAGATAGATGCCTGGATGGCCTAGTTATCTAATATGCCAAGGCCAGTTTGTCTTATAAATCTCGGAAAACTAACCAACTAGCTCTTCACTAGAAATTTCACCCTCCTCAAGAACAAACAGACCATAGTTTTTTTGTAGAGGAAACTGGGTTCGTGAAAACCTATGGTGTCTCAATTAAAAAATAGTTGTCCTATGGTTGTGAACTAGTATGTGGTGTTGTTCTCAACCAACTACAATATAAACTATGTGTATGCTTGGTATCCGTGATTTGTTGTTCCTTTAATCGCCATGGTATTTTGCTATACCTTGCACGCTATAGTGCCCGCTATCATGGACATATATAGTATTGAGACAAAGAAACTACAGTCCCGATGCCAAATATTAGTCATGCGAAGTTGGACATATATAGAAATGTCTGTTGTTCTAGCGAATTTCATGTATCTTTTGTTGAAATAGCTATCCCCGAAGAGTTAATGCTCACATTTTTAGACCTTTTTTGGCAAGTCCTAGACCCATCGCCGAATAAATCCTTTTTTTTCACCTTCCTTCATCACTGGGTTCAATTACAACAACAACAAAAACAATTCAAGAAAAATGCAAAAAATCTCCGCATCTAGTGAATCCATAAATCTGAGCTCGAACATTCGATTGAATAACAATCATAATAGGCTACTTCACCATATGTCAAGCACAACCTCAAAAGTTTGAAGCCAATGTGGCTAGGATGTCTGAGAAAACAAAATGCCAGCACGCTTCTAACTGTTTTCGGTTTTAGGGTATAGCTAGGCGTGGGCAGCTCAACCCGGCTCGATAAAAGCCCAACGGGCCAGGCCTAGGCTTCAGATTTGAGGCCCGATGGCTGCATGGGCCGCGTTATAAGGCGAGGCCCGGTCTACGACCCGGAGGATTTTGCACTACGTGGGCCACGCTCCGGTCTAGTTTTGAGGCCCGATAGTTGGGCCTGGCCTAGGAAATGTGCGGGCGGGCTTTTTTGGCCTGGCCCGAAAAATGCCCAGGTTTATTCAAGGGTGCCGCTTTTACTTTTGATTATAAGAGAGCCGAGAAACTGCTGTTCGTTTGCCTGGAAATTATTTTCAATGCAGCAATGAGCAGGAAAAGGCGCACACACACAAACACGCACAGCTGCACAAGATATATACTCCAACATAACCAACGTAAGAGGAACAGTAGCTCTGGATAAAAAGTACCCTAAAAATCATATTTACCGACTATGTTACACAGCTGAACGGTTTGTCAGCTGGAAACAAAAGGGGATTGCAAGAGCAGTTTACGAACAAGACTGTCTGAAGAACAAACGATACGTTCAGGCAATTTGCACTGCTGTAAAACTCGGCAATCATTGAACTAAAAAGGTCTCATCATGTGCTATCCCTATATCTGGCTAAGCTTTTTCCTGTAACCTAAACCCATGTAACTTTCGGTATAAGAGCATGACGTCAACTGGCTAGCTTGTCCACATTGCAATGATCTCCTGTAAAGATAACCTGGAATCTTGATGGCCACCGTGGCCTGCCTATTGTCCTAGTTCCTCTGTCAAAGAAACACAAGGCAGACAAAATGTCAGTATGAACTGACGAAACATATCGCATGCACATGATGAGCAGATTATTACTGGTACTACTTCTTAACAGTATTTAATCATGCCCTATCTCTCTAATCTTGCAACTGGTGTTCTACTGGGGATGGAACAAATCATCAGCACAAAGCAATCTTGCACTATCGCACACATGAGTACTACTAGTTCCATTGGAAATAATGGCATCGCCTCCTAAAACCAAATGAACGGATCCCAGAACTAATTCGAGGCAGACTCCTCCTTTCCAGCAATAATGAATGTCTCACCAATATTAACAATCCCTTTATCATGATCATGCTTAAGATAAGTGCTCTCGGTAGGTGCAGATTTGCGTCCAAATTCAAACAGGAACCAACAATCATTAAAACATGGAGTGGACAATGGTGGTATAACCAGGTAGTGACACGCTGCACATGGGCTCAGGCAACAGGAGAGAACTCACCAACTAGGCCGCCGCCGCCGGCGGGGCGGCGACGGGAGAGGGAGCGGGAGCGGCAGCGGCGTATGGGGTTTCCGCATCTGTGGGGGCGGAGACGGCGACGTCGACGAGGACCCGCATGCGCTCGATCTCTAGGTCGCGCATGGCCTCCAGGCGCCGCTCCTCCAGCCGCGCCGCCTCCCTCTGCTTCGCGGCTTCGACCCGCTCGTACGTCCCCGCAAGCCTATCCAGAGCAGCCGCCACCTCCGTGCAGCCCGCGCCTCCGTTCCCGTGGTTGTGCCCCACGGAGGAGCTCACCGGCGACAGCGCCACCGCCGTCCTCCGCCGCTTCGGCACCGGCGGCAGGTCGCGGTGCAGAGGAGCCCCGTCCTCCTCCTCCTCCTCCTCCTCCTCCTCCTCCTCCGTCTTGGGCGTGGCGGCGCGGCGGTGCGGGACGCCGAACGGAACCGAGGGGGCCTGGCGGAGGAGCTTGCGCAGGCGGCGGAGGAAGCCCGAGAGCGGCGGCGGCGGAGGGGGCCCTGAGCGCTCGGCCTTGAGGCGCTTCTTCAGGTAGTCCATGCGGTTCTTGCACTGGTCGACGGTGCGCGGCGCGCGGCCGGCGGTGGCGCGGCGGGAGGAGACGGCGGCGGCGCAGGCGCGCCAGTCGACGGTGAGCAGGGGGCCGCCGCCGGCGCGGATGTGGCGCGGGCCCCACGCCTCGAGCAGCGCGGACGTCTCTCCGTCGCTCCAGGGCTCCGGGGTCCACGCCGGCGGCAGCGGCTCAGGGCGGCGGCGGCGGGTGGCGGGGGTCATCGGCGCGCGCGAGCCACGGACGACGGAGGAGCCGGTTTTGGGAGGGAGGTGTGAGGGCGCGGCGCGGCGCGGTGTGTCGTCTGATCGATTGCTTCCCCCTGCCTTGCTGGCCCTGGCGTCGGACCCGGATGCCCTGTGCCGCGGGCGGGCGGGTGGTCTTATATATGGGGGCGTCCTGCGGTGGTGCCGTGCGTCGGCGATGTACTATAACTAACCGAAGGATAGCCTGTGCCGTGCGCTCGTGTTGGGTTGGATTGAGGCTGGCGTTGGATCTGCCGGCCTGGGGATCGATTTCAAAAGAGCGGCGGTGGTACAACGCGCCCGGGGAACTTCTCCCAAATCCGTTGTGTGCCGCGCGATGGATGTGAATGTGGGATGTTGTTGAGCGCTTGGCCAAATGCTCCGGGCATCAAATATGGCCATGCTGGCGCCTCCTTCTCCTCCAACCTGTTGGCACCTCGCCCAGCCCCTTTTTCTCCGTGCATCGCCGCGCCTGCCCGCCTCCATCCACCGTCGTCTGCAGCGAGGTGAGGCATCGATACACATTAACAGGCCAGCCCTCTATGCCTAGGAACATTGTTATTACACATTCGATGACAGTGAATTCGAACCTCCGCCCCTTTCGCCTCTCTCATGGTGAAGATTGTAGGTACACCCATGCATGGTAGAGTTCCAACCCCCACCCCTTCAATTGTCTTGCGAAGAAGATTGTAGGCGACGCCGACGGTAGATCATGGTAGTTGCACGGAGAAAATGAATAAAGGAGGAGTGAACGGTCGATGGAGACCCAATGGATACCGCGAGCAAATGTCGTTCTCTAGATTTCTCGAAAATGACATTTATCAATTAGCCCAGAGGATCCACGAGAGGTGTAAGTTAAGGGGTCCCTAAAGAAAGCAAAAAAAGGGGAAACTTCCATCGGCGCCAGAGTCCGATTCTCCTCACCCCCAATAGTCATTCTTGCATTGGTATGAGAGGAGGCCAGTTCCTCTTTCCTCTGCACAACTAGGTAATAGTTTTAGTGTTCTATGCAATGCCATCATGCCAACTCAGACGGTGATGCCTGGAATAATCGTCTTAGGTCTCTTTACCGATCCAAAGGTGTCTTCTCTGACATTGTTGATAACCTTGTAAGTTTTTATTCTTATGAATCTTGGCTACCAAATCTCACAAGCTGGTTTCCGGTTCACCATCATAATGATGCTCAAGGGATCACTAGTACAAAATGATCCTAAGGACACGGTGAAAAAAGGCGAGTGGAGATCCAACGGATACAAAAGTACCAGGGACTGGGTGCAAACATTGATCTCTCGATTTCCTGAAAATGATGTTTCTCAATTAGCCCAAAGGATCCACGAGGGGCTTAAGTTAAGGGGTTCCTTTTTTTTTGGAAAGGAGCATATATTAATATCAGAAGATACCAATTACACCCAACCTCTATAACTGTCGCAAGCAAATGTCGCTCTCTAGATTTCTCGAAAATGACGTTTATTAATTAACCCAGAGGATCCATGAGAGGTGTAAGTTAAGGGGTTCCTGAAGAAAGAAAAAAAAGGAACCGTGTGTGCGATTAGGACAAAAGTTCTTCATTCATGTGTGTGATTAGTACATAGTTTAAGTGTTCTCATCGTGGCAGTGGGGACAGTGATGCTTGGGAAGATGGAATAATGGTCCTATATATATGGTTAATTGACTTATCTAGAGGTATCTTCTTTAACATTGTCAATAAGCTTGTTATGTTCTCTTTCTTGTGATTCTAGGTTGCTAACTCTCAGCAAGTCAGCTTGCTCCTTGCTACCTTTCTTTTAGGACTTCCCCCTTTCGCTTCTCTATCTCGAGGTTGGTCGAGCGTTGATATCGAATCCGAAACCTACAGAACTCATGTTGCTTCCCTGACTGACATTCCAAATTAAAGAAAAACGTGTTTCCTAGCGGTTCGAGTATGAAACGGGAGCAACAATGATCATCTTGGAGAAGATGGCATCTTATGTTTTGGACGTTCACTTGTTCAAGTGATGTTGATATTTTTACCTGATGAATACATATAATGTTAGCCCATAAATAAAGTAAGAAAAACGCATGTCCGAACTATAAGATCGTCTAGCGTGGCATCCTAACTTCAGATTTTTTTTTAAATGGGGATGACTCCGGCCTTCGCATCCTCGGCATCCTGACTTCAGATATGGCTTTGGTCTACATGTTTGGCATAAGTCCCGCGTCGCTTGGACTGCCTTGAGGCAATCAATGGCAACATGTTTTGTTTTCGAAAGGGAAGAGCACCATGTTTTGTTTCCCAAAAGATGCAAACACGTCCACTAGTCCAAAGAACAAAAACATGAAATTTAATCGTAGAACAGAAATAATACCATCGAAATTGATTCAGGCACTTGAGTTACCCCCGGCCGCAGGGAGGTCTCGCATCAATAACAGAGAGATGTATGCATGTGTAGTGTACCTCCTTTACCGAGAAAATTACAAAAAACCACCACAATTGGGGCTAGGGTTTCATAAGACCACCAAAAATTTAAAAAGTTTCAGATTGCACCGTTTTTGGGGCACGCGGTTGCAGGCAGCACTGATCTGGCTCTGATGTCGCGCTAATGACGAAACTGACCGGTGGGGCCCAGTTGTCAGGCCTACGTGGCACATTTGGACGGCTGGGCCGTTAACGGCGCTGTCGGAACCATCAAAACGGTCGGGCTCTCCTCTTCTCTCCCCGGTTTGCTCACTCATCTGCTTCCTCTGAGCCTGACCGCCGTTGGTCATGCGCCGCCATCGCGGTGATCGCTTCGCCATTGCTCGCAGATCATGCTGGAGCAGCAATGGAAGCTCCTCCGCCGACTCTCTCTCGTTTGACCATGTGAGTTCCTTCCTCCTCCTTTAATTTAGGGTTTAGATCCAGATTTGGGATTTTTTGGAAAATCGTCGATTTGAGCCTCATGTTTTCCTGGATTTCTCGGATTTGTAGTTTACTGTGTTCGACTACGCACCAGACATGCTCCATGACGTGGAAATTGCCGGCATTGACCATGAAGCTCCTTTTGATTGCGCTGCTCATAAATTGAAGCCACACAGGTGTGTTACGTTTGAGGGCACTAATACAGGGAGGAAGTTCTACATGTGTGCTATAGAAAATGTAAGTACCCAGCTCCCTTTTTTCTTCAATAGGTCCTTGTAGGTAATTTGATTTTCTCACAATGTGATCATGTGTTCATTTAGTTTCAGTTAACTAACAGGTATAGTGATACAAAAATGATAGTATGTTCATTTAGAGAAACATTGAGTAGTATTGCAGAACAGTTAGATTTCTAGCAGTTTACTGAATATTGTGATATAGATATGTGACAGTTTGCTTAGCAGATATGTGATATAGAAATGATAGTGTGCTCATTTAGAAATGATAGTGTGCTCATGAACCATAGACAGTATGTTGTAATCATAGACATGTATTTCAGCTCTGTTTTTACATAATCTGCCATTTTTAGTATGTTGTAATCATAAACAGTATGTTGTAATAGAAAATATTTAATGTACATGAGGTAATGAGTTGTGGCTTTCAAAGATGTATTAATCCAGAGTGGGATGACAGCATGAAGCATGCATTGACTAAGTTGTGGGCAATGTACAATGAGAGTAATAGCTCAAGAATTCAAGAGAGGTATGAGAGCAGCAAAATGTTGAAGGATCTAACTGAAGAGAAGGACAAATTGGAGAAGAAACATGCAACCCTACTAGAGGAAGGCAATAGGTGGATAGATGAGACTGAGAGGAAGTGGATATCTCAGACTAAGAAGAAAGCCAGAGCAGAAATCCTTGCTAAGATAATGAGTGGGGAACATGATGCTGAGCAGATGGAGAAGCACATAGCTGCATTGAAGAATGAAGTAGAGGTTCTGAAGAATGCTAAGGAGGAACTGAAGAATGTGCTCAAATCACAGGCAGAAGTATTCAAGGTGAAACAACAGAAGTGGGATGAGGAAAGAGCTAATCTGAAGGATGAAAAGAAAAAGTTAGAGTACTCCATGCATGACCTTTTCAGGGTTAATGGTGTTAACAAGGACAAGGTCAAGAGAATCAAGGAAATTTGTGAGGAGGGGGAGTGATGGTGTGTTTAGGTAGATGTATGAGTCTGTTTAGTTGGCATATTTGTGTAATGCGGCTGTTGAGTTGAACCCTCCATGTGTTGAACCCTTTATTTGTTTAGTTGAACCCTCCATGTGTTGAAAACCATTCATTTTGTGTGAATATGTTCTCCTATTTGTGTCTAAAATTTCATGCATTTTAGTTAATATGTCAATAATTAACCCTCCATGTGTTGAACCATTCATTTAATATACTAGGGTTATCGAGGCCCCTCGAGTGGTCTCAGGAACATCTATAATGATCAATAATTTAAATATACTAGGATTGTCGAGGCCCCTCGAGTGGTCTCGACAACCTCTATAATGATCAATAATTTAAATATACTAGGGTTGTTGAAGCCCCTCTAGTGGTCTCGACAACATCTATAATGATCAATAATTTAAATATACTAGGGTTGTCGAGGCCCCTCGAGTGGTCTCGACAACATCTATAATGATCAATAATTTAAATATACTATGGTTGTCGAGACCCCTCGAGTGGTCTCGACAACATCTATAATGATCAATAATTTAACTATACTAGGGTTGTCGAGGCCCCTAGAGTGGTCTCGACAACATCTATAATGATCAATAATTTAACTATACTAGGGTTGTCGAGGCCCCTCGAGTGGTCTCGACAACATCTGTAATGATCAAAAAATTAACTATACTAGGGTTGTCGAGGCCCCTTGAATGGTCTCGACAACATCTATAATGATAAAAAAATTAACCATACTAGCATGACAACATCTACACAACAAGCATTTCAAATAGTTGGCCATTGTCTCAGACTCACAACAGAAAACGAACACAACATTTGTTCAAATAGTTATACATCATCTCACAACACACAAACTGATTGTTCTCAGAAGCACACAAACTGATTGTTCTCAAAAGCACATGGACAAACATATTGTTCTACAAAGCACACAAACAAATTGTTCTACAAAGCACACAAACTGATTGTGCTCAGAAGCACACAAATTATTCATAACATCCCTTTCTTGCTATCCTTCAATGTGATCTTGTCAATGTTGCTTGCAGTGAGGTAACCAACCATCTTAGATTTAGCCTTTCTTGCTCTTACTGGCCTTCCAGTAGTACCACTGGGTCCAGTATGTGCTGGTGCTGGCCTTGGAGCTTTGAAAGGATGTCCTGGAGCTGAAGATGCTGCTCTCTTCTTCCTAGCTGGGGCAGTGGTACCACTAGGTCCAGCATGAGATGGCCATGAAGATGGAGCTTGTCCTGGAGCAGCATGAGATGGTCCTGGAGCTGGAGCATGTCCTGGAGCAGAATGTCCTGGAGAAGCCTGTCCTGGAGCTGCAGGTGTTGCCCTCCTAGAAGATTGTGGAGATAGTCCTAGAGCTGGAGCATGTGGAGCTTCAGAGAGGGTTGCCCTATTTTCCTGCACAAATAGATCATAGAAAAGGTAACTGAAATGCAACTAGTGGAAAATAGACAAAAGTAAAATAGACAAGAGGTAAACCTGATGTTGGTTTTTCCTAATCTGCAGTGATGGCTTCAGTGCTTTACCACTACTAGTGTATATGTGCCCAAGCAAACCACAGTTGCTGTAACTGATAGTTGACATTATAAAGGACTGTGGTGGCTCTGGAACTTCAAACTTGCCCTTCCTCCTCTTTGTTTGATTTCTGCCCAATGATACCTTGAAGACTGGTGGATCAATATCAGGTGTATCAGTTTTTGTCCAGCAATCCTCACCTGGCACTGGGTAAATGACTGGATTGTATGCCTCCATGTACATTGGTTTTTTGAAGAAATCTAGAACAAAGTCTTCAGGATGCTAGAATGACTTGTAGATGGCTGATATGGCATGATGACTGGTACGTTGGAAATGTATCTATAATTTTTTGATATTCCATGCTTGTTTTGTATTTACTTTGCTTTACTTGTCCACACTTTGAGGTGCTTTTTACATGTTTTGTGGTACTAACCTATTAAAAAGTTTCAACAGTGCCAGATGCCTGTTTTCTGCTGTTTTTGGTTTCAGAAAATTTAGTAAAGAAATATTCTCGGAATTGGATGGGACAAATATCAAAGTCAATTACTTTCCGTGGGGAACAAGAAGTCCAGAGGAGAGCCGGAGAGGCCGGACAGGGGGGCCAGACCCACCCCAGGCGTGGGGGCAGGTGGGCCCGCGCCTGGCTAGGGTTTGGTGGCCCTGGCCTCCTCCCGGTCTTGCCCCTTCGCCTATAAGAAGCCCCCAATGCAGAAACCCTGAGTACCCGATCAGAAATCCACGAAACCATCTGTAGCCGCCACCACCATCGTCCCTAGATCGGGGGGATTTGAAGTTCTTCCCGGCACCCTGCCGGAGGGGAGATCATCCCGGAGGCCTTCTCTCTGGTATGATGCATGAGTAGTTCCACCTTGGACTATGGGTCCATGTAGTAGCTAGATGGTTGTATCTCCTCCTTTGTGCTTTCGTGTATAGATCTTGTGAGCTCCGTTCATGATTAAGATCTAATCTATTTGTAATCATGCATGTTGTGTTTGCGGGGATCCGATGGATATTGAGATTATTATATTGGCTTGATTAATGGTTTTATATTTATGATTCTATCATGTTGATGACGCCTAGTTGACGTGGCAGCTTCTTTATTTATTCCCCGGAAACGGCGCCAGAAAGTCTTGATGATGCTCGACGTGGCACTTTGTTGGTAACCCCAAGAACTGGGTGTGTGAAGAGCAATCAACAAGTTTTCCCTCAGTTGAGACCGAGGTTATCGAACTAGAAGGAGGAAAGAAACATCACACAGGTGTTGCAAACAACGTGGAGACCTGCACAACACAAACTCAAGACTTTTCCCCAACGAATCAATGAGGTTTTCAAGCTCACTGGTTTGCTGTAACAAAGGATTAAACGTATGGTGTGGAAGGTAATGGTTTGCAACAAGTAAACAAGTAACAGTGGAATATGTATCAATGATAAAGATTGGACCAGGGTCCATAGTTCACTAGAGGTGCTCTCCTTAGATAAACAACATGTCATGCAGGGTAAACAAATTACAGCGGGGCAATTGACAGGAACTGAGCAAGGCATAACAATGCAATTACTAGCCAGAAAGATCCTATGAGGTTGATTGGGAAATACAACAATATACGTATACCGTCATCCAACTGTATCTATAACTAGAAGTCCACCTTCAGGTTATCATCCGAACCCCCTCCAGTATTAAGTTGCAAGCAGCAGACAACTGCTTTAAGCAAAGTGTGTAAGGTAAACATTCCACATGTTCCATGAACAAGAGACCGTTGTTTTCTCCCTACTAGCAACAACACATATACAACCGAAGATATTATTGTCACTTCCCTTGGAAACTAGAGGCATGAACCCACTATCGAGCATAAATACTCCCTCTTGGAGTCACTAGCAACTACTTGGCCAATATAACCACTAGAAACGGAGAGCATGCAAGATCACAAACAACACAGACATGATAGAATCATAAAGATAAAACCATTAATCAAACCAACATAATAATCTCAACATCCATCGGATCACCGCAAACACAACATGCATGATTATAAATAGATTAGATCTTGATCATGAATGGAGCTCACAAGATCTATACATGAAAGCACAAAGGAGGAGATACAACCATCTAGCTACTACATGGACCCATAGTACAAGGTGGAACTATTCACGAATCATACCGGAGAGAAGGCCTTCGGGACGATCTCCCCTCCGGCAGGGTGCCGGGAAGAACTTCAGATCCCCCCGATCTAGGGCGGTTTCGTGGATTTATGATCGGGTACTCAGGGTTTCTGCATCGGGGGCTTCTTATAGGCTAAGGGGCGAGATCGGGAGGCGACCAGGGTGCCCAAACCCTAGCCAGGCGCAGGGTTGGGCCCACCCGCGCCTAGGGTGGGTCTGGCCCCCTAGATGGCCTTCCGGGCTCCCCTCTGGACTTCTTGTTCCCCACGGAAAGTTATTGACTTTGTCCTTCATCCCGTCCAATTCCGAGAATATTTCTTTACTAACTTTTCTGAAACCAAAAACAGCAGAAAACATGCATCTGGTACTGTTGCAACTTATTAATAGGTTAGTACCAGAAAGCATGTAAAAAGCACCTCAAAGTGTGGACAAGTAAATCAAAGTAGATACTAAACAAGCATGGAACATCAAAAATTATAGATACGTTTCCAACATATCACATGTCTGTGTTGTTTGTCATCTTGCATGCTCTTCGTTGCTAGTGGTTATCTTGGCCAAGTAGTTGCTAGTGACTCCAAGAGGGGGTATTTATGCTCGATAGTGGGTTCATGCCTCTAGTTTCCAAGGGAAGTGACAGAAATATCTTCGGTTGTAGATGTGTCGTTGCTACTAGGGAGAAAACAACGGTCTCTTGTTCATGGAACATGTGGAATGCTTACCTTACACACTTTGCTTAAAGCAGTTGTTTGTTGCTTACAACTTAATACTGGAGGGATTTCGGATGATAACCTGAAGGTGGACTTCTAGTCATAGATGCAGCTGGATGGAGGTCTATGTATATTGTCGTATTTCCCAATCAACTTCATAGGATCTTTCTGGCTAGTAATTGCATTATTATGCCTTGCTCAGTTCCTGTCAATTGCCCCGCTGTAATTTGTTTACCCTTCATGCCATGTTGTTTATCTAAGGAGAGCACATCTAGTGAACTATGGACCCTGGTCCAATATTTATCATTGATACATCTTCCACTGTTACTTGTTTATTTGTTGCAAACCATTACCTTCCACACCATACGTTTAATCCTTTGTTACAGCAAACCGGTGAGCTTGATAACCTCACTGATTCGTTGGGGTAAAGTCTTGAGTTTGTGTTGTGCAGGTCTCCGCGTTGCTAGCAACACATGTGTGATGTTTCCTTCCTCCTACTAGTTCGATAACCTCGGTTTCTTACTGAAGGAAACTTGTTATTGTGCTTCTTCATACCTTGCTCTTGGCGTTTCCAACGAAGCGTCCCACGACAAGTACTGGGCGCCATCAAGCTATTTTCTGTGGCCGTTGCCAGGGAGGCTAAGGACGTCTTCACTAGGGGAGTCCTTCACTTCCTTTCTCTTTACTTTGTTTTTAGTTTGCTTTGTTTCTTTTGATTGGTTTTGTTTGCCTCTTTTCAAAAAAAAACAAAAAGTTAGTCTAGTTTAGTTTGCTTGCCTTATTCAAAAACAAAAAAAAAATTAGTTCCTGCTCTAGTTGCCACCTTGCTCTAGATCACCATGTTGTTCCCCAAGTTCGCCTTGAAAGATCTTGCAATAGGTAGTGGCTCGATAATTGGGAAAGATAATATTGAAGAATTCTTTAATTATGTTAGCAAGCATGAGGATATTAAGGATAAATCTATACCAGAGCTTGCTCCTAATTATGAGATTCCTGCAGCTTCTTTAGTTCATATGTTGGAGGATAGGTTTGTTAGCCTTAACCCCTTCATACAATTCTTGTTCCTAAAACTAAAAGAAGAGAAGAATGCTGAAAAAAGGGAATTCATCCTTAAAACTTTATCAGTAGAATTCCATGATGTTGCTAGGGAGGCCAAAAAGGTTTTTGAACATTTCAATATGCTAGGTTCAAGTGTAGATGTTGTGGGTATTTCTGATAAAATTAAACCTAGAGAGGAATACAATATATCCATACCCTTTAAGCTTGTTGGAATGCATGAAGCCTTTGAAAGGAATTTTGATTGGATTACCCCTGAAAATCTTTTTGATGAAGGTAGTAAACCGAAGAGAGATGAGAAAGGATCCTCCAAAACCCATTTGGATGAGATATCTTTCATAGTTGAAGATTTTGCAAGTATGAATGTTAATGATTCCTCATTTGAAAATACTTGATTCTTCTTGCTTCTTGTGCCTAACTTAAAGACGTTAAAGAAAGGTACTTGTTGGGAGATAACCCAAGAGTTTCCTTGAGTCTTGGAAGTTATTAATTCTGTAATGACATCTCCTTATCCTTTTTGTTTGCTTTTTGTGCCAAGAATGACCTCTAATGAGAGGAAAGTAAGATTTGGGGAGTTGCTGTCCCGAAATAGATTTTTGTCCTACACCAAAAACATTTGTGAGGAGGATCTGTAACTCGGATTGAGCTCAAAATTTATGAATAAATATCCCAGTATGTTAGCTAACTTTCATTAGTTCAACACTTTTTGATTTGAGCAACATAAGGTCTTCGAAAAAAATCGTTTCTACCTGCTGGTTTGTTTTGACAGATTTCTACCATTATTTGCATTTGCTTCTTATTGATTCCTTTTTGAGTTTTCTTCAGGTAAATTGAGCTTTTTTAAGGAGTTACTATAGTATCTTGTGTTTCTAGTGAAAATACTTGCTGTTCAAAAGCTTTGCCGGTGGTCTAATATCTTTTGAATACACTAATATTGCTAATGAAGATTGTGTGAAATTTTGTATGAAAGAAAAATTTCAGGTGTAGAGAGAGAATGATGCAATGAGATGAGGAATGGACAAAAGATCAAGCTTGGGGATTCCACCATGGTGTCACCCCAAGAAATATCCAAGAGGTACAAGCGTCAAAGCTTGGGGATGCCCAAGGCATCCCCTTCTTCATCAATAAAAAGCTCAGGTCTGTCTAGACACTTCGTTTTTATTGTTTCATGCACAGTTATGTTGTTCTTGGAGCGTCTTAGTTTTCGTTTGCTTTGCTTAGGCTGTTTAGTTTGCTTGAATAAATTAGTTTGGACCCCCGTACTTGCTGTGTTGTTTTGCAAATAAGGTTGCTTGATGTTTGGAAAGGAGTAGTAAGTTCTTGCTTGAAGTGCAAGAGGAGCTTGCATTGACTGTGACTTAGACTTTAGCATGACATGCTAGGTGTTGTTTTGCCATTATGATTAGTGATTATTGTTGTAGCATGTCTTGTTCCAAACAATTGGGATTGCTTAGTGTGCCTTGAAAAAATTATGCGTTGTTTTAGCATGCAAAAGCATAATATTGTGCTATTCTCTGTTGATGTTTTGCTTGGGTTGACTTGGCACATGATCACACCATGTTATGACTATGACAAGTCACCATTAGCCTCTATGATCATTTAGTCGATGACTTGTAGTACCACTATTTTCTTTGATTAGTATGCTTTGTTTCATTGCGTGATTATGGCCATTATTGCTTTCTTAGTTGGTTGCTCCCAGTCTTTTGCTAGCCTCCACTTGTATGAGTAAGTTCTACTCATGCTTCCAACTCCCAAGAAACCAAGTTATTCCAAAGTGTCCACTATAAACTCCTATGCATGGTGTGTTACACCATTCCAAGTATATTCTTGTTTTCAACTATCTTCGAATTAAAAACTATTTTGTTATGTGAAAACTTAGCGATTAAAGCCCCCATGAACTTGATGGCACACTTTATTCTTTGCCCCTAATAAACTTGAACCACTGTGACAACTTTGTTGTATATGCTTGCACTTATAAGTTGGAATTAGCAGAACCGCGCTATCACGGGGAACATTTTCAACATTGCACTTGTACCTTGTTGTACTCAGTTGATGTCATGTTCTTTTGTCTATGGATGTTATCGGTGTGAAATAAAGAGGGGACTTGTAAGTCCATGGAGTTTGTATTCGGTGTTAGAGAAACGCCTGGGCCGCTAGCCTAAGCCATGCCTAATCATGGTGGAAACTTGCAGCATCACCATAATGAGCTACCTATGAAGCATCCTCAATAAAAACATATGCATATGGTAAATAAAAAGATTGCTGAGATGCTCATTGTCTGCTTGCCTTGTCATTTTGGTTATGAGAAAGCTCCTGTACCATGTGCAAGGGGTACCCCGTTGGCGGTTCTCAATGATATGCAAATAATTACAGTGACAAGAACTTACTTGGACCCAAAGTTGAGTATGCATGAGGTGTGGCCCTCGTATTCAAGGGGCATGAGATTGCCAACTTATACTTCGTCAAGCATATACTCCGGCAATGAGGGCTGAAAGCTAACAAGTACCATAATTTTTGGAAGCTCTTTTTGAAACTTGTAATCCCTGCTTCCTTTACAAACAGGCCTTTATTCCACCACTGTTGAGTCTCCACCTTCTACCTTTAGGCACCATTAAGAGAGCATAATTGTCATTCTGTGTGCAGTGTTCCAAAGCTTATTAATTGATGCATATTGTGTCATTACTTCCTCTTGTGATACTTGTTTCTAGTCACCCTTGTGAACTTTGCAGGTGTCCTATGCATTATATTGCTACTCTATGAGGGACAAGCTGATTGCCACTATGCTATGTTTTATATATGTGAAACAAACAAACGTTTTTCAATGCATATTATTCATGATCTTTGTTTGTAGCTTGTCATGTTGCATGCATAGTTACTATGTCCTATTGTTAGAACTCCATCTTTCATGCACATGTTTAGAGTTCTTTGATCCCAGCTTTCAATGCTTGCAAATGGTTGGATCTTTGTGAAGGTGCATGTCACCTAAAAAATTATTATTTTTATCACTTACCTACTCGAGGATGAGCAGGAGTTAAGCTTGGGGATACTGATACGTTGGAAACGTATCTATAATTTTTGATGTTCCATGCTTGTTTTGTATTTACTTTGCTTTACTTGTCCACACTTTGAGGTGCTTTACTCGAGTAATTTTTTTACTCGTCCCTAGATTGGGGGGATCTGAAGTTCTTCCCGGCACCCTGCCGGAGGGGAGATCATCCCGGAGGCCTTCTCTCTGGTATGATGCGTGAGTGGTTCCACCTTGGACTATGGGTCCATGTAGTAGCTAGACGGTTGTATCTCCTCCTTTGTGCTTTCATGTGTAGATCTTGTGAGCTCCGTTCATGATCAAGATATAATCTATTTGTAATCATGCATGTTGTGTTTGCGGGGATTCGATGGATATTGAGATTATTATGTTGGTTTGATTAATGGTTTTATCTTTATGATTTTATCATGTCTGTGTTGTTTGTGATCTTGCATGATCTCCGTTGCTAGTGGTTATCTTGTCCAAGTAGTTGCTAGTGACTCCAAGAGGGGGTATTTATGCTCGATAGTGGGTTCATGCCTCTAGTTTCCAAGGGAAGTGACAGAAATCTCTTCGTTGTAGATGTGTTGTTGCTACTAGGGAGAAAACAACGATCTCTTGTTCATGGAACATGTGGACTGTTTACCTTACACACTTTGCTTAAAGCAGTTGTCTGTTGCTTGTAACTTAATACTGGAGGGGGTTCGGATGATAACCGGAAGGTGGACTTCTAGTCATAGATGCAGTTGGATGGCGGTCTATGTATATTGTTGTATTGCCCAATCAACTTCATAGGATCTTTCTGGCTAGTAATTGCATTGTTATGCCTTGCTTAGTTCCTGTCAATTGCCCCGCTGTAATTTGTTTACCCTTCATGCCATGTTGTTTATCTAAGGAGAGCACCTCTAGTGAACTATGGACCCGGTCCAATCTTTATCATTGATACATCTTCCACTTTTACTTGTTTACTTGCTGCAAACCATTACCTTCCACACCATACGTTTAATCCTTCGTTATAGCAAACCGGTGAGCTTGACAACCTCACTGATTCGTTGGGGCAAAGTCTTGAGTTTGTGTTGTGCAGGTCTCTGCGTTGCTAGCAACACCTGTGTGACGTTTCCTTCCTCCTACTGGTTCGATAACCTTGGTTTCTTACTGAGGAAACTTGCTGCTATGCTGCTTCATACCTTGCTCTTGGGGTTTCCAAAGAAGCGTCCCACGACAAGTACTGGGCGCATTCAATGACAAGGGACTCCAGTCATATCCCATCTCTTGCATCCACAGGTCCTGGCAGTCAAACTGATAGCATAAGATTTCTCACCATGACTAACTTCCCACAAGCCATCAACAGACCTACTAGATCTATACATTCTTGCCCATTTCTTGCTTTCTTCTAGCATTTCTGAATAAGTTGGTGTGATGTCCCACCTTGCCTTGGCACCTCCTGTTCTCTTAGCATCATGTCTGACCATTACTTTCTTCCTGATACCATCAAACATGGTCTTCACTGGTTTTCCTCTAATATCTAGTATCCATCTATTGAAAACTTCACTCAAGTTGTTGACAACTAAATCAGTTTTGTAGTTATAATCCATGGCATATCTAGCCCAACCTGAACCTGGCATTTTCATTAGCCACTCCCAAGATTTTTACACTCTATTATTTCATGTTAGCCATAGCAACATCAAAGCCATTTTGTGTGTAAGAATAGATGGTTGCATACATGTATTTTTCAGCTCCTCACCTCTAAACCCAGCAGTTTGAAAGTTTGCATAGATGTGCCTTAAACAATATCTTTGAGGGCAGTTAGGAAATGCTGCGTTTATTGCATTAAGCAGGCCCTACACAATTACAGAGTAGTTTATTGCATTAAGTAAAGCAATAGTAGTTTCTATATACTTGCAATGTGACAATGTATAAAAGCAAGAGGAAACACTGACCTTCTGCCTGTCAAATATTATTGTGTAATATCCAAACTTGCCTTGTTCACCCTCAATTGCATACTTCAGTTGTGTGAGTAACCAACTCCATGAATTTGTCTCCTCCTTGTCAACCAAGCCAAAAGCAAGAGGGAATATGTTGTTGTTCCCATCTCTTTTGCAGTGGCACAAAGGATCTGCTGGCCTATGGTTAGCTTCATAAAGCAACCATCCAGACCTACAAAGAAACAATAAACAGTGAGGTAATATTATGGCTAGCTGGACACAACAACTATGCAACAATAAACATTTGATCAAATGTACCTAAAAATGGTCTGCAACCATTAAGAAAACCTTGTATGTATCCACCTAGACAGTAGAACATCTCATGGAATCTAGGGTTGGTGCTGGGATGCTCTACAACAAATTTGGTAGTAACAATGCATCTTGAGCCAGGGTTGGTATTAATAACTATCTGCAAGTAGTCTCCGAGCCTCCTGTACTGTCCAACCTGATCACCAAGCACTGCCTTCAATGCTTTCTTCTTTGCCCTATATGCCATCATCTTGTGCACATCTACACCATATTTATCCTTAGTTGTCTTCATCACTGCCTCAATGCCTATCCTTGGATCTACTCTCACACTAGGCTCACACACTTGTGCTAGCCACTTGCCTGTCACCTTGCATTGTTCACCAGATGAGGCACATGTGTGGTCAAAGTCTACCTTTTTAGGTAGAAAGTCTTATCATTTTTAATTTGTGCACCGACCATTAAAAATGGACATTTCTCCTAAGCACAATGTACTATTGAAAGTACCGACTTGATACGACTAGAGGGGGGGTGAATAGGCGTCTACCAATTTTAATTTGTTTCACACTTTTTGGCTCAACGAGAAAAGAAGTTATCTAGAGATGCAACTAAGTGAGCAACCTAAATGCAAGAAAGCGAACACAAACCACAAAAACAGTAAATAGCGAGGAATAAAGGAAGGAGCAACCATGAGGGGACACGGAGATGTAATTCCCGTAGTTCACTCCCAAGGAGCTACGTCTACATTGGAGAGGTGTCGGGGCCACACAAGGTCACCCGAGCGCCACAAAGGCCTCACCTTCTTCTCCGGTGAGCTCCCCCACAAAGGAGGCCTCACAATCCACTAACCGGTGACCTTGAAGGCGCCAACCGAAACCTTTACACCAAGGTTGAGGGGGAGGCTCCACAACTCAATTGGAGGCCCTCAACGACACCTCGAAGCTTTACAACACATGCCTCAGCTCCGTGGATGCCCTACACCGTCTAGGGTTCCAAGAAACCCAAGAGTAACAAGATCCACAAAGGATGGGTGGGGGAAATCAAATCTTCTTTGGTGGAAGTGTAGATCTAGATCTCCTTCCTCACCTCTCAACAGATCAGGTCGTTTGAGTGGCTAGAGAGAGAGATCTAGTGAGGTGAAGCTCAAGCATTAATGGAGGAGAGAGAAAAATTCTAGAGAGAGTGGGAGGAAGAAGAGGGGTGCCTTAAATAGGCCCCTCGCCTTGAACTGACCCAGCGACCTCACCGGAAGTTCCGATGAGAGGCCGGAAGTTCCGCTGAGCAGCTCCAACGGTCATCGACCGTTGACGCCCTCGAAGTGGCGGAAGTTCCGGTCAAAGCAGACCGGAAGTTCCGGTGAACTTCCGAGCAAGTTCCGATCAAGTTTCGGCAAATAGCACGTTTCAAAACAGAAACTTCCTGAGCCTTCACCGGAACTTGGGGCGGAAGAAGGGCGGAACTTTTGGGTCGCGAAGCGAGTCTGACCGGAAGTTCCGGCCTTCAGGCGGAAGTTCCGCTCAAGAACTTTTGCCAGGAAAAGTTCCGAGCAAGTTCCGGTCAAGTTCCGGCAAATAGCACACTTCAACACAGAAGGTTCTTGAGCCACCGGAACTTGGGCGGAACTAGCGTCGGAACAAGCTGCGAGCGATCCATGAAAAAAGGTTTGAGAGGAACTTCCGTCTATGACCAAGTTCGTGAGACAAAAGGCCCCAACAGAACAGGAAAAAACTCTCTCTCACGGAATAATGGTATGGCTGTGGCGGTGCATATAGGTTTGTGCAAAAACAAGTGATTTCCCACAGCCCTCCAACATGGACCCCCTCTTAATAGTACGGTGACCTAAAAACATCAACCAGAAAGAAACTAGGAGAAGACTAAAAAGGCCATCGTCTTCAAAAGATCACAAGAGAGCATCCATGTCACATCCCAAGATTTTCCAAATCTTGTAATGTGAAAAATAAATGAATAAAATAAAACTTTGTTTGATTTTCAGGGCCAGAAGAAACTTTTTGAATTCCAATAGGAATCTTCAAACCTATTTGGAACAATTAAATCCCAAAAGGATTTAAAAACATAAAACAATTAACAAAGGAAAATAAAATATTTTGGAAATACTATTTTAGATCTTTTAAATAAAAGGATTTGGTATTGAAAAGAAAAGATGGATTTATAAATAAGGATTATTTTATAAAGCCAAATTAAACTTGGCCAAGATTTTGAAACCAAAGAGTTTTCTTTGATTAAAATAATAAAAGTTTATTTTAAATAAAGTAATAAGGATTTAACATCCAACCTTATTTGAAGATAAAGGGTTTTACCAATTTAAATTGAAACATCAGAACTTATTAAATTATTTAAAATAAGTTTTCCCAATTATTTGAAATTCACAAATAAAATCTACTAAAATGTTTTGACTTTATTTTAGATTCAAAATAAATATCTCAATAAAATAAAACCTATTTGAAATAATAATGAAAGTCTATTTTATTTAATTAATAATGGACCCTAAATTAAAATGTTATTTTATTTTAAACACAAATCTCCAAGTATTTTATATTCCCAAACAAAACTTCTTGAATAGCTTGTGGTATTATATTAGTTTTAAAATAAAATTTCTAACAAGACAAATCCTATTTGATTTAGTAACTAAAGCCACTTGTTTAAATAATAATGAACCCTAAAGTAAAAGGATTATATTATTTTAAACAAGTTATCCAAATATTCTTTATTTTCAAATAAAACCTACTGATTGGGTTTTGAAAGCATTTGGATTTCAAATGAAGATTTTATTAAATAAACCAAACCTTGTTTTATTAATAAACCATGGACCATTTTATTTAATTAATAAATGGAACCTAAAAAGATTTAAAATATTATTTTATTTAGGATTTTTGGTTCAGGTTACTAAACAGAACCAAGTTCAAAATTGTGAAGTGTGGTGTTTGTTTGAATTTATTTTGTTGATGTTTGGTTGTTTGAAATTCAAAAACAGGAAATAGATTTGGAAAAAGAAAAAGAAATCATATAGAAAAAAATAGAACAAAACGAGCAGCCCAACCATCTGGCCCAGCTCCAGCCCACCCAGCCCAGCTCCCCTCTCCCACGACGAAGCGTTTTTTTACTCACTCCCAGACCCGCAAAGCCACTGACAACTGGACCCCTTCCCTTCTTCCTTTCTTTCACTGCCAGCGGACCCCACACCCTACTGCTCTTCTTCCTCACCCGCGACTGATTCTTCCCCCTCTCCTCGCCGTTGCAGACTTAACTTCTCGGCTTGATTACGCCTTAACGCGAAAATCTTTACTCGCAGTGATCGCGCACCTTAAAGCGCCAGCCTCCCCTCTTCCGTTTCCCCCAGACGCCCCTCCTCGACACGCCTCCAGGCCGCCACAATCTCTCCTCGACTGCCTCGGCTCCGACCACCGTCTCCGGCCAATTCAGGCCAGTACACGCCACCCCCTTCCTTCTCGAGAACCTAGCAACTTACCCACTCCCAGACGCTCCTCTCTGTACCCTCCTTTCAACCGCGGGCGCCCAGAGCATCGACTTCGACAATATCTGGCCGTGCCGCCGCGTCTGCTGTTCTCCGACGACGTCTCCCCGGTAAAACCTGACTCCCCTCTCAACCCCGTGGACACGATGATGATCCCCAAGCTCTTACAAACCTTACCGCACTTTCCGTTTGTCCTAGGGCGCCCTCTATCCTCACCTTCGACAACATCTGAACGCGCCCGACACCGACGACGTCTCCGACGAGCAATCGCCGCCGTTCCGTCGCCCCCCAACGACGAGCACCTTGAGCATCAGAGCGTCACCGCGATCACTGTAAGCACCCTCACCTCTTCCCTCGCTTCCTAAATCGCCAGCACTGTCCACGTCTGACCGCGCCGCCAGTCGCCGCTGCTGTTTGGCCAAGCAATTGGAACCGTTAGATTAGCATCGGATGGCTTGGATAGATTCACTAAAACGAAGGGGTACGTTTGATCTGAGCCGCACATGCCCCTTTTAATCCTGTGGTCTATGTTAATCGATCCAGACGAACCGGTATTGGCCAATCACGGTGCGACGCGTGTCAGTGGTTGAGTTAAAACAGATTTTTGAAATCAGAATTTGATGCCATTTTCAAACCCTTATAACTTTTGATCCACACGTCCAAATTTGGCAAATTTTATATCAATAGATTCAGGAGAACAAGCCCTAGCCAACCATTCCCTTAGTTTAGCAAATAGTAGCTGTTAGCTTGTTTGAAATTGCAGAAACATTTGTATGCCTATTATGAATGTAAAAAAAAATTGTTTAAAATTGAATTTAGGGTTAAAATCTTTGGCAATTGGATTGATTTGAACTTACTGACCCTAGGAACCAACCCTTGGTGTTAGAAATGATTTTTGTAAAATTTAGGTTAGATTACTTGACTTAGTCATTTTCTAGCCAAATAAAAGGAATAGTTTTTATTATAAAAATGTTTATGGGAAAGAAAACTTTGAGAAAATGGTTTGGACCAAACCTACTGACCCAAAAACACTAAACTTTGCAATAGCAACTCATTTGGTGAACAACTTAAGAGTTTTGCCTTAATAAAAACATTTTATACCACATGAAATGATGAATGGATTTAAAGATAGTTTTTGGACAAAACCCTCTTGCTAATGACTTTGCCACTTTGGTAAATGACCAATTTGGATCTTACAAAGTTTAGAAACCCCATAGAGACCCCTTTGCAAAATAAAACTATCTTGTGCATGCTCCCATGCATGAATTAGTTTCCATTGTTTTGTGTGTGTGAAATTGTTTGAGTGATTATTGGTTTGGTATGTAAATTGAATTGGTGTTTGCTTGATTGACTTGTAGTGAAGTGTGAGACTAGCAAGATCAAGGAGTGAACCACCATTCCCTACCAAAAAGGCAAGTGATACTTCATACTTTTGTCCCATTACTTTCTCTATGCATTAGTGATTTTGCTAAGTAAAACTTGCATGGATTTTGCTAAGTATAGATCTTGCTATAGGAAAACCTAATAGATGAATCCTTAGTAGGATTTTCCTAAGCTAAGATTCCTACTAATACCAAGCTTAGCCTAGCTAATAGAAAACATGGGTGGAATATATATTCACACTATGGAAAATATTCTAAGTCTGAGGACTTGTGGTTTTGTTTAATAAAACAACTAAGTTAATGAATCACCTGGGTGGAAATGGAAAGATTGGGTTATGTTGAGTGGTTACACAAGACCATGGACCTGGCTTGTGTATCTCACTTGTGGAAGGCCACCCAGGAAACAAAGGGATTTGAGATGTCAAATGTTGAGAAGCTTCAAGTGCAACCACTTGGCAATATGGGCTCTGCCATGATCATATAGGTTGCAAGAACTTAGCCAAATGGACAGTGGGTGGTAGTGTTTGATAGGTTGGAACGCGTCCATTTTGGTCTAAGGGAAGGCTTCTGAAAGATTTTGTCTTGGGAAACCAAGTCTTGTGGGTAAAGTGCACCACCTCTGCAGAGTGTAGAATCTAAGTACTTAGCCATGTCCCTGGTAAAGGACAATTTGAGCATCAAGACATGGAAACAATCAAGAATCTCATCATTCCAATTTCTAAATTAAAATCTTGTGGTTTGAACAAGGGTTGTTTGAATTCTTCAATCATTGATGGAGAGATGGCTTGGTACAAGGATCTTGAAATCTTTGATTGAGGAAATGATTTTGTCAAGCAAAAACTTAGTATTTTCAAAATGATAAGAAAAATATATTTTGATCAATGCAAGCCTCAACTCCACTTAGCCAAATGCATATAGGTGATAGACTCCACTATATTACCATAGTATCACTTGCCAATACAATTCAAATGTATTGACCCTTTGTGGATGTAACTTGTATGTTGCAGGTTTGATTGTTTTTAATGAAGATTGATTGTTTAGGATTACAAAGTCTACAACCAACATCTGCCTGTGGCACTTTGAAGATGAAGGACCACTTGACCATAGTTATTCCGCTGCAATGTAATGTAATAGCCAAATGAGCTATGTTTGATGTAATAAACTTATGTTATTCCTGGTTATAAAGTTATATTATGACCTTTGTTTCTTGATATTACATCTAAACTGTGGATGCTAGCTATTGATCCAGGGACTAGCATTGTAAACACAGGAGGGATCAATCTTATCTAAGATTGGGACCCCTACAATCCATCACAATACAATGAGACAACAACGACGTTTCCCCTGAAACTCAAGAGCACGGTTAAAAACAAGGTTGGGATTGTCATTTAAAACCAAAAAACATCATGGGAAGATATAGTCCTTTCAATCTCCCCCTTTTTGGTGTTAGATGACAATCCCACAGATTTGCATAGAAACAAAGCAATCTTTGCAATGGGCGGGACAGGCTCCCCCTGTATGTGTGCAAGGTAGAGAGAAGACCCCTAAGGATTGAACTAGCACACATACACGGAGGCTCCCCCCAACAATTGTAAAGATAGCACAAGTACAAAAAGGGATAGAGATCATACCAGAACCAACTAAAAGTGGTGGAGACAAACGGAGTAATAACAATAACAAGATCAATGAGGCTCCACCACCATAGCAACAGCCTAAGAGATGTCAATAAGATACCACACTCATGGCAAAGTATAAGATACCACAAAGATATCACATAGAGATACCACATAGTCTCAAACATACCACATGGTCCACAAGCACACATAAGTTCACGGACATAAAACCACAAGCACACCAATAAACTAGAGAGTTCGCGACTAAGAGAAAAAAAAATCAAAGGCAAGAATAGGCTCGTGACTCAACCCATGCAAATCCCGTAGACAACCTAATAGACATCTTTCTCCCCCTTTGGCATCGAGACACCAAAAAGGAAGAAGAGATCAAACTACTCATCCCAGCCATGAGAAGGGGAAGGAGGAGAAGACTCATGCGGACCAGTGACTTCCTCCTCAGACTCATCTTCGACGATTGCAGGTTAGTGCGAACCCAATCCTCCTTGGGAGCGTGATAGAGCTAGAGACCGGTGAGCAAGGAATATTGAGGGCTGTCATGATGGCCTTGGCCGCTGAACATTGTGACTGATCAACATAAGCGATACTCGTGGTCCTGAAGCGAAAGTCTTCTTCACTTTCCCAAGCAGCTTCTTTGCCCAAGATGGCTGCCTTTGAAGAAGGACCACCAGCACTAGAGCCACCCGGAGCGGAGGAGGGACCACTAGCAACATCTTGAGTCTTCTTGAGAGCAGCCTTTTCTTCCCGAGTCGAGGCTTCGGTGCTTACTCACACGGAGCCTTTTCTCTTCATGAATGGTGATGTTGTCTTGAGGAAAGTGAGTGCAGTCTTCTCGAGCCACTTGTGATTGATGAGAGTTTGAATGTAGGGAGCATAGATGCAGGGCGCTTTTCGATGAGCCCCCACAACTCGAGTGAATGAAGTGCATAACATCCATTGACTGTCGGTGTCTCGGCGAAGATGGGTCACGATGCATGAGGTCAACCGATATCCATGAAACGATCAAAGTTGCACTTTTGGAGAGATGGTGTTCAAGTACACCCTGCACATAATGTCATAAGCTGGCAGCAGATGATTCACAAACCCAACACTTCCCCATCCTTCAATGTAGAGAGGCTCCAGAACCTCAGGATCAGCAGCAGTAGGACCATGAACACGCCAACCATTCGCCCCGCGTCCAGGCTGAATGGGGAAGCCCAGAAGCTCAGCAAACTCAGCCCAAGTAGCGGTAAGGTATGTAGGGTTTCGTAGCATGGAAAACAAAAATTTTCTATCGCATACAAACAAACAAGCCAAGATCTATCTACTAGATTGTAGCAAAGAGTCGATGGAATAACTTACCCTCGAAGATTCAAAAGTGTTTAACGAGAGCGGATTCTCGTGGGTGATGTAGTCGTACTCTCCCGATCTCAAGATCGTGTAGACGATCCTTCCAAGGCTGCGTTAAAGCTTCATGATCGGTCACCGTTCGGTACTGACGAAGACCTTCCTCTCCCTTGTTCCAAAGAGGGCCGGAGGTTGTAGCACTCTCCTCGCGATTCCGGCAGCACAACGGCGTGGTACCGGAAGTAGAGGGGAGATCCCGCAGGGCTTCGCCTTAAGCCGGAGCGAGTATGGTGGAGTATGAGAGAGTTCCTCGGCGGTCTAGGGTTTAGACACACCAATTAGAAGGATCTAATCCGGAGGCTAGGGCAATTAGAAGCTCTAAACCAAAACGGCTCTAAACCGGAGGCTAGGGCTAGGGTTTAGATTTAGAGGATAGGAACTTGTGTGTCTAGAGGAGGGAGCCCTGCCCCTCCTTATATAGGTGGAGGGGCCGGCGTGCCAAGGGGAGGGAGGGGAGTCCCTCCCCAACTCGTCTTGGAGGAGGCGCCGCCGGTTGGAGGAGGGATTCCCTCCCCAACTAGGTTTCCCTCTCTTTCCTCTTTCCCTCTTTCCAATTTTAGCCGTTTGACTTTTCAAACTTGCTATTTGACTTTTCAATTTAGGATTCAATTTAATCCTTTATTTGGAACAGCGAGAACACTTAGTACATGATGCAATCATCCCAATATTCAATGACACATTCATGTACCCCTTCCTCCGAGTCTTGGGACATTCCGAACCTTCTAGAACATTCCCGATGAAAACACGGAATCATTCCCGAACTCAAAGCGGGACTTTCCTTATATGAATCTTATTCTCCGGACCATTCCGGATCACCTCGTGATATCCCGGATCCCATCCGAGACTTCGAACAACATTCGGTCTCTTTCTCATAATACCATAACTACTCAAACAACGTCGAATCCTTAAGTGTGTCTCCCTACGGTTCGTGAATTATGCGGACATGATCGAGACACTTCTCCGAACAATAACCAATAGAGGAATATGGAAATTCATATGGCTCCCACATATTTCTACGATTACTTTGCGATCGAATGAACCACTTACATACGATACCATTTCCCTTTGTCTCACGATAGTTTACTTATCCGAGGTTATGATCGTCGGTATCTCTGCATACCTAGTTCAACCTCGTTACCGATAAGTACTCTTTTCTCGTTCCCGTGATATTTGATCCCTTGTGAGCCAGTCACGTGCTTGCAAGCTAATTGGATGACATTCCACCGAGAGGGCCCAGAGTATATCTATCCGTCATATGGATGGACAAATCCCACTCTTGATCCATGTGTCTCAACCAATACTTTCCGAACACTCAATGCCACCTTTATAGCCACCCAGTTACGGTGTGGTGTTTGATGTCATCAAAGCATCCATCCGGTAAAGGTGATATGCATGATCTCATGGTCGAAGGAATTAGGTTACTATGTATCAGAAAGCATATAGCAATTGAACTAATGATATGACTTGATCTTTATGCTACGCTTATCTATAGGAGTATGTCCATCATATCATTCTCCTAACGATATGATCTTGTTGTTGATAACATCTCAATGTTCATGATAGGGAAACCACAATCATTTATCAACCAACAAGCTAGTGATGTATAGAGTCTATACTAGGGACTTCAAATTTAAGTTTACAAATCACACAAGTATCAATGTTTCCTTGTTAATACTATTATAGCATGAATGTAAACATTTATCATAAACACAAAGATATAATAATAACTACATTTATTATTGCCTCTAGGGCATATCTCCAGATCTCCCACTTGCACTAGAGTCATCTAATCTAGATTACATGGTAATATCGAACACCCATGGCGTTTGGTGTTGGTCATGTTTTGCCCTCGGGAGAGGTTTAGTCAACGGATCCGCCACATTCAGATCTGTGTACTTTGCAAATCTTTATATCCCCAACTGGATATGTTCTCGAATAGCGTGAAAACGCAGCTTGATGTCTTGACTTCTTGTGTGACCTTGGTTCTTGCGCATTGGCTATGGCTCCCATGTTATCACAGAGATAGACATTGGGTCCGCGCACTAGGAACCACACCCACTCTGTAATGAACTCTTTCATCCATATCGCTTCTTGTGAAGCCTCCAAGCGACCACGTATTCGATTCGGTTGAAGATCTCGCCACAACGCTTTGCTTTGCACTCCTCCATTAAGCCGCACCATTCAAAATAAATACGTATCCAGTTGTGATTTAGAATCATCCGGATCGGTGTTCCAACTAGCATTGGTGTAACCATTAACAACGAGCTGTTCATCACCTCCATAAGAAATAACCATATCCTTAGTTCTTCTCAAGTACTTATGGATGTTTTTGATCATTGTCCAATGATCCACTCTGGATCACTTTGATATCTGCTAGTTAAACTAACAGCATATGCAATGTCGGGTCTAGTACATAGCATGGCATACATTAGAGATCCTATGGA
Organism: Avena longiglumis; assembly: GCA_030063025.1. Taxonomy (NCBI): domain Eukaryota; kingdom Viridiplantae; phylum Streptophyta; class Magnoliopsida; order Poales; family Poaceae; genus Avena; species Avena longiglumis. The sequence continues at coordinate 479,918,738 of CP125975.1, forward strand.
TGAGGCATAGGGAGTCTTACTCATCCTTTCTCTATCTTCTGCCGATGTCGGACTTTGAGTTTTACTCAAGGTCGTATTGGGCAACATGGGCAAGAACCCTTTCTTGCTTTCTTCCATTCCAAACCTCTTTATAACTTTGTCCAAATATGTACTCTGTGACAATGATATTTAGCGTTTCGATCTATCTCTATAAATCTTTATGCCTAATATGTAAGCTGCTTCGCCAAGATCCTTCATTGAAAAACTATTATTCAAATATTCCTTGACACTATTAAGAGGGTCTACGTCATTCCCAATCAACAATATGTCATCCACATATAGTATTAAGAATGCTACAGAGCTCCCACTCACTTTCTTGTAAATACAAGCTTCTCCATAAGTTTGTATAAAACCAAAACTTTTGATCACCTTATCAAAACGTTGATTCCAACTTCGGGATGCTTGCTTCAATCCATAGATGGACCGTTGAAGTTTGCATACCTTGTTAGCATCTTTAGGATCGACAAAACCTTTGGGTTGCATCATATACAACTCTTCATCAATATCTCCATTGAGGAATGCTGTTTTGACATCCATCTGCCATATCTCATAATCATAATATGCAGCGATTGCTAACATAATCCTCACAGACTTTAGCTTCGCTACCGGTGAGAAAGTATCATCGTAGTCAACTCCTTGAATTTTTTGAAACCCTTTTGCGACAAGTCGAGCTTTATAGACAGTAACATTACCATCAGCATTTGTTTTCTTCTTGAAAATCCATTTGTTCTCGACAGCCTTCCGGCCATCCGGTAAGTCCACCAAAGTCCATACTTGGTTTTCGTACATGGATCCAATCTCGGATTTCATGGCTTCTTGCCATTTATTGGAATCTGGGCTCATCATCGCTTCCTCATATGTCTCGGGGTCATCGGTGTTGTCCACCAACATGACACTCATAACGGGATCATACCAATCTGGAGTGGTACGAGTTCTCGTTGACCTCCGAGGCTCTGTAGCAACTTCAACCGAAGTTTCATGATCACCATCATTAGCTTCCTCTCTTATTGGTGCAGGCACCACAGGAACTTCTTCCGGTGCTGCGCTACTCGCAATTTCAAGAGAAGGTTCGACAACCTCGTCGAGTTCTACTTTCCTTCCAGTCACTTCTTTCGAGAGAAATTCCTTCTCTAGAAAGGATCCATTCTTGGCAACGAAGATTTTGCCTTCGGATCTATGATAGAAGGTATACCCAATAGTTTCCTTCGGGTATCCTATGAAGACGCATTTTTCCGCTTTGGGTTCAAGCTTGTCCGGCTGTAACTTCTTTACATAGGCTTCGCATCCCCAAACTTTAAGGAACGACAATCTAGGTTTCTTCCCAAACCATAATTCATACGGTGTCGTTTCAACGGTTTAGATGGTGCCCTATTTAAAGTGAATGCGGCTGTTTTTAATGCATAACCCCAAAATAATGTGGGTAAATCTTTAGGTGGGATCATAGGGCTGACCATATCGAAGATAGTTCGATTACGACGTTTGGACACACCATTACGTTGTGGTGTTCGGCGGTGTCAATCAGTGAAAGTATTCGCATTTATTCAAATGCTCGCCAAACTCGTAACTTAGATATTCACCTCCACGATCGTAGAAATTTAATCTTCTTGTTACGTTGATTCTCTACCTTAGTTTCAAACTCCTTAAACTTCTCGAAAGTTTGGACTTATGTTTCATGAAATAGATATACCCATATCTACTCAAGTCATCCGTGAAGGTAAGAACATAACTTGATAACCACCGCGATGCTACACTCATTGGACCACACACATCGGTATGTATGATTTCCAATAAGTCCGTAGCTCGCTCCATCATACCGAAAATGGAGTCTTAGTCATTTTCCCATCGGACATGCTTCGCATCTTTCAAGTGATTCAAAATCAAGTGATTCAAGAAGTCCATCGAATGGAGTTTCTTCATATGTTTCACTCAATGTGACCAAGGCAGCGATTGCCACATATAGGTCGAATTATCGCTGATTTCAAGCGTTTAGCCTCAATGTTATTGATATGTGTATTTCCACTATCGAGATTCAATAAGAATAGACCATCTATCAAAGGTGCATGTGCATAAAACATATTACTCATATAAATCGAACAACCATTATTCTCGGACTTAAACAAGTAACCGTCTCTGATAAACAAGATCCCGATATAATGTTCATGCTCAACGAGCACCAAATAAAAATTATTTAAGTATAAATCTAATCCCGATGGTAGATGAAGGGGTAGCGTGCCGCGATCACATCAACCTTTGATCCGTTTCCCACGCGCATCGTCACCTTGTTCTTCGCTAGCTTCCGTTTATTCTGCAAGGCTGTTTGAGTTACAAATATGAGCAACCGAACCGATTCAAATACCCGGCACTACTATGAGTACTAGTGAGATACACATCAATAACATGTATATCGGATAGACCTTTCTTCTTGATGTTGCCGTTCTTGAGATCCGCCAAGTACTTTGGGCAATTCCGCTTCGGTGACCTTCTCCCTTGCGGTAAAAGCACTCGATGTCGGGCTTGGGTCCAGCCTTGGTCTTCTTCGCGTGGTAACTTTCTTACCACCCTTCTTGAAGTGTCCCTTTGCTTAGACTTGCCTTTCTTGAATTTGGTGGTCTTATTGACCAACAACACTTGGTGCTCTTTCTTGATCTCCACTTGCAGATTTCAACATGGCAAGAGTTACAGCGTCTTGTTCATGTTACGCATGTTGTAGTTCATCACAAAGTTCTTGTAACTTGGTGGTAGTGATTGGAGGACACGGTAAATCCCAAAGCATTAGGAATCACTATACCCAAGCTTTGAAGTTTGTTTGCGTGCCCAGACATCTTAAGCACATGCTCACTGGCGTAGCTGCCTTCTTCCATCTTGCAGTTAAAGAACTTTTCAGAAGCCTCATAGCTTTCAATTGCCGCATGAGTCTCAAAAATCAATCGAGATCCTCGACAATATCATATGGGTCTGAATCTTCAAACCTTTTCTCAAGCTCCGATTCCAAACCATACAAGATAGCACTTGAACTATGGAGTCTTGATTCTTCCGAGCGAGGTAAACATTCTTTACTTCATCGGCATCGATTCGGTGGGTCACCCAATGTGCATCCAGCACATAGGTCAAATTACCAGCTGTGAGGACAATCCTCAAGTTGCGGAACCAATCCATGAAGTTGCTTCCATTGTTTTCAACTTTTCTTTCTCTAGGAGCATTAAAATTGATGGTAGGGCTGCTATTGATCTACAACATATTTGCAATAATTTAGACTAAGTTTATGACAAATTGAGTTCAAATTAATAATGAAATTAAACTAGGTGAACTCCCTCAAAACAACATCCCTCACATTGTTTTAGTGATCACACGAACCAAATCCACTACATCAACACCGATCATCACGAGAGTTGATATAGTTTCAATGGCGAACAATCGTCATGTTCATCATATCTACTATATGATTCATGCTTTACCTTCGGTAATCCGTGTTCGAGACCATGCGTACATGCTAGGCTCGTCAAGATCAAACCTTAGTTTCCGCATGAGCAAATCTGGCTTGCTCACGTTGTATACACTTGCAGAATCTAACACACCCGATCATCACGTGGTGCTTCGAAACAACAAGCTTTAGCAACGGTTCTAACTAAGGGTGAACACTTTATGACTTGAAATTCATGTGCATGAGGGATCATCTTATAATGCTACCGTTGTCTACTAAGCAATACAAGATGCATAAAGGATTAACATCACATGCAATTCAATAATATGTGATATGATATGGCCTTTCTTCTTTTTGCTTCCGATCTCCATCTTCAAGCACGAACATGATCTCCATCATCACCGGCATTGCATCAAGGTCAATGACGCTTCTCCATGGTTGTCGTCCACCGGTCTTCAACTATTACAACTACTTTGAATAGACACGCGGGTCTTAACATAAATTAAAGACAACCATCGGCTCTGCCGGTTGCCAACTTACAATAAGGATCATTGCATACATCAAATATAATCACAATCATGGCCATATCACATCACTGCACACCCCTGCAAAACAAAGTTAGACGCCTCTACTTTCTTTGCATATTTTACGTGGTTTGGGGCTTTCAATAAGTGTCGTTCTAACTTACGAACAAGAACCACAACATTGATACTAGTATTGTTGATCACCCGTTGTAAATTGGATCTTAACTATGCTAGGAGAAACAGGCACCCGCAAAGCCACTTATGCAATACAAGTTGCATGTCAAGCGTGGAGCAAGTCTCATGAACGATGTCATGTAAGGTTAGCCCGGGCCGCTTCATCCCAACATACCGCAAGATGACACAAGAAGCAATCGACAATAAAAGCATCAACACCCACATTGACCATTGTGTTCTACTCGTGCAACAGATCTACATATAGACACGGCTCTGATACCACTGTAGGGTTTCGTAGCATGGAAAACAAAAATTTTCTATCGCATACAAACAAACAAGCCAAGATCTATCTACTAGATTGTAGCAACGAGTCGATGGAATAACTTACCCTCGAAGGTTCAAAAGTGTTTAACGAGAGCGGATTCTCGTGGGTCATGTAGTCGTACTCTCCCGATCTCAAGATCGTGTAGACGATCCTTCCGGCGCTGCGTTCCGGCAGCGCTTCCGCAGTCGGTCACACGTTCGGTACTCGACGAAGACCTTCCTCTCCCTTGTTCCAAAGAAAATGAGGTTGTAGCACTCTCCTCGCGATTCCGAAGACTGTGGCGTGGTACAGGAAGTAGAGGAGATCCTGAGGCTTCGCCTTAAGCGGGCGAGTATGGTGGAGTATGAGAGAGTTCCTCGGCGGTCTAGGGTTTAGACACACCAATTAGAAGGCTCTAATCAGAGGCTAGGCAATTAGAAGCTCTAAACCAAAGCGGCTCTAAACCGGAGGCTAGGGCTAGGGTTTAGATTTAGAGGATAGGAGCTTGTGTGTCTAGAGGAGGAGCCCTCCTTATATAGGTGGAGGGCGGCCAAGGGAGGAGGAGTCCTCCCAACTCGGCTTGGAGGAGGCATCGCGGTTGGAGGAGGATTCCTCCCAACTAGGTTTCCCTCTCTTTCCTCTTTCCCTCTTTCCAATTTTAGCCGTTTGACTTTTCAAACTTGCTATTTGACTTTTCAATTTAGGATTCAATTTAATCCTTTATTGGAACAGCGAGAACACTTAGTACATGATGCAATCATCCCAATATGCAATGACACATTCATGTACCCCTTCCTCCGAGTCTTGGACATTCCGGAACCTTCTAGAACATTCCCGATGAAAACACCTGAATCATTCCCGAACTCCGAAACGGGACTTTCCTTATATGAATCTTATTCTCCGGACCATTCCGGATCACCTCGTGATATCCCGGATCCCATCCGAGACTTCTAACAACATTCGGTCTCTTTCTCATAATACCATAACTACTCAAACAATGTCGAATCCTTAAGTGTGTCTCCCTACGGTTCGTGAATTATGCGGACATGATCGAGACACTTCTCCGAACAATAACCAATAGAGGAATCTGGAAATTCATATGGCTCCCACATATTTCTACGATTACTTTGCGATCGAATGAACCACTTACATACGATACCAATTTCCCTTTGTCTCACGATAGTTTACTTATCCGAGGTTATGATCGTCGGTATCTCTGCATACCTAGTTCAACCTCGTTACCGATAAGTACTCTTTTCTCGTTCCCGTGATATGTGATCCCTTGTGAGCCGGTCACGTGCTTGCAAGCTAATTGGATGACATTCCACCGAGAGGGCCCAGAGTATATCTATCCGTCATATGGATGGACAAATCCCACTCTTGATCCATGTGTCTCAACCAATACTTTCCGAACACTCAATGCCACCTTTATAGCCACCCAGTTACGGTGTGGTGTTTGATGTCATCAAAGCATCCATCCGGTAAAGGTGATATGCATGATCTCATTGTAACACCCTCTGATTTGGCCCTATGCAAGTTTTAGCGAAACTCGCCAAACCCGCATAGAAACGATTCGAAGGTGCCCACCAGGCACTTTCGTGCGGGTGGAAAGCAAAGTAATAACATTACACAACAGTCCTCGATGGGACCCACAGAACAGATATATATACAACAGCGACTCAAAGAGTCAAGAATACAAGGTACGGTACAAAGATCCAAATCACCTTGAAAACGATGGAGCGTCCGACTACGGACAAGATGCAAATGGGGCTAAGAGCCCTGAAGAATAACCAATGGCGTCCATAACCACCTTGAGCCCAAGGAAGGGTAACCTTGCTAACGACGTTGATCTCAAAACCGCTTAAACAAAAGGGGGTGCCGACAAAGGGCAAAGGAAAGAGGAGCGTCGATCGAGGCCGATGCAGCGAGGCTAGAATTTGGCGGTCCTCGCCTACATAGGTATGGTGGACTGAGCGGCAGCGGCAGCATGCACTAAACAACCTATAGCGACTCGATACAACTGGCGGATATTAGAGAGGGATAAGAATGACCTAACCGGATCCAACCTGAAACTATCACCAAACAAACCCATCCTGGTGTTTCCCCCTCGAGACCAAACGAGGAAGTCAACCGAGGAACTCACACAGTTGGCAGTTTTACTTATTCAGTTATAGTTGCGGCACTTTACTAGTCAGGTTTAGATAGTCATCCTGATAAAAAGATAAGCAGTGGGCACTTTTAATTAACTATTCCGTTATAGTGGCAACACTTACTAGTCAGATACAATTATCATGAGATAACCCCAAAACCCAGCAGTTGTTGGTACTTTTACTTAGCCATTCCGTTGCAGTGAAGCTGATTACTAGTCATATCGGATACAAGTCAATTAATAGCAAATAAACTTTAGTTATAGTTGTCTATGATCAAGCACTGTGCTCCAAGTCGTCCATAACCGCGGACACGGCTTCTCGAAAAGATTTAACCCTGCAGGGGTGCACCAAAGTATCCACAGGCACTTCGACCCTTTTGCCGATCGGTTAACATACACCCATCGGTATGTCGGGCCTAAGTCATGACGTTCCTGGACCCAAAGCAAGCACGGGGCCACCCACTAAGTCTACCCGCAACGAAGTCGGCCGGTCTCGAGACGGACTTAGGGTTTTGACAATGGTCAGAACGACAGCAGATCCCCAATCGGGGACTGTCGATACCGCGAAAACATTCCGCTTCCTAAACAGTACAGCGTGCTCCTCACACAATCGTAAATACATAAGTAGCATGGCATAAGTACAGGATAGTAAATAAAACCTCAAACTAGTTGTGGCCCCCAGTACAATACTTTGAAATCAGGTAATTATCAATGGGAGGCCCATATCTCCCCACCTGTGGTTAGCGCGCTCGATCTCGGAACAGGTGTCAAGAACTCGGGTCCTACGGGACACAAGTGGGCGGTCGGAAACCAAAACTTACCTATCACCCACCGATGCCTCTGCTTAATTCAATTTTAGTTGTTAAACAGGAATTAAAGTGAACAATAAGTAAACCATGATCATCTCCAACGTCAACATGCGGCAATCCTCCAACAATGGTGGTACTTGACGACAAGCAAAACACTTGAGCAAGCGACTACGACACGCGGGTCCCACTATCTACCAATCAACAGGTAATAGGATGTGACCAAGGCTATATATGGCTGCAGGGGATATCACGGGTACGAAACTAGAGCATCGCAACACAGATAGCAAAGATCAACAGGAGAAAAAAAATACTAGAAAAGTAAGATAGGTAGAAAGGGGGAGATGCTCGCCTGAAAACATTGTCGAAGGTTCAACCGAAGATCGGGGCGAAGCTCACATCAACTCAACGGCCTTATCCGCGAAGAACCAAAACACTAGAAGAAACACCGGATGCAATATTTAATACACGGCAGAAGATCGGCATGATGCATGAATGATGTATGCCATGGCAAGGGTGCGATGCATTTAGGTCAGATTAAGCGGAACCGGGGTCCCGACAAATGATTATATGGTTCAAGTTGTTTAACTACCCCGCAATTTAAATGTTGTTTTAACATGGCAAAGAGATAGTACCGGTTCGCTACACCAATTTAAATGAGGCCAATATAAGGCTAGTTTTGCCCGCATATGGGCCCCATATTTAATTATTAGGTGAATCGGCATAAGGCCCCCAAACCACAGACGAGGATGCATGCATGGACAATTCAATATGCAACAAGTTGATATCATTTATAAAATAGGGTATCGAGGAAAAGGGTCACACATTAGGGTTCGGCAGTTCTTGGGGTTCCGGGGTTCGGGGTCGGTCTCAGGGTTCAGGGTTCGGCGAGGTTGTTCTCGGATTCAGGGGTAGGTCTTGGCGCATCCGGGGTCTTCGGGTCACGTTGTCGGTCATGGCGTTCGGGATGAAGCACTTGTCGCATCGGGGTTCTCGGCGGACTCGGTGTCCGGGGTGAAACACTTGGCGTTCCTTGTCTTGTCGAAGGCCTTGTTGCTCTACGGAGAAGAGCTTAGCGTCAACGGGGTCCGAGAAGGCGATCTTGACACGGCACCGGGTTCGGGGTGTCGAGGCTTGGTCTCCGGGGTTCGTGAGGCGGTCTTGGCGTTTGAGGGTTCCACCGAAACCATGGCGCGTCCGGGAAGCAGATCTTGTGGGTCCCTGTCGGAGGCCTTCGGGGACGGTCCCTGGTACAACACACACAAGCACCAACGCATACACGCAGGAGCACCACGCAGGCGGACGGGCGATGAACACCGAGGGCAGCGGGCCACCGGGGCCTTGACGGCAGGGCTCAGGCGAGCTCGACGGCGTCGAATGAGGCCGTGGCCAGTGACGGCGAAGGGCGGCCAGCGCAAGTGAGGCCGGCGACCGGGCGCGGCTGTGGAGGCTCGAGGCTGGGGGCGCGCTGGCCGGAGGGGCTTGAGGTCTTGGCCGAGGCGGGACAGGCTGCAGGTGGGCGAGGTCGTCACGGTGGTCGCGGAGGCAGGCGGCGGTCTCAGGAGGGAGAGGCGGGCGCAGGAGGAGGAGAACCGGTGAGGCGGTCGCTGTGGCGAGGCGGTGAGCCTTGGCGTGCCAGCGCAGAAGTATGGGCTCCGGCGGCCGAGGAGGAACCCATGAGGTCGTGAGGTGGAGCAGCGGCGACGCGGAGGATGCTGCTGGCGAGGAGAGGGAGCTGCGGTGGCCTTGAGGCCTTGAGGCGGCAGCCTTGGAGAGGTGTGGCAGTGTGTGAAGCGGAGGTGAGGCATGGCGACTTGGGTTGGTGGGGAAGCAGAGAGGAAGGGAGGCGGTGCTCGGCGGCTGAGTGAGCGGGCGGAGGAGAGCTTGAGGAGGCGAGCGAGACAGGAGGAGAGGTCTGTGATTCTTGTGACAGGAAGAAGGGGCGGTCGTGGTGGGCCAGGGGGGCTGGTGGGACCCGCTGAACAGGGAGAGGGGTGAGGCTGGCTCGGGGAGGTGGGATCCAGTGGGGGGGAAGGCTGTGTGGTGTTTGTTGTGTGGTGTGTGTTGGGGAGAGAGAGGAGAGAGGGAGGAGGGGGTGATGTGGCATGGTGGGATTGGTTGAGGGGAGAGGCAGGGTGACGTGGCAGACTGTGATAGGTGGGAGTGAGGTGGAGGGTTGGACTGGGTAGAGTTTTAGGTAGCTGTAGGAATAAGGGGTGGACCGATTTAAAATATGGGGGTGGTCGTTCGGGTCGATCGGCCCGTTCGACTGCCCCCACTAAAAATAACTTAATATTTTATTTCTTTAATTGGACCGTTTGCAAACCGCTCGCAGCCAAAACAAAATAATCCGGCGACCCGGGTTTTGCGTTTGAATTAAGATGGGGCGTTTGGAAAACAAATCGGGCTTTGCGAAAATAGTTTTATGCGAACAATGCATGATGATGACGATGCAATGCACAAATTCAACGCGATTTTCTAGTAGTGGATTTGCGGGATGCCACACTCATGGTCGAAGGAATTAGGTTACTATGTATCAGAAAGCATATAGCAATTGAACTAATGATATGACTTGATCTTTATGCTACGCTTATCTATAGGAGTATGTCCATCATATCATTCTCCTAACGATATGATCTTGTTGTTGATAACATCTCAATGTTCATGATAGGGAAACCACAATCATTTATCAACCAACAAGCTAGTGATGTATAGAGGCTATACTAGGGACTTCAAAATTTAGTTTACAAATCACACAAGTATCAATGTTTCCTTGTTAATACTATTATAGCATGAATGTAAACATTTATCATAAACACAAAGATATAATAATAACTACATTTATTATTGCCTCTAGGGCATATCTCCAACAAGGTACACATCCCTGGTCATCCACTTCATCTCACCTTCAGTAGAGGACTGCATGTGAAGAAACAGAGTGGAGTAGAACTGAGCAATAGCAGTTACATCAAAGTTCTGACGGTGCTCCATGAGGGGAATCAGTCCAAACTTCTTGCAGATATCAAGAGCCTCCCCAAAGTAGACTTGCTTCTCTTCCATGTGAGGCACATTGATGTACTTCTGAGGAGCAACCACGAACTTCTTCTTTGATGCATAGATTTCTTCATAAATTTGTTCCTGACGGCAGGTGTGAAAATGAGGGTCCAAGCAGAGACGATCACGAGGCACGAGGTAGGGATCTGTAGCCCTGAATGCAGCATAAGCCTTCTGAGACCACTTGGAAATCTTGGCTTTGGTCATATCTGGCCCTACAGCAGTGGCCTTCTGAGAAAGAGCAGGCCTCTTCTCTGCAGCAGCAGCAGCACGGCGAGCAGCAGCAGCCTTCTGACGAGAAGTCTGCGAGGTTGGACGCACAACTTCAGCATCTTCCTCGTCAATCTCAGGAGGAATGTCAGCGGATGGTCTGCGGGCACGCTTGCCTTGGTGAGTCTCTCCTTCCCCTGAGAAGAAAGAACAAGAATAGGGAGGGAAGTTGGGATAAGTGCACAAGTTCGGAAGAGGAAACAAAAGAGTTAGATTGGAGAAATACAAACAGGAAAATAAAATGCAGTGTAGCCGGAACTTCCGCTGAAACGTCGGAACTTCCGGTCTAGACCGGAAGTTCCGGTCGTGGCTCACCGGAAGTTCGGTGAGGCCAATGACAGATTTCAACAGAAGTTCCCTAGATGTAGATCTAAAGACCACCAATGCACAAATTTTTCCAAGGATGTATTGGACCAATCTACTCTAGCATGATACCCTAGGCCTACCAAGATCTCCCAACAAGTTCTAACCAAAGAACTAGCCTAGACAAGGTGTGCCCTAACTCAAGCCATGGTGAGAGCAAGATCTCCATTAATGGAGGGAGTTAAGGGCAAATACCGGAGTCCATGGCGGGAGATCGAGGTGGGGAAGGATCCCAGGCAGATCCGGAGAGGCGGTTGGAGAGGAGGGGGCCGGAGCGCCCTCTTGGAGACGTCCTGGCCGGCGACGCTCCTGATAGAAGATGGGTCTTGGGGGAAAAAGGAAGAAGATCCCGTTTTCCCCCAGGGCCCAACTTATATAGGACAGGGAGCACCACCGGAAGTTCCGGTCAGGGACCGGAAGTTCCGGATCGAAGTTCCACCGACACCGGAAGACATCTCGGATAGGATAACAAGGAGGAACTTGTGCGAGGAATAGAGAGGGCTTGAGGTAAGGAAAGGCTTAGGATAGATAGCTCAAACTGTGAAGAACCAAAACACCAAAAGCGAGAAAACACAAATAAACACGAAATAAAAGCAGACAAATAAAAAAGTCGGTGGCGAAGCCACCTTATATAAGAGTAAATGGCTTGACACCGAAGATATATCTTGGGTTCATTACCAACACTCAACATGAAGCTCAAATGGTCTCCTTTAGAGATAATAGAGTATGAGAACTTTAATAATGCATAATAGGGATAGTGTTTGTTCATAAGAGGAACTACACTCCCCCTAAATCCATGCCTACATCCAAACAAGATACACATTGAGACACGGGTAGGTGTGCAAGGGCTCAAGCAACATTGCTCGAATCAATGATATTTAGCTCATGCCTTGACTCTCAGAACCGTGCTTCATCAAGAGGCTTCGTGAAAAGATCTGCAAGATTTGCCTTGGTGGGAACATACTCCAAAGAAATGTCTCCTCTAGCAACATGGTCCCGAATGAAATGATGACGAATCTCAATGTGCTTGGTCCGGTTGTGTTGCACGGGATTGTGAGCAATAGCAATTGCACTCTAATTGTCACAAAGAAGATGCACCTTGTCAAAAGATAGTCCAAGATCCTTCAAGGTTTGCTTCATCCATAGCAATTGAGCACAGCAGCTTGCGGCAGAGATATACTCAGCTTCGGCACTAGACATAGACACACAGTTTTGCTTCTTCGAGGACCAACATACCAAAGATCTTCCGAGAAACTGACAAGCTCCGGAGGTTGAATTTCTTCCCACTTTGTCACCAGCCCAGTCCGAGTCCGTGTAACCAATCAGATCAAAGCTGGCTCCCTTGGGGTACCACAACCCAAAGTTTGGGGTATGAACTAAATATCGAAAGATCCTCTTGACAGCCACCATGTGGCTTTCCTTTAGTCGCTTGAAATCTTGCACACATACCCACACTCAACATAATATCCGGCCGGGATGCACAAAGATAGAGCAAAGAACCAATCATCGAACGATAGAGTTTTTGATCCACCTCCTTACCCTTGGGATCGAGATTAAGATTAACCTTAGTTGGCATGGGAGTCTTGGCACCTTTAACTTGATCAAACTTGAACTTCTTGAGAATGTCTTGGATGTACTTGGCTTGGTTGATGAAAGTCCCTTTCCTCAATTGTTTGACTTCAAATCCAAGGAAAAACTTCAACTCCCCCATCATGGACATCTCGAAGCGGTCGGTCATGAGCTTGGCAAAATCCTCATTAAAAGTTTTGTTAATAGACCCAAAGATAATGTCATCAACATAGATTTGGCATACGAACAAGTGGCCTCCAACTTTCTTAGTAAAAAGAGTGGGATCAATGAGACCCACTTGAAGCCATGATGCAACAAGAGCTCCCTAAGGCAATCATACCACGCACGTGGGGCTTGCTTGAGGCCATAGAGTGCCTTATTGAGCTTGTAGACATGGTTCGGAAAAAGTGGATCCTCAAAGACCGGAGGTTGCTTGACGTATACCAACTCTTTCAAAGGACCATTAAGAAAAGCACTCTTAACATCCATTTTATACAATTTAAAGTTATGATGGGTAGCAAAGGCAAGGAGCATGCGAATGGATTCAAGGCGAGCAACGGGAGTATAAGTCTCACCGTAGTCGATGCCCTCAACTTGTGAGTATCCTTGGGCAACTAACCTTGCCTTGTTGCGCACGACAATTCCATTCGCATCGCACTTGTTCTTGAAGACCCACTTGGTTCCAATGACGTTTTGACAATCTTTGGGCCGTTCAACCAATGTCCAAACATTGTTCCTCTTGAAGTTGTGAAGTTCCTCATTCATAGCATCAAGCCAATCGTCATCTTCAAGAGCTTCGAAGACTTTCTGTGGTTCCACAAGAGAGATAAACGCATGGTGAGAGCAAAAGGAAGCTAGTTGCCTCCTAGTAGTGGAACCTTTATTGAAATCTCCATAGACATTATCAAGGATATGGCCATCTCGAACAAGCTTGGCGAGGCGATGAAGCTTGACGGGCTTGTGCTTCAATTCGAGATTCTTGAGCTACCACTTGGTCATTTCCACCAATTGAGCCGCCCCTTGACTATAAGCACGAACACGAGGGTCATCTTCATCAATTTCCACTTGGAGAGTCATCACTTGGAGAGGATCCTTGAGGATCATTGACTTGATCTTGATCTCGGAGCTTGACCTTGGGAGAAACGTGACCTTGAGGAGGAGCCCCATCTTGGGGAGGATGATGAGGTTGATGAAGAGCTTGTCCGTGAGAGGTGCTTTGAGGATGAGCCCCATCGAGGGGAGGTTGATGTTGTTGATGAAGATCTTGTTCTTTAGAGCTTGGAGAGTCATGAGCATGGGAAGCTTCGGAAGAGCTTGAGGGAGCTTGTGCCAAGAAGGTAGGTCCTTGATGTGCAAGATGATCTTGTGAGAGTGAGGGCTCCACTTGAGTAGAGCTTGGTCCTTCTCCTTCGTCCATAAGGGGATCCTCAATGGGGAGGTGGAAACCCACACCCATTCTTCCTATGGCCTTGGGAGTAATTTCATCACTTGGATCACAAACACCATCTTGCCTAACAAGAGACTCATGATTTTCATCAAACTTCACGTTGCTCGTCTATTCAACTCTTCCATTGGCTTTATTGTAGACTCTATAAGCATGGGACTGATTTGAGTAACCAACGAAAATTCCTTCTTGAGCCTTGGATTCAAACTTTGACAACCGAACTCCTTTCTTGAGTATGCAGCACTTGCACCCAAACACCCGAAAGTAGCTAACATTAGGCTTTTTCCCGGTGAGAAGTTCATAGGGGGCCTTGTTATTATTCTTGCGGAGATAAAGCCGGTTGGTTGCATGGCAAGCGGTGGAGATGGCCTCGGCCCAAAAGTTGTATGGAGACTTGAACTCAGCTAGCATAGACCGAGCCGCATCCATCAAAGTGCGATTCTTCCTTTCAGCAACACCGTTTTGTTGAGGGGTGTAGGGAGTGGAGTATTGATGCTTGATTCCTTCATCACTGAGAAACTCATCCAAGGTATAGTTTTTGAACTCGGTGCCATTTTCACTTCGAATAGAGAGAATAGTTGCATTGTGCTTCCGTTGAACCTCATTTGCAAAGTCAATGACGGTTTGTTGAGTCTCACTTTTGTACTTGAAAAATAACACCCAAGTGTATCTTGAGAAATCATCCACAATAACCAAGCAATACTTCTTGCCTCCAAGACTATCATGAGAGGGAGGACCAAAGAGATCCATATGCAAGAGCTCCAAACATCTCTCGGTAGTGATTTGATTGAGCGCTTTGTGAGGAGTTTCATGCATCTTCCCTTCAATACAAGCCCTGCAAACATGATCTTTGGCAAAAGAAACATCGTTAATTCCAAGGATGTGGCCCTCGGAGTGAAGTCTTTGCAAAGTTCTCATGTTAACATGGGCTAGGCGGCGATGCCACAACCAGCCCTTGTCGGCTTTAGCATAGAGACATAGAGCATGAGGAGTAGTGGTCCCTGAAAAGTCCACCACATACAAGTCATGTTCTACATACCCTACAAAAGCCACCTTGAGAGACTTGCTCCACATGAGGACCACGGAATGAGAATTAAAGAAAGAAGAAAGACCCATAAGGGCAAGAGCACATCGAGAGTAAGTTGTAACCAAGAGTTTTGACAAGCATGACGTCAACCAAGGATACATCCGGGGTTACCACCACTTTGCCAAAACCCAAAACCTGAGAGCTTGTTTTGTCACCGTAGGAGACCATGGTGTTGGCAATATTGGGTCTCAACTCGGTCATGATAGACTTGCTTCCGGTCATATGACTCGTGGCACCACTATCAAGCACCCATTTTGATCCGCCGGAAGCATAGTCCTACAAGAAAATCAAGCCTTGGTTTTAGGTACCCATTTTGCAACGGGTCCCCTTTTGTTAGTGACAAGAACCTTTGTCACCCAAATGGCCCAATGATAATCATGCGTGTAAGATGTCCCCACATATCTAGCATATACATGACCATCATAACATTTGCAAAGAATATAAGAGGGATTGTTCTTTCCGGCAAAGTTGTCACTTTGCAAGAGGGTTAGGCCATTTGGAACTCCTTGGGCCATGCCCTTGTTCTTTTTCTTCTTCTTGTTCTTCTTCTTCTTCTTCTTCTTCTTCTTAGTCTTGGCAAGTTGATCCTTCAAAACCTTGACCTCCTCTATGAGATGCTCATGCTTGCAACAAGGGTTAGGAGAGCTAGACAAGTCTATAATTTGCACAGCAGAAGACTTAGAAAGATCACAAGTTAATCGAGTTTGAAGCTGTTCATGAGCCTCAAAAAGACTTGAGAATTTACTCTCCAAGGCTTTGTGTTCCCTTTTGATTTTCTCAAGATCCTCTTGAGTCTTATCATGACCACCCACAAACTCAGCATTTTCTTTCTTGAGAACCTTAATCAAAGCAAGAGCATGGTCACGTTCTTTAATTGTAGAGGTCAAAGTGTTGTTATGATCATCTACAAGCTTAGACACATTTTCTTCAAGATTAATTCTCATATTTTGTTCATCCTCAAGACTTTGAGTGAGAGAGGCAATTTCATCGTGACATCTCTTTCATTTTTACTTAGCAAGTCAAGAAGTTCTTCCTTTTCACCTAAGGCATCTCTAGCATTTTCAAGTTGTGCAAGTAAGGACTCAAAGCAGTTTTTAGTTTCTTCATCTAAGGTAGCAACAAATTCACACATGTCAATCATCTCTTTCTTCACCTCTAGACCAACAAGATCAAGAGAGGAAGGCTCACTAGAGATGGGTTGAGGAGTGGGTTTCGGTGATACCTCGGTGGCCTTGGCCATGAAGCACTTTTGGTTGGAGGAGATGACATTTTCATTTGGCGAGTCGAAGAGGGATAGGCGTGGAGTTGAGGTAGTGGCAATAGCAGCAACCCCCACAATCTCTCCACCATGACCTTCATCATCATCATCTTCATCCGTTCCCGAAAGATATTCTTCATGGACCACAATTGCTCGTTCCTTGTTGGTGGCGTTCTTGACGGTGTAGTTCTTGTTTATGGAATGAGGAGATCTTGACTTGACCTTGCGAATCAGACGACCACCATTGTCTTCACGGTTCTCAAAGGGACACTTGGCCACAAAGTGACTCTTGTCATTGCAATTGTAGCATGATCTTGCTTTGGGAGACTTGTTGGGTGAGTTGAATCTTGAGTTGTCCCTTGATCTTGACTTGAATCCGGACTTGTTCCAAAAGGCCCTTGAAGCGAGAGCAAGATGTTCGTTGAAGGCACATTTGAGATCTTCTTGAGACCACTCACTTGATGTATCATCATCATCAACAACTTCAATAGCCTTGGCCTTCAAAGCAAGGTTCACTTTTGTTGATCCAATGGCTCTAGCTCGAGCGGACTCCGCATTCTTCTTAGCAATAGTCATGGCAATTACTTCACTCAAGAATTCTTGGGAGGTCATTAAGTGAAAGTTGGTTCTTCCCTTGATAGAGTTGAGCTTTTGTTCTTCAAATGGGAGAAGAGCTTGAATGAACTTTCTCTTCATAAACTTGTCATCAACATAGTGAGCCCCAAGGTCCCTCATAGTGTAACAAAGGACCTTAAGGCGCCTATACATGTCTTCAGGGGTCTCATCATCTTGCATTGCGAAACCATCGCACTCGTTGTTGATCTCGTCAAACTTGGAGCTTTGGATGCTAGCATTCCCAACGAAGAGCTCGGTGAGTTGATCCCAAGCTTCCTTGGCAGTGTCAAATTGGCGAATGTGAGCAAAATCCTTTGGAGTCAAGGCCTTTTGAATCATTCCCAAAGTTGTAGCATTGAGTTGCTTGTCCACCACTTCACCTCGTGTCAACTTCTTTGGGTCAAATGGAGAGAATCCATCCTCCACAATCCTCATTAACTCAATGGATGAGCTGGAAATATGTGAGCGCATTAGATATTGCCAATTGGCGAAATTAGACGTATCTAGCATAGGTGGTGCTCCTTGAGGGATAATGTGTGGCATGGGAATGGGTTGATCCGGAGTGTACTTCGGCGGTGGGGGTACCATGAGTAGTCCTTTCCTCCATTCTCCCCTTTTGAAGTTGGGTTCTCGGGCTCCTCGATGTTCTCACTTGGAACCTTGGTAGAGGTTTGAGCAACAAAACCAAGTCCCAAATGAGTGGTGGCAGCCGCGGGATTTACCCCGGGGGCGGACACCGTAACGGTGGGAGGAACCTTGTTGGATTGGGGTGTGTCAATAGCAACCATGGGGTTTGGCTTGAGGGACTGCAAGAGAGTCATCATTTCCTCGAACTTGGACATCATGGATGACTCCAATTGCTTGAGGTCATCCATAGTGGCCAAGTTCTTGGCTTTTTCAGTTTCACTACCCCCTTCGTCGGCCATAGTCTCTTAGGCGGTAAAGCCCGAAATAAGAGCCTGGGCTCTGATACCAATTGAAAGTACCGACTTGATACGACTAGAGGGGGGTGAATAGGCGTCTACCAATTTTAATTTGTTTCACACTTTTAGGCTCAACGAGAAAAGAAGTTATCTAGAGATGCAACTAAGTGAGCAACCTAAATGCAAGAAAGCGAACACAAACCACAAAAAGAGTAAATAGCGAGGAATAAAGGAAGGAGCAGTAACCGGCGAGGGACACGGAGATGTAATTCCGTAGTTCACTCCCAAGGAGCTACGTCTATGTTGGAGAGGTGTCGGGGCCACACAAGGTCACCCGAGGCCACAAAGGCCTCACCTTCTTCTCGGTGAGCTCCCCACAAGGAGGCCTCACAATCCACTAACCGTGACCTTGAAGGCGCCATGAAACCTTTACACCAAGGTTGAGGGGGAGGCTCCACAACTCAATTGGAGGCCCTCAACGACACCTCGAAGCTTTACAACACATTCCTCAGCTCCGGGGATGCCCTACACCGTCTAGGGTTCCAAGAAACCCAAGAGTAACAAGATCCACAAAGGATGGGTGGGGGAAATCAAATCTTCTTTGGTGGAAGTGTAGATCTAGATCTCCTCCCTCACCTCTCAACAGATCAGGTCGTTTGAGTGGCTAGAGAGAGAGATCTAGTGAGGTGAAGCTCAAGCATTAATGGAGGAGAGAGAAAAATTATAGAGAGAGTGGGAGGAAGAAGAGGGGTGCCTTAAATAGGCCCCCCTCGCACTGAACCGTTCTGACCCATGACCTCACCGGAAGTTCGGTGAGAGGGAAGTTCACTGAGCCTGGCTCCAACGGTCATAGACCGTTGACGCCCGCTCCAGAAGCGCAACCGGAAGTTCCGGTCAAAGCAGACCGGAAGTTCCGGTGAACTTCCGAGCAAGTTCCGATCAAGTTCCGACAAATAGCACGTTTCAAAACAGAAACTTTCTGAGCCTTCACCGGAACTTGGGGCGGAACAGGGGAGGAACTTTTGGGTCGCGAAGCGAGTCTGACCGGAAGTTCCGGCCTTCAGGCGGAAGTTCCGCTCAAGAACTTTTGCCAGGAAAAGTTCGAAAAGTTCGGTCAAGTTCGGCCAAGTTCCGCAAATAGCACACTTCAACACGAAGGTTCTTGAGCGCCACCAGAACTTGGGCGGAACTAGCGTCGGAACAAGCTGCAGAACAGTCCGCAGAAAAAGGTTTGAGCGGAACTTCCGGTCTATGACCGGAAGTTCCGGTGAGACACAAAAGGCCCCAACAGAACAAGAAAAACTCTCTCTCACGGAATAATGGGATGGTTGTGGCGGTGCATATAGGTTTGTGCAAAAACAAGTGATTTCCCACAGTCCTCCAACATGGACCCCCTCTTAATAGTACGGTGACCTAAAAACATCAACCAGAAAGAAACTAGGAGAAGACTAAAAAGGCCACCGTCTTCAAAAGATCACAAGAGAGCATCCATCACAATACAATGAGACAACAACGATGTTTCCCCTGAAACTCAAGAGCACAGTTAAAAACAAGGTTGGGATTGTCATTTAACACCAAAAAACATCATGGGAAGATATAGTCCTTTCGACTATGACTCTGTCTTTGGAATTTCTGTGGTACCTAAAGTTCCTTAGCTGTGCAACATGCAGTGTCTGCACTGCTCTTTTTAACTGATACACATCTAAGAAACATATTTTCTAATAGAGCCCTTCTTCTGGATAAATCCTGTTTTCATCATACCAACTCTTGGCTCCTTCTTCTTGGCCCTGCTTTTTCTTCCTTTTGGTTGAATCCAAGAAGGTGTCTCAAACCCATCATCATCTTCTGGATCCAAATCTACATCTGGCCCTTTATCATCAGAAGGAACTTAATCTGCTGGTAGCCTTTTCTTTGGCTGACTGCAATGCCTTCTGTCAGTTGGCCCCTTTCTAACTGGTTCTTTCTTCTTCCCAGAAGTTGTATTCAGTTCAAAGTCTGTCAGTTCTATCAGTTCACAGCCATTGTCTTCATCTTTACAGTCTGACACATGGAAAATATCATCTGCCTCTTGATGTGCATCAAAAACTGAATCCCACTCCCACCTCTTCCTCTTCTTGAAATCATCCAGGGTCTAGTTCAGATCATCATCATCTGATTCAGTTACATCATGGTTCAGCTCATCATCATCTTCATCTTCCTCCATTAAATAACCCCCAACTTGCTTGACCTTCTCCTTAGCTCTGCATTGCTAATGTTGTTCTTCATCCATATTGTTGCTCTGCTGTGTAAACATGTACAGGCAATCTGGATCTTCAGTTAACTGTGTGCACTGTTGTCTTGGCAAAATTACTCCATCATCCACTGTGTACACAACAGGGTTTCCAATCTCTGAAATTGGAATTTGTTCTTCTACTGAGGCACTATTTACATTTGGTGGCAGCGTGCTTCCTCCACTGACTACAGTTAAACTAACTTGTTTTTCATTCTCATACTGTGTAACCATCTGCTGAACCTTGCTCATTCCATCCAATAACTTCATGCCAGCAATTCCTCTGCCCTTCTCTCTAACATAATACATGCAATCATTAATTCCATAGCCCTCTCCCTCAATTAAAGCTAACAGATTTAGGTAGGTGATGTCTGATTCGCATATGCTGCGCTCAATATTGTCCTGACCATCTAGATTTATCCTTACATCCCATATATCATCGTTCAAACTACACAATTGAAATTACAACAAAATTATTTGCAACAGAAAACCCTAGCCTAAATCACAGAGAGAAATAACAGATAAAAGACCAAGGGAAAGAGGGGAAAAACTTACTCGCCACCGCCGCCGAATGCACTTGTCCAATGGCTACTCTGCGTCGGGTTCTCCTTCCACACATCGGCCACGACAACGACGACCGCCTTCTTCGGCGAATAGAACGCAGCTGCCACGGGGTTCGAGCTCCCGCGGCAATCCTCGACGCTGGATCCATCCATGTTGTCGGTGTCGTCTCTAGCTCCGACGCCATCTCTGGGTCTGGCGCCACCTCTGGGTCCGGTGCCACCGGGGGGATCCGATGCCACCGCCATCGCTTCTGTGAGCTGTGCTGAGACTAACTGACTCACTTGGTTCCGACCGTATCGGGCGTGCTGTTAGGGTTCGAACATCGCCGTTAACGGCCGTCCACGCCCAGCCGTCCAAACGCGCCACGTAGGCCTGACGACTGGGCCCCACCGGCCAGTTCCGTCGTTAGCGCGGCATCAAAGCCAGGTAAGTGCTGCCTGCAACCGCGTGCCCAAAAAATGGTGCAATCCGAAACTTTTTAAATTTTTGATGGTCTTTTGAAACCCGCCTCAAATTTGGTAGTTTTTTGTAATTTTCTCCTCCTTCACCCAAAAATTGCAATGATCGATGAGGTGTGGTGGGTTCTATCTTCTCGCTAGGGAAGTTGAACTAGATGTGAGTAGAAACAGAACTTGGGAACTAATTTATTCAAAAGTACTTTTTGCACATACAAAAAATCGTACTAAGCTAGTAGCTCCCGAACCTCCGGCCAGCAGGCTGGTAGCATTTCGAGACAAAGTGGTTCAGACGTTCAGTTAAGTGGGCTTGTAAAGTTGTACTCCACATGTTTTCTGACTAAAATATATCTCCCTTAATGGTGTGAGTTTATAATGGTGTATTTACTCTTACCTGATCGTCTAAGAAAGATGCTCCGGCGGGCCGGACGGTCATTCCTTTCTGTTGCCAAAGCATGCGGCCAGTTTGGGTACCGATCGACTACCGTACCAAAGACAGTAGATACGCCGTACATACAGTACTGTAGGGGATTCAGGTTAAGCGGGCAAATACGTTTTTCGCTCTGTCCCTGCCCCCCGGATGCTGGAGAACGACGGAAGGTTAAGAGTGTGGATTTACCCCTCCTAGGTTGGACTCTCGGCACCATCTATACCATTTATTTGTTGGAGATCCGTACAAGGTCAACGTGGTCATCGTCTATCGCACGTTTATATTTAAGCCCTCCTACTTTTTGTTATTTCACCCGTAGTCCGGGGGAGAGGATGACCACCCCACCGGCCCACACCAACCCCTAGCCCACGCGACCAGTTTGTGGTTTTTCTGGGGCCCGTACTTTTCCTTTTGTTTTTTCTTCATGCTTGGATCCAGTTCGTGGTTGAATATTTTGTTTGGATTAAACTCGTGGTTGAATCTTGATTGAATCTTGTATGGATTTTTTTTAAATTCGTGGATCTGGGGCCCCTACTTTTCCTTTATTGAATCTTGATTAAATTCGTGATATAATGTATTATCAAGTTTTTGACATGGATCTTGTATGGATTTTGTTCATGTTTGGATCCTTTCTTTTCATTCGTGCTTGGATCTTGATTTGAGTTTCTTGTTTGGATGAATCCTTTAAAAAGTGATGTTGGAAACGTGTATGAAAAATAACCATATCTAGTTCATGGATGACACATATATTTCCTCTTTCCAGATTCGGTTCATGGATGAAACTTGTATGATTTCTTGAATGATTTTTAATACCAGATTAAGGTCGTGAGACTACTTGTTTTATCTTAACAGATGACACTTGTATGAAACTGATGTTTGATCTTGCTTGTAGCTAGACTAAATCATGTGTGTAATAATCTACTGAAACTTGTATGAATCTTTAATGTTTTTTGGATTTTGTATGTATGATCTGCACTGTAGAAATATCCATCAAAAAATTGTGCATGTTTCATTTTCTTTACTATTAAAAAGAAGTTGGTGTTGGTAGGTCGCACTTTGACACTTTGACATCAAACATTAGAAGAATCCATGCCGTCAGATCTATATCCAATGATACAGTAAGTATGTTGTAATACTTGGCTTAGTTAATTACATTTACTGCCACCGATGAGTGAAAAGTACCAGGGATCAAAACACACAACCAAGAGAGGAAGCAACCTGGTAAAAAAAAGGACGCAACAGCCTGGCCCATTATCCCCCAACCTCCTCCCATGGGACCCTAGCACAGGGTGCTGCGCCGCCGACCTCCCATCTCGCCCCCGCCCTCCCGCCGCCACTAACAGCACAAGCACCTCAAAGGCGGGCGCCCTCCTCCTTATGGAGCACCTCGTTGGGGCCATGCGCGGGGCGAGGAGCCGGTAGCGGTCGACGCGCAGAGGAGTGATGAGGCTGGAGCGCCGCACTGCCAATCTGGCTGACGCGTCATCTTCTGCCGGCGGCCGGAGAGGGAAAGCGGGAGCTGGGTGGAGTGTGGGAAGGTGCGCGAGCACATGCCGGGCGGTGGAGCATGGTGGGTCTACAGATGCCATTCCAACAGGCGAGATGAGAGGAAGGTGAGGTAGACGATATCGCAGGGAAATTGGGCAGTGTGGCCAACGGGCGCCACCATGGCAACCCAGCTGCACGGGACAAATTCTTGCATCCCCAAATATGATACCTACTGGCAGGAAAGATCCAGATCGAGACTTCGTCCCACAAATCCCATGGCGGTGAGGTGGCTAACTCTGGTTCTCTCTATTGTCTACAAAGACAGAATTAGCATATAGAAATTTAAGGATTATATATGGTGTAGTATAAGGAGGACACAATGTATAGCTAGCAAATTGTTCGGGTATTTCATTTTGTTCAATCTGTAGGATCCCCTTCTCTGCTATGGAGTTGGATGCTTGGCAAATTTAGATTGGAGCATAGAAGAGATGGATAAGAAGAAAGCACAAACAAAAAGTGAGGGGGACTTGTGGTATTTTTTGATATCCTATCCTTTCAAAAAAATCTTATTTTGGAAGTTGATTTATAGATCGATTTTGGACTAAGAAAACATGTCGTGGTATTGTAAACAGGGGCCTCAAATATATCAAATTGTAGTTTGGTGTTTAATTTGCTTATATATAGTCAGACCAATAGGTAGTCTTGAAACACTCCAGAATTCATGACGGGTACATTGTTCAACATGGTAGGTTTTGCCTACTGAAGCGCTAGGGATTTGATTATAATGCACCGTCCATGTTTTTGCACAAATAAATATCTGGGAGAAGGAGAACATCAACATCCGACGAGGTACAGGAGTGGGAGAAGGAGAGCATCAGCATCCGACGAGGTAGAGGAGCAATCCACCTATACTGGCTCCACCTGGACTGATCCGATTACTGCACATAGTTCATGCTGGAGACCACGATCCAACCAACCTGAACTTCATGCGAACAATAAATAGTTAATCAGGCTTGATTTATTTAAAGTCGCTCAACCATAATTCAACGTTTTTCTCCCTTTTTATGTTATATATGCTCTATTCTTAGAATTTTTATGTCCCTAATTCCAAATCGGAAGTTTTGGATAAAAACGTCAAGTGCATAGTGAATATCAGTTGTGTCCCAACTAATCAGGAGGTAATGTTCAATAGATCACTTATCACAACTTTCTCTTAACTGCATTTTCTTTGAGATTTTCATGGCTTTATAGACATTTTTCTTTTATCTTATTCTCTGTTTTGTGTTGAAATGTTGCCTACGTTCAAAACTCTCTCAAAGAAAGATTTGAGTTTCTGAATCAGGGGAAAGCCAAGGCTCATGTTAGCCTCAACAAGAACACTTATGAAACAATTTATTGTTAGTCTGGTCGATAGTGGTAACGACATAAGGCTCCTCCATGGTCACATCTTTAGCTTGGATCCTCTTCGTATGGATCTACACATTGCATCTGAAGGTATTTGAATGTAAAAGCCACATAGTAGCTAATCCTGCGCCTAGAGTAATCTGTTGTTTCCAAAAACCTACCACCATGTGGCTGTAAATAATCAATTAGATTGTGTACCTACTTGCTACTGCTCTAGAAATTCTAAGCAGATTAACAATGATAAGGATATATGCTATGCTAGCTAAAGGTGCAATAAGTAGTATGAAACAGACATACGAATACTTTTATGGAATTATAGCCACTGTTGTTCAAATGATAATAACGTGATTCCGCTATTACAATTTGAAGACATCACAAAGTCTAGAGTTATCATGACAACCAAATACCAGAGTAGAAGTTCAGTGTTTGACTAAACCAAACTGGAATCAAACTTTTCTCCATTATGGCAGAAAAACACAACATTGAAGAAATTAACAGGACAGTTAGCTTATAATCTGTATGTAAATAATGTGGTTCTCAAACTTTTGTGTTGCAAAAATTTGTAGGTAGATCATTTGCACGGGTTTGTCTTTATCACCTTGATTCTGGGAAGATCTGCTAATGATAATTGTAACTTCATATATATAATAGATGGCATTGTTAATGCGTGGTTATTATTCTTTTTATGCTGGTAGAGTTATATAATTTCATTTATCTCACCTTGGTGTGGTGTAGCAATGTCAACATGGTAGATAGTGGATCCAGGCTTTATGAATAGATCATGTAAATGTTTTGCATGTGATTGTATGAACCTTTAGGCTAAGATAGAACTCAGATCACCCTTATCAAAATTGGTATACCAACTAAAATATGCATAAATTCTGGATATGTATGTACTGCTCAACTTCGTAGTACTAAGAATTACTTCTTCCGTTTCATAACATAAGATGTTTTAGCTTCTTCGTAGTACTAAGAATTACTCCTTCTGTTTCATAACATAAGATGTTTTAGCTTTGTAAAAGGAGTGTATCTAAACATTTTTTAATTTATAGATTCGGAGTGAATTTACACACTAAAAGAAGTCTAGATACACTCCTTTCACAAAGCTAAAACATCTTATATTATGAAACGGAGGGAGTACTTTTATGTTATTTAAGATGGTGCTCTGTGCCAGTGGCGGAGCTTCAGCCCGGCATATGCCGGGGCGGCTGCCCGGGCTTCCGCTCCTAATCTCCTTTGAGGTCTAGCAAAAAGCTTAGTCTAAATCAGATTTTTCTTAGGGCAAATTCTGGTCACATCTAAACCTTGCCTAGGCTTAACTACGAGGCAGGCTCCGCCACTGCTCTGTGCTATAAGAAGTCAATGTCTCAGAGCTCTATGTTTTTTGGTTTCCTTTCGAAAATACCTTATCTGTTATTTTTCCAGGACCAGATCCTAGAAGATTTAACAAGGAGCCTGCTGGGTGGTTGTTACGTGTGACCAACCGTCTGTCGTGATGATATTGGAAATTCTGCTCAACATGCACATGAAGTATTTTTGCTATGTGGGGATAGCGAAGGAGAGGATGGTGGACATGGTGGTCCGGAGCAAAATATCTTAAATGAACACTTGTTGCACATGACACATTTGAAAAAATAGAATAACCGTTGCATAATATGATAGAAAAAATAGAGCATGATCTTTGAGCTTTGGAAATGAGATACTATGACCGGTTCTAGATTTTAACGTTTATGATATCCAGTTGACTCCTCAGGCTTGTATGTTATACGAATTTGCTCACTTATTGCACATTTTTTATTGGAAATGTTAATCTTAATTTGGACGAATTTTATGTTGACTCGATACACATAGTGAAATATTTTCATAATTGTGTACTATTGTAGCCGCATGAACTGAATGTGATGCAATGCATCGTTTGACTTGATTTGGACTCTCAAAATTCATTTATATTTCTTTTGATGTTTTAGAAGGGGACATGCGTGAATCCATTCATGAAATCTCTTATTATTCGTGCAGGGTAAAAAGGAGGCATGAGATAAAAAAATGAATCCATTCATGAAATAAGGCGATGAGTGATATATTCATATGTCCGACGATGAGTGATAATATCATATGTTCGTGGCAACGCACGGGCATTCAACTAGTTAGAATAAAAAATGTCCATAGAAACCATTGTTGAATATTCCTGAAATTTTAAGAGAAAAAATGAGGTAAAATGAAAAAGAAACGTGTGTGTAGAATATTTTTTTGATTAAATTTATGAATCTGAAATATTTAGTGAATAATAAATATATATTAATATTTATAAATCTTTAAAATATTTAGTGTACAAGTTCTGTACTTGGCAGAAACAAGTTTGTAAAACATGTGAATCTTGTATGAAACTTCTGAATCTATGATGAAACAAAGTAAGAGTATCTAAATATTGTTGAATAAAAAGTACAAGAATGAAATTTATCAAATGAGATTGTTCAAATAACAAATTGTGCATGTTTCATTTTTAGAATAAAAAATGTACATAAAAACATTGTTGAATATTCCTAAAATTTTAAGAGAAAAATGAGGTGAAAAAGAAAAAGAAACGTGTGTATAGAAAAAATTGTTGATTAAATTTATGAATCTGAAATGTTTAGTGAATAATAAATATATATTAATATTTAAAAAAATAGTGTACAAGTTCTATACTTGGCAGACACAAGTTTGTAAAACATGTGAATCTTGTATGAAACTTCTGAATCTAGGATGAAACAAAGTAAGAGTGTCTAAATATTGTTAAATAAAAAGTATAAGTATAAAAATTATTAAATGAGATTTTTGAAAAAAAAAATTATACATGTTTAATTTTTAGAATAAAAAATGCACATAAAAAATTGAATATTTCTGTAATTTTACAAGAAAAAATGAGGTGAAAAAGAAACAGACATTATGCAGATTGTTTAAAGAAACATATACTCGGTATAACATGTAGGGTTTCATATAGCAACGAAATATGTATTCGGTGAAATAATGAGGTGAAAAAGAAACAGACATTATGCATGTATTTTATGAAAAAATTATATGAATATCTCTTGGCAGAAATAAGTTTGTAAAATGTGTGAATCTTGTATGAAACTTCTGAATCTAGGATGAAACAAAGTAAGAGTGTCTAAATATTATTAAATAAAAAGTAGAAAAATAAAAATTATCAAAAGAGAGTGTTGAAAAAAATAAATTATGCATGTTTCATTTTTAGAATTAAAAATGTACATAAAAAATGTTGAATATTCCTGAAATTGTACGAGAGAAAATAAGATGTAAAAGGAACAGCAACGTGTAGAAGACTATCGATTGTGAGGAGACAAACAACGAATTTTTAAATATCCGAAAACGTTAGGGGTTAGATAGAAAAACTGCAGCAGGCCTGAGAGATGAGGTGGGAGGGTTATTTTGTAAAACGCATAGCACGAATCTCCAACAAATAGAAAACAGAGATGGTGCCGGGGGCCCCTCCTACGGAGGGAATTGCATTGTCCGGAAGGTTACATTCATTAGCAGTTCACCATCGCTGCTCACGTCCGGCCCACCATAATGACGAACTTACTGAAGAAATTAACACATACCGATCATGGCCTCTAAAATCTACTAAGTAGTACAGTACAGATGTTGAATGTCTGTCAGTGACAGTAAACACAAGCGTGATTAAAACAAGATACATGAAGCAACACTACTCTAGCTACGAGTAGCTAGTACTACTTAGCTAAGAGTAATTAAAACAAGATACATGAAGCCAAAACACTACTACACTCTTCTAGCTAATAATTAACTGGCTCCAAGACTACAACTAAGCGTAGTTAAAACAAGACAAGATACAGTAAAACATGAGTACTTCAGCCGTTTATTCATTCATTCATACACTAAAGGTGATCTTCTGTTCTCCCGTCGTCGGCAGAATAAGTCCCCTGTGTCGCAAAACAGAAACGAAATCAAACTTCAGAAGACAATGAACGCACAGGAAAACACACCTAGCTCTGATCGAGCTCGCAGGCTTGTTCTTACCATGCGTTTATTATTTGTCTTCGGTTTCTCCCAGGTTCTCGGCCTCCACCTTGGGGGCTCTCATCATCTCCATCTCCATCTTCTGCTTCTCGACGCCGAGCCTCTCCATCTCCACGCTCCAGTGGCAGTACACCTCCGACAGCTTCGTCACCATATTCGTCACCACCGCCCCAAGCTTCGTCACCACCGCCCCAGGCAACCACTCCTCCGCGCTCGCGGCCCCATGCGCTGGCCCTTCTCCCACAACCTCCTCCTCCTCCTCTTTCACCTTCTCCTCTTTGGCAGTCGGTGGCATCTTGGCCGGGAAGCCGGGACCGGGAGGCGGCCCGCCGGATCGGTCCAGGATGTCCTGGAGACCGGAGAACTTGCGCTTGGCCGGGACCGTCTTCCTCCTGACCGACCCACTCGCCTCATCCACCTTGACGGACGTCGGCGGCGTCATGGCGGCGAAGCCGGGAGGCGGGCCATTGTCGGGGCCGCCGAGGAATGCCCGGAGCTGGGCAAAGTGGCGCCACCCCGACGTCGGCTGCCCCTTGGCGACCTCCTTCTGGTACTGCGACTTGAGCGAGTAGATACGCCCCTGGCACCCGGCAACGGTGCGGTCGAAACGGCGCCCAGCGGCGGCGCGGTGGGCGTTGACGGCGCCGCACACCTCGCGCCACTCGGCGTCGCTGAGGCGGTGGCGCTGGAGGTATAGCTGGCCCCACGCCTGGACCAGAGCGGCGGTCTCACGGTCGCTCCAGTGCCCGCTGGCCCCCCGGTCGGCCGGCTTGCTGCTGGACATGGCGGCGGACGAAGGTGGGGGGAGGGGTGTCTGGGTCTGGGCTGCACCGAGGGGATCGAGTACGTGTAGTACGTTGGAGTATTAGTTTTCCTATTCTAATGAGTCATATCTCCTCCTTTTATTAGATAGGAATAGGATAGGACGGCTGTGATCCTCTAATATTTATTGTGATCAATGCCACGGATACGTGTAGTACCACGGAGCAAACCATCGCCAGTTTATTAATCAACACCAAGGATCCACTAGGGCATGTGTTGAGTCGAATGAATAATCCTCCGCTGGTCTTGGAGTTAGTACATCTCACTAGTGAAGTTGTTACTAGACGGTGGGTGTTTTCGTTACTGCTCTTTGTAACATATTTAATATTTTCTATTTTTTAATTGTTATACACAAAATAGAAGATTTATGTTGTTTAAAGTCAGTTGGTCATACATTGCACATTGTCCTGTGTTGGTACATTTAGTAAAAATATGTTATAAGTATAATGCACCAGTTCCAACTCCATCACTATGACATGCAAGTGATTGATTTACTTTCTATCATTCTTGTAGAGTGAAAAAAGGTATGTAAAACAACACTAATAGATATACCTTAGCTATAACAATTACTACCTTCGATCCATAATAAGTGTTGCCGATTTAGTTCAAGTTTGTACTAAGTCAGCAAAACTTATTATGGTCAGAGGTAGTAGTTGAGTTGGTTCATCAACAACGTTAGTTAGTTGTAGTTAGTATTTGCTTATAAACAAACATAGATACAATAAGTCGTAAATAACATGCCATTACATATTTATAGCATATTCATTGGTAGCAAACATTTGATACAATAGTGGACTAATTGATGGATAAATCTTCCATCCCTTTGGTCCAAGCTTCTTTTGAAATGCCTTCCCTAGAATCGAGAAAGAAGAGATAGTAACGGATTTTCACGTTTCATCAAACCAAGAAAAACCATTAACACCTTATAGCCACCGCAGAACAAATGGCTATTCAAAAAATATTCATAATAGAGTCGGACGATTAGGCATGTTTGTTCCTTCAGGCTAGCAAGGTGGATGAAATAAAATTGTGGTGTGCAAGGAAAAGCAAACCATAAAAGGATTTATCATTATGGGTATAATGGTAGTCATGATCAGATAAGTAGCACTAGGTAGCCAAATGTAAATATTACTATTTACAAAAATGAGAAGCAAAGAAAACCTGAATACATAACTCTGTTTTCCATGAACGTATATAGGGCATGACATTACTCAACAAATTATGCATATTATCACTTGTAATGTCTGAATGGAAAATTGGTTTCAAACTTGGAAACACCAAAGAGAGATGGTTCAATGTTGCAAACTTCTATTCCGAAACCAAGTATTCTGTCCTTCCTCCAAAATCATTCTGCAAACAGAATAATGAAGCAATACATCCACATTCATCTATAAGCCAATGTAAAAAGAGACAAACTCGCCAATTATCAGGAGCTATGAGCCAAAATAAGGCACATCGGAACACACAGAGAGAGAAAATGCATGAGGAGGAATGAAATGTATACATATTTCGCAGTCCTTTCACTGTGATACCGATTCAGGCCGTAATGGGATTCTTATCCTTTCGATGGATCTTGATCACACTTCATAACGATACAGTCAATATGTAAAATGCATGCCTTTCCTCACAAAAAATAAGTCCAATAAAGTTGGAGATATTTATAAGCATCTGTGTGTGCAGGAACAACCACAACCTCATAAAAGTGCAATCAAATATGTTAATGCAAAACCATTTTGTGGGTGGGCGATTTGCGCATGTAGGCGCATCGATGTAATGTGCAAGTGCTTCTATGAAAACATATTCTTTAGGCCTGGTTCGGTTAATCCCAACCCTGCCGGGATGCCGTCCCAAACCCCGTGGATCGGCCGGGTAGGGATTATTTCCCACCGGCTCGCTCAGGTGCGTTCGGTTAGTACCGGCCGGTATTCTACTCCCGCATATCCCCGTCCAAAACCCGTCAATCCACCCGGGTTTAAAACATCGTTCCCCAATCGTTCGGCAAAAGAAATCAGAGCTCTGCTTTCCCTTGTGCCACCGGGGGCGACGGGGCGGCCGGACTGCGCAGATGAGAAGGCGACGACGCAGCCACCCGGAGGCGACATACGCGGCGTATCTTTCCCATCCCACCCCTGTAGGCGCGACCTCGTGGGCAACCCAAAGGAACTGCGGCGACTCCAGTTTGGAGGCGCCCTGGAGCATGGAGGTGCAATGGCGGGAGATCGGCGGCGAAAGCAACAGTCCCGTCTCCGATGTCACGCCCCCGTCACCTTCCCCGGTAGTGTCCTGCTTGCTGGTAAGTTCCGCCTCCTTCCCCCTAAATTTCTAGGGTTCTTGAATCTTGGTTCCCACCGGGAAAGTTTCAGTTCTTCGAGACATTCAATCACGGCCAGTCAGAGTTCTTTACTGTGAGTGATTAGAGAGGATGAAGCCGTTCATTTATAGTCCTTCGATCACTTCATGGGTAGAATTGGTGCGTGTCAGGCCCTGTAGCTTGCTCCTATCAACCGCTGTGGTGGTGGATCAGTTATCAGACGGCTAGGATTGCTAGATACCGTTTCGCTGTTTCCTACGGCTCAGATTGGTGTAAGTTTGAACTGTTGGTTTGTAATTTGAATAAATTCGTAAATCACGGCTCCTCTGGGAACTCCATATAACCAGGGATAGGGGGTGGCTGGGTGGCGCGATATAGAAAAACCCTAAATTTCCTGTTTCAGCTTTTTGCTTTATCCTCTTCAGTTCCTTTACAAGCATTCAATTCTGCCAATTTATTCCCTTTAATTCCTCAATTACTTGTTGTTCGTGCAATCCCGGCCTGATTTACTACACCAAATTCCCCATCCACCAGCGTGCACCTGACAGTGTGTACCTCTTGTAAAAGGTACACATACTGTAGCTATACCGTGCAATTTTCTAAATGTTGGCGTGTGAGCCTATGGTTGCTTCGCATTTGATTATGCTTTGCAATATCAGTTTGCTTTGACATGAACAATTACTTCTGCATTAGCTACAGTACTACACACCATCTCTAGTACATATTTTTCTAAAAGGTCAGCTAGTGATAATGTTAAGCCTCTGAAGTAATTTTAATGCATATAGTTACAGGTTTAAAGGTTTGATAAGAACAAACGGTACATATTCGCTGCCTAAAACAAACCGTATGATGATTTCACAATCGGAGGTAATTAAAAGCCTTACGCTTTCTCTTGTTCATTTTTTTTCATTTCATTTCTTGATTAGTGTTTGTGCACCACTTCTGAATGTTACTAGAAGGATGGGGCGGCAGCACGCCGCACCCATGCTCTCAAGCAGAATGAACAATAGCTCCAAACTACGTTAGAAAACCTTCAGTGGTACACCTTTAATATGGTATTGTGATTTTACTCAAAACATTGGGCGCTGCCATTGTTCCAACCTTCAAAAGTGGATTGCATCCCATGTTTTTTTTCCAATCGGGCTTTCACCCCTTTCCATTTATAAAACGGAAATAACCAAGTTCATTGTCTGTTATTACAAGCTAAGTAAGAAAGGGGGGAGGGAGAAATGAAAGCGAGTTGGTGCGATGCAGAAACCTCATGGCGCCGCCATCGAGGCGTCCTTTGAGGGCAAAAACCTGGTACCACAAAGTTTCAGCACAACAGAAGTTCAACCATCCATCACAAAAGCATGAGAGCATAGACAACATAAACCCTCAGGAAGCGACAGCAGCTCAAGATAAGCAGATCCATAGGCATCAAGGGCCGCCCGTGATCATCAGAACAGGAGAAGCCCTGGAGGCTGATCTGGAGTACACCCTTGCCGCCACTTGCATCAACTGGGACGCCCCTTGAGTAAGAGCCACCTTGTCATCCTCTTTGTGTAAACCTGTCTAGTATAAGAGTAAGGAACCAGCAAAAAACGAAATTTCACTGGGGGAATGCAGGTTGTGATTTTCAAAAGTAACTTTGTTACGAGTGAGCCAAATAGCCTAGCACAGAGAAGCAATCAGGATCACATAAAAATTTTCGTGATGAGGGAGGAAAGAATGAAACCAAGTCATGGCTTGCCAAAAATTGTCAGGAACCAAATTAGTCCACATGGTAGTTCCCATCACCCCCCAAACCACTTTAGCAACAGAGCAAGAGAAGAACAAATGGTCATTAGTTTCCACTTGATTGCAAAAGGAGCAAATAGGAGATCCAGACCAGTTCCTTTTTTTCATATTCTGTCTAGTGAGAAGCGCATCCCTACACAACTGCCACATGAAGATTTGAATTTTAAGAGGCAATTTAGCTTTCCAAATCCATTTATTATTAGAGCCAGCAAGGTTCCTCTCCAACCACTGGTACATAGACTTAGTGGAGAACTTTCCATTTGCATTCAAAGCCCAGAAAACCTTATCATCATCAGGGGAGAGATGTAAAGATCTAACAACCCCACAGACATGATTCCAATGACTTAAAATAACACCTCGAAGGGATCTCCTAAAAGGAATCTCAAAGTCCTCTCAACACATTTCTTGATGGTAATGTTCTGATCATGACAAATATCAAACAAGCTAGAAAATTGTTCAGCAAAAGGTAAATTTCCTTCAATAGGATCAACCCACAGCCTAGTTAGATTCCCATTACCCAAGGAAACTTTTCTCCCAGCCAAATAATTCTTCCTAATCCTTAAAAGAGATTTCCAACAGGGAGAATCAGTACTTTTTTCCACCACAGTGACCACACTATGTTTTTCAAGGTACTTAGATTTAACCAGTTGTTGCCATAGGCCATCATAATTTTCCAGCTTCCACCACCATTTACACAGGAGGCTAATATTTTGCCTCCTCAAATTCTTAACCCCCAGACCACCTTTCTTTTTGGACTTACAGATTCTTTTCCAAGCCACCATATAATAGCCTTTCTTAAGTTTTTTTCCATGCCAAAAAAATCTACATATGTGCTTATCCAACTTAGCCATGAAAGTTTTGTTCAAAAGAAAAAGGCTCATCACATAAGAAGGTATACTAGATAAACAGGCATTCACCAAAGTCAACCTGCCACCAGAAGAAGTAGAACCCCCCATCCAAGCATCCAACTTGACCACAAATTTAGCATCAACAAAATCCAGGTCAGAATTTTTAAGAGCTCTAAAGGTAACAGGAACCCCCAAATATTTCATAGGAAGAAGACCCACTTTGCACCTAAACATGTCAGAATAAAATTCAGCAACATCATTATCACCTTCAATAGTGAAAACTTCACTCTTCTGATAATTAATTTTCAATCCAGACATGAGCTCAAACATATAAAGAAGCAATTTCAAATTCAAAGCTTTCTCATGTGCAGCCTAGCCATTCTTTTACTCCAATTGTTAACGCACCAGACATTCAGGACAAATCCATAGAGAAAGAGAGGAGAGGAGTTGAGATGAGGGAATCACATGACTGAACAGTTGAGGTGCAAGGGCGGAAGTACTCGAAATTCAGCTGCCTCTACCGGTGCCGCCCACCTACGCCGCTGAAATCTACTCAGAGGGCGCCGCGGCCGCCTACACCTCTTCCTGGGGGAGGGAGGGATAGGAGGGACGGCTGGAAAAAATGCGTGCCCAAAACATTCCAGTGAGGTCTCATGGTCGCCCCACTGCTGGAACACAGGGATTCAGAAATTTAATGAAAGGGCAGGAGAGATAAATCTTGGATGATTACAGTAGAATGCTTGGTTAATTAGTACATAGCTCCCACCTCAAGACAGCCGGAGCAACACCGGGAAGGCGCACGTCGACGGCTGCAGGCACATCTTCGGAGAGACGACACCGACGCGACGGTGGACCAGAGGACGCAGCAGCAGGGCCGGCACGACGGCGAGAACTCTTAGCAAAGCACTATACTCTGGATAGCAACAAAAATTAGGAAATCACTATAGTCCAAAGACTGAAGGTGGATGCACTAACTAAATGTCAAATTAGCATGTTCCTAAATTCTTAGCAAAACACTATACTCTAGATAGCAGCAAAAATTCACCTATTGTAAGAAGCATGAATGTACATAAAGAGAAGGGATAAATAAAAGCTGAACTGAAATTACTAAATAGTTCTCGGACATGATACATCTTTTAGAAAGATGGGTTGCATTGTTCTTTTAACTTGGATGATAGTACCCTTACATTAATATCTTCAGTAATTTTTTAGTCAAGGAAAGATTACCTAGGGATAGTTTAGACTACCAGAGGATGTGTTAAGCCACGGGACTGGTATCATAGTGACCATTTCGACTTGTCCACTTAAGCTGATTGTGCTCTCTAAGGACTTGGTAGCGTCTATTCATAGCTGAACATCTCCAGTTTGGAGTTGCATGGGCGATGTCGCATTTCATCAGAAAGATCAACGTACACTGATTCAAGTACTCCAGCTCTCTCTGTGTATGTCGTCTCTCTCTCCGTCTCTCTTTGGTTCCTGTACACCTGGTTTTTCCATCTTATTTTTAGCTGGGCTCCATAATTTTATCATTTGTTCTATATCTTGGTTAATCAAGTTATAATGAGGACTGATGTGCATGTACTACTTTTCTGGTTCCTTATGATTATAGATACTAAGATTATACTCCCTCCGTTTCAAAATATAAGATGTTTTAGGTTTGTGAAGAAAATGAATCTAGACTTGTTTTAGTATGTAGGTTCACTTATCTTTGGGATGAATCTACACTAAAACAAGTCTAGATTTATTTTCTTCATAAATCTAAAACATCTTATATTTTGAAACGGAGGGAGTAGATACTAAGATGGTTGTCTGAACTGAATTTGATATATTTACCGTCGATTTTCTGTAACCATGATTTGTTGATTTGTCTGATTAGACTAATGTATTGATGATAAAGGATTTGTTTTGGTATTTCTAGTCATGACTTTGTGAAATTCTTCGCCTTTCCTAGTTAGAAGAACTTATGCTGAATAGATAGCTGCTTATCTTATTTTCCATGTAGCGTCTTGCAGTGTTCAGTGAAAGCTTTCACTTCTCACGCTGATCATATACTTGAACTTATTCAGATTGTCAAATGTCTCCATTAGGTGAAGGATGTGATATGCTTTGCTAGTTGATGGAAGCCAGTTGAGCTATTGTACATGTTTCTCAAGAAATTGCTTCCATTTCCTAAGTCATCGCTAGCTGAATCATTAACCTTTGTCATTTGAAAAATTTAGCTACATCTGAGTTCTTTTATCATCACAAGCTTACTCCTGAAAATTATAGCAGGTAATCTGATGTGGAAGAAATCTTGCATATAGTGTTCAAGGATCGAGTGTCAGTGTGTTTATGTATCCATGTGATTAACAAGAAAAAATGAAGGAGCTGAGCTTACATATATATGTAGTTCTATTTTTTGTATAAAAGCTTGTAATTCCCAATTTTTGTAATTTATGTTAGAAATGGTCAGTCTGTAGAAGCATGTTTTGCTTCTTGTAATTTTTTTCACAATATCTTGGTCCAGTGTTGAAATGTGCACCGAAAGTTATGTAAAAGTTTTTTTGTGCTCACTATAGATTCTCTAGGTTTCTGGTGGTTGAGCTTCTCTAGATATTTGTCCTGTCCAATGCCGTTTATGTAATCTACAAAACATAACAGGGATTAACCGAATAGAATCTAGCAGAGGGATTAGTACCTAGTGGAACCAATCCCACCAGGGATTTGGGTGATCACCCGATACCTGCATGGATTAGTTCCACTAGGGGAACTGGCCCCTAGCAACCGAACGAAGCCTTAGTGGGTTGGTTGTCTTGCGATCTCTATGACCATGGTATCTAATAAGCACATGAAGGTTGTCCGTAAAACTGAGATAAGGATTTACTTATTTAAAAACTATTGTAGTGAAGCAGTGCCGTTGAAGCCATGTAGTGATATCATGATCTACAGGTCCGAGTACAATTGATAAAAAATAATAACAGAAATAGTTTACTTGATAAATAGCTGTATAATATATATAGAAATACCTTGGGTCTGCTGTTGAATTTGGGCACCGGACACCTAAGGCCGTTATATGCATGGGGCTTCCATAGCGCTGCGCACTGCCTTTCCCCATAGAAGATTGTACATGCTCCAACTTGTCACTAGCAAACATCAAAGGACACCATGGCTCCATGCCCAGCAATAGCGCCCTGCATATTTCCGAATTGTTGGTCATCTCCGTAGTTCACCAATCTATTCTCATCTCAGCTGGCTAATAATCAAATTCTCTTGGAAACGTTTCCCGTGAAAAAGTGCTCTTTCTACATAATGCTTAATGAAGAAAACAATTATGCACTTTATATTAGAAATCTTAATTAATCTAAAAAGAATTCAGCTATCAATGTATGTATGTACTATTGGTATGGTCTGTACTATATTAACAAAATGTAGTAGTTAGTTTAGAAATCAAGGAACCTTGCAATATAGCATGTACATCTTCTTCTATTGAGAGTTCACTAAAACATGGCTCTAAGCGATAAGAATTTATTTTAAGTAAGCATGTAACATTACAGTTTAGCACTCATTCACCAAAGGCTGAATATGTTAACTGTACTGTAGAAAAAATACAGCTAGGCACCATCTCTGAAGTCCCTTTGCTGTATTTAAGGAGGCATGTCAATAAATAATTCCTTTTCCTACTTAAACATGGATGTGATGGTAGCAGTAGTTCCGAATATTGTATATTTAGTACCAATTATAGAAGAAAGCGGAATCAGACATATGAGCATAAATAATTATAT
Source organism: Avena longiglumis (assembly GCA_030063025.1). NCBI lineage: Eukaryota > Viridiplantae > Streptophyta > Magnoliopsida > Poales > Poaceae > Avena > Avena longiglumis. The sequence continues at coordinate 479,956,904 of CP125975.1, forward strand.
AGTGATTAATGTCTTTGAAGCAATGTACTGATCTTATATGCATTTCAGGCATAAAAAACAATTGCCATATACCTATTTGGTAATTAGGAAATTATCAAACAACCACATGTACATAGGAGATGTCATCGACTGGTAATTTCGATATACCCAACGAACATGCCTTGTTTGCACATATCTTGTACATGTCTAAGCACACCATTAGCTATACTCACCCCACTAAAATAATGGTGCTGCCAAACTAATATAACCGCTAGGTAACAGAGTGATCTTCACCATCAGTAGACAATAATGTGGGTACAAAAGTCAACAATCGGAATTAACAAAAAAATACATCCCAAATTGGAAGCTAGAACAAAAATGCAGGCCATAAACTAAGAACTCAGATGAAATCTTACTTTGTCAGTTCTTGTGTACCTTTAAATATTTCAGTGGCGGCAAGCAAAAGAAAAAGACTGGTAAAGTTAAGCAATTCAATACTTCAGTTCGTCAAGTTATGTATAGATCATTGTCATATACAGAGAAAGCTAGTTATTACCACATATTGTCATTTCTAGATGAAAAAACACATCGTTAGTACATGTATCGAAGCTTGGTGCTGAATAATCCAAGTGTTTTGGTACTCTTAATATATCCTATAATGTATAGAATGATAGAGTAGGAATACCGGTGAGTACTCCTGATGTATCCTATCAGGTATAGTGAGAGCCAAAACTATGACCACCTAGATTTCTATTCTTATTTATCATATCAAGATCGTCAGCGAGACTGAAACAACCATTAGTTTACATAATGCATGGTCTTAGTCAAAGAGAATTTCATAGGAAGCCTAATAGCAGGAAATCTCTTGCTCTAATAGTGAGAAATATTTTCCGATAGCGATATCCCAATCTGGAATGATGAAGCTAATGCACAGAAAACGATCAAGCTAAAATGATTTGTATCAGCCTAGCACAACCTGATTATTTCAGACTATGAATTTCATCTAGCATACCACTAAGACATATTCCTTACTGGGAAGTGTATGGTACTATAAAAGCGAGCATTATTCATTATGACATATTGATTTTAAAGCAAACTAAAATATCTACGCCTAGTGAAGTTAGTGTTGTTTGAACATGGTTCGGTTTTGAGGAGTCGCAAAATGACATAGCAAGATCTTTTGCCATAGTTTTATTTATCTTAAAGTCTGGAGCAAGACCCACAAGTAGCATCCAGAAGAACTCTAAAATCTAAACTTAAATGGAGAACTAACTCCATTCTAGTGTAATTAGAATCTAGCAAAACATATGTTTATCAAAAATGGAAGGAGAAAGCCTAGAACAGTTTAATGAAACTGTAACTTACGAAATAAATTAATAGGCTACTTAATTTTGGATGTACACTTGAACTCTTCTTTATACATTCTTAACTACAATTATTTATTTACAATATCTAACAGTAAGGTAGAAAGGAAAATAAAATAAGTGTAATAAAAGTACATGTCAAAATGGATTATCCTTCTAACTAGAACGATTTACACAAGAAAGGGAGCCGAGATAAAAGGAAGTACAATATTACAGTTCCTTTTTTTACTACAATTGACGACCAAAATGTCCATGAATTACTTAAGGTTTTGATGACGAATCCTAATAACCGAAGATAGATAAATCCTAAGAGTTTTGTGAGAGAATAGATAGAAATTGGAAACAAAAAATAGATCCGGTGATAAATTTTTGTAGCAGCAAGTGTATACCCATCCTGACAATATGGAATTTTCCTTAATGTGACTTTTAATCTGCTGTAGCTATTTTGATCTCAATGATCTTCTCACTTGGGTGCATTTATATGATGTATTTATTTTCTTTGTGTTTGCACCGGAACTTTAGGCATCTAAAATCACTCAAATGTTTTAGTACATTAACTCACGTATGGTAATTAACTCTAGAAACACACAACGATTAATCTACAAAATATAGAATCTCGAAAAGCTAGAGAGTAAGATTCTACAGTATTGGTGAGTGCTGGAGGAAGAAACCTATCACAATGAGGTCACCAGCGATTCCCGGACAACATGTTTTGAGCAACAAAGTCTTCAGACTTGCTAAATGTTTGGCAGAACTTTAAATCCCCTATTGTGCAAAAAAAGATGTGCGATAAAAGTGGCAAAAAAATTAGTTGAAGATGCAAAAAAGACCATATGGATTAAACATAGATTTTGGATATCATGGCACTGCATTTAAAATAATATAATGCAAGAGGTTTAGATACCATATATATTTTATAGATGTCAGAAACTATTGGACCCTAGATTTGCGGTCCAAGAATCCCCATTATACCTGCAATTCACGTTCCTATAATCATTGAGACATGAGCATAACCGACAGTATCATTATAACATCCATAAAATAATGGAGTAGAAGACTTACATATTTGCCTTTATGGTGGTACAAATTAAACGACAGCAGTGGATCCTTGTCAAATGCAGATCCCATGTTATTCCTTAACCTAGAGGCGACTGAGTGGGAAGACGACCTAGTTCGCATAGACGTCAACATCTTCATCCTTCTCGCTTCTGAAGTCTGGCCAAGTAAATATTCAGGGACAAAGCCGGTGAGTACTTTGAATATACTCGCAAACCACCTAGATAAGGTTAACAAGGAAATGCAATTTGGTTGTGGCGAGATAGCTTCTATACTACAGTTTATTTTGAAATCCTAAATTTGACATATCTATAACTTTGTTGAAAAAGATGTTGTTGAAAACATGCTTCCTTTTTAAGGCTGGGATGTGTCCCTACTGGTTAAAACCTTTTTGAAACATTTTTAAAAGTGAAACCTTTTTGAAAACATTTTGGACCCTTCATGGTCAAAACAAAGCTTTGTCCACTTCTCGTGACCAAGTTTCATAGCTCTTATCTTTCTCAACTCCACACTTGGATACTCCTAGCAGTCACTTTTCCAACGGTCCTTGAACGTGGACACGGCTATTCAAATAGATTATATTCTGCAGAGCTAGTGCACTTTACCCACAAGAATTAATACATCCGTCGGGATACAAACACAACCCGATACACACTTGTACGGGGTCCAGATAATCAAACCCCAACCTTTCATTTTCCATCCCTAGTATAGCCACTTTCCCTATGGTGCTTAGTTCTTTCCGGACGAGTACCTGACTTCGCAAGTCGGAATCTCCCTCCCTTTACTGCCTTGTCCATGCCACCCTTTACTCCCTTAAACATGTACCGTCCACGGAAGCTCCATAGTTACAGCCAACCCCATGGGGATAGAACCTTCCGGGTACGCTGACCCCCTAAGTGGAAGCAACCGGCTTCTAGGGCCTAGAACCCTCTTGTATGCATTATGGCGCTGCCCATACTAAAGAAAACAACCTACGAGCTAAGACCCGAACATCACCCAGGGTAATGTGGTTGCATGGAAGAATTGTTCCAGTAAAGACTAGAGTATCCCTTCTTTTTCCTCTTTTCCATATTTAATACTTCTTATCATTATAACTTATTTACTTCGCCTTTTTTGTTGTTTTGAACATGTTCACCTAGGAGTGATGCCTCTTCCCAAGGGTTTTATAGAAACCATTTTTTGAACATTTGAAAACAGGGTAAACCCTAAAACAATTTTATTCGTTAAAAGTCGGGTTTCCAACGAGGTAAGATGCTAACCATCTGAACCTCGATCTAAAGGGGAAAGTAGGTGTCACAAGGGTGGGTGTCCTACAAGACACTCATTTCATAACTTGGAGGAGCCAAGTTACTATCATAGTATTGATACAACAAAACATGCAAGTAGTAATGCAGTTTATAATTCAAGATACAAAACAGTAGTAAACAGAAGTAGGTCACATATTGGAGTTTAGGAATGGTGGCTTGCCTATGACCAGCGAGACGTTCCTTGAATTCTTTAGAATACCATAATACCAATAAAAATAATAATATCCCTTATTTTTGTCGCCCAATACAATCGCAACTATCGTCGTTATTGAGCATACATGCAAACAAACAATACCACATTTAATGCAAGGGAAGCAATCATCAATACAATACATCAAACAATGGAATAGCACATGATACATATCAGTAGGGTTTGGGAGATTGGATCTAGAGAGATTGGAATTGGCTTGAAAGCATTAGTTGACATTTTTATGGGATTTAAGGGCTTCAAACTATTTTGGTAAGGGGTTTTGGACTAAGGCTAGATTCGGTATGATAAAATTTTATAAAAATGATACCATCCAATAGGTATTGATAAAATGAAACCAACAACAGTGGTTTCACAATTTCATCAATTTTCTTTGATTTACTAAAAAAATTCTAGTGAATAAAGCTCTAGTTTTGGGGATTAAATCATAAGACAATATATATTGCTCCAAAAACTAATTCCTCTTAGGATTAAGTAGGGTTTGATGGACTGGTTCAAGGGGAGTTGGAATCATTTCAAAATATTCACCAGAATGCCCTTGGGAAAATCCCAAAGTCAATTCTGGAGGATAGTTGTATTTTTCACCAGATTTAATCTGAAGTGGATTTTGATATGAAACCAAAGACACATGCTAGGTATTTGAAATAACTTTCTACATAAATTGTAATCAACCTTTTTGGAGTAACAGAACTACTGAGGTGATTTTATTAGTGAATTAACCATACATAAAATAGTTTAATTCACAATAAATCAACAATGGCTAAATAAATCTTGGGCTTCTAAGGATGGTTTATGAGTTCTGGGAGTTGGAGTTAGGTCAAAACCATTGTTAGTTTGACCTGGAGAAATTCCTAAATGCAGAAATGGTTTTTTTTTGTCATTTTTATTCTAGGTAAACTAGGAAGCAAAAAAGGCATGGGGTCAAGGTGGTATGCAGTGTACTTGAGATACCTTTCAGTACCTAGAGGTTTTAATCCATTTGGATTTATAGAAGTTTCAGAAAGAAATTACTAGTGTAAAGGATAAATTTAGGTATTGGATTTATTATAAATAAATTGGGTATTATTTTTGTTAACCAAGGGTACTGCATGTTATTAAAAACCTGCATGCATCTAGGGAAGATTATATCTAGGCATTTGGGGCTGGTTTGCATATTTAAAAGGATTGAAACTGAAGTGCCAAATCTGGATCTCGACAAAAAGAATAAAATCAAACAGGCTGTGGGCTGGGATTCTGCGAGGAATGGGCCTGAAGGAGGGTTTCTACCCACATCAGTGAAGCGACGCGCAGGAGCTCCTGATTGAATCCGGACTGGCGGGCCCCACCGATCATCCACACAGGGGCACCGAAATGGTATGCAGCCTCACCAGCCGTGGGATTAGAGATGCATTGACGGTGAGGGGATGTCGTCTTCCTCATGATGAACCTCATCGAGGAAAAACCCTAGGTGGACCAGGGGAGGCGTGGGGGAAGCTTATCGTGGTTTGTCGGTGACAGGGGAATGGTGGAGGGAGAGGAGGCATTGCTAGGCGACTCCATCGAGGGGCGGAAGGTTGGGGTTTGGTGCTAGGAGGTGCCTCAGGCGCCACACGTGTTGTAGATGTCGTAGTGCGTTTGGGAACTCGCTGGTGCTTGATTAGGACTGCATGCATGTCAAAAGGGAGGCCTTATAGAGGGTTCTAGGGTCCTGTGGAAGGTAGGGCAGGTGTGGTTACCATAGGAGGGGCTCGGGAAGGTGGACTTTGTCGGAAGAACTCCTCTTCGGACATGCTCGGGGGTGGAAAACTCCAGGGGTCCTACATCAGAAAATAAGCAGAGGGCGGTAGATCAGAGGTAGTAGACCTCGAATAAATCACATGCAAGTGGAGGGGAGTAGGGAGAAGATTACCTCGAGCTCGAGTTCAACAATGGCCGAGAGGGATGTTTCTTCTTCTTTTTGTCAATATAGAGGGAGAGGGTTTCGAAGCATCTCGGGGATGAGAGGAGGGAGGCAGGGGAGTGAAATGGAAAGGCCTAGAAGTGCTAGGGTGGTTCCAGGGTTTAATACCCGAGAGGAGTCGTGTATGGTGGACATGGCTTATGAAGGAGCTAGGGTAGGTCCAGGGGCTTCTCATTGGTTGCCATGGGCAGTGGAGAGGGCACTGGTGTCGTGCAGGGGGAAGAGAGGGAAGGAGTTGGCTGCTACAAGGTTTTAATGAAAACAAGACAAAACCTAGCTTTGTGTCTCCTCTCTTCCAAGTGAAAAAGACAAAGGTATGAGTGTGATACAATGCATGTGCTACAAGGATCACAAATAGGGGTGAGGTGAGTGCTTCATAAAGTCAATCAATGATTATGGATGGGTTTTGGTGAGGCTTTGCCTAGATAATTTGATTAGTTTGTAATATTGATCACAAAGATGGCTTTGAATGAAGTCTAGCAAAATGACTTGAGAAATATGGGGAGATTGCACTAGTAGATAGATGAGGTTAAGGAACCTCTATAGGAATTATTAGGGATTTTTATAATGATGAAAAGGCCACTTAAAGTTGTTTACTCAAAAAGTGTTGAATTGGTTTTCAGAAGATACTTTGATATTTTTGAATTGGTGAAGTGTGGTTTTTGGTGTGAGATGGTACTAGATACCAAATTACACTTTGGAGAATTTTCCTAGAATTTATTGGGGAAGAAAAGTATTTTTAAGCTATTATTCCTTGTTTTTGCCAAATAAGAAAAAGGGAAAAAATAAATAATAAATCATCTCGAAAATATTTATTTTTTGAGATGGGAAGATAGGATATGATATATAGGACTCAAGTGGGCTTTGATTTGGCAAGGTTCTTTGGAGAAAAGCAAACTTTCCTTTATAGGAGAAGTTTTGGGAATTTGGCAAAAGAGGGGAGGTAAATAGTTTTAGGGCCCAGATAATTATTGGAAATTATTTGAGAGATGTTTATATCCAAGGTGGATGATGTAAACTTGGTTTATGCATCATTATAAACCTTGGGTTTTGAGAAAGGATCTTGGTTTTGGGAAGAAAACAAGGATTTGATGATCTAGGGCATCAACATTTTTATACCACCTAAACCTTGTTGGGTCAAGGAGCTCAGAGCTCACCTTCGTACGAGGGATAGATGGATGGATAGAACAAGTTATATATGATCATGGAAACAATAGTTGGGCTTGATTATATTTGAGGTGATCTAGAAGTGATGGAAAACTTTGTTGAAAATAAGGCCGCCATAGCAGATTTATCATGAAGCCACATAAACCATGTGGGTTTAAGAAGCACAAAGCTCCAATAGAAACAAGTGAAGTGTGGATTGCTATACCATGGTTAGTATATCATAACCATGCAAGGATTTGTTCAAAATAATATGGAATATGTATGGGGGCTTCGGCCAGAGTAGGCATAATGGTAAGATTTGCAGAACATGATACTTTCTTGTCTACAAAACCATCAAGGATGAGTGGGTCCAAGGAGAGTTTAGCCAAGGTAAGGAGTGGAGTTTGGTATTACTTATGATGTACTACAAGCTAGTTCAAGTACAGTCTGAAGAATGCACATATGTTAGAATAGGTGGAGTCTCAAAAATTGAATCCAGATAAGGATTCTAGACTTAGCCAAATTTGGCAGATTTGTGGAAGTGGACAAGTATGGTAAAGGAAAGGAGTTGGAGAAGATGCAAGGGTTCATTCTTATCATCAAGTGGATGATGATGAAGGAAACTTTGTGTGGAGAATATTCATGCTTGTATCTGGTCTTTGATGAGTTGGATGCTAATAAAAAAGATTAGCTCAAGATTGACCTGGTTAAGTGGATTACAGGGTCATTTGGGTGAATAGAGATAGATCCAGCTTAGGATGTGACGTGGCTCAATAGCAGAGCTTCGTTGGGAGACCCCAAGAGGAAGGTATGATGAGCATGGCAGTGAGTTTTCCATCAGTTATGAAACCAAGGTTATCGAACCAGTAGGAGCAAGGAAACAACCCCAAGGTGTTGCCAACAACTTGGAATCCTGCACAAAACAAACTCAAGACTTTGCCCCCAACTTACAGTGAGGTTGTCAATCTCACTGGTTTGCTGAAAAACAAAGGATTAAACATACAGTGTGGAAGGTAATGGTTGCTTGCAGAAAGTAAATGGTAACAGTGGATGATGTAACAATGGTAAAGATTGGACCGGAGTCCACAGTTCACTAGAGGTGTTCCCCTTAAGATAAATAACATAACATGCTAGGTAAACAAATTATAGCGAGGCAATTGATAGGAACTGAGCAAGGCATAACAATGAAAATACTAGACATTCATGATCCTATGAGATATGATTGGGCATTACAACAATATACATAGACCGCCATCCGACTGCATCTATGACTAATAATGCACCTTCAGGTTATCATTCGAACCCCCTCCAGTATTAGGTTGCAAGCAATGGATAATCGTATTAAGCAATGTGTGTAAAGTAAACAATACAATTGTTCCATGAACAAAAGATTGTTGTTTTCTCCCTAGTAGCAACAGCACATCTACAACCTTAGATATTTCTATCACTTCCCCAAATTCAATAGAGGCATAAACCCACTATCGAGCATAAATACTCCCTCTTGGAGTCACTAGCATCTACTTGGACAAGATAGCTACTAGAAACGAAGAGCATGCAAGATCTCAAACAACACAGACATGATAGAATCAATAATCAATAAGACATGATAGAATCAATAATCAATCTGACATAGTTGTAACACCCTCAGAATCGGACCTATGCAAGTTTGGGCAAAATTCACCAAACCCGCATAGAAACGATTCAAAGGTGCCCACCAGGCACTTTCGTGCGGGTGGAAAACGAAGTAATAACATTACACAACAGTCCTCGATGGGACCCACAGAACAGATATATATAACAGCGACTCAAAGAGTCAAGAATACAGATATAAGATACAAGATCCAAATCACCTTGAGAATGATAGAGCGTCCGACTACGGACAAGATGCAAATGGGGCTAAGAGCCCTGAAGAATAACCAATGGCGTCCATAACCCTGCCCAGGCCAAGCCGGAAGGGTAACCCAGCTAACGACGTCGATCTCAAAAACCTGCTTAAACAAAAGGGGTGCCGGCAAAGGGCAAAGGAAAAAAGAAGGGCGTCGATCTTGAGGCCGATGCAGCGAGGCTAGAATTCGCGGTCCTCCTACATAGGTATGGTGGATCGAGCGATGCATGCACTGAACAACCTATAGAGACTCGATACAACTGGCGGTTATCAGAGGGGGTGAGAAATGACCTATCCGGATCTAACCTGAAGCTAACACCAAACAAACCCATCCTGGTATTTCCCCCTCGAGACCAAACGAGGAAGTCAACCGAGGAACTCACACCGTTGGCAGTTTTACTTATTCAGTTATAGTTGCGGCACTTTACTAGTCAAGTTTAGATAATCATTCTGAGAAAGTAAGCAGTGGGCATTTTTAGTCAATCATTCCGTTATAGTTGCGGCAATTACTAATCAGATACAGATAGCATGAGATAAACCCAAAACCCAGCAGTTGTTGGTACTTTTATTCAGCCAATTCGTTGTAGTTGCAATACTTACTAGTCAGATACCTTTGTCGCAAGCGACAACCAAACAAGCAATTGTGGGCAGTATTAATTAGCCATTCCATTATAGTGGAGCTGATTACTAGTCATTATAAGTCAAATTTAGAACAATAAACTTTAGTTATGCTTGTCTATGATCGAGATACTGTGCTCCAAGTCGTCCATATCCGCGGACACGGCTTTCAGAAAGTTTTTACCCGGCCGGGGTGCACCAATAGCAACACACGCTCGATCAACCTCGGAAAAACCAAATCAAAACCCAACGAGGCTTTCACATGAACAATCAGGATTCAGAAATATTTCAGGGCCACCCTTAAGTAGAATCCATAACGGAGTAGGCAAGCTCGAGACGGCCTCAAGGTGCGTCAATGGTCATGGCGATCGGAACCCCAAACGGGCTTGTCGACACCGCGTAAACACTCCGCTTCCTAACAAAGATTATGCGTTACCTCGCTGTAAATAAATAAAGCAGTAAATCATGGCATAAGTACAGGATCGTAAATAAAACCTCAAACTAGTTTGTGGCCCCAAGAAATAAGACGGAATCAAGCTCTGGCTCAGGGGGGTCCCATATACCTCCCGGATGTGGATAGCGCGCAAAATCAAGGAACAGGTATCAAGTACTCGGGGTCTTACGGGACACAAGTGGGCGTTCGGAAACCAAATATTATCTATCACCCACCGATGCCTCTGCTTATTTCAATTTTAGTTGTTAAACAGAAATTAAAGTGAACAATAAGTAAAACTAGAATCATCTCCCACAACAACATGCGGCAATACATCAGCAACTGTGGCATATGGCGACACACATCAGCACTTGAACAAGCAACTACGACGCGCAAGTCCAACTATCTACCAAACAACAGGTAATAGGATGTGTCCAAGGCAATATAGGGCTGCAAGGGATTTCACGGGTACGAAAACTAGAGCATCGCAACACAGATAGCAATAGATCAACAGGAAGGAGTAAATTACCATAAAAGTAAGATAGGTAGAAAGAGGGAGATGCTCGCCTGAAAACATTGTCGAAGGTTTTCCCCGAAAATCGGGGCGAAGCTCACATCAACTCAACGGCCTTATCCGCGAAGAAGCAAAACACTAGAAGAAACACCGGATGCAATATTTAATTCATGGCAGAAGATCGGCATGATGCATGCATGATGTATGGCATGGCCAGGTGCGATGCAATTAGGTCAGATTAGGCGGAACCGGGGTCCCGACAATTAGTTAGGTGGCTCATGTTGTTTAGAAAACCCCCGCAATTTAAATGTTGTTTTAGCATGGCAAGAGATAGCACCGGGTTCGCTACACAAGTTTAAATGAGGCCAATATAAGGCTAGATTTGCCCGCATATGGGCCCCATATTTAATTATTAGGTGAATCGGCATAAGGCCCCCCAACCAATGATATGCATGCGGGAATGACAATTTAATATGCAATCAAGTTGTTATTAGGCATTTATAAAATAGGGTATCGAGGGAAAAGGGGTCACACATTTAGGGTTCGGCAGATCTTGGGTTCCGGGGTTCGGGGGTTCGACAGGGTCCAGGGTCCAGGGTTCGACGGGGTCCAGGGTCCGACGGAACGTTCTCTGTTAGCGAAGTAGATCTTGGTATGCGGGTTCGGGATCGGTCTTCGGGTTCGGGGGTCTCGGCGTCCGTGTCGAAGATCATGACATCCGTGAACGAGGTCTTGGTGTTCCATGTCGGAGTTCTCGGGTGACGCTGTCGGTCTTGGTTATGGCGCCGGTGGCTCTTGGCGATTCCATGGCGAAGCTCTTGTTGTATCCGTGCAGAAGCACTTGTCGGTCTTGACGTTACGAAGATCTTGGCGTTCCGGGAGGAAGGTCGTGGTCCGGCGTCGGAACAGCGGATTCGCCCTGGTTCGGTGCCGTTCTTGTCGTTGCGGCGATCTTGTCGGGTCCGCGCCATCGAGTCGGTACTAGCGTTCGGGAGCGTCCTCGTGGCGATCTTGCCGTGTCGAGGCTCGGCCTTCGGATCGGGCTTCGGGGTCCTGGGATCCGTGAAGGAGATCTTGAAGTCTTTCGCTTCGATTGTCGGGGTCAGGCGCAGGTCTCGATGCCTGTAGAACTTGGTGTTCCACGAGTCCGGATTCTAGGAAGAAGATCATGGCGTCCGTCTCGTTTTCGGTGTCGAACTTGCATCGACGTTGGTCTTCGGAAGAACTTGATATTAGGCGGTTCTTGTCGGTGTTTGGAATGGTTGAACATCACCCAGTGATATCACCAAACATGGGTGTCACACCACACAGCTACCGATGCATCTACATACCCCTCTTCTCATCAGAACCAAACGTTCCACTTCTTCATCGTGACACTCCAACGGGACTTGTTGTCGTGCAGGCAGAACCACAGGAACATCGGGGTAGGCACGGGGAAACGGAGGAGGCTGCAGGCAGCGGGGTCGTGCCCGAGGACGGAGGACGGCGGCCAGCAGGCTGGCGAGCTTGAGGTGGGCCAGCGACGGAGGAAGCGGCGGCCCGCTCGGGCAGGAGGCGGCCGGGCGGAAGGAGGCCGGCGGCAGAAGCACGTCGCGGCGCCAGGTGGTTCAGTGGCGGCCACCGCAGTCGTGGGAGGCGGAGGGTGGCGGAGGAGGAGGCCGAGCGGCGCGGAAGCTGCCGAGGTGGGCGCGGTGGGGTTCGCGAGAGGAAGCTTCATGGGCGCTCACCGGAGGCACTTGGCGGCGAGGTCCGGTGGAGCTAAGCGAGTGTGCGATGGGAAGGGGATCCGTGGCAGCTCGGGTCGCGTGTGAGGCGGGAGCGCCGTGTCGGGGCGAAGGCTGATGGCGAGGGAAGGCGGTGGTGGGCGCATGGGGAGGCGGGGCGCGTGGTCTGACGGAGGCGGAGGTTGCAGGGCGGCAGTGGAGGAGAGGGCGGCGACGCTGCCGAGGAAAGGCAGTGCAGGCGAGGAAGAAGGAGCTGGGGGAAGAAGCACGCGGGGGGGAGGGCGGTTGGCTCGGGGTGTGCGTGCGTGAGTGCGTCGGTGGGGTGGGTCCCAGGCAGGGAGGCTGGCGTGCGTGCGTGAGAGATGTGAGTGGTGTGGGGTTGGGTTAGAGGGAGAGAGAGAGAGGAGAGAAAGAGGGGTGAGGATGACGTGGCGGGTTTTTATTGGTTAGGGGGGGGGAGGGTGAGAGGAGGTGGCATGTTCTGATTGGGGGGAGTGAGGTGGAGGTATGAGAGAGGGTAGATAGTTGGGTAAGCTTAGGGATTATCTGGGGCAGGTGGGTGGACCGTTTTATATTTCCAGGGGGTGGTCGTTCGGGTCGGAACGGCCCGTTCGACTGCCCCCGCAAAAATAATGCAATAATTTATTTATTTTTAACGGACCGATTGCACAACATATTTAATTAAAACAAAAATATTCCGGAGACCGGACTTTGCAGTTGAGTTGAGATGGGGCGTTTAGAAAACAAAGACGGGTTTTGCAAACATAGTTTTGGCAAACAATGCATGATGATGACGATGCAATGCACAAATTCAACGCGATTTTCTAGTAGTGGTTTTGCGGGATGCCACAATAGTAATCTCAATATCCATTGGATCCCCGCAAATACAAGATGTATGATTACAAATAGATGATCTTGATCATGAATGGAGCTCACAAAATCTAAACATGATAGCACAAAGGAGGAGAAACGCCCATCTAGCTACTGCATGGACCCATAGTCCAAGAGTGAACAAGTGACGCATCATACTGGAGGCTGGCATGGTGATAAAAAGGCCTCTGGGATGATCTCTCCCCTCCGATAGGGTGCCGGGAAGAGCTTCAGATCCCCCCCGATCTAGGGACGATGGTGGCGGCAGCTAAAGACTGTTTCGTGGAGATCTAATAGGGTACTTAGGGTTTTGGCATTTTGGGATTTTATAGGCAAAGAGGCGAGGCAGGAGGGCGGCCAGGGGTCCCACACCTTGCCCAGGTGTGGCCTAGGGTGGGCCCTCTCCTGGGAGGTGCGGCCACCCTGTGGCTCTCCTCCGGTCGCTGATGACCCACAAGTATAGGGGATCGCAACAGTCTTCGCGGGTAGTATTACCCAATTTATTGATTCGACACAAGGTGAGCCAAATAATACTTGCAAGCCTTAACAACTGAGTTGTCAGTTCAGCTACACCTGGAAATAGTTCTTGCTCACAGAAGTTTATCAGTAGCAACAGTTTGTAGTAGCAACAGCAATGGCAACAACAACAGTGAAACAGGAGCAATAGTAACAGTAACGGTAACAGTAGGATTCGAGCGCGGTAGGCATATGGATGGATGGACGGGCGTTGCATGGATGAGTCTAAACATGTAACTTCAAGATCTAGGGCATTGCAGATAAATAATAACAAGCATCCAATTACTAAACAATCCTAGGCATGTGCTCCAAATATAGTCATACGTGCTCGCAATGAGAACTTGCACAACATCTTCTATCCAGCCAGCCCGTGACAGCGGGGCCTCTAGGGAACTACTGACAATTAAGGTGCTCCTTTTAATAGAGCACCGGAGCAAAGCATTAACACTCCGTGAACACATGTGATCCTCACACCACAGCCATCCCCTCCGGTTGTCCTAATTATTGTCACTTTGGGGCCTTTGGATCCGGACAATGATATGTGTACACAACTTGCAGATAAGATCACAAACAATACTATCATAATGATTCAATGATAAGTTTAGGTCTGAGATCATGGCACTCGGGCCCTAGTGACAAGCATTAAGCACAACAATTTGCAACAAAGTCAAATAGCACTAATAGAGATACTAGGCACTATGCCCTAACAGATCTTATTCGATTACATGATATAACTCATCCAATACCTACCATCCCCAAGCCTACAGCGTTGGATTACTCATTCATGGATGAGGGAAACATTGGTGGTTGATGGAGATGCATTGGTGATGATGATGGCGATGATCCTCTCCAAATTCCCCATCCTGGCAGGGTGCCAGAACGGAGTTTCTGGATCCGAATCTTGGTTCTGGTGGCGGCGGCGGAGCGGAACTCTTTCTGGAAAACTATCGAAAACTCCCTCGGTTTTTAGGTCGAAAGGCAACTTATAGGCGCAGAGGGGGGCGAGGGTGGTGCACCCCTCCAGCGCGGTGGTGGCCCGCGCTGGGGTGTGTGGGCCCCAGTGCCTCTCCATCTCTCCTTTTGGCTCCGTGGATCTTTTGGTGAAATATAATTTTTGGCATATTTTCCGGGATTTTTCCTAATAGTTCATTTTCTGCACAAAAACAAGACACCAAGATAATTCTGCTGAAAACAGCGTCAGTCTGTGTTAGTTGTATCCAAATCACACAAGTTTAGAGAAGAAACAATAGCAAAGTGTTCGAGAAAGTAGATACATTTTGGACGTATCTATCGCCCTTTGGTCTCTGTGTTCTCCTTAGTGAAATATTGACTTTGGTTTTTGTCCCGTCCAATTCTGAGAATATTTACTTACTAGTTTTTCTGAAACCAAAAACAATAGAAAACATGCAACTGGCACTGCGACATCTTGTTAATAGATTATTCCTAGAAAATGTATAAAAATACCTCAAAGTGTAGACAAAGCATCGCAAATTTGATACTAAACAAGCATGGAACATCAAAAATTATAGATACGTTTATGACGTATCAAGCATCTACAAGCTTAACTCCTGCTCGTCCTAGAGTAGCTAAGTGATAAAAATAATAATTTTGAGGTGACATGCACCATCACAATCTTGATCAAACCATTTGCAAGCATTGAAAGCCGGGATCAAAGTACTCTAAACATGAGAATGAAAGATGAAGTTCTAACAATAAGACATAGTAACTATGTTGCAACATGAAAGGATACAAACAAAGATCATGAATAACAATGCATTGAAATACGTTTGTTTGTTTCACATATAGAAAACATAGCATAGTGACATTCAGCTTGTTCCTCATGGAGTAGCAAAACATAAATGCATAGGACACCTCCAAAGTTCATAAAGGTGACTAGATACAAAAAGTTCAAAAACAAGCAATAACAACATTATGAATCAATCAATAAGTTTTGGGACAATGCACATAGAACTAAGAATGACAACTATGCTCTCCTAGTTGGTGCATAAAGATAGAAGGTGGAGACTCAATATAAAAGTGGAAGAAAGGCCCTTCAAAGGAAAGCAGGGATTTCAAGTTTCATAAAGAGCTTCCAAAAATTATGGTACTTATTAGCTTTCAGCTCTCATTGCCCCTATCATAAGCATCTTGAAGTGATTAAGGTTAAAGTGAACAAAGTATGGAGTCTATGCTTGACAAATTATAAGTTGGCAATCTCATGTCCCTTGAGTACGAGGGTCGTTCCTCATGCTACTCAACTTTAGTCACCGGTAAGTTCTTGTCATAGTAAGTATATGTGTATCATAAAGAACCGCCAACGGGGTACCCCTTGCCCCATGACACAGGAGCTATCCCATGTGAAAATTACAAGGCAACAGACAATGAGCATCTCAGCGATCTTTTTATTTTCTATTTGCATAGATTTTTATTAAGGATGCTTCATAGATTTCTCACTATGGTTATGCTGCAAGTTCCCACCATGATTAGGCATGGATTAGGCTAGCGGCCTAGGCGTTTCTCTAACACATATACATAACTCCATGGACTTACAAGCTCCCCTTTTATTTCACACCACCGACATTCATTAAAAAGAGCATGATATCAACTAGGTAAATATTTATAGGTGTTGAAAGAGTTCCCCGTGATAGCACGGTTCTACTAATTACCAACTTATAAGTGCAAGAATATACAACATAGATGACACAATGGTTTAAGTTTATTAGGGGCAAGAAAAATAAAGTGTTCCATCAAATTTGTGATAGCTTTAATCACTAATTTTCACATAACAAGTTTAATTTGGGAGATAGATAAAACAAGAATATATACTTGGAATGTTGTAACACACCATGCATAGGAATTTATATTGGACACTTTGGAATAACTTGGTTTCTTGGGAGTTGTATGCATGAGTAGAGCTTACTCAATACAAGTGGAGGCTAGCAAAATACTGGGAGCGACCAACTAAGAGAGCAATAATGGCCATAATCATGCAAAGCGACAAAAACATTATCAACTAAAGCATAAAGTGGTATCACACGTCAAAAACTAAATGATCATAGAGGCTAAGGTGACTGGTTCATAGTCATAACATGGTGTGAGCATGTGCCAAGTCAACCCAAACAAAGCATCAAAGGAGAATACCACAATATTATGATTTTGTATGCTAAAACAATGCATGATTATTGCAAGACACACTAAGCAATCTCAAATTGTTTGGAACAAGTCATGCTATCAACAATAATCACTAAGCATAAGGTCAAAAAAACATCTAGCATGACATGATAAAGTCTAAGCCACGGTCAAAACAAGCTCCCTCTTGTATCACTATAAGCATGAAACTTTCTACTCTTTTCCAACACCAATCAACTTATTTGAAACATCACAGCGAAAGCGGGGGTCCAACTACTTTATTCAATCAAACGAAAACTAAAAAATGAAAACTAAGACGCTCCAAGAACAACACAACTGTGCATGAAACAATAAAAACGAAGTGTCTAAAAAGAGACCTGAGATTTTTATTAATGAAGAAGGGGATGCCTTGGGCATCCCCAAGCTTTGACGCTTGTACCTCTTGAATATTTATTGGGATGACACGGGGTGGAATCCCCAAGCTTGAGCTTTTGTCCATTCTTCATGTCATTACATCATTCTTCCCCTACACTTGAAAATTTCCTTCACACAATCTTCATTAGCAACATTAGTGCATTCAAAAGTAATAAACCTTTGGGTTTAGTTTTAAAACAGAAAAACTTTCATTAAAAACATAAGCTAATATAACAATTTCTTCAAAAAGCTCAATT
This sequence comes from Avena longiglumis, assembly GCA_030063025.1. Lineage (NCBI taxonomy): Eukaryota > Viridiplantae > Streptophyta > Magnoliopsida > Poales > Poaceae > Avena > Avena longiglumis. The sequence goes on from CP125975.1 coordinate 479,974,263, forward strand.
TACCAAAGATAACCCAAAAATAAATCGATAAAGAGGCAAATACAAATAATAGCAGAAATCTGTCAAAACAGACCAGCAGGTAAAAACCGATTTTTTTCGAAGACCTTATGTTGCTCAAATAAAAAAAGTGTTGAACTAGCGAAAATTACAAAACAACCTGGGGGATTTACTCAGAAAATTACAGTTCAATCCCACATACAGAGATTTTTTCACGAATTTTTACAGTAAGGCACAAAAATCTGTTTCGGGACAACAACTTCCTCAAATCTTACTTCACTCTCATTAGAGGTTATTCTTGGCACAAAAATAAAATAAAAAGGATAAGGAGAGGTTATTACAGAAGTAATAACTTCCAAGACTCAAGAAAACTATTGGGTTATCTCCCAAGAAGTACTTTTCTTTTACGCCTTTAAGTTAGGCACAAGAAGCAAGAATCAAGTATTTTCAAATGAAGAAGCGTTAAGATCAATACTCGAAATTTCTTCAACTAGGAAAGGTATCTCATCAAAATGAGTAGTATAGGATCCTCTCTCAGCACTCTTGGGTTCACTACTTTCATCAAATGGGTTTTCAGGAATAATCCAATCAAAATTCTTTTCTAAGGCCTCATGCATTCCTAAAAGTTTAAAAGGTATGGGTATTTTAATTTCCTCTCCACTGGGTTTGGTTTTATCCAACTTTCCTAATGTACCCATAACATCTACACATGAGCCTAGAATATTAAAACAATCAAAGACCTTTTTGGCTTGTTTATCAACATCATTGAACTCCTTTAGCAAAGTTTCTAGAATAAAATCTCTCTTTTCGGTATCCTCCACTTCTTTAAGTTTAAGAAACATTATTTGTATCATGGGGTTAACGTTAACAAACCTATCCTCCAACATGTGAACTAAAGAAGCTGCATCAATTTCATAATTAGGATCAAGTTCTGCTAAGGATCTATCCTCAATATCCTCATGTTTGCTAATATGATTAAAGAATTCTTCAATGTTTTCTTTCCCAATTATAGAGCCACTACCTATTGAAAGGTCTTTTAGGGTGAACTTAGGGATCAACATGGTGAGCTAGGGCAAGGTGACAACTATAGGAAGAACTAAAAAATGTGTTTTTGATAAGAAAAAGCAAACCAAACGAAACTGTTTTTTTTTTTTTGGAATTTTTGATAAAAATAAGCAAGAAAAACAAAGCAAAAGAAACTAAGCAAAACAAAAACAAAGTAAAGAGAATGGTTGTGAAGGACTCCCCTTGTGAACTGTCCTTAAACTCCCCGGCAATTGCGCCAGAAAAAACCTTGACGTGGCTCAATAGTAGAGCTTCGTTGGGAGACCCCAAGAGGAAGGTATGATGAGCACGACAGTAAGTTTTCCCTCAGTTATGAAACCAAGGTTATCGAACCAGTAGGAGCAAGGAAACAAGCCCAAGGTGTTTCCAACAACTTGGAATCCTGCACAACACAAACTCAAGACTTTGCCCCCAACTTACAGTGAGGTTGTCAATCTCACTGGTTTGCTGAAAACAAAGGATTAAATGTATAGTGTGGAAGGTAATGGTTGCTTGTAGAAAGTAAACGGTTATAGTGAATGATATAACAATGGTAAATATTGGACCGGGGTCCATAGTTCACTAGATGTGTTCTCCTTAATATAAATAACATAACATGTTGGATAAACAAATTATAGCAAGGCAATTGACAGGAACTTAGCAAGGCATAACAATGAAAATACTAGACATTCATGATCCTATGAGATTTGATTGGGCATTACAACAATATACATAGACCGCCATCCAACTTCATCTATGACTAATAAACCACCTTCAGGTTATCATTCGAACCCCCTCCAGTATTAAGTTGCAAGCAACGGATAACTGCATTAAGCAATGTGTGTAAAGTAAACAATACAATTGTTCCATGAACAAAAGATTGTTGTTTTATCCCTAGTAGCAATAGCACATCTACAACCTTAGAGATTTCTATCACTTCCCCAGATTCAATAGAGGCATGAACCCACTATCGAGCATAAATACTCCCCCTTGGAGTCACTAGCATCTACTTGGACAAGATAGCTACTAGAAATGGAGAGTATGCAAGATCTCAAACAACATAGACATGATAGAATCAATAGTCAATAAGACATGATAGAATCAATAATCAATCTAACATAGTAATCTCAATATCCATCGGATCTCCACAAACACAACATGTATGATTACAAATAGATGATCTTATCATGAACAGTGCTCACAAGATCTAAACATGATAGCACAAAGGAGGAGAAACAACCATCTAGCTACTGTATGGACCCATAGTCCAAGAGTGAACTAGTCACACATCATACCGGAGGCTGGCATGGTGATGAAGAATGCCTCCGGGATTATCTCTCCCCTCTAGCAGGGTGCCGGGAAGAGCTTCAGATCCCCTCGATCTAGGGACGATTGTGGCGGCGGCTACGGACTGTTTCGTGGAGATCTGATCGGGTACTTAGAGTTTTGGCATAAGGGGGATTTTATAGGCGAATAGGTGAGGAAGGAGGGCGGCCAGGGGTCCCACACCCTGCCCAGGCATGGCCTAGGGTGGGCCTGCGCCTGGGAGGGGTGCGGCCACCCTGTGGCTCCCCTCCGGTCACCCTTTGGTCTCTATGTTCTCCTCGGTGAAATATTGACTTTGGTTTTTGTCCCGTCCAATTCCGAGAATATTTCCTTACTAGTTTTTATGAAACCAAAAATATTAGAAAACAGACAACTGGCACTGCGGCATCTTGTTAATAGGTTAGTCCCAGAAAATGTATAAAAATACCTCAAAGTGTAGATAAAGCATAGCAAAGTTGATACTAAACAAGCATGGAACATCAAAAATTATAGATACGTTTACTACGTATCAGGATGCTTGGGTTAAGATTGGTGATCTTAACTATTGATTTGATCCTAAGGGAATGAGCTCCTAGGTTAGCTCACTCTAGTTCCTAAACAAACAAGGCAATCGGCAGATTCAAGCAATTTATTAGACAACAGATCAAGGCAACTCATCTGGTCAAACATTCAAATGCTATTGAGGTTACCATCAAGCCTAGCTTGAGGTAACGATGTTTATTTTGAATAGGTTATGTTTTGAAGTAATATGAGAGATTCTTGATACTTCTACCAAGATAAGAGTGATAAAGGTTTTATAAAGGTTTTTGTAAAACCTAGAAGTAGGAGTAGTTGAAAGTTCTGTCTTGAAAATATAAGGAGATCATATATAGGTATTCATAGTTTTGTTAGTAGAAACTAGTAAAACATTTTGTTGTGTTAAGGTCATCTTAGCTCAAGTTTTGAAATGCCAGAACATTTGAAAATATGAGAGTTGAGCCAAGACATTTCTTTTGGTAAAATAGTTTTTTGTTAATCAGGGTTTGAGTTAAGGAGTATATCATTGAATACATAGTCAGTTGCATGAGCACAAGCAAACAAGTAAGGAAACACTACAATATTTAACAAGAAAAAGTTTTTGTTCCCCTGATTTTTTCCTTTTGGACAATAATCAGGGTTGCTGAAGTTGGGATGTTATAGAGACTGCTACTAATTAGTGTTAATCCTTTTAACAATGGGTGATGTAATTAACTCATATATTGGCATGGTGGTGTCACGATAGATGACACGGGTATGCTTAAGTTGGGGTCGTATGGACACAAGAGGAATACGGGGAGGGTGTGCGCGGTGTATCCGCACACGGAGAATAGTGAAGAACCCTGGTGAAGATCAATATATGAGTAACTTGCTATCTTATTGCTCTTGATTCTTGATTACAAGTGCTCCTTGAGATGTTTTCCTAGTAGCAGCTAGTGGCTAGAGGAATAAGAAGTGTCCATCCTTGTGGATCCTCTTGCGCGTGTCACTAACTCTAGCTCTACCCCTCTTTATATAGTAGACATGAGTAACTAGGTTTACATTATGGGTCCTAGGGTGTACCGTTTGGGCTTTGTCTTTACCCAGAAGGCCGGGTCATAGGGCCAGTCCTTGACCCTGGATCCAGTTAGCAAAGCTTCCTCACCAACGGTCTTCTATTACACTGGCGCCAGTTCTTTCGGCGTCACCGCTTGCTTTACGCATCACTCGGTACTTTAGGCGTCACCCAGCGGTGCTCTCCTCATCGTTTTGCTTTGACCTAGTTGTACTATGGTCCTATGCCAGCCTATTTGGTGACGCATGGAGCTAGAGGTGTGCACTGGAAGGAGCTTCTCTCCCTTCTTGACCTGGTCTCACCTCTATGACTCGGCCTTGGTGTACCTGCAAACAAGGAACACACATATATTTGTGCCGACATACATTTTCTGCCGGCCAAGCATTGCCATTATTATTCGGCCATTATTGACTTGGCCTATGTCGACCACACCCGACTAAGGTCAGGCCCAGTTAACCTTAACTTTCACCTCTTATGACCCTACCGGGGGTTATCCCTCCGACGTATATATACTATAAATTAGGTCAGGGGATGCTTGAAGAACACGATAATAACTATCCCCGAAGTAGAGTGCAAAAAACAAACCACTTTAGAATCAACTGACAACTCAAACTCTGCATCTTTTGATAACACCTTCAAGAGTACAGACTATCATGCCTATCATCAGCACCAATTATAGAATTGTCATTAATTCATAGGGAAATAATCACTAAGATCATCCATGATATATACCTATATAGATTCAGTGATAAATTCAGATAGATAAAAAAATAGATTGAAGTGATAATGGTTGTTGTAGCTGCAGGAACAAGTACAAACTTGCTACTTAGAGACGTCAATTTTTCATAGGCCTCAGACGGTTTCTCGTTCCGGCTCAAGCACATAGCTTCTAAGAGAACACCACCTGAGCCAGTTTTTCTTTGCGGCTCTAAGATACGCGACCTCAGACGGTGCAAAAAGGCAAACGCCTCTAACATCTATGAGCTGGAGACGGGTAATATTTCTGACTGCTTGCAAGAACTCTTCAACCTCAAACATCTATACTGTGGACCGTCTCGAATAGTATGGCGACCTGAGTCGGATTTTAACAAAGACCATCTCTAGAACTAGTATGCCTCTAAGATGCTTCTTAAAGTGACCGTCTCCAGTGTGTGTAGACCATTTTAAAAAATAGCATGCTAATTCAAACTCGATCATAGATGACATTCTCCCGGATGTTCGGTCTGTTCGATTTGCTCGGTCTGGTCAATTCGGTCATTGAAAATTTCGGTTATCTATAAATGCTAACCGAATTACCTTTGGTCTTTTAGGTTTTTCTGTATTCGGTCTTTGGTCTTTTTGATCTGGTCTTCGGTCATGACCATATAGACCAAATATAAAATAGCAGCACATGTAGATTACCAAAGAGATAAAATGGCAGCGCCGCCAGCACATGTATATAATAAAGAATTTCAATATGGTACCGCAACAACACAAAATAGCAGTATGCATACTATATGACAGTACATTAGTCCCTTACAGTCTCACAGATAGTAGTTGAGAATTCAAAACAAATAAGCAAACACTAGTGTTGTCCTCACATACACACGTCATAACTTGACAAATAACAGCTTACAAGTCCCAGATCACAAAAACTAGTGATGTACTGCGCATACACAATAGAAGTTCAAACACTTCTTGACTTGCACATGGCCACGGATGCAGCAGGACAATCATACTTGTGTTTTCCTTTTACTTTGTCATCTAGTTCTTCAAGCAACTCTGCACATGAAGCATATTTAAAGAACATGGCTGATTGTATATAACTAACATGGATGATTGTATATAGTGGCAACAGTAGTATATGGCTGATTGTATATAAATAATATATATAAAACATGCATGGCTGCAGTGACCCAGCATACCACTGTATGTGTAGTACACTATAGTCGTTGACATGACACTCATAGAACACCGTTCTGTAAATATCACATCCCTCAGAGTGGTACAACAGAAACATTGCAGGTCCATATTACAAACATTCACACATTATTATAATTACAATACCAGAAGTTCAAGACTTCAAAAGGTTCAACTTACAAACCACAATATAAAGTGTTTCAGCGGAATTTAAAAGTAGCAACTCCGACTAGGAGTTGAGCTCAGCAGCTTATTCTATAGGGTTCATGCTGCTCGGCTTTGTTGGTTACTACTAACTAGGATACTTAGTTGGATTTGTTATCGTCAACACCATAGCGGATTTCGTAATCCACTCCTTCAACACCTCCTGACAGGTTAGGCTCCTCGTAGAACACATCTTCTTGACATTCAGCTGCATACATTGGCACGTCTTCAGGATCCTCAGAGTCTAAGAAAGGGATCAAAGGAAAGTATGAGTAACAACGTTACCCAACAAGTTCATTATATGCAAGGTGGGAAGTTTGATGCTCTAACTACCACCTCGGATTATAAATCCTTGGCACTATGCAATTTTTGTAAATCTTTCTTCAAAGATTGATTTTATTATGAAAATCTATGACAATCAGCCTTCACAGGCTGACCAGAACTTTCATGGAGTTCCTTTCCTGCCGCGTTCGTAGCTCCTTTCCGGAACAGAGAGTAACAAGTTAGAATTCTTATACTCTGCAGAGGTGCGTTACTTTACCCATGAGAGATCAACTCCTTGTTGCACAACCGGGCGTACTTTCCCGTCCACAATTCCATGATGTGGGGCCCAGTAGTTGGTCCAAGCCAATCACTGCCCCCTTCGCGACCTCGCATGCCTTCTTGGTGTATACCATGCCCACATAATGAATTACGGCAATGGTTTGTACAAACCGTTAGATGCCAGAACTATCGTGGGACGATGAGGGTTCCCACCCATATGTTGCATATCCTCTATGAATTACCAATTAATATGCACGCTACGAGGATAACATCCACGACCTGCACATCCGGCTTCATGCGAGAGGAAGAAGATACAGCTGACTTCTCCGTCCCATTCCAAATCTCATGGCTAACGCGTAATATACGGCGCTAGAATCACTGATGTCAGGGGTTATTAAGTCCCTACTTGATCATTATTGTTGCAAATAGAACCCTGAGTTCTATTGCTCCATTATATCATCACTTAGGATGATATCTATGATTTCTTTATTTGTGAAAATAATATTTTCTTTCTTTTATAGTATATATGATAACACACAATTTGCAAATACTTTGATAAAGACTCTTCAAATGATATGAGCAAGTGATGAACTTGCCTTGTGATGGCAAGGTAGTGAAGTCTGATGCTTGCACTGGACCTTGAGCTTCTATGTCTACAAAAACATTATTATTGCCCGATAAGGACAATATTTAAAGAAGCAAAATGATTATGCAAGTAATGTAATGCATATTTTAATTTGATGTGCATTTTCCCCATGATTATAACAATTTCTTTTAAATAATAAAGGAGGTATAAATATTAATTTTTTAATATTTATAATAGAATATAATATTCTTTGATTTTATTTTCCTTTTATTTGGCTTTTATTGATTTAATAATTATTTTAGGAATTATCACTTAAATATCAAAAATTGTTATTAAATATTTATTTAGTAATTTTCAAAAATACTACAATTTTAATATATAATGAAAGTGATTTTTATTTATTTTTATCATCTTTCAATAATTTTGTAAAATTCCATAACACTGTGTTTGGATGTAGTAATTGGAGCTTGGAATTAGCATTTTGGAAATGGCCCAGCCGAATTCGGTAGTTTGGATGGTCAAGGAAATGTTGTCTGGAAAGGGCCACCCAATTCCGCACCGGCCCGCTCCCTGTGTTATTTTTCGTCGCCCGTTTCCGAGCGAGAGACCTTGGAAAGGCTCGGAAAGTGTCCGCACGTACCTGTTCGCGTAGGAGAGGAGCTCTACCACAACGACACCATGGCAACCGCAGGAAGGTGACGGCGACGGCTTAGGTTAGTACTCCCCAGCATCTTCTATCCCCCGCCCACCTCCTCCAACCTTCCACGTATCCTCCATCCTCCTTGGATCTTGCCGGCGGTGGCCATGCCTTCCGCCCACATCCAGCGCCCTGCCCCCAAACCCTAAATCCGGCGAGGATGGGGAATGGAGATGAGAGGGAAAGCAGAGGGAGGGGCTACGGAGACCAGAGCAAACGTAGTCCATAGGGAGAACGACGACAAGGCCCTGGCCTGGCCCCAAGATGGCCTCTCCCTGTCCTCTTCCTATAATTGTTCAGTTATGCCCTGTGTGATGATTTTGGACTTGAAAATTATTATATGTGTGGTGTTATTGTTCAGACTTTATTTAGAAAACTGAAATATACATATGTACTAGTGTGTATACGTTGGAGTGTCCAAAGTTAACAAAATGGACAATTTCATGTTTCATACATCCAAACAGGAATTGGAAATGGGTGATTATCTTCGATTCCAATAGGAGATTCCATGCACATACAAACAGCAGAAATGGAATTGCATTCCATTTCTTTTCCATCTAGGATTTGGAATTTCCAATCTAAATTCAATTCCAAGCTAAAATCCTACATCCAAACACAGTGTAAGGAATATATAATTTACAAAATTCTTAATGAAATTTAAATGTCTAAAATTTTATATCTTAATTTATTTGGATAGTTTGGATTTTTGTGAATCCAAAAATATTTTATTTATAAATTTTGGACTTTTATTTTATTTTCTAGAATTTAATTAAGTTCAGGGGTATTTTAGTTGTTTCTTATTTATTAAAACAGTCCTTAAAGGTTTTTGGGTTGGTTTATTATTATTGGGCCCTTGTGGCCCATGAGACTTAGTCAAAACAGCCACCCGAAGGGTTCTAGCCCACTCAGCCCACTCACTCGCTGTCTCTCACCCTCGAGCTCACTCCTCTCCTCCTCCATCCCCGACCCCGTGGTCGGTGATGTCGCCGCCGTAGATTCCCGTCGTCGTGGACCGTTCTGGTCGCCGTCGTGGTGCAGGAGGAGGTTGTTGACTACTCCCCTCCATCATGTCCAATTGGATTTGAGCATGGAGCTCTCCTGCGATAGATCGATACCGTCCCGAACCCTAGGGTTTGGGGGTTGGCGTTGATCCTGGCGCTGCCGCTGCTGTCGCGTGTCGTGGTGATTCACCTCGCCTCTAGGTGTGGCTATGGTCGCCGCCATGGCGCTGTATGGGTCGCAGCGCCCCCCTTGGGGTGCTCCCCGTGCCGCCATGGTCGTCGGCCACCTCTGCTTCCTCTTCTAGTCTCCAGCGAGGACCTTTGGTGAGTTCTTTTCCTCTCCCCCTTGTGCTCTCTCTGTGCTCGCTCATTCTATGCTAGATGTTGGTAGTGACCTCTCTGGTTACTATCTTGTCCTGATTAAGATGATTTGTTCCATTTAGGGTTCATATCCTGTTGTTGATTATATACTAGATGAATTAGATCATGTGTTGATGGTCTCTATGCATGCTGAATGATTATTAGCTTGAGTCTTGCTGCTTAAGATGAACTATAATGGTTCTGGTGGCTTATCAGATGATTTTATGTTTAGATTTCATATGATTCAGATGTAGTTGTTCTGAAATCAATGCCTGGTAAAGTCAGTGGGTTTGTTACCACTGTCATTACTTGATTAATGATAATGTCTATGGTGTGTTGAAATCACTGTCTTAGTGCTGTTGGCTTGAGAATTCATGTGTGGTCTGAGATCATAATGATCTCAACAGTGAAGATATACTTAGGAATGTTCTAATTTTGATTCCTGTAATAACAGGAAAATGATTGGTATATTGATTGATTGAATCTGTGAAGATAAAATGCTTATTCTGATTCATGTAGAATTGTTCTTATGACACCATCTTTGTATGGCACACAAGATTGATTCTAATCCATTGTTTGGGTTGGTTCCAGCTTAAGACAAGCTTGGCATTGAAAGATAAGTAGGAATATTCCTTTCTGAAATCCCTAAGACCAATGATGTTGGTCTGAGGCTTAGGGATTAGGCTTTATCTAGTTGATTCATATGGATAGTCCTGGTAGTGGTACCAGCTACTGTTTCTTGAATCAAAGCTTGGAGAAAAATGATAGTAGGCTTGATCATTTATATGGATCCAAAAGATTAACTTCTAAGGTGCTACCCTTATCTTAGGGATGTGCCTAGGAGTTAAATCTTAGCTATATTTGTACTTGAATTGAAATATATAGCTTGATAGCCAAATCAATGATGTTGTTCTGAGTTTTGGTTGGATCCTTGTACTTTGTTGTTTGCTTTTAGAGTTTAAAACCTCAGTGATGGATTCACCCCACTTGGGTGCTTTCTGAGAGTTTGACTGTGATACAGATCATGTATGCTTGTCTAATCTTAGACATATAGATTATGTGATGGTCTATGTACTCACCACTGTCACTTGATGTTGTGGTTGCTAGTGGTAGATCTTGTGGTAGCTTGATCTTGTGTTCCCCTGGTATATTTAGCTCCTGGCTTGTCCTTGATCTAGCCCATCATCTCCTGATCATGATGGCTTGACCTTGGTCTTTCTATCCACCCGATCTTCCCCCTCCTTATGTCACCATCCTAGTGATGTGATCCTGGCTTTGGTTGGTTTGGATGCTGGCTACTGTGCTTGGTTTAGCTGCTGGCTAAGCTAGCTGTTCTAGTGTGTGTGAGCAGTGAAGAGATGCACTAGTGCCTCTCCACGGCTGTGCTGAATAGTTTTGTGTTGTTGGGCTGTTGCTAAGGTGCTGACAACACACACCATGCATTTTGGTGTGTGTCTTGCATTTGTGCTTGCTGTGCTACTTGTGGATATGCTCTGGACTTGAGAGTTACTGTTATCTGGTTACTTTTACCTGCTTGGTGAAACTTGCCCCTCCTTGCTATCATTTGACTTCTGGCTTAAAAATTATGAAAGATACATTCTTTCATATTGGTGAAACTTGCCCCTTTTATAAATTTACTCCATGATGAACCTTGATCAGTGCACTTCACTGACAAGTCTGAGAGTAAAACAATTTTAACCTTAACCTTCTTTATTTTTTATTAGTGTTTGTTTTGCAGGTACAGATTTGAAGATGAAGATTTTAGTTTAGGTTTTCTTTATAGAATATTCCAATGTAATCTTCTTTCTTCTTTTGTAATTTTAGTTCTATTCTTTTGTAATCTTCATTTTATTATTTTGTAATAAAGATTATATAATTATCAATAAATAAATATTCTTATTCTTTTTTTATTTGCTATGGTGAAGATTGTGGATAATTTCAATAAGTGACATTTTTGTAACTTATTTATTGAATGAAAATATGAAATAGATATTCATATTCTTAATTGTTTTCTTTAAATAAAGTTTGAGTTAAATTGGTTAACTCTTAATTTAATCAGGATTCAAACCTTATTCAAAAATCATTTAACTTATAATTCAAACAATCAAGTTTTAAATTAAAATTTCATTTCCCAAAACACATAATTCCTCAAAGATTATATCAAAGTCTATAGCAATCATCCTTTAAGACTAAACCTAATCTCAAAGTATGAAAGAAACCTTGATCACTTTAGGTTTTTATTTGGCGAAAAATTTACCCACATTTTCACAGATGAATGCATGCAACATTCCAAATTCCTAAATCTACCCTTCGTTAGTTCCTAAATGCTAGGATGTTATAATGGCTGATTGTATATTACTAACATGGCTGATTGTAAAGAACATGGCAGCAGTTGTTGGGGATATGCTAAATGGATACCACCATTGCATGTCTCTAATTCGGATAACCTGGGTGGCCCACAGTTGGTAGCAAGTCCTATGGCCTGCTGGACGGCCTAGTTAGATGGATTCAGAAGGATGACGCATGCCGGATAAAAGAAGGCTACGGTGGAGTCACCGGCCCAGTTAGATGCCCACAAGTATAGGGGATCACTGAAATCTTCTATGGGAAGTATTACCCAAATTTATAGTTTGACTCAAGGGGAACACAAGAATACCAATATTACTTTAGAAATTGATACGTCGCACTCAATTACACATATGTATCAATAAACTTGTAAATAAAGTGATAATTTATGGCAGTTGATTCAAAGCAGTAAATAAAGCAACAGATTTCTAGTTTTCACCGGAAGTAATATTGTGGAACTTTCAGTCGCTAAAACGCGGACATAAGGTGATAGCGGGGTGTTGCATGAATGATATCCATCATATAATGTATCATACTAATATGACATTTATCTCTAATTCCGTTGTGTGTAGGTGTGTGCTTCAAATATAATCATGCATGTAAGTTTGCATAATATCTTTTGTCCTGCCTGGCCATTTCAACAGAGCCAACTTGGTACTACAGGCAATTAAGATATACCTTTTCAAAAAGACCGGAACAAAGCATTAACACTTCATGAACACACCATACCCTCAAACTATCATAATCCCATTGTTTTCCCTAAATGTCAGCTTAGGGTTCGCAGGTTCAACATAATAATAGGTAACACACTTTGCAAATACATACCAAACTCAAATATATGACTGGACAATAAAATTTTAGTACTTAAATCATGTCACTCGGGCCCTAGCAACAAGCATTAAACATATCAAAAATGTACCAACACTCATACAAGAATGTCTACATGACAAACACCTCAAATCTCGATACATATGGATGATTACATGATGGATCTCATCCAATCCCCATCCACCTCACATGCCCATAGAGAATTACTCACACATGATGATGGGGGATGAACTCAGGGTCGTTGGTGATGATGATGATGATGGTGGTGGAGAAGACTGTAACACCCTCAGAATCGGACCTATGCAAGTTTGGGCAAAATTCACCAAACCCGCATAGAAACGATTCAAAGGTGCCCACCAGGCACTTTCGTGCGGGTGGAAAACGAAGTAATAACATTACACAACAGTCCTCGATGGGACCCACAGAACAGATATATATATAGCAGCGACTCAAAGAGTCAAGAATACAGATATAATATACAAAGATCCAAATCACCTTGAAAGCGATAGAGCGTCCAGCTACGGACAAGATGCAAATGGGGCTAAGAGCCCTGAAGAATAACCAATGGCGTCCATAACCCTGCCCAGGCCAAGCCGGAAGGGTAACCCTGCTAACGGCGTCGATCTCAAAACCTGCTTAAACAAAAGGGGTGCCGACAAAGGCAAAGCAGAAAACAAAGAAGGAGCGTCAGTACTGAGGCCAGTACACGGCGAGGCTAGAATTCGGCGGTCCTCGCCTACATAGGTATGGTGGACTGAAGCGGCAGCGGCAGCATGCACTAAACAACCTATAGAGACTCGATACAACTGGCGGTTATTAGAGAGGGGTGAGAATGACCTATCCGGATCCAACCTGAAACTAACACCAAACAAACCCATCCTGGTGTTTCCCCCTCGAGACCAAACGAGGAAGTCAACCGAGGAACTCACACAGTTGGCAGTTTTATTTAATTAGTTGTCGTTGCAGCAATTACTAGTCAGGTTTAGATAATCATCCTGATAAAATAAGCAGTGGGCACTTTTAGTTAACCATTCCGTGATAGTGGCAACACTTACTAGTCAGATATATTTATCATGAGATAACCCAAAAACCCCAGCAGTTGTTGGTACTTTTATTCAGCCATTTCGTTGTAGTTGCAATACTTACTAGTCATATACATTTGTCGCAAGCGACAACCAACAAGCAATGGTGGGCAGTATTAATTAGCCATTCCATTATAGTAGAGCTGATTACTAGTCATTATAAGTCAAATTTATAACAGTAAACTTTAGTTATGCTTGTCTATGATCGAGAAACTGTGCTCCAAGTCGTCCATATCCGCGGACACGGCTTTCAGAAAGTTTTACCCGGCCGGGGTGCACCAATAGCAACACACACTCGATCGACCTCGGAAAAACCAAATCAAAACCCAACGAGGCCTTCACGACACAGCAATCACAAGATTCAGAAATATTTCAGGGGGCCACCCCTTTGAGTAGAACCATAGCGGAGTAGGCAAGCTCGAGACGGCCTCAAGGTTCTGCGTCAATGGTCGTGAGCGATGGGAACCCCAAACGGGGCTTGTCGACAGCGTAATCACTCCGCTTCCTAACGATGCGATTATGCGGTACCTGCACAATCGTAAATAAAGCGATAAAACATGGCATAAGTACAGGATAGTAATAAAACCTCAAACTAGTTTGTGGCCCCAAGAAATAAGACGGAATCAAGCTCGGTGAGGGGTCCCATATACCTCCCGGATGTGGATAGCGATAAATCAAGGAACAGGTATCAAGTACTCGGGGTCTTACGGGACACAAGTGGGCGTTCGGAAACCAAATATTATCTATCACCCACCGATGCCTCTGCTTATTCAATTTTAGTTGTTAAACAGAAATTAAAGTGACGATAAGTAAAACTAGAATCATCTCCAACATCAACATGCGGCAATACATCAACAACTGTGGCATATGACGACACACATCAGCACTTGAGCAAGCAACTACGACGCGCAAGTCCAACTATCTACCAAACAACAGGTAATAGGATGTGTCCAAGGCAATATACGGCTGCAGGGAATAACACGGGTACGGAAACTAGAGCATCGCAACACAGATAGCAATAGATCAACAGGAGGGAAGTAAATACTATAAAAGTAAGATAGGTAGAAAGGGGGAGGTGCTCGCCTGAAAACATTGTCGAAGGTTCAACCGAAGATCGGGACGAAGCTCACATCAACTCAACGGCCTTATCCGCGAAGAAGCAAAACACTAGAAGAAGACACCGGATGCGATATTTAATACAACGGCAGAAGATCGGCATGATGCATGCGTGATGTATGGCATGTCAAAGTGCGATGCAATTAGGTCAAGATTAAGCGGAACCGGGGTCCCGACAATTAATTAGACGGTTCAAGTTATTTAGCTACCCCGCATATTAAATGTTGTTTAGCCAGGCAAGATAAGATACCGGTTCGCTACACAAGTTTAAATGAGGCCGATATGAGACTAGATTTGCCCGCATATGGCCCCATATTTAATTATTAGGTGAATCGGCATAAGGCCCCCAAACCACATGATATGCATGCGAGATGACAATTAAATATGCAACAAGTTGTTATGTTATAAAATAGGGTTCGAGGAAAAGGGGTCACACATTAGAGGGTTCGGCGATCTTGTTAGGGTTCCGGGGTTCGGGGTCGGTCTCAGGGTCCAGGGTTCGACGGTTCCGTTCTCGGCTCCGGGGTAGGTCTCGACGCATCCGGGTGCGGGACTTGGGGTTCGACACCGGGGTCCTTTGGAACCTTGAGGCGGTCTTGGCGTTTGTCGGGTACGGGCTCGGCGTCCGGGGAAGGAGTACTTGTCGCACGGTTTCCGGTGTTCGTGTAGACGGTCATGGCGTTCTCGAGAGGGTACTTGTTGCATTCGTGTCGTGGCTCTTGTCGGTTCGGGGTTCGTGTCGATGATCCCGTAAATCGTCTCGGTCTCTGTGGTCTTGGCCGGGTCCGAGAGGGAGATCTTGGCGTCGGGGTTTCCGTGACGAAGATCTTGTCGTCTTGGCGACATAGCCCTTAGTTTCTGTGGCGCAGTACCCGGGGTTCAGTCCAACCTCGACCACCAGGGTCCAGAATGAAGATCTTGGATTAGGGCGCCACTTTGGTTCGGTGTCGAGCTTGGCGTTCCTTGAACACGTGGCGTTCGGGTAGAAGGCGGTCTTGGGCCTTGGCGGAGGGTCTCGTGGCCACGCAGCGGCGGTGCTTTCGGAAATGACGGCGGGCGGGTCCAGCTGCGAAGAGAAGGCGAGGGACTGACGAGGCACGCAACCGACGGGCCCGGCTCCCGCCAGCGGAGAGAGGCGACGAGCTCGGTCGGCCGCAGTGCCAGCGGAGAGAGCGTCGGCGGAGGCGAGTGCAGGGGGTATCACGGGGAGACGGCGGAGAGGGGCGTCGAGACCATCGGGCGGCGGAGGAGAAGCGAGCCTTGAAGCGGCGGAGCAGTGGCGCGCAGGCCGGCCAGAGGGGCCAGGCAGGGGAGCGAAGTGCGGAGGCCGAGGCCGGCATGTGAGCTCAGCCGGGGCGTGGCGAGGCCAGTGGGGCTGAGGCGGGTGGTTGGGCGTCTGGGGTGGGGTGACCGCGGGCGTGGCGTGCTTCTTGGCCGGGGCGAGAGAGAGCCTGTGGTATGCTGGGTGGCCTGGGTGCATGCGCGTGTGTGTGTTTTTGGTGTGGGTCAGGTGGGGTGAGTGTTGGGGTGTGCTTAGCACAGGTGGAGGGTTGGGCTGATGTGGCATGCAGGGAGTGGGTGAGGGAGAGAGGAGAGGTGAGGTGGAGAGATTTGATTGGAGGGAGTGATGTGGAGGTTGGGTTGGGGTAGTTTTCTGGGTAGTCTTAGGATTTAGATGGGGCAGGTTGGTGGACCGATTTAAAATCCTGGGGCGGTCGTTCGGGTCGGGTTGGCCCGTTCGACTGCCCCTACTAAAATAAATAAATATTTTTATTTATTTTTAACAGACCGTTTGCACATCAGTTTTAATTAAAACAAAATATTCCGGGGACCGGGCTTTGCAGTTGAATTAAGATGGGGCGTTTGGAAAACAATTCGGGCGTTGCGAAAATAGTTTTGGCAAACAATGCATGATGATGACGATGCAAAGCACAAATTTAACGCGATTTTCTAGTAGTGGTTTTGCGGGATGCCACAAAGACCTTGAAATCCCACTCCCCGAGGTGGAGAGCAGGACCAATCTGACCCCCGAAACAAAGATCGTGGCTCTGGCAATGCTCTATTTCGCGAAACGCTTCGTGCATCTGGAAAACTAGGTTTTTAGGCTATATAAGGGGGTACGCCAAAGAAGAGGCCGAGACGATGCTCCACAGCCAAAAAGGCCTAGGTGGCGCGCCCACCCTTATTGGGCTCACCACATGTTCTCTTTTGGGCCTCGCGGCTCCGCTCACTTGATTCCAAGGTCACATGCTTCATTATTTGGTGAAAATCTGACATGGTATTTTTCCTTGATTTTATTTCCTACGAAAATTGATAGAAAGAAGACTTTTGCTAAAAACAACGTTAGATTCAGCAGTTTTATCCAAGTATGAGAAGATTTCGGATCAAATCATCGAGCAAAGTACGTGGAAAAGTAGATATATTTGGGATGTATCAAACATCTCCAATTGGGGTCCCTAAAAGCCCCCTAAAGTGCTATGGGGGTGTCGACGCTCAAAATCACGCCCAACCGCCCCCAATTTTTTTTTTGCGCCAACACCCCCAGGCCAAACCCAACCCACGGGCGGGCAAGCGGGGGCGCCGCATGGAGCTGAAAACGACGCGGGCCAGTCCTGTCGGCGACACACGCCCGCAAAGTTGCCCATATTCTTTATGTCCTTCCCCGACAACCACCACTCCACCCCTCGTCGTTGCTACCATCCCTCGCCGTCGTCCGCCATTTAGTCCGCTAGATCCGCCCTCGCAGCCGCCGAAAATACTCCACACGCCTCCCAGTCCTCCTCCTCGCCCGCGTCGCCGCCGTCGTTCCCCTCCTGGTAGCTCCAAGCCTGCAATACATCCGCCATGCCCACTAGGTGTTCGGCGGTTTGCCGAAGACATGGATTCGGATGACTGATGAGGAAGAGATGCTGCCCGTTCTGATGGACGACGAAGTCGCCGTTGCTGCCGACGACGAAATCGTGAACCAATCCGGCGCTCCTCTATGGCCGAAAATCAAGCCGCGTCGGACGCCGTATTGGGAGAACGGGTGGAGATGCTCTTATATACACCACGGCTGCCTACGCCCAACCCACGATAATGACGATTTTACTAAAGAAACACGTACCGATCATGACCTCTAAAATCTACGAGTTACGCAATTTTATTACTAGTCAGCTAGTACAATACAGATGCTGAATATCTGTCAAACATAAGCGTGATTAAAACATGATACATGAAGCAACACTACTCTAGCTACGATCGAGTAGTTAGTACTTCCAAGATTAAAACTATGCATGAAGCGACACTACTCTAGCTAATAGCTGCTTCCACAGATTAAAACACTACACTCTCTAGCTAATAATTAACTGGTTCTAAGACTATAACTAAGCGTAATTAAAACAAGACAAGATACAGTAAAACATGAGTACTTTAGCCGTTTATTCATTCATACACTAAAAGGTGATCTTCTGTTCTCCCGTCGTCGGCAGTACGTAAACATAAGGGTGATTAAAACATGATACATGAAGCAACACTACTCGATCTAGCTACGATCGAGTAGTTAGTACTTCCAAGATTAAAACACTACACTCTAGCTAATAATTAACTAGAAACATGAGTACTTCAGCCGTTTATTCATTCATACACTGAAGGCGATCTTCTATTCTCCCGTCGTCGGCAGAATAAGTTCCTGCGCGCGTCGGCAAAACAGAAACAAAGTCAAACTTCAGAAGACAATGAACGCACAGGAAAACACACCTAGCTATCTAGCGCCCTGATCGAGCTCGCAGGCTTGTTCTTACCGTTATTTGTCTTCGGTTTCTCCCAGGTTCTCGGCCTCCACCTTGGGGGCTCTCATCATCTCCATCTCCATCTTCTTCTTCTCGATGCCGAGCCTCTCCATTTCCACGCTCCAGTGGCAGTACACCTCCGACAGCTTCATCACCATATTCGTCACCACCGCCCCAAGCTTCGTCACCACCGCCCCAGGCAACCACTCCTCCGCGCTCGCGGCCCCATGCGCTGGCCCTTCTCCCACAACCTCCTCCTCCTCCTCCTCTTTCACCTCCTCCTCCTTGGCAGTCGGTGGTATCTTGGCCGGGAAGCCGAGACCGGGAGGCGGGCCGCCCGATCGGTCCAGGATGTCCTGGAGACCGGAGAACTTGCGCTTGGCCGGGACCGTCTTCCTCCTGACCGACCCACTCGCCTCATCCACCTCCATCTCCTTCCCCTTGACGGACGCCGGCGGCGGCGTCATGGCGGCGAAGCCGGGAGGCGGGCCGTTGTCGGGGCCGCCGAGGAATGCCCGGAGCTGGGCAAAGTGGCGCCACCCCGACGTCGGCTGCCCCTTGGCGACCTCCTTCTTGTACTGCGACTTGAGCGAGTAGATACGCCCCTGGCACCCGGCAACGGTGCGGTTGAAACGGCGCCCAGCGGCGGCGCGGTGGGCGTTGACGACGCCGCACACCTCGCGCCACTCGGCGTCCCTGAGGCAGTTGCGCTGGAGGTACAGCTGGCCCCACGCCTGGACCAGAGCGGCGGTCTCGCGGTCACTCCAGTGCCCGCCGGCCCCGCGGGAGTCCGGCTTCCTGCTGGACATGGCGGACACTGGGCTGCTTTGGAAGTGTGGAGTCGCTGGGCTGAAACTTACGTTTGCACTGTGTAGTGCCATGAAGGATGGCTGCTCATATATATACTAGTAGTATACTACCATGTACAGAACCACCTAGGCACTATTAATTTTCCCTGATTTAGTGAGTGATTGTGATATCTCCTTTTATTAATTAGATAGGATTGTGATCCTGTAATTTATTTGGTTGATCTGTTTGTGATCAATGCCACGGATACACAAGTACCACGGAGCAAACTCGATCGCCAGTTTATAAATCAACACCGATCGAGGATCCACTAGCTAGCTAGGGGATGTGTTGAGTGGTTCCTGAAAGAAAACATGAATGAATCTATCCCCCGCTGGTCTTGGAGTTAGTACATCTCACCTATATATATATGCCTTCTTTTACGACTTTCTCCTTTTCCTTATTTTCTCCATCTCGAGGTTGCTCGGGTCGGTGATATCGAATCTGAAGCCTACAAAACGCATGTTGCTTCTTCCCCGGCCGACATTCTAAAATAAAGAGAAACTTGTTTTATTTCCTAGCGGTTCGAGGATGAAACATGAGAAACAATGATCATCTTGGAGAAGATGTCATCTTAATTATATTTCGTACGTACGTTCACATGTTCAAGTGATGTTAACATCTTTACCTGATGATGAGTACATATATACAGTGTTAGCCATGGGTTTGGTCTGCATGTTTTGCATGCTAGACAATGCAACAAGTGGTAGAAGGGTTTTCGCCAAATGCAAGGGCAGCACGTATGTGCCATCGCCCCTTCCAAAAGATGCAAACACGTCCAGCAGTCCACCTAACCAAAGAACAAAAGTATGAAATTCGATCATAGAACAGAAATAACACGATCGCAGGTGTGATTCAGGCACTTTGAGTTTTTTTTTTTTTACCCCGGCTGCCGCGGGGAGGTCTCACATCAATCGTAGAGAGATGTATGTATGTATACCTTCACTGCAAAATTGAAAAGATCGATGATCTTCTCGCTAGAGAAGTTGAACTAGATGTGTGAGTAGAAACAGAGCTTGGGGCCTAATTAATTCAAAAGTACTTTCTACACACACAAAAATAATCGTATAGAATTTTCCCAAACCTCCGGCCGATCGAGGCACGTTAGCACACCAGGCTGGTAGCATTTCGAACCAAGTTAAGTGGTTCAGACATTCAGTTTCCGACAAAGTGCACTAATGGTGTATTTACTCTTATCAGATCGTTCCCTTGTGTTGCCAACTCATGCGGCCAGTTTGGGTACCAATCGACTACCATACCGATTACCGAAGACAGTACAAACGCCGTACGTACAGTACAGTTCTGCAGGGGATTCAGGTTAAGCGGCAAATACGGTTTTTCACTCTGTCACACCGCCCGAATGAAGGATACAAACGGTAGCAGTTCGATCGCCACGGCTGCTCACGTTCGTCCCATGCATGATAATATTACTTGTACAGAGCTGAATGTCTGTCAGAAGAAGTAAAACTAAGCGTGATTAAAACAAGACAAGATACATGAAGCAGTACACTACGGGTGTGTTTGGTACCCGTGAGATTCCTATCCCAACCGAGAATTGAGAGCAAATTGGTTGTTTGTTAGCCCGGGTCAATCCATCGGGCTATGCTCACCTCGTCCCGAAAACGCGTCTCAGCCAGGCTGAGGAGAGAAGCTCAAATCGAGCTTCTCACCTCAGCTCGGCTGTGTTCGCCCCACGAGAACGCAACCGGGTGGGCCCTTCCACCCCCAGACCCCCGCCCCCCGCACTCCTTTCTCCCCATTCTCCTCTCTCTTTCCTGTGCCCCTCTCTTCCTCCCGAAGCACCAGCCGCCGCCCATCGCCGCACACGGCCACATACGCCACCGAGCACCGCCATAGACTCTGGACGCCACATCGCCGACGCTAGGCCCACCACGGCCAGCAGCCTCCTCCTTGACGAGGGCCGCCGCCGCCTCCTCGACAAGCGTCGTCGCCGCCAGGCCCGCAACAGCCACCCGCCTCCTCGCCGCCAGGCCAGCCAGGGCCACGGCCAGCCGCCTCCTCACGCCGCATCCCCTACGCTCTGCTAGCACTTATGTCGCCTCCCTGTGCTGCGCTCGCGTCGCCTACCTGTGCTGTGCGGCCATGGATGTTCACAGACGAAGCTCGAGTAGCCGGCACCCAGCGACTTCGCACCTCCCGCTAGGCCCGCCACAGCTAGCCCTGCGTCTCCGCCGGAGCTCCATGACCAGAGCTCGCCGGCGTAGGGACCCGATTGATTTTTATTTGTGTATACACAGGGACCCGATTGCTTTTTATTGTGTATACAGGGGCCTGATTGTTATTTATGTATATAGAGACCCGATTGCATTTCATTTGTGTATTCAGGTGCTTTTGTGTATATTTTAGACCCCCTCGGTATATCTCAACACATACAACCCACCAAACAACGGATGAATTCAGAATTTCTCAAGAGACACGTGCTACCAAACACATGCCAAAATCTCAACTCAGACATGTTGAAGTCAGCTTGGCTCAACAGAGATATTGATTTTAAGGTGACCCGAGCTACCAAACACACCCTACGTACTTCCAACACTACTCTTCGGTTTCTCCCAGCAGGTCATCGGCCTCCACCTTGGCGGCTCTCATCATCTCCCACTCCATCGCCATCTTCTGCCTCTCCACGCTGAGCCTCTCCATCTCCACGCTCCAGTGGTAGTACACGTCCGACAGCTTCGTCACCGTATTCGTCACCACCGCCCCAAGCTTCGTCACCACCGCCCCAGGCAACCACTCCTCCGCCCTCGCGGGCCCATGCACTGGCCCCTCTCCCACAACCTCCTCCTCCTCCTTGGCAGTCGGTGGCATCTTAGCCGGGAAGCAGGGAGGCCGCCCGCCGGACCGGTCCAGGATGTCCTGGAGACCGGAGAACTTGCGCTTGGTCGGGACCGTCTTCCTCCCGACCGACCCACTCGCCTCCTCTACCTCCACCTCCTCCACCATCTCCTTCTCCTTCTTGCCAGTCGCCGGCATCCTGGCCGGGAAGCCGGGAGGCGGGCCGCCCGATCGGTCCAGGATGTCCTTGATACTGGAAAACTTGCGCTTGGCCGGGACCGACCCACTCGCCTCCTCCATCTCCGCCTCCTCCACCATCTCCTCCCTCTTGACGGACGCCGGCGGCGTCATGGCAGCGAAGCCGGGAGGCAGGCCGTTGTCGGGGCCACCGAGGTATGCCCGGAGCAGGGCAAAGTGGCGCCACCCCGACGTCGGCTGCCCCTTGGCGGCCTCCTTCTTGTACTGGGACTTGAGGGAGTAGAGGCGCCACTGGCACCGGGCAACGCTGCGATCGAAACGGCACCCGGCGGCGGCGCGGTGGGCGTTGACAGCGCCGCACACCTCGCGCCAGTCGGTCTCGCTGAGGCGGCTGCTCCGGAGGTACAACTGGCCCCACGCCTAGACAAGAGCGGTGGTCTCGCTGTCGCTCCACCAGTGCCCACTAGCCCCCCGGTCGGCTGGCTTGCTGCTGGACATGGCAGGCGAGGCGATCGAGTTGATGCTTGCTTTGGCTAGTGTTCAGTAGTAGCTAGAAGTGTGGATTGTAGAGTATGGAGTTTGCACCGTGTAGCCATGAAGCACGGCTGCTCATTCTGCTCTCTGAACTCAAAACGATTGTTCTAGTACTGCTCACGAGCATGCCGGGCGTTGAGTGGAGAAGTAACGTATGGTTCGACACAAGTCACTTGTATCTATACTAAGTGTATGAACTTTGCAAAAGTGAAAAGGACAAATGAAAAATTACTGAAACGAAGAGCGTCTAGAAAAATCTGTGGGTGAACTCAACCTCGCAGAGTATCAGTTTATCACAGAATGTAGACAACACCGACCCCACAAGTGTATCTTAATTACCTGAATAAACAAGATCATACAACTACAAGTAGGATATAACCTACAATGCACAAGCTCCTCATGCCGCCTTTCTCACCCAAAATAGTAGACATAGCACCTTACATGGCTTTCTGATGTTCCGTCTGACATCTGTTAACTTTAATCAATACTCGAATTTAAGATACATTTCCACACTCTGACTAGGATCCAACCTCACGAAACAATGTAGTGCGTACTTTTCACACACCCAATTATTTTCAAATGAATACCCAAACCTTGAAGCAAATCTTGAACAGATAAATTCATAACTGAAAAGGACTGAATCCGTTTGGGTTGCAATGAGCGAACCTTTACATCGCCAACCAAAATTTGAAAATTCAAATCGTCATCCATGAGCTAAACTTGACACGGAATAATTCACTTATGCTCTTAGCTTTACTTTTCAATTATCGAATATAGTGATACATTTGAAGATCATCCACGGACTTTACAAAAATAATATCATCAGCAGACTTGTTTGTGCAGTTTGCTTTGAAAAGAGAAACTCCACACGCCACGTCTTAGATCCCAGCGGTGGGGTCTTTCATGAGTTTGTATCTTTTCTTTTCAACACCGATGGCACCCGGCGGCGGCGCGGTGGGCGTTGACAGCGCCGCACACCTCGTGGCAGTTGGCCTCGCTGAGGCGGCTGCTCCGGAGGTACAGCTGGCCCCACGCCTGGACCAGAGCGGTGGTCTCGCCGTCGCTCCACCAGTGCCCGCTAGCCCCCTGGTCGGCTGGCTTGCTGCTGGACATGGCAGGCGAGGCGATCGAGTTAATGCTTGCTTTGGCTAGTGTTCAGTAGTAGCTAAAAGTGTGGACTGTGGGGTATGGAGTTTGCATCGTGTAGCCATGAAGCACGCTGCGCTCATATACTACACCTACTACCGAACCACCTATCTCCCACTCAACTACAGCATGAGAAGGAGATGAGGATTGTTCTAGATTGCCGGTGATTATTCTGCTCTCTGAACTCAAAACGATTATTCTATTGCTGACCAGGGCCGCTCCACACAAAAATTGGGCTCAGGGCAAATAAATATATTTTATACTAAACTTTTATACTTATTTAAACATGTACTTATGTTTCCTACTCTAGCATTGATAAGTACAATTTTATTTAGTTAGATGGCATAACTAAACATATAATAATGTTTGTGAAAAATATTTGTACTATTGTTTGTTATTAAGTTGTAGTGTATCACTAAATAGTTTTCTTGATCTAATTTAAATTCTGTGTTGTAATAAAAATTCTCGTTTAGTTAATTATGCATGGTGTATTAAATCATGCAGTAGATGCATAAATATTTGTATTTGTCTGTCTATTAGTATATATTATAATATCATTAAATATAAAGATATATATCTTTAAATATCCTAACTAGGGTGATTCTAGTGTATTATTTGAATATATATATCTTACAATTCTTTTACCAAAAGTTTAAACCATGCTTAAGCTTTTATAAACTTTTAGAATATTCTCATAAACTTAACGGTTTCAAAATTTCAAAAAATCTCAAGTATGAGAGAGTGAATTTAAAAATTACAACATCATTATAGAATGATTTTTAAACAAATAGAGAAGCTTTCCCAAAATTGAACTTTAAGAGAAAAGAATAATAACATATGAGTACATATGAATGTAATTTTAAAAAATAAGTAAATATATCATGTGTCTAGATATTGAGTGGAAAGTTAATGTTGATAATTTCTTAAAAAATGGCTATCGATGATCTGTGTAAAAATCTTAAAATAAATTACCATACAAAAGGCTAAATAGTTACGAGTTTGGTTTGATTTTTAGATTTTTGTATAAACTCTCTCGCTTGTTTGTGTCTTGAACCTTCGTGTATACACTTACATAGTCAAAATTTAGAAAATACTTTAATGCCATGAATAAATAAGAGAATAGTAAACTTATTTAATAGGTTAGTAGTATTAAGAAGTAAAAAAACACAGATCAACCCAAATGAGGGCAAGCTGAGTTGAAGAATTAAATACGAATAATTAAAAATAACTTAATGGAGCAAGATATACTAGTCTACTATCCTATCAATGTAGTACATGGTTTAGGGCCCTTGTTGCTAAGGGCCCAGGGCGACTGATCCTCTGCCTCATGCTATGGACCGGTCCTGCTGCTGACGAGCATATCGTTTTGCCTGTTAGTACTGGCATTGCTTCTGGGCATTGAGTGGAGAAGGCTGGTAACGTATGGGTCAACACAAGTCACTAATATCCATACCAAGTGTATGAACTTTGCAAAAGTGAAAAGGACAAATGAAAAATTACTGAAACGAACAGCGTCTAGAAAAATCTGTGGATGAAATCAACCTCGCAGAGTATCAGTTTATCACAGGATGTAGACAACACTGACTACACAAGTGTATCTTAATTACCTGAACAAACAAGATCATAGAACTATAGATAGGATATAACCTACAATGCACAAGCTCCTCATGCCGCCTTTCTCACCCAAAATAGTAGACATAGCACATGCCGCCTTTCTTACCCAAAATAGTAGACATAGCACCTGATGTCCGTTCAGAGAATGACATCTGTTAACTTTAATCAATACTCGAATTCAAGATACATTTCCACACTCTGACTAGGGTCCAACCTCACGAAACTATGTAGTGCTTACTTTTCACACACCCAATTATTTTCAAAATGAATACCCAAATCTTGAAGCAAATCTTGAACAGATAAATTCATAACTGAAAAAGACTGAATCCTTTTGGATTGCAATGGGCGAACCTTTACATCGCCAACCAAAATTTGAAAATTCAAATCGTTATCCATGGGCTAAACTTGACACGGAATAATTCACTTCTGCTCTTAGCTTTACTTTTTAATTATCGACTAATAGTGATACATTTGAGGATCATCCACAGACTTCACAAAAAATAATATCATCGACGGACTTGTTTGTGCAGTTTGCTTTGAAAAGACAAACTCCACACACCACGTCTTAGATCCCATCGGTGGGGTCATCCATGAGTTTGTATCTTTTCTCTTCAACACCGGTGACGCCCATTTTTATCTCAATAATTGTGTGAAGAGGTATCTAGAGCAACACATGATTTCAGTCACGATAAACAAAAGATTTCTAAAAAAACGATGAACAAAGGTAGTGATGATATCATAAGACATTGCATGCGTGCTTACTTCGATCTTAGGAACTTCCTCCAGTGGTTTGTCTGCGAAATATGCATATAGTGATCTTAACACAGCCTGCAAAAGTTTCCCACATGCATCCTTAATATTGGAGTAAAAAATGTTAAGAAAAATAAGAAGGCTGGACCTGCTTACCTGGTGAGCTATGACTACCACAGGTGCACGTTGCCTTTCAAGCTCAATTATTACAGGTTCTAATCTGAACAGAGAAGATTGTCAAGATTAAGAGAGGAATGGACAAGAATTACACTAGTTGAATATGTAAAGAGGCATGCGATAGTATTAGGTAACCAGGATTAACCTCTGAATGACATCGAGGTAGGATTCTCCTCTAGGATAACGATATCTCAGCTTGTCTTTGCGACGTGATCTAAACAGATGCAAACAGATAAATAAATTTTCGAGAATATCAGGAACAGTAAAATAACAGACAAAATTTCTGAGGCACAGGATGTGCAAAGACCCCTGGACTGATGATTGTATATGCTGATACATGCTGTGTCCATATATCTAGTACGCCATTCGAAAAGTGAACCGTTTCACTGCAATATCTAAGATACTTATTATGTGCACTATTGCAGGCTAAAATACTGTATAGAACAACCCATAAGCAGAAGTATGATTCTCAAATCAGCTTGCATTATAAAAAGAAGAATCCATAGCTTGGAGTTGCTCAGACTGTTACTCCCTCCGGTCCATATTAATGGCCCCAACTTTGTCTAGATACAAATGCATCTAGTCTAAATGCTTAACTAGATTCATACGAATCTAGATAAAGTTGGGGCCATTAATATGGACCGGAGGGAGTATTACAAATCACTGAGCTTTTTGAGGTCTTGATTAGCTCAGCAAAGGCATGGTTCGTGTAGTTTCACCAGTTATACTACAGGGGTACATTCACAGTTGTGAAGCTTGGCATGGTAGGATCTGTTTTACTTGGTGGGATATAGAGTTGCTAAAATTATATGTGCATCAGTCAACAACTTGTGACATGCCTTGTTTCCAAGGAAGAAAAAGAGCAATGAAATCAATGGATTTACGTACTCATAGTCTTCAGGTTTATTTTTCTTTACTTCTTCATATGTCATACCATCACAGACGCCGGCATTTATCTCATCAAGGGCACGCCATTGTATCTACAAATGTGGGAAAGCCATTTAGTTTTCCAAGCTGCAAGTAGGGGCAGATATATCCTGCTGGACTCTGTTAATTATATTTATAGATGAAAACCTACCTTTGGAAATCCAATGATCGGATGTGCTGTTGATATGGTCCTCTGGAGTGTGCTAGTCCATATCTGAATTGGAGGTTGCGCATAAGTTAGCAAGTAGGTTTGTTTCTCAACGGTACTCAAAAGGCATACTTACAGAGGCAGTTCTCTCAGACTTCAGTCGCTTCTCTACAAAGCTTGCAAGTTTCCTTGAATAAACCTCTCCAGTCTCACTGCAAACCATTTATTTTTCAGTCAGGTGAAGCCATAAAACAGGGCTTACATAGAGGATTGATTGAAAAAAAAAAGCATAAATCGAAAGTTACTGTGCCCAGACATGTAATGACCAGGCTGTATATCTTTATGCATGAAGTAGTATCCTTCCATCCGTACATGATACAATCCATGATTTTGTTTTCCCTTATAATGTAAAAATAGAAGAATGTCTAGAATCTTGCTATAGACAATATGGGTTACTGATATGTATAACCCAGACCAATTACAAGTCCAACTTACATAAGAGGTGCCATATGAGAAAAGCACATAAACAGAAGTCAGCACATAAACAGAAGTCTAAGAACATTAAGGCACTCAACTAGGAGAAAAAAAAAACGTTCCAGAACTAGAAAAAACAAACAAATACTCAGCACCAACCTAACTCAGTATGAACAAAAGCTAAATGACAAAACTGTGGAACAAAGATATCAAAGACCTCAAAGATGAATCTCCACCGATCCTTCCTCTGACATTATCTAAACTTTCCCCATGCCTAGTTAGCAAGATTGGACGAGGTGTAAGATGACAATTCACCTGTAACAACAAATGTGTCGGTTATATCAGAAATAAACAGAACTCACCCAATATAGTAAGAAATAAGCATGATCTTGAGGACCACTATTAGTATTATGAATTCAAAATCAATTTGAAAACTGGGTACACATGGGAAGCAGGAAAGCTGTATTGGAGCCTAGGTGGTATTACTTTTTCAGGAAAACGCAATGACATTGCGTTTCTTTTCATTGCACAGAAGAGTTATGGGTACAATCCACCGAGTCGGTGGGATTACAGAGTTTGGGAGTCTCCCTTATTACAACACAGGGTACACGGGATCAGTGGACGTCCCTAGGTGGTATTACTCAATTGCCTGAAAGATGCCCAAAACAAAACATGGTCCCGTGAAGTCCCCTGGGGTCTTATACGACATGAATTGTGAAGTACTGAGTACAATGAGGAAAATCTAGTTCAAAATATGCACAAAGCAGTGCGGCAAATTAGAGAAACCCAATGCAGATGCTTGCATAACTGAATCACTAAACTTAAATCATATTACAGTTTGATCTAACATTAGAATTATAATGAACTTCAAAGTGTGGTAAGAAAAGTTTCAGATATTTTGGAGATTACCAAGAAGAAAACAATCCGTCCAGGCAAGTAACCACTTATATTGTTGATCTGCATAAGAAGTAGTAGATAGATTAAGATCTTTGGAACTACTGGCGAAGATTGCAAGTTACCATGTTCACCATGACAGTACTTGCCTCTAGTCCACATATTACATTTTATAAGCCAAACACAAAGGGAACCAACTCTTAAATAGATTTTTTAGATTATATAGTTAATGCGTATGTAGCTGCCACAAAATAAAACATAACTCCAAATACCAATGCTCACAATAGTATCAAAAGGAAACTGAACTGTGGCTCTATTTAAGACATGTGGGATTGATTGTTTTCACATACCTGCAATTGGCCCCCATTCCCACTAACCATATCAATCATTTTTATGTATGAACCTTCTTTGACTGGTTCATAGACCTGCACAGATTTCAAATTGTTGGGCATAACCTTTCCATATTCTATATATAAGAAAGTTTCCCACGCAGCACAATTCAGCAGCTATGTACCTTTTCATAATAGGCCAACCGCTCTTTGAAATCTCGTACACCGGCTTCAAAATCCGTCCTGTAACACAAATAACATCACTGACATAAGTGCATTGACAGGATGTTGACAAGCAAGTAGGCAAGATGTTACTCACTGCTCCGCATAATCCGGACTTTGTTGAACTTTCAAGCGAATATTTCTCTCAAGAACATCCTGATCATTACATATTGTTTCCACAAAGATTATCTGGAAAGTAGAAGGAATGGCCAATTAGTTAACGGAGGGAGTAGCAATAATACTATATACTAGTATTAATTATGAGTAAGAACTCTTGAGAAATTTTTGCTACTTTCTTCCGACTTAATTTGCAAAAGCATTCTTTTAGAAATTCCCCTTTAAAATGAGAATGAGTTTACTAAGTGTGCACACAATTATTTAAGAGCCACAACAAGAACAAAGATGTTAACAAGGAATGGAACAACATTCACCCGTGTAGTTTATTTGGAGTGTATACACATGATAAATGGTTTGACATGCCATTTATAAGAATGCAGGGGATGTGGCGAGCGACACTGAGATGTGGAGTGACAAGGTTAACAGTGGATTAATAACAGCTTTTTGCTATCAGGACTCAAATGGTCCAGATAACCAAGAAGATACCCAAGAGCTAACACTGATTTAATTGTACCTTACATTTTCCTTCAGCCATTTTCATCAGCATGTTCCTCCGATTTCTTGTGCTGTTTGTGGCATCACAAATACCAACCTGCAAAAGGGCAGAAATAATCAATTGCCAAATACATAAGGGAATAACGCACAAAGAAATTCCCTACTTGGCCACCTTCCTCCATCCAGGATAGCATATCTTCCATTGCTAACACTGCCACCTGAAAAATGCAACACATAATTTAGCACAAAATGTAAGCAATATGTGTTTCATGGCAAGCATATAGGTTTGTTATGTTTGAAAATGCATGCAAACTAGGTTCACAGAAAGTAAAGTGTTCCCTTCAGGAAACATTTTTTGGGTCTGACCATCAACATATATAGAAGGATCTCGAACTCTAGGTTGTTCACTTGAAACTGGTAATACCTATTTCAGCATGAAACATACTTCCATAATTGTAACAGCATACTGGATACAATTTGGTAGTCAGAATAGTGCATTAGACTGTGCCATTGTCAAAAACGCCCACATTTGGAATTAGAGGGAGTAGCATTGCCCTTGCTCTAGATTCAACATAAATGCTTATAATTTCCCTGTTAACTTTGAATATTGACATGGCAATAGTAGCAATGCACCAACCTCATTACGTGCTTCCACACCCTCCTTGTTATCTCCACGGAAGAAATCAGCAGTCTTCTCAAAGAAGAAAAATGCAATTAGAGAATTCTTCCTGAACAAAAACTCATAAATAGGACCATAACTTCAGAGATCATTCAGATTCAAATACTGAATGAGTGAATGAAATCCTATGCTGTGAGAATGGAAATTACAAGTCCCACATTTCTCAAGAAAACTACCAGAAAAATTTGCCAGTTCACAATAGCACCTGACCATTGTAACTGTGTAAAATACTTGCCACTACCAGTGATTAAGCACATAAAAAATCTAAGTACCTGATTAGTACCATGCTTCAGCCGACGGTACTACATTTGGAATGTAAAAAACACATAATTAGTGACTGTTACCATGAATATGTGCGGTTATCTGCAAAACTAGCTCAAACTAAATGTTTACCTTTCCAACATTGAAGTGTTTTGTTTCATGACCTAACCATCGGAGATATCTTGTAAGCTTAGCTGCCGTAAATGTCTTACCACGAGCTGGCAGCCCAACCTAGAATGTCACCATAGGGTTACAAAAGGAGAGCCAAGATAGTTGAAACAAAAGAAATGCTTGGAGGAATTTAGCCAAATGAACCACACAAAGAAAAGTCTGAGGTAGTGCTGCACCTTCTTCGTTGTTAGAATAGTCGTTAAACATATAAGTGGCAGGGTACAGAAAAAAAAAGTTCCATGGAAACAAAGACACCTCTGTAGCTTAGGTAAAGTCGTCTAAGAAGTAATTACCACAATGATTGACAAAGCAGATGTACTAAGTAAAGTGACCCATTCGAACGTTTGAAAATTACCAGCACAATGACCAACTTGCGGTCCTCTTTTGGTCCGTACATCTGATCAGCTACAGCTGCTGCTGCAACAGCTCCTTCTGCTGCTGGCATGCCCTGATAGCAAAATTTGTTATAACTTCAGATGACAGAAATGAAAACATCTATTTTTGACAGGTGAAGAAACTTCAGAGTACAAAGATACATCACAGGGGGTGAATTCTAATTTTTAAAGAATGTCAAATGGATTGAGTTTCTATGTGATATATAATAGGTTGAAAAGAACAAAATAATGAGTACATATATATACATCCTAACTAATTCTATGCATATACTGTAGTTTAAGACTAAAGAAAACTACTCACTGTATATCCTCTGCATACATTGCAATAATGAAGATATGGAAGTTTCACCAAGTTAAAGCTACTACTTATTTGGCACATACCAAATAGCTCAAAAATACATAGCACACTTCCATATTTTAGTATATTGTGTGGGATGCTGTGTAGTACAACCTTTGCTTCAGAACCCTGCTTGATGTTGCTCGTTGAAATGGTTTCGTTTTTTGGTCTAGCAAACCTTGGAGAACCAACACCTCTATCAACAAAGACTGCCCTTTGTCCTTCCTGTGATGGTGCATGTCTTCCATCTACATCCTGAGAGATAAGTTATAAATCATTTCTTTGTTATTTTGATTACAACTGACAAGTGTTGATATTGATAGACTTCATTCAACCAAAATGCAGGAGAACTTAGAAATATATATTTCAAGAGTTAATTTTAATCTGGATTTGGAACCTTGGGTTGTTGACCAAATGACCATGCTACGAAAGACATAGAAGTGGTAATACGCACCAGGGATTCAGCCAGGGCAGCTTAGCGGGACATTTCCTATTGCGCATACAACCCCGGACATGCCCCCACAGCACTAGCCTTACTAAACCTAACAAATGCATGTTTAGTTCTCTCATGTCATACTATCCTAGTCTTACTAGCCATGGTTACATTTTAGTCTTGCATTCCCCATGAGACATAAATGACAACAAATTAAAAGTATATTAATAAAAAAAATAGCTTCTTCAGCTGCTAGGGAAAACATTGGAATGTTTCAGTTTATAGAAATATTGCAATAGTTAATAAAACACACTTTCTCCTGGATTGTAATCTCATTTAAATCAATTCAACCTCTTTTTATTTTCTGCATGAACAGAAGATCTAACAGAAAGTAGCTCATCTGTTAGTTGATATCTGAGCGTTATGATGAAATTACTAAACAAATTGACTTCTATCACAAGCTGCCAAGTGCCAACTTATGACATACTTTAGTAAGAAGGGGCATAGAAAAATACCATTCTACAATGCACTGTACAACGAAGAAATGGTAGATAATAATTTTAAGTTAACATACAATTGTCAACTGAACAGAGAAAACTAAGTTATACCTTCATTGTGTTAGTATAATGATTCGGGGGAGCATCGCCTTTGACCAAGTTGTGCGAAATGCCCTTTATGGTATCATTGTTTGAGGAAATACCGGTGTCCAATAAAAAGCGGGGATTCTCAGTCAAGTTAGCTGCATAAACAACACCTGAGCCCATGTTGGGTGTTGTTGGAACTACATACTTCTCTAAATCAAGCTCCAAACCAGAAGCGAAGTCATTCTGCTTGAAGGAAAAATATAAAATTGGCAGAATAGAAAAGGTAGCACAACCTTTCATGCAAATAGAAATATAGGCAAAAGATTTCACGAAGACAATTCTTTTGAAAGTATACAGGATAAGTTTTTTTACCATAATATTTGCTTTTTAAAGATGTTACTCAAATACTTCTACTGCTCACAACTTATTGTGACCATGAGAAGCATGCCATCAATTTTTTTGACATTTGACCATGAGGGTAATACGGGAACTCCTTATAAAAATACTTTCATAATATATAAAGTTAAGTGTTATGATGGAAGCTAATGGTCAAGCATCTCAAAGACCGTGATGGCCAGAGGGAGTAGGTAAGGTTGTACAAATACACAAAAACCGTAACATCAAAGTAAGACATAAGAGATACTGTCAATCAAGGTTCTAAAATATGCTGGGTACTGGCCAGTTTCACTTTACCCTTTTGAGTAAAAAAAGACATTTCACTACATTAAATAATGTGAAATAAGAACTACTCCCTCTGTCCCATAATAGATGTCTTAGGTTTGTCAAAATTTGGATGAACCTATATACTAAATAGTGTCTAGATTCATCTAAATTTTAACAAATTTGAGACATCTATTTTGGGACGGAGGGAGTAGTTGAAACTAGTGCTAGGAACCAGAACCAGACATGATGTCCAGTTCCACAACCAAGTTGCAAGCTACCTCAAGCTCTCAACCTATTCCACAGCACCCTCTCTGGTATTGGACTGTTAATAACAAGAACTGGCTGGAAGCTAGATTCTGTGATCGGTCAAACACTAGTTTAAAACAAACCCAGTTTTGCAAAATAAGAATCTATATATTCATTGGAAGATTATGTTTGCAATTTACTAATTTCATGCGGCAACACCATAATATAGAAGTAAGATAAAACAGTTAAAAGAAATTCAAACCTTGGCCCTGGATTTAGTGTCAGCGTCCATAACGACATCATAGGTCCCTCGCACCTTTGAGGGCTGAAGATTCTCCTGATGAGCCTTCCAGCTAGCAGCCAGGTCAAATGGGGACAGCATTTCTGTCTCAACCCAAACCTTACACTCAAGTGCATCCTTCTCATTGAGTTTAAAGACCGCATCCGTCATTTCCACTTCACTACTGCCGCTACCTAGAGGTCGGTTCGGCCCCTCCTCAACAATGCACTGCGAGCTACCAGCTTTTGGTTTCAATACTAGCTTGAAATCCATTGTTTCTAACAAATCATAAAATCTTGTTAGAATGCTCAGAGAACTGAACAAAATCTAGCTGCATAGACAAACAAGGGATAAAATTAAGCAGAGCAGACCAAATGATCATTTAAGTAACCACTTGATTTTATTTCGAAATGGCAAATCCACTACTACATTGTCAATTGGTTATCCTCAGCATCATGCCATATAATATGTACACATTAGTCATTACGACAGTGGACAGACATCACGGATAAAAAAATCCCAACCCAATTACAAATACAAGCGGACCCCAGAAGCATGGCACAGCAATTCAGCTCATCCTGCCCCAAAGCTTACAGAGAAGGAATCTCAGTATCACACGAGGAGCCATCAAACACCATGATAAAAGTCAGCCAACTCACCGTGGCGAGAAGGGAGGACGCTGCTGAGCTCCCAAATGGCATCCGCGGCCCGCTCCATCGGCAGCTGCGAAAACGAGCAAAAGAGTAACCATCAATCCCCGGACGAGAAACATAGGCGCGAACTTGGGGCGATTCGGCACTCACGGCTTTGGAAGGGTCCCACGAGCCGGCGACGGGGTGGGAGCCGAAGAGGTGAGGGGCGAGGTCGAGCGCCGCTAGGCGGGGGCTCTCTAACTTCACCGAGACATACTGATGGCCTCCGGAGCTCGCCGCCGTCGCCGTCGCCATCGCCGGGGAGGCCAGAAGGGGGTAAACTTGGAAGGTGCCGGAAGGAAGCGGGCGCCTCTGTAACCCGTGCGTGCGACTGTCAAGTGGGGCCACGAGGGTAGCGTGAAA
Source organism: Avena longiglumis (assembly GCA_030063025.1). Classification (NCBI taxonomy): domain Eukaryota; kingdom Viridiplantae; phylum Streptophyta; class Magnoliopsida; order Poales; family Poaceae; genus Avena; species Avena longiglumis. Next base: position 480,009,403 of record CP125975.1, read on the forward strand.
GTGGTACTGTAGATCCGTCTGTAATCCGCAACAGCGAGTGGGGCCTGGGAACAATCTGACCCACTAGTCAGTCTAAGATTTTCCGATAACAACAATGCTGTATTTTTTGCCAAATCTGTCCAGTTTGACCAACTTCAACCGCGTCTGTCTTCCGGGCGAAACTAATTTGGAATCTGACCCCTCACGTCGGCGTCAAACGGCGCCGACCTAACACAGGTCGGCGATGGCGCCGAACTTGCCAATCGTACGGAGCTTTGGCCGTGGCAGCTATGTCGGCTGCTTCAATCGGCCGACCCTAGGTTATACCCAATCGAGCGCTTCCTTTCTCAGCCCTCCCATTTCCTCCTCCCAGCCGCCACAAGCTCTCTCTCTCCTGTTTTTCGCCCCTATCTTCAAATCTTGTTGAAACTCCAAGATTTCTTGGATTGGGACCATGGCAAGTCTTCTTAGAGGTAATCTCTCTCAAATCCCCTTTGATTCCACCTATTAGAATGTCTAATTTGATCTCATTTATCTCTTTTTTGTTGAAACCCTAGAAGATCATAGATATGTTATTTAGATATCTGTGTAAGTAATATTTGTTTGAATAGATTGTAGCTAGTGTATGCATGCATTTGATAGGAGCTTTGTCTTAGTGTTTGCTAATTTAGTTTACATATGACAAAATAAAAATATGCACATGTGGAAATATATTTGTAGGGATTCATTTCCATAGAGTTTGCTAGGGTATGTATGCATTGGATATGAGTTTGTCTTAGTGTTTGCTATAGTGTTTACTAAGTTGGGAAGCACTTCAATGGAAAATTAGCCGGTTGTATGATAATATAGCTTAGGACATTATAAGTGATAGTGTTTGCTATGTTAATTATCCCAATGTTTGTAGATTCTCCGGACATATGGACGGAGATTGCACGTCAGATGAAGTATGCGGAAAGTACCAAAGGCAAGTATCCCAATATGTCATCGAAAGATGCTCCGGTGCTACCAAGATATCCGGTACCAAATTGTTGTTGTGGTAAAACTTGTCATATACAACAATCTAACTACCACACTACTGTTGGTCGCGCATTCTACCGTTGCCCCGATACACGCGTAGTTTTGGTGTCTTCTGACATGGTATCTATCATACTTGATTGATCGTTGTTTGTTGATATGGTAAATTTTATTTGACAGGAACATTGCGCATGCTATTTCTTCCAGTGGATCGATGGCCCCGAGTGTTATGATGACTATCTTCTTTCATGGGATATTAGCATTCTTTTGGACCCAAAACCAGCTGAGAGGTGGAAACGCATTATGCGTCCTCCTCCAACTCCACCTAAGTATTGGAAATTACACGAGACCACACCCAAGGCTCCTCCACTTGTTTGGTGTGAGCACTGTCAAGATATGACACGGTGGTGTCCCCTTTACGGCCCCGACACTTTAGATGAGTCTTGAAAGGTTTTCGATAAGGAGAAAAAGAAGCATGAGGATGAAATAAACTTGGAGTTGCAAGAGATTGAAAAAGCACAGAAGGAGCGCTCAAAGAAGTACCAGTTAAAAGCTAAAAGGAAGAAAGAAGAAGAGGCAAGGATTAAATAAGAACAAAGGGAAGAGAAGAGAAGGAAAGAGTGGGAAGATAGCAAGGCTTGGTTGAATAAGGAAAACACAAAGTGGAAGCTGTGGAACTAATTTGGCACATTCTGATATCATCATGTATCAGGCTTGGTTGTAAGTTGTGGATCTAATTTGTCACCGTTTTCATTATGTTTGTAATGAGTACTTGAGATGAAATATTTGAAACTCAAATTGTTTTCTACTTAGATGATAAGTACATTGCATAGCACGAAATGATGATAAATTGCTAGACGGTACAATTTATTTGTTGCTACTACTGGTGCTCGGGGAATGGAAACCATTGACCCCTCTAAATAAAAGATACAAGAGCACCATTTTGAAATGGAAACTAAATTAAAAGGAAATACGAGTGTCTAGCAATTTTCGTACTCATCCTAATTTTTTCGTTTGTTGGCCATCTTTTTAGCACACCATTCCTCGAACGCTTTCTAGTTGTGATGTCTGTGCTCTCTCTTTCTTTTATCCTCTACTTCCTTGGCCTCTTTTTTCTGCACATATTTTTCTCCATACCAGTAAACTTCATACTGTCTTTGGTCTTCAAACCAGAAATCCTTGTCGCATCGCGATCCCGCCTATTGAATAATATAGATTTTTAGCTTAAACATTGAGCGAGAAGAGAGTTCTATCCTAGTAAAAAATTGAGCAAGGAGAGAGTTCTTACGAAATAGGGTGCAGGACCCGGGCGTGCCCGCACACAAATCCCCATTTTCCGCCAAGCCCACCGCTCTTCATCTTGGCTTCATCAGTTGTGTAGCAGCATCCCACCATGCAATCACACATATGATCCACAGAACATGGCTGTCTAGTTCATTCATCGGTGGCATGTCTGGTAGGAGGAATGTACCACTACGAGGCCCTACGAGTTTAAAGGCTATCTCCTTTCCTTTCCTTGAAGAGGATCCTGCACTGGCCATGAGTGGTGTTGGCTGAGAGAGATAGAGAGTGAGAGGAGTTGGCTGAGATAGATAGAGAGAGGTTGATTGGAGTGAATACGAAGACAGACAGACAACCACCCGGGTGCTATTTATGGAGGAATGACGAAGACAGATACACCAGCCGAGAGTTAAAAGTAATATAGGGATATATAGAGAAAGATTAGCCCGCTAATTTATTGATCATAGAATTCATAAATAAGTTACAAGTGTTTCGGCAAACAAAGTGAGAAACATAATTCTACGGAACATAACGGTACGGCACATAAGTAAATATCACACACGGGCTAAATTAAAACAATACTACGGCTCCCCACCGAGTGCCCGAATACGTGCCTTTAAATTTTCTATCTCGGCACGTTGGTCCATGATGAGGACCCGTGCTTCAACAGGAAACGGGTCGTCGCACCACTGGAAGAATCCACATTGGCCATTACCCTGATAAAATGTTCTACAATTATTAAATATAACACACATAGGCTATATATTTGTAAATATGATGGTTTTAAGTACATACCTAGTCGTCTGCCCCAGGACAATCCCAATACCTTCGTCCAGCATTTCGGAACCTCCAGTCATAGCATAGCCTAGCTTCAAAGTTGTAGTCGCACCAAAATTGTCGAAGGTCTGCCATTGTTGTGTTATTGTAGGTGAGACGGAAAACATTGTGTACGAGTGATATATATATAGCTAGACATTTCTAAAGTATTGTATGAGTTATGTTTGCTTTTCGTTGAGTGCCACTGTAAACAGTGTGTAGTCACCATCAACTATACACTGCATTATCACTAATGTGTAGTACTAATAGCAGCAGTGTGTAGTCACCATCAACAGTGTGTAGTACTACTAGCAGCAGTGTGCTATGCAAATCACATGTGCTCAGTGTTTCAGTGCTACTAGCAGCAGTGTGTAGTCACCCTCAATAGTGTGTAGTGCTACTAGTAGCAGTGTGCTATCCAAATTACATGTGCTCAGTGTTTCAGTGCTACTAGCAGCAGTGTGTAGTCACCATCAACAGTGTATAGTACTACTAGCAGTAGTGTGCTATCCAAATCACATGTGCTCAGTGTTTCAGTGCTCAATGCTCAGTGTTTCAGTGATCAATGATTTCCATTGATCAGTGTTTCAGTGCTCAATTATTAGAAATGGTTCAGTGAATCTGACTCCACCACTACCATAATAATTTCAATATTCAATGATTCACTGACTCAGTGACTCAGTGCACATGTATTTCAATGGTCCAATGATTCACTCGGTGATCAATGATTCAATGATTCGTAGCCATGTGAGTGTTGCAGGAGCAATAATTTATCACAACACTGATTCATTGCTTCCCTTTAACTATAAATGTCCATGCACTCTTTCTTTCAACTAGCAATTACTAGCACCATGTCCAGAAACCGTGCTCTTCCAGGTAGCTCGGACAATCCATATGATCCTGATCGTTACCCAAGTATTCCAGGTATACGTTGCCGTTGTCCAACACGACCAATTGTTAGGGTCGAGTATGATTGATCGTTTGAGAATGCAGGAAGAAGATTCTCAATATGTGTCAAACCAAAGGTACGCGCAATGAACACAGCCAATTGTTAGGCCTCAATATTCACTATTTATATCATGAACTTTCATTCGTAGGGGTAACGATGCGGCCACTATTAGTACGAAGACGAGGAGTTCTCTCCGGAAGCTAGGGTACTAATTTACAACAATCATATGGAGATTGAAAGGCTGAAGACACAACTTCGCAATTTAGGTGGGGAACCATAGATTTATGTGTATGTTACTGAAAGAACAAGGTTGGGAACCATGTATGTTTTGTAATTCTCAATTTGTCCAATAATTAAATATTCTGTAAGAGAACTCCATGTCTTGTAGTGAAAAATTACTAAATTAAATAAACACTTTGGTCGGCGCCACCTGAAATGGCGCCGACGTTGCACTCTTCGGCGCCAGGTGAAATGGCGCCGAACACTGGGCTCGATTTGTTCCCCCAGACACACCTTCTGTGTCTGGTGTGGCGCCGAGCACGAATATAGGCGCCGAAGTTCGGCGCCGCTTGAAGCGGCGCCGAAGTTGCTCAGTTCGGCGCCGGGTGAAATGGCACCGAACGCTAGGGCTGGATTTGTTCCCCCAGAAAAACCTTCTGTGTCTGGTGTGGCGCCGAGCACGAATATAGGCGCCGAAGTTCGGCGCTGATTGAAGCGGCGCCGAAGTTGCTCAGTTCGGCGCCGGGTGAAATGGCGCCGAAAGCTGGGGCTGGATTTGTTCCCCCAGAAAAACCTTCCATGTCTGGTTTGGCGCCGAAGATGAATATAGGCGCCGAAGTTCGGCACCACTTGAAACGGTGCCGACGTTGCACAGTTCGGCGCCAGTTCAAATGGCGACGATGTCTCTGCACACTTGAAATTCACAGATTTACATATAACAAATTCACAGATGACAATCATAGATGACAGTTTCATAACATTACATATAGCACATCAAGATTCACAACATTACATATAGCACATCAGGTGGTGATACAAACATAGTTCATCCACACATACATAGTTCAAGTCATACATACTCAAGTTTCATAACATGTCTGCACAATCAACACAAATAAATCTCACTTCTGCGCCTTCCTTTTCTTGACGACACTCTTCTTACAGCGTGGTTTGAGAGCATCAGTGCCAGGGGTTGTAATATCCGGTGCGCGGCGTGCACGAGAACCCCTACGAGGCATACCTTGTGATTGGCTTGGCTCTGGACCATCATGGACAGTTTGGGAGGACGAAGCTCCACGGAACATGGACAACGGAGTGTCAGAGTCGATGGAGGTCCCGTCACCTGAATTGTACATGGATCCGCTGCCACCAGAAGTTGTAGGGCTCGACTGTAGACTCGTCATGTCAGCGGTAGGATCCCGACATCCAAGTCTAGACACCAACGAGCGGGAACGTTTGACCAATTTCTGCATAATAGAACAATGTAAGTGTTGGCTAGACTTGTAGACATGAGCGGGAAAGATATGTACATTTTCCAAACTTGTGAACTTTGCTAGTCGTTACCTCGAGACACTTCCGTAGGGTAGACTCGGAAGCTGGACTTCCTGGAGTAACCCTCAGCGCCACTTCAGCTTCTTTGATACCTCGTACAAGCTCACCGGCCTACAAAGCATGACACATATGAACATCATCAACGAGAACTAGCAAATAATTCAGTGCTTGATATTACTATGTTCTTACCACACGGTTTCGCACGGGGCCATGGTCGACACGCTTGTCCATCCGACCTCTTCATCAAACTCATTTGGCTCGTCGGACCCCTCTTCTAAGCAATCGATGTTGGTCCAGCTGGGCTTGAGATGAACCCGAGTAGCTTTCTGCAGCCATGTCTCGTAGTCTCGGCTGTTGTTATAAGTCCAACTCTGCTGGAGGATATCCTTATGAGATGCCTTGTCATTCCATTCCTGGATATACTCCCGGTGATGATGTTCCCAATCAGTAATTGACTTGTTTTTCCTTCTATCAAGCCTATCAAAAAGCACATAGAGGAGACAATGAAAAACAAAGGAGAAACATATATGCGACAGGATAAATGGGTTGGCGCTGAAGGAATCTTACTTGTGCAGATCAGACGAGGTGGAGAAGTGCTCCGGGGGCAATTCCTGAAGCTTACCAAACTGCATCCCGACTCGGTGTGAAAGGTGGTACTCGACCGTGTAGAAGCAAATGAGCGGGCTCCTCTTCGTCCACATATCCATGTCTTGAGTGCACATCGGGTTTAAGTTAAAGTCCTCGCCTAGCTCACTCACAGTGTACGGTTGCCATGTAACCTATGAGTGAAAAAAGAAAATGTTAGGCAACAATGACAACATATCGGAGGGCCCCACTTGGTAGATACATCCTCATAAAAGTACACGAGGAGTCAAAATTGATATGACACTCACCTGCCCCCGACGCAAGGAGTCAAAATCCTTGGTGTATGATCGATATAGATTATCGGAGGGCCTCCACTTGGTAGATACATCCTCATAAAAGTACACAACGATGGGTGCACGGTCTTCTTCCGTGTGTTCCCAATCCCTGGGTGCGTAGGTGGTGGGTCGGCCTATGGGAAATCTAAGCCAGCTCCAAACCTGAAAATAAGCAAATAGGTTATGCAAAGCTGGATGGTTATGCAAAGCTAAATGGTAATGCAAATAATTATGTTGGTCAAAGTAAACCAACCTGTAAGACCAGAACACAACCACCCATATTTGATGTACCCTTGCTCCTCCTACAAGCCTCATCAAGTTGGCGATACAAGTAAGCCAACCCGAACCCAATTGTATCTCCCAAAGATCGTCCCGATCACGTAGTAGAGGCAAATACATCCATGAGACGTCGCTACCCCCGGAGTCTGAAAAAAGCACCTTCCCAAACACATACATCACATACGCTCGAGCATATCGTGATACGGTCTCCTCGTTTGCATCGAGGGGAAGATGCCCAAAGTGGTGTTCTATCCAAGTCAATCTCAGCCCACCTGTCTTGCTCCCCTTCGTCCTAGCAATTTTCTCCGGTGGCCTTACTCCTAGAAGCTCTTCAACCATGTCCTTGAATCTGTCTGCCTGTATCTTTCCAGTCACAGCCCATCCTGAAATAGGCAAGGCGGTCAACATCGCCATGTCTTGCAAAGTTATAGTCATCTCGCCACATGGAAGGTGGAACGTGTGTGTCTCCACGTGCCATCTATCGACTAGCGCTGTAAGGGCGACACTGTTGTAGGTCGGCAGCCCGCGCTCAATCATGGTCACAAAGCCAATCAGTTAAGCCTCCGTAAGTACGGTGTGTACCTCTCATCAAAAACCATCTGCTCTGTATTGACCTTGTGTCCACGTATGCGAAGGGGTAGTAGAGCCTGCCAATATAGCGATTAGCATTAGTTAAGTAAGTAATAAACAGTAATAGAGAACAATAATTAATTTAGTGATGATCATGTTAGACAATACGTGCATACCTGGGTTTCCGAGAGTATGCGACCTCGATCAGCTCTCCTCAAGAAGATGGTACCGAGCCGCCATCCTACAAAGACAAGGTTTTTTTGTGAGTTTCAGAAACATGCAGTTATAATTGAAAGATAATTTGTAGCATAGGACAAAATAAAGACACCTAACAAGAATAATTTATAGCATAGGACAAAATATAACCTTTCTAGCCCGTTGTAATGCCTCGGCTAATTTCCCTATCACCTTTGGACGACGGCGATAACCTTTCATATGTCTAGTCCCTCGAGGCCTCTTAGGGCCTCTACCACGCCCGCTTGATGAAGGGTTACTAGCGGCCCGCGGCATGGCTTCCGCCTGCTTTTTCATGCTAGTTTCTTCTTCGATCCTCACAACTTAGTTTTTTGTGTTCTTGTGACCTTCTTCGCGACACCGAACAACGGTTCTTCACGGAGTCCTCCACAAAATCATCATTCGGACGGGGTCGCTTGAAGGTTGTCCCTCCATCGGCTTGGTCCATGTCCATCTTGAACCGCTTAGTCGCTCTTCGCCCTTTTGTGTCGACCATTAGCTTGCTATCTGGTAAGTACACCGGCCCAGTATACTTAGGCCTTTGGGCCATGTCTAGGTAAGGCTCGAATCTACCAGCCCATGTGCGATATAGCTCTTCAAGATTGTAGAACCGTGAGACGGAGTTGTATGGGTCCACACGGCGACACGCGGTTATTATATGAGAGCATGGTAGATGGATATGTAAAGGCATCTGGCACGTGCAAGAGTACTGGGCAAGCACAACAACATATTTGCGACCACAATACTGCTCACCACCTGAGTTGGTACCTCCTACCTCCGAAACCTCATACTTCCAGACCTCCTTATCAAAACAAGTCCATGTTTGGTCATGATATTTCATGGCTTGGTATCCAAGTTCTTCTTCAACAGTCTTTGGACATCTTTTGTCGGCATTAATTAGCACCTTCACTTCGTCGCTCCTCGTGGCCCAATACTCGTTGCACTTGTCAAAAGTAAAGGATGCGATGGCAGTTACCGGTAGCGTGCGGATACCCTTTAGCACCTTATTGAATATCTCGGCCATGTTACTTGTCATGTGACCATACTGAACCCCGTCCTGATCGAAAGCTTGAGCCCATAGGTGTTTCTTCGGCAAATTCTCCCTAAGAAAACCCTTCCCCTTCTCATTTGTCAAGCCATACAACTCATTGAACATCTCTTCAAATACAGCCGGCTCGAACACCAAGGTAAGCCTACGGAGATACTCAGTCATTTCTCTATTACGACAAGCACGGTAGAAACTACCCGCAAAATGCCTTATGCACCAACGGTGCTTAATAAGGGGATGATCAGGTATTTCTGCCCTCATGGCATTCAATATGGCCGGATTGCGATCAGAAATGACACAGATTTCTCTTCCGGGGCCAACAATCGTAGTCCTCACCAAGTGCATGAACGATTCGGTGACGTTGTCCTCCTTTTCCACAAGAGCAAAGGCAAGCGGGACCAATCGGTTGTCCGTCGCAAGAGATAGCAACAGGAAGGGTGCCCCTAATCTTCCCTTTAAGGAACGTTCCATCCACACAAAGAAATGGACGACAATGCTTGAATGCTTCAACACAAGGGCGGAAGCACCAAAATGCTCGACGGAACACTTGGTACTTGACACCTTCGACCGTGCGAGTCTCGATTGGATGTGGCTGCACAATGTGCGTCATACCAGGGTTTCGATGTGCCATCGCCGCCAACAACCTAGGGAGCCTCCCATATGCTTCCTCCCAATCACCATAAACCATCTTCATAGCCATTTGCTTAGCCCTCCAAGCCTTTCCATACTTGATATGATAGTCAAATATGAGTTTCACAAATTGGACCAAAGAGGCCGCTTGAAGGGTAGGGGTAGCTTTGATGGCATTGGCACACCGATGTGCAATAAAAGTAGATGTCAGTTACCGGTGCTTGTTGCCCTCCAGGACGGCATTGCCACATGTGTGCGGGCCTTCATACTTACTTATCTTCCACCAACCTTCAGGTTTCTTCTTCCTTGCCCATACCTTCCATGGACAATCTTCATTATCGCATATTAAAACATATCTTTCATTTTGGTCGGACTTGAACACTATGTAGGGTCGATGATGACTTACGGCGTACTCCTGGAACCATACTTGCATGTCCAACATAGCCTTGAATTTTAGCCCCGGGTATATCAAAGGCCGTGCCCTAGGTCGACTCTGTGCCTCGTCTTCGGTGAGGGGTCTAGGCCGCTCCGACCCATACTCTCGTAGGTTCGAGTCTGCCACGGCTAGGTGAGCCTGCCTAACATCCTTGAACTCATGAACATTAGGATCTCTGCCCCACACCTTGACAAATGCATCAGTCTCCTTCTCCGAAAACTTGGGAACCGAACGATCATCGTCCGAGTCTGTAGCGTAAACATGTTCATACCCCTCGTCCTCTTCATTGTCATCTTCATAGGTATATGGATCTGTAAGGTTTCGTAGCATGGAAAACAAAAAATTTCTACCGCATACAAACAAACAAGCCAAGATCTATCTACTAGATTGTAGCAACGAGTCGATAGAATAACTCACCCTCAAAGATTCCAAAGTGTTTAACGAGAGCGGATTCTCATGGCTGATGTAGTCGTACTCTTCCCGATCTCAAGATCGCGTAGACGATCCTTCCAACAAGGCTGCTGCGTTAGCCTCGCTGATCGTTCACACGTTCGACTTTCGACAAAGACCTTTCTCTCCATTGTTCCAAAGACGGAGGTTGTAGCACTCTCGCGATTCCCAAGACAACTGGCGTGGTACCGGAAGTAGAGGGGAGATCTCGCAGGGCTTCGCCTTAAGCCGGAGCGAGTATGGTGGAGTATGAGAGAGTCCCTCGACGATCTAGGGTTTAGACACGCCGAGGAGGGGGCTAGGCCGGCGGCTAGGGTTTCACCTAGGCGGCGGCGATGAGTGCTCTAGGGCCGGCGGCGGCTTAGTACTAGGGTTTAGAGGTAGGAACTTGTGTGTCTAGGAGGGGAGCCCTGCCCCTCCTTTTATAGGTGGATGGGGCCGGCCAAGGGAGGAGTCCTCCCTACTCGGCAGTGGTCTTGGTGGTAGGGAGGAGGGACTCCTCCCCAACTCGGTTTCCTCCTCCTTTTCCACTTCCCAAAAATAGCCGTTTGACTTTTCAAACAAGGATTTGATTTAATCCTTTATTTTGTTCAGCGGTGACACTTAGTACATGATGCAATCATACCAACTTGATATAACACATTCATGTACCCTTCCCCTCCGGAGTGCCGGACATTCCGGAACCTTCTAGAACATTCCCGATGAAAACACCGGAATCATTCTCCAACTCCGAAACGGGACTTTCCTTATATGAATCTTATTCTCCGGACCATTCCGGATCTCCTCGTGATATCCCGAATCCCATTCGAGACTCTGAACAACATTCGGACTCTTTCTCATCATTCCATAACTACTCAAACAACGTCGAATCCTGTGGCATCCCGCAAAACCACTACTAGAAAATCGCGTTGTTTTTGTGCATTGCATCGACATCATCATGCGTTGTTTGCCAAAACTATTTTCGCAACACCCGTTTTGTTTTCTAAAACGCCCCCTCTTGATTCAAACATCAAAATCCGGGTCGCCGGAATATTTTGTTTTGCCCGATATTGGTTTGCAAAAGCCTTGTTTAAAATAAATAAAAATATTAATTATTTTGGCGGGGGCAGTCGAACGGGCCGTTTCGACCAGAACGACCACCCCCAGGATTTTAAATCGGTCCAACTAGTCTGCCCCTCTAAATCCTATAGCTACCCAGCTATCTACCCCAACCCAGCCTCCACCTCACCCCAACCACTCCCCTCGTGACACCTCATCTTTTCTCTCCCCCCAACCAACCAGAACCGGCCACGTGGCCCAGCCACTCCCTCTCTCTCTCCTAAGCTAAACCCACCCCACCACTCCTACACACACGCGCACATGCCGCCCCGATCCCGAGCCAACCCACCGACCACGCCCTCCTGGTCCCACCTGGTTGCCCCACGCTGCACCTCCCCACCGAGTCGTCCCTCACCCCACGCCCACCTCCTTCGTCCTTCTTCCGCTTCTCGGCCGGCTGAAGGCCTGACCTCCGCTGCCGGCGAGCCGCCGAGCGCCCGCCAAGGCTGGCGCCTCGCACCGCCCGAGTCCTCCGTCCTCCTCCTCTCCTCGCCGCGTGCACCTCCCGCCTCAGCCTTTCGCTGCCGCCCGGCCACCGCCAGGTCCTCTCTCTCGCCCGCCGCCGCTCCCGCTGAGGCTCGCCGCGCCTGCCACCCGCCGCATCACCGCCCGCCCGCGTCCTCGGCGAGAGCCTCGCCGCAGCGCCCGCCCACCTCTCCTCCGCCTCGGCCGGCTCTCCAGCCGCCTCGAGCTCGCTCCGCCCGACCACCTCGCCCGAGCCCGCCTCGCCGCTCCCCTCCTCCGCCGGAGCTCCGCCCTCACCCAGCTTCGACCTCGCCGCCGCCAAGCCCCGCCTCCCCATGCGCCGCCCACCCGCTGCTCGCAGCCCGCCAGCCACCCCGCCCGCCGGCCTCGCCAGCGCCGAGCCGCCACGCCACTCGCTGCCGCCGCCTGCGGTTACCTTCCTCCGCCGCGTCCGCCTCCGCGTGGCTCCTGGCGTCCCCGCCGCCAGAGCTCCCTGCCGCTGCCCTCTCCCGTCTCGCTGGCCGCCTCGCCTCGAGCTCGCCCGGAGCCCGCCCGCCCGACCGCGCTTCCTGGGACCCTCCTCGCCGCCTCGCCATTGCCGACGCCTCGCTGCCGCCTGACCGCCTCGCCCGCCGCCCATCCGCCATGCTGCCGTCTGCTGCCCGCGACGTGGCTCAGACGCCGCCCGGCGACCTCGCGTCGACCTCCGCCAAGCTTCGCCCGAGCCTGGCGCTTGGTTGGGCTGTGCTCGCTAGACGAACGCCTAGTACTGTGCCCGCATGCGACAAGGCTCGAAGTTCTTCCAAGACAAGGAGGCGTGGTTTGGCCCTCAAGGTGTGCATGATTCGAGATGTACAGGGACCAGACGACAAGATCGACAATGGGCAGCACAAGAAGTCCCATCGACGAGTCATACACGATCTTCACGGAACCGGGACGCCGAGACCCCGAACCCGAAGGCTGATCCCGCCGTACGCCAAGGTCTTCAATCGGTCCGAGGATACCGACACCCGACGCGACGAGTGCTCCTTCCCGAACCCGAACCCCGGTACCGGACCAGTTCGCCATCGACCTCGAGAACGCCTTCACGGACCAACAAGATCTACTGCTGAACCAAGTCCTTCTTCCGAACGCCAGGACCGACCCGATACACGGGCCCGACCAGACCCTCGCAACGACAAGATCTACCCCAGTAATCCGAGAACGTTCCCGCCGAGACCAATCCGTCGAACCCTGGACCCCGAGACCGGACCCTGGACCCTGTCGGACCCCAAACCCCGGAACCCCCAAGATCGTCGAGAACCCTAATGTGTGAACCTCTTCCCGAAAACCCTATTTTACAATATAATACAACTTGTCGCATAATAATTGTTCATGCATGCATATCTGTGGTTTGGGGGCCTTATGCCGATTCACCTAATAATCAAATATGGGGCCCATATGCGGGCAAATCTAGTCTCATATTGGCCTCAGTTAAACTTGTGTAGCGCACCGGTGATATATTCTGGCTTGTTAAACAACAATTAAAATTGCGGGGTAGCTAAACAACTCGAACCATATAATCATTTGTCGGGACCCCGGTTCCGCTTAATCTTGACTAATTGCATCGCAACTTTGCCATGCCATACATCATACATGCATCATGCCGATCTTCTGCCGTTGTATTAAGTCTTGCACCCGGTGTTTATCCTAGTGTTTTGCTTCTTCGCGGATAAGGCCGTTGAGTTGATGTGAGCTTCGCCCCGATCTTCGGTTGAACCCTTCGACAATGTTTTCAGGCGAGCATCTCCCTCTTTCTACCTATCTTACTTTTACAGTCTTTATTCCCTCCTGTTGATCTATTGCTATATGTGTTGCGTTGCTCTAGTTTTCGTACCCGTGATATCCCTTGCAGCCTTATATTGCCTTGGACACATCCTATTACCTGTTGTTTGGTAGATAGTTGGACTTGCGCGTCGTAGTTGCTTGCTCAAGTGCTGATGTGTGTCGTCATATGCCACGGTTGCTGATGTATTGCCGCATGTTGATGATGGAGATGATTCTAGTTTTACTTACCGTTCACTTTAATTTTCGTTTAACAACTAAAATTGAAATAAGCAGAGGCATCGGTGGGTGATAGAAAATATTTGGTTTCCGAACGCCCACTTGTGTCCCGTAAGACCCCGAGTACCTGATACCTGTTCCTTGATTTATCGCGCTATCCACATCCGGGAGGTATATGGGACCCCCGAGCGAGCTTGATTCATCTTATTTCTTGGGGCCACAAACTAGTTTGAGGTTTTATTTACGATCCTGCTTATGCCATGCTACTTATGTATTTAAATTGTGCGAGGAGCACCTCAGATCTTTAGGATCGGGACACGATTCCGCTGTGTCGACAAGCCCAGCCACACTTTCGGGTTCCCGATCGTTCACACCAGTATACCCAAACCTTGAGCTGCCTCGAGTCACCGGCTTCGCTATGGATCTACTCAATGGGTGGCCTCAAATATTTCTGAATCCTGTGATTGTTCACCGTGAAAGCCTCGGGTTTTGATTTGGTTTTTCCGAGGTTGATCGGCGTGTGTTGCTATTGGTGCAGCCCGGCGGGTAAAACTTTCTCGAAAGCCGTGTCCGCGGATATGGACGACTTGGAGCATGATATCTCGATCATAGACAAGCATAACTAAAGTTTATTGCTATAAATTTGACTTTATAATGACTAGTAATCAGCTTCACTATAACGGAATGGCTAATTAATACCGCCCACAATTGCTTGTTTGGGGTGTCGCCATGCGACCATTGTACTGACTAGTAAGTATGGCAACTACAAGCGGAATGGCTGAATAAAAGTACCAACAAGCTTTGGGTTTTGGGGTTATCTCATGCTAATGGTATCTTATTAGTAAGTGCTGCAACTATAACGGAATGACTAACTAAAGCGCCCATCGCTACTTTATCGTGACGATTATCTAAACCCGACTAGTAAAGTGCCACAACTATAATCGAATAAATAAAACGCCAACCGTGTGAGTTCCTCGGTTGACTTCCTCGTTTGGTCTCGAGGGGAAACACCAGATGGGTTTGTTTGATGGTAGTCTCGTTGGATCCGGATAGGTCCTTCTTACCCCTCTCGCTTGACGCCTTGGTATCGAGTCTCTATAGGTTGTTTAGTGCATCTGCCGCCGCTCGATCCACCATACCTATGTAGGCGAGGACCGAATTCTAGCCTCGCTGTGTCGGCCTCAAGATCGACGCCTCTTTTTCCTTTGCCCTTTGTCGGCACCCCTTTTTATGTTTAAGGTGTTTTGAGATCGACGCCGTTAGGTGGTTACCCTTCCGCTTGGCTCGGCAGGTGGTTATGGACGCCATTGGTTATTCTTCAGGGCTCTTAGCCCCATTTGCATCTTGTCCGTAGCCGGACGCTCTCACATTTCAAGGTGATTTGGATCTTTGTATATTAAATCTGTATTCTTGGCTCATGGAGTCGTGTTGTATATATATCTGTTCTGTGGGTCCCATCGAGGACTATTGTGTAATGTTATTACTTCGTTTTCCACCAGCACGAAAGTGCCTGGTGGGCACCTTTGAATCGTTTCTATGCGGGTTTGGCGAGTTTTGCTAAAACTTGCATAGGTCCGATTCTGAGGGTGTTACAAATCCTTAAGTGTGTCTCCCTACGGTTCGTGAATTATGCGGACATGATCGAGACACTTCTCCGATCAATAACCAATAGAGGAATCTGGAAATTCATATGTCTCCCACATATTTCTATGATTACTTTGCGATCGAATGAACCACTTACATACGATACCAATTTCCCTTTGTCTCACGATAGTTTACTCATCCGAGGTTATGATCGTCGGTATCTCTGCATACCTAGTTCAACCTCGTTACCGATAAGTACTCTTTTATCATTCCCGTGATATGTGATCCCTTGTGAGCCAGTCACATGCTTGCAAGATAATTGGATGACATTTCACCGAGAGGGCCCAGAGTATATCTATCCGTCATATGGATGGACAAATCCCACTCTTGATCCATGTGTTTCAACCAATACTTTCCGAACACTCAATGCCACCTTTATAGCCACCCGATTCACGGTGGTGTTTGATGTCATCAAAGCATCCATCCGGTAAAGGTGATATGCATGATCTCATGGTCGAAGGAATTAGGTTACTATGTATCAGGAAGCATATAGCAATTAAACTATTAAAATGACTTGATCTTTATGCTACGCTTATCTATAGGAGTATGTCCACCATATCATTCTCCTAATGATATGATCTTGTTGTTAATAACATCTCAATGTTCATGATAGGGAAACCACAATCATCTATTAACCAACAAGCTAGTATTATATAGAGGCTTTACTAGGGACTTCAAATTAAGTTTACAAATCACACAAGTATTAATGTTTCCTTGTTAATACTATTATAGCATGAATGTAAACATTTATCATAAACACAAAGATATAATAATAACTACATTTATTATTGCCTCTATGGCATATCTCCAACAGTCTCCCACTTGCACTAGAGTCATCTAATCTAGATTACATGGTAATATACCGAACACCCATGGCAGTTTGGTGTTGGTCATGTTTTGCCCTCGGGAGAGGTTTAGTCAACGGATCCGCCACATTCAGATCTGTTTGTACTTTGCAAATCTTTATATCCCCATCTTGGATATGTTCTCGAATAGCGTGAAAACGTAGCTTGATGTGCTTCCGCTTCTTGTGTGACCTTGGTTCTTGCGCATTGGCTATGGCGCCCATGTTATCACAGTAGATAGACATTGGGTCCAGCGCACTAGGAACCACACCCAGCTCTGTAATGAACTCTTTCATCCATATCGCTTCTTGTGAAGCCTCCGGCAACCATGTATTCGATTCGTTGAAGATCTCGCCACAACGCTTTGCTTTGCACTCCTCCAACTAGCCGCACCATTCAAAATAAATACGTATCCAGTTGTGATTTAGAATCATCCGGATCGGTGTTCCAACTAGCATCGGTGTAACCATTAACAACGAGCTGTTCATCACCTCCATAAGAAAGAACCATATCCTTAGTTCTTCTCAAGTACTTAAGGATGTTTTTATCATTGTCAATGATCCACTCGGATCACTTTGATATCTGCTAGTTAAACTAACAACATATGCAATGTCGGGTCTAGTACATAGCATGGCATACATTAGAGATCCTATGGTGAGGCATAGGAGTCTTACTCATCCTTTCTCTATCTTCTGCCGATGTCGGACTTTGAGTTTTACTCAAGGTCATATTGGGCAACATGGGCAAGAACCCTTTCTTGCTATCTTCCATTCCAAACCTCTTTAGAACTTTGTCCAAATATGTACTTTGTGACAATGATATTTGGCGTCTCGATCTATCTCTATAAATCTTTATGCCTAATATGTAAGCTGCTTCGCCAAGATCCTTCATTGAAAAACTATTATTCAAATATTCCTTGACACTATTAAGAAGGTCTACATCATTCCCAATCAACAATATGTCATCTACATATAGTATTAAGAATGCTACAGAACTCCCACTCACTTTATTGTAAATACAAGCTTCTCCATAAGTTTGTATAAAACCAAAACTTTTGATCACCTTATCAAAACGTTGATTCCAACTTCGGGATGCTTGCTTCAATCCATAGATGGACCGTTGAAGTTTGCATACCTTGTTGGCATCTTTAGGATCAACAAAACCTTTGGGTTGCATCATATACAACTCTTCATCAATGTCTCCATTGAGGAATGTTGTTTTGACATCCATCTGCCATATCTCATAATCATAATATGCAGCGATTGCTAACATAATCCTCACAGACTTTAGCTTCGCTACTGGTGAGAAAGTCTCATCGTAGTCAACTCCTTGAATTTGTCGAAACCCTTTTGCGACAAGTCGAGCTTTATAGACAGTAACATTACCATCAACATCTGTTTTCTTCTTGAAGATCCATTTGTTCTCGACAGCCTTCCGGCCATCCGGTAAGTCCACCAAAGTCCATACTTGGTTTTCATACATGGATCCAATCTCGGATTTCATGGCTTCTTGCCATTTATTGGAATCTGGGCTCATCATCGCTTCCTCATATGTCTCGGGGTCATCGGTGTTGTCCACCAACATGACACTCATAATGGGATCATACCAATCTGGAGTGGTACGAGTTCTCGTTGACCTGTGAGGCTCTGTAGCAACTACAACCATAGTTTCATGATCATCATCATTAGCTTCCTCTCTTATTGGTGCAGGAACCACAGGAACTTCTTCCGTTGCTGCGCTACTCGCAATTTCGAAAGAAGGTTCGACAACCTCGTCGAGTTCTACTTTCCTTACAGTCACTTCTTTCGAGAGCAATTCCTTCTCTAGAAAGGATCCATTCTTGGCAACGAAGATTTTGCCTTCGGATCAATGATAGAAGGTATACCCAATAGTTTCCTTCGGGTATCCTATGAAGGCGTATTTTTCCGCTTTGGGTTCAAGCTTGTCCGGATGTAACTTCTTTACATAGGCTTCGCAACCCCAAACTTTAAGGAACGACAATCTAGGTTTCTTCCCAAACCATAATTCATACGGTGTCGTTTCAACGGATTTAGATGGTGCCCTATTTAAAGTGAATGCGGTTGTTTCTAATGCATAACCCCAAAATGATAGCGGTAAATCTGTAAGTGACATCATAGAACGAACCATATCTAAGAGAGTTCGATTACGACGTTCGGACACACCATTACGCTGTGGTGTTCCCGGCGGTGTCAATTGTGAAAGTATTCCGCATTTCTTCAAATGCTCGCCAAACTCGTAACTTAGATATTCACCTCCACGATCAGAACGTAGAAATTTAATCTTCTTGTTACGTTGATTCTCTACCTCACTTTGAAATTCTTTAAACTTCTCGAAAGTTTCGAACTTATGTTTCATGAAATAGATATACCCATATCTACTCAAGTCATCTATGAAGGTAAGAACATAACGATAACCACCGCGCGATGCTACACTCATTGGACCACACACATCGGTATGTATGATTTCCAATAAGTCCATAGCTCGCTCCATCATACCAGAGAATGGAGTCTTAGTCATTTTACCTATCAGACATGCTTCGCATCTTTCAAGTGATTCGAAATCAAGTGATTCAAGAAGTCCATCGGATTGGAGTTTCTTCATACGCTTCACTCCAATGTGACCAAGACGACAGTGCCACATATAGGTCGAGTTGTCGCTCAATTTCAAACGTTTAGCCTCAATGTTATTAATATGTGTATTTCCACTATCGATATTCAACAAGAATAGACCATCTATCAAAGGTGCATGTGCATAAAACATATTACTCATATAAATCGAACAACCATTATTCTCGGACTTAAACAAGTAACCGTCTCGCAATAAACAAGATCCCGATATAATGTTCATGCTTAACGCAGGCACCAAATAACAATTATTTAAGTATAAAACTAATCCCGATGGTAGATGAAGGTGTAGCGTGCCGACCGCGATCACATCAACCTTTGATCCGTTTCCCACGCGCATCGTCACCTCGTTCTTCGCTAGCTTCCGTTTATTCTCTGATTACTGTTTGATTTACAAATATGAGCAACCGAACCAAGATTCAATACCGCACTACTACGAGTACTAGTGAGATACACATCAATAACATGTATATCAGATATACATTTCTTCTTGATGTTGCCGTTCTTCAAATCCGCCAAGTACTTTGGGCAATTCCGCTTCCAGTGACCTTCTCCCTTGCAGTAAAAGCACTCGATGTCGCTTAGGTCCAGCCTTGGTCTTCTTCGTCGGCGTGATAACTTTCTTACCACCCTTCTTGAAGTGTCCCTTCTGCTTAGACTTGCCTTTCTTGAATTTGGTGGTCTTATTGACCAACAACACTTGGTGCTCTTTCTTGATCTCCACTTCTGCAGATTTCAACATGGCAAAGAGTTCTGGCAACGTCTTGTTCATGTTTTGCATGTTGTAGTTCATCACAAAGTTCTTGTAACTTGGTGGTAGTGATTGGAGGACACGGTAAATCCTCAAAGCATTAGGAATCACAATACCCAAGCTTTGAAGTTTGTTTGCGTGCCCAGACATCTTAAGCACATGCTCACTGACGGAGCTGCCCTCTTCCATCTTGTAGTTAAAGAACTTTTTTAGAAGCCTCATAGCTTTCAATTGCCGCATGAGTCTCAAAGATCAATTTGATATCCTCGACAATATCATATGGGTCTGAATTCTCAAACCTTTTCTGAAGCTCCGATTCTAAACCATACAAGATAGCACACTGAACTGTGGAGTACTGAGTCTTCCGAGTGAGGTAAACATTCTTTACTTCATCGGCAGCATCCACTGCAGGTGGGTCACCCAAATGTGCATCCAAAGACATAGGTCAAATTACCAGCTGTGAGGACAATCCTCAAATTGCGGAACCAATCCGCGAAGTTGCTTCCATTGTTTTTCAACTTTTCTTTCTCTAGGAACGCATTAAAATTGATGGTAGGGGCTGCCATTGATCTACAACATATTTGCAATAGTTTAGACTAAGTTTATGACAATTGAGTTCAAATTAATAATAAAATTAATCTAGGTGAACTCCCACTCAAAACAATATCCCTCACATTGTTTTAGTGATCACACGAACCAAACCCACCACATCAACACCGATCATCACGAGAGTCGATATAGTTTAAATGGCGAACAATCGTCATGTTCATCATATCTACTATATGATTCATGCTTTACCTTTCGGTGATCCGTGTTCCGAGACCATGTCTGTACATGCTAGGCTCGTCAAGATCAAACCTTAGTTTCCGCATGAGCAAATCTGGATTGCTCACATTGTATACACTTGCGGAATCTAACACACCCGATCATCACGTGGTGCTTCGAAACAACAAGCTTTAGCAACGGTGCTAACTAAGAGTGAACACTTTATGACTTGAAATTCATGTGCATGAGGGATCATCTTATAATGCTACCGTCGTCTACTAAGCAATACAAGATGCATAAAGGATTAACATCACATGCAATTCATAATACGTGATATGATATGGCCTTTCTTCTTTGTGCTTCCGATCTCCATCTTCTAGCACGAACATGATCTCCATCATCACCGGCATTGCATCAAGGTCAATGATGCTTCTCCATGGTTGTCGTCCACCGGCTTCAACTATTACAACTACTTTGAATATACACGCGGGTCTTAACATAAATTAAAGACAACCATATGGCTCCGTCCGGTTGCCAACTTACAATAAGGAACATTGCATACATCAAATATAATCACAATCATGGCCATATCACATCACAACACACCCCTGCAAAACAAAGTTAGACGCCTCTACTTTCTTTGCATATTTTACGTGGTTTGGGGCTTTCAATAAGTGTCGTTCTAACTTACGAACAAGAACCACAACATTGATACTAGTATTGTTAATCACCCGTTGTAAATTGGATCTTAACTATGCTAGGAGAAACAGGCACCCGCAAAGCCACTTATGCAATACAAGTTGCATGTTGAGTGTGGAGCAAGTCTCATGAACGATGTCATGTAAGGTTAGCCCGGGCCGCTTCATCCCAACATCCCGCAAGATGCAAAGTACACAAGAAGCAATCGACAATAAAAGCATCAACGCCCACAATGACCATTGTGTTCTACTCGCGTGCAGATCTACATATAGACACGGCTCGATACCCTTGAGGGTTTCGTAGCATGGAAAACAAAAATTTCTACCGCATACAAACAAACAAGCCAAGATCTATCTACTAGATTGTAGCAACGAGTCGATAGAATAACTCACCCTCGAAGATTCCAAAGTGTTTAATGAGAGCGGATTCTCGTGGGTGATGTAGTCGTACTCTTCCCGATCTCAAGATCGCGTAGACGATCCTTCCTATTGCGTTAGAAGCGCTCCTTGATCGGTCACTGCGTTAAATTTTCGACGAAGACCTTCCTCTCCCTTGTTCCAGCAGAAGCGGAGGTTGTAGCACTCTCCTCGTGATTCGGCCTGGCAGCGTGGTACCGGAAGTAGAGGGGAGATCTCACAGGGCTTCGCCTTAAGCCGGAGCGAGTATGGTGGAGTATGAGAGAGTCCCTCGACGATCTAGGGTTTAGACACGCCGAGGAGGGGTCTAGGACGACGGCTAGGGTTTCACCTAGGCGGCGGCGGCGAGTGCCCTAGGGCCGGCGGCGGCTATGGAGGCGGCGGCGAGTGCCCTAGGGCCGGCGGCGGCTATGGAGGCGGCGGCGGCTTGGTACTAGGGTTTAGAGGTAGGAACTTGTGTGTCTAGGAGGGGAGCCATGCCCCTCCTTTTATAGGTGGAGGGGGCCGGCCAAGGGGAGGGGATTCCCTCCCCTACTCGGCTTGGTGGTGCGTCGGCGGTGGGGAGGAGGGACTCCTCCCCAACTCGGTTTCCTCCTCCTTTTCCACTTCCCCAAAATAGCCGTTTGACTTTCAAACTTGGCGTTTGACTTTTCAAACAAGGATTTGATTTAATCCTTTATTTTGTTCAGCGATGACACTTAGTACATGATGCAATCATACCAACTTGATATAACACATTCATGTACCCTTCCCTCCGGTCTTGGACATTCCGGAACCTTCTAGAACATTCCCGATGAAAACACCGGAATCATTCTCCAACTCCGAAACGGGACTTTCCTTATATGAATCTTATTCTCCGGACCATTTCGGATCTCCTCGTGATATCCCGAATCCCATTCGAGACTCCGAACAACATTCATACTCTTTCTCATCATTCCATAACTACTCAAACAACGTCGAATCCTTAAGTGTGTCTCCCTACGGTTCGTGAATTATGCGGACATGATCGAGACACTTCTCCGATCAATAACCAATAGAGGAATCTAGAAATTCATATGGCTACCACATATTTCTACGATTACTTTGCGATCGAATGAACCACTTACATACGATACCAATTTCCCTTTGTCTCGCGATAGTTTACTCATCCGAGGTTATGATCGTCGGTATCTCTGCATACCTAGTTCAACCTCGTTACCGATAAGTACTCTTTTATCATTCCCGTGATATGTGATCCCTTGTGAGCCAGTCACATGCTTGCAAGATAATTGGATGACATTTCACCGAGAGGGCCCAGAGTATATCTATCCGTCATATGGATGGACAAATCCCACTCTTGATCCATGTGTTTCAACCAATACTTTCCGAACACTCAATGCCACCTTTATAGCCACCCAGTTACGGTGTGGTGTTTGATGTCATCAAAGCATCCATCCGGTAAAGGTGATATGCATGATCTCATGGTCGAAGGAATTAGGTTACTATGTATCAGGAGGCATATAGCAATTAAACTATTAAAATGACTTGATCTTTATGCTACGCTTATCTATAGGAGTATGTCCACCATATCATTCTCCTAACGATATGATCTTGTTGTTAATAACATCTCAATGTTCATGATAGGGAAACCACAATCATCTATTAACCAACAAGCTAGTATTATATAGAGGCTTTACTAGGGACTTCAAATTAAGTTTACAAATCACACAAGTATTAATGTTTCCTTGTTAATACTATTATAGCATGAATGTAAACATTTATCATAAACACAAAGATATAATAATAACTACATTTATTATTGCCTCTAGGGCATATCTCCAACAGGATCTCCCTCAAGCATCGAGGATGCCACCAAAGGTACACAAGGCGATGATGGAATGTTGATTGACGAGACAGCTACAAACTCTTCCTCGATCGGCTCTAAGGTTTCAACATTCATTTTCTCCTCGATGATCTCTACTCGTTCTCTTTCAACATAAATGGGTTCCTCCACAGTCTCCTCCAAGTAATCTTCATCTTGTTGATTTTCTGGGTCCCACACAGGCGGTTGGCTTGGACCCGCATCATACACATCCTCAGGACGGTCATCGTTGCTTCTTTCGATAATCGAGGGCCGCTTGTTCAAGTCGATGAGAAGATGGGCATGCCCGGTGACCTTGACGGCAAACACGACCAAAGATTTTATTTGCGAGTTCTCCACTAGCTCTTTGTATAGATCCCACTCATTGTCACCGTTGATCGGGATCATCTCAGTATAAGATCTAGAGCCACCCGCATCATATCTTCCTTCCAAAACAACTTCATCGCCTTTGTCACTCCATCCAAGGGCAGCTCTAACCTTGACAACAACATCACTAGACTAGGACTAGTCAGAAAAAATATCACAGTCTTTGCCATATCCACAAACTCAACACCACAGTCCGATTGCACAACACGCCCACCGTGATGCACATGAAGGACTTTTGCATAAGCCATCTATATTAATAGCCAAAACAAATACCAAGGCATCCATTAGAGAATGCAATACCCAACAAAATGCGACAATGTTCAAACAATAATACCATGCCATCTACAATCACCCTAAAATACCATTGCTCTAACCTACTCATTTTGCTACAATCACCCTACACAAACTAGCCAATATCATTCATATATGTTGCACATGCTTACAACACACACACAAACAAACAAACTAGCCAATACCAATCAATATAGCAACTCCTAACAACTCCTACAAAAAATTTCCTACAAACAACTCCTACCAACAACTCCTACAAAATATCATCTAAGTGAAATATCGACATTACTATCTACATTAGCAATATGTTACATCATATGTTGGCCAAACTTGTAGCAATATCATCTAATTGAAATATCTACATTAGCAACACTTGAATAATTACAATTAACTAAAACATGTGCTTCACATACAACATAATTACATTGTATGATTACAATTAACTAAGTTTACATACAACATTACTTTACATACAACATTAGTTTGTACATTTTAGATACAACATTACTTTACATACAACACACACACAAACAAACATTTTAGAATAGGGGGAGGGGATTTGAGAGGGGAGAGGGAAGGGGAGAGGTACTTGTGGCCGGAGGGGAGAGGTGGGGACGAGGAGATGGCCGGAGAGGGAGGCATCCCACCCGCCGGAGGGAGTCAGCCCACCCGCCGGAGGGAGGCAGCCCACCTGCGTGCGTCTTGGCGGCCCGGCTTCTGAGGTGGTGGAGGAGCGGAGGTGGTGGGAGATGGGCGGGATGGTGGAGAGCGGAGGCGAGGAGGTGGTCTGGCCCGGCGGAGCGCAGAGGAGGCGGCGGAGGAGGTGGTTTGATTGGATCGAGGAAAGGAAGCGCTTAATTAGGTATAACCTAGGGTCGGCGCCATTGAAAGCGCCGACACGCCACCACGTCGGCCCCGCCCTTGATGCAAGTTCGGCGCCATCGCCGACCTGTGTTAGGTCGGCGCCGTTTGAAGTGGCGCCGACGTGAGGGGTCAGATTTCAAATTAGTTTTGCCCGGAGGGCAGACACGATTAAAGTTGGTCAAATTGGTCAGATTTGTCAAAAAATACAACAATGCTATAGCTGGCCAAGGGCGGCGTCAGCGGCGAAGGCGAGCGAAGTGTCTCACTGGACCGTGGGCCCTCCGGAGAAAGCGGCGAGGTGAGAGCCTCCTAGACAGCTACGGGGAAGTAGGCGCTGCGGCGGCACGACGCTGACCGACCGCCGCCGGCGGAGTTTCCGTTGCAGTAACAAGGGTTACCACGATCCAGGTATTTGGTGTTTTTTTTTTTGAGGGACAGGTATTTGGTGGTTGATTACGATGGGAGGATCGATTCTTTTCCCTCGCCTTTTCCCTCGCCTCTGTATGATAGATACCGATGTACATTTTGCAAAGCAGCTGGTATATTCATGCCTTCGTGAATATACCAGCAAGCACGAAGGCATGAATATACCAGCTGGTATTTCCAACCTTCGGGTGACTCTGCAAATTATTTCTCTTGCTTGCAGTTACAGATTAGAGCTCCTAATAAGGTAGAAGGTGTTGATCTGATGATCAATTGAACAAATTTTGGACGAAACATGCAGCAATCAACAGGAGAATCTGAAATGGTAGGCTTGTTTCAAAAAAAAAATCTTGTTTCAAAAAGCGAAATGGTAGGCGCCATAAAACAAGTTTTCCTTAACTGAAAACTGTATAACTTAGTTGATAGGTGCCCATGTTTTCCGCCTTAACAAAACAGCAACCTTGCATCTTTGGCGCCGGAAAAACTACATGATACTGCTACATTTGATCTATAGCACGATTTGAGATTATAGTAGTTCTTAAATTTTCTATGGCTTATAGTAACAGCATCTGCATCCCATGAAGCTTAATGGGAAGCCAATGGAGAGAGGGGTTAGCTTGTATCGACAGTAAGAGATTTCGGACTAGCTACGACCAAGACGCGTAACCTAGCCGCTGCAGCAATAATTAACATCTAAAGGAGGGGCCAGTTGTTGTAATAATAGTAGCTAATAATGGTACTACGTCAAGAGAGAGGCGACATCCCATCTTTAGCAATGTTCTAAAACTAAAGGGGGTGTGTTCTTTCATGGAAAACTGGATTTCTCTGATACTTTATTTCAGTTGTCACATAAATGTCGTGCGGAATTGGTGGCAGTGGTCCAGTTTATGAGAATTTGCAACTAATCTGCTCTTTTACCGAACCTCAGAGAAAAATTGAACATGAAAAGGCAAATCCAGTGGGCCGGAACAATTATCAATTTTACTCTTTAGGAATAAAGGCCACTTACCATTGTCATGTCTGCATAATGGGGTTACGCACATTGTTTACTTCATGGTACAACAACCTAATAATTATAGAGGACCCTTATTTTCTTTGATTTATGCGAAAACAGAGTATCAGATAAGTTATAATTTAGACCCTCTAATGAAATTGTAGAATGATTCTATAAGGTGTACTTAAATTAAGACTTGTGGGAAGATGGACTTGGAATGTCAGGCTTCATCCCGTATCCAAGAGATCAGCAACTTGGGTGCAGACCAAAACAAGATAATTGTTCCCAAAAGGTATCCTGAAGACTAGTGGAGTCATTCTGGAGCCAACCTCGACAAAATTTAGTCATGTTCTTTCTGTACCAATGATGCTTATTTGAGCCCATGTGTACTCTATCAGATCACTCTGACTTGCTTGCATATGTCTTCAGTTCTTGAAATGCTTTCCTGCAACCTTCATCAAAGCCACCCGCAACCTGCGAATTGGTTTGTGCAATTACTGTAGTTACTAGTTTGTAGGTAGAAACTCACAGTACCACTCGAAAGTAATTCATGATTGTGGCAAAACTACCTGATGTATTCTGAAGGAAAAGCGGACACCCCTCAGAATCAGCTCCTCGTCATTTGCAAATGGATCTGACTTCAGTGCATTCATAATGCGGTTCATGTATTCTTTTGCAAGCTTCAATGAAGCGGCCTTTAGCTGTCAAGGTAGTAAGAGGATACTCCATTTATGATATGTCTATAGAACATGAACCTATAGCCAGGAGAGAGAAAACATAATGGGATAGTTCCACTATGTACCATCTAATCTAACTCATAAGTTGGTTTGCTCAAGTTCAATACAAGTTTGTAAAACACAGTTTGTTATTTCTTCTCTATTATTATCATCAGACTGAGGACAAAGCCGTGAATTAGTAGTTTGGAACTACATAGTACATACTTGGCGTATGATTCCGGAGTCAAGCATCCAATCCCATGGGATCATAAAATCCTTGTATCTTCCACTTGCAATGTCCCTTATTTTTTCTGTGTTGTGAATGCCTTGTTCAATTCTACAAAGGAAAGTATGATTCAGTTCATATTGTTGAAAGTTTAGCAGTGTGACCTTCTTTTATTAAATGCATTATATTCATGTACTCACTTATCCTGTAGGTCTTGCATGCGTTTGAAAGCCATAGGTGTAGCCACTCTCCTGTCATCGTGGAATGATGATGCTTCTGTTTCCAGGTTCTTCAGATCCCGATAGGTGAATGCTGCTTCTCTCATGGCATCTGCTTTCTTCTCTGGCCAGTTAGGGAAGTGCTTTAGCACTGCCCTTTCGTCTACCAGGTATGATAATTCCCCATCAAGCCACTTCACAAACTCTTCAACATCGGCTATATCCTTGTATGCTGCATTCTGAACTTCCCTTGCCAGGAAGTTAATGAAGTCACCCTGATTTTCTACATCTGATTTAATCTGTTGGAACAACAATTGTAAGGGCATTTTTTTTTACTTGGTTCTGAAAAGCATTTACAGGAAGTAATCACTGATCTGAGAGAATAATATATGAATAAAAACTCTGTTGTTATAAATTAAATCATTATTCATAGAAAGGAATTATCCACCAGTAAGTAATTTACTGTAACTGCTGCATCATTGAATATAAAGATTTATGTACTTACTATTATCAACTAGGAGGGACAAGACCAAAAAATCAGAGCATGCTTTTAAAATAACACATGGAGTGGCTTTCGATAGTTAAAGAGAAGAATCATGTAGTTCGATTTGCAGCTTTGAATGATGAAGAAACATGTTATGTGGCCAAAAAAGATCCTTAATCATCTATGAAATGGACGAGATGTTCAAAAGTAATTTTTCTGCTGCAGTGAAAATATTGTCTATAATCCAGCAAAAAACTGGCAACTATTGTGTAGGCGGGACTATTCTGCATTTATGATGCTCTTGTTTGCAATTGTTAATCAAGAAACAAAAGAAAAATGAAAGAAAAAGATCTAGGGATGGCAGCTAAATAAACAATATCGATATGCATGTCTCTTTGAAAAATATTGAAAAAAAATGCACTTACAGCTATAACATAGGCTGATTTGTTCTCTATTTCCCCGATCATGTCTCGGCTGTTAGCAGCTACTGGAATTCCCGTAGATGCTGACTTCCCATCATTTTTGCCTTCTCTTTTTACTAACAACCGGTACCACTCGACTACCTCTGGCACCCT
Source organism: Avena longiglumis (assembly GCA_030063025.1). NCBI lineage: Eukaryota > Viridiplantae > Streptophyta > Magnoliopsida > Poales > Poaceae > Avena > Avena longiglumis. The sequence goes on from CP125975.1 coordinate 480,037,949, forward strand.
TTGCACTGACTTGGTGCTCTTGAGTAATTTTGAAGGTAGGGGAGGTGGCGGTGGAGGAGGAGGAGCCATGGATCCTTCCTTTTTTACCTTCATGATCGGTTGGATGCACCTTGGACTTGGTGGTGGATTTGGAACTCTTGGTGCTCTTGATTTCACTACTGGTGTCCTAAAGAATCTCTGTCTGCTGTAAGACGCTGAGTTGTTGAGATCCATAGCCTCCTTCGCATCATCATTGTTGTGAACAAACTGCTTTTCCATGTAGTTGTTGCTGGTGGCAAAATTCTCCAGCCTCTTCCACATCATCTTTCTATCAGTATACTGCCCTTCAAGTGAGGAGACTTGGCCTTTTAGATGGCTGACTTCATTTCTCAATTGCTTGTTCTCCTCTTCCAGAGTGCGGTTCCTCTCGACCAGACCATGGAATTTGCTTCTCAAAAGCGCAACACAAGCATCGCCCTCCCTCATCATCTCTTCTTCGCCAAGGTATTTAGTCTTTCAGTATGGTGGAACTGATTTCTCTCCTATTTCATCCCTCATAGAACTCCATGGAGCATTAAAGGAGTTGTAAGTGAGGTTCTGTTCAATTCTTTGAACCAGGCAAGAGGAGCTTACATATGTGCAAGAAAATCTGGTGGAACATTAAGTTAGGTAAGATCTGTTGCTGTTGCTAGGCTAATTACTTGTCCTTAAAGTGATTGCTATGTGGCACCTGTCTTGTTTGTCAAACTCACTAAATTCAATCATACAAGAATACGTACAACTATTTTACAATCCTTCATACATAAATTACCGCTGCCTGTTTTCACTTTTCAGTTAACGTGGCTGGTATATTTTTTAGATTTTACCTTCATCTTCGGTGTTCTGTTCTACACCAGCAAAGAGGTAAAACTTGTTTGGTCTCACTTATTTCGCTGAAAATGTCATTTTCCTGGTACATGGTGAATATGTTCTAGTCACAAAACGTGTTTTCCTTTTTGTGAAGATTCCAACTGCGAAGCTTGGCAGTAAGCTTTCTACTGCCTCAAGTTGTGTAAAAGGGACTCAGATGGAACCCCTTTACCAGCCGGATGGGGACATCTTTGGCTAATAGTAAGACCAAGTGAAAACTTGAAAAGTAGAGGGAGAAAATGAAACAAAAGGAAAGCTGACCAAAAAAGTAAAAGGATATTTGAATGAGTTCACAATTCTTGGAACTCATCATAGCTCATGTTATAGCGACTGTAAGCCATGTGGAAGTAATGCCTCTGCTTTCTGAAGATGTCAAGTGAAGTTTTATCTACCTGTCTGAACAACATTGGGCATGTGTTTATGTCACCAGATATAGTCGGTAGCTAAACCCTGAAAACGACAAATCAGTAGGTTTAGAAAAAGGAGCCCCTATGTATGAAGATTCTGAGAATGTTACCAAACAAAACAAATTTAAGGGAAGACACTGTTGTTAAAGATGAGAACACATCAAAAGGTACGAATTAAAAAAAAAACATGCAAGGAATTTCTGCCAAATGCAAGGAACTAATTGTTTTCAGTTGTCAGCTTCCATGATTGGATTGCATGTGATTTGTATATATAGAACGCCTAATTGTAGCTATGTAACTATGTAAGGAGGTACACTGTAGGAATTACAGGCATTGCAACTGTATCTGAGACTGTGAGTGATCATTGTCAATCATTTGCATCTCTCTTTTTTTTTTTTTGATAACGTCAATCATTTGCATCTCGATGCAAGCTACAGAACAAGAAAACAAAACTTCTCAAACTGATGAGTTGTGTTCATCCAATGGCCAACTATCCCAGGCTAAGTGTCGGTTCAGTAGTTTCCAAATGCATATAGTCAGCAGCACAGTTTGAAGGTTTCACCAGAACATGGTGTCATGTCGGTGAAGGCAACATGATACTTGCCGACTGCCAGGGTGGAAGTGAGTTTCACTCCACAGCCATTTGGCGTTGGTTGATGGACTGTACTGTACTTGGGATAGCAACCCTTGTAGAAAGATATCTTGGCAATGCATCACCCCACCAGCATCAGGTCTACTTTTTCTGGTGAGAACTGACACGTTTGGGCGGTGCTTACCCGACATTTGTACTGGACTATGGTGGATGGATATGGATCGTTGTCAGGGTAGAGAAAAATAGACCAGATTTCTCCACGGAAACTGACGCCCTTGAATGGCGTCCGGGCGACTGAGAGTGGGGTGTATTTTCAGCACTTAATTCGAAGTCGTAGCAGACTTATCTGAGGATATTATACTAATGAAACAGTAGCCGTTTTTAGGGGATGACGAGGCAAAAGAAGAAGAAGAAAGTGGCTTCCCGCCGTATGATTGCGAGAGATGAATCCCTGACGTGATGCAGGTATAGTGGTACTGTACTACGTAGATGTAAGGGCAGGCACAACAAAGAGGAGGCACAGCTGTTTGATAGTTCGGGGAAAATTAGCATCTCTAAACCAAGGGCAGGTGTCTGACCGATGGCACTTCTGTCTTCCCGGATTTCTCTACCAACTGCGGGATAGCAGAGGCTGTGTTGCTTTCTGTACCACGAGATACTTCGGAGGCCTTCGCGGACAAATTTGAGTGGCCCAAGCTGCTTTCGTCCCTTCTCTTTTGCTTTTTTTTTTGGACGTCTGCTCCTCCGCACTATGTTGACCCAGAGAGAGTGCTGGTCCTTGGCTGCTGCGGTTTTGTGAACATAGTCATCCTAGAAGAACCTGGAAGATCATATGCACTGATCGGTGACTTGTCAAGATTTTTTTTCTTAAAAACGCATCTAAATGCGCGTCATTTGTTTTAGATGAAAGTGCCATATTATCATGAGCACACCCCAATAGGAAACAAGAAAAACCAAACCAAAAAAGGAAAGAAACTGAAAGGAAAGCCATGCTGAACTTATCACGAATATTTATTTACTGACTGCAGTTACTCCTACTCCTACATGACAAAACGGCATTTAGAAAACTAGCAGGCAGCATTTCATCAGAGAGGAAAGCTATGGCCTGACAGCATTTCGGAACCAGTAGGTTCCGCATATAACAGCAACTTTAACACAATCTGTACATTCTATGAAGCCATGTTGCTGATGTTCTGCGTATCCAGCTATGGCAAACTTTAGCAGAGGTAAAACTACTCTTGTATTTTTGTTGTTTCTCTCCACATGCCATGGATGAGACCTTCTTCATGTACTTGATTCAGAAAATCTAGCTAAATGTTTCAGGTTAAACCCATCGTAATCTAGTGATTTAGTTGACTATAGTGCCCTTCTACCTAACTTGTCTACACTATTTACGTCATAAAAGTGGCATTGGTGAAGAAAAACTATCTTTAGAAAGAAATACCTGCAGATCTCCTAATGCTGCTAGGAGTAAGATTCTCTAAACATGGTTTCTCTTTCTCCGGTTCTTGAGGTCTGACAAAATGAAAACCACTGCTCAGAAAAAATTGACACGGTCAACACTGAAGTCTGACAGAGTTTACCAAAAGCAAACTCAGTTGTTGTCTGAATGTTGAGAGACTTTAAGATCACTAAAACATGTAATTAATAAGTGAAAAAAATCGATATAACAAATGGCATTTATCTTACCAAGGATCCTTCCAAAGTCCCCAAGTTTCCATCATGGTGGAGCTTAAGAGAAATTTCTTTGCCATGAAAATCAGAAGCATCTACCTGTGTGATAATACAGAAAAATATTACTACCTTGGAGCCCAAATGCAGCATACTAGTAACAACATGCCACAGGGGTAGAAAAGAAAATCCAACTTCCAAGTTACATGGTTTATAGGCCACTGGATTAGCCAAAGTTCTGTCGAGTCTGATGGCGAGATTTCAGGCATGAAATGCTAAAATGCCGGTCCAGGTTCAGAGCTGCAAGTTTGCAGCAGGGTTCAGGTGCAAAAGAACAGACACTTAAACTTCAAATATATAGTAAGAAGCAACACGGGTGAGGCCAGGTCGATACTAGACTGATACAACAATTATTGTGTATTCATAAAGGACTGAATTGAGATGTCCTGTTTATTGATTATGTTTAATGTCTGGCTACTGGCGTGTAGAAACGCAGAAGCGGCGGGTCGGTGCTCTCGGGAACATAGCATTCAACCAATACCAACTTTTAGATCTAAACATTTTTTAGATTAGAATATTTTTGAATTTGGAACATTTTGAAAATCTGAACATCTTTTAAAAAAGATAAACAATTTTGAATTCTGAACATTTGAAAATGCGAATATTTTCAAATTGTGAACATTTCAAATCTCAGCATTTTCAAAATCTAGACATTGTTCAAAAAAATACTCCGAAAACATAAAATAAATAAAAGTGAGTATAGAAAAGAAAAACAGGAAAAAAAGAAAATGAAAAAAGCTGTGAAAACCCGCAACAGAAAACCGGAAGCAAAAAAACAATATGGACAGAAACATTGACGCAAAACCTGTAGGCTGTAGCGAGCTTGTCACGCGCGACCGGAAAGGAAATGGGCCGGCCTACAAGCACTGAGCGGAAATAGGATTTGCCGTCGGCAATGGAGCTGAGAGAGTGGAGGTGGGTGTGAGAGAGTCTCCTGGGCTTTTTGCTGGGCCTACCTAGCGAAAGATTAGAAAAATGGAAATTTCTAGTTTTTTGAATTAACCCAGATTTGTTTTTCCCCTAAAAACCTAGGTTTGTTTTTTGAAATTTTGTTGGGAACCCAGGTTAGAAAAGGTAAATGGTCCGTTGATAACGAGCGTTCGCATGGTGTCTGTCATTGCAGATCACGTGAGCTCTGACCATGTTTTTCTTCAATTTCCACGATTTTATATTATTACTCTACATATTAGATTTAGTTAAGTTTGATCAAATACATAGGAAAAATGTCAATATTGACATTATGTAGCATCCCAGTTGTCTAACACCTGTAATGCTACTTGTTCTAGTAATAAAAGGACCACTTCCTACATGAAATTGTTGCATCATCATTATATCATGCTCATGTCATCATGTCACCTTGCATTTGAGCATCATATAAAACCCCTTCTTGTTTGGTTCTTATCTCATGTGCATTCTTAATTGTATTTGCCTCTTGATATTGTATTTGGTTCTTGTTATATTGTTAAATGCCCAAGTTGATTTGGGGGCATATCTCTTATTGACTCCACCACTTTTTCTTCACCACCTTATAATTCCACCATCCAACTAATATGAGCTGGGCATTTTTAATCAAGTTTACCTCTAGCTCATGTGGGTTGGGTGGATTCCACTCATAATCTTATGCTTGGCCTTTTGGGAATGCATGGAAGAATTTCACATGATTTTATGTTGTTTTCACAATATAAAGACATGGTATTTATTGTTTGCATGGGCCATGCAAGTGCCACCTCTTAGTGACATTTGAAGGTTATTTTATTTTGCTTGCTTGGATCACTCCTTCCCTTTGCTTGATCTTGTTTTGACTTGTTTAAAACCCTAGCTCTCACCCCTCTCTCTACCTCTCTAGCTAATCTTTAAACCTAATCCCCTAATCCCCTTTTCCCTTCCATGCATGATCATGTGATCATGTGTGCTTTCTCTTATGTATCTTGGCCTCTTTTTGCCTCTCCTCTTAGTCAAACCCCCTATTCAAAACCTCCTGTTAAAAAGTTCAAAAGTTTTTGGAAATTAGTAGCTGGTTTAAAATTGCATTGGAATGAAAACAAACAAACAAATAAAAATAAAAAGAAGAGAGAGAGAGGAACAGCAGCAGCCCAGGAACCCTCCTTTCCCCTGGCCCAACTCGCCTCCCCTGGCCCAACTCGCCTTCCCCAGCCCGTACCCCTTCGCGTCAAGAGACGACGTCTCCTGTTCCTCTTCCCCCGACGCCTTCCCTCTCTCTGATCCTCTAACGGCAGCGGGCAGGTCGCCGTTCCCCCCCCGTCATCCTCGTCATACCGCACCTCCACCTCGCGCCTTCTTATCCCCAAGCCGCGTTTTCCCCTCCCCTCGAACCCTAGCCTCCCTTTCCCTCCTCTCCGCCGCCATCCCCTGCCTCTGCCCCAGCTGGTCTCACCCGGCCGAGAGTTACCGCCAGAAGTGTGTCGTTGTGTCGTCGCCATGATCGACGTCGAGGCCACCTGACGGCGGAGACCTCAGCTCCGCGCTTGGACCGTCCCCTAGCAAGCAGCAGAAGGACCACCACTTCCTGGAGCCACCTCCCGACCCCTCCGTGGCAGGAGTACCTCACCGCCGGCGTTTCCTGGTCGTCTTCCCGGAGCTCCTGGCCACCATCGGCACCACTTCCAGTGGGAATCGTTCGCGGTGAGCACCCTTTGCCCTTTTCCTCCCCCTAGCATCCTCCCCGCTGACCAGAGTCCGCCCCGACGCCGGCGATTCTCCGCCGCGCGCACGCGTCGAGTCCGTCAGTTTCGTCAGGAAACGTACCTGCAGTTGCCCCTCGTGCCACCCCTGTTCCCCGCCAGATCCCGTCCGATGTAGTCCTCCGTGGGCAAAACTCCAAACACGAAAGACGTAGGCCTTTGTCCCTTCTGCAACATTGGTTTTTGCGGCATCCCAAAAATCCCGATGGTTTGCTCGGCATCTTCCTCCGAAGTTCAGCTCAGCTCGCAGATTCGAGTGTTTAAAAGTTCAGTTTCGTCAGATTAACCAACCAGCCCTGGACGCTTTTCTAATTAGGCCCCTCCATCTCTGGCAGCTCCACCCGCAGTCCCACCAGACCCACCCGTCAGCCTCTTTGACGTTTTATACAAAACCCCCCAGCTAACATCCCCCTCAACCCACGGTCCCAAACCCACCAGGCCATGCCAAGTCAGTACCAGGCCCACTCGGCAGAGACCGTGGCTAGGTCTGGACTGGGTGGAAAAAGTTTTCTGTTTTTCTATTTCGAATAAAATCTTTTCAAATTGTTTTAAATTCAAATTCGAATCAGTTTTTAATAACTTTTAAATTATAAGTCCAAATTTAGCAAATAATATATGTTTTTGGATCAGAAAAATGTGAGGATTTCAAATATGCTATTTAAATTACCTTTTGCACATATAAAATTCCAAGTTGAGTAAATTACAACCAATGCCACTGGAACTTAATAATTTAATAACTTTTGATTTATAACTCCGAATTTAACAAATGATATGTCTAAAATGATCAGCTCGACGAGACCTTTCTGTTTATGCTATCCATGACTTCAATTGCAGCATGCATCATGTAAACATATAATATACAGCAACTATTATGACAATAAAATGTGGCCAAACCTTAATAAAATGACTTATTCTTGTATACCACACCTCACCCATGCTGTGCTACATTAATGCCATGCAAATTGTGCATCATTCATCATGGCATGATTGTTTGCTTGTCGCATTTTATTCATATGCTTGCGCTCTTTATTTATGTTGGCCCTTGTTTGTTTGGTTTTTCTCGGATAGACTCTGAGCAGGGGATATATCAAGAGAACCAGGAGCACTACCCAGATCCGTCTCTCGCTTCAACTAAGTTGCCAGGAAAGCACTTCCACATGCTTGCATACATACAATACCTATTGCCTCTATCTTATTCTTGCATCATTGAGTCGCGATTGCATTAAATTGAATCCCAAGTATTGCATAGCCTTTACTTTAAACCCCACCAAGCTTGTTCCTCCATCCCATGAGCCGATTACAGAGTTGTTTGAGCCATGCGAGTCGTAGAAACGACATGTGTAGGGTATGTGAGTGTCGATGGATAACGAGGTACCTAAACAACTTAACTTTGAGTAGTAATGGGATAACTAATGAAAGTGGCACCGTGAGCAACATCTGCTATTTGGTTTTTCCTGCTCACTTGTGTCCCGTAAGACCCCGAGTACTTGATTCCTGTTCCTTGTTTTATCGCTATCCACATCCGGAGGTATATGGGACCCCTGAGCAAGAGCTTGATTCATCTTATTTCTTGGGGCCACAAACTAGTTTGAGGTTTTATTTACTATCCTACTTATGCCATGCTCTCATTTATTTACGTTTGTGCGAGGAGCACCTGTCTTTATTTAGGTAAGCGGAATGTTTTCGGTGTCGACAAGCCCACCACACTTTCGGGTTCCCGATCGTTTCTGACCATCGCAAACCTTGAGTCCGTCTCGGAGTCAGCTGGATTCGTTGCGGGTCTACTCAATGGGGTGGCCCCCTGAAATATTTCTGAATCTTGTGATTGCTTTGTCGTGAAGGCCTCGTTGGGTTTTGATTTGGTTTTTCCGAGGATGATCGAGCGTGTGTTGCTATTGGTGCACCCCGGCTGGGTAAAACTTTCTGAAAGCCGTGTCCGCGGTTATGGACGACTTGGAGCACAGTTTCTCGATCATAGACAAGCATAACTAAAGTATCGCTTTAATCTGACTAAGTAATTTGACTAGTAAATAGTGCAACACTCATGGAATGGTTAATAAAATTGCCAACGGATGGGGGGTTGTTCGTTCGCTTCCTCGTTGGTAAGCGAGGAGGAGGATGGATCTGTTGAAATTACTGTTGTAACTGTTGTCCTTAATTCACGGACATCCGTCTATCATTGGTTAGGCGGATGGTTAGCGAGTATCTATAGAACTGCTAGGGTTTATCTTTCGCTGCAATCGCGTCACCCCAGGTTGTGTCCCCTTTAGAGGCATTAAGACTTGCTGAGTACCCTTAGGGTCTCACACGATAAATTATTGGTTCAGATGAACAGGTACCCTCGCAGGACGGATACTGGGTGGAAGAGGCTGATGATGTGGGCAACGATCGTTCGGTGTAGAGATTCCGGAAACGGGAATCCGTGAGATCTGTGGGCGGGATATGCTTAGTTCTATGGCATCTTATGCCGATTTGCTTCTTATCCGTACTCGACTTTGTTTTGCTTCCGCTTGATACTACGATGTGTGATGTATGAGGAATTATCCTAAAATATTATATCTATCTAGGTCATTTGAATCTTCTTATGGGCGTTGCTATATTTCCTTTCTTTCTAGATGGTATGGCTCGATGTACTCTTGTATGGTGGCTTGCATACATACTCATTTGTGTATGTAGTTGATCCCTTCGCCGCCGATTCGCCGCGTCTGAGGTCCGTTGAGTTGGAAGTGGTTGGGACGGCCGAAAGGTCTACCCGTGAGTAGCTTTGGGGCCCCACGTACTATTTCAACCACTACCGCTCATCCAGCTTGTATCTAGGAGCGTAATTCACCGAGGTAGTTACAATTGGTATCGAGTCATCCCGACCTTCGTGGTCTCAACCAACGGTCGTTGTCAGTCTAGCAAGTATTTTGGTAGTTATGTATACTAGGGAAAAACAAAACGCGAGAGTAGGACTGCTTCCACTTTTCTTCTTACCCACCCACCCTTTTCTGGTAAGGAAGTGCACCGTTTTCAATCCTCTTCTCAAAATTCAAACTAGGATTCACGTGTTCTGGGTTTCCGTAGTACCATAGGGTGTGTGTGTGTGTGTAATCCCTTGTCTATCTGTTGCATCCAAGTTGTTATCTAATCTGCCTTTGGTTATCAACTGTTGGTACATTCCATACCGACAGGCTTTTGCAAACCGACGCAATCTATCTTACCCTTTGTATCCGACGCTATCTTGTTTGGGGTGTTCGTTTCCATAGTTACCAATCTTTAGGTTCAACGTGAGAAGAAGGGGTTAGGATATGTGTTCCACTTGTTCATGTGCGGAGTAATGATTTGAGTGCGGGATGGAGTCGCGACCATACCACTACTCTTATCATTCGCTTTTGTATATTGAATCGGTAGAGTCACTAATCTTGATTCGTTAAGTAATTTTGCGCATCTATTGGTATTTTAATGCCGAAATTTGTGGAAAAATTTTCTTTGATATATTTGTGTACCACACTCCTTTTCAGTCGTGTGCGATATGCTTAATATCTTTTAGGTGCTTTGAACTTTGTTGATATTTTAATATCATCTCAGTAAATTATATCCTTTAATCTTGGTTAATTCCATCTTGGTACTATTTTGGATTATTATCATTCTCCATTATAATACTGACTTGAGTTTTATATCAATGACAGGATGGCTCCACCACGTCTTGATGAGGACATACCACTGGCTGGGCTCATTGTCAAACATCGCTAATGCTTTGGCGGCAAGAATGCAGAACCAAGCTTTGAGGAAAGTGTCGGGAGGAACAGTTTGCTCCACTACCTCCACCTCCCAAGCGAGGAGACATCAAGAGCTTCCTAAAATTCAACCCTCGTCGGTTTGATGTTTACGATCGACCTTTGGACACGGATGATTGGCTGCGTGAGATGTCAAGGTTGCTCGAGGCTGCGATGTTCTGGCGAGTGGGTCAAGTGTGCTACTCACCTTCAAGGGAGATGCAGCTCTCTGGTGGGAGAATTACTTGAAGGCAAGCTGCCGGTTTCCGACCAACTTGGGAAAGGTTCACTGGAGCGTTCAAAGAGCAGTTTCTCTCAGAGATTGTAATGGAAAGGATGAAGGAGGCTTTTCTCAACCTGAAGCAAGGAAATGATAACGTCAACACCTACATCAGTAACTTCATGAATCTCTCTCGTTATGGTGGCGATGAGGTATCTGATGACAAGAAGAAACAGAAGAGGTTCAGGCAAGGGCTCAATGCATCGATCAAGTATGCAATCACACATGCAAGGCCGGCGTCTTTCCTGGAACTACAACACACAGCTCTGCAAGAGGAAGCAAGTCGGCAAGTGTTTGAGGAGTCCAAGAAACACAACAGGGATGCATCAAGCTCTGCAGTTATGGCAGCTCCTTCTAAGCGGCGTGTCTGGGTTCCTAACACCCCACCGTCGCTCCCGGCTCCACCAAGACCTGCAAGTTACGCGTCAAGGCCACCAAACTTCACCACTGCGGCTCCCAGGGGCTACAACCACCACTACCTGAGCGCTGGCGGAGTCCCTGGCTATGTTGCTCCACGTCCACATGGTGCTTGTTTCACATGTGGAGATCATGGACATCCCAACTGGAACTGTCCGTTGAAAAACAAAGCTCTTCCTCCACCCCCGCCAAGATCTGCAGCAAGCTCTCCTATGGTTCGTGCACCACCACCTCGGGCTCTCAACATCAACACCAAGCCCGGGTCTACGGTTGCTCGTGCCAACTGCGTCAACGCCGCTCACAAGTGAGCATGCACACAGGTTGTGATGGGTATGCTTTCCGTTAACTCAGTCCCTGCATGAGTTTTGTTTGATTCTGGTGCATCGCATTCTTTTGTTTCTATAAAGTTTGCAAGTGAGAATGGGTTAGCGTCGGAGCCTCTTCTCAAGCGGTTAATGGTTCTTTCTCCTGGAGCAAATATGGTAGCATCTAAGATCAGCCATGGCAACCAAGTTGAGATTGGTGGCTCTTCATTCTCGGCTTCTTTAATTGTTCTGGGCAATTCTGACATTGATGTCATCTTGGGCATGGATTGGTTGACGGCAAATGCAGCTGTGATTGATTGTGCTGAACGCTCGGTTTCTCTGAAGATTCCTGAAGGCCATATAGTCTTTTCTCCAAGTCTGTCTCCTGCTGTTCAGCTCTTCTCTTTGGCGGTTCTGAATGATGATGCTATGGAAGCTATTCAGAGTGTACCAGTGGTCTGTGAGTTCCCAGATGTTTTTCCTGAAGAGTTGCCGGGTATGCCTCCGGATTGTGAGGTTGAGTTTGTGTGGCATCCCGCAAAACCACTACTAGAAAATCGCGTTGAATTTGTGCATTGCATCGTCATCATCATGCATTGTTTGCATAAAACTATTTTTCGCAAGCCCGTTTTGTTTTCTAAAAAACGCCCCATCTTTATTCAAACGCAAAGCCCGGTTCTCCGGATTAATTATTTTGGCCGCTATGTTTTGCAAACGGTCCGTTTTAACACAAATAAAATATTAAATTATTTAGTTGGGGGCAGTCGAACGGGCCAAATTGACCCGAACGACCACCCCCGTACAAAACAAATCGGTCCACCCTTAACCCTTTTTACACCCACCTAATCTACCCACCCCTTTCCTCCACATCACCCCAACCATTCGGTGTCCGCCACGTCACCTTGCCCCAACCCCCCACCCAACCAGAGGCAGCCACCTCATCTCACCCCTCTCTCCCCTCTCTCTCCCACCAGCCACTTCCCCACCACACACCCAAGCCACACACGCACCCAGCCAACCCCACCCGCTGCAGCTAGGCCCCACGCTGGGCCCTGATCCCCACAACTCACACACCCCACCGCCTTGGCCAACACCCCACCCCATCGCTGCGACGCCTCCACAGGACCCACCTGTCCCTGCGGCCCCGTCCCGCACGCACCTTCTTCTTCTCTCTCGCGCACGCATCCTCGCAACCCTCTCCTCCGCTCACGGCCGTCCTCCGGTGCCCCACCTCTCTTCCCACAGATGGCCGGCCGGCCCGACCCTCATTGCAGCATCCGCCTTCATGAAGTTCCCACTCGAGCTGTGGCCGGACCCCACCTTCCACCGCATGACCGCTTCCTCTCCGCTCCTTGCCGCCTGTCGCCCGCTGCTGCCATACAAGACGCTGCCACCCCGCCTCGCCGGACCTTCCTCCGCCTCCCAAGGCCGCCCGCGTCCTCCATCGCCAGCGTGGCCCCTGCCCGCTTCAGCACTGCAGCGCCTCCGGCTCGAGCTCTGCTCCTCCTCCCGAGCCTGAGCCACTGCGTGGCCGTCGCTGTTCGCCCAGCGCCCGAGCTCATCCCGGCCGCCGCCCGCCTCTGCCTCCGCCTGGCGTGTCGGCCAGCCTCGGCCTCCCAAGCCAGCTGCCGTCCGTCTGCTGGCGGCCTTCCTCGCCGGTCTTCGCCGTCACCATGGCCGCCGCTGCTCGCTCGCGGCTGCTGCTTGATCCGCAGGGGCTCCTCTGGCTAGAAGTCTCGCCAACCAGCTGCTTCTCACGGGAAGAACAGGTGTTGCACATGTGGGTTGTGTGGTGCTAGTTGTTTGGATGACCGATCCAAGATCGAGTCCGAAACTCGACAAGTACTCGGTTTGTAAATCCTGCGTGTCCTATTCGAGGAACGACACGTGAAGATGGACCCAAGTGATTCCGAGAAGCCCGGCAAGAACTACATCACGGAACGACATGATCATCGACACGGATCCGGAGACCGTGGAGCACCAAGCACGTCCGCCCGGAACCCGGTGGTGGGGACGCTGGTCTGACAAGATCTCCTTCCCGGACGCCGAGCTCGCCGAGAAACTGGATGCCAAGGTCACCGACACGGGTACGCCGAGTCTCCATCGAGGACACCAAGGCCGTCGACATGGAACCGTAGGACGCCGAGGGCTTCACCCCGAACGCCAAGACCGACCCCGTGGAATCCGACAAGATCTGCATGCGACAAGAACGACACCGAACCAAGTCCTTCCCGGAGTCCGAGAACGACCCCGTCGAACCATGGACCCTGTCGAATCCCGACCCCGAACCCCAAGATCGCCGAGACCCCTAATGTGTGAACCCCTTCCCGAAAACCCTATTTTATAACACAATCCAACTTGTCGCATTTTAATTGTTCATGCATGCATATCTCCATGTGGTTTGGGGGCCTTATGCCGATTCACCTAATAATTAAATATGGGGCCCATATGCGGGCAAATCTAGTCTCATATCGGCCTCATTTAAACATGTGTAGCGAACCGTTGCCATCTATTGTCTTGCTACATAACATTTAATTTGCGGGGTAGATAAACAACTTGAACCATCTAATTAAATGTCGGGACCCCGGTTCCGCTTAATATGACCTAATTGCATCGCATCTTTGCCATGTCATTCATCATACATGCATCATGCCGATTTTCTGCCGTTGTATTAAATAGTGCATCCGGTGTTCCTTCTAGTGTTTTGCTTCTTCGCGGATAAGGCCGTTGAGTTGATGTGAGCTTCGCCCCGATCTTCGGATGAACCCTTCGACAATGTTTTCAGGCGAGCATCTCCCCCTTTCTTCCTATCTTACTTTTCTAGTATTTATTCCTTCCTGTTGATCTTTGCTATCTGTGTTGCGATGCTCTAGTTTCGTACCCGTGATATCCCTTGCAGCCATATATAGCCTTGGACACATCCTATTACCTGTTGTTTGGTAGATAGTTGGACCCGCGTGTCGTAGTCGCTTGCTCAAGTGTTTTGCTTGTCGTCAAGTACCACCATGGATGGAGGCTTGCCGCATGTTGACGTTGGAGATGATCACGGTTTACTTATTGTTCACTTTAATTCCTGTTTAATAACTAAAATTGAATTAAGCAGAGGCATCGGTGGGTGATAGGTAATATTTGGTTTCCGACCGCCCACTTGTGTCCCGTAGGACCCGAGTTCTTGACACCTGTTCCGAGATCGAGCGCTAACCACGGTGGGGAGATATGGGCCCCATTAATAATTACCGATTTCAAAGTATTGTCTTTGGGGCCACAACTAGATTGAGGATTTATTTACTATCCGTACCTATGCCATGTTTTTCCGCTTTATTTACGATTGTGTGAGGAGCACTGTTGTCTTGTTTAGGAAGCGGAATGTTTTGTGATGTCGACGGTCCCGATTGGGGATCTGCATCGTTCTGACCATTGACGATACCCTAAGTCCGTCTCGAGGAGGCCGACTTCGTTCTTGGTGTACTTAGTGGGTGGCCCGTGCTTGCTTTGGATCTGGGAACGTCATGACTTAGGCCCGCCGACATACCGATGGGTGTATGTTAAGCGATCGGCAAAAGGGTCAAGTGCTGTGGATACTTTGGTGCACCCCTGCAGGGTTAAATCTTTTCGAGAAGCCGTGTCCGCGGTTATGGACGACTTGGAGCACAGTGCTTGATCATAGACAACTATAACTAAAGTTTACTGTTATAAATTGACTTGTATCCGATATGACTAGTAATCAACTCCACTACAACGGAAGGGCTAAGTAAAAGTACCAACAACTGCTGGGTTTTGGGTTATCTCATGCTAATTAAATCGGATTAGTAAGTGATGCCACTATAACGGAATGTTTAACTAAAAGTGCCCACTGTTTACTTTATCAGGATGAATATCTAAACCTGACTAGTAATTGCTGCAACGATAACTGAATAAGTAAAACTGCCAACTGTGTGAGTTCCTCGGTTGACTTCCTCGTTTGGTCTCGAGGGGGGAAACGCCAGGATGGGTTTGTTTGATGATAGTATCAGGTTGGATCCGAATAGGTTTTTCTCACCCCTCTCTGATAGCCGCCAGTTGTATCGAGTCTCTATAGGTTGTTTAGTGCATGATGCCGCCGCCAGGTCCACCATACCTATGTGGCGAGGGACGCCGAATTCTAGCCTCGTAGTGTCTTGGCCTCGATCTTGGCCTCCTCTTTTCCTTTGCCCTTTGTCGGCACCTTTTGTTTAAGCAGGTTTGAGATCGACGCCGTTAGCGAGGTTACCCTTCCCGCTTGGCCAGGCAGGTTATGGACGCCATTGGTTATTCTTGAGGGCTCTTAGCCCCATTTGCATCTTGTCCGTAGTCGGACGCCCATCGCTTTTTCAAGGTGATTTGGATCTTTGTACCGTATATTTGTATTCTTGACTCTTTGAGTCATTGTTGTATATACTCGTACATGGGTCCCATCGAGGACTGTTGTGTAATGTTATTACTTTGCTTTCCACCCGCACGAAAGTGCCGGGTGGGCACCTTCGAATCGTTTCTATGCGGGTTTGGCGAATTTCGCTACAACTTGCATAGGGCCGATTCTGAGGGTGTTACAGTTTGTGATTGAGCTTGAACCTGGAACGACTCCTATCTCCAAGCGGCCTTATAAAATGGGTCCTTCTGAGTTGGCTGAACTCAAACGACAACTTGATGAACAAGATAAGTTGGGTTTCATTTGTTGGAGATATGCCCTAGAGGCAATAATAAATATAGTTATTATTATATCTTTGTGTTTATGATAAATGTTTATATTCATGCTATAATAGTATTAACAAGGAAACATTAATACTTGTGTGAATTGTAAACTTAAATTGAAGTCCCTAGTATAGCCTCTATACTTCACTAGCTTGTTGGTTGATTAAATGATTGAGGTTTCCATATCATGAACATTGAGATGTTATCAACAACAAGATCATATCGTTAGGAGAATGATATGGTGGACATACTCCTATTGATAAGCGTAGCATAAAGATCAAGTCATTTCAATAGTTCAATTGCTATATGCTTTCTGATACATAGTAACCTAATTCCTTCGACCATGAGATCATGCATATCACCTTTACTGGATGGATGCTTTGATGACATCAAACATCACACCGTATCGGGTGGCTATAAAGGTGGCATTAAGTGTTCGGAAAGTATTGGTTGAAACACATGGATCAAGAGTGGGATTTGTCCATCCACATGACGGATAGATATACTCTGGGCCCTCTCGGTGGAATGTCATCCAATTGGCTTGCAAGCATGTGACTTGGTCACAAGGGATCACATATCACGGGCGAGAAAAGAGTACTTATCGATGCGAGGTTGAACTAGGTATGCGAGATACCACGATCATAACCTCGGATAAGTAAACTATCGTGAGACAAAGGGAAATTGGTATCGTATGTAAGTGGTTCATTCGATCGCAAAGTAATCGTAGAAATATGTAGGAGCCATATGAATTTCTAGATTCCTCTATTGGTTATTGTTAGGAAGTGTCTCGATCATGTCGCATAATTCACGAACCGTAGGGAGACACATAAGGATTGACGTTGTTTTGAGTAGTTATGGTATTATGAGAAAGAGACCGAATGTTGTTCGGAGGCTCGAATGGGATCCGAGATATCACGAG
This sequence comes from Avena longiglumis, assembly GCA_030063025.1. Classification (NCBI taxonomy): domain Eukaryota; kingdom Viridiplantae; phylum Streptophyta; class Magnoliopsida; order Poales; family Poaceae; genus Avena; species Avena longiglumis. The sequence continues at coordinate 480,054,658 of CP125975.1, forward strand.
GTGATCCGGAATGGTCCGGAGAATAAGATTCATATAAGGAAAGTCCCGTTTCGGAGTTCGGGGATGATTCCTGTTTTTCATCGAATGTTCTAGAAGGTTCCGGATTGTCCTAAGCACCGGGGAGGTACATGAGTGTGTCATTGAATGATTGCATCATGTACTAAAGTTCTTGCTGTTCCAAAAAACATGAAAGTCAAATTGCCAGTTTGAAAGTCAAACGGCTAAAACAGAAACCTGGGAAACAAGCAAGAGGAGTTGGAACCAACCCGGAGGAGGAGTTGGACTCCTCGGCCGCCCAGCCCTAGGCCGAGTTGGGGAGGGACTCCTCCTCCCTGGCGCCCAAGGCCCCTCCACCTATATAAGGAGGCAGGGCTCCTCCTAGAAACACACAAGTTTCCACCTCTAATCTCGTGTTAGAGCCGTTTGGTTTAGAGCTTCTAATTGCTTTAGCCTGCGGTTTAGAGCCTTCTAATTGGTGTGTCTAAATCTCTAGACCACTAATATCCTCTCTCATAATCCACCATACTGCTCCGGCTTAAGGCGAAGCCTCGGGATCTCCCTCTACTTAGGTACCACGCCTTTGCCGAAATCGCGAGGAGAGTGCTACAACCTCCATTGCCTTTGGAACAAGGAGAGGAAGGTCTTCGTCGAGTACCGAACGCAGACTGAGCGCATGAACCTTGGCGCCGGAAGGATCGTCCACACGATCTTGAGATCGGAAAGAATACGACTACATCACCCACGAATCCGCCTCGTTAAACACTTTGGAATCTTCGAGGGTAAGTTATTCCATCGACTCGTTGCTACAATCTAGTAGATAGATCTTGGCTTGTTTGTTTGTATGCGATAGAAAATTTTTGTTTTCCATGCTACGAACCCCTACAAAGGGTATCGAGCCGTGTCTATATGTAGATCTGTTGCGAGTAGAACACAATGGTCATTGTGGGCGTTGATGCTTTTATTGTAGATTGCTTTTGTGTACTTTGCATCTTGCGGTATGTTGGGATGAAGGCCGGGCTAACCTTACATGACATCGTTCATGAGACTTGCTCCACGCTTGACATGCAACTTGTATTGCATAAGTGGCTTTATGGTGCTGCTTTCTCCTAGCATAGTTAAGATCCAATTTACAACGGGTAATCAACAATGCTAGTATCAATGTTGTGGTTCTTGTTCGTAAGTTAGAACGACACTTATTGAAAGCCCCAAACCACGTAAAATATGCAAAGAAAGTAGAGGCGTCTAACTTTGTTTTGCGGTGGGTGATGATGTGATATGGCCATCATTGTGATTATATTTGATGTATGCAATGTTCCTTATTGTAAGTTGGCAACGGCAGGAGCCATATGGTTGTCTTTAATTTATGTTAAGACCCGCGTGTCTATTCAAAGTAGTTGTAATAGTTGAAGCCGTGGGCGACAACCATGGTGAAGCGTCATTGACCTTGATGCAATGCGGTGATGATGGAGATCATGTTCGTGCTTGAAGATGGAGATCGAAAGCACAAAGAAGAAAGGCCATATCATATCACACATTATGAATTGCATGTGATGTTAATCCTTTATGCATCTTGTATTGCTTAGTAGGCAGCGGTAGCATTATAAGATGATCCCTCATGCACATGAATTTCAAATCATAAAGTGTTCGCCCTTAGTTAGCACCGTTGCTAAAGCTTGTTGTTTCGAAGCACCACGTGATGATCGGGTGTGTTAGATTCTGCAAGTGTATACAACGTGAGCAAGCCAGATTTGCTCATGCAGAAACTAAGGTTTGATCTTGACGAGCCTAGCATGTACAGACATGGTCTCGGAACACGGATTACCGAAAGGTAAAGCATGAATCATATAGTAGATATGATGAACATGACGATTGTTCGCCATTGAAACTATATCAACTCTCGTGATGATCGGTGTTGATGTAGTGGATTTGGTTCGTGTGATCACTAAAACAATGCGAGGGATGTTGTTTTGAGTGGGAGTTCACCTAGTTTAATTTCATTAATTAATTTGAACTCAATTTGTCATAAACTTAGTCTAAACTATTGCAAATATGTTGTAGATCAATGGCAGCCCCTACCATCAATTTTAATGCGTTCCTAGAGAAAGAAAAGTTGAAAAACAATGGAAGCAACTTCGCGGATTGGTTCCGCAATTTGAGGATTGTCCTCACACCGGGTAATTTGACCTATGTCTGGATGCACATTGGGTGACCCACCAGAGCCAATGCTTCCGATGAAGTAAAGAATGTTTACCTCGCTCGGAAGAATCAATACTCCATAGTTCAAAGGTGCTATCTTGTATGGTTTAGAATCGAGCTTCGTAAAAGGTTTGAAGAGTCGACCCATATGATATTGTCGAGGATCTCAAATTGATTTTTGAGACTCATGCGGCAATTGAAAGCTATGAGGCTTCAAAAGTTCTTTAACCGCAAGATGGAAGAGGGTAGCTCCGTCGGTGAGCATGTGCTTAAGATGTCGGCACGCAAAACAAACTTCAAAGCTTGGGTATAGTGATTCCTAATGCTTTGGGGATTTACCGCGTCCTCCATCACCGCCACCAAGTTACGTGAACTTTGTGATGAACTACAACATGCGTAACATGAACAAAGAGTTATCGTAACTGCTTTGCTATGTTAAAGTCTGCGAAGTGGAGATCAAGAAAGAGCACCAAGTGTTGATGGTCAATAAGACCACCAAACTCAAGAAAGGCAAGTCTAAGCAAAAGGGACACTTCAAGAAGGGTGGTAAGAAAGTTACCACGCCATTTAAGAAAACCAAGGCTGGACCAAAGCACGAAATCGAGTGCTTTTACCGCAAGGGAGAAGGTCATGGAAGAATTGCCCAAAGTACTTGGCGGATCGAAGAACGGCAACATCAAGAAGAAAGGTATATCGATATACATGTTATTGATGTGTATCTCACTAGTACTCGTAGTAGTGTCCGGTATTTGAATCTTCGGTTGCTCATATTTGTAACTCAAACAAAATGCAGAATAAGCGGAAGCTAGCGAAGAACGAGGTGATGCGCGTGGAAGCGGATCAAAGGTTGATGTGATCGCGGTCGGCACGCTACCTCTTCATCTACCATCGGATTAGTTTTATACTTAAATAATTGTTATTTAGTGCTGCGTTGAGCATGAACATTATATCGGATCTTGTTTATTGCGAGGCGGTTACTTGTTTAAGTCGAGAATAATGGTTGTTCGATTTATATGAGTAATATGTTTTAGCACATGCACCTTTGATAGATGGTCTATTCTTATTGAATCTCGATGGTGGAAATACACATATCAACAATATTGAGGCTAAACGTTTGAAATCAGCGATAATTCGACATATGTGGCAATCCGTCTTGGTCACATTGGAGTGAAGCGATGAAGAAACTCCATTCGATGGACTTCTTGAATCACTTGATTTTGAATCACTTGAAAGATGCGAAGCATGTCCGATGGGAAAATGACTAAGACTCCATTTTCGGTATGATGGAGCGAGCTACGGACTTATTGGAAATCATACATACCGATGTGTGGTCCAATGAGTGTAACATCGTGGTGGTTATCGTTATGTTCTTACCTTCACAGATGACTTGAGTAGATATGGGTATATCTATTTCATGAAACATAAGTCCAAACTTTCGAGAAGTTTAAGGAGTTTCAAAGTGAGGTAGAGAATCAACGTAACAAGAAGATTAAATTTCTACGTTACGATCGTGGAGGTGAATATCTAAGTTACGAGTTTGGCGAGCATTTAAAGAAGTGCGGAATACTTTCACAATTGACACCGCCGGAACACCACGGTGTAATGGTGTGTCCGAACGTCAATCGAACTCTCTTAGATATGGTTCGTTCTATGATGTCACTTATGATTTACCGCTATCATTTTGGGGTTATGCATTAGAAACAGCCGCCGCATTCACTTTAAATAGGGCACCGTCTAAATCCGTTGAAACGACACCATATGAATTATGGTTTGGGACGAAACCTAAATTGTCGTTCCTTAAAGTTTGGGGATGCGAAGCCTATGTAAAGAAGTTACACGGGACAAGCTTGAACCCAAAGCGGAAAAATGCGTCTTCATAGGATACCAAGGAAACTATTGGGTATACCTTCTATCATAGATCCGGCAAAATCTTCGGTTAAGAATGGATCTTTTCTAGAGAAGGAATTTCTCTCGAAAGAAGTGACTGGAAGGAAAGTAGAACTCGACGAGGTTGTCGAACCTTCTCTCGAATTGCAGCGCAGACCGGAAGAAGTTCTGTGGTGCCCGCACCAATTAGAGAGGAAGTTAATGATGATGATCATGAAACTTCGTTGAAGTTGCTACTGAGCCTCGGAGGTCAACGAACTCGTACCACTCCATTGGTATGATTCCGTTATGAGTGTCATGTTGGTGGACAACACCGATGACCCGAGACATATGAGGAAGCGATGATGAGCCCAGATTCCAATAAATGGCAAGAAGCCATGAAATCCGAGATTGGATCCATGTACGAAAACCAAGTATGGACTTTGGTGGACTTACCGGATGGCCTAAGGTCGAGAACAAATGGATTTTCAAGAAGAAAACAGATCTTGATGGTAATGTTATCTTTATAAAGCTTGACTTGTCGCAAAAGGGTTTCGACAAATTCAAGGAGTTGACTACGATGAGACTTTCTCACCAGTAGCGAAGCTAAAGTCTGTGAGGATTATGTTAGCAATCGCTGCATATTACGATTATGAGATATGGCAGATGGATGTCAAAACAACATTCCTCAATGGAGATATTGATGAAGAGTTGTATATGATGCAACCCAAAGGTTTTGTCGATCCTAAAGATGCTAACAAGGTATGCAAACTTCAACGGTCCATCTATGGATTGAAGCAAGCATCCCGAAGTTGGAATCAACGTTTTGATAAGGTAATCAAAAGTTTTGGTTTTATACAAACTTATGGAGAAGCTTGTATTTACAAGAAAGTGAGTGGGAGCTTTGTAGAATTCTTAATACTATATGTGGATGACATATTGTTGATTGGGAATGATGTAGACCTTCTTAATAGTGTCAAGGAATATTTGAATAATAGTTTTTCAATGAAGGATCTTGGCGAAGCAGCTTACATATTAGGCATAAAGATTTATAGAGATAGATCAAAACGCCAAATATCATTGTCACAAAGTACATATTTGGACAAAGTTCTAAAGAAGTTTGGAATGGAAGAAAGCAAGAAAGGGTTCTTGCCCATGTTGCCCAATACGACCTTGAGTAAAACTCAAAGTCCAACATCGGTAAGATAGAGAAAGGATGAGTAAGACTCCTATGCCTCACCATAGGATCTCTAATGTATGCCATGCTATGTACTAGACCCGACATTGCATATCTCGTTAGTTTAACTAGCAGATATCAAAGTGATCCAGAGTGGATCATTGACAATGATCAAAAACATCCTTAAGTACTTGAGAAGAACTAAGGATATGGTTCTTTCTTATGGAGGTGATGAGCATTTCGTTGTTAATGGTTACACCGATGCTAGTTGGAACACCGATCCGATGATTCTAAATCACAACTGCACGTATTTATTTTGAATGGTGCAGATTAGCTGGAGGAGTGCAAAGCAAAGCGTTGTGGCGAGATCTTCAATGAATCGGAATACATGGCTTCCGAGGCTTCACAAGAAGCGATATGGATGAAAGAGTTCATTACAGAGCTGGGTGTGGTTCCAAGTCGCTGGACCCAATGTCTATCTCTGTGATAACATGGGCGCCATAGCCAATGCGCAAGAACCAAGGTCACACAAGAAGTCAAGCATATCAATTGCGTTTCACGCTATTCGAGAACATATCCGGATGGGGATATAAAGATTTGCAAAGTACACAGATCCGAATGTGGCGGATCCGTTGACTAAACCTCCCGAGGGCAAAACATGACCAACACCAAACTGCCATGGGTGTTCGGTATATTACCATGTAATCTAGATTAGATGACTCTAGTGCAAGTGGGAGATTTGGAGATATGCCCTAGAGGCAATAATAAATATAGTTATTATTATATCTTTGTGTTTATGATAAATGTTTATATTCATGCTATAATAGTATTAACAAGGAAACATTAATACTTGTGTGAATTGTAAACTTAAATTGAAGTCCCTAGTATAGCCTCTATACTTCACTAGCTTGTTGGTTGATTAAATGATTGAGGTTTCCATATCATGAACATTGAGATGTTATCAACAACAAGATCATATCGTTAGGAGAATGATATGGTGGACATACTCCTATTGATAAGCGTAGCATAAAGATCAAGTCATTTCAATAGTTCAATTGCTATATGCTTTCTAATACATAGTAACCTAATTCCTTCGACCATGAGATCATGCATATCACCTTTACCGGATGGATGCTTTGATGACATCAAACACCACACCGTAGCTGGGTGGCTATAAAGGTGGCATTAAGTGTTCGGAAAGTATTGGTTGAAACACATGGATCAAGAGTGGGATTTGTCCATCCACATGACGGATAGATATACTCTGGGCCCTCTCGGTGGAATGTCATCCAATTGGCTTGCAAGCATGTGACTTGGTCACAAGGGATCACATATCACGAACGAAAAGAGTACTTATGTAACGAGGTTGAACTAGGTATGGAGATACCGACGATCATAACCTCGGATAAGTAAACTATCGTGAGACAAAGGGAAATTGGTATCGTATGTAAGTGGTTCATTCGATCGCAAAGTAATCGTAGAAATATGTGGGAGACATATGAATTTCCAGATTCCTCTATTGGTTATTGTTCGGAGAAGTGTCTCGATCATGTCTGCATAATTCACGAACCGTAGGGAGACACACTTAAGGATTCGACGTTGTTTTGAGTAGTTATGGTATTATGAGAAAGAGACCGAATGTTGTTCGGAGTCTCGAATGGGATCCGAGATATCACGAGGTGATCCGGAATGGTCCGGAGAATAAGATTCATATAAGGAAAGTCCCGTTTCGGAGTTCGGGAATGATTCCGGTGTTTTTCATCGGGAATGTTCTAGAAGGTTCCGGATTGTCCGGCACTCCGGGGGGGAGGGTACATGAGTGTGTCATTGAATGATTGCATCATGTACTAAAGTTCTTGCTGTTCCAAAAAACATGAAAGTCAAATTGCCAGTTTGAAAGTCAAACGGCTAAAACAGGAAACTGTGGGAAACAAGCAAGAGGAGTTGGAACCAACCTGGAGGAGGAGTTGGACTCCTCCAGGCCGGCGCCCAGCCCTAGGCCGAGTTGGGGAGGGACTCCCTCCCTCCCCTGGCGTGCCAAGGCCCCTCCACCTATATAAGGAGGGGCAGGGCTCCTCCTAGAAACACACAAGTTTCCACCTCTAATCTCAGGTTTAGAGCCGTTTGGTTTAGAGCTTCTAATTGCTTTAGCCTGCGGTTTAGAGCCTTCTAATTGGTGTGTCTAAATCTCTAGACCACTAATAGCCCTCTCTCATAATCCACCATACTCGCTCCGGCTTAAGCGAAGCCTCGGGATCTCCCTCTACTTCGGTACCACGCCGTTGTTTGCCGGAATCGCGAGGAGAGTGCTACAACCTCCATTTTCTTTGGAACAAGGGAGAGGAAGGTCTTCGTCAGTACCGAACGTGTGACCGATCTGGAAGCGCTGTTTAACGCAGCCGGAAGGATCGTCCACACGATCTTGAGATCGGAAAGAATACGACTACATCACCCACGAGAATCCGCTCTCGTTAAACACTTTGGAATCTTCGAGGGTAAGTTATTCCATCGACTCGTTGCTACAATCTAGTAGATAGATCTTGGCTTGTTTGTTTGTATGCGATAGAAATTTTTTGTTTTCCATGCTACGAACCCCTACATCATTCAACACAGTACTTCTTCTTGGGGTAGCCCAACAATCTTTGTGAAGAAGCGTGACAGAACCGATAGACTCTGTGTTGACTACCGGGCTCTCAATGCTAAAACCATCAAGAACAAATATCCCCTCCCCCGGATTAATGATCTTTTCGATCGACTTCTTTGAGCTGGTGTTCTCTAAGCTGGACTTGAGAAGTGGTTATCACCAAATCAAGATTCGCAAGGAAGATGTGCCCAAAACAGCTTTCACCACCCGCTATGTCCTGTATGAGTACATGGTCATGTCTTTCGGTCTCACCAACGCACCTGCTACCTTCTCGAGGCTTATGAACTCCGTTTTCATGGAGTACCTTGATAAGTTCGTTGTGGTATATCTGGATGACATTCTGGTCTATTCTAAGTCCAAGAAAGAGCATGAAGAACACCTGCGGTGTGTCCTAAACAAGCTTCGTGAGAACCGCTTGTATGCAAAGTTCTCAAAGTGTGAGTTTTGGCTGCCTGAAGTAACCTATCTTGGTCATGTCATCTCTGCCAAGGGCATTGCAGTCAACCCGGAAACTGTGAAGACAATAGTTGAATGGCTTGCTCCTGCTAATGTCAAAGAAGTGCGGAGTTTCCTCGGTTTGGCTAGCTATTGCTGTCGCTTCGTTCAGAACTTCTCGAAGATAGCGAAGCCTCTTACCGATCTCCTCAAGAAAGGCAAGAAATACCTGTGGACTCCTGCGTGTCAAGCAAGTTTCGAGAAACTCAAAGAGAAGCTCACTTCCACACCAGTCTTGGTTCCTCCGGATACATCTAAGCCTTTCTAGATATTCTACGACGCCTCTTTGCAAGGATTAGGTGTGGTCCTTATGCAAGAGAAACAGGTGGTTGCTTATGCCTCTCGTCAGTTGAAGACGCATGAGATCAACTATCCCACACATGACCTCGAGCTCGCAGCAGTTGTCTTTGCTTTGAAGCTATGGAGGCACTACTTGCTTGGTAACTGCTAGAGATCTTTTCTGACCACAAGAGTTTGAAGTATATCTTCACTCAGCCTGATCTCAACCTTCGGCAGAGGAGATGGATTGAAGCAATCAATGACTTTGATGTGACCATCAACTACACACCGGGCAAAGCAAATGTCATGGCCGATGCTCTTAGCCGTAAAGCTTATGTCAATAACCTCATGATGGGAGAGCAGCAACCTCTCTTGTGCGAGGAATTCCGTCAGATCAACCTTGAAGTGGTGGAACAAGGGCATCTCCTGAACCTTCTGGCTACTCCTCTCTTGGAAGAAAAGATTCGCTCTCGTCAGCTGGGTGATCCACACACAAAGAAGATCATATCTAAACTTGAGCTTCCGAAGTATGAGTCCTTCCACGTGGATGATCAAGGCACGCTTTTCTTTGAACACCGGATGTTTGTTCCAAACTACCCGGGTTTGAGAGAGCAAGTTCTCAAGGAGGCGCATGATTCGGTTCTTTCTATCCATCCTGGCAGCACAAAGATGTACATGGACTTGAAAACACAATATTGGTGGCCTGGTTTGAAACGGTATTGTGCCAAGTATGTCTCAGAATGTGATGTCTGCCGCAGAGTGAAGGCTGTCCATCAGAAACCATTCGGTCTTCTACCATTGAAACCTCCGGAATGGAAATGGGAGAAAGTAGAGATGGATTTCATCACCGGCTTTCCAAGGTCGCAGGGCAACAATGCAATTTTTGTTGTCATCGATGTGCTTTCTAAAGTGGCTCATTTCTTCCCAAAGAAACAATTTCGAATTCAGTTATCGAGCTCTATATCATGAATTGTCTCTGTATGGGGTTCCGCTTGAAATCAGTTCGCACTGTGGAAGCATCTTCACTTCAAAGTTCGGGAAATTTTCCAAAATGCTCGGGAACAAAGTTGAACTTCAAGACTTCTTATCACCCTCAAGGACAAGTGGAAAGGATCAATCGACTGGAGGATATGCTTCGTTTTGCGTCATCTCCTTTGGCATGAAGTGGGAGGAATGTATTCCTTATGCTGAATTCTCCTACAACAACAGACTTCCGGAAGAGTCTAAAGATGGCACCATTTGAGGCTCTCTATGGTCGCAAGTGCGTAACTCCGATTGGGTGGTCAGTGTGAGAAAGAACTGGTTTGGCCGACATTGTAACTCAAGCGAGGAGAAGGTGCATATCATTCTTGAGAACACAAGATTGCTCAAAGTCGCCAAGAGCAATTATGACAGAAGCACACGGACATGGTGTATGTCCTCGGTGATCTCGTCTACCTTCGTGTCACTCCCATGAGAGGAACACACCGCTTGTATCAAAGGAAAGTTGGCTCCTAGATACATCGGTCCTTTCAAGATTCGTAGAAGAGGAGAAGTTTCTTATGCACTTGAGCTTAGGAAAAACTCAAAGTCCATGATGTTTTCCACATCTCTCACCTCAAGAAGTGCTTCAAAGATCCGGCAGACCGTGGATCATGAGCTAATCGATCTCCAAGAAGACCTGTCTTATCAAGAACACCCCACCAAAACCCTTGAGACCGCAGAAAGAAGGACTCGCAACAAGTCCATCAAGTTCTGCAAGGTGCAGTGGTCACACCATTTTGTTGATGAAGCCACTTGGGAGCGTGAAGATGAACTCCGTGCCAACCATCCTTCTCTCTTTGTGTCTTCTTCTTCTTCCTAGAATCTCGGGGCGAGATTCCTGTTTAGTGGGGGAGAGTTGTAGCATCCCAGTTGTCTAACACCTGTAATGCTACTTGTTCTAGTAATAAAAGGACCACTTCCTACATGAAATTGTTGCATCATCATCATATCATGCTCATGTCATCATGTCACCTTGCATTTGAGCATCATATAAAACCCCTTCTTGTTTGGTTCTTATCTCATGTGCATTCTTAATTGTATTTGCCTCTTGATATTGTATTTGGTTCTTGTTATATTGTTAAATGCCCAAGTTGATTTGGGGGCATATCTCTTATTGACTCCACCACTTTTTCTTCACCACCTTATAATTCCACCATCCAACTAATATGAGATGGGCATTTTTAATCGAGTTTACCTCTAGCTCATGTGGGTTGGGTGGATTCCACTCATAATCTTATGCTTGGCCTTTTGGGAATGCATGGAAGAATGCCACATGATTTTATGTTGTTTTCACAATATAAAGACATGGTATTTATTGTTTGCATGGGCCATGCAAGTGCCACCTCTTACTGACATTTGAAGGTTATTTTGTTTTGCTTGCTTGGATCACTCCTTCCCTTTGCTTGATCTTGTTTTGACTTGTTTAAAACCCTAGCTCTCACCCCTCTCTCTACCTCTCTAGCTAATCTTTAAACCTAATCCCCTAATTCCCTTTTCCCTTCCATGCATGATCATGTGATCATGTGTGCTTTCTCTTATGTATCTTGGCCTCTTTTTGCCTCTCCTCTTAGTCAAACCCCCTATTCAAAACCTCCTGTTAAAAAGTTCAAAAGTTTTTGGAAATTAGTAGCTGGTTTAAAATTGCATTGGAATGAAAACAAACAAACAAATAAAAATAAAAAGAAGAGAGAGAGAGAGAGGAACAGCAGCAGCCCAGGAACCCTCCTCTCCCCTGGCCCAACTCGCCTCCCCTGGCCCAACTCGCCTCCCCTGGCCCAACTCGCTCCCACCATTCTTGGCCAAGAGACGACGCCTGCTCCTCTTCCCCGACGCCTTCCTCTCTCGATCCTCTAACGGCAATGCAGTCGCCTCCGTCATCCTCGTCATACCGCACCTCCACCTCGCGCCTTCTTATCCCCAAGCCGTGTTTTCCCCTCCCCCTCGAACCCTAGCCTCCCTTTCCCTCCTCTCCGCCGCCATCCCCTGCCTCTGCCCCAGCTGGTCTCACCCGGCCGAGAGTTACCGCCAGAAGTGTGCCGTTGTGTCGTCGCCATGATCGACGTCGAGGCCACCTGACGGCGGAGACCTCAGCTTCGCGCTTGGACCGTCCCATAGCAAGCAGCAGAAGGACCACCGCTTCCTGGAGCCACCTCCCCGACGACTGTCCGTGGCGGGAGTACCTCACCGCGGCGTTTCGGTCGCCTTCCCGAGCTCTGCCACCATCGGCACCACTTCCAGTGGGAATCGTTCGCGGTGAGCACCCTTTGCCCTTTTCCTCCCCCTAGCATCCTCCCCGCTGACCAGAGTCCGCCCCGACGTCGGCGATTCTCCGCACAAGACGCTGCCGAGTCCGCTGGGTTCGTCAGAAACGACTGCAGCTGCCCTCGTGCCACCCCTGTTCCCCGCCAGATCCCGTCCGATGTAGTCCTCCGTGGGCAAAACTCCAAACACGAAAGACGTAGGCCTTTGTCCCTTCTGCAACATTGGTTTTTGCGGCATCCCAAAAATCCCGATGGTTTGCTCGGCATCTTCCTCCGAAGTTCAGCTCAGCTCGCAGATTCGAGTGTTTAAAAGTTCAGTTTCGTCAGATTAACCAACCAGCCCTGGACGCTTTTCTAATTAGGCCCCTCCATCTCAGGCAGCTCCACCCGCAGTCCCACCAGACCCACCCGTCAGCCTCTTTGACGTTTTATACAAAAAACCCCAGCTAACATCCCCCTCAACCCACGGTCCCAAACCCACCAGGCCATGCCCAGTCAGTACCAGGCCCACTCGACAGAGACCGTGGCTAGGTCTGGACTGGGTGGAAAAAGTTTTCTGTTTTTCTATTTCGAATAAAATCTTTTCAAATTGTTTTAAATTCAAATTCGAATCAGTTTTTAATAACTTTTAAATTATAAGTCCAAATTTAGCAAATAATATATGTTTTTGGATCAGAAAAATGTGAGGATTTCAAATATGATATTTAAATTACCTTTTGCACATTTAAAATTCCAAGTTGAGTAAATTACAACCAATGCCACTGGAACTTAATAATTTAATAACTTTTGATTTATAACTCCGAATTTAACAAATGATATGTCTAAAATGATCAGCTCGACGAGACCTTTCTGTTTATGCTATCCATGACTTCAATTGCAGCATGCATCATGTAAACATATAATATACAGCAACTATTATGACAATAAAATGTGGCCAAACCTTAATAAAATGACTTATTCTTGTATACCACACCTCACCCATGTGCTACATTAATGCCATGCAAATTGTGCATCATTCATCATGGCATGATTGTTTGCTTGTCGATTTTATTCATATGCTTGCGCTCTTTATTTATGTTGGCCCTTGTTTGTTTGGTTTTCTCGGATAGACTCGGCGAGGATATATCAAGAGAACCAGAGCACTACCGAGATCCGTCTCTCGCTTCAAGAGTTGCCGCAAGCACTTCCACATGCTTGCATACATACAATACCTATTGCCTCTATCTTATTCTTGCATCATTGAGTCGATTGCATTAAATTGAATCCCAAGTATTGCATAGCCTTTACTTTAAACCCCACCAAGCTTGTTCCTCCATCCCATGAGCCAAGATTACAGAGTTGTTTGAGCCATGCAGTCGAGAACAACATGTGTAGGGTATGTGAGTGTCGATGGATAACGGTACCTAAACAACTTAACTTTGTAGTAATGGGATAACTAATGAAAGTGGCAATCGTGAGCAACATCGATATTTGGTTTTTCCCTCACTTGTGTCCGTAAGACCCCAGTACTTGATTCCTGTTCCTTGTTTTATCGCGCTATCCACATCCGGAGGTATATGGGACCCCCGAGCAAGAGCTTGATTGATCTTATTTCTTGGGGCCACAAACTAGTTTGAGGTTTTATTTACTATCCTGTACTTATGCCATGCTCTGCTTATTTACGTTTGCGAGGAGCACCTGCATCGCTTAGGTAAGCGGAATGTTTCGGTATCGACAAGCCCAGCCACACTTTCGGGTTCCCGTTTCATGTACCATTGTCGCAAACCTTGAGTCCGTCTCGAGTCACCGGCTTCGCTATGGTCTACTCAATGGGGTGGCCCTGAAATATTTTGAATCTTGTGATTGCTTTGTCGTGAAGGCCTCGTTGGGTTTTGATTTGGTTTTCGAGGATGATCGAGCGTGTGTTGCTATTGGTGCACCCGCCGGTAAAACTTTTCAAAGCCGTGTCCGGTTATGGACGACTTGGAGCACAGTTTCTCGATCATAGACAAGCATAACTAAAGTACCGCTTTAATCTGACTAAGTAATTTGACTAGTAAATAGTGCAACACTCATGGAATGGTTAATAAAATTGCCAACGGATGGGGGGTTGTTCGTCCGCTTCCTCGTTGGTAAGCGAGGAGGAGGATGGATCTGTTGAAATTACTGTTGTAACTGTTGTCCTTAATTCACGGACATCCGTCTATCATTGGTTAGGCGGATGGTTAGCGAGTATCTATAGAACTGCTAGGGTTTATCTTTCGCTGCAATCGCGTCACCCAGTTGTGTCCCTTTAGAGGCATTAAGACTTCTTGAGTACCCTTAGGGTCTCACACGATAAATTATTGGTTCGGATGAGCAGGTACCCTCGCAGACGGATCTTTGGGTGGAAGAGGCGATGATGTGGGCAACGATCGTTCGGTGTAGAGATTAGAAACGAATCCGTGAGATCCGTGGGCGGGATATGCTTAGTTCTATGGCATCTTATGCCGATTTGCTTCTTATCCGTACTCGGACTTTGTTTTGCCGCTTCGCTTGATACTCGATGTGTGATGTATGAGGAATTATCCTAAAATATTATATCTATCTAGGTCATTTGAATCTTGCCGTATGGCGTTGCTATATTTCCTTTCTTTCTAGATGGTATGGCTCTGATGTACTCTTGTATGGTGGCTTGCATACATACTCATTTGTGTATGTAGTTGATCCCTTCGCCTGCCGATCACGCCGCCCGTACAGGTCCCGTTGAGTTGGAAGTGGTTGGGACGGCCGAAAGGTCTACCCGTGAGTGGCTTTTGGGGCCCCACCGTACTATTTCAACCACTACCGCTCATCCAGGCTTGTATCTAGGAGCGTAATTCACCGAGGTAGTTACACATTACCAAGTGGATACTATATGAGAGTATACAACACGCAAGTTCTGATTATATTCATTCCGTATTATAGATGTTGATACTCTTCTACACTACAAGCTACAAGGTCAAGGAAGACGGTCTGCTACGAGGGAGATGGCACAACCACACAAAAACATCATCGCCATTGCAATTAACTCGCAAAGGAAGGTGAATTAGATCACAGACGGACCTACCATGAGAACTTTTATATGCGGATGCTTCATATAATCATATCAAGTCGGTCGTATCATTGCACGCTAGCAAATGACCTCACCTCTCCTTGGTTAGTGACAATATATATATACATATATCCTATGTGTCATTAGTACGGTCACATGTGTCATCTTCTTCTGGCAAACTCCACTGGATCCAATGTCGGTGTGGGCTGTCTAGATCTGCATATGTTGAGGTTAAAACACAACATACTCATTGTTAGGAGAAAAGCGGCAAGGTATGCAGCTAGATAATGATGTTAAGCTTCGGGTTTTTCAGGAGCTTTAGTTGTTGCACCTGCCGTCTCTGCATATTGTAATTTTGTAGAATTTTTGTTGCATGTCGAGTAATAATATATTTTTTCGAGAATACACCTTGGAAGGTGTATCATCTTTTTATAGAAGGGATGTCAAACGGCAGGTTTACAAACGTCATCCGAGTGGCAAAGTGCTACCAAGTGGTGGCAGCTCCCTAGGGCCTAATCTTGTGGGATCCATTCCACCGGCAACAACGTTCCACAGCTAAACCTATTCCCTATGCGTCTTGAATTAGATGTCGAAGATTTATCTAGATATACCTACACATGTTTTAGTTGTTATAGATAAACAAAACTCTGATATCTAATTTGAGAAGTAGTAGTAGCTAAAAAGAAAGAGTTGCCTACCTGCTGGTGCACACTGTTTTAGTTGTTGTGTTGTCGTCGGTTCATCGACGAGAACGTGGTCAGATTCCGCCGATTTCATCTCGTCTAAACCAAGGGGCACCGGAGGAACCACGTGGCGTGGGCAACCATATGCTTCAGTTTTGGCTCCCCTGGTTGAGCCTGCCCAGCTGCGGCCGCTCGGCCGAAGAATGTGACCGCGAGTGCCCGTGATTACGGTGATGTGGGCCGTACGAACTGACCACGATTGGGGCTTAATGCCGACGGAAGGACCAACCGAATCGACCGAATGAACCCACTGGGTTTGACAAGCTTGAGTTCTTCCATGGCCACGCGGTCGCGAAAGAGCGGCAACGTACAAGAGTTGGGCACAGCCGCCGCGCGATTGGATGTGGTGCCAGGCGCGCAGGAATCAGGTGATTAGTTACTCGTTTTGCCTGTAGGCGGTGGACGTATCCTTCACTAATTGTTTCTAAGCTGACCTCATAGACCGATTGAAAAAATTACTATTTTCTTCTATCCAAATTAGTTGACTTGATTTTGTCTAAATTAGGATGTATCTAGCACTAAAATAAGTTTAGATATATTTAAATTTAGACAAATTTGAGTTAAATAATTTGGGTCAAAAGAAATAGCTTTTCAAATATGTAGCACTGTATTTTATCTCTTTGTCACGGATAATCGGGCCAGGATTTTTTTCCAAGTTATTACTCCTTTCTATCCAAATTATTTGCACAGTTTTGGTCAAAATATTGTCTCAAAATTGTCTAAGTTAAATGAAACTGCGACAATTAATTTAGATCCGAGTAAGTATTAAAACTAGCCAAGTGTCTCTTTCGTTATACTAGTGGCAACATAGCAGTCAAGACGATTATCATGGAGAATGCTGACGATTGAGTCGTTTCTTGCGGACGGCCGCACATGCATGTTGCCAACTCTTTTGTCTCAGAGCGAAAGCACGTTTCAAGCTCAGGGCGGAAAGGCAGAAAACCGGTGGGAGGGCTTAGAGCATCTTCACTTGTTAGGTGTATCTAGACCGAAAATCGACCGATTTTTTGCCCGACGAATCGCGTTTTAGGCCTGAGTACGCCCACTCGCGTACCAGGTCGCGTTCCCAGGTTCGGCTAAATTCACTTAAACTCGGCAAATATGGGCGAATATAGGCGGAATTTCATTAAATTAGGCGAGGGAAACATAGTACATCGGTTTAACTTGGTCGACGCCCGCCGCAACTACAGGCCGAGGCGGAGGTTGTTACCGGCCTCGATGTGCGCCATGACTCCGGCGAGAGTCCGCCCTGAAACGCTCCACCAGCGGCGGCGGTAAGCCATATTGTGACGTGGCGGCGGCGTCGAGCCCGGCGGTCCATCGTGTCGGGCGAGTTCCTCGAGGCGCCTGTCGGCGAAAATCTGCCTCCAGAAGACCAAGTTGCCCTGATCCTCAGCGAGATCCGGGTCTTGCATGGCAGCGATAGCGGCCTGGATCTCTCCAGCGAGGTTTGGATCTTCCATGGCGGCGATAGTCGCCTGGATCTCTCCAGCGAGGTCCTGCCCTTCAGGCACCGGCGGAACAGGGATCCCGTCGGCGCTGAGTGTCCAGCCTCCGGGGAGGCGAGTGTCTGGCGGGGCCGTATAGCGCGCTTCCCGGAGGAGCCGGGCTTCCCATGGCGACAGCGTGCGGCGGCCGGCCATGGCTTCTCGGCGGAGTTGGGGAGGATGCAAGGTGCGAACGTCTGAAGTTCGCCGGAGTTGTGGTGGTGTGAGGAACTGTGAAGAGAAACGGCGAGATGTACGACTTTTATAGGCCGGAAGAATGGCGGAAGGGGTGTAGCGGCGAAGGCGGGAAAAGGAAAACAGTGGGAAGGATGGCGGCGAGTCGGCTTCTGTCGCCGACAGAGCTGACCTACGCGCGTTTTCGCTGAGTCCGGCGTCCCCAGGACGTACCCGGGATCCTGGGTTCGGCTTGGATAGTCCGGACCAAAGTTGGCCCAAATCCGACCGAAAACAGGTCTCTGAATACGCGACTAGGCCGATTTTTGCGTCCGGACGTAATTTCGACGTCCGGATCGGCCGGCTGGATAGGCGAGTGAAGATGCTCTTAGGTTTAAGAGAGAACGATCCACGCTGTTTCTCGCGATGGGTGTTGCTTTCTCTCCGGTGGGCTGGCAAATCGTGTTCCCACACCCTTGCTACTTAACAAGTCTTGCTCTTATTTATATTACTCCCTTCATTCTAAAATAGATGTTTTAAATTTATTAAAATTTAGATGAATCTAGACACTATTTGGTATATAGATTTATTTAAAATTTAAAAAACCGAAAACATCTATTTTTGAACGGAGGGAGTACTATATCTTTGTAAGGATATCTTGCATTTGTATCTGTTTAGGACTGTGACCGATAGGACACCACGTCTAAAATTTTGATAAAAAATTGTCAGTAGAATTGCAATTTTTCTATAGAGGTAGCAAAATAGATATTTTTTTTTTCATTTTTACCAGGAATTCGCAAAAGTTTTTCATGGAATTATAATTTTATGCCACAGCTTACCTATTTTTTGCACCTGCAGTTCAACATTTTAAAAATATTTAACAAGGTGAACTCTTATCTCTCGCATGGTAGCTAAGTGTCCATAACCGGATGCCGTTGGTGCCTCTAAACAAGCATCTATCTATCTATCTATCTACTAATTTAAGTTGAGGTAGGTTTGTCCCTACAACTTCTCGGTCCGAATTTTTTTGGTCGATTTTACCCCTGAATATTCAGGGGTATTACAGCAACTACCATCGTGAGTGAACCGTGACGTGGCCGATCCCTCCGCCCGATACGGTTCCGCCGCTCGTCTTTCCCCTTCCTCCCCCTTGAATCGGCAGTACCAGATCGGCGGCTTGGCGAGTTTGACGGCCCGCAGGCAGAGCTTGGAGGGCGGACGACAACCGAGGCGAGCAGGAGGATGCAGGTCGAGCTTGGGGAGGCAGGACCTTGCTATCGCCAGCGCTGGAACGAGGAAGCTGGAGGTGGCGATGCTGTGGAGTTCACAGACTAGGGGAGAGGTGGCGGCGGAGCTGGTATCTGTCGGCGGCGGGGCGAGATAGCGGAGGAGGTCGAGGTCCTCGCGGCGGGGATTCAAGGCAGGAGGTGGTGGGAGAGTAGAGAGAAGGAGGAGCAACACGAAGTCCCGATGCCCGTTCGGCCGAGAACTCGATCCGTCGCAAAATACGCTCCTCCCTCGGCGCCGGTCTCTGTACCACGCCGTATAGCGCTTTCCACACCGTCCGACCTTGTCGAGGAGGAAGGTGGGACGCTGGGCGGTGTACCGGAGGGCAACGTCCGTCGCGCCGCTAGCTGCAGCCGCTAGAACGTGCGCGTGGGTGGCGTCCGTCTTCACTCCTGCCTCGCCGCCACTCTCAAAGACTCGCCGCCTACTGCACTCCGCAGCGGACAACCCTAGAGTGGAGGATGGTGGGCCACCGGGCGGTGTACCGCAGGGCAGCGTCCGTCGCGCCGCGAGCTGCAGCCACTGGACCGCACGCGTCGACGCGAAGAGGGAGGCGAGCAGCAGGGCTTGCGCGCGTCGAGTGAAGGGTTCGGGTTGTGGTGGCGAGGATGGCCGTAGCATGGACGCGTGCTTAAGCGTCGATGCGTGCTGGTGGCGGCCAAGGAAGATGTGCAGGGGCGTGGTCTATGGAGAGACAACAGCTCACGACACACGCAGATGAGGTAGGAGGCGGCGCTCGGCAAAGAATAGTTCTGAAGTTCAGACACGCAGATGAGGTATCAACTCGTTTTTTCCCTCTAAAGTTGAAAATCAGACAAGCAAATCATGTAACGAAGAAGCTATAGCCCCATTTTCCAAGACATGGAGACTACAGAAGACAGTAGAACAAAGCAAAAGGCTAATGAGGTAGACATCAAAGTCGTTGATACCTGATACAGCAGACGTATACATCGCTGTATTTGTCATATAAGATCATAAGAACAAGTTAATGTGGTTACAGCCGGACAAGCGACCACAAATAAAAATCCAGCGTCAGAAATTGTAGCCAACTTGCGAACCTATGCTCTAAAAAATAAGTTGTTAAGCACGCCAAGTGCTGCTTTAGCATGCATCAATTTTTTAAGAAAGCTTTTGCATGCATTCATTATTTGATGGAACATGATACTATGCGTTCAGGAGAGTGAAATACAACATACGATTAGGTCTTATTTGAGTCGATATTTTCCTATTTGAGTCAATGGTACAGATTACACGGTATATATATCCATATAAATAAATTCATAGTCAATACTTTTCTACTTTGCAAATCATACGTGATTTCAGTATAATTGTAAAAAAAGTCTAGAAGTATAAACATGGCAATTTGTTTTTTGTATTTTAGTGATGCACTCGGCTGTGGTTGAGTGGAGAGGGGCGAGGGCCCCATGCTAGCGTGGTCGGAAAGAGGAGCGGCGCACGCACGAGGTAGAACTGGAGGCGAAGACCTTAGGCAAAGGGGGGCTAATGGGGGCGCCCAGAGCTCGAGCGCTAACAAAGAGGGAGGATGGCGTCGAGGGAGGAAGGAGGTGGCGGAATCAGGCAGGGACCGAGGGCGGGGGAGGGGGCTCGCCATGGAGGAAGACACAAGGTAGGTGGGATCGATCGATAGGTGGAGATCGCGTGGGGCGCGTGCGACATGTGTCTATGTGCGTTGGAGACGTGTGCATCTGTAGAACATATCGGGTGTGGCGGTGTTGTGTCCACCGTGTTGTGGGCTTGACAGCTGGCGATCTTTTTTCTAGCCCTTTTTACGGCAGCGCTAGGTGGGACGTGGTATGTGTGTTTGTGTTGGTCGCTATTTGGGTGCGAGTATATATGTAAGGTACCACATGTGTTATTACGAGTAATCTCTTTTATTTTTAGTAAAAAGCATATAACTATCCTTTGCTACCATTTACCAAAAAAGATTATTTGCATATAAGATAATAATTCACAAACAAATTTAGCTCGACAAAAAAAATCATATCATACCACTACATTTTATCATTTTATTTCTATCAGTCCAAATAGGTCATGTTGAGCCTTCTCAACAAAATCATAATTTATCTTAGGTTCTTGTTTTTGGCAATTGTCATATTATTAACTTTTTTGGATGAAATAATTAGTTCGGGTATCTCACTTCGGTTACAAATTCATAAAACATTTCTAAGGTTCTGCATTTTGTTCAATTCTGTACTTGACACAGGGTATCAATAAAGTTGCATAACATGTGAGATAGTATCTTTATACATAAGTAATTTGTTAACCCGTAGCAACGCACAGGCATTTAGCTAGTTTAAAAAATTTGTGCGGAGTCTTTGTTTCGTGCAATTCATACAAATCAAACATACCATGTCTCCTATTTGGGAGAGGCTCGTCAACATCCTATTGCGAAGCGCAAATAGACTTAAGGACTTTAGCATCCTTAAAGAAGGGATGATGGCGCCAAGACGTGAGAACCTCAAGCATCTTCTTGCATACTATCTCATGACTCTTCTCTTTCTTATGAACGAATGTTTTTCAAGTATTCAGTAGAGAATTCATAGGTGAAAAAAGTACTAAAACATTACAGATATATGGCACAATCGCAAATTTAATACTCCTTTGATCCATATTAATTGTCATTGGATTAGATATATTAGCACTAAAATATGTCTAGATACATCTATTTCTGTGACAATTAATATGGATTGAACGGAGTAAATTATTTTGGTATGTACGACATCATCATTAGTGTAACACATAGAGCCAAGGTGTGTGGTGGATGCCATGATCGCACATCACTCACAAGGTTCCTAACTCATAACTCTACATCAGAAATGATTTACTAGCATGAACACAATATACCATGCATGTGCCACATTCTCTTTTTTCCTTGCTTACTTTAAAAGACACCCCCCACCCCCCGCGTCGCTCTCGCGAGGGCGACTCGGGGATGACCCTCGTTGTCGCCCTTCTTTCCCTCCCTCGTCACGTCAGACAAAGCCCGAGTGGCTGCCGACGACAGCGAGGCCCCTCCCGCGTGGTTCCTCTTGTCGGGCTGGTCATGGCTCCTCGCACGACATGATGGTTGAGAACATCATGCCCCTTCCATATCTGGCGATGGTCGATCTCAGCGGCCCCTCCTCGCCTTGCTCTACACCTCCAGGGGATGGCTTGCGCGGGCGAGCTCGATGTGGAGTCAGTGACGGAGCCAGCATCAGCCATTGAGGGGGGCTAGATGGGCATGCTTAGTGCTTTGAAATTCATGAGGGGGGAAGATTTGACTGAATCACTAAGAAATAAGTGGTTTCATGGCTGGTATTCCATAAAAAATCTAAACCTTGGGGGTGGCCTAGCCCCCCTCCGTCCCCCCCTTGTCTCCGTCCCTGTGTGGAGTTAACCTTGGGTGCATGATTTGAGGCCTCTTGGAGGATGGGTCATTCTCATTGGCGTGCGAGCTTTTGGTAACCAGCGACGGTGGTTCCCCTTTCTTCTCTCTCGGTTCCTCTCAAGGGATAGTGTTGGAATTATGCCCTAGAGGCAATAATAAAGATGTTATTATTATAATTCTTGTTCATGATAATGCTTATATTCCATGCTAGAATTGTATTAAGCGGAAACTTTAATACTTGTGTGGTTTGTGAACAACACTGTGTCCCTAGTACGCCTCTATGGACTAGCTCATTGATTAATGATGGTTAAGGTTTCCTAACCATGGACATGAGTTGTCGATTAATAATGAGATCATATCATTGGGAGAATGATATGATGGACAGACCCAAACTAAGCGAAGCAATTAGATCGTGTTCATCTTTGCAAAGCTTTTCTTATGTCAAATATTGTATTCCTTAGACCATGAGATAATACAACTTCCTGGTATCGGAAGAAAGCTTTGAGGTCATCAAACATCATCCTATGAGAGGGTGATCATAAAGGTGTCTCTCAGATGATCGGAAAGTATCTGTTGGGTTGTATGTATCGAGATGGGATTTGTCCCTCCCAAGTCGGAGAGATATACTTCGGGCCCACTCGGTAATCGATATCAACACCGCTTGCAAGCATGTGGTTAAGAAGTTAATCACAAAGTGATATCGGATTAAGGAACGAGTAAAGTACTTGCTGTGAACGAGATTGAACTAGGTATGACGGTACCGACGATCAAATCTCGGGCAAGTAAAATATCGCGAGACGAAGGGAATATATATATGGGATTGATTGAATCCTGGCATCGTGGTTCATCCGATATGATCATCGATGAATGTGTGGGAGTCAATATGGCTTTCCGGACTACCATTGATTATTGATAGAAGATCATGTCCGCATATTCTCGAACCAAGGGTCACACACTTAACGTGTCTCGACGCTAGGATAGATTGGATAATTGGTTTATGAGTTTTGTTGAGTCTCGGATGGGATCCGGGACATCACGAGAGGTTCGGAATGGTCCGGAGAATAAGATTCATATAAGGCGTGCAGTTTTTGGAGTTGAATTGTTCGGGTTAATCGGTATTATACCGTAAGCTTCTAGAACCTTCCGGAAGGGGCCAACGTGGTCCCACCTGTCGGGAGGGGCATGGGCCTATGAGGGAGTGCCTGGCCACATTGGGCCAGGCCCCATAGGGCTATATGGCCAAACAAGGGGAAACCCTAGTTTGGAGCTTCTAGAAGGGGGGGGGGTTTCCTTGCCCCCCACTCCTCCGTCCTTTGGTCGCCGGCCTAGGCTTGGGGGAGGGGCTAGGGCTGGCGCACACCCCTCTATATATAGAGGGCTAGGGCACACCACCCCCCATACCTTCCCCTCAAGCCTAGTCGCCCTGCTGCCCTCCTCTCTCTCTCCCTCTCGACTGCGTGTAGGCGAAGCCCTGCTGCAGAAACTCTCCACCACTTGCACCGCGCCATCGCGTTGTGGATCCAATCCATCTCTCCACCATACTTGCTGGACCGAGGAAGGAGGATACGTCGAGGTGCTGCACGTGTGCATCTCACGGAGGCATCGCCACTTGCGATGCTAGCTCGGATCGGATCGCGAGGAGGAGAAGCGAGTACGACTACATCACCCACGTTCCGACGAACGTTCCGCTGTGCGAATCTTCAAGGGTATGAAGATCTAATCCAATATCTCTCGTTGTTTGCATCTCCTAGATTAGATCTTGGCTTCCCTCTGTTCGCATCCGTAGAAAATTTTGATTTACTATGCCGCGAAACCCTTTAGTGGTATCAGAGCTAGGTCTATGCGTAGATGTGTTTCACGAGTAGAACGCAACATGGTTGTTGCGGGCGTTGATGTTTTCTGTTGCAAGCCTCTTGTTTGTGTTCTTCTTATGACGCGGGATAGTGAGATTGAAGCGGTCCAGGCCAACCTTACGCGACGTCGTTCGAGACACTCCGCGCAGCGTGTGGCTTGTTCCACACATGCGGCTGGTGGATGCCAGTTTCTCTCACTATAGTTGTCATGGGATTTACACCGGAGTTTGGCAACCATAATATCACCGTTGGCTTTCCGTAGGTAAGAATCGTTCTTAGCATGCTACTCCCATAAGCCACGTAAAACATGCAACAACAAAGTAGAGGCGTCTAACTTGTTTTTGCAGGGAGTGTTTTCTGTGATATGGTATGGCCCAAGATGTGATGTGTATAATGTATGAGATGATCATGTTTTGTAATGTTTCACGACTTGCATGTCGATGAGTACACAACCGGCAGGAGCCATATGGTTGTCTTTATAATTGTGTATGACCTATGTGTCAACTTCTTATACGCCATGTAATAGTTTCACTTTATCACTAAGTAGTTAGCAATAGTTGTAGTTGCTATTCGTGGTGGAGGCAATCATGGTGGAGTGATGGAGATCATGCCGGCACGCACAAGATGGAGATCATTGCGCGAGGATTGGCTATACCATGTCACATAAAGTTATATGCATGTGATGTTTATCCTTTTATGTATCTTATTATGCTTAGATCGTGACGGTAGCATTATAAGATGATTCCTCACTTAAATATCAAGATAAAACTGTGTTCTCCCCAAGTATGCATCGTTGCGAAAGTTCGTCGTGTCCAAGCATCACATGATGATCGGGTGCTATAGACTCTACGTTCACATACAACGGGTGCAAGCCAGGTTTGCACACGCGGAAATATTGGGTCTAACTTGACGAGCCTAGCATGTACAGACATGGCCTCGAAACACATGAACCGAAAGGTTAAGCATGAGTCATATGAATGATATGATCGACACTTCGTTGTCCACCATTGAAACCACATCTCTTCTCGTGAAGATCGGATTAGGTGTGGTGAATTTGGATCGTGTTCACTAAACAACTTGAGGGATATTGAATTTAGTGGGAGTTCATCTAGTAATTTGATTAAAAGTTGAACTAGTTATCATGAACATAGTCTAATTTTTACTTGCAAATATTGTAGATCAAATGGCTAAGTCCAACTTCAACGTTTTTGCTGAGAAGGAAAAACTTAAAAACAATGGGTCTAACTTCACCAACTGGTTCCGCAATCTGAGAATCATTCTCTCTGGCGGTCAAAAGGACTATGTCCTTGAGAAATGCGTTAGGTGACGCCCCTGCTGCTACTGCGCCGGCTGATGAGAAAGCTGTCTATCAGTCGCGCAAAGATGATTATGATGTGATTAAGAGCACCATGTTGTTTGCTATGGAATCGGACCTTCAAAATCGTTTTGAAGACTATCCCGGGCCCTTTGAGATTCTCGAGGAGCTGAAAACCATGTTTCAGACTCAGGCCCGTTCTGAGAGATATGAGATCTCTGAGAAGTTCTTTAACTGCAAGATGGAGGAAGGGAGTTCCATTAGTGAGCACGCCATTAATATGTCGGGCTACACTCAACGCCTTGAGAAACTGGACTGCAAGATTTCAGAGGAGCTCAAGATTGACAGGGTTCTGCAATCACTCCCTACCAGCTACAAAAGTTTTGTAGTGACTCACAATCAGATTGGTTCCACTGATACGATCACCGAGCTCTTCGCAAAGTTGAAGGCTGCCGAGGTGGACATCAAAAAGGATAATCATGTGTTGATGGTCAACAAGCCCCCCACCTTCAAGAAAGGTAAGGGTGCAAAGAAGCCCTTCAAGAAAGGCGGCGGCAAGCGCGTTGTCCCTGCTGAGAAGAAGCTCAGGTATGGTCCTAAGCCGGACACTGAGTGCTTCTATTGCAAGGACAAGGGTCACTGGAAGCGCAACTATCCGAAGTACTTAGCGGACAAGAAGGCTGGCACCATCAAAGGTATATTTGATATACATGTTATTTATGTTTTCCTTACTAGCCCTCGTTGTAGTGCCTGGGTATTTGATAATGGTTCAGTTGATAATATTTGTAACTCGAAATAGGAGCTACGGAATAGACGACGGCTTGTGAGGGATGAGGTGACGATGCGCGTTGGCAACGGATCAAGAGTTGATGTGATGGTCGTCGGCACGCTCTCCTTAGTTTTACCTTCGGGATTAGTTTTAAACCTCAATAAATGTTATTATGTGCCTGCGTTGAGCATGAACATTATTTCTGGATCTTGTTCATTGCAAGACAGTTATTCATTTAAATCGGAGAATAATGGTTGTTCTATTTATATGAGTAACATCTTTTATGGTCATGCACCTATTGTGAATGGTTTATTTCTTCTAAATCTCGAAAGGGATGAAACACACATCCATAACATTGAGGCTAAGAGATGCAAAGTAGATAGTGATAATACTACTTAATTTTTGCACTGTCGTCTAGGTCATATTGGTGTAAAACGCATGAAGAAACTCCATTCTGATGGACTTTTTGAGTCTCTTGATTTTGAATCATTTGACACATGCGAACCATGCCTCATGGGCAAGATGACCAAAACCCCGTTCTCCAGCATGATGGAGCGAGCAACGGACTTATTGGAAATCATACATACCGATGTATGCGGACCGATGAGTGTTTCGACGCGCGGTGGATATCGCTATTTTCTCACTTTTACT
Source organism: Avena longiglumis (assembly GCA_030063025.1). Taxonomy (NCBI): domain Eukaryota; kingdom Viridiplantae; phylum Streptophyta; class Magnoliopsida; order Poales; family Poaceae; genus Avena; species Avena longiglumis. The sequence goes on from CP125975.1 coordinate 480,081,321, forward strand.
GATGACTTAAGTAGATATGGGTATATCTATTTAATGAAACATAAATCTGAAACATTTGAAAAGTTCAAAGAATTTCAGAATAAAGTGGAGAACCATCGTAACAGAAAGATTAAGTTTCTACGATCCGATCGTGGAGGTGAATATTTGAGTTATGATTTTCTCACGCATCTTAAAGCAAGCGGAATCGTTTCGCAACTCACGCCACCCGGAACACCACAGCGTAATGGTGTGTTTGAACGCCGGAATCGGGCCTTATTAGATATGGTCCGATCAATGATGTCTCTTACTGATTTGCCGTTATCATTTTGGGGTTATGCATTAGAAACCGCTGCATTCACTTTAAATAGGGCACCATCTAAATCCGTTGAGACGACACCGTATGAACTGTGGTTTGGTGCTAAACCTAAGTTGTCATTTCTTAAAGTTTTGGGATGCGAGGCTTACGTCAAGAAGTTGATGCCGGACAAGCTCGAACCCAAAGCGGAGAAATGCGTCTTCATAGGATACCCTAAGGAAACTATTGAGTATACCTTCTATCACAGAACCGAAGGCAAAGTGTTTGTCGCAAAGAACGGTTCCTTTCTTGAGAAGGAGTTTCTCTCGAAAGAAGTGAGTGGGAGGAAAGTAGAGCTAGACAAGGTTATTGAACCTTCTCTTGAATTGGAGAGTAGCGCAGCACCTGAAATTGTTCCAGTGCCGCCTGCACCAACAATAGAGGAAGCTAATGACAAGGATCATGAAGCTTCAGACGATGCTTCTACTGAATGTCGCAGGTCGACAAGGTCGCGTGCCCCTCCTGAGTGGTACGGCAACCCTGTCTTGACTGTCTTGTTGGTAGAAGACAGTGAACCTACGAACTATGAGGAAGCGATGATGAGCCCAGACTCTGAGAAATGGCTAGAAGCCATGAAATCCGAATTGGGATCCATGAGCGAAAACCAAGTATGGACTTTGGTGGACCCTCCTAGCGACCGAAAGGCCGTTGAGTGCAAATGGATTTTCAAGAAGAAAACGGACGCGGATGGAAATGTTACCGTCTATAAAGCACGGCTTGTTGCGAAAGGTTTTCGACAAGTTCAAGGTGTTGACTACGATGAGACTTTCTCTCCCGTAGCGATGTTTAAGTCCATTCGGATTTTATTAGCAATTGCTGCGTTTCATGATTATGTAATATGGCAGATGGATGTCAAGACTGCGTTCCTCAATGGAAACATTGATGAAGAGTTGTATATGATGCAACCCGAAGGTTTTATCGATCCTAAGGATGCTAGTAAAGTATGCAAACTTCAGCGTTCCATTTATGGACTGAAGCAAGCATCTCGGAGTTGGAACCTTCGTTTTGATCAAGTGATCAAGAGTTTTGGATTTGTTCCAAATTGCTACGAAGCTTGTATCTACAAGAAAGTGAGTGGGAGCTCGGTGACGTTTCTGGTACTATATGTGGATGACATATTGATTATTGGAAATGACATCAACATGCTTAACGATGTGAAGAATTATTTGAACAAATGTTTTTCAATGAAAGACCTAGGTGAAGCTGCTTATATATTGGGCATCAAAATCTATAGAGATAGACAAAGATGCCTGATAGCTTTAAGCCAGAGTACATACCTAGACAAAGTTCTGAAAAGGTTCAGAATGGATAAGGCAAAGAAAGGTTCAGTGCCTATGTTGTCAGGTAATATATTGAGCAAGGCTCAGTGTCCAGCTATGGTAAATGATAGGGAAGCTATGAGCAAAGTGCCTTATGCATTGGCCATAGGTTCTGTCATGTATGCCATGCTGTGTACTAGACCGGATGTGTCCAATGCTCTTAGTTTGACGTGCAAATATCAAAGTGATCCAGGAGTGGAACACTGGACAGCCATAAAGAACATCCTAAAGTACCTAAATAGGACTAAAGAAATGTTCTTAGTCTATGGGGGTGATGAACAGCTCGTCGTAAAAGGTTACGTCGACGCTAGTTTCGATACCGACAAGGATGATTCTAAATCTCAGACAGGATACGTGTATATTTTGAATAGAGAAGCTGCAAGCAAAGCGTGATCGCGGGATCTACAGTAGAAGCGGAATACATGGCTGCTGCAGAAGCGTCAAGTGAAGGAGTTTGGATCAGGAACTTCATCACTGAGCTTGGCGTGGTTCCAAGTGCATTGGACCCACTGGAGATATTGCGTGACAACAATGGCGCCATAGCACTCGCTAAGGAACCAAGATATCATCCAAAGACCAAGCATATCAACCGCAAGTTTCATATAATTCGAGATTATATAGCAGATGGAGATCTGAAGATCAGCAAAGTACATACAAATCTGAATGTCGCAGATCCATTGACTAAACGTCTTCCACGTGTAAAACATGATCAGCACCTCAGTGCCATGGGTGTGAGATTGTTGCCAAATGTAAACTAGATTATTGACTCTAGTGCAAGTGGGAGACTGTTGGAATTATGCCCTAGAGGCAATAATAAAGATGTTATTATTATAATTCTTGTTCATGATAATGTTTATATTCCATGCTAGAATTGTATTAAGCGGAAACTTTAATACTTGTGTGGTTTGTGAACAACACCGTGTCCCTAGTACGCCTCTATGGACTAGCTCATTGATTAATGATGGTTGAGGTTTCCTAACCATGGACATGAGTTGTCGATTAATAATGAGATCATATCATTGGGAGAATGATATGATGGACAGACCCAAACTAAGCGAAGCAATTAGATCGTGTCATCATGTTCATCTTTGCAAAGCTTTTCTTATGTCAAATATTGTATTTCTTAGACCATGAGATAATACAACTCCCTGGTATCGGAAGAAAGCTTTGAGGTCATCAAACGTCATCCTATGAGAGGGTGATCATAAAGGTGTCTCTCGGGTGATCGAAAAGTATCTGTTGGGTTGTATGTATCGAGATGGGATTTGTCCCTCCCAAGTCGGAGAGATATACTTCGGGCCCACTCGGTAATCGATATCAACACCGCTTGTAAGCATGTGGTTAAGGAGTTAATCACAAAGTGATATCGGATTAAGGAACGAGTAAAGTACTTGCTGTGAACGAGATTGAACTAGGTATGACGGTACCGACGATCAAATCTCGGGCAAGTAAAATATCACGAGACGAAGGGAATATATATATGGGATTGATTGAATCCTGGCATCGTGGTTCATCTGATATGATCATCGATGAATGTGTGGGAGTCAATATGGCTTTCCAGACCCCGCTGTTGATTATTGATAGAAGATCATGTCCGCATATTCTCGAACCCGAAGGGTCACACACTTAACGTGTCTCGACGCTAGGATATATTGGATAATTGGTTTATGAGTTTTTGTTCGGAGTCTCGGATGGGATCCGGGACATCACGAGAGGTTCCGGAATGGTCCGGAGAATAAGATTCATATAAGGCAGTGCAGTTTTTGGAGTTCGGAATTGTTCCGGGTTAATCGGTATTGTACCGGAAGCTTCTAGAACCTTCCGTAAGGGGGCCAACGTGGTCCCACCTATCGGGAGGGGGCATGGACCTATGAGGGAGTGCCCTGGCCGCAATGGGCCAGGGGCACAAGGCCCCATAGGGCCCAGCCGGCCAAACAAGGGGAAACCCTAGTTTGGAGCTTCTAGAAGGGGGGTTTCCTTGCCCCCCCCTCCCTCCGTCGGCCTGGGCTTGGGGAGGGGCTGGGGCTGGCGCACCCTCTATATATAGAGGGCTGGGGCGCACCACCCCCCCATACCTTCCCCTCAAGCCTAGTCGCCCTGCTTCCCTCCTCTCTCTCTCCCTCCCGACTGCGTGTAGGCGAAGCCCTGCTGCAGAAACTCTCCACCACGTGCACCGCGCCGTCGCGTTGTAGATCCAATCTATCTCTCCACCATACTTGCTGGACCAAGGAAGAACGAGACGTCGAGGTGCTGCACGTGTGCATCTCACGGAGGCATTGCCACTTGCGGTGCTAGATCGGATCGGATCGCGAGGATGAGAAGCGAGTACGACTACATCACCCATGTTCCGACGAACGTTTCGCTGTGCGAATCTTCAAGGGTATGAAGATCTAATCCAATCTCTCTTGTTGTTTGCATCTCCTAGATTAGATCTTGGCTTCCCTCTGTTCGCATCCGTAGAAAATTTTGATTTACTATACCGCGAAACCCTTCAGATAGATGGAGGTGCGATCCTAGATTTGGGCAGGGAGCTGGGATCTGGTGCTAACTGGTCTGTGGCCAATGGACGTCGGCCGTCTCTGCATGAGTCTTTTTTCTCCAGCCAGATCTAGCGATTGTTGGGGCAACCGTCTTGATCTCGCCTTTTTCTAGGCGTAGTTGGCCGTTAGTGCTCTGCGAGTGTGTTGGCAGCAGGATCATCCTAGTCCCTCTGTCCATCTTAGGAAGTGAGGACGTCAGTGTGTAAGATGGTGTGTTTGCAAAAGGACCACAGGGCTTCGGCTATTGATGGGGATGACGATGTTTGCGGATGGTGTTCTCCTCCTTGGAGGCATGGCCATGACGCTCATCCCACTGCTGATTGCTTTTCCCTAGACACCTCTGCTGCCTTTTGACCTGTGTCATCTTCGAGTTCCTCCTCTATTCGACGATGCCTTGCATCAGGTCGGCTCGACCTCTTATAAACATTGTGTTTTCTAGTTTGCACGGTCGCTCTTGATCCTAAGAGGCTGAGTTGGTGACCTGCCACGAGGGGATACCGGGTTTTTCTCTAGCGGATTGCCAGCCTGGTTGTTAGGGCAAATCCATAGGGGTGGGTGTTGGAACCAGCGAAAGCTCTGCACGGCTTTGCCCTGCGTTGACAACAACAACACCCTCGAGCGTTGTTTCTCTTCCTAGAGGCATTGTCATGAAGCACCCCCCCCTTTTGAACCCTACAGGTTCGTCATCTTGTTGGTGCAGTTAGCCGAATGTCCTTAGTTTTTCCTCTTTTCTCTTTGTTTGAGTTGTTGTACTTCGCCGGTTGATGGCTTCGTTAGTACAAACTTTCTTAAGAAAATCGTAAAGTTATTTCCTTTGTCTAGAAGGTCTATGTAGAACAATATTCCTCAAATCCTTCAGAATTCCTGCGTTCAAAATAGGACCTTAGTGTTTTATTACAAACACTTGATTTAAATCTTTATTTGACACAAAGAAGAAGAAAAAGAGCTACACGAGCTGAACTTGTGTTTGTCGTCACTCGCGCCTACGACTGCGCAGCGGTGCCGCCCCACATGGCGCCAATGCGCCACCGCACGCCTAGCAGCAGCTTTTCGTACACAGAGAGAGAGAGTCATAGGTGGTCGCAGGTCGGTCGCCCCTCGCCTCGCCGCTGGATCGAGCCAGCGAGTCCAACGGTCCAACCCGAGTCCAACTTGCGCAGCAAACAAGACCCGAAACCGCGACTTGCGCCCCAAACCAAATACCGCCCACCGCGCGCGCGCGCCCAACAACGTATCGCCACGAAAACGAATGAGACATTCATTGCTCGCGCGGCCACATCCTCAGATTGTGCAACCGACATGTGGGTCCCCAGTCAATCACCGCGATACTTCCCCCGTGCACCGCGGCGAGGCGAGGCCCGTGGTTTTCCTTTTCCCGAAGAAAAGTAGACCATTTTGTAGGAACACCCCTATCTTTGTACGTAAATATCAGTTCGCTCTCCGTGTGCCAGCTACGTATAAAAAGGAGGACACCTGCCTCTCCCAGAAGACCAAACCCAACACACGTCAAAGCAGCAACTCCAGAAAATCTCCAGCAGGTCCTAGAATATTCACCCAAACCCAAACCCAAACCCCCACCGTCTCTGTTCCGGTGCTTCGCCTGCCACTCCACTCGCGTACGCGGATCGTGATGGACACCCGCATCGGGTCCGTGGACGGGCCGTCGCCGGCGGCGGTGAATGGCGCGGTCGGCTGCCCGGCGTCGGCGCCGGGGTGCCCGATCATGTCCTCCCACCCCGCGCCGCTGGCGGCCGGCGACGCGTCGCTGGGGCGGCACCTGGCGCGCCGGCTCGTGCAGGTCGGCGTCAGCGACGTCTTCGCCGTCCCCGGGGACTTTAACCTCACGCTGCTCGACCACCTCGTCGCCGAGCCCGGGCTGCGCCTCGTCGGCTGCTGCAACGAGCTCAACGCCGGGTACGCGGCCGACGGCTACGCGCGGGCCCGCGGCGTCGGCGCCTGCGCCGTCACCTTCACCGTCGGAGGCCTCAGCGTCCTCAACGCCATTGCCGGCGCATACAGCGAGAACCTGCCCGTCATCTGCATCGCCGGCGGGCCCAACTCCAACGACTACGGCACCAACCGCATCCTCCACCACACCATCGGCGTCCCGGACTTCTCACAGGAGCTCCGCTGCTTCCAGACCGTCACCTGCCACCAGGTACGCGCGCGTTCCCGGCATGCATTGCCTCTTCCTCATTCCTGTGATTTTCCCAAACCGATCGATGTACTCCAGTAATTTTGTTTGGTTTGAGGAGCGGCTCTTGATCTCGTTGGTTTGTTTGTCTGTCCTCAACCTCAATTCAGGCAGTGGTGACCAATCTGGATGACGCGCACGAGCAGATCGATACGGCCATTTCCACCGCGCTGAGGGAGAGCAAGCCGGTGTACCTCAGCATCAGCTGCAACCTGCCCGCGATACCTCACCCCACATTCAGCCGTGACCCTGTCCCCTTCTTCCTCGCTCCCAGGTACTAATCCTTCTCTGTTCTTCTCCGAAGCCTTTTCGTGCCATGACTCATCGGCTTATTTTGGATCATGTTGTGAATAACTTTGGACCATTGAACATTTCCACCAAATTACCTAGTGCGTAGACTGCTATGTCTTGACTTGATTTGCATGTTGATGCTGTTTGAGTTATCTGATGAATTTCATGATCTGCTGGGAGCTTAAGACTTCAAAACTGCCCAAATAATCTGCCTAGTTGAACCAGTAGTATTCCTATACTGGGATAGTGAAAACGTTGATGCTCTTTGAGCCGTATCTGATCTGATGAATTTAATGAGTGTTTTATGATATTTCACTGTAAGTTGATTAGCCCCCTGACGAAATAAACTGTGTTGGCTAAGAATTCTAACGAAATGAACTGTGCTGTGAAATTGAAGGATGAATTGAACTGTGTTCTGTAATTTCAGGATGAGCAACAAGATGGGGCTCGAGGCTGCAGTGGAGGCAACCGTCCAGTTCCTGAACAAGGCTGTGAAGCCGGTGCTTGTTGGCGGCCCCAAACTGCGCGTTGCGAAAGCACAGAAGGCCTTCGTCGACCTTGTGGATGGCAGTGGCTATGCCTATGCGATAATGCCATCGGCCAAGGGCCTTGTTCCAGAGACGCACCCCCACTTCCTTGGCACCTATTGGGGCGCTGTCAGCACCGCATTCTGTGCAGAGATCGTTGAGTCGGCCGACGCCTACCTCTTCGCAGGCCCTATCTTCAATGACTACAGCTCTGTTGGTTACTCTTTCCTCCTGAAGAAGGACAAGGCCATCATCGTGCAGCCTGACCGTGTCATTGTTGGGAACGGGCCGGCATTCGGCTGCGTCATGATGAAGGAATACTTGTCTGAACTGGCGAAGCGGGTTAAGAAGAATACCACTGCCTACGAGAACTACAAGAGGATCTTTGTGCCTGACGGCCAGGTGCTGCAGTGTGAGCCAAATGAGCCTCTGCGTGTCAATGTTCTGTTCAAGCACATCCAGAAGATGCTTACAGGTGACAGTGCGGTGATCGCAGAGACTGGTGACTCCTGGTTCAACTGCCAGAAGCTGAAGCTGCCTGAGGGCTGTGGGTAAGCATTCTTAACAGTCTGACTCTACACTGTTGTAACTGTTTTTTGCTATTTGCCTTGTACTGAGCAGGATTGTGTTTGGACACTTCAGGTATGAATTCCAAATGCAGTATGGTTCAATTGGATGGTCAGTCGGTGCATTGCTTGGATACGCCCAGGGGGCAAATGACAAGCGTGTGATCGCCTGCATTGGTGATGGGAGCTTCCAGGTGACATTTCTCGCTTGACGACCTGATGTGTTGCTATCTTGTGCAAATTAGCTAGTGTGTTCCTAATGCGATCTTTGTGGGCAACTACCTGCAGGTGACAGCCCAGGATGTGTCGACGATGCTGCGGTGCGGGCAGAACAGCATAATCTTCCTGATCAACAATGGCGGGTACACCATCGAAGTGGAGATCCATGACGGACCTTACAATGTCATCAAGAACTGGAACTACACCGGCCTTGTGGACGCCATCCACAATGGGGAGGGCAAGTGCTGGACCGCCAAGGTAAGCAAAACTGTCCATAGCGAAAATGCTCACAAGAACTGCCAGAGCTCGGGGAACTTCTGCTGATGGGCGCTGTGATACTTTCAGGTGAAGTGCGAGGAGGAGCTGACTGCGGCGATAGAGACGGCTTTGGGGGAGAAGAAGGACTCCCTGTGCTTCATCGAGGTGATCGCGCACAAGGACGACACGAGCAAAGAGCTGCTGGAATGGGGCTCCAGGGTCTCTGCGGCCAACTCCAGGCCACCCAACCCTCAGTAGACCAAGCTTTTACCTCCTCTGCCTCACTAGTACCACGCACCTAGCACGTTGGCCGCCATAAAATGATTGTGTACTTCGTCTTTGCGTTTCTCTGTTATGTTTGGTTACTTCGGTAGTATGTTCGTGTCTACGTTGGTACATTCTGTGGCTACAGGCTGTTTCTACGAGATTTGTTGTTTTCTTTTTCGAGCAAAAAGATATGCCAATTATTAGCTTGCCTTATTTCCTTAGAATGCCTTCGATCGATCTGATCCATTGCTGTGAGATGCCAATGAGCGTTGAGCATGGCTAGATGTAGATGCTAGCAGCGCGCGGCTTGTGGAACATCCAATTCGTTAACATGCAACACGGAACGCGCCATGGAATGATAGTCTAGCTCCTCAATCTTTTTTCATTAGCACCACAAATCAACAAAAATATCCCACGCACCAGTTTATTCAAGATCTTTTAAACTCTTTTAAAATTTAGTAGTACTCCCCAATCAAACGCCTACAGGGCCTCCTACGACCCTGTTGCTGTAGCTGCACTGTGGTTTCCCCGATTCGGGTGGTTGCTGAAATTACTCTGCGCGATTATTCCACGCTGCATCGTCGGCTGATTTCATGGTGTCAATTGTGGCAGCTGGTCCACGCAGCTGAATTTACAGAATCATTTTCCGGCACCAGTACGCCGGAACTGCCATTTTTTTTTGGCTACCCTGATTGAGCCTGCGCCAGCTGCGGCCGTCCGATGGAGAGAATGACATGCGGTAGCCGTACGTATTGACTAGTGACTAGTACTACTATTTGCGTCCACGGCCGATCAGACGCGACCAGCCGATCGATCGAGAGCCCACTGTGTTTGACTACTCTTCGACGCGTTTGGGTTCCACGCCACGTACGGCCTCGTGTGCAAGAGTTGGGCACAGCTAGCCGCTTGGACCTGGGTGTCAGGCAACTCATTATACAGCTTATTAGTAGTAGTACTATGATTAAGCATAGATTAATGACCAATCGCTGTTTCTTTTGGTCGACCACAAGCTTTAGCTGCTGAGCTCATACATGACGGAACGGAGCACCTGCCGACACTAACTAGTTTGTACTATGTGATGATGCTTCATTTTATTCCTGCAACATGCATGGATCAGCAGCCGACCAGGATATATAATGGAGTAGACCAGATTTCAGATTAGTAGCAAAGTGACAGCGTTTCGCTGCAACGCTTTTGTCTCGGAGCCAAGGCAGCTTCCGAGCTCAGCTCAAGGCGGAAAGGCCGAAAACAGGTGGGAGGTTTCGCTGTACGTCTAGGGCGCCGCAGTTTCAAGCTGCTGCTTCTCTTTTGACAGAGCACATGCGTATAAAAGCCTCTCGCTAGTAAAAGGGCTGAGTAGATTTTTTCATTAAGCTCGAATACTAATAATAATACTATTAAAAAACTGAGAGTTTTGACCCTCTGAAACGTCTTCAAATCAAAGAGGTCACTAGTCTATCTTTAGTTCCAAAAATATATTTAGGGGTGGAAACGCATTAGACGCGGATCGGATAGTTCCCTTTCCATATCCATTCTCATGATTTCAAAATGAATATGTCTTCTCAAATAGGGATGGGGATTGGGTGTTTTATCAATTCAAAACGGATACGAATATATATAGCAAAATAAAAGACGAGCCATGCCTTAAAAGGACTCAAATAGAAAATGGCTGAGAGATAAATATGCTGATATAATACACAATAGTTTGAGTTTAATTTCAGATAAATACATTTTGCCATTTTGTTATTTTTTAAGGTTGGGAAAATGGCGACTGCCTCAAGGGTTCAATGGCGACTGCTTCAAGTTTCAGACCAATTCAAGGGTTCAATGGCGACTGCTTCAAGTTTCAGATCAATTCAAGGGTTCAATGGAGACTGCTTCAAGTTTCAGATCAATTTAGTTCAATGGCGACTGCTTCAGCTCTAGGGCGTTGGTCCTTAGGGGCACGTGCACGAAGACTTCCCGACTGTCATCAATAACGTCAGGCCGGATCCGATAAGGGAGCGGCGGCAGCGGCTCGCTCTGGCGGCAGTAGTGGTCGTTAGGTGGTCCAAAGACCTCGATATAATTTTTATTATGTTTGGGTGCCTTTTACTTCTTGTGAACTCATGAAATAGATCCGGATCTTTTTCCGCAAAAAAAAAGGTTGGGCAAATGGCTATTGGGATGGAGTTACTAAAATCAGCTAACATGATTTTATTCAGATATGTATATATCTATTTCTATATACACATTTGATTCAAAATTCAGTACCGTATTTGTATTTGTAAAACGAATCAAGATATTTCCACATCCATTTCCATTTCGTCTGAATTAGGGTATTTCCACTTCCATTTTCAATTTCTCGAATACACATGTCGGATAATTCGGATTATCCAGTACCAGTTTCCACCCATAGAGGTAGTAGTTCATTGGAATCAAATATCAGTATCCCCTTAGACATCATATCCGCCATATCTATTAATTATGGATTTGTTTGTGAATTTTATGCTACAATTATTTGATCATTGTTGATTGAATTGCCGTGCAAAAGGTATAAATGAAAGAAACTGTCATGAACTTGGAAAATATGGGTATATGACGAGCTTTGGCAGGCCAGACAAACATTTTTGTATATATGCATGCGGCATCATTGTAACATTGTTTCCACTTTATGACACAAAGCATGCAAAAGGCGTTGCAATACTTTAGAATGTGCATGTAGCCAAAAACAAAATCCTCGCACACAATAGATTCCTATCAAAATGGAACATAGAATAATACAATGCAACAAGACCAAAAAATTATTCCTCAACATGAAAGTAAGAACTTTCAACACACATCTAGGATCATTACAACAAAAGGCATACCAAATTAACATTCTAAGCAAGTACTAACTGATTTCAGCCTAGCAAGCATGGTGAATCGAAGTAGATGCCCCATTTTTCTAGGAATGCCCTTTGTTTAAAGGATCCAAAGGGGACATAATAGTTAGAAAATCAATTGCCATTCATTGTTAAATGATGTATTTTTAGATAAAAAATTATTATTAGGAGAAAATATATTGATAGATGTGAGAATCCAGCATATTCTTACCTTTATGCGTTGTACATAAAAGTTTGCGGAAGTTAGAATAACTTCATGCAGAAGGAATTCATATAGCAATGAAGGAGCACATGAGAAGGTCTGGCACATGGGGGGCACAAGGCCTACAATGGTGCCCCACGCCCTTGAGCTCCATCTTCAACCTTAGGTTGATTGTGTATATACATTATGAGGGTTACAGTCAGGATCGACAAAATGGGATGAAATCATCATCTTCTACATATTGTGGTTATGTAGTTCATGTGATTATTATGAGAGAGTAGATCAAAGTTATGTTGGCGGCTCACATGGTGAAATATATAGTGAGTTGCTATGTGGCTACTGCTACAAAACAAACAGTAGCCTCACTAGAGACCGATAACTTCAATCTTGAACCGTCTTGAGCATTCTATCTCGTCGAAGATTAATGATTTGGTCCTTTCTATCGTTGTCGAAACTCGAAACCCATAAGGTAGTGAATCCTTTGCCTGGCTACACTTGTCTCACCCTTACGAGCATTTGTTTTGAAGTGTTGCAAAGTGTATAGAGCATACAGTAAGTTCCAATGTATCACAAAGTAAAATCTACCTAGTGTTTTCACAAAAGAAAAATCTAACTGATTTTTCTTCAACTTTAGTACTTCGCCAACAAATACCTGACTCAACTCTATGAAGATAAGAAAAACAAAAAGGTACGAACCAAGGCCCCGCTCACATCTCAGCATTCAAGCATGACCACTCGCGACTCACCGTGCGCAGCAAACAAGACCGAAAACCGCGACTGGTGCCCCAAACCAAATACCGCCGTCAGCCAGGCACACCCAACCTTGACCGAGGCGAATCTAGTAATACAGATTCTAAAATTTGATACCAATGTGTGCCGCTGAGATGTGGACCTCGACAAGGCTCTGGGCCCCACTAGGCATGGTCTGGTAAAAAGGACATGATACAGCTCCCACCCGCGGCGCAGCGCGGCCCGTGGTTTTCCTTTTCCCCAAGAAAAGAAAAACGCATGCACGTTTTGCAGGAACACCCCTGTTTGTATGAGTATATCGCAATTCAATTCTATCTCCGTGTGCCACCTCAGGTATAAAACGAGAACAGCCTCTACCTCCCATCGCCAAACACATCAAAACACCAGCCCGGCACACGTCAAAGCAAGACAGATCAGCGTATTCCTTCCCCCAAACCCCCACTCTGCTCTGCTCTGGTGTCATCTCCCACTCCACCACCAGTCACCACCAGTGTATTCCCTGCCCCGGATCGTGATGGACACCAGCATGGGGCCGTCGCCGGCGGCGGCGAACGGCGCGGTGGGCTGCCCGGCGTCGGCGCACGGGGCCCCGATCATGTCCGCGGCGCCGCCCGCCGGCGAGGCGTCGCTGGGGCGGCACCTGGCGCGGCGGCTCGTGCAGGTGGGCGTCGGCGACGTCTTCGCCGTCCCCGGCGACTTCAACCTCACGCTGCTCGACCACCTCATCGCCGAGCCCGGCCTGCGCCTCGTCGGCTGCTGCAACGAGCTCAACGCCGGGTACGCGGCCGACGGCTACGCGCGGGCCCGGGGCGTCGGCGCCTGCGCCGTCACCTTCACCGTCGGCGGCCTCAGCGTCCTCAACGCCATCGCCGGCGCCTACAGCGAGAACCTGCCCGTCATCTGCGTCGCCGGCGGGCCCAACTCCAACGACTACGGCACCAACCGCATCCTCCACCACACCATCGGCGTCCCGGACTTCTCCCAGGAGCTCCGCTGCTTCCAGACCGTCACCTGCTACCAGGTTTTTATTTTTATTTTCAACCATCGCCTCATCCCGGTTCCTGCAATTTGTTGGGTTTTAGGAGCAGCTCTTGATCTGGTTGGTTCCTAAATTCAGGCGGTGGTGACCAATTTGGACGACGCGCACGAGCAGATCGACACGGCCATCGCGACGGCGCTGAGGGAGAGCAAGCCGGTGTATATCAGCATCAGCTGCAACCTCCCCGGCCTACTTCACCCCACCTTTAGCCCTGATCCAGTCCCCTTGTTCCTCGCCCCCAAGTACTATTTCTCATGACCCTTTTATTTTCCTGTATTGTTTCTTACTACTCCATAGTAGTAGTATTATGCGAACACGTTATCTTGGATCATGGAACATTTACCCCAAATCATCCACTAGTGACACTTGATTTGCATGTCCTTAACTGCTGGGAGCTTCAGTGTCTGTCATTCAAAAACGGATTTGCTAGTTCTCATGCGTCTGAGAACTTCTAAGTCTCAATCGTCTCTTTCATCGTTTGATTTACCTCGTGATTTGTGCAAAATGAAAGTTTCACATGAGTTGCAACTTGGATGTAACTGAGAATTTAATGAGTTGCAACTAGGTTATAACTGAGAACTAGTACAAATCTTATGTGTTGCAACTAGGTTGCAACTGAGAATTACCACAAATATTAGGATGACATCAGCGACTTAGACATAACTAATTCTCATGCGTCTGAGATCTAGGCACTCCCATTCAAAAATTGCGCATGATGGAATCATCATTAGTATTAAAAATATAAGATGGAAATTCTAGTTGAAGTGACCTGCCGAACCGAATTGATTTTTTTTGTCATGCTGCACCCTGTGCTATAATATGATTATTTATTTGAAGCCATCTAGTGAATTGAAATGTGTTGTAAAATTGCAGGATAAGCAACCAGATGGGGCTCGAGGCTGCAGTGGAGGCAACCGTCCAGTTCCTGAACAAGGCGGTGAAGCCAGTTCTTGTTGCTGGCCCCAAATTGCGCGTGGCGAAGGCAGCAAAGGCCTTCGTGGACCTTGTAGATTCCAGTGGCTATGCCTATGGGATAATGCCATCGGCCAAGGGCCTTGTTCCAGAGACGCATCCCCATTTCATTGGCACCTACTGGGGCGCCGTCAGCACCGCCTTCTGTGCGGAGATCGTCGAGTCGGCCGACGCGTACCTCTTCGCAGGCCCTATCTTCAATGACTACAGCTCTGTTGGCTACTCTTTCCTGCTCAAGAAAGACAAGGCCATCATCGTGCAGCCTGATCGCGTAACTGTTGGGAACGGCCCGGCATTTGGGTGCATCATGATGAAGGAGTACTTGTCTGCATTGGCTAAGCGGGTTCAGAAGAACACCACTGCATACGAGAACTACAAGAGGATATTTGTGCCTGAGGGTCATCCAGTGAAGGGCGAGGCGAACGAGGCTCTGCGTGTCAATGTGCTCTTCAAGCACATCCAGAATATGCTTACGAGTGACAACGCAGTTCTAGCTGAGACTGGTGACTCCTGGTTCAACTGCCAGAAGCTGAAGCTGCCTGAGGGCTGCGGGTGAGCATTCTGATTCTATATTAATGTTGTAATGGTGCATGTATCCTTGTTCTTTGCCTTGTGCTAAGCAGGTTTGTTTGCACACTGCAGGTATGAATTCCAAATGCAGTACGGTTCGATTGGATGGTCAGTGGGTGCATTGCTCGGATATGCACAAGGAGCAAATGATAAGCGTGTGATTGCCTGCATTGGTGATGGGAGCTTCCAGGTGAAATATCCCTCAATGTGATCTGCTGCTATGTGCTGCAATTTGGCGCACTATGGGCTGTTTCTAATGTGGTCTCCTGGAAAATTCCTCTTTATGCAGGTGACAGCGCAGGATGTGTCGACTATGCTGCGGTGCGAGCAGAACAGCATAATCTTCCTGATCAACAACGGTGGGTACACCATCGAGGTGGAGATCCACGATGGACCTTACAATGTCATCAAGAACTGGAACTACACCGGCCTGGTGGACGCCATCCACAACGGGGAGGGCAAATGCTGGACTGCCAAGGTAAGCTATTGTCCATTGCATAGTCCAATTCAAGCATCAAAATGAGCCGAACTTGCGGAATTGCTGCTGATGGATGATGTGCTACTGTTGTATTTTTCAGGTGAAGTGTGAGGAGGAGCTGACGGCGGCGATAGAGACGGCGTTAGGGGAGAAAAAGGACTCCTTTTGCTTCATAGAGGTGATCGCGCACAAGGACGACACCAGCAAAGAGCTTCTTGAATGGGGCTCCAGGGTCTCTGCTGCCAACTCTAGGCCACCGAACCCTCAATAGACCAAGCATGCGTGCCTCGGTTGTAGTAGTAGCAGCAGCAACAACAGCACGTTGGGCGTCATCAAATAATGTGAACATTGTATGTTTGCCCTTTCTGTTATGTCCTTCCCATCTTGTGTATGTAGTTCTGTGCCTAGTTGTGACTTGTGACCATCCCCTGTTGGTGCGAATACTACGAAGATTAATGAGAAATTTTAACCTTTGCCTTGGTTATCTGTGATTTCTGGTGTTGTTTTGGTGGTGGTTGGTCCGCTGCGACAAGGAGTAGATCACTATAGCGAGATTTTTTTAAAAAAAAATTCTAAACTGTTTGCATCCGTAAGGACGCTAGGACATGTGTTATTGAAGAGGCTGGATGTAATGGGTTTCTCCGCCATATTAATATATACTTTTTTTCAGAAAAAAAAAGTTATTTGTGTGCTAGCTCGTACTCTACATGAAGATGGTCGCCGGAGCATAAATGTATGTCACGAGCGACTCGTGAGTGGCTGCTTGAGGAATCAGGAAGCGCTAGATCCACGATGCAGCATGCCTGAACACTGAATCTTGCAAATATGAAAGGCAAAGGCCAAAGGCACATCTGATTCTCCTAATCAACTAGTAGTATTAGAGCAGTTCGTTTTTTCCTGTAAAAAGCAACAGCCTACTATATGGAGCAAGTAGACTTGGCAGTAGCCGCCGCTACTTGCATCTTTCTCTCAGCAAAGCCCAGCGTGCGTGCATCCGCACGGAACTGGTTCAGCATTCGTTGCCTCTTGTGGAGCCATATGTTTGTTTGTGGGTTTTGATATTGCCACCTCCTGATTGCTTTAGCCGACTACTAAGGCGGTCACCCGTACAAATCAGAGGGCCAGTCACCAATTAATTATGAACGACCTAAAGCAGAAAAGGAGATCGATAGATACAACCTTTGAAGTTTCCGCATGTGAGAAGGACACGGGGGACGGAGCTATCTCTGCTCTCACGTGCTGTTGTTTTCCTGGAAGGGCAAATGGCATTTCCCTTCCGAAGAGGGAAGTTGCAGCATGGATCTTGAGGTCAGGTCATGCAGACAATCCATCACGATGTTTATTTCTTTTTCATACACTATAAACCACTTACCCTACTTGTCCTCACTGAATTATTTTGTCACTGCCCACATAATGAACTTTTCACCTTGCAGGTTTCAAAGAATAGCATGTTTATGTGTCTAAAAGCAAGCAAACGAAGATCTTAACTCCGATTCAGCATTAATTAGCCCTGCTTTGTACTACGTTTGATGAAACACAAGTACTGTACTCACATGTCAATGCCAGGCCTGAAGATCACTACTTTGCGCCTTTAACAGAACACAACTACCCTATACAAGTACTTCATGCTATTCTGTAGCCGGATCCAATGCACTAATATCTCAATCTGTATGTCTATTCAAGAAAATTTAGTGATCCCTGTCGGCAGTAGTGAGTAGGTCAACCGAAAGATGTGAACACATGCAAGGAACCATATGGGAATTGCAGAACAGGACATCAGCATTAACAAAAGATCAGCAAACTGCAGAATAAGTTGGTTGTGCAACATCGTCATAAGAAAACTCAGGAGTGGCACATCCTTCTAACAGCACGAGACGCAAAATGTGCTTTTCAGGGATCATTCTGTTCTGCTGAGCTCAATCTTCTAAGTGCAGTCCATACGCGGTGTCGAAGCGGACAGCAGCTTGTCTTTCTTCAGAAGATGGGAGGGGAAGGAGGACTTACATGCTGCGATGTGGGATTTGAGCTTGGGGATATTCGGGTGGGCGCTCCTGCATCTGTGGCACCTTAGCTCCATCCCGAGAATCTTCTCATCTGGGCTGATAGTTGCGGATCCTTGCTGCTCGACCTCCTCCATGACGTCAACAGAATCAAGGAAAAACGCAGTTGTGAAGGAATTCCAGTGCTTCTTGTTTTTCAAGCTGGGTGAGTTGAAATCCTGACTTATAACATGAAGGTGCAACTGCCGCATGGATGGAACCTGCAGAAAGCAAAGACAGATTTGACCTTGCTCATGTTATCATACACCTTGGAGAAAAGTAGGGAATAAGAAGTTCAACACTGAGTTGAAGACACTACCGAATGATATCCAAGTCTGAATGTCAGAGATGCATCTTCCTCTAGGAACTTCTGTGCCCACTTCAGCCCAACTGAATGCATACTCCTCAGCAAAGGCAAGTGCTCCTTCTTGACATCTGCTAGAGAATCAAGACCATCTGTCCTAGATATCACCAACACATGCTTTTTGGCCTGCGTACGTAAAGAGCTTTGCTGAGATGTCAGCCAGCTGACTGAATAGCATTAGAGATGAAGGGGAAATGGTATTTAATTTCACAATACCTTTGGATAGAGGTCCTTTAGAACAACAACTTCATCAGATGTCTCCAGGATAGAATCCGAGTTCTTGTATTTTTCCGGGTGCATGGCAACCTCATAAAGAGCTTGTGCCCAGGATCCCCAAGTCTTACTGGTGACTGCACTATTCTTCTTGCCATCTTCCTCTCTAGCTTGATTTGGAGCATCAGACGACCCCATGGAGTTATCATGATGATTTTGTGTGTTAGACCCTTTGTGCTCATGGTTTTGCCTTGAAGGCAGAATAGGTGGGAGCAACTTATATTTTTTGGCCCTTTCAGAATCATGGCTATCCTCTCGCTTCATTTTTGAATCATTAGGTGATATCACTCCCGACGCTGACTTCTTTGATGAAGTTTCAACGTTCTGCTTCACCGTGTGGTTCTGGACGATCGATGCGAAGTTCTCAAAAAGTGAATTATATGCATCATGGAGAATCTTACACCCTTTGGTATAGTCATTTTTCAGACAATCTGGCCGCATTGGGTTCATATTTGGTCCGAGAACATGTATGACATGGGTCACCCCTTCCTTTTGATGCAGAGGTGAAGTAGATGGGAGTGGAACAGGAACAGAGCTACCAGGTCTCAATGTGTCAGCACATTCCTTGGTTGCACGCTGTAAAGCTTCTCCAGCAGCATTAAATATTGCTGCATTAACCCCTCCACCTCCAGCTTTTAACCTCCTGCATGAAAGTTACAGGTATCATCTCCAGATCCATGATAGAGGAGGGAATGCCCTAGCCATTTTTGCTTGTGAAAGACAAAAACAAAAGGTCCAGTCGAGCACGAATAAAGCAGGATTCAAGTACTCAACATATATTACATAATCTTGAAGTAAATCTGCATTTAATAGAACACGTGCATTATAAGTATTTAGTGAGAGAATAGTAATTACCAGTTGGCAGCATTAGCGATCACGTTGCATTGAAGACCTCCTTTTGACTTCAGTTGGGTGATGTCTCCCACAAAAGTGAAAAATCTGCTGGAGTCAATGCTCTTCTTAGAAGCCTTGTCCTTGACCAACGACAATATTCTTGATTTCTGACTCAAGTCCACAAGAACTAGTCTTCCATTGTCATGCTTCTGCACGAATTCAGCAGCAGTATCTACTATAATGTCAGATGCTCTCTCAAGATCAAACTGGAAGTCAGCGGTAGATATTGATGGAAATGCCAGAGTGTGCGAATTGATGACAGAAGAAACACTCTGTTTACTTTGTTCTTCATTTTTCTTCATGTTATTGGACTTTTTTTCTACTTCAATTGAACAGGTGCCAATAGCTTCAGGGTTTTCCTGTTTTGTCAATGTATTTTGCTGCCCTGGATTTCTTTCACTTGACGTCAGCATAGTTCCACTGGATTTCTGAGCACTAGAAGTGTCTGCCTTCTTTAGAAATCTCATTATACCAGCTTGTACAGGTACTTTGCTCTTCTCACCAAATACACCCGAAGCAAGACTATCCGAAGGACCTAAAGCAGCATACGTGTCAACTGCCTTCTTAATGTCATCGTCATCCTTGCAGAACAAGATCCGACTGAAACCTTCAGTCAGCAATGGCACCTCCTTCTTCTTCAGCATGCGGTTGACAACCATGGCAGCCATCCCACCCTGCAGATTCCCTTCATGACCAGTTCGGCTAACTGAGCGCGAGATGCAAACCTTTGCGGGGAGATCCAAGAAAACAGCATGCACATCCGCTTGTACGGTGGAGCCAAGCTTCACAAAATCAGCACGCTGCTCACGCTCCAAGTTGCACCTGTCAATGAAGACGCTCTTTCCCTCCTTCAAAGCGTCCGCTGCAGCCTTCAAGCACAGTATTTTTGTCCCAGCTTTGCCCTTTCCAATCGTATCCTGGACAACAATATTCACCCAAACAAAATCTTGTCACATTTGCTGGATTTTCAGTTGACAAACCTGGCTCTTAACATGCAAGCCAAGGGGAAAAAATGCACAAGTCTACTTTTGTTCATCACAAACAAAATGCACAAACTACAACTGCTCCACCATGCCCAGGAAAAAGGATTTTGGCGTTTTTGAGTTTGAGATGTTTTCCAATTCCACATGTGTTATCATTTTTCTAAGGTCAGTACTACAACCATTAGACTGAAACTACAGTCTCCAACAAGTAACAATAAGGTGCATCAGACGAACCCCATTTTGGCATTTGCAAATTGCTTGCCTTCCAACATCAGATTCACAACGGAGACGGATAGCAGTAACACCACTAAGGAAATGAACCCACAGAAAGAAAATGGAGCGCGTGGGGCTTACCTGGCAGACGCGGGCCCATGGTCGGGCGCTGGCGGCGGCGGCGTTTAGGACGGTCTCGGCGAACGTGGACTTGCCGCTGCCCGGGGGACCTACGAGGATCACCATCACCTTCTTTCCGACGCCCTCCTTCGTCTCCGCGCCCGGGCCCGTCCCTGCAAGAAATGGTTCGACGGAGCGCGCGCTAGGGTTTTAGCGTCTGACGGGTGGCACTAGTCCGACCAAGCAAAATAGCAAAGAGATCACCTGGGGTTGCCGTTGAAGTCGATGGGGCGGCAGTGGAATCGCCTGCGTCGGGATCCATCTCGCGGAGAAACTCGAGAGGAGAGTAACCCGCTATGGCGTGGGGCGAGCGGCGGAGAAGAAGGGGAGGGGGAGAAGTGTGGCCGTGTGGGCTCTAGCTGTCAGTGCTTCAATAAGATCTAATCAAGACCGTTAACCATCCATGATCTAAGCAAAAACGAAACAAAAAAAGGAGATGTGGCTGCTGGGATTCGAGCCCAGGTCTCCACGGCCACAACGTGGAATTCTCACCACTAAACTACAGCCACTTTTGTGATGGAAATTACAAACGAAAGTATAAGTACTTGTATCTATTCTTTACTAGTACAAAATTCAGTTTCAGTATAATTCGTACAAATATGGTGTATTTTTGTGCTCAAAAATCTGCCTGATACAATAGACGGCATTATCGTACATAACCACGCAACTTTGGACCCCAACATCATGAAGCACTCCAGTTCTGCAGATAGATTGTTCTCCTATCACCCAAATCTAGCGAGCTAAAACTTCTTCAGATCAACAACGAACTGAAGACGTGCTAGAACTCGTTGAAGTGTATGGCGCCGAGCTTCCAAACGAGGTAGGTGGTGCCGAACATGACGGTGGTGATGACGCTGAAGGACGCCGCGACGATGAGCACGTCCGTGCCCACCGGCAGAGCCGCCAGCCAGTCGAAGGTCCACCCGTCCTTGGGCATCCCACGCTTCGTGTCGTCCAGCAGGTTGCTCGGCGCCTCGGGAAGCCCCGACCGCTTCCTTCCGCCCTTCTTGCCGCCGGTGCCATCCGTCTGACGCAGCGCGTCCAGCACCCCGCTCCCGAACTCCGACGACCCCTTCTTCTTGTCCCCTGGCTCCCCCGCGTACTTGCCCAGCACGCGCGCCGCGCGCAGCCGCTCCCGCGCCGTCAGCGGCACCCGCTTCGGCGGACCGCTCGGCTGCGGCTGCTGACCGATGCTGTTGCCGGAAGTCACCTGGCCGGCGCTAATGGTTGTTTCTTGTGCTGCCTCCGCCGGCGCTGCCCGGTCGTTGTCCGTGGTGGCGCAGGGCCTTCCGTGCTTGAGCTCATTCTGAGGCCTTTGCAGGGCCGCAGCGGTCCCTATCTTCTGGAAGGCATGTCTGGAGCAGAAGGCGAGCTGGGTGTAGGACGAGGAAGGTCTGGAGACGCCTCCTAGCTGTGTAAACCAAAGTACCAACTGGAATTTAGTCTCCTCATGAGACTTGTTACAGAAGCTGGCATGGCCGGCATAATCTCTTTGTTTTTGAACATGATTCCTAGCTAGCAAATAGAAAGAAACAGGAAGGAAGATGGACCGGGAGCTTACTTTGGCAGTGGCGACCTTGGAGGGAGAGGAACTGAGGCTGGTGGCAGCCATCTTCTTCTCCCCTGCTCACTCACAGCATTTTGTGCTCTACACGAGATGAGATAGAATTTGTGAGGCCATCCCGTAATGGGCGACTGCATACATCCGACTACTTGCTGGGCCGGGCAGAATTAATGGTGCCAAGTGAACCCATGTTAAGTCGGGCCGGATGGATGATGCTAGGGTTAACCCATGTACAAATAAAACTATAAAGGCCCCTCTCATGATAGCTGCTATGTCTATACAGGTAATTACAGAGAATTGTAAGGAGCTCTAAGCTCCCTTGTTTTGGAGGCCTGTCCTTGATTTGACCGCTTAGTGCTAGATGAGTAGGTGAGGCCTATTTGTCTAAAGCGAGACGGTTTGTAACACATGGATCAAATTGATGTCGGTTTAGCACGGTGGATAGGAGCAAATCTGGCCATCGGGCCGTGTTTGGGCGGGCACGTGAAAAAGCCGGCCAAGTCCCAAGACGACACTGGCGGGCCGTCTTGCAATTGCTTGGCACGCGTCTTGGCGAGCCAGACACCAGGCGAACGCACTACGGCTGGCTTGGCGACGGCCCGCCAGACGCGAGGGCCCGCCACGCGGAGCGGGGAGCGTGAGGTGGATTTTGAATTTTCGGGGGAAAGTAGGCGTTTGAAAATTTGAATCGTAGGGGGCCTAGAAATGGGAGTGCATGCGGGGCCCTTTTTTGTCATTTTGACTGTTTGGTTAGGGTTTGAGGGTAGTTTGGTCCGTTTTTTTATATTTTTAGGGTTTTAGGTCATTGTGAAGGGTTTTTTGGTCCGATTTTGATCAAATTTTTGCTATAAAAAGGACAGCACACCCCTCTCAATCTCCACACCATCCAACCCCTCTCTCATATCCTACACCAACACATGGCTAATCCCAACCAGTTTCTTTTCAATCCCGAAGATTTGGGGGTCGATATCAATATTCCTCCTGACTTCAATACTTCTCCCTTCCACGACAATGACAACATCGACACCATGCAATATCCATATACCCCCTTCGAGCAACCAACACCATCAAACACAAGTTCTCCTAATACATCCACCACTTCTGCTAGCCAAATTTCCACCTCTACCGGTAGCAAGCGGCAGAAAAAAACCTCTAGCATCTGGCAGCACTTTGAGGAAGAAGAATATATTGACGCTGAAGGTGTGACGAAGATGAGAGATCGGTGCTTGCATTCGGGTTGCTCGAGCAAGTTTGCTCTGCAGGTGGGAGGAGGGAACGACCACATGACGAGGCACGCGAGGACCCATGCCAGGGCAGATGGAGAGGCCGCGGCGATCCATAGCAGGATCAACTTCAACCCCGACGGCACCTCCCGAGGTATATTTGTCTATGATTCAGCTCGTCAAAGAGATGCTCTTCCAACATTGATTGCCGTTAATGATTTACCATTAGGGTTTGGCGAGTCTCCTGGTTTTGTTGAATATATTAGAACTGCTCACACCCCTAGTTTTACACCAGTCTCTAGACAAACAACAACTAGGGATATGAAAAAGCTAGCCAAAGCCGGTCGTGTCGCTGAAAGAACAATTAGTATCGTCAACTTTTTCAGTCTCCATAACTTCTGATATTTGGAGTGGTCGTGCTAAGCAAGATTATATTACTGTTGTTGCTCATTATGTTAGCTCATCATGGGAATTAAATAAAAGGATAATAGGATTTGAGTTAATCGATGTATCACACAATGGTGTGAATATTGCTAATGCTATACTTAAAGTTGTTACTGAATTTGGTCTTACCGACAAAATATTTGCAGTAACTTTGGATAATGCTTCTGCAAATACTACTGCAATGAATACTCTAATTCCTATATTTAAAGTATATGCATCAAAATTCCTACTTCATCAACGTTGTGCTTGTCATATAATTAATCTTATTGCTAAAAGTGCTTTAGATGATCTAGAACCACACATTGATAATTTGCGTTTGGCAATATCATGGTTGAATGCTTCTAATACTAGACTTGGAGACTATAGAAATTATTGTGCTGTTATTAATGTACCATGCCATGGTCTTCATCTAGACATGTCGGTTAGATGGAACTCTACATATCTGATGCTTCAGTTAGTTATACGTGACCAAGTTCAATTTTCCGTATTTGTTAATGCAAATTTTCATCAAAATGACGGGGAACCTTTACTTGGTGAAGCTACTTGGCACGTTGCTGAATCAATCTTTAAGTTTTTAGCAACATTTTATGAATCAACTGTCACTTTATCTGGGGTTTATTATCCCACATCTCATTTGATTGTGCATCATATTTTAAAAATAGCTCAACACCTGAAAGAGTATGAAAATGATGCCACCTTACTAGTAGCCGTCTATAACATGAAACAAAAATATCTCAAATATTGGCAAACTATCCCTCTGCTCTATGCTATCGCATTTATTTTGGATCCTAGGGTTAAAATGGAAGGGTTTAGTGGGGTTCTTTCGCTCTTAATTTTTGCCGTAAATGTTAGCTATGATCAATATTCACTTGATGCCAAGGACAAGCTGCAGGATGTTTATTCTAAGTACGAGCTTAAGTATGGCCCAGCTGTGTCACACAGACCTCCGGCGGTACCGGCATCCGGTAGGGGTAAGAAAAAAGTGTGGGGCAAAATATTTGGTACTTCCACGGCCACGCCGAGCTCATACACACAAACTCCCGTGCTTCAAGGTGGAGGGGAGTTAGCAAAGTATCTGAACAGTGCAGTACTTGCTACTAATGATGATGACGACGACGACGACGACATACTTCAGTGGTGGCAGGAGAAAAGGTCAACATATCCGGTGCTTTCCATATTAACACGGGATGTGCTATCGGTGCCTGTCTCAACTGTCTCATCGGAGTCTGCTTTCAGTCTTGCTGGAAGAATAATTGATGATAGAAGAACTAGTCTCACTCCCGATATGGTGAAAACACTGATGTCTGTCAAAGATGGAGAACTAGCCAGAAGAAGAGCCCAGCACACCACCGAGAACCCAGAACTGATAGCCGCATTCGAAGCTATGTGATGGACTGAAGACCAAGATGAAACTTAGTTGTAGGATTTTTTAATCTCTTTGTAATTTTTATTCTCTTGTGTAATTTTCTCTTCTTTTTAGAGCCATTATTTTTCCCTTCCCAGGGATGGAAGGTTTTGATGAGGCAGCTAATAATGAAGGTCAATTTTTATCCCCATACAAACTTGTCTCCCTTTCCTTCCCGTCCTTTCCTTCCCGCCCTTTCCTTCCGAGTATATAAAACCCACCTATCCATTAAGGTGAGTAAGCATGCCAACATGTCGAGTTTTCCATCCGATCATAGTTTTTTACCCCTGATGTCTGAACACCTTTTGCGTTTTGCTAGAAATTTTAGAATAGACAAGATCCAAGTTCCATTTGAGGAACTCATCGATAGTGATGTTTTTCTCAATGAGCTAGGTGAGGCATTATGTACAAAAGGGTGGCCATCGAGGAAATCTGAGGAAATACGACAAGAACTTCTCAGGATCAATGCAAGGTGGACCAAGCTGAAATTTGGTTGTGAAGCTTCGAGAGAGAGGTTTATTGATCAACCTTCGTTGTGGATAGAAGAGAGCGAGGACGAAGATGATATCTTCATGCCGCCTTTCGAGAAGAAGGCGAGAGCTGCCTGGGAGAAGGAGCAGGCCAAGAAGGCCAAGATAAAGGCATCATCAAAGGGCAAGGATGAGGCATCGTCGAAGGGTAAGGGTGAGGCATCAGTGGAGGATGACGATGATGACTTCATGCCGCCTATCGGTAAAAAGCCGAGAGCTGCCTGGGAGAAGGAGCAGGCCAAGGGCAAGGGCAAGGGAAAGGGTAGGAATTTGTAAATCTTATATCCCCATATTGCCCCTCCCTTACTTTTTCCTCCATATTTCCCTTTAAATAGAGCAACCCACCACTCTCATTCTCCACATAACCACTCTTATTCTCCACACCACCACTCTCATTCCCCACACCACCACTCTCATGGTTGCTGAACCAAATCCCAACCAACCGATACCCCCCAACCCCAATCAACCAAGAAGAAGACGTCATCTTTGGGAGCAGGACTACGATGAAGAATTTGTTATGATAGATGGTGTCGAAGTGCACCAAGTTAGGTGCAAAAGATGCGACCATCTCTTCATCTTGCACAAGGGACAGGGAACTGGTCAGTTGCATAGGCATGTCGAGTTTCATCTGAGATCAGTTCGAGGGAACTAATTAGTTGATGTAATTTTTCTTTTCTTTTCGAGCGGTTATACTCTTTTTCCTTGCTAGGGATGTAAGGTTTTTTAATGAGGCAACATCAATAAAGCTCAGTTTTTATCCCATATAAAAATTTGTGTCATTTTACTATTGTTTTGCATTTTTTTAGCATTTTTCGGACTCAAATCGAAAAAAACAGACAAAACAAAAAACAAAGCAACGGGACGAGCGTCTTGCGGGCCATGAAGCGCTGGATCCGTGCACGCCAGGCCGCCCGCACGGACCAGCCTGGGTTTGCCGCCTGCTACGATTTGGATAGGAGAAGGCGACACGAAGAGCGGCGTCAGCGCGTCGCACCAGACGGGCACACGGCAGTACCAAACCACCACAAATCCACCCTCTACATCTCGCTCTACTCTCCAACCCCTCTCTTCCCCTCTATTGAGGCGAGGCAATGGGGCTATGGGAGGCAATGACGACGTGCTGGAGCCCAGAGGAGCTGGCGGCGCGGTTGCTGCAGGAATATGAAGGGTTTCGCGGCATAGTAAATCAAAATTTGCTACGGATGCGAACAGAGGGAAAGCCAAGATCTAATCTAGGAGATGCAATCAACGAGAGAGATTGGATTAGATCTTCATACCCTTGAAGATTCGCATAGCGGAACGTTCGTCGGAACGTGGGTGATGTAGTCGTACTCGCTTCTCCTCCTCGCGATCCGATCCGATCTAGCACCACAAGTGGCGGTGCCTCCGTGAGATGCACACGTGCAGCACCTCGACGTCTCCTCCTTCCTCGGACCAGCGAGTATGGTGGAGAGATATATTGGATCTACAACACGACGGCGTGGTGTATATGGTGGAGAATTTCTGCAGGCTTCGCCTACAAACAATGGGAGGAGAGGAAGATAGCAAGGCTGCTAGGGCTTGGAGGAAGGTGTGTGTGGGAGGGGCGCACCACCCTCTATATATAGAGGCGGCCAGCCCTGCCCTCCTCCAAGCCTATCTCTAGTTTAAACAATTTAAACTCTCCCTTATCTAGAAATCCTATCTCTAGTTTAAACGATTTAAACTCTCCCTTATCTAGAAATCCTATCTCTAGTTTAAACGAGTTTAAACTTATCTAGGATCCTGGGCCCTATGGGGCCTTGTGCCCTGGCCCAATGCGGCCAGGACACTCCCTCATAGGCCCATTCCCCTCCCGGAAGGTGGGGCCACGTTGGTCCCCTTCCGAAGGTTCTAGAAGCTTAGACAATACCGATTAACTTGAACAATTCGAACTCCAAAAACTGCACCGCCTTATATGAATCTTATTCTCGGGACCATTCGGAACCTCTCGTGATATCCGGATCCCATCCGAGACTCGAACAAAAATTCATAAACCAATTATCCAATCTATCCTAGCGTCGAGATACGTTAAGTGTGTGACCTGCGGGTTCGAGAATATGCATGATCTTCTATCAATAATCAACAGCTGGGTCTGCAGGCACCCATATTGACTCCCACACATTCATCGATGATCATATCGGATGAACCATGATGCCGGATTCAATCAATCCCATATATATATTCCTTCGTCTCGCGATATTTTACTTGCCCGAGATTCGATCGTCGATGCCGTCATACCTAGTTCGGTCGCTCACAAGAAGTACTTTACTCGCTGTAATCCGATATCACTTTGTGATTAACTCCTTAACCACATGCTTGCAAGCGGTGTTGATATCGACACGAGTGGATCCAAGTATATCTCCGACTTGGGAGGGACAAATCCCATCTCGATACATACAACCCAACAGATACTTTCCGATCACCTGAGAGACACCTTTATGACCACCCTCTCATAGGATGACGTTTGATGACCTCAAAGCTTTCTTCCGGTACCAGGGAGTTGCATTATTTCATGGTCTAAGGAATACAATATTTGACATAGGAAAAGCTTCGCAAAGATGAACACGATGAAACGATCTAATTGCTTCGCTTAGTTTGGGTCTATCCACCATATCATTCTCCCAATGATATGGTCTCATTATCAATTGACAACTCATGTCTATGGTTAGGAAACCTTAACCATCATTGACCAATGAGCTAGTCCATCGTTAAGCATGTTGATGTCATTTCCAATAATCAATATGTCATCCACATACAGTACCAGAAACGTCACCGAGCTCCCACTCACTTTCTTGTAGATACAAGCTTCGTAGCAATTTGGAACAAATCCAAAGCTCTTGATCACTTGATAAAAACGAAGGTTCCAACTCCGAGATGCTTGATTCAGTCCATAAATGGAACGCTGAAGTTTGCATACTTTACTAGCATCCTTAGGATCGACAAAACCTTCGGGTTGCATCATATACAACTCTTCATCAATGTTGCCATTGAGGAAAGCAGTCTTGACATCCATCTGCCATATTTCATAATCATGAAACGCAGCAATTGCTAATAAAATCCGAATGGACTTAAACATCGCTACGGGAGAGAAAGTCTCATCACAGTCAACACCTTGAACTTGTCGAAAACCTTTTGCGACAAGCCGTGCTTTATAGACGGTAACATTACCATCCGCGTCCGTTTTCTTCTTGAATATCCATTTGCACTCAACGGCCTTTCGGTTGCTAGGAGGATCCACCAAAGTCCATACTTGATTTTCGCTCATGGATCCCAATTCGGATTTCATGGCTTCCAGCCATTTCTCAGAGTCTGGGCTCATCATCGCTTCCTCATAGTTCGTAGGTTCACTGTCTTCTACCAACAAGACAGTCAAGACAGGGTTGCCGTACCACTCAGGAGGGGCACGACCTTGTCGACTGTGACGCTCAAGAGCAGATCGTCCAAGCTTCATGATCCTTGTCATTAGCTTCCTCTATTGTTGGTGCAGTGCATCTGGAACAATTTCAGTCTGCGCTACTCTCCAATTCAAGAGAAGGTTCAATAACCTCGTCAAGCTCTACTTTCCTCCCACTCACTTCTTTCGAGAGAAACTCCTTCTCAAGAAAGGAACCGCTTTCTGCATAAAACACTTTGCCTTCGGTTTTGTGATGGAAGGTATACCCAATAGTTTCCTTAGGGTATCCTATGAAGACGCATTCCGCTTTGGGTTCGAGCTTGTCCGCATCAACTTCTTGACGTAAGCTTCGCATCCCCAAACTTTAAGAAACGACAACTTAGGTTTAGCACCAAACCACAGTTCATACGGTGTCGTCTCAACGGATTTAGATGGAGCCCTATTTAAAGTGAATGCAGCGGTTTCTAATGCATAACCCCAAAATGATAATGGCAAATCAAGAAGAGACATCATTGATCGGACCATATCTAATAGGGTTCGATTCCTGCTCAGACACACCATTGCTGTGGTGTTCGGGTGGCGTGAGTTGTGAAACGATTCCACTTGCTTTAAGATGCGTGAGAAAATCATAACTCAAATATTCACCTCCACGATCGGATCGTAGAAACTTAATCTTTCTGTTACGATGGTTCTCCACTTCATTCTGAAATTCCTTGAACTTTTCAAATGTTTCAGATTTATGTTTCATTAAATAGATATACCCATATCTACTTAAGTCATCGGTAAAAGTGAGGAAATAGCGATATCCACCGCGCGTCGAAACACTCATCGGTCCGCATACATCGGTATGTATGATTTCCAACAAGTCCGTTGCTCGCTCCATCATACTGGAGAACGGGGTTTTGATCATCTTGCCCATGAGGCATGGTTCGCATGTATCAAATGATTCAAAATCAAGAGACTCCAAAAGTCCATCAGAATGGAGTTTCTTCATGCTCTTTACACCAATATGACCTAGACGACAGTGCCACAAATAAGTAGTATTATCACTATCTACTTTGCATCTCTTAGCCTCAATGTTATGGATGTGTGTTTCATCCCTTTCGAGATTTAGAAGAAATAAACCACTTACAAGAGGTGCATGGCCATAAAAGATATTACTCATAAAAATAGAACAACCATTATTCTCCGATTTAAATGAATAACCGTCTTGCAATAAACACGATCCAGAAATAATGTTCATGCTCAACGCAGGCACATAATAACACTTATTAAGGTTTAAAACTAATCCCGAAGGTAAAACTAAGGAGAGCGTCGACGCCATCACATCAACTCTTGATCCGTTGCCAACGCCAAGATCGTCACCTCATCCCTTGCAAGCCGCTCATTCCGTAGCTCCTATTTCGAGTTACAAATATTAGCAACTGAACCGGTATCAAATACCCAGGCACTACAACGAGGGCTAGTAAGGAAAACATCAATAACATGTATATCAAATATACCTTTGATGGTGCCAACCTTCTTGTCCGCTAAGTACTTCGGACAGTTGCGCTTCCAGTGACCCTTGTCCTTGCAATAGAAGCACTCAGTGTCCAGCTTAGGACCAGACTTGAGCTTCTTCTCAGCAGGAGCATTGCGCTTGCCGCCGCTTGTTGACCATCAACACGTGATTATCCTTTTTGATGTCCACTTCCGCAGCCTTCAGCTTTGCGAAGAGCTCGGTGATCGTATCAGTGGAACCAATCTGATTATGAGTCACTACAAAACTTTTGTAGCTGGGAGGGAGTGATTGCAGAACCCTGTCAATCTTGAGCTCCTCTGGAATCGTGCATTCCAGTTGCTCAAGGCGTTGAGTGTAGCCCGACATCTTTATGGCGTGCTCACTAACGGAACTCCCTTCCTCCATCTTGCAGTTAAAGAACTTCTCAGAGATCTCATATCTCTTAGAACGGGCTTGAGTCTGAAACATGGTTTTCAGCTCCTCGAGAATCTCAAAGGGCCCGGGATAGGTTTCAAAACGATTTTGAAGCTCCGGTTCCATAGCAAACAACATGGTGCTCTTAATCACACCATAATCATCTTTGCGCGACTGATAGACAACTTTCTCATCAGCCGGCGCAGTTGCAGCAGGGGGGTCACCTAACGCTTTACCAAGGACATAGTCCTTTTGTCCGCCAGACAGAATGATTCTTAGATTGCGGAACCAATTGGTGAAGTTAGACCCATTGTTTCTAAGCTTTTCCTTCTCAGCAAAAACGTTGAAGTTGAAGTTGGATTTGGCCATGTGATCTACAGTATTTGCAAGTACAATTTAGACTATGTTCATGATAAATAGTTCAACTTAATCAAATTACTAGATGAACTCCCACTAAATTCAACATCCCTCAAGTTGTTTAGTGAACACGATCCAAATTCACCACACCTAATCCGATCATCACGAGAAGAGATGTGGTTTCAATGGTGGACAACAAAGTGTCGATCATATCATTCATATGACTCATGCTTAACCTTTCGGTTCTTGTGTTCCGAGGCCATGTCTGTACATGCTAGGCTCGTCAATTTAGACCCAAGTATTTCCGCGTGCAAACTGGCTTGCACCCGTTGTATGTGAGCGTAGAGTCTATAGCACCCGATCATCACGTGATGCTTGGACACAACGAACTTTCGCAACGGTGCATACTTGGGGAGAACACAGTTTTTATCTTGATCTTTAAGTGAGGAATCATCTTATAATGCTACCGTCGCGATCTAAGCATAATAAGATACATAAAGGGATAAACATCACATGCATATAACTTTATGTGACATGGTATAGCCAATCCTCGCAATGATCTCCATCTTGTGCTCGGCATGATCTCCATCACTCCACCATGATTGCCTCCACCACGAATAGCAACTACAACTATTTCTAACTACTTAGCGATAAAGTAAAGCTATTACATGGCGTATAAGAAGTTGACTCAGGTCATACACAATTATAAAGACAACCATATGGCTCCTTCCGGTTGTGTACTCATCGACATGCAAGTCGTGAAACATTACAAAACATGATCATCGCATACAATATACACATCACATCTTGGGCCATACCATATCACAGAAAACACTCCCTGCAAAAACAAGTTAGACGCCTCTACTTTGTTGTTGCATGTTTTACGTGGCTTATGGGAGTAGATGCTAAGAACGATTCTTACCTACGGAAAGCCACAACAGTGATATTATGGTTGCCAAACTCCGTGTTAATCCCATGACAACTATAGTGAGAGAAACTGACATCCACCAGCCGCATGTGTGGTACAAGCCACACGTCAAGTGCGGAGCCGGTCTCGCGAACGACGTCGCGTAAGGTTGGCCTGGACCGCTTCAATCTCACTATCCCGCGTCATAAGAAGAACACAAACAAGAGGCTTGCAACAGAAAACATCAACGCCCGCAATAACCATGTTGCGTTCTACTCGTGAAACACATCTACGCATAGATCTAGCTCTGATACCACTGAAGGGTTTCGCGGCATAGTAAATCAAAATTTTCTACGGATGCGAACAGAGGGAAAGCCAAGATCTAATCTAGGAGATGCAATCAACAAGAGAGATTGGATTATATCTTCATACCCTTGAAGATTCGCACATGAACGCTCGTTTAACGGGCGTGGGTGATGTAGTCGCATCGCTTCTCCTTCTCGCGATCCGATCCGATCTAACACCACAAGTGGCGGTGCCTCCGTGAGATGCACACGCAGCACCTCGACGCCTCCTCCTCGGACCAGCGAGTATGGTGGAGATAGATTGGATCTACAACACGACGCGTGGTGTATATGGTGGAGAATTTACTGCAGGGCCTACAAACAATCGGGAAGGAGAGAGAAGATAGCAAGGCTGCTAGGGCTTGGAGAAAGGTGTGTGTGGGAGGCACCACCCTCTATATATAGAGGGGGGCAGCCTGCCCTCCTCCAAGCCTATCTCTAGTTTAAACAATTTAAACTCTCCCTTATCTAGAAATCCTATCTCTAGTTTAAACGATTTAAACTCTCCCTTATCTAGAAATCCTATCTCTAGTTTAAACGAGTTTAAACTTATCTAGGATCGGCTGGGCCCTATGGGGCCTTGTGCCCTGGCCCAATGCGCCAGGACACTCCCTCATAGGCCCATTCCCTCCCGGAAGGTGGGGCCACGTTGGTCCCCTTCCGAAGGTTCTAGAAGCTTCGGTACAATACCGATTAACCCGAACAATTCAACTCCAAAACTGCACCGCCTTATATGAATCTTATTCTCCGGACCATTCCGAACCTCTCGTGATATCCCGGATCCCATCCGAGACTCGAACAAAATTCATAAACCAATTATCCAATCTATCCTAGCGTCGAGATA
Source organism: Avena longiglumis (assembly GCA_030063025.1). NCBI lineage: Eukaryota > Viridiplantae > Streptophyta > Magnoliopsida > Poales > Poaceae > Avena > Avena longiglumis. The sequence goes on from CP125975.1 coordinate 480,114,605, forward strand.
CGTTAAGTGTGTGACCTGCGGGTTCGAGAATATGCAGATGATCTTCTATCAATAATCAACAGCGGGTCTGGGCACCCATATTGACTCCACATTCATCGATGATCATATCGGATGAACCACGATGCCAGGATTCAATCAATCCCATATATATATTCCCTTCGTCTCGCGATATTTTACTTGCCCGAGATTCGATCGTTTGCACCGTCATACCTAGTTCGGTCTCGTTCACGAAGTACTTTACTGCTCGTAATCCGATATCACTTTGTGATTAACTCCTTAACCACATGCTTGCAAGCGGTGTTGATATCGATTACCGAGTGGATCCGAAGTATATCTCTCCGACTTGGGAGGGACAAATCCCATCTCGATACATACAACCCAACAGATACTTTCCGATCACCTGAGAGACACCTTTATGACCACCCTCTCATAGGATGACGTTTGATGACCTCAAAGCTTTCTTCCGGTACCAGGGAGTTGCATTATTTCATGGTCTAAGGAATACAATATTTGACATAGGAAAAGCTTCGCAAAGATGAACACGATGAAACGATATAATTGCTTCGCTTAGTTTGGGTCTATCCACCATATCATTCTCCCAATGATATGATCTCATTATCAATTGACAACTCATGTCTATGGTTAGGAAACCTTAACCATCATTGATCAATGAGCTAGTCCATAGAGGCGTACTAGGGACACGGTGTTGTTTACAAACCACACAAGTATTAAAGTTTCCGCTTAATACAATTCTAGCATGGAACATAAACTTTATCATGAACAAGAATTATAATAATAACATCTTTATTATTGCCTCTAGGGCATAATTCCAACAGAATACCCACAAGCGGGGAAAAGGAATAGATCTCTGTCATACGCGCGCTCGGCGCACGCACTCTTGGATGGTCCTCCAGCCATAGCACCGTCGTCGCCGGGGGAGGGGGGTACCATGCGGGCATGAGTGTCGGCGGACGGATCTAGCGGAGTGGCGTAGGTGCTGCAGCGCAACAATCCCTGCACCGTGGTTTCCATCGTCTACCGCAACAACAGGCCCTGGCGCCGCGGGGATTTCTTCACGCCGTCGTCGTCCTGGTGGTGTCATGCTTCTGTTTTCTCTCGGGTGACCTACATCGAAAGGTGAGGGTACAAGTTCCTTTCCCTGTTATTGGAGTTCTCAGGGCATCCGCCTAGAGCGTCGGCTTCTGCAATTTCGGCAAAGGTATCGCCTTCCTAGGCGACTACGCATAAGACTCTACATGCAGTCGGACTGTCAGAGCCCTACAAACCCACTACCACATCAAAATTTCTCATTCTTTTCTTGGACTCTACATGCAGTCGGACTGCAAGTTGAATTGTTTTTTTGGTTTTATTGGTTAGGACGGACAGTCCGTAGCTGCACCTGGTGACCATCTAACATCCAGAAGGAAGTGCAGTTGCAGCCAGAAGGTAAGCAGGAGGAGGATTCAAATTATTGCCACAACAGATCTTTTGTTTATCTCAGTCCAGGCATAGTTCTTTTAGTTTGGCACGGAACAAGCCAATGGAATATCATATCTTGATTTTAGATATTCAGGTATTGGATGATTTGATTTCCTAGCCCCGGGGTTGGAGTTATGGATGTTCAATGATGTGCTAGAAATAGAGAAAGGAATCTAACTGAAACGTTAGGACTTCAGTCGTCTAGATTCTAGAAAATGTTTTGATTTTCCATCACTTGGAGAACCTCCCTTAGAATCGTTTGATTCTATTAGTTCTCCGAAAATAAGATTGCTTTTCCTAAATAAAGTACTCTAGAGCTTCCTAGAGCTCAATTGCCTGATCTTTTCATTTGGTCCTGCCTATGACATTATGCAGGTATTGATTTTGGCACACAAGTTTTTTTTAAGGGGGAAGACAAGTTTGTGGAAGATCCAGAAATTCAAGCTGATTCGAGGTCTCTTACAACACTATTGCTGATCAGAGATATCCAGGTTTTTCTAGAAATGCTATTTTGGTTTTCAATCATCTATCATAAACTTACGATGCACTGCCAAGATCTTGGCAGAGCTGATTATATCTCCTATACTTTTGAATTCTGCAGGCAAAGTGTCTTCTCAGAAGGTTCTTCGATTGGAGCAGTTAACTCCATTTTTCTTTCCCTTCAGTAGTTTTTGTTTGTGAACAGGATGATTTTCGATAAACTCAAACGGGTTGATTGCTTGACATAAGTCATACTGATGAAGACTATGCTACTGTTGATGCAAACGTTTTTCTGTTTCACAAATTTCTTTGCAGTTTATTTTAAATTGTGCTTTTAAGAAATTTGAATCCCGATTAATGAGGATGTGAGATGTTTTTAGCTTTAGTCCAATATAAGGAGTAACTCAGTTACATTATATTTAATTGTTTATTTAGTAAACATATCTACTGATAGACAATATTTTTTTGTACATATATGTCTATACTTTTATCTTACTTTCCTGTTTGCAGGCTGATATGTTGTGTTTTTAGTGCAAAGAGTGTCAACTATCTCTTGCTTGCTCCCAACCTTTGCTAAGGGAACCTGATCCGAGAAATCGTTTAGTTGATAGTGTGTTGCACATGTTTAGTTGATAGCCTAAGGTACTACTTGGTTAGAAAAGCTAATTTCCAGTCTTATTGGATGACTACCCAGTTATATGGGTCAGTTTTGGCAATAGGTAAACTATTTTGTAGGATTTAAGCAGTTAACTCATAATTAATTTTCTGTATTGCTTCCTGACCATACTTTTATGCAACTGCCAGCAGATTAAGCTTCATGAGTTATGTGTTTGAAATCCCATACTCTCGCAACATATCATATTACTAGCTGGCGTAGTTGTCTCTGGATTCTCCATGCAATCAAGAATGATGTTTACTCACAAACGGTTATTTAAGAAGGAGATCAGCTGATGGGGACGTCTTCATCTCAGGATTCAATATTATAACGGAAAGGTACATTCCAATTTGCGAACATACTAATTTGATAATACCAGTACTGAATAATCATGATAATTTTCTTGATATGGTGGTTTACATTCAAATCACTTGATCTCTCATCTAAATTACTTTGTTTAGTTATATGTAGCTCGATTATTATAGGCCTGGGTTAGAAAAACCTAATTAGCTATGTGCAAATTTTTCTTTCACAGAGAGCCCGCTAGATATAAAGAATGCCCATCTCCCACCCTGTCATCCTTGGAAACTATTTTGTTGCCTTATGAATATGTTATATTGTATGCTATTTAAAAATCCCAGTTTGGCAGAACTTAATTCCAAAGTGTTCTCATGATTCTCTTGCTGGAAGCTTTGCAGGAATCATCTATGGAGGATGCCGTAAGTTCTGCAGCAACGTACAATTTTCCCATATATTTGGTACTTCAGTGTACATCTGTCTTTGCCTGATGGAGGTGCCATTCGTGTTCTACTTTTTGTGCTTCAGGTTGGCCATAGTTGCTCTAATATGTCATGGGGTTGGTGCGTAAAGGCCTGACTGTTGCAGTTTTAGGAAACAAGTAAAACTATCTTACTAATGTATCGTTCATAATGTGCCCGAGCATTTTCCTGGAAAACATAGACACAAAATATATCGAGTAAATGATAGCTATTGAATCTTTCTTCCTTTCGGTGGAAAACTGTTATTTCAGAAGGTGATTTAGGCAATTTTTCATGTTGTTAAACAATTGATTCTTCAGTTATGAAATCACCACTATGGCCGCATGTATGCTTGGCCACTTTGCTCAGAAACGGTTTGGTTATACAAGAGGTAATTATTGGTTTGCCTACACAATGTTGTATATCCGCTACTTTTTGGTTATTAGGAGGAAAAGCACATTTGCTTTTGATGGGCATAGTTAATAGTATGATATTCTCTCAAGAGTTGATTAATAGGGAAGACATTAATTGGTACAATGGATACCTGAATATGGCTCCATTGTGTGTGTAGTAACTTAAATTCCTACCCTGCAACTTAAACTCAATGCTAATAATTTACTATGTCCTGAGTCTTTTAGCCTTAGTGGAAACACACATCACCACAAAAAATGAGAGCACTTCAAATCTTACCAATGCATTCACTGCATAAAAGTGCGCTGCATGGTGTGTTTCCATCGCAGCCACCCGCTACGGTACGCATCAAGATGCCCATCACATCTTACGGATTTGACTCAACTATCCCAAAATAGCAAGTGTAATAACTATCCCAAAATAGTAAGTGTAATTGTGCATTACTTGATTTGTCTGTCCATGAAGATGTAATCTTACACAAGGTATATTCTGCTTAGATGCAGGTGTGGTAAGTTGGTTCACACAGAATAAGCACGATGGTTTTAGACTAATTACAGGACCAAGACGATGCTCAGACAACTAACTTTAGGTATCTACTGAAGACAGTTACAAACTTTCACTGCTCAAGCAACCTACAACAGCTGATGCACTTTCCCTGTGATATATACTTTTTATTAGCAGTTTGTTTCAAGATATGCCATGCTCGGTAATTCCTTTTCTGCACTTTGTGTCCTTTCGTATAGTATAAACCACCGTCTCGCGACGGGCCATCCAATTTTGGCAACACGGACACCTGTACACTATCTCTCTCGACAAGCAAGTCTGTCTCGCTATGTTCTGATTTGTAAATAGTATGTGGTAACATAGGAAAAGTGTGATGTGTTTTGCCTCCTGATATTCTTGGAAAAATAAAGGCTACAAGGATTCGTCATAGATCGATATTTCACTTCAACAAAATCATATATACTTCAGCAAACGAGCAATACCATTGCCATAGAATTTAAATGTCGTTAGCAAAGGACGGCGGACGACGCAGCAGAGCGCGCAGGGTCCATCTAGTAATATTCATGTGCTGAGGAAAAAATGCTACCAAAAGGAAAAGCACGTAGACTAAACTGAAAGAATCCTATATGCGTAAATATTGTTGCAACCTTCAGACCAGATAGTCTTGATGGAGGAATTGGTGCGGTTATTCAGGATGAATGAAACAGGAAATTTTATAGCTGCTTGCAATGATCCAATCAATTATACTATTGATGCAAATACTCTGGAGGTTACTACAGTTAGCATAGGATTGGCGCTTGCGAATCAATTGGGATGTTCCCGGCTTCTAATTGCCTTGAGGTGGTGGAGACTCTACAAGCATGCTGCTGCGCGTCTACTGCGTGGCGGTGTTTGAAGATATTTATGTGCAAGCTTCTACTTTCTCTAAATGTGAATTTAGTTTCTGTAATAGGGAGGTTAATGCCGTTGCAAATTGTCTAGCGAGAGAGACGGGATCACTACCATTTGTTTGGATAGATGAACCATCAAGTTTTATTAAATCTTCGTTAATTGACGATGTAATTATTATATGATCAATAGAGCTCGCAGCAGGACGGAGTGCTAGCTGTTTCCCTAAAAAAAGTAAAACTACGCCTTCCTCCATTCTAAATTATAAGATTTTTTTAAAAATACAAATATCTAAAAGTATTTTTATATAAGTTCGTAACAAAATGAATGAATTTATTAGTAGGTTAGTCCCAATAAATATATTAAAGTTGCAAGATAATAGAGAATTAGGCACAATAAACTACAAAGTTTATGGATGCATTTTACATCTATCGGTGCCTTCCTCAGAGAATACAGTCTTATGCAAACGGCAAGCTCCGTAGCGCAAGTATTGTCTCCGGAGATAGATCCTGTGGATGGACACGAATGAAGTGGTTTGTCGCGAACTCATATTGATTATCGTTCATCCAGGTTGCCTCGCTAACGGAGATCGCGTTAAGAATGGTCGCATCTTTCTCGGATTGGCTCTCCTAGGGGCACCACCATGGACGAGCAAGCGTACAGAATCCTGGGACCCTCCGCACCTATGTTTCTTGGGTGAGCCTCTGGGCTCACCCGTGATCTGAACCTTCCCCGCATGGCGACTGAACAGAGGTGTCGAGTAACTCCCGGGAATGGGGTCTTGGCCAAACGTCTGCTTACCGGGAGTGCCTAGTTTGGTCACCACGGTCTGCACCTCCCTCTGTGGAGCGGTGGGAGAAATACGATGACCACCCCCAGAGAACAGAAGCAAGCCTCGCCCCATGATTACCCTCCCTGGGATAGGAGCCGGCAAGGGCGAACTTGTCAAAGTAAAGATGTAACCCGACTATCACCCTCATGTGTGCTCATCCCGCTCTACAGGTCACTGTAACATCCCAGCATTTAGGAACCAACAAAGGATATTTAGGAATTTGAGATATTGCATGCATTCATCTGTGAAAATGTGGGTAAATTTTTCGCCAAATAAAAACCTAAAGTGATCAAAGTTTCTTTCATACTTTGAGATTAGGTATAGTCTTGAAGGATGATTGTTATAGACTTTGATATGATCTTTGTGGATTTATGTGTTTTGGGAAATGAAATTTGAATTTAAAACTAGAGTGTTTGAATTATAATTAAAAAGGATTTTGAATGATATTTGAGTATTTGATTTAATTTAAGAGTTAACCAATAACAACTCAAACTTTAAATAAAAGAAGATAATCAATAACATGAATGTTCCAAAAAAACTTCATTCAATAATGAGTTACAAAATGTAACTTATGAAATGAGAAACAATCTTTACAATAGCAAAACAAATAAAGAATAATATTTCTTTATTGATAAAAGTATAACCTTTATTACAAAATAATAAAAAAATAAAGAATACAAAAAAATAAATTAAAGATTACAATTGAATATTATAAGTTATTACAAGTGACTATTCTATAAATAAAAATAAAAGCCTAAACTAAAATCTTGATCTTCAAATCTGGTACCTGCAAAATAAACAGAAACTTAAACGAAAAAGAGAGTTAGGATTAGAATTGTTTTACTATCAGAGTTGACAGTGAAGTGCACTGTTCACTTTTTCATCATTGAGTATTTAAGGGGCAAGTTTCACCAATATGAAAGAATGTATCTTTCATAATTTTAAGCCATAAGTCAAATAAACAGCAAGGAGGGGCAAGTTTCACTAGCCAGGTAAAATGTAACCTAATAACAGTAACTCTCAAAATTCAGAACATATCCACAACTGCAGTACACAAAAAGACACACACCAAACTGCATGGTGTGTGCTGTCAGCACCACAACAACAGCACAAGCAAACAAAACCATCAACACAGCCGTGGGAAACCAATCCGCACACCATTCCATTGTTCTTACACACCAAGCACAACAGCCACCAACTAAACCAAGCCAAAGCCAAGCTAGATCATACCAACCAAAACCCTAAATCACACCACCAAAATGGTGACTTAAGGAGGGGGTATATTAGGTGGATAGCAAGACCAAGATCAAGCCATCAGGACCAGGAGGTGAAGGGATGGATCAAGGACAAGCTAGGAGCTGGAAATACCAGGAGAGCACCAGATCAAGCCACCACAAGATCAATCACTGGCAACCCCAATAACAAATAAGTGTGGTGAGTAAAATAGACCATCACATGATCTATCTGTCTAAGATTAGACAAGCATACATGATCTGTCTATTACTCAAACTCTCAGAAAGCACCCAAGTGGGGGTGAATCCATCACTGAGGTTTTAAACACTAAAAGCAATCAAAAAAGTATAAGGATCCAACTTAGATCTCATAACAACATCATTGATCTAAGCTATCAAGCTATATTTCAATTCAAGAATGAATATAGCCAAGAATTAAACCTCTAGGCACATCTCTAAGACAAGAGTAGCACCTTAGAATTTAATCTTATGGATCTATACAAGTGATCAAGCCTACCATCATTTTTCCCAACTTTGATTCAAGAAACAGTAGCTGGTATCACTACCAGAACCAATTCATGTGAATCAACAAGATAGAGGTCTAAATCCCTAAACCTCATACCAACATCATTGGTTCTAGGGATGCAAGAAAAGAGAATTCCACTTATCTATAATGCCAAGTCAATTTTAAGCTTGAACAAGACCAAACCAAGTTATAGAATCTAATCTTGTGTTCCATACAAGGATGGTGTCACAAGAACAGTTCTAAACTAAGCAATTTAAGCATCCAATCTTCACAGCTACAACCAACCAACTATAAATCATTTTCTTGTTCTTAATCACAGGAATCATAACCATGATATTCATATATATATATATCTTCACTATAGAAAACAATTTTGTTCTCAAGCTATATATGAATTCTTAAGTCAACAGTACTAAGACAGTGACTTCATCACACAACACTCACTGTCATCAACCAAGTAATGACAGTGGTGAAATATTAAACCACTAGATTTACCAAGTATTGCTTCTAGAGCAACTTTACCATCTGAATCATCTAAAATTTAATCCATAGAATCATCCGATGAGCCACTAGCATCACACAGCTAACCATCAGCAGTAATCCACAACAAGTCACCACTTAATAGGTTTAAGGATCATCAATACATGATCCAATTCATCAAATATCTAATCCACAACAGGGTATGAGCCCTAAGCAGAACCAATCATCTTAATCAGGACAAGACAGTAACCAGGAAGGCTAGTACCAACATCTAGCATGGGATGGCCTAGCACAAAGAGCACAAGAGGAAGAGGAACCACTTACCAGAGGTTCTCGCTGTAGATTAGAAGAGGAAGCAGAGGAGGCCGACGACCACGGCAACACGGGGAGCACCCCCAAGGGGGCGCTGCAACCCACACCACGCCACGGCGGCGACCATAGCCACGCCTGGAGGCAAGTATCAGCACCACGGCACACGACAGCAGCGGCGGTGTCAGCACCGAAGCCAACCCCAAACCCTAGGGTTCGAAACGACATCGATCTGGCCGTAGGAGGGCTCGAGGTCCAAATCCAACTGGACAGGAAGGAAGAGCGGGGCTGGCAACCTCATCCTGCACCACGACAGCGTCCAGGGAGGTCGATGGCAGCGTGAATCGCCGGCGGTGACACCGCTGACCACGGGGTCGGGGGAGGAGAAGGAGAGAGGTGAGCTCGAGAGAGAGACAGAGAATGATGGGATGGAATGGGCCAATACCCCTTCGGGGTGTTGTTTTGCCTTTGCCCTACTAGGCCACAAGGGCCCAATAAAACCAAATAGCCAGCCCAAATCATTTAGACCCTGTTTTAATAATTGAAAAAGACCAAAATGCCCCTAAACTTAAATAAATTCTAAGAAATAAAATAAATGCCCATAAATTATAAATAAAATATTTATGGATTCATAATAATCCAAACTATTCAAATAAATTAAGAAATAAAATTTTAGACAATAAATTTTATTAAGAATTTTGTAATTTATATATTCCTTATGGAATTTTACAAAACTATTGAAAGATTATAAAAATAAATAAAAATCACTTTCATTATATATTAATATTGTAGTATTTTAGAAAAATACTAAAAAAATATTTGATTTCAAATTTTTGATAATTAAGGATAAGTCTCAAAGGAATTATTAATTAAATAAAAGGCAAATAAATTAAAATAAAATAAAAGAATACAATATTCAATAAATATTAAAAAAATATAAATTATTTCTCATTAAAAGAATTTTTATAATTTAAATAAATGGGGAAGAATACATATAAAGCTAAATGATGCATTACATTACTTTGCGTAATCATTTTGCTTCTTTAAATATTGTCCTTACCGGGCAATAATGATGTTTTTGTAGAAATAGAAGCTCAAGGTCCAGTGCAAGCATCAGACTTCACTACCTTGCCATCACAAGGAAAGTTCATCACTTGCTCATATCCTTTGAAGAGTCTTTATCAAAGTATTTGCGAATTGTGTGTTATTAAGAAAACAATATTTTCTTAAGATACTAAATCTTAGATATCATCCTAAGTGATGATATGATGGAGCAATAGAACTTAAGGTTCTAATTGCACTAATGATAAACAATTAGGGATTAATAACCCATGACATCAGTGATTCTAGCGCCGTATATTACGCGTTAACCATGAGATTTGGAATGGGACGGAGAAGTCAGCTGTATCATTTTCCTCTTGTATGGAGGCAAGACGACCTTAACGTGACGTTGTGATTCCTTGTGTGGATCCAACATATGGGTGGGCACCCTTACGCCCCACACTTTTGGTGTCTAGATTATCTATGAATGGTGTTTCGGGAGTTATTCCATGTAAATGGTACTATTCCGGGCATCACTAGGTCATAGAGTCTTTAGGAACTCATCAGGGTTTTAGCCTGCCCGAAAGGGGGCTTAACGAAGGTGAGCCAGCCCGGAGGATCGTGTATACATATGAGGTCGCGAAGAGGGCAATGATTGGCTTGGACCAACTACTGGGCCCCACATCATGGAATTGTGGATGGGAAAGTACGCCCGGTTGTGCAACAAGGAGTTGATCTCTCATGGGAAAAGTAACGCACCTATGCAGAGTGTAAGAATTGTAACTTGTTACTCCCTGTTCCGGGAAGGGGATACGAACGCGGCAGGAAAGGAACTCCATGAAAGTTCTGGTCAACCTGTGAAGGCTGATGGTCATAGATTTTTATAATAAAATCAACCTTTGAAGAAAGATTTACGAAAACTTCATAGTGCCAAAGACTGATAGTCTGAGGTGGTAGATAGAGCATCAAACTTCCTACCTTGCATATAATGAATTTTCTGAGTAACGTTGTTACTCATCCTTTCCTTTGAATCCTTGCTTAGACTCTGAGAATCCCGAAGATACTCCAATGTATGCATCTGAGAGTCAAGAGGAGGTATTCTATGAAGAGCCCAACCTGTATGGAGCCGTAGAAGGGGAAGACTACGACATCGTCTACGGAGGAGAGTTCCAAGAGTCTGAATAATTACTATAGTTCTAGTAGCCACTTGAGCCGAGCAACATGAACAATATATAACAATAAGTTGTTGAGCTCAATTTGGAGCTTAAGTTTTAAATTTGAAACTTCCGTTGAAACACTTATATTTTGGTTTGTAAGTTGAATCTTTTGGAAGTCTTGAACTTCCGGTATTGTAATAATAATAACGTGTGTATGTTTGTAATATGGACCTGCAATGTTTCTGTTGTACCACTCTAAGGGATGTGATATTTACGGAACGGTGTTCTGTGGATGTCATGTCAACGACTATAGTGTACTACACATGCAGTGGTATGCTAGGGTCACCGCAATCATGGGACATGGTAGACGGAAAGAAGATAAAAGAAGGGGGTGGCGGTTGCAACCTACCCGTAGGCACTTCCCCATTCTGATCGGGAGAGAGGCTGCGACCCCACACCCACGAACAAGTTAAGGTCGACTGTCACCTCCTCTGCTTCTTCCGAGAAAAAGGCCCAGGCAAGGACTCTTCTCCCCGAAGCGGGAGAAGGCGGGGAATGAGCTCCAAGGCACCAAGAAACAAACAAAACCTCGGTCGAAAACACAACGCAAAGGGCACCAATGTCCGAGTTCAAAATACAAGAAAGTAATGATACAAGCGCCACACAGGGCAAGGCTAAAACTATCCTATAGGGATAGGTGTAACACCCTCAGAATCGGACCTATGCAAGTTTTATCGATTCCCACCAAACCCGCATAGAAACGATTCAAAGGTGCCCACCAGGCACTTTCGTGCGGGTGGAAAACGAAGTAATAACATTGCACGACAGTCCTCGATGGGACCCACAGAACAGATATATATAACAGCGACTCCATGAGTCAAGAGTACAGATATAATATACAAAGATCCAAATCACCTTGAAAACGATCGAGCGTCCAGCTACGGACAAGATGCAAATGGGGCTAAGAGCCCTGAAGAATAACCAATGGCGTCCATAACCCTGCCCAGGCCAAGCCGGAAGGGTAAGCCTGCTAACGACGTCGATCTCGAACCTGCTTAAACAAAAGGGGTGCCGACAAAGGGCAAAGGAAAAAGAAGGAGCGTCGATCTTGAGGCCAAGACAGCGAGGCTAGAATTCGGCGGTCCTCGCCTACATAGGTATGGTGGATCGGCGGCGAAGATGCACTAAACAACCTATAGAGACTCTATACAACTGGCGGTTTTCAGAGAGGGGTAAGAATGACCTATCCGGATCCAACCTAAAGCTAACACCAAACAAACCCATCCTGGTGTTTCCCCCTCGAGACCAAACGAGGAAGTCAACCGAGGAACTCACACCGTTGGCAATTTTATTTATTCGGTTATCGTTGCGACAATTACTAGTCAGGTATAGATAATCATCCTGATAAAATAAGCAGTGGGCACTTTTAGTTAATCATACCGTGATAATGGCAACACTTACTAGTCAGATACAATTAGCATGAGATAACCCAAAACCCAGCAGTTGTTGGTACTTTTATTCAGCCATTTCGTTGTAGTTGCAGTACTTACTAGTCAGATACAATTGTCGCAAGCGACAACCAACAAGCAATTGTGGGCAGTATTAATTAGCCATTCCATTATAGTGAAGCTGATTACTAGTCATTATAAGTAAAATTTATAGCAGTAAACTTTAGTTATGCTTGTCTATGATCGAGATACTGTGCTCCAAGTCGTCCATATCCGCGGACACGGCTTTCAGAAAGTTTTACCCGGCCGGGGTGCACCAATAGCAACACACGCTCGATCAACCTCGGAAAAACCAAATCAAAACCCAACGAGGCTTTCACGGTGAACAATCACAGGATTGAAATATTTCAGGGGCCACCCTTGAGTACACCAACGGTAAGCAAGCTTGAGACGGACTCAAGGTTTGCGACAATGGTCATGAAGCGGCAGATCCCCAATCGGGACTGTCGATACCGTAATCACTCCGCTTACCTAAGCGATGCAGTGTGCTCTCGCACAATTTAAATACAGAAAGTAGCATGGCATAAGTACAGGATCGTAAATAAAACCTCAAACTAGTTTGTGGCCCCAAGAAATAAGAATGAATCAAGCTCGCTCGTGGGGGCCCATATACCTCCCGGATGTGGATAGCGCGATAAATCAAGGAACAGGTATCAAGTACTCGGGGTCTTACGGGACACAAGTGGGCGTTCGGAAACCAAATATTATCTATCACCCACCGATGCCTCTGCTTATTTCAATTTTAGATGTTAAACATAAATTAAAGTGACGATAAGTAAAACTAGAATCATCTCCAACATCAACATGCGGCAATTCATCAGCAACTGTGGCATATGACGACACACAACAGCACTTGAGCAAGCGACTACGACGCGCAAGTCCAACTATCTACCAAACAACAGGTAATAGGATGTGTCCAAGGCAATATAGAGCTGCACGGTATATCACAGGTACGGAAACTAAAGCATCGCAACACAGATAGCAATAGATCAACAGGAGGGAAATAAAGACTATAAAAGTAAGATAGGTAGAAAGGGGGAGATGCTCGCCTGAAAACATTGTCGACGGTTCAACCGAAGATCGGGGCGAAGCTCACATCAACTCAACGGCCTTATCCGCGAAGAAGCAAAACACTAGAATAAACACCGGATGCAATACTTAATACTAAGGCAAAAGATCGGCATGATGCATGCATGATGGACGACAAGGTGCGATGCAATTAGGTCATATTAAGCGGAACCGGGGTCCCGACAATTAATTAGGTGGTTCAAGTTATTTAGAACCCCGCAATTTAAATGTTGTTTAGCAAGACAACAGATGGATCCGGTTCGCTACACATGTTTAAATGAGGCCAATATAAGGCTAGATTTGCCCGCATATGGGCCCCATATTTAATTATTAGGTGAATCGGCATAAGGCCCCCAAACCACATGATTATGCATGCAATATGAATGATTTAATGCAACAAGTTGATATCATTTGTAAAAATAGGGCATTGAGGAAAAGGTTCACACTTTGAGGGGTCTCGACGGACTTGGGGTTCCGGGGTTCGGGGTCGGTCTCTGGTTCCAGGGTCCGGTCTCGGGGTCCAGGGTTCTGACGGGGTTGTTCTCGAACTCCGGGGTTAGGGTCTCGGATCGGGTAGTCCTTGTCGCGTCCGGGAAGCAGGTCTTGGTTCGACGTCGGGGCGTGTTGAATTCTTCCGGTTCGGTGTCGTTCTTGTCGTTGCGCAGATCTTGTCGGGTCCTCGAGGAAGTACTTGTCGCATCCGGGTTCTCGGTTCAGTTCCGCCTGGATCGGTCTTGGTGTGCGGGGATTCTCCAGGTCCGTGGTCCATCCCTGAGGTAGATCTTGGGGTACCGGCGTCATCGGGTTCCACCTTGCACATTGGTCGACGGAACGATGCAGATCTTGGTGACAAAACGCATCGGGGCTCTTGTGACGAGACGGTCATGTTCTTCGGGTGGCGATGTCGGTCTTGGGATTGGCGCCGGTGGATCTTGGCGAACCCATGAAGGCGAACTCGATCGGAATACCGCTTACATGCAAACCGGGGCGGCCCACTTGGGCATCTGCCCGAACACCTAGCGGGACAACCATCCGGTCAATGTCAAGACCGGACAGGAGTGTCTACGACGAGCTTGACGGCGGGGACCGAGGTGAGCTCATGCGAGGACACGGGTCGGCCTTGGGGGCCATGGGGTGAGCTCGGGTCGGCGACGCTGCAAGGCCCGTGGGGCGCTGGGAGGCGAGGCCGAGGCAGGCGGTTGACCGTCGGGCGTCGAGGCGGATGGGCCTGCTTGGCGGAGGGAGCGACCGGGGCGGTAGCGCGGCGAGGGGCTGGCGGCAGCGCGTTGGCGAGGCGAAGGGGTCGCGGGGGGCTCGCGGTTGCAGCAACGGCCGGAGGTCGGGCTCAGCGGAGGGCGTGGAGGCGGCAGTTGAGCTTCGGCGAGGTAAGCGGCCGGCGAGCGGCGCGAGAGGCGGCGGCGGCGGAGGTGGCAGCGTGGCGCGACGCGACGCGAAGCTTGCGGCGGCCTTCGCTGCAGAAGGCGTGGCGTGAGGGGCGGCGGTGAGGCGGAGTCATGAGGTCTGGCGGCGAGCCTCGGCGGCGAGCGGCGGCCGAGGAGGTGGGGCGAGCAGTGGTGAAGGCGCGAGGCGAGGTGGCCGTGGGCTGGAGGTGGAGGCGGCGACGCAGGCGTGGGAACCCAGTGGCGGCGGCACAGGAGGAAGAACGCACGCGAGGAGCTGAGGCGAGGGGTTGGCAGCCCGGAGTGCGCCACGGAGAGGCAGTGATGGCGCCGGTGGTCGCCATGAGGAGAGGCGCTGAGGGAGGAGAGGGCGGGAGGCGGTCGCGAGGACCTGCAAGGGCCTTGAGAGGACCGCAGCGGTTCTGTGGTGGGAAGAAAGGAGAGAGGAGAGCAGAGCGGTGGGCAGGGCGATGGGGCGGCTGCAGTGGGGCCAGGTGCAGCTAGCGTGTGCGTGGGTGTTAGCTGTGTGCGTGTGGTGGCCTGTGTGATGGGCCGGTTGGTGGGGGGGTGGTGAGAGAGGGAGAGAGAGAGGGGGTGAGGTGGAGGGCTAGGATTGGGTGGGGGGAAGGATGGGGATGAGGTGGCGGCGAGTTATTGGGCGGGGTGATGTGGCTGTTTGGGTTGGGTAGATAGCTGGGTAGGTCTAGGATTTTACAGGGCGGGTTAGGTGGACCGTTTTCAAAAAACAGGGGTGGTCGTTCGGGTCTACTCGGCCCGTTCGACTGCCCCACTAAAAATAAAATAAATATTATTTGTTTTAATAACACCGTTTGCAAACCGATCGCAACAGACAAAAATATTCCGGAGACCGGGGTTTGATATTTGACTAAAGATGGGGCGTTTTAGAAAACAAAACGGGCGTTGCGAAAATAGCTTTAGCAAACAATGCATGATGATGACGATGCAATGCACAAATTCAACGCGATTTTCTAGTAGTGGTTTTGCGGGATGCCACAATAGGGCGGGGCGACGGTGTTATATAGTCTTCGGATTGATGGCCCATCGTCTGCACCACCTTTTCCACTGTCGGCTTCACAACATCTTCCGAGGCCTTCAAGTCTGTTCCAAGGGCTAGGGCTCTGAAGATAACCTCGTCGTCAAACCCGGGAAGGTGGTGGAGCCTAGACAACACCAATTTGGCCACTTTTGCCACCACCTCCTTCCCCTCGTTCTCCAGCATGGCGTCAACGGGCGCGTGTAGACACTTCACGCAGTCCAGCAATGCCCCAAAGAAGAAGTAATGGACATCGAAATCGTCCCCATCGGGGAGACCGATAGGAGCCACCCAGAGGCGTGGGATCATTTCTTCTAGACGGGAAGATGCGTCTAGCAAGGCGGTGATGCACGCACCTTTCTACTCCTTCTCGGAAGCAAGAGAGCAGCATGCACTCTCCACCGCAAGCCTATCTTCCCGCAAATGGTTGGCGACCACGCGGGCACCATCATCCAAGCACAACACCTTCGCGCGGAGGTCAGAGAGTTCTCGATGCACCTCTTCTTTGGCTAGAGAAGATGCGGAGGTAGACTCCCGCAAACAAGTGTGCTCGCCTTGCAGCGTTTCTAGCTCATGCGCGAAGGATGACCCCACTGTAGGGGTTCGTGGCATGGAAAACAAAAAAATTCTACTGCATGCACACAAACAAGCCAAGATCTATCTACTAGATTGTAGCAACGAGTCTATTAAAGTACTCACCCTCGAAGATTCCAAAGCGGTTAATGAGAGCAGATTCTCGTGGGTGATGTAGTCGTACACTTGCCGATCTCAAGATCTCGTAGAGATCCTTCCGGCGATGCGTTCTGGCAGCGGTTCCGCAGTCGGTCACACGTTTGGTACTCGATGAATGCCTTCCTCTCCCTTGTTCCAGCAGGCAATGGAGGTTGTAGTTCTTCCCTCGCGATTCCGGCAGCACGACGGCGTGGTGTCGGAAGTAGAGGAAAAATCCTGCAGGGATTCGCCTAAGCCGGAGCAGGTTATGGTGGATCTAGGGTTTCCGGCGATCTAGGTTTAGAAGGCCGGAGAGGAGGAGGTGGTGTCGGT
Organism: Avena longiglumis; assembly: GCA_030063025.1. Classification (NCBI taxonomy): domain Eukaryota; kingdom Viridiplantae; phylum Streptophyta; class Magnoliopsida; order Poales; family Poaceae; genus Avena; species Avena longiglumis. Next base: position 480,131,431 of record CP125975.1, read on the forward strand.
GTCCGCTAGGGCGATGACGATGGGCCGGCGGCGCGACGGCGCTGAGCGGCTGGCGGCGGCAGCGCTAGGGCGGCGGCGGTGTCTTGGATGTGGGGAGGGCTGGTTGTGGTGCTTTGGGGCAGCCACTCCCCTCTATTTATGAGAGAGAGGGCAGTTTGGGAGAGGGGAGTTTGAATCCTTCCCCAAACCCAAGTTGGAGAGAACGAAGGACTCTTTCCTTCTTCCACTAGGAAACTATTGTTCTAGTTTGACTTTTCAAACTTCCCTTTTGACTTTCAATTTAGAGCTTTATTTCTCTCTCACAAATTCCCAACCAAGTGACCTAGGACTGATCCAATCATTCCACTTAACCATGACACATTCATGAACCATTCCCCTTCTGGTCCGGTGAACCTTCTAGACCCTTCTAGAACCTCTCCGATGAAAACATCGAAATCATTCCCGAACACCGGAATCGGACTTTCCTTATATGAATCTTATTCTCAGGACCATTCTGGATCTCCTCGTGATATCATGGATCCCATCTGAGACTCCGAACAACATTCGATCTCCCTACTTACATTCCATATCTACTAAACAACATCGAATCCTCAAGTGTGTCTCCCTACGGTTTGTGAATTATGCGGACATGACTGAGACACTTCTCCGATCAATAACCAATAGAGGAATTTAGAAACTCATACGTCTCCCACATATTTATACGATTACTTTGCGATCGAATGAACCACTTACATACGATACCAATTTCCCTTTGTCCCGCGATAGTTTACTTATCCGAGGTTTGATCGTCAGTATATCTGCCTACCTAGTTCAACCTCGTTACCGATAAGTACTCTTTTCTCATTACCGTGATATGTGATCCCTTGTGAGCCAGTCACATGCTTGCAAGCTAATTGGATGACATTCCACCGAGAGGGCCCAAAGGATATCTATCCGTCATATGGATGGATAAATCCCAATCTTGATCCATGTGCCTCAACACATACTTTCCGAACACTCAATGCCACCTTTATAGACACCCAGTTACGGTGTGGTGTTTGATGTCATCAAAGCATCCTTTCGGTGATGGTGATTAACATGATCTCATGGTCGAAGGAATTAGGTTACTATGTATCAGAAAGTTTATAGCAAATGAACTTTTGAAATGACTTGATCTTTATGCTACGCTTATCTATAGGAGTATGTCCATCATACCATTCTCCTAATGATATTATCTTGTTGTCAATAACATCTCAATGTTCATGATCGAGAAACCACGATCATCTATTAACCAACAAGCTAGTATTATAAAGAGGCTTTACCAGGGACTCTAATTTAGTTTACAAATCACACCAGTATTAATGTTTCCGGTTAATACTATTATAGCATGAATGTAAACATTTATAATAAACACAAAGATATAATAATAACCACTTTTATTATTGCCTCTAGGGCATATCTCCAACAGTCTCCCACTTGCACTAGAGTCAACTAATCTAGATTACATGGTAATATACCGAACACCCATTGCAGTTTGGTGCTGGTCATGTTTTGCCCTCGGGAGAGGTTTAGTCAATGGATCCGCCACATTTAGATATGTGTGTACTTTGCAAATTTTTATGTCACAATCTTGGACATGTTCTCGAATAGCGTGAAACCGCAGCTTGATATGCTTCAGCATCTCGTGTGACCTTGGTTCTTGCGCATTGGCTATGGCGCCCATGTTATCACAATAGATAGACATTGGGTCCAGCGCACTTGGAACCACACCAAGCTTTGTAATGAACTCCTTCATCCATATCGCCTCTTGTGAAGCCTCCAAAGTAGCTATGTATTCCGATTCAGTTGAAGATCTCGCCACAACGCTTTGCTTTGCACTCCTCCAGCTAACTGCTGCACCATTCAAAGTAAATACGTATCCAGATTGAGATTTAGAATCATCCGGATCGGTGTTCCAACTAGCATCGGTGTAACCATTAACAATGAGATGTTCATCACCTCCATAAGAAAGAACCATACCCTTAGTTCTTCTCAAGTAGTTAATGATTTTTTTGACCACTGTCCAATGATCCACTCCTGGATCACTTTGATATCTGCTAGTCAAACTAACAGCATATGCAGTGTCGGGTCTAGTACATAGCATGGCATAAATAAGAGATCATATGGCTGAGGCATAGGGAGTTTTACTCATTCTTTCTCTATCTTCTGCCGTTGCAGGACTTTGAGTTTTACTCAAGGTCGTATTGGGCAACATGGGCAAGAACCCTTTCTTGCTATCTTCCATTCCAAACCTCTTTAGAACTTTGTCCAAATATGTACTCTGTGACAATGATATTAGGCAGCTCGATCTATCTCTATAAATCTTTATGCCTAATATGTAAGCTGCTTTGCCAAGATCTTTCATTGAAAAACTATTATTCAAATAATCCTTGACACTATTAAGAAGGTCTGCACCATTCCCAATCAACAATATGTCATCTACATATAGTATTAAGAATGCTACAGAGCTCCCACTCACTTTCTTGTAAATACAAGCTTCTCCATAAGTTTGTATAAAACCAAAACTTTTGATCACCTTATCAAAACGTTGATTCCAACTTTGGGATGCTTGCTTCAATCCATAAATGGACCGTTGAAGTTTGCATACCTTGTTAGCATCTTTAGGATCGATAAAACCTTTGGGTTGTACCATATACAACTCTTTATCAATGTATCCATTGAGGAACACCGTTCTGACATCCATCTACCATATCTCATAATCATAATATTCAGCGATTGCTAATAAAATCCTTACAGACTTTAGCTTCTCTACCGGTGAGTAAGTCTCATCGTAGTCAACTCCTTGAATTTGTTGAAACCCTTTTGCGACAAGTCAAGCTTTATAGACAGTAACATTACCATCAACATCTCTTTTCTTCTTGAAAATCCATTTGTTCTCGACAGCCTTCCGGCCATCCGGTAAGTCCACCAAAGTCCATACTTGGTTTTCGTACATGGATCCAATCTCGGATTTCATGGCTTCTTGCCATTTATTGGAATATGGGCTCATCATCGCTTCCTCATACGTCGCAGGGTCATCGGTTTTGTCCACCAACATGACATTCATAATGTGATCGTACCAATCAGGAGTGGTACGAGTTCTCGTTGACATGCGGGGTTCCGTAGTGACTTCAACTAAAGTTTCATGATCAGCATCATTAGCTTCCTGTCTTATTGGTGTAGGCGCCACAGGAACTACTTCTGGTGCTACGCTACTCTCAAGTCCGAGAGAAGGTTCAACAATCTCGTCGAGTTCTATTTTCCTTCCAGTCACTTCTTTCGAGAGAAACTCCTTTTCTAGAAAGGATCCATTCTTGGCTATGAAGATTTTGCCCTCGGATCTATGATAGAAGGTATACCCAATAGTTTCCTTTGGGTATCCTATGAAGACGCATTTTTCCGCTTTGGGTTCAAGCTTGTCAGGCTGTAACTTCTTTACATAAGCTTTGCAACCCCAAACTTTAAGGAATGACAATTTAGGTTTCTTCACAAACCACAATTCATATGGTGTCATTTCAACAGATTTAGATGGTGCCCTATTTAAAGTGAATGCGGTTGTTTCTAATGCATAACCCCAAAACGATAGCGGTAAATCTGTAAGTGACATCATAGAACGAACCATATCTAAGAGAGTTCGATTACGACGTTCGGACACACCATTACGTTGTGGTGTTTCCGACGGTGTCAATTGTGAAAGTATTCCTTATTTATTCAAATTCTCGCCAAACTCGTAACTTAGATACTCACCTCCACGATCAGATCGTAGAAATTTAATCTTCTTGTTACCTTGATTCTCTACTTCACTTTAAAATTCCTTAAACTTCTCGAAAGTTTCGGACTTATGTTTCATGAAATAGATATACCCATATCTACTTAAGTCATACGTGAAGGTAAGAACATAACGATAACTGCCGCACGATGCTACACTCATTGGGCCACACACATCGGTATGTATGATTTCCAATAAGTCCGTAGCTCGCTCCATCATACCAGAAAATGGAGTCTTAGTCATTTTACCCATCAGACATGCTTCACATCTTTCAAGTGATTCGAGATCAAGTGATTCAAGAAGTCCATCGGAATGGAGTTTCTTCATACGCTTCACTCTGATATGACCAAGACGACCGTGCCGCATATAGGTCGAGTTATCACTCAATTTCAAATGTTTAGCTTCAATTTTATTAATATGTGTATTACTACAATTGAGATTCAACAAGAATAGACCATCTATCAAAGGTGCATGTGCATAAAACATATTACTCATATAAATCGAACAACCATTATTCTCGGACTTAAACAAGTAACCGTCTCACAATAAACATGATCTTGATATAATGTTCATGCTCAATGCAGGCACCAAATAACAATTATTTAAGTATAAAACTAATCCCGATGGTAGAGGAAGAGGTAGCGTGCCGACCGCGATCACATCAACCTTTGATCCATTTCCAACGTGCATCGTCACCTTGTTCTTCGCTAGTTTTCGTCTATTCTGCAGTACCTGTTTTGAGTTACAAATATGAGCAACTGAACCAGTATCAAATACCCAGGCACTACTATGACTACTAGTGAGATACACATCAATAACATGTATATCGGATATACCTTTCTTCTTGATGTTGCCGTTCTTCAAATCCGCCAAGTACTTAGGGAAATTCCGCTTCCAGTGACCTTCTCCCTTGTAGTAAAAGCACTCAGTATCAGGCTTAGGCCCAGCCTTGGTCTTTTTCACCGGTGCGGTAACTTTCTTACCGCCCATCTTGAAGTTTCCCTTTTTCTTAGACTTGCCTTGCTTCTTGAATTTGGTGGTCTTATTGACCATCAACACTTGGTGCTCTTTCTTGATCTCCACTTCCATAGACTTTAGCATGGAGAAGAGTTCGGGCAATGACTTGTCCATGTTTTGCATATTGTAGTTCATCACAAAGTTCTTGTAACTTGGTGGTAGTGATTGGAGGACACTGTGAATCCCCAAAGCATTAGGAATCACTATACCCAAGATTTGAAGCTTGCTTGCGTGCCCAGACATCTTAAGCACATGCTCACTGACGGAGCTGCCCTCTTCCATCTTGTAGTTAATGAACTTTTCAGAAGCCTCATAACTCTCAACTGCCACGTGAGCCTCAAATATCATTTTGAGTTCACGAACAATATCATGTGGGTCACGGTTCTCAAACCTTTTCTAAAGCTCCGATTCCAAACCATACAAGATAGCATACTGAACTGTGGAGTACTAATTCTTTCGAGTGAGGGAAACATTCTTCACCTCATCGGTAGCATCAGCTACAGGTGGGTCACCCAGCGGTGCATCCAGCACATAGGTTAAATTACCAGCATTGAGGACAATCCTCAAATTGCGGAGCCAATCTGTGAAGTTGCTTCCATTGTTTTTCAATTTTTCTTTCTCTAGGAACACATTAAAATTTATGGTAGGGGCCGCCATTGATCTACAACACATTTGCAATAGTTTAGACTAAGTTTATGACAAATTGAGTTCTAATTAAAAGTTAAATTAATCTAGGTGAACTCCCATTGAAAACAATATCCCTCACATTGTCTTAGTGATCACACGAACCAAATCCACCACATCAAAACCGATCATCACGAGAGTTGATGTAGCTTCAATGGCGAACAATCAACATGTTCATCATATCTACTGTATGACTCATGCTTTACCTTTCGGTGATCCGTGTTCCGATACCATGTCTGTACATGCTAGGCTCGTCAAAATCAAACCTTAGCTTCCGCATGAGCAAATATGGCTTGCTCCCGTTGTATACACTCGTAGAATCTAACACACCCGATCATCACGTGGTGCTTCGAAATAACGAGCTTTAGCAACGGTGCCTACTAAGGATGAACACTTTATAACTTGAATGTTTGTGAGAGGGATCATCTTATAATGCTACTGTTACAAACTAAGCAATACAAGATGCATAAAGGATTAACATCACATGCAATTCAAAATATGTGATATGATATGGCCTTTCTTCTTGTGATTCCGATCTCCATCTTCAAGCACAAACATGATATCCATCACCACCGGCATTGCGTCAAGGTCAATGGCGCCGCTCCATGTTTGTCGGCCACCAACATCAACTATTAAACTACTTTGAATAATAGACACGCAGGTCTTTAACAGAATTAAAAAGACAACCATATGGCTCCTGTCGGTTGCCAACTTACAATAAGGAACATTGCATACATCATATATAATCACAATCATGGCCATATCACATCATAGCACACCCCTGCAAAACAAAGTTAGACGCCTCTAATTTTCTTTGCATATTTTACGTGGTTTGGGGCTTTCAATAAGTGTCGTTCTAACTTACGAACAAGAACCACAATGTTGATGCTTGAACTATCAAGTGCCCATTGTAAATTGAATCTATACTATGATGGGAGAGAAGGATACCCGCAAAGCCACTTATGCAATACAAGTTGCATGTTGAGTGTGGAGCAAGTCTCATGAACGATGTCATGTAAGGTTAGCCCGGGCCGCTTCATCCCATCATACCGCAAGATGCAAAGTACACAAAAAGCAATTGATAATAAAATCACCACCGCCCACAATGACCATTGTGTTCTACTCGTGCAACAGATCTACATATAGACACGACTCTGATACCACTGCAGGGTTTCGTAGCATGGAAAACAAAAAATTCTACCGCATGCACATAAACAAGCCAAGATATATCTACGAGATTGTAGCAACGAGTCGATTAGAGTACTCACCCTCGAAGATTCCAAAGCGGTTAACAAGAGCATATTCTTGTGGGTGATGTAGTGGTACACTTGTCGATCTCAAGATCGCGTAGACGATCCTTCCGGCGCTGCGTTCTGGAAGCGCTTCCGCAGTCGGTCGCACGTTAGGTAATCGATGAAGACCTTCCTCCCCCTTGTTCCAGCAGGCAGCAGAGGTTGTAGTTCTCCCCTCGCGATTCCGACAGCACGACGATGTGGTGTCGGAAGTAGAGGGAAAATCCTGCAGGGCTTTGCCTAAGCCTGAGCAGGTTATGGTGGATCTAGGGTTTCCAGCAATCTAGGTTTAGAAGGTCGGAGAGGAGGGGGTGGTGTCAGCGGTGGCTAGGGCGACAGCGACGGGCCAGCGGTGCGGCGGCGGCAAGTGGCGGCGCTAGGGCGACGACGACTTAGAGGTGGGGAGGGATGGTTGTGGTGCTTTGGGGCATCCCCTCCCCTCTATTTATGAGAGGGAGGGCAGCTTGGGAGAGGGGAGTTTGAATCCTTCCCCAAACCCAAGTTGGAGAGAAGGAAGGACTCTTTCCTTCTTCCACTAGGAAACTCTTGTTCCAGTTTGACTTTTCAAACTTCCCTTTTGACTTTCAATTTAGAGCTTTATTTCTCTCTCACAAATTCCCAACCAAGTGACCTAGGACATGATCGAATCATTCCACTTAACCATGACACATCCATGAACCATTCCCCTTCCGGTCCGGTGAACCTTCTAGACCCTTCTAGATCCTCTCCGATGAAAACATCAAAATCATTCCCGAACTCCGGAATTGGACTTTCCTTATATGAATCTTATTCTCCAGACCATTCTGGATCTCCTCGTGATATCCCGGATCCCATACTAGAATCTGAACAACATTTGGTCTCCCTACTTACATTCCATATCTACTAAATAACATCGAACCCTTAAGTGTGTCTCCCTACGGTTCGTGAATTATGCGGACATGACCGAGACACTTCTCCGATCAATAACCAATAGAGGAATTTGGAAATTCATACGGCTCCCACATATTTCTATGATTACTTTGTGATCGAATGAACCACTTACATATGATACCAATTTCCCTTTGTCTCGTAATAGTTTACTTATCCGAGGTTTGATCGCCAGTATCTTTGCATACCTAGTTCAACCTCGTTACCGATAAGTACTCTTTTCTCGTTCCCGTGATATGTGATCCCTTGCGAGCCAGTCACATGCTTGCAAGCTAATTGGATGAAATTCCACTGAGAGGGCCCAGAGTATATCTATCCATCATATGGATGGACAAATCCCACTCTTGATCCATGTGCCTCAACACATACTTTACGAACACTCAATGCCACCTTTATAGCCACCCAGTTACGGTGTGGTGTTTGATGTCATCAAAGCATCCGTCCGGTGATGGTGATTAACATGATCTCATGGTCGAAGGAATTAGGTTACTATGTATCAGAAATCTTATAGCAAATAAACTATTGAAATGACTTGATCTTTATGCTACGCTTATCTATAGGAGTATGTCCATCATACCATTCTCCTAATGATATGATCTTGTTGTCAATAACATCTCAATGTTCATGATCGAGAAACCACGATCATCTATTAACCAATAAGCTAGTATTATAAAGAGGCTTTACCAGGGACTCTAATTTATTTTACAAATCACACAAGTATTAATGTTTCCGGTTAATACTATTATAGCATGAATTTAAACATCTATCATAAACAGAAAGATATAATAATAACCACTTTTATTATTGCCTCTAGGGCATATCTCCAATAGGATGGCGTTGGAGACTGTCACACGGAGCTTCCTGTTCATCTCCTCCAATGTGGAGATGCGCTAGAGAAATTTCTTTAAGTCGGAACTCATGGTGTTCACTGCATCCAGAAACCTCCTTACCATTTCATTGAACTCCTTCTCCAAGTTAAGGAGACACCTGCGCACAATCTCTTAGTGGACGAGTTCTTTCTTTTGCTGCGCATCCAAAGCAATGTTGTGTTTCTTAGTCTCCAAGACCGGCTTCATTGGGACAAACCATGAATCAGGGAATTGGGACACCCAATCCTCTTGTGGCTTCATGTTGATCTGAGCGTTCATGGTACCTTATTTGCTCGTGGAGATCTCTTACGTTTAGGTGCTGAGTAATTGGTAGTGATAACCTTAAGCTCCTCCATATGTCCCTTCCTATGAGGATTCTTGGATTCTTCTTCATCTTCAGGCCTCACCATAGCGAGATAATACGGTTGTTTCCAACTGTGTGTAGCTTGATTAACTCAAAGGCATCTTCATCATTAGATTTGTACGAGTCGGAATATTGCTCTCGGTTCTTGGGGATAAGGCCCTAAGCATCACGGTCATCGGCTTCAATACAAAGTTTGGAAACTATCTCATGATGGATCCATGAAACCAAGAGGCTTGCCCTTGCCTGAAACTGGGTAGAGCATTGTGTAGATGAAATATGAAGATATGAGAAGAATAAGAACTCTTTGGAGATTTTATGAGGGGTTAGGCAGAGGAAAATATCGTAATAATAGTCTTGGAGTCACACAAGAAAAGAATCCCGACAAAATAGGAAATAAAATAAGCAAATGGGAAAATTTGGGGCCGTAATGACCATCGAAACGGGCCCGGACCGTACCGTGCGCCCATACCCAATATGCGGAGCAAAATTTTCCTTCTTTGAACATTAGTAAAACCTTCCAAAAATTTGGTATGGACAGGTTCACTTCGTGCCATCGCCTCATACCATAGGTTACCAACTTCCAATGTCGATAGAAAAGTTTTTTATCAGAAAGTCAAAATGGAGGAAACAAAATAAAAGAGTCTAAAGGAGATAACGACAAGCAGTACGGGGTGGTGCTCCCGTACTACCCAATCGTACCATATCTGCGGAATAAGGATAATGAAGCTTTGATTATAGTCGAGTTAACGAGCATTAGTACGGGCGTGCGCGGTCATACCGCCCTCCCGTACCAGCCTGTGAAAACTGGCATTGGACTCAGAAAACTATATGCACTTTAAAAACAAAAATAGATTGGAATTTTAAAAATCAAAAAGTGAGTAGGTTCAAGGTTACCTACTTGATAGTTTTTGAAGGAATGAGTTTGGGGAATTTACTTCCCTTCAATATTTGCATTATCTTTTTCTTTCCTTTATGTATGGTTGATCACAAAAATTGCTAAAGCGTGGACAAAGAGCATTAGAAAATTTATTTTTAGGAACAATTTTACCTGGAGGTATGTAGATTGACGAGACTGCTTGTCTTTTATTTCTTCAAATAATTTTGGTATTTTGGGTGTATCTTACTTTCTTTGCATGATCTGTAACCCAGGCTCTTGTAAAACAGAAGTCCAACTAATCTTTTTAGGCTTAACATTAGTTTTTTCAGGAATTTACTTTAATATATCATGATCAGTATGCACTCTAACTTTTGAGTCAATAATATAATATGTAAATTTATCATAAGAGAAGACAACCACAAAAGGTTCCTCCTCAGCCATAGGGTAGTTCCTTGAGTCTCATTAAGAGTACGGCTAACATGATGAATGATATTAAGTTCATCACAATCATGCTGGCAAAGAACAACGCCGATAGGTTCATTCCTAGCTTTAGAAAAATAAATCAAAAGGCTTTCTTCAATTAGGTGGTTTAATAATAGGAGCATTTAGAAGATCTTGTTTTAATATGGTAAAAGTAGTGAGACAAATTTCATTGAACTTAAGAGCATCTTTTTGCAAGAGGTTAGTTAATTATCTAGCAACTTTAGAGAAATTCTTAATGAACCTTCTATAAAATCCTACATGATCAAGAAATCTTCTTATACCTTTCACATCATGTGGAGGTGGTAGCCTATCTATTGCTTCTATTTTTTATTTATCAGCCTATATACCCTTACCTAAGATTTTGTGGCCGAGCACTATACCTTCTTGAACCATGATATGAAATTTCGCTCAATTTAGGACAAGATTAGTCTATTCAATCGCTTCAAAACTTTATGAAGATTGTAGAGACAACGGTTAAATGAAGTTCCATAGACGGAAAAACCATCTAGGAATACTTTCATAATATTTTTAACATAATCAACAAATATAGCAGTCATACATCTTTGGAAAGTAGCAGGTGCATTACATAAACCAAAAGGCATATGACAATATGCATATAAACCAAAGGGGCACGTAAAAGTTGTTTTCAATTGATCTTTTGGATTAACAACTATTGGAGAAAAACTAGAGTATCCATCTAGATAACAAAACTAAGAACGCTTAGTAAGCCTCTCTAATGTTTGATCTATAAATTATAAGGGATAATGATCCTTCCTAGTTTCTTTATTTCATTTTCTAAAACCAATGCACATCCTATGTGCAACAATAGTTCGAGTAGGAATTAACTCATTATGTTCATTTGGTACAACAGTGAATCCACCTTTCTTTGGAACACAATAAACATGACTTGCCCATTCATTTTCTACCATATGATAAATTATACATGCATCTAAGAGGTGGATTATTTCCTTTCTTACCACTTCCTTCATTTGTGGTTTGAGTCTTTTTTTGAAAATCTGCAACCGGTTGAGCGCCTTCCTCCATAAATATTCGATGAGTGTCTATAGAGGTACTAATCCCTTTCAAGTCATCCTTGGAATATCCAAAACCTTTACGGTGCATTTTCAGTACAATAATAAAATTCTATTCTTCCTTTTCTGTAATATTAGCACTTACGATGACAATGACCGTATATTTATTTGTATCATCCAAAAACATGTAATTCAATTCTTTAGGAAGAAGTTTAGTTCTGGGGGTGGAAGTTCCTCATTAATATCATTTTCTTTCTAGAACTTCATATGATTCATTCATGGGAGATCCGATTATAGGAGAAGAATCAAGATACTCATCCATATTTATCTTACCAATGTCTTCAAGGATATTATTGTTTTCAACCAACCTTCTTTCCAAAATATAGCAGCAAGGCTATATTACCTTCCTCTTATTTATCTTGCTCTTCAGATTCTCCATAAGTTGCCTTGTGTTGATAATTTGAAAATGGAATTTAATTTCATCTTCTCCAAACTTGAGAGAAACTATCTCCTTTTTACAATCAAACACTTTCCCCTGTGGTATTCAAGAAAGTTCTTCCAGAAATAATTGGGCAATATGAGTTAGTATGCCTATCAACTATCACAAAGTCAATGGGATATTAATATGGACAAACATAAACTGGAACATCTTTAATAACTCCAATAGATATTCTAAGTGTATTATTAGCAAGCATGATTGTCATATCAGTATTTTCAAGCATAGCTGGTTTGAGTTAATCTTGAATATCTAGATAAAATTTATAAGGAATGACATTTACAACCATTCCAATATCACAAAGGCCATAGTAAGTGGACTAACCACAAGTGCAAGGAAGAATAGGCTTAGCAACATTTTTAGCTTTTACCTTTTCCTTAACGAATTGGGAAGCTTCAGCATCAAATTCAACTACATCGCAATTTGCAAACATAATATTTCTTCCTTGGTTATTTATGTTTATTCTTCCATGTTACCTCGAATAATATCTCTACCTTGGCTGCTTCTTCTTGCTCTTTGAGAATTCTCTGTTCTTCCTCCAGTTGTTCTACAAGATGCTATGCTACAATGTGCTTTTCCATAGTCCTTGGGATAGGAAGAGGATCCACATATGGTGTCCTTTGGCTCCATTGGCACATCAACTACCACTTGCACTTCTTTATCTGGTTTAAGCGGTGGAGTGCATTGAAGACATTATTTATTTGGTGCTTAAATGTGATCTAAAAATACTGAAGAATTTTCAAAATAATATCATCATCAAGTTGTAACTCATCAATTGTTTCCTTTACCTTACCGGTTTCTTTATAAGCATTTAAACAATAATAATCTGCTTCCATTCCACATTTTCCTCCTAAATCAAAACCCCAAGTTTCTCTATTACGATGAATTATTTCTAGAAGTTCCCAAGCTTGCATTATGGCGAGTTCCATAAAATACCCACCAGATGCTAAATCAACTTTGGTTTTAATCACTTGGTTAAGTCCTTTATAGAAAATATGTAAAACGTACATGGTGGTAAATCATGATGGGAACATTTATTAACCATAACTTTATACCTTTGGTAGGCTCTTACTAAACCTTCACCTGGGTGGTTCTTGAATTTGTAATTGCTTTTGTCGCTCCATCTAATTTTACTTTGGGGTAAAAGTGTTATAACTCTCCTTTTAGTTTATCCCATGTATCATTTTTTTCCTGTAGGACAAGTTCTATACCAAGCTAGAGCAGTGTTTGTTAGAGATTGGATAGACAAATTTAGTTTCAATTCATCATCAAAATAGCCTCTCAATTTAATTGTCCAACATAACTCAGTAAAGTTGCTTAAATGAGCATAAGAATCTTCATTGGGATCATTTCCTGCAACACTTTTTTCATGCAGAATAGAAATGAAATGAGGGTTAACCTCATATTCTGCATTACATTCCTTTGGGTATTCTTTCACATGACCTCTGTTAAATCTTCCGAGGTATTCAGTTGCGTTGATCTTGTTCATAAGCCCAAGCAAATTCATGGTGTTTACCTGAAACTAGTAAACAACTTCAATGTAACAACTCATGGATTAGGAACTAACAACAAAGACCTAAAGCACTTAGCTCCCTAGAAATGGCGCCCAAAAATAGCTTGATAACTGCAAGTACATAGGTACATTGTAGCTAGTTTCAAAATCAAGAGTATCTAACCAGGGAGAGCTATTTTGGTTAAGATCTTTATGCCCCTTGTCACTATGTATCAAAAGACACTTGTAAGTTTTCCTTGATTTCAAGGAAGATCATTTTGGTAAAGTTGTTTTGGGTGCAAATTAATAACTGAAAGCAAATTAAACAAAGAGTTACAAACACGATGTAAATAGTAATGAAACTTCAGTAAGGCGAAATGTTCTCGAGAAATTTAGGATACACCTCTAGAATTGGTATTAATTATAATTAGGAAGAAACTATGTATTTATTTATAACATGTATGGGGAGAGATCCATAATAAGATGTTCACAGACAAGCCATCTGATATTACATCCCTAATAACCACTGCAATGGTCGTGAGCAAGCCACTCTGATCCCTCACAATTAAGGGCTCCCCCATTGATATTGATAGGAGCTTAGTGAATCTATCATAACCCCCCTTGACCATATGAATATAATGCCAACATGTTATGTCACTTAGTACCATACATATTACCATATATACAATGGTAATTCCCTCTCTAGTCCCGAAGGCAAAAAATTTACACGTTCTACTTTATATAATATCCAGAGAGAAAACTAACATGTAATCATACACCAAAGTTATAGTTCATCTTTATTTCATATCATAATATTCTCCATATTTCCCCAAGAACAAATTAAACTACCCACACATGGAGGAAACCAATAACATCATCATGATCATGTAAATGAAGTACGAATATATGAATGAATTCAAGTGCAAATCCACAATAGTAATTGGAATTACAACAAGATGGTGCTGCATGATATGGGAATGGTAATGTTGATGAAGATGCAACGGTTGATAACGGGGAATGATGCCTTGGACTCCAATGATCCATGTAGCAGCGAGGATGATGCCCTTTTGCAAGTTCCTCCTCCTGATCCCTTCCAGATGTGAGGTTTTTGTGGTTTGTGGTGTCTTCGAATGTCAGATCTAAGATTCGTTTTTGCAAGGTGAAAGTATTTGACGAGGTGAGTCATATGGGAGGTGGTACGGTCATACGGTACGGGGCTCACTCCGTACTCATGGTCATTAACTCTCCTGGAGTCTCCCTTCGCGCCCCTCTTCACCCAAGTGCGTGGAAAATCATTTAGATGACTTTTATCACTTCTAAATATCATATTAATGTATAATATGATAGCTCTAAATGATATGTGCATCAATACTTTCAAAATTTGGGATCCTATGGAAACATGCAAAAAGGTGCGCGTGAGTGCCATAAAATACTAAAATCCTATTGCTACACATGCAAAAACACAAGGTAAATATGTTTCAAAAATACACTCATCATTATGGTCTTACGTTCATTGTGTTTTTGTGAATTTTCTATATTTACTTATAAATTATTTGATTTCAAGTTTGAATTATTCAAATCTCACTTTTAAACTCAAATAGTGAATTCCAATTCTCTTTTAGAATCTTAACATATAAGTGTGATTGAGTCTTCAACTCAAATTTAATGTGTTTGAAACATTTTGAATCGTAAGTTTAAATTTTTTGAACTCCTTTTGAAATTTGAATTCAAATCCTAGAGTTGACCTAAGTCAAAACTCAACTCCATAGTTCAACTCCAATCCTTCGTATATTCTTAAAACAAAAGTTTTAAAATTTTCACACTTCACAAATGCATGCAATGCAAGTTCCAAGTTTTACAAAATAGTCCTAAAAAATTCCTATTATTTGGGTAATTACTGTATGTCACCATAATAATGTAAGGCAACTTATACGGTTTCGAAACAACGATAGTACAAGAGAGAAAGATCAAACTACTGTCACAAAAATCCATTTTGTGGGGGTGGACTACTCTCTCTTCATCGTGGATGTGGTAAAGATGTTTTTGGATAATGTGGAGATGCGACTGGGGGCAACTCTGGCAACTTTTATCCCTCCAATCTTTGAAGTTATCCTTTTTATTTCTATATTCACTATGTTTCTCCTCCTCTACTCTGCCTAATTGCGTGATCGTGAATGGTGGTCTATATATATGCGTTTTTAGGTTTAAATAAATCTATAGCCTAAAGATTAATGTCAATTGTACATTGGAGGGTGTTGTGTTTGGGATATAACAAATGGGTATATGATAGCTCTATTTATATCGAGAACTTTCAAGGTTTTTTCGTGGGTTTTCACTTGGTTTTAGCGGTTTTCATCTTTCAACTAATGCTATATTTAGAAAACAAAGTTCTAAACTAAAAACATGAACATAAACAAAATCATATTGAAATGAAATCAATAAAAGGGAGAAGTAACTCTTGGTTTAAAGAAAAGGGAGGGGCAGGTCTTGGTTTAAAGAAAAGGGAGGATATGGATCAAATTTAGCCATTTTTGTTTCTTTGGTGATCTCAACATATCTATTTGAATTTCCTACGAGTGAAGGAACTTGTTTTAGGGAAAAACGTATTGAAAGCTTATATGCCACGTGAAGGTTACAATTTCGCGTCGTTTCACTAGATTAGTCTACTCTAGTATGTCACTAGTCAAACATGTTGTCTAATATAGATCACCATGATGATTTGATTTTTGAAGGCAGTTGTCAACACTTCCTTATTAGTCAGTCACATCAGGATTGGGTCGCAAGCGCTAGCACATCGCGCTTCATCACATAAAAAAGAAGTGCTTTCCACCTATTTTTTTTGCTTCAGTTGCTGGTTGAAGATGAACCTTGCCCGGGTATCATATAAATCACCAAAAGAAAGAGCAAAGAAGATGCAACCCTTCACTACATCAACTCTAGTTCCCCTCATCCCGTCCCTGTAGCTTTGAGAGTCGAGTGTGAGTGACCGGGGCTCGTCCGCGCCCTACTCGCCGGAATAGCCGGTGGGAGGTGGCTGTGGAGGGTTGCCGGAGTAGCAGTAAGTCTTAGGTAGTTTATCCTTGTGCCGGTTGTGGGCGTCTTGCCCAATAGGGGATGCGGTGCTTCGGATCTTGGTGACTGGATCCATGAGCTCCTAGGGTTCTTCCTTGGCTCCCTTTTGCTCCAATGGCCGGAGTTGAGGAAGGAAGGAAGAGCAACCGCTCTGGCTAATAAATCTTGTTTCGTGGGTGTCCAATCGAAGGTGATGCACGAGGTGTTCTGTCCAGGCCGGCCATGGAGGCGAGAGGGAAGGGCGCATCATCGTGGTGACGCGGATCCACTCTTGGCTGGCCATGGCGGGGGGGGGGGGATAAGAAGGGTTGTGCCTACTTCTTCGATATGGATCTGGTGGCTCTGGCCTCCTCGGAGGGGGCGGATTTGGTGACGCTCTTGGAATGGGAAGACCGTCTTCCTCCTCTTCCAGGTCACCATTGTAGCACCCCGGTAAAACCGCTACTAGAAAATCGCAGTTGTTTTTATTATGTGCATCATCATGTCATCAACATGCATCTAATTGACTAAAACTATTTTGATAAAAGACCTACTTTGTTTTCCATAGTAATATCCTCCCCTCTTAGTTCAAACCAAAACCGTCGGTCCAGCCGGATCTTTTATTTGTCTAAAACTATTTACAAAAGTTTATTTTAAAACAAAAGAAATAACAAAACTATTTTTTTGGGAGGCAGCCCAGCCGGCCGGCCCAACTAGACAGACCACCTACTACCATATATATAAAACCGTAACCCTAAATTCCTAGAAACCCTAGCCTAACCAGATCCTACCCAATCCCTCTACCCCGCCGCCGCCACCCATCGCAACACACGGATCTGTCACGCACGCATGCTCCCTTCCTACCCCGGTCAAAGCCCGATCCCACCCATGACCCCGCCATCCCTCTCTCCTCAACCCGCTTGGCCCCACCTCGCAGTCGTCCCCACCCCGCTGCGCTTCCCCGCAACCTCGCTTCCTCTCGTGGTGCGTTTCCCTTGCCTACAACCCCCCCGCCGCCAGTCTCTCTCTCGCCCTGGCCTGCAGCGCCCGGGCTCCCTCGCCTTATGCGCTTGCCCCTGACCTCCTCCTGTCTGCTCTCCCGCAGCCGCGCGCATCCACGAGCAGTCCCGCGCCTCCAACCGCCTCCTCCGCCGTGCTCTGCGCGACCCCCGGACCTCCACCGGCCACGCCCCTCGTCGCCCGTGCTCTGCCGCCAGGGGGCCGACCCCAAGAAGAGCGCAGGTCCACCTTGTCCTGCCTACCCGCCTCGGTTCCTGTGCCGCCTCTTCTCCTCCCGTCCGCGCCAGCGCCTCAAGGTCACCCTCTGCCGCTGTGGTCGCACCCGCCTCGCCCGAGCAAGCCGGCCGCAGCAGCAACCAACCTCTCCTCCATGCAACCCTCTACCTCGGGCCCCGCCTTCCTCGGAATCCCACCTCATTCGCCCTTGCTGCGACTTCCGGCGCCCGCGGCCTCTAGCTCGACCTCGACCCCGCGACAAGCACCTCCGCGCCACAGGCTTGTCTCTTCTCGAGTACTAGCTGTTGCTATTTGAGGTGTTGTTGCGAGGATGTGGTGATGTGTTTATCGATGAAGTTTGGATGGCCATGTGCGCGTGAAGCTACTGCATGTATGCGTCGAAAAGAACAACATCCGATATTTGTGGTGATAATTTGGAGAGGGCTTAGTGTCGATATGGTGAGGATTTACATAATGCTTGTACCGTGCCCGTGTTGGTGCGGTGGCCACTAAGGTTCACCCAGAGACCGTTCCATCGCCAAGATCCTTCGGAGCCCTCTAGCACCCGAAAAGCCAGATCTCCAAGTACGTTGACATAGAAAACCCCAAGATGTCCTTCATGGAAATCGAAGCCCGACCCCGGAGATCCGAAGTCTGAACCCCGGAACCGACTTCGTGTTCTTCTTCACGGACGCCTAGACCTGTTCCCGGAGGCGAAGATCGATCCCCACCGACCCCGTCGAACCCCAAGATCGTCGGACCAATGTGTGACCCCTTTATCCGAGCCCTATTTTATAAATCAACATCTATATGAATTGTTGCATACAATTATTCATGCTTGCACACATCTCATGTGGTTTGGAGGCATTATGCAGATTCACCTAAATTAAATATGGGGTCCATATGCGGGCAAATCTAGTCTTATATTGACCCCATTTAAATTTGTGTAGCGAATCGGTGCTATCTTTTGCCTTGTTAATGCAACATTTAAATATGGGGTATCTAAACAACATGAACTTAATAATTAATTATCGGGACCCCGGTTCCGCTTAATATTGCATAATTGCATCGCATTTTTGCCATGCCAGACATCATACATGCATCATGCTCGATCTTTTGCCGTAGTATTAAATGGTGCATCCGGGGTTTTCTTCTAGTGCTTTGCTTCTTCACGGATTAGGCCATTGAGTTGATGCGAGTGACGCCCGTTCTTCGGATCAATCTTCGACAATGTTTTCTAGGCGAGCATTCTCCCCCTTTCTACCTATTTTACTTTATAGTCTTTATTTCCTCTCGTTGATCTATTGCTATCTGTGTGCGATGCTTTAGTTTTCGTACCCGTGATATCCCTTGCAGCCTTATATTGCCTTGGACACATCATATTACCTGTTGCTTGGTAGATAGTTGGACTTGCGTGTCGTAGTCGTTTGCTCAAGCGTTGTTGCGGGTCATCAAGTACCACAGTTGTTGGAAGACTGCCATATGCTTTATGTTGGAGATGATCATGGATTTAATTACCGTTTAATATCTAAAATTGAAGTAGGTAAATAATGCAGAGGCACAGGTGGGCAATAGATGTTATTTGGTTTTTAACCGTCCACTTGTGTCCCGTAGGACCCCGAGTACTTGATACCTGTTCTTTGAATATTCACGCTATCCGCATGTGAGACCATGAATCCCCTTAGCCAGAGCTTGAGTCATATTTATTTCTTGGGGCCACAAAGTAGTTTGGGGCTTTATTACTATCCCGTACTTATGCCATGCTTTACTGCTTTATTTTATTTACGATTGCGTGGAGCTTCTCTGTTAGGAATTGTGATACGTTTATGCGGTATCGACAAGCCCAGTCACACTTTCGGGTTCCCAGTCGTTTACAGCCGTCGACACAAACCTCTGGGTCCGTCTTGGAGCCGACCAACTTCGTCTCGGGTAGCTTGGTGGGGTGGCCCCTTGAAATTTATATGAATCTTGCAATTGCTCTGTCGTGATGTCTCGTTGGGTTTTTATTTGGTTTTTCTCGAGGTTGATCGTGCGTGTGTTGCTATTTGTGCCCCCTGCAGGGTAAAACTTTCTGAAAGCCGTGTCCGCGGTTATGGATGACTTGGAGCATAGTATATCGATCATAGACAACTATAACTAAAGTAGTGCTATAAATTTGACTTTATAATGACTAGTAATCAGCTTCACTATAATGGAATGGCTAAATAAAAGTGCCAACAATTGCTGGTTTGGGTTGTCACATGTTACCATTGTATCTGACTAGTAAGTATTGCAACTACCACAGAATGGCTAAATAAAAGTACCAACAACTGCTGGGTTTTGGGATGCCTCATGCTATATGTATCTGACTAGTAAGTATTGTAACTACAACGAAATGGTTAACTAAAATTGGCCACTGCTTATTATATCAGGATGACTATCTATACCTGACTAGTAATTGCTGCAACAATAACTGAATAAATAAAACTGCCAACTGTGTGAGTTTCCTTGGTATGACTTTCTCGGTTGGTATCGAGGGGGAACACCAGGATGGGTATGTTTGGTGTTAGAATTAGGTTGGATCCGAATAGGTCTTTCTTACCCCTCTCTGATAGACGCCATTTGTATCGAGTCTCTATAGGTTGTTTAGTGCATGCTGCGCTGCCGCTTCAGTCCACCATACCTATGTAGGCGAGGACCGCCGAATTCTAGTCTCGCAGTACGCCTCGATCGACCGCTCTCTTTTTCCTTTGCCCTTTGTCGGCACCTCTTTTGTTTAAGCAGGTTTTGAGATCGACGTCGTTAGCAGGGTTACCCTTCCGGCTTGGCCTGGGCAGGGTTATGGACGCCATCGGTTATTCTTCAGGGCTCTTAGCCCAATTTGCATCTTGCCCGTACTCGGACGCTGTATAATTTTAAAGGTGATTTGGATCTTTGTAGTGTATATCTGTATTCTTGACTCATCGAGTCGCTGTTGTATATATATGTTCTGTGGGTTCCATCATGGACTATTGTGTAATGATATTACTTCGTTTTCCACCCGCACGCAAGTGCCTGGTGGGCACCTTTGAATCGTTTCTATGCGGGTTTGGCGGAAGTCGCTAAAACTTGCATAGGGTCGATTCTGAGGGTGTTACAACCGTGGTGGTCACGCTGCAAAGGATGGTGAGCTGGTTTTTCTTCCTCCTCGAACTCCATCGGAAGATGGGTGGTGCTGCTCTTGGTGTCTATTCGCAGTGGTCCGATGGCGGTGGTGGTGACGCTGGGCCGCTGCCTCTTCTGGTTGAAAGGCGACCTTGGGTTTCAACCTCATTCGGAGGCCCTCAACATCGGATCCTTCCGTCGAAGCTCCGTGCTGCTTCACCCCCAAGTGGTTTCGTCCCCAGGAGTGTCTCGGCGACCGGAGGACCGTATACCTTGCCGGGCAGGAGGCCCCCTCAAGCATAGTATCTGACCTCGGATTTCGCTTGAGGTCACCGGCGAGCAGTGGAGATGGAGCCCTAGGACTGGATTGCTTTTATTTTTTGTTCCAGGGTTCTTTTCGCAAAGTTTCAGCCCCTTTTTCCATCAAATCTTGTATGTGCAGTGGATGACTACAGGAGGCTGGATGTAATTTGTACCCACCGGTTTAACTAAGGCAGCTTCTATGCCCTTTGGGGCGTTTCCTGTTCAAAAAAGAAAGAGCCTCCTGTACTAGAAAAAAAGAACCCAAACGTTATTTTTGTCTTTCAGGTGCCGAACACTTCGGAAAGGTATTTAAAACTATAAAAGGGTTAAATGGAGTAAATCAAGAAACTCCATAATTTAATGGAGGAAAATCAATTCTATGAATAGGATATTTAACGACCTCTAGTACTATCACATCAACTGTATGGTGTGACCGTACGCTATGCCGCCGCGTCTTCAAAAGGAGCAACTTTCATGAATGATGTAAGGACAAAATGCATTCATAGCCACCACCATACATACCAGAATAGAGAAATGAGAGATCTAGATAAGAAGAAGACTCCTTCGATCTACTTTGGAATCTTCAATCTGAAGGGAATATGCCTAAGAGGCAATAACAAATTTATTATTATCTTATTCCAAGTTTACGTTATATGTTTATTTCTCATGCTAGAATTCTATTAGTCAGAAATGTTAGTACATGTGTGTTAATTTAATAAACAAGACAGAGTTCCTAGTAGTCTGTAACACCCTCAGAATCGGACCTATGCAAGTTTCAGCGATTCCCGCCAAACCCGCATAGAAACGATTCAAAGGTGCCCACCAGGCACTTTCGTGCGGGTGGAAAATGAAGTAATAACATTACACAACAGTCCTCGATGGGACCCACAGAACAGATATATATAACAGCGACTCCAGGAGTCAAGAATACAGATATACGGTACAAAGATCCAAATCACCTTGAGAACGATATAGCGTCCAGCTACGGACAAGATGCAAATGGGGCTAAGAGCCCTGAAGAATAACCAATGGCGTCCATAACCCTGCCCAGTGCGGAAGGGTAACCACGCTAACGGCGTCGATCTCAAAACCGCTTAAACAAAAGGGTGCCGACAAAGGGCAAAGGAAAAAGAGGCGTCGATCGGCGATTACAGCGAGGCTAGAATTGCGGTCCTCGCCTACATAGGTATGGTGGATCAAGCGGCAGCAAGATGCTCTAAACAACCTATAGAGACGATACAATCGGCGGCAATCGAGAGGGGTAAGAAGGACCTATGCGGATCCAACTCGATACTACCATCAAACAAACCCATCTGGCGTTTCCTCGACACCGATCGAGGAAGTCAACCGAGAAACTCACGGTTGGCAGTTTTATTTATTCAGTTATTGTTGCAGCAATTACTAGTCAGGTTTAGATAATCATCCTGATAAAATAAGCAGTGGGCACTTTTAGTTAATCATTCCGTTATAGTTGCAACAATTACTAATCGGATGCAGATAGCATGAGATAACCCAAAACCCAGCAGTTGTTGGTACTTTTATTCAGCCATTCCGTGAAAAAAAACTAACTAGTCAGTACAATTAATTGTAGCGACAAACCAACAAGCAATTATGGGCAGTATTATTTATCCATTCCATTATAGTGAAGCTGATTACTAGACATTATAAAGTCAAATTTATAGCAGTAAACTTTAGTTATGCTTGTCTATGGTCGAGATACTGTGCTCCAAGTCGTCCATATCCATGGACACGGCTTTGAGAAAGTTTTACCGGCGGGTGCACCAATAGCAACACACGCTCGATCAACCTCGGAAAAACCAAATCAAAACCCAACGAGGCTTTCACGGTGAACAATCACGATTGAAATATTCCAGGCCACCTCGGAAAATCCAGTGACTCCGAGACGGACTCAAGGTTTGGGTAGACGGTGAGCATTTGGGAACCCGAAAGTGTGGCTGGGCTTGTCGACACCATGGAATCGTGTCCCGATCCTAAAGATAAAGTGTGCTCCTCACAATTTAAATACATAAGTAGCATGGCATAAGTACAGGATCGTAAATAAAACCTCAAACTAGTTTGTGGCCCCAAGAAATAAGACTGAATCAAGCTCGCTCGGGGCCCATATACCTCCGGATGTGGATAGCGCGATAAATCAAGGAACATGTATCAAGTACTGGGGTCCTACGGGACACAAGTGGGTCGAAACCAAATATTATCTATCACCCACGATGCCTCGCTTACTTCATTTTTAGTTGTTAAACAGAATTAAAATGAGCGGTAAGTAAAACTAGAATCATATCCAACATCAACATGCGGCAATACATCAACAATGGCGCAGCACTTGTGAGCAAACAGCGACTACGACACGCAAGTCCAACTATCTACCAAACAACAAGTAATAGGATGTGTCCAAGGCAATATATGGCTGCAAGGGATATCAAGGGTACGGAATCTAGAGCATCGCAACACGGATAGCAATAGATCAACAGGAGGGAATAAATACTATAAAGTAAGACAGGTAGAAAGGGGGAGATGCTCGCCTGAAAACATTGTCGAAGGTTCATCCGAAGATCGGGGCGAAGCTCACATCAACTCAACGGCCTTATCCGCGAAGAAGCAAAACACTAGAATAAACACCGGATGCAATATTTATTACAACGGCAGAAGATCGGCATGATGCATGCATGATGTATGGCATGGCAAGGTGCGATGCAATTAGGCCGAATTAAGCGGAACCAGGGTCCCGACAATTGATCATATGGTTCAAGTTGTTTATCTACCCCGCAACTAAATGTTGTTTGTACATGGCAAAAATGGTACCGGTTCGCTACACAAATTTAAATGAGGCCAATATAAGGCTAGATTTGCCCGCATATGGGCCCCATATTTAATTATTAGGTGAATCGGCATAAGGCCCCCAAACCACATGACAAATATGCATGCGAGTATGACAATTCAATATGCAACAAGTTGTTATTATATTATAAAATAGGGTTCTCGGAAAGGGGTTCACACATTAGGGTTCTCGACGATCTTGGTCCGAGGGTTCGGGGTCGGTCTTAGGGTCCAGGGTTCGACGGATGCGTTCTCGGACTCCGGGGTCGTTCTCGGATAGCGGAGGTAGGTCTTGTCGCTCCGGGAAGCCGGACTTGGTTCGGTGTCGGGGCGCCTCGGCTTCTTCCGGGTCGGTGTCGTTCTTGTCATCGCGAAGGTCTTGTCGGGTCACCAAGTCGGGTCGGTCTTGGCTTCGGGGTGAAGTGCTTGTCGTTCCATGGCGATCTTGGCGGCTTCAGATCCGGAAAGGAGCACTCGACGTTCCGGGGAGAAGTCCTTGGCGTCATATGTTGAGGTTGTCGGGTGTCGGTGCCGGACTCGGGTGTGGCGTCGATGGTCTTACGCGGCCCGATGGTTCCATGTAGGATATTCCCGGGTACCGCGGCGGAGTTCTCAGGGTTTCGATGAAGATCTTGGCGGGGGTTTTGTCGGTCTTCGGGTCCTCATCTCGTGTCGGCCTTGGTCTCCCAAAAGGCCAGGAAGATCTTGTCGGCACGCGATCTTCGATCCGAACTTGGCGGCGGGTGTTCACCAAAGCGCGAGCAACAAACCCACGGGGTAGAAGACGAAGTCGAAAACTTAGCACAGAACAACATGAAAGCATCCTCTCAGAAGTCGCTAGTGGTATGCGGGCACGCGCGGGTCGACGACATGGCCTTGGCGAGGAGGCGACCAGGCGTTGGGCACCGCGGACAGAGGAAAACCATGGCGGCCGGAGGCGGAACCGGAGGAAGGGCACGACGGTGCTGCGGGCCGCGCTGCCGGTGGGAGGCGCGAGCCAGCCGGGACAGGCGCGACCAAGAGGGCGCATGAGGCCGACGAGGCCAGCAGAGGAGGGCTTGAGGCGGCGAGGTGCTCTGGGAGGGCCGTGAGCTCGGGCGAGGAGGAGAACCGGCGGGGGGTCGGCGCGAGGAGCGGTCGAGGTGGAGGCGGAGGAGCGTGAGGCGGAGAATCTTGGCGGCGGTGGAGCCTGGGTCGAGGAGGCCGGGCACACGGGCGGCGCTGGAGGAGGTCGGCGACGGTGGCCTTGGCGCGGGAAGGAGAGCGAGGCGGGGTGTGGCGCGTGTGGAGGGGCTGTGTGGGGAGGCTGGGGAGGCTGGCCAGGCCGGCCGTGCTGCTGCAGAGAGAGAGAGGTGGTACAGGGGCGGAGGCGAAGGAGGGGTCACCGGCGGTGAGGGGGGCCGCCGGAGGGGAGGAGGAAGGGCTCGGGGCCGCGCGGAAGGCGTGGGCGGCGGGGTGCGGTTGCGTGCGGGGAGATGAGGAAGAAGGGAGAGAGGCTGGGAGGAGGCAGCGGGGTGGGCCAGGGCATGGGACCCGCGGGGAGGTGGGGATCGGGTGTGGCCAGGGGGATCCGGTGTGGTTGGGTGTGTGCGTGGCTGTGTGTGTGGTGTGGGTTGAGGGGTGAGTGGGGTGAGGTGGCAGCTTCTTAGTGGTAGGGGGTTTGGGGAGAGGTGAGGTGTCAGGTGGGGATTGGGTGGGGTGAGGTGGAGGCTGGGTATGGGTAGGTAGTTTGGTAGGAATAGGATTAGAGGTGGACCGATTTAATCTGGGGGTGGTCGTTCGGGTCGGGTTGGCCCGTTCGACTGCCCCCGCTAAAAACAATTAAACTTTTCATTTGTTTTAAACGGGCCGTTCGCAAACCGATAGCAGCCAAAACAAAATATTCCGAAGACCCGGTTTTGGCGTTTGAATAAAGATGGGGCGTTTCAGAAAACAAAATAGGTTTTTCTGAAATAGTTTTAGACAAACAATGCATGATGATGACGATGCAATGCACAAATTCAACGCGATTTTCTAGTAGTGGTTTTGCGGGATGCCACATAGTCCCTCTCATTTAACTAGCTCGTCCATTAACAGATGATCAAGGTTTCATGATCATGAACATTGGATGTTGTTAAACACAGAATCATATCATTAGAAGAATGATGTGATGAACATACATCCAAAGTAGATATAGCAATACAATCTTATCATTAAGTTTACATTGTTATATAAAACATATACGTAGTAACCCTAATCCTTAGACAATGAGATCATGTCAATCACACTCCGGAGGAGTACTTAGATGGCAGCAAACGTCACACCATAACAGAGTGACTATAAAAGTTTCATTGGGTACTCTGGAAGTATTAGTTGAGGATAATGAATCAATAGTGGGATTTGTCCGTCCATATGACAAAGATATATACTCTGGTCCCTCTCGGTGATATCACATCAACACCTCTTGCAAGCATGTGACTAGGTCACAAGGATGTTGTATCATGGAACGAGTAAAGACTACTTGCCGATAACAAGATAAAACTAATGTATGGTTGATACCTATGCTCAGATCTCGGACAAGTTAAATATCGAGTTACAAAAGGAATTGGGTACAACGGTAATGGTTCACGTGATCACAAGATTCATCATTGAATATGCGGGAGTCATTGCGGATCTCCAGGTCCTACTGTTGACTATTAATAGGAGATGTGTCTCGATCATGTCTACATTATTTATGAACCGTAGGGCGACACACTTAAGGCTCATTGATGAGTTCGAGAAGATAATGTATGTTGGAGAAAATTTTAGTGATCATCAGAATCGTTTCAAGGGATGTTTTCGAGAAACACCGGAATTGTTTCGGGGATATCTAAAAATGACAAGGGAGTAATTGTTAATGCTTGTTAATTAAAATAATTTAAAGATATTTAAATTCTGAATAAAATTGTTTTTATTCATTAAATGCATTTTGAGTGGAGAGTCCACTAGCATTAAATGGGGAAGTGAGTTGATCTTCCACCCACTTAACAGAGGAGAGGTGGGGGCATCCTGAAGGGAATATGCCCCAGAGGCAAATAATAAATAGTTATGATCATCATATTCCAATAAGTTCGTAATAGTTTCATATTGTTCTATAACTGTATCAAGTGGAAACATTGCTACATGTGTGATATGAAACAGAAGTCCCTAGTAGACTCTATTCATACTAGTTCGTTGGTCAACCGATAATCAAGGTTTCCTGATCACGGGTGATAGTGCCAGTTGACAACAAGGTCATATCACTGGTGAATGATGTGATGGACATTACCCAAATATTGCGACACGATCAAGTCACGAGGTTCATCGTTGCAATAGTTAGAAACAAAGTATCCTTCTCCTTAGACCGTGAGAACATATTAATCACTATCTCCCGAGGATGCTTGGACCGCATCAAACGTCACTCAGTGAAATGGTGATTATAAAGGTGTATGTTGGGTATTTCGGAGGAACAAGTTGAAGCCTATGAATCAAGACCGGGATTTGTTCACTCAGTGACAGGTAAGATACACAAGGCCGACTTGGTGAGATTACATCTGCAATGTTACAACATGTGACTAGGTCACGGGGATGTAATATCGTGGTAACAAGTGAAACAATACTTGTCGGTAACGAGATTGAACAAGGTATGTCATACCAAATGATCAGATCTTGGAGAAGTCATATCAAAGAAACAAAGGGAATTGGACTCGACATTTATGGTACAAATGACATCGTCATCATGGAATGTACATGGGTCAATATGTCATGGTATTTCTGATGAGTACGCCATGGAGGGGTCCTCACAGCGCGTGTTTAGAGACGTGGGGGAAGGCGGTAAGTTGGCGGGTACGAGGTAACATAGCTTACCTAGGTTTAGGTTCCATGATAGTAGTGGAACCCTAATCCTACTATAAATCACTATAAGGGCAATACGCCGAGTTATAAAGATTGGTTCGCTGTGCGAGGTGTCGAGTTGAATGATCTAGGTTATGCCCTAAAGGCTCCCATAGGTCCGGCTTATAAAGACACCAGATCCGAGGGTTACAGGGAAGAGTCATAGCCGGACATGTAACCGAGTCCTACAACTAGTCTACGTGTCTTGCACTCCAAGGCTCCGAGTATGTCAGTGAATCCATCGTAGCCTTACTTTTTCCGGCATGGGCCTCCCTTGTGGATCCATCTAACTGGGCCGCCTAGCAGGCCATGGGCCTTGCTACCAATTGTGGGCCACCCAGGTTATCCGGATTAGAGACATGCTATGGTGATACCCATTTAGCATATCCCCAATAGTAGCCCCCGGAGAACTCCGAGATCTTGTGCCGTCTTGCCTCTTTAGATTGAATGCTCCGTCTAGGCGATGTCGGTAAATCGTCAAGCAATATCTTGTAGTCCTCCAAAGAACCCTGCAATATTCTCCATCTTCAATACGTAAGTCGGAGAATCTCTGAGTCTTCCATCATACTCTTCTCGTAACCAGACAAGATCCGTCCATGCCAGAATCTTCAGATGAGACTGTTCTTCTGCATATGTTAGTGAGATGACGTAGACCATAGTCTTACCGGCGCCTCATAACTCACACATGCAATAAACATAATCATAGCGATTTTCTAGCGCGATAAATCCGAAACATCGAGCAGTAGCAGTGGGAACATGGCGAAATATCTGCGCATGTTCTCGCACGCATTGTCCACGCGTCGACCGTTAGATCATCTTGCATGAATCTTGATGCCGGGGCTATATATTTTAACTACGGTGGTCAATTTATCTTTTCACCTCATTCGCTCCCGCATCATCTTCTTCCTCCATCCCAAACCTTCCTCGAGCACATCGCATGCATGCAAAGAGAAAACCCTAATATTTTCCCCATCTATCAGCCCATATCCTCCATTCCAATGGCGAGCAGCAGCAGCACTGCATCGATGGCAGCGTCTAGCGAGGCTTCAGCCAAGCCATCCAGCATGGTTCACATCCCGCCGAAGGGTGTGGTGGTTCCACGCTCCGCAGTTATTGAATCCACTGGCGGTGACCATATTCCAGCGGCGCTAGAGCCGTTGGAGGAGGATACTGACTCCCACAAGGGTGAATGGCGTGGCTCGGACATCTCTGATAGAGATATCAAGGAGATGATAGCCGAGGGGTACCTCCCTATGACGAAGGGTCTGGTCTGGCCGGCGGCACCATCCAGCGAGGTCGTCCCTTCTCCCCAACCCGGAGAAAAGGTATACCTCAAAGCTCAATTCGTACATGGCATCTCCTTGCCATTGTCCGACTTCTGCATCCAAGTCCTCGAGCACTTCTGGGTTTAACCTCAAAACCTGTCCCCCAATAGAATCCTCGCACTTAGCAACTACGCTAATCTATGCGAGGGATACCTAGGGATTAGGCCTAGGTTAGATCTATTTATATACTTCTTCACCGTTAAGAAGTAAGCCGGAGTGAGCAAAGAGGAGCTCAGGAACTGTGGGACCATTAGCTTCAAGATCTGGCCTGGCCGGCGGTTCCCCAACATTGTAAGACATGAGTCCTGCAAGAAATGGCAGCGCATGTACTTCTACGGTCCAGATATACCTATGTCCAATGGAGAAGCATCGTACCCGGACTTCATCAACGGGGCCGCCGTTGAATCCCCTACATGGAGATCACAAGACCTTGTACCCTCCGATGATGAAGCCTCCCGTGTTGTAAGGCAAATTGACTGGTTTGTAGAGACGGGTCTGACCGGCTTGGACCTAGCCATGTGCTTGTTCATCAGGCGGATCCAGCCTCTGCAGCACCGCGGAGGCTGATGTGTCAGTACACCAAGGACAAAAAAGATAGCCTCCGGATTTCCGAGGATAACTTTTCCAGTGACTCCATCAAGCTCCGCCTCAAGGACATTGTCAAGGTGAAGAATCGCAAGCATGGCTTCACCATCACCTATGACATGTTCGAGGATGAAAAGTGCCCAAAGGTAAGTTTCATTTATTTACTTGACATATGCTCCTGTTCTTTCGACTTGAACACGTACTTCCGTCTAACACATTTGTTTCATTTAACAACTAGGGGACTTGGAGGAGACCTTCATGGCTCCCTAGGTTTATGACCCCAAGATGAAGGAAGTCACTGTCATGTCCAACGACGAAGTCCTGCTGGCGCGGAAGAGCTCCAACTCTGACGCTGCCGATGGAGGCAAGAAGAAGAAGATGGAGGGTGGAGCCTCCAAGAAGTCCAGCGCCTCCCTAGAGGAGGAGAAAAGAAGATCATCTAGCATCCCTTTGACCAAGGCACCGAATGTTGTGTAAGTTTCTTTTCCTCCGACATTGTCATATTACTTCTCTTATTCCTATACTTATACATTATAAGTTTCAGGAAAAAGTATAGTTTGAGTTTGAAGAAGACCTCCAAGTCAATGGGGGCTTCTAAAAACATTAGAGATATGTTTGTCCAGGCCTCTCCCGCCATCGCTCCTCCTACCCCTGCCGTCCAACCATCTACGCGTCTGTCGGATCTCCGACTAAGGTAACATCTAATCCTTCCATCATGGAAGTGGACAACACTCCTTTGCAGGATGTCCTAGATGCTTCCGTGTTGATCCTTGTTCCTGGTGAGCAGGCGACACAGGAGAGCACCTCCTCTAAAGTGGCTAAAGCTCCATCTAAGGATGCCACTGAAAGAGGTAAGGAGTTGATGGTGGGAGGCGGATCTGCGACGACCACGAGCCAGGCGGAGGCCCCTAAGATCATCTTTCTAGTGCTTACTCCTAGTACCTCTACCGCGGCTCCTGGTGCAGTGCCGACTTCTCCAACATGCGTCCTTGAGGAGCTTCTCAAGCAAGCGGAAATCCTCCGAGTTAACACAGTTGCCTTTGGCAAACTGTTCACCAAGAGTGCCAGGAACCTCAAGATCATCGCATATGTAAGTTTTATATTATTTCGCATTTCACATATAATATCCCACTGTAACCCCGAGGATTTAAATGGAAAACCATAGGTATTTTGGTCTGAATGCTCTAAGAGTGACTAAGTAAGAAACTTTGTGTTGTAGCCCCGAAGTATGTAGTTTGAATGAATAATTTCGACTAGATACTTTTAGAGTAGCATACGTGGTGTTTGTAATTTTCAATACTGTAGCACCCATGCCTCTAGTTGAAACAAAAATAGTTCCGACTAGATGCTTAAAGAAAGACTAAGCATAGCTTTGAGTTAAAAACTCGTACCATAGCCCCCGAGACTCTAGGTGGAATGAAATATTTCCGGTTAGATGCTCTAAGTAGACTAAGTATCTTTGTTTATATAGAATGAGAATGCTTGGAGGGTGACCTCCAATGAAAAGTTTCACAAGATGCGCAAGGAACTTGAAGCTGAAAAGGGTAAAACCGCCTATTTGAAGGAACAAATCATCAATAGCAAAAGTCTAGTTTATTCTCAGTTTCATTCTCAACTTGATCTTGTGTCTTCATCTTCCGAATAATCATTATGCTTTTTCATTTCTTTGACTTGCAGAAGATGTCACCAAGGCCAAAGAAATTGCCGAGCAGTCCAAGCACATTCAAGAGCCAGACAGCAAAAACAAGATCTTGAAGCAGGAGAGGGCTGACACCCTTAATATGCATGAAGAAGCGCTAGCTGGCGTGCAAGAATCTTATAACACGGAGATGAACCGCCTTAAGGAGGATATTTCCATCCCCAAGGAGCAGAAGAACGCTGCCGACAAGCAGAATGCTCGCAACCTTGAGGCATACAAGACTCTTCGGAAGGAACGGGACTCCATGGTGGAGGTTCTCCAGCTAGCTGAGAGCAGCGTCTTTGTAAGGTTTATCCATCTTGTACTTTTGTAAGTCAGGTACTTTAATCTAACTTGGTGAACTCATGCCCTCAAATGCCTTTGTCAGAAATGCAGCTCCCATTGGACTAGCCAACAACGCTCCTGCGCCAAAGGAGTGCATGGTTCTTGTAGGCAACTTCATTTACAACGTGATCGCCCAGGCTAAGGAGATCGCTAAGCCCTTGGACATTAAAATGAAGGCAGTGGACTCTGTCATGAAGTTCTCGGAGATCCTTCGCCGAGCCCCAAGCGTATCGTAAGCTGGAAAGCTTCATGTACCCGGGCTGGCGCTAGGATGGCCCTTGCCATGGTCAAGGCCCACTATGACGATGTCGGGATGGACATGATGACCTTTGGTCTCCCCAACATGGACTAAGACAAAAAGAAAATCGACAACAATGCAATTTGGTCTTCCCTCACTGGCTATGACACCAGGGTCGCCCAATTGGTCAAGGTGGATGTCTTCGTGCCTCTTGAGGTTATTGATGCTGACCAGGCTGGCTCTGAGTCCTTGAAGACCACCAACTTTGTTGAAGAACGAGATGCCTCTCCTGTCGCCGACGACGCAGCTTCAAATTCCCTTGCACCATAAGAATGAAAACATTTTGTAACATTTATCTCTTCTAGATATTTATGTATGCGGAAAAACAATGTGGTTCACTTAAGGTGGAAAACATGGCTATAAGCTTCCAGCTACTCAAGAACTAGTTCCAGCATGTATATTTGTATATATTTTTAAGCAAGTGTTGGCTTATCCATTACTTCAGTTTTTATGCTTGACCTTTTATGAGTCGGAAGACCCTTAGTTAGAACCATGCACTCAGGTGATGATGCCTAATGGCACCGTCAAGAACCTAAGAACAAAATCGCCGACTTCGAGTGTCGAAAGTCACTACTCTAGAATCCGCATAAAAACAACAAAGAACGTGTAGACCAGAAAACTTAAGATAACGCCTATAGGAAGAATTTTCACAAGTGCAAATGCAAAGATTGTGCATAAAGGTTTTACATGATCCAAAAAGAACACTAAAGGAGGTAAAAGACTTAGGCATATGAGTGAACCAAAAGCTTTATTTCATTGATCATATAAGAGGTACACAGTAGATAGTAAAATATGCTAAGTGTAAAAAGGACGTAGCCGTGCTATGTTCCATGGCCGATCAAGCTTCGGGTAGTCATCATCCGGGTCATGTCGCTTATTCTTATGATCCTTGTTTGGCCTATCTTCCAACTCATGATTATCAATGAGGTAATAGGAACCACTGAGTAGCGCCTTGCTTATGATGAACGATCCTTCCCATGGCGGGGATAATTTGTGTGACTTTTTCTGCTTAAGTCGGAGCACTAGATCCCCCTCTTTAAATGAGCGATGTCGAACGCGGCGAATATGGTAGCTGCATAGCTTCTGCTCGTAGATGGCGGATCTCTAGCATGCTAGCACACGTTCCTCCTCGAGCAGGTCCACATCTAAGCGTCTGTATTCTTCAGCGTTATCCTCGTCGTAGGCGGTGACTTGATGAATCATGGAGGATGTCGGAGGGAAGGACTGCTTCTGCTCCATATACCATGAAGAAATGGGTGTAGCTGGTGGATCTGTTGGGAGTAGTTCGTAAACTCCGCAAGACAGATGGAAATTCCTTCGCCCAGGCTCTAGCTGCTCTATGTAGCGGTGCTTCTAAACATGGCTTTATTCCCTACAGAATTAGTCCATTGGCCCGTTCAACTTGACCATTAGACTGTGGATGAGCCACATATGCTAGATCAAGGTGGATGCCTTTCTCCAAACAGTAAGCCTCTACTTCTCAGATTGACAAGTTTCTACCATTGTCGGTGATGATGCTATGTGGGAGACCAAATCTCACCACTAGATCCCGGACAAACTTAAGGGAAGTTGCTTGATCAAGATTTCTCATGGGTTTATCTTCTATCCATTTTGTGAATTTGTCAACTGCTACTAGCAGATGTTTAAACCTACAAGGTGCCATCTGCAACGGCCCAACCATGTCAATCCCCCAGACTGCAAACGGCCAAGTTATTGGTATGGTTTGCAGTTATTGAGATGGTACATGTGGTTGCCGGGCATAATACTGACACCCGATGCATGTCTCAACCAGCCTTTTGGCATCCGCCTTCGCGGTCAGCCAGTAGAATCCTTGCCATAAGTCTTTGGATACCAAAGATCGAGGAATGGCGTGATGCCCGCATTCTCCAAGATGAATCTCACGAAGGATATCGATACCTTGTTGTTGGGAAACGCACTTTTAGGTATACACCTGTGGTGCTTATTTTGTAGAGCTTCCCATTGATTATGGTATAGCCCTTTGCTCGATGTACTATTTGCCTACTTTCGATCTCATTGATGGGCAAAGTTCCGTGTATGAGATAATCCATGAACGGTTTTTTCCAAGCTGGAGGGACTATTGTTACTGCAACTCTATCCGGGTTCTCGGGGTCCGCTCCCTTCACGGATGGGGTCCGTAGATGCTCCATAAAAATGCCTGGCGGAATTGGTTTGTGCCTCGATCCAAGCTTTAATAGCAGATCAGCCGCCTCATTTTCCTCCCTCTTGACATACTTGACTTCGTAGCCTTCGAAGCACTTGGCTATCTCGTCTACTTCGTCTCGATATACCGCCATCATAGGGTTCCGCGCATTCTAGGTGCCAGCCACCTACTGCGAAATCAAGTCGGAATCTCCAAAGAAAACTATGCGCTTGATGCCAATATCCTTGAATACACGAAGTCTGTGAATGAGTGCTTCATATTCCGCCATGTTGTTTGTAGCCTCAAAGTGAATTTGCATGACATAGTGCAGTTTTTCTCCTGTTGGTGAATGTAGTAGTACACCAGCCCCGATCCATTGAGTATCTTTGATCCGTCAAAGTGCATTATCCAATATTCTGGTTCTGGTATAGGAGTATCATCTGGCATCTCCGTCCAATCTGCAATGAAATCCGCTAAGGCTTGTGACTTGATAGCGTTGCGTCTCTTGTCGGTGATCTCGAAGGCGGCAAGCTCAATGCCCCAATTCTCCACCCTTCCTATAGCGTTGTTGTTGTTGATGATGTCGGACAGTGGAGCCTTGCTCGCTACTGCGATTGGGTGCTCCTGGAAGTAGTGTCTTAGCTTCCGATAAGTAAGGAAAACTCCATAAGCTATCTTCTGGTAGTGTGGGTAACGCTTCTTGGACTCCATAAAGACCTCGCTTACATAGTAAACTGGTCATTGTACTCTGTACTCATGCGTTGGTTCCTTCCGCTCCACCACGACGATGATGCTGATAACCCGGTTGGTGGCCGCCATGTAAATAAACATAGGCTCCATTGACTCAGGTGCTGCAAGTATAGAGGGCAGAAGAAAGTATCCTTTTTAGCTCCTTAAGCGCATCATCTGCCTCATCTGTCCATATGAATTTGTACGCCTTCTTCAGCAACTTGTATAGCGGCAGAGCCTTCTCTCCAAGTCGGCTGACGAACCGGCTTACTAATGCAATGCAGCGTGTGAGCCGTTGAATGTCCTTCATGCATGTCAGGCGATTGATGTTGAGGATGGACTTGATATTCTCCGGGTTGACTTTGATTCCATGATGGGAAACGATGAAGCCCAACAGTTTGCCAGCTAGAACCCCGAAGACGCACTTCTTGGGGTTAAGCATCATGTTGTACTTTTGGAGGTTATCAAAGTTTCCTTTAAGTCAGAGATTAAGTCATTTTACTTTTTTGACATCACCGCGATATCGTCCACATAGGCGTGAACGTTCCGACCAATTTGGTCATGAAGGCAACGTTGCATAGTCCGCTGGTATGTAGCACCTGCGTTTTTTTATCCCAAAGGGCATCGTGACATAGCAGAACATGCTATAAGGTGTGGTGAATGAAGTGGCCAATTGGTCTGACTTCCTCATCTTGATCTTGTGGTATCCTGAGTATGCATCTAGAAAACACAGAAGTTTCGAGCCAGCCGTCGAGTAAATGACTTGGTCAATGCAAGGCAAAGCAAACGGATCATTCAGACATGCTTTGTTTAAGCCGGTGTAATCAACGCACATTCTTAATTCTTTGGTTCCCTTTTTTGGCATAAGTACAGGACTGGCCACCCATTGGGTGTGAAGGAATTCTTAGATAAAACTAGCTATCTCTTTGCCAATGGCGCGTCTCTTCTCGTCCCCGAAGCGTCATAGAGGTTGTTTCACCGGTTTGCATTTTGCATCAATGTTTAAGCTGTGCTCGGCAAGTTCCCTAGGTACACCTTTCATGTCGGCAGGTTGCCAGAAAAATATGTCCCTATTATCACGGAGGAACTCGACGAGCGTGCTTTCCTATTTGGGATCCAGGTTCATCCGAATGGCGGTGACCTTGGAGGAATCTCATACCAAAAGTTCCACCGGCTTGGTTTCAATGGAGGCCTTGAAGGCGGGATCAGAGATAGAAATATGTTTCTTCGATGCCGGCATCTCCGAGGCGTCAACCTTGCTATGTATCTCCTTGAATTCTTTATTGTTGAGGATAGCTTCTAGAAAGGCTGCTTCTCCAATCTCGCAGTCCCTTGCCTTTGAAAAGCTTTCGGATATGATGATGACACCGTTTGGTCCGGGTATCTTGAGATTGTTGTAGACGAAGCATGGCTTGGCCATGAAGGAGTGTAAGATGTCGTGTCCAAATATGAAATGGTACACGCTCTTGAAGGGGACCACTTCAAAGGTCATGCGCTGTTGGTGATAATTGTTGACATCGCCAAAAGTGACCGGAAGGGTGATTGTAACACCCTCAGAATCGGACCTATGCAAGTTTGAGCAAAATTCGCCAAACCCGCATAGAAACGATTCAAAGGTGCCCACCAGGCACTTTCGTGCGGGTGGAAAACAAAGTAATAACATTACACAACAGTCCTCGATGGGACCCACAGAACAGATATATATATAACAACGACTCAAAGAGTCAATAATACAGATATACGGTACAAAGATCCAAATCACCTTGAAATGACCGAGCGTCCGACTACGGACAAGATGCAAATGGGGCTAAGAGCCCTGAAGAATAACCGATGGCGTCCATAACCCCTGTGCCAAGCGGAAGGGTAACCACGCTAACGACGCCGATCTCAAAACTCTTTGAAACAAAAGGGGTGCCGACAAAGGCCAAAGGAAAAAGAAGGAGCGTCAGTACTGAGGACAGTACACGGCGAGGCTAGAATTCGGCGGTCCTCGCCTACATGGGTATGGTGGACTGAGCGGCAGCGGCAGCATGCACTAAACAACCTATAGAGACTCGATACAACTGGCGGGTATCAGAGGGGGGTTAGGAAAGACCTATTCGGAGATAACCTGATTCTACCAGCAAGCAAACCCATCCTGGCGTTTCCCCCTCGAGACCAAACGAGGAAGTCAACCGAGGAACTCACACAGTTGGCGGTTTTACTTATTCAGTTATCGTTGCAGCAATTACTAGTCAGGTTTAGATAATCGTCCTGATAAAAAAGTAAGCAGTGGGCCCTTTTAGTTAATCATTCCGTGGTAGTTGCAACAATTACTAATCAGATATGAATAGCATGAGATAACCCTTAAACCCAGCAGTTGTTGGTACTTTTATTCAGCCATTCCATTGTAGTTGCAATACTTACTAGTCAGGTACAATGGTCGCAAGCGACAATCCAAACAAGCAATTGTGGGCAGTATTATTAGCCATTCCATTATAGTGAAGCTGATTACTAGTCATTATAAAGTCAAATTTATAGCAATAAACTTTAGTTATGCTTTTCTATGATCGGGATACTGTGCTCCAAGTCGTCCATATCCGCGGACACGGCTTTCAGAAAGTTTTACCCGGCCGGGGTGCACCAATAGCAACACACGCTCGATCAACCTCGGAAAAACCAAATCAAAACACAACGAGGCTTTCACGACTGAACAATCACAGGATTCAGAAT
Source organism: Avena longiglumis (assembly GCA_030063025.1). Taxonomy (NCBI): domain Eukaryota; kingdom Viridiplantae; phylum Streptophyta; class Magnoliopsida; order Poales; family Poaceae; genus Avena; species Avena longiglumis. Next base: position 480,169,022 of record CP125975.1, read on the forward strand.
TATTTCAGGGGGCCACCCCATTGAGTAGACCATAGCAAGTAAGCAAGCTCGAGACGGACTCAAGGTTTGGGTATACGGTCAGGAACGATCGGGAACCCAAAAGCTGGGCTTGTCGACACCATGGAATCGTGTCCCGACCCTAACAGATGCAAAGGTGCTATCTGTCGCATAATTTAAATACATAAGTAGCATGGCATAAGTACAGGATCGTAAATAAAACCTCAAACTAGTTTGTGGCCCCAAGAAATAAGACTGAATCAAGCTCTGGCTCAGGGGGGTCCCATATACCTCCCGGATGTGGATAGCGCGATAAATCAAGGAACAAGTATCAAGTACTCGGGGTCTTACGGGACACAAGTGGGCGTTCGGAAACCAAATATTATCTATCACCCACCGATGCCTCTGCTTATTTCAATTTTAGTTGTTAACCAGGAATTTAAAGTGAACGATAAGTAAAACTATGATCATCTCCAACATCAACATTCGGCAATACATCAACAACTGTGGCATTTGACAACACGCAACATCACTTGAGCAAGCGACTACGACGCACAAGTCCAACTATCTACCAAACAACAGGTAATAGGATGTGTCCAAGGCAATATGAGGCTGCAGGGAATATCCAGGGAACGGAAAACTAGAGCATCGCAACACAGATAGCAATAGATCAACAGGAGGGAATAAATACTATAAAAGTAAGATAGGTAGAAAGGGGGAGATGCTCTTTGAAAACATTGCCGACGGTTCAACCAAGATCGGTAAGCTCACATCAACTCAACGGCCTTATCCGCGAAGAAGCAAAACACTAGAATAAACACGGATGCGATTAATACAACGGCAGAAGATCGGCATGATGCATGTATGATGCATGACATGGCAAGGGTGCGATGCGATTAGGTCATATTAAGTGGAACCGGGGTCCCGACAATTAATTAGATGATTCAAGTTGTTTAGAACCCCCGCAACTTAAATGTTGTTTTAACATGGCAGAAGATAGTACCGGGTTCGCTACACAAATTAAATGAGGCCAATATGAGAATAGATTTGCCCGCATATGGGCCCCATGTTTAATTATTAGGTGAATCGGCATAAGGCCCCCAACCCATATGACATGGATGCGGAAATGACAATTTATATGCAACAGTTATATAGGTGACATTATAAATTAGGGTTCTCGGATAAGGGGTTCACACATTAGGGTCTCGACGGTCTTGGGGTTCCGGGGTTCGGGGTCCAGGGTTCGACGATCTGGGGTGCGGACTCCGGGATCGGTCTCGGACAACGGAGTAGATCTGGCGTTCCGGGAAGAAGGATTTGGTTTGGTGTCGGGGCGCATCGGGTTCGTTTTTGGTCGGTGCCTTTCTTGTCGCATGCAGATCTTGTCGCGTTCGCGGTCCTCGGGTCATGTTGTCGGTCATGGGTTATCATGTCGGCGTCCTCGGTGTTCCGCGGTGAAGGGCTAGTCGTCTTGGTGCCGAGCTTGGCGGTCATCGGGGTTCCGTGGATCCGGTCTGGGCTCCATTGTCGATGGCGATCTTGGCGGAACACTTCGAGGGATTCGACAGGGTTCGGGTCTTGGCGTCCGAGGGAACTGCTTGGCGTGGCGTCGGGTACGGAATCGGTCTCGAATCCATGAAGCGGATCTTGTCGGGGCCTCATGTCGGTCTTGGCGTCCGGGGCGTCGGGGCTCGGGGTCTCGGCCATCAGATCCATGACGAAGCACTTGGTGGTCTTCGGATTCGTGAAGGAGACCGCGTCGCTCGGGTTCAGAAAACTTGTCGGCAGTCCTTGTAAAACTCGTTCATGGTCGAGCTTGTCCGGCAGGAGATCTTGTTAGCAACTTTTCATCAAACCGAAACTCGGGACTTCGAGTAACTCTGCGGCGCGGCACGCAAGACGAAGGCGTCGCGGCCTAGACAAGCCGTCAGGAGGTGGCTTCAGGCCGGGCACGGGCGCCGCTAGGCGGTGGGCAGAACCGGGCTCCGGCCGCAGCGGTCTGCGCGAAGCGGGCGTCGAGGTTGAACCTGGGCGAGCCGGAGGCGGTGGTTGGAGGCGGACGAGGCCGGTGGTCGGAGCTCACGCGGCGGCGGCCGGGGCGCGAATGCAGCGGTTGGGGAGCTCAAGGCGGCGACGGAGTCGAGGAGTCAGGCGACGCGTGAGGCCGGTGGAGGAGGTCGCGGGCGCGAGTGGAGGAGGTCGTGGCGCGCGTCGGTGACGCGAGCAGCCTGGGCCGGAGGGGACGCCGCGGGCCTGTGAAGCTTCGGGCGACCATGACGAGGAGGCGGGTCGGCGCTTGGTGTCGGGTCGACGCGACACGCACGGGAGAACGGCGAGGCGGAAGGCGAAGCATGCTGGCGGCCTGGAGGCGGAGGCGGCCGGGCTTCTTGGGGAGGTCCTCGGGCGGAGGCGTCTTGAGGCGGAGGGACCGTGTCATGGCAAGCGGGCTGAGGGAGGCAGGCATGGGCAGGTGAGCGCCGGGTAGAGGCGGCCTCGGCCACGGGGCGGTGCGGGGCACGCTAGGGGGAGAGAGAGGACTGCGGGGGAGAGGAGGCTCGCGGGGAAGAGAAACAGGGCAGGTGGGGAATGGGGTGGGGCCAGGCGTGGGGTCGCGGTGGGAAGCGTGCGTCAGGGGTCCAGGGGGTGGGTCCCGCGGGGTGCGTGCGTGGTGGCTCTGGGCGGGAAAAATCTGGTGGGGTCGGCGGCAGGGCTGCTGGGGTGTGCCGTGTGCGTGAGTGCATGTGTGGGTGGGGGGAGAGAGAGGTGAGGGAGGGGTGTGGCCACGTGGCAGTGAATGGTTGGCTAAGGGGGAGGGAAGAGATGACGTGGCAAGCTGCCATTGGCTGGAGTGAGGTGGCCAGAGGTGGGTAGAAATAGGTTGGGTAGGTCTAGGTTTAATAGGGTGGGTCAGGTGGACCGATTTAAAACCTGGGGCGGTCGTTCGGGTCGAATCGGCCCGTTCGACTGCCCCGCTATAAATTAATTTAATATTTTATTTAGTTTTAAATGCACCGTTTGCAAATCATCGTTGGTCAAACAAAATATTCCGGAGTCCCGGTTTTTGGCGTTTGAATAAAAGACGGGGCGTTTTAGAAAAACAAAACGGGCTTTTGCGAAAATAGTTTTAAGCAACAATGCATGATGATGACGATGCAATGCACAAATTTCAACGCGATTTTCTAGTAGTGGTTTTGCGGGATGCCACAGTGATGCACCCAAGGGACTGAGCCTCCCGCCAGGAACTATGCCATGAAACATGGTGCTGGTCCGCTTTAGGTTGGTCTCCGTGAAATTCATCTTGTGCAGTGTATCCAGGTATAGGATGTTGATGTTGCTTCCACTATCCACCATGCACTTAGTGAACTTACAGCCGTCAATCAGGGGGTTGATGACCATGGCATACTGGTTCTCTGTTGGAACAAGGTCAGGGTGATCCTTCCCGTCCCATGTGATTGAAACTTCCGACGAACACATGAACTGGGGGTAGGGTGGCCATCAGTATCCTCAGAGAGGCCTTCTATGCCCGGACAGTTGGGGTGCCAAGGAAAGTGTGGTTGAGGGGGGCCTTCTTCTCGAAGGGATTCTTGCCTTTGCCATCGCCCTTGTTGGCGTGCTTGGGGTCTATGTCCGCGTCCATGTCACTTGAATCCTTGGACTCCTCTTCCTTATTCTTCCTTTTTCCCTTGCCTCACGGTCGGTTCTTCCGGCTTTGCTTGTAGCCAGACTCCAGGTCTTCCTTGATATCATTGACGAATTTGCAATGGAGTTTGGTGTGAGTGGCTTTGCCATTGGAATCGAGGTGTACGAGGCACGTGAAAGGGCATGTATGCCCTCATGTGTGGTTTAGGTAATTAATGACAATCTCTATGGACTAATGTGTAAATTGAGTTTCACTTGTAGGTTTGTCCATTGGTATCGCTTGGGCCATGTGTTGGTCTCAAGGTTGAAAGTTGAAGAAATGTCCAAGGGCTTTGTGCCCATTGGAATCATGAAGAAAGAAGGAGCTTGAAGGTTGATCAAGACAAGAGCAAAGATTTGCATCAAGATGGATCAACCTCAAGAAGGGATGAAGAAGGGCAAGCTCAAGATGCACCATCTCTAGAAGATCTCATGCTTGAAGCTTGCCATCCTCATGAGCATGGAGTGATGAAGACAAGTTCAAAGAAGAGGTTTCCCCATGAAGTATGGGGAGAAATTTGCAAGTGTTCATCTTCATCAAGCAAGAGCAAACAATAAAGGTGTTCCCACTATAGAAGAACAAGACGGTCCACATCAAGTTCATGTGGGATGCTCAAAGCAAAGGTATGTTCTTGATAGGGCTTCTATTTTTCCGGTCTCGTGTTGTTAGTTGGGAGACCGGGTTTAGGATAGATAGCCGTACTATCAACAGGGGCTCTCAAGCGGGTGTCTTGATTGCATCGTTCTGACAGATCTCAAACCTTTGCATTCATAACATCATCTTTCTTGGTTGTTATTTGGTTCTTGTCCATGAGAGGATCTAGAGCTTGTGGTCATCATCATAACAAGCTCTAGTTCATCGTCTAAGGATTTCCCTTGCATAACTTATTGCGGTTTTTGATCTTGCGAGTATTCCGGCTCCACACCTTGGGGGATACTTCACATATATATATTCATGGTATTTTCTCCCTAGGTGATACCAAATATTTCGTCGTTATCTTTCCAACAAAATTGGTTTCATCTTGTTTGGAGTTCGGATGTGAAAGTTATTGCATTTCTAATTTCTGGAATTTCCCTGACCGGAAGATCCGACTTCTCATCAGAAGTTACGCTAGGGCATTTTGCCGCCGAAAGTTCCGGTTCTTATTCCGCTCATGTACTGTATCCTCTCTATTTGGTTTGTTGTTTTTGACGGAATTTAGGCCAGAAGTTTCGGCACTAATACCGCCCCCACCGAAAGTTTCGGCCAGGGACCGGAAGTTCCGCTCGGGCCTAGTTGCCGCCGGAAATTCCGACTGAAAATCCGGCTCTTGTTCCGCTCACGTTCAGTAACCTTCTGTTTTGGATGTGTCTATTTGATGAAACTTCAGTCGGAACTTCCACCGGAAGTTCTGCTCCCAGCGGAAGTTCTGGTGGACCGGCGGAAGTTCCGATCAGGACTCGCGTTTCCAGACTCTCGCATCGCAGTTGTTGACCATTGGCTGTGTGCCACCGGAACTTCCGGCCTCCCACCGGAAGTTCCGGCGAGGGTTGCGAATGCCCATAATGGGAAGATCTGGGAGCCCTTTGAAAGGGGCTCCTCTTCCCCTACGTGGGCACTAGCTTTTCTTCTTGGTTCTTGGCTTTCTATCTCTCTCCTCCATTGTTGACCTTGAAGAAGCTTTCCCTCTCCCCTTTCCCTTCCTATGATTCTTGCATCTTTTTGAGGGATTTGAGAGAGGATATCTAGATCTACAATCCCCCCAAGCCAAATACCTTCTTTGTGAAGGAATCATTGGGATCTAGATCTTGGAGAGTTTTGAGTTCTCCTCTTGTGTTCTTCCTCCCTTATTCTCCCAATAGCTTTTGTAGCTTTATTGGAATTTGGGAGTGAAGGACTTGCCCTTGCATTTTTTTGCATAGGTTTGAGTTCTCCTCGGAGATTCGGTGAGTACAAGCTTGTGGGCTTGTTACTCTTGGGTTCTTGGAACCCTAGACGGTTGTGTAGTTGGTTTGTTGACCTTTTGTGGTCCTGTAGACCTTTTGTGGTCTTGTTGAACTTTTGTGGTCGTGTAGCCTTTTGTGGCTTTGTTGGACTTTTGTGGCATTATAGCCTTTTGTCGCTTTGTTGTTGGGAGCCTCCAATTGAGTTGTGGAGTTAGCCCCAATCTTGTACGGGTTCGGTGACCGTCCTCAAGCGTCCCATAGTGGAATGAGTGCCCGCCTTTTGTGGTGCGCACTCGGGAGAATAGGGTGAGCCTTTTGTGGCGTCAGTGAGTTGCATGCTTCCGTATCTGGGGTGAGGACTTGTGTGGCGTTGGGTGAGCATCGAGCCACCACACCTCGAAGTGAGCCATTTGTGGCGTTCAGAGAGCATTGCACCATCACACCTCTCCAACGGAGAGGTAGCTTCTTTGGAAGTGAACTTCGGGAAAAAAATCTTCGTCTCTGTGTCCATTGGTTATCTCTCAACCGAGCCCTTTACTTATGCACTTTACATTGTGATAGCCATCGTGCTTAAAGTATTTATTTCTTGCTATCACCTTGTTGCTTGTATTGCTTAGCATAGGTTGTTGGTGCACTTAGGTGAACTTAGTGGCTAGGTTTTGTGCTCAATAAATTAAACGTTAGTTTTATTCCGCATTTACTTGATCCTAAACCGTAATAATTTTAAAAGCCTATTCACCCCCTCTAGGCGACTTCCTTTGTACTTTCAGCATGACATATCGCGGTACTCCTCATATGTTTGGGGAATGCAGAGCTCTATCGGGGTAGTATCACTACCGCGCTGCTGCCCACGACCAGCCCCCTGTCCTTGGCCACGCTGTACGCCATCACCTCTGCCTGCAAACGTCATGGCGACCATGTCGGAAGCTGGATTTTCTTCTGGCAGATTCTTCTGCTTAGTGTTGTTGTTCATCTTTGCTAGGGTTGGAATGGCAACTGCCGGCAAGGAGCCGCGAGCATCGACGGTGGCAGCCGCGAACTCACTGGCCAAGGAGATCATCTGTTTGAGATCTAGCATGTGATTGTCCTGCAGGCGCTTCAACTTATGCCGGAGCAAGGTGCCATTTTCCAAATCATCAATGTAGGCGTCCATAGCGGTCTGATCGTGCAGTCCTGCGAAGGAATTTTTCTTATCCAGCCAATGGGAGAGGTAGGCTCGAGATGTCTCGTCCTTTTCCTGGATGCACCATTGTCGATCGCCGACAGTGCAAGGATGTTTGTACATACCCTCAAAATTCTTGGTAAACGCTTCATGTATGTCCAACCAATTGCATATGGACTTATCCGGCAAGTCGTCAATCCATTGGTGGGTCGTGCCCGTCAACATCAGTGGGAGGTACTTGACAATGACGTTTGGGTTTCCCCTAGTGATCTTGACCGCTTCGCTGTAATCCTACAACCATGTAGCTGGCCGGACAGTGCCTTCATAGGGATTGATCGTCTTGTCAATCCGTAAACCCTTGGGGTAAGTTGTGGCCCATATCACAGGTCCAAAACAACGTGGTCCCAAGTATTTTCCTTCCCGGGCCTCATGAATATTGGCCAAGCGTGTACATGCATCGTATGGCTTCAGGCTTGCTTTTTTCTTATCGCCATCACGGGAAGGGTTGCGTGAACAATGTGGTCCTCCTCCGCCATGGTGGCTGCTAGGGGCGACGGAGGCGGAGGTGGCGGTGGGTTAGCCTTATTGCTATTCCCTCCTACGACTCCTCACGCCTGTCGCGATTGCTTGTCAGACACGGAGGGTCATGGCGCGACCTGCTCCTGTGCCCGGGGTTGCCACTGTGTTCTTAGCCATGACGAGGCTGATCCACATTGTCGCGAATGACGATGCCACCCTGGGAGCGTCTAGGCAGAGGCATGCTCGTACGATGGTGAGATTTTGGGTCTTCGTCATGCCGGGAAGATTGGGGCAGTGGCGGCGAGCGACGAGGGTGAGCCTTGCCTCCGTGGTCGGAAGATATGGGGATAGAATCATCCATGTTGTGTGCATTCCTCCGTCTTCATTTTGATGAACCCGTTTGAGATCCGGCATCATGAGGATATCTTGCCCTCTGTTGCTTGGGAGCGCTAGACTGGCAATATGCCGGGTCAGACTCAAGCCTCTGAGAGGTGGCCTTTTCCTTCTGTTTGACAACCTTGGCGACAAGATCATAGACCGGGCGATCTGTGCTACTCCAGTATAGTATTCATGACGGCCAAGTTGAGGACGAGTGTGGGCATGACTTGCTTTCCATCACTGCTAATGTATGGCTTAGCTTGTGTCGGCTTCGAAGGAGCCCACCCCAAGTCGCGTCGTATGCCAGGGTCATTGACAACGTGAGCTAGAGATTTCTTGGCCTTCTGCTGCTTGAGAAGAGTCTTGTACTCGGCCTCCATGGCTCTAGCTGCCTTGATCGATTTATGCACTTTGGCTAGATCCCGATCTAACTTTGTGCCTTGCTCCGCGATGGCCTGCGCTTCGCTTCTCATCGAGTTGGAAAATGTTCTGTATATGGGCCATAGTCATAGGCTTGGCGAGCAAATTGTCGTACATCACTCTATCAGCGGGAGTGATTTGGACAGCCGCCGACGTAGATGCTGGTGGCGACGGATTTGCGGTGTTGGCGTTGCTTGGACCGGTAGGTAGTTCCTGCGGCTATTGCACTAGGATAGTCGGAGGGGGCATGGCCTTCGCCCGACCATTGTCAGCGTCATCAGCTGGCCCTTCCTGTTGTCTCGCGGCTTAGGCGAAGTTGCTCCGGTTTTATCTTCTTCCATCACACTCCCGATGGCGACGAACACCTGGCGGGATGTGACGGCCTTGTTGGCCCACTCCTCGCGGTTGATCTCCTCCTCCATCTCCTTCATGGATGAGTTGAGTTCTTCTAGGTTGACGTCCATGAACTCCGAGTCCATGCTGATGTTGGCATAGAGCGCATCCAAAACAAAGTGGGAGGGTCCGGGAGCTTCCTCAATGTTGGAGGACGATGTTGAGAAAGTAGGACCATTGGTTGGCGGCGGCGGTAGCCCGGGTACAGCGATAGGAGCTGCCTGGGCAACCCGTCAGCAATGGAAAAGATGTTGAAAGTGCTGATCATCTGCTCGAAAGTGAGGATGCCTGCGGTCTGCTGCCGCCTAAGCGTATGCCGGAGAAGTGTGCCGTGATCCAGCCCTTTGACAAAGTGGTAGACACCGTCATTATCTTGTTAGCCTTCCAGATCGGCTCGTATCCATAGCCATCTGGCGAGGTAATCTCGGGGGCTTTCACCCTCTCTCTCAATGCAACGCGCCAGATCGAATATGGTTACCACGCCGACAAAGTAAGATCGCTGCTTTCTAGACGCATGAGCTAACCCGGCGGATTTAAAGTGATCTTCCACCATTATATCCTGCACATGGGCGGTTTGGGTGGGCCTTGAATTTTTCCGATCTAAGCCGGAAAACTCCAAAGAGAGATCCAACTTTGATCCTTCTGTGAATGTGTCCTGCCTGTAGGCGGTCCGTGCAGGCCTTGATGATCCTCCGACTTCCAGGGAACTAGCACCCGAGTCGGTTTCGCCGATGAAGATGTGGATGTCCCCGATTGGAACAATCGAGCATCAGGTGGGTTCGTCTTTGTCGGGATCCAAAACTCGTCGGGAGGTACGATCGGAATGTTGCTGGAGAATATAACACGACTGATGGCTATGGTTTTGCCGATTCCTGCGAAGAGCTTGGACCTCGCCCATTGTAGAGCTTGAATCGCCTCTTGCCCCACGGTGGGCGCCAACTATCGTGGTATTGCCGACGAGTAGGCCATGGAGGGGTCCTCACAGTGCATGTTTAGAGACGTGGGGGAAGGCGTTAAGTTCGCGGGTACGAGGTAACATAGCTTACCCAGGTTCGCGGGTACGGTGGCGGAACCCTAATCCTGCTAAAAATCACTATAAGGGCAATACACCGAGTTATAGGGATTGGTTCGCTGTGCGAGGTGTCGAGTTGAATGATCTAGGTTATGCCCTAAAGGCTCCCATAGGTCTGTCTTATAAAAACACCAGATCCTAGGTTTACAGGGAAGAGTCATAGCCGGACAGGTTATAGAATCCTACACTAGCACCAACTAGTCTACGTGTCTTGCACTCCAAGGCTCCAAGTATGTCGATGACTCCATCGTAGCCTTCCTTTATCCGGCATGGGCCTCCCTTCTGCATCCATCTAACTGGCCCGCCTAGCAGGCCATGGGACTTGCTACCAACTCTAGGCCACCCGGGTTATCCGGATTAGAGACACACTATGGTGATACCCATTTAGCATATCCCCAACACAATATGGGCATCCCGGTCTTGTTGTTAATCATTGATAGAGATCATGTATGTGCCATTCCTGAGCCATGGGGAGATACACTTAAGGGTACGATGAGATAGAGATATTCTGTAAGTTGGAATCACAGCAGAGAAAGAGTAAGTCGGAATTGTTCCGCGGAGAGATTCAAAGTTGTTCGGAGAAAGAAAAAGGGAACCGGAAAAGTTCTGTGAGAGAACCAGAATCGTTTTAGGAAGTTCCGAAGTTGTTTGGGGGAAATTGAAGGGGAACCAAAAGGTGTTTCAGGTCAAATCAGATTTTTTAATATTTATTTACATATTAATTAATGTAATTAATATTAAATATAATAATAAAATCTAATTTGAAAGAGTATTCCACTAATGGGCCAAACTTCCTAGGAAAAAGGGTCCATGAGGGAAACTACAAGTGGGAGGGCCATGCGCCTAGGGTTTGGGGCGCCTAGGGATGCCGCCACCCTTGGCCGGCTTCTAGGGTTTGGGGCGTCCTAGGGCTGCCACCTCCCTTGACAGCCGCCTCTTGCCCCCTCTTGGACGCCTAGGGTTTCCTTGGTGGGGGGTAAGGGTGCCCCCGTTCCCCTATATAAAGCGCCCCCTTGGAGGAGTAGAAACACACCAAGGCCACGAGTTGGGAGCCCTCCTCCATCCTCTATGCACCTCCTCCCTCCCTATCCTCTCTCTAGTTGTCTCCTTGTGCTAGCATGGTCCCATGATAGGACTGCTCGCGCAAGATATGGCGCATATGCAGCACGCCATTGCGCTGCGGAGATTCCAAGCCAAAGATCTACTTCCGCACTCTCGGCGGGATAAGGGATCCAGAGGTCGTCATCATACACCGTATGTGTACGAAACCACGAGGGGACACACTTGGGGCACCTTCGATATCGTGAGTTGGATTGATGCACAATGCTGGAGCAAGGGTGACCTGCAAGGAGCTTCGTGATCTTGAGGTCGGCTATGAGCATGACTACTTCAACCATGTTCCCCTTGGAACGTTAACCGGTTTTAGACTACAAGGTTATGTATCCGAAACATTCGGCCATTACTACATTACTAATAGATAGATCTTGGGCATTAGGACGGTCCGTCGTAGGATTTTTTTATTTTCTGCATCGGAAACCCAACACATCCCATGGTGGAAGCACCTCCCATATATAAGGAGAGGTGGATCTCCTCTCATACTTACACTCCAGTACAAGCTCTCTTTCCCCTCCCATTTCCTTTGGATTAGCGAGATCAATGGCATAGTAGTTTTCTCCAGCGGATCTTTTGCTTCCGCTACCCTATTGGATCGAGGGTATGGGAGTCGTCCTAGAGCTATACGTGTGATAGAGCACGAAGGCGCTGCCGGATTGCAGCGCACATCTACTCGATCTTGAGAGATTGGCAAGTGATTGTCTACATTATCCATGAAATTAGATTTTGTTAAAATCTTTCAGTCTTCTAGGATGAATTTTTCTAGATGACCCCTTACTCGTTACTTCCATCTACTAGATTACATCTTGGTGTAATTGGGTGTTCATATCGTAGGATTTTTTTTGTTTTCTATGCTGCGAACCCTTCACGGTCTACTCTGGGATCTTCGATCTCTAGATCCTTCACTCCACCATCATCACCCTTCACATATATATGTATATATAGAGAGAGATTCATTACTGTAAGATTAGGGTTGAGATTCTATTCATACTTGGAACAAATGATTTTTATTGCTTTGATCTCACTTCTTATAGCGGATTGCTACGGTAATATCGAGATGTACTCCTTTTATATAATCATTGTCTCTCTATGTTATTCCCCTATCATGTGCGAGTAAATCCCCCTAGACATGGGAGATGTAGGGGATTGGTGAGATGTGATGTGCCTCTGTTTTATTCATCTATTTGTGTGACTAGTTGTTATTATTGATATAGGGAATGAAGATCCATGTTTTGCATAATGCTTGTTGTCTTATTTCAGGGTCCAGACAACATAATCCTAGACCTATATGGGTAAGAAATTATTGTGTAGTGAATTGACAACCTCAGAGTTACGAGGTTTGGGCGTTGTACCGAGCACAGTAACCATGCCCGCCGGACTATCGCCTCCCAAGCGTTGGCTAGAGGATGGTGCTGAACAACGTTGGCATACCGCTGAAACCTAGGCCCGGCGCCAAGGCGTGGTGGGAGCAGACCCACGGCCACCGGCGGAGGCTATCGCCGGAGGAGCGCGTATCCTCCTTGTGGTCTACCGACGACAACGACGAGTGGTGGCGCGATAACTTCCATGCGGAGTGGATGGAGTACATGGTGGGTGATGATGTTCTCATCGGTCCGCCGACCACCTATGCCTACGGTGGTTGGGCACGCCGGGCTGCATCTTGGATGCTATCAACGAGCACATAAGGATCGACGACCCTCTCCTAGAGATGCCGTCAACACCACGAGAACATTGGCTTCCAAGGGCTTCAACAACACTGCGCTCATCCTTGTGGTCACCATATTACCGCGAGCCATCGCGCTCCACCTCGCGGTCCTACTCGCGTGTCTGCCCCTATCGCGCCCCCAAAAGGGAGATGATGGAGGAGTTCACACCGCCAGCGAGGCGCGACCCGTCGTGTCATTTGCCCCCAAGCCGGAGTCGAAGAAGGAGGCCAACGTGGAGTCTACTTTGGACGCCTACCTCCGCCAGCAGTGGCTCTTGGCGAGCGCCGACGACACCGAGGACACATCCGGCTACAACACAACATGGATGGAATCTGTGAACGATCACGACACCTGGTAGGAGTCTCTCAAGGAGGCGGTTGCAAAATCCATCCACGACGCCAGTGTAGAGATCGTCGGCCTGGTGCGTTGTGAGATCCTGGCACATGGCTTAATATGATTGATATGATACTCATATCAACAATGCAACTTCTTTTCTGAAAGCTCATCTGAAAAGAATTCTAACGTTAAGCGTGTTTTGCCTAGAGCAATTTTAGGATGGATGATCGACTGAAAAGTGGATACCAGATACGCATGAGTGAGAACAAAGTGGGCAGAAAAAACTAGTGTTGATCGGGTCTTAGTCTAGAGATCCTATTAAATTGCCAGGAGTGACAGCCCGAACACATAGAGTCCGAGGTATTACATGCATGATGTTGATGTCATTAGGGACGAGTCGGCGACGAGCCTAACGAGCGTGGGAAGGGAAGATCAGCGACGCCAACTACCGCTACTACCGTTATATTAGATTAATTTTCAGTTAAATTTTGTTTGTTTAGTTAAATTTCGTTTGAACCTTATAAACTATAATGAAGTCTAATGAAATTTTAGATTTCCGTGTGTATTCAATTTTCAAAAGATGTTTAGAACACGCGTCTGGAAACACGATGGCTCCAAATAAGGCACGGCACGGTGGCGTCCCCAAACAACCGATACGATGACGCTTATGTCAGAAGTTATTTGAGGCCACGAGTGAAGATGCTTTGATCTAATCTAAAAAAATGTAGCCGTTGCACAGACTTATTTTTTTCCGAGTGAATTCCAATTTTATCTTTTATTTATGTATTTGTGATACTAATTACCTTATGTAGTGAAAATTCATCTAAATTACCATATTTGGAAATTTTAAACCTTATTTTTTGATGCATATCTAGTGGGCAAGGTGTGAGGTGATGATTGAACTTCGAAATTATCGAGATGGCAACAAAGAATAAAACATTTGGTGCAGAGAAGGATATATATGATCGACGGCGACGTCCTCCGATTTTGACATATTTTATGGCGACACATCGTCCTAACATGTCAGCCTTATTCAAAAACACGTGATGAATGTTAAAACGGGACAAAATTATGCTTAGAATTTTCTTAAATAAAACATTCTGATACAACTTCTATTAAATAGGATAATTAGTGTTTTAAATACATAATAGAGAGTAAAAAGTAGAATTCACTCTTTTTTTTCAACGGAGGCCCCAATGGCAAGGAAGCTTTAATAATTAACCAGGCGGCCTCTATTAACATGCCCAATACATACAATACTAGTAATATAAAATAAGGGCTCAAAGTTTACAAACAGAACCCTGGATCATCGAATTATCGCCCTATGATCATTTTGAATCTGAAAATGAGTTTGTCTAATCCTAATTGAAAGATGGCCGAAGAAACTGAAATGACTTCCCACTCTCTTTTCTCTCTCGGTCGGTGTGCTACCTTCCCCAATCTCCGGCCCGATCAGCAGCCGCTTGCTCTGATACTTTCGAACAGCTACAATAACAAGCTAGCACGAGCTGCCACCTCCCCTCATTTCGTTCGCCCACACGCCACCAAATCGAGCGGCCATCGGCAAGCTCCGCCTACCCGTTCTCCATTTTTTCAGGTCGGACGTGGCTCAGCACAAGGAAGAAAAAGAAGATGGAAGACCTGGAAGATTCCTTCTGGCGGCGGCGCAGTACAGGAAGAAGAGGAAACCCCTCGCGGCGTGGAATGGCGCGACCAGCTTCGCAATCTGCCTACCTTCCCTAGGTTCGCACGGGGTGTTGTTTGGATTCTCTATTTTTGCCTTGTCTGTTGGTGGCTGGGTTAGAGGGCCTTATTTTCGCCCAAAGAAGTTACAGTATCATATACAGTACTTAATTAATTTCGATTTGATGACCCAGATAGCAGCTGCATTAGACTTGATCTAATACACTACTGATCCCAAGACTTTTGCATATATTAAATAGAATACGGTAGAGAACCGTAAGTTCAACCAAAATTAGAAAGCTCATTTACACAGCAAGAGTAGAACAAGAAGGCCCTTGTTGATAGTATACAAGAGCAGATCTTACTCCCTGGCACATATGAGAATGTTTGTGACTGTCAAATTTCAATTTTCCTTGAACTAGCTTTGCACCGGTGAGCATGGAATATTGACGAGGTTCATTCGTCTTCAAGAACTAGTTGTTTTGTACACCATTTATTTATTCTAGGATAAAATTACTTTCTTTAGAATCTTCTAACATCAAATTTCAGTCCTCGACAATTTCAAAATCGACGCCCACCCTTCTTTCATACAGTATATAACTCTCATACGTAGTGTCAATGTGTGATCCTAGAACTAATATAATGAATAGCATTATAGTACCTGAAATGGATTCTAGCGAATAATGTAGTTGATTTGAGGCTGGATGACCTCATGGTTCGTTGTTTGGGATAAACATGCCACATGAGCTTTTTATACAGAAACTACACTACTGATTCCAGGCCTTTTGCATATATAAATTCCATAAGTTCAGAAAAAGCTCTTTTACACAACGAGAGTAGAGCTAGATGGCCCTTCTTGATAATATACAAGAGGAGAGCTTACTCCCTAGCACATATGAACCTTGAAATGAAGATGTCTCAAAGATATCGGGAGTCTAACACACTTGACTCTTAAACTACATATAAAGGCTAATTTAGCCTGACATAGAGCCTATCACAGATTTAATATCATTGGCAATATTCTTGGCATCCGCAGAAATACTAGCCAACCCTCTCCTCGCTAACCCAGCACAATAGAGCCTATTTTCACCTTTCCAATGATTCGGATATTCCTTCCTCGGCAGACCATTGTCATTTAACATGCTCTCACCATTCTGCACTCACAAATAACATATAACTTGGTTAGAAGATCTAACCATTTCTATATTAAAAAGAATCTGACTTGGACAAAAAACCATTGCTATTACCTTGAGCCACATATTTGTTGTGCTCTTGTATCCAGTTGCAAACACGACGGCGTCAAATGAGATTTCATCCCCACTTTGAAATTTAACTATACTTCCCGTGATCTTACTAATGCTTCCTTGAACCTATAAGAGGTAAATAAACATTAATAAACTGACATGGTAAATTATCGCAATAGTGGATGGTACATATAAGGTTTATATCATGTCCGAGGATATACATACTTGGATGATGCCTTTTTTAATTAACTCAGCAGTGCCAACATCGATCACAGCGGATCGGCCGGTTTTTGACTTGAGTATCATTGGACCCATTTTTGGCATTGTGATGCCATACCTTGATAGGTCTCCAAATATGAATTTTGCTGCCATGACAAGGAAGTTATCCACTAGATTGAGTGGAAGATGGTGGGCTAATGTCATTCCCAACCGAATTAGTTCCTTTGTCATTACATGAATCTGCAGCCAAAAAGGGGGTCACACATCTTTGCAACATGCAGGATAAAACAAAATATCATTTTAGTATAATAATACTATGAAATTGTATCCCTATTACTATATGAAATTACATAGTGCACATACCGGGCTTCGTATAACAATCGAAGTATTGGCACCATGGGTTGCAAGGTCATAAGCGATCTCCATCCCAGAGTTGCCAGATCCAATGACCAACACGCTCTTACCGGCAAAGATCCTGCCTGACTTGTAGCTTGACGAGTGGATGGCCTCACCCGAAAAAGTGTCAAGTCCAGAGACCACTGGAATATTCTCTGCACTATTCTCACCACTTGCCACAACAAGGAACTTTGCAATAAAATTTATTGTTGTGCCTTCTGCCATGTCACGAGCCACAATGGACCAACACTTCTTATCACTGTCATATGTTGACGACTCCACACAAGTGAGATACTTGGGTTCAATATTGAAACGCGCAGTATAGTCATCCAAGTATTTCACAAATAGGGCTTTTGGTATGTATGTTGGTGCATCTGCTGGGTATATGACATGTGTGGTAATTCACAGAACTCCTTTGCAAGATGCAGCTTCAAGCGGTCGTATGCGCGGTTGCGCCAGAGTGACGCGTTGTAGTCCTCACGCTCGACGATGACATAGGGAATGGAGAGATGGGTAAGGCACGATGCCGTCGCGAGGCCTGCTGGACCAGCACCAACAATCAGAACAGCGACATTCTCCATTGCAGAGACAAGATTTGGCAAAGTTGTGGAATTGGGGGTGTGGTGGTAGGCTGGAATAAGAAGAGGTGTTTTTGTTCGCTAGGTGTTGAATGGATGAGTCTTTGGATGAGATAGTCGCATATGAGGCATATATATGCTTGGAGATCTAACGTATCAATTATGTTTTATGAATGGTTTCAGATTAAGGGTTGTAAAAAAAGGAAATGATCAATTGACGGATATTACCTAGTCTATCCAGGTCCTCTATTAATTAGAATATTATAAATGCCAAAGTATGTCCTCATACCGAATAGGTAGGAAATGCAATTGGTTATATTCTTTTGGAAACATACCGGCCGAATTTGAGTATGTTTAGTGTGTAGTTGATTAGTGAGTATTTCTTTCTTTTCCTATCGTCATCAATGAAATTTCTTATAGGACAAAGATATATACAGAGTATATATTATCCAAACGTTTCTTACCTTTTATGGACTTGGTAGGAAAAGGATAAGCCAAAGTTTCTCAACATTCATCTAAGAAAAAACGTTTCTCAATATTTTGACAAAAAAATGGGTTTCCCAACATGTATTTACAGAAATATTTTTATTACACTAGTGCCACTATGAGGCTCTAGCACGGAGAATAAAGTGCATCTTCATTTGCCAGCTTTCTTCATTAGACTAATCACATGTCTTTGTAGCTAACGTCATGCCTGTGCGAATGGACTATTCCACCACGCCACAATATGCACACTACTTAGGGTCCATTGGAATGGACTATCCACCACGCAACAATCTACACACTACTTAGGTGAACTCTGCTGTAACTTATTCTCGTTTTTGCTATTAGTTGATGGATGATCACCGCATCACTGGTCACGGAGTAAAGATGTGTACTCAAATTTCATATGGCTGTGCTCTAGTCGTGAGAAACGCATGGGAATATGAGGTTACAGGGGTGATGTAAAGTAGCAACATTAGAATGGTACTGCAATAAAATAAAGAGTACAATTCGTATTTTACATGGAATTTGTATTTTGAAAAAATGGCACGCCATGGTTTGTTAACGAGGAATGGACATGTGTGCAATGCATTTCATGAATTCGGAAATAGGAAAAATGTCTTTAAATTATTAAAGTTATTAGCAAGGAACTATCGAATTGGGCATGCCCTTTACTTATTTTGCTACTTCTGAAACACGGGGTGAACAATAAGTAAAGGACCGAGGTGCATAAGCACAACTTGCATTAAAATTTGAAATTCGAACTTTAACTTGACATTTGATAAAACCAAATAATATTATTGATTCAGACTAGAATTCACATACATATTTGAAATGTATAAGTCAAACGTAATCTGAACCAAAAGATTATTTCAGAGTCTAAAGAATAGTACAAGAGTTGTTACAAGTCCAAATCACATAATTACAAGTTCACAAGATCATAAGCATGTTTTTTTAGATCAAATTGCTGCGATTTTATTCACCCATAACTGAGTCTAGACCAATCTGGTTCAACATACAATCTAGTGCAACACTAAATCACACCTTACATAATTTATTATCGCAGCCTTCTTTTGCCATTTTGTGAGCAGCCTCATTCACCGTTCGTCGAACCGATCGCACCGAAACTTCTTCAAAACCATGGAAGAGAGCTTTTATTTCATCAACCAAAGGACCATGGATAGAACGGTCCTTCCCCTCATTCCTTAGCTTCGCTGCAGTCTCGACACTGTCCATCTTCAAGATGATATTTGGACCTGTACTTCTCTTGCCACCTGCAAACCCCTTTTGCATGCCAATAATTCCGCTCTTTCAGCATCAGCAATATGGGGGAAAAATGACATGCTCCTGCAACGAAGATGCCATGGCCGTCACGAATAACCACGCCGCCACCACCCCATGCATCTGATGATCGGAACTTTGCATCAACATTTACCTTGTGCCAATTTAGAGAAGGAGGAAGCCAGTGCTCAGTCACTCTTGAGGCTGGCCGCAACCGATCGCTTGGCAACTGCAGAAGGATAAACAATACTACTTGACTCCCGAGCATCATTCCAAGCCAGCCATAGGTTGTAAATTAACGTCAACACCCAAGAAGTCGACTTGCCATCAAATTTTCCAATCCAGTCGAGCAGCCATCATTTGAGTTCGGCATGACACTTTAAACGACCAGGGGGTTTAATCAGATCAGCATCTATCTCTTCCAAGAACAATTGCCAGGTCAAGGATGAATGAGAACACTCCCAAAAGCGATACACTAAACTCTCCATCCACTTTGCCGCACACTAGACAGTTAATCCTGTCTTTAATTCTTTGGTGTTTGAGTTGAGAGCCCACAACAAGACCATTCTCAATCAGCCTCAAAAAATGAGTTTTAACCTTTCCTGGCACATTCGCTGCCCATAACGACAGCCACCCTTTATGCTGATCATAGGACCTGGTTGATTCATCAAACCTCTCTCCTCCCTTTTCCATTGAATAGACAAGTGGTAGGCCGATTTGACCAAAAAATACCCGACTTTGTGTGGTTCCAAGTAAGAAAACCTTCGGAGCCTGGACGACCTACCTGGATGCTGAGGATGTGCTTAACGTCAATGTCAAAGAAAAACTCCCTCACCTTCTGTTCATTCCACGCTCCACCTCCAGGAAGTAAGAATGCATTCACCTTTATAGGGCAATCATCTCGCTAGCATCCGAGCGAGTGCTGCACACTTTTCCTCAGAATTCACTTATCTTCCATTGTTTTAATCTGTAAACCATTACCGATCCTCCACACTAAACCTGCTCGGAGAAGCTCTCTACCATGTATGATGCTCCTCCATGATCGCGGCGTAACTCTCCCCTCCTCACGTCACCCCCCTCCAGGCGACTGAGGGGCCAACCCTAGCGCCCGCCGCCGCCCTCTTCTCTCCCCTACCACGTCGTCCACGGAGGGCCACCGGCCTAAGGCGCGCGTGGATCCGGTGAAGGGGGCGTCGGGGATCTGTCTTGGTGGCTCTTGAGCGGCTGAAGGGAGGAACTCTCCTGCGCTGGAAAGCCTCGGATCCGAGGCGGCGGCCTCGTGCGGGTGGACGGTGTCGACGTGTGGAGGTCACTGGATCTGAAGAAGGCTGCTCCTCCCTATGTTTCTCCTCCCTGGATATGGACCTTGTTTCGACGGCTGGTGGGTGCTGAAGGCAGGGCTAACCGGGGGAAACCCTTGGCCGTCGGCGGCCACGATGTCGACGATGCTACGGGCGTCGTTCTCCTTCCTAAGGCGACATCAAGGTGGAAGCATCGACCATTCAGGTGGCTGAGTCAGCATGCTCGATCCGTTCACCGGGAACTGGTCGACGGTGTGGGGATCGTTGCGTCGACATTAATAAAGGAGGTGGTCCTTGGGTTCCGGAAGGCTCTGCCGGCGAACTCCGATGGGCGTATCATGCCTGGAGATTGCTGGATGGGAAGGTATTCGGTCGTGCGTACCTTGTTTTTCTGGCCGTTTAGTTTCAGCGGGAGCGTGATACGTCGAAAATGTATCTATAATTTTTGATGTTCTATGCTTGTTTAGTATCTACTTTGCTTTGCTTTGTATACACTTTGAGTTGTTTTTATATATTTTCTGGAACTAACCAATTAACAAGTTGCCACAGTGCCAGTTGCCTGTTTTCTTCTGTTTTTGGTTTCAGAAAGGCAAAAAATCAATATTCTTGATATTGGACGGGACAAAAGCCAAAGTCAATATTTTAGCGAGGGCAACACGAAGCCAGAGTACGAGATGGAGGAGGCTCACCAGGGGTCCATACCCCCTGGTTGTGCGGCCTAGGGCTAGGAGCGTCTGGGGGTGCATCTACCCTAGTGGCCCCCTGCCTCGCCTCTTCGCCTATAAAGTCTCCCCGATGTCAAAACCCTAAAGACCCGATCAACATTCCACGAAACAGTCTGTGCGGTCTAGGGCTAGGATCTGAAGTTATTCTCGGCATCCTGCCGGAGGGGAGATCATCTCGGAGGCCTTCTTCTCCGGTATGAAGCGTGACTAGTTCCACCTTGGACTACGGGTCCATGTAGTAGCTAGATGGTTGTATCTCCTCCTTGTGCTTTCATGTATAGATCTTGTGAGCTCCGTTCATGATCAAGATCTAATCTATTTGTAATCATGCATGTTGTGTTTGCGGGGATCCGATGGATATTGAGATTACTATGTCAGATTGATTAATGGTTTTGTCTATTTGATTCTATCATGTCTGTGTTGTTTGTGATCTTGCATGCTCTCCGTTGTTAGTAGCTATCTTGGCCAAGTAGTTGCTGGTGACTCCAAGAGGGGGTATTTATGCTCGATAATGGGTTCATGCCTCTAGTTTTCAAGGGAAGTGACAGAAATATCTTCGATGGTAGATGTGTTATTGCCACTAGGGAGAAAACGACGGTCTCTTCTTCATGGAACAAGTGGATTGTTTACCTTACACACTTTGCTTAAAGCAGTTGTCTGTTGCTTGCAACTTAATATTGGAAGGGGTTCGGATGATAACCTGAAGGTGGACTTCTAGTCATAGATGCAGTTGGATGGCGGTCTATGTATATTGTTGTATTGCCCAATCGAATCTCATAGGATCTTTTTGTCTAGTATTGCATTGTTATGCCTTGCTCAGTTCCTATCAATTACCCTGCTGTAATTTGTTTATGCTTCATGCCATGTTGTTTATCTAAGGAGAATCACCTCTAGTGAACTATGGAACCCGGTCCAATCTTTACCATTGATACATTCTCCAATATTACTATTTACTTTCTGCAAACCATCATCACCTTCCACACCAAACAGTTAATCCTTTGTTACAGCAAACCGGTGAGATTGACAACCTCACCGTTCGTTGGGGCAAAGTCTTGAGTTTGTGTTGTGCAGGTTTCCATGTTGCTTGCAATACCTGTGTGACGTTTCCTTCCTCCTACTGGTTCGATAACCTCGGTTTCTTACTGAGGGAAGGCTTGCTGATGTGCTCTTCACACCTTGGTCTTGGGGTTTCCAACGAAGCGTTCCCAAGTCAACACTGGGCGCCAACAAGTTTTTCTGGCGCCTTTGCCGGGGAGGCTAAGGACGTCTTCATAAGGGGAGTCCTCCTCAAACTTTTCTCTTTACTTTGTTTTTAGTTTGCTTAGTTTCTTTTGCTTGGTTTTGTTTGCCTATTTTTATCAAAAACTCCAAAAAAAATAGTTTAGTTTGGTTTGCTTTCTCTATTCAAAAACACAAAAAAATTAGTTCCTGCTCTAGCTACTGCTGCTATTTTTGGCCTGCTCCACTTCTGCCAAAATGTACTCTGCTGAGAACACCAAGTTGTGTGACTTCACTAGCACAAACAACAATGCCTATAGGAATAATTTTGGTGGTAACAACAATTATAGGCCTTATCCTCCTAATAATGGCAATACCTATGGAAACTCCTACAACAATGCTATAAGTGCCCCCTCTGAACTTGAAGTCATGCTCAAAGATATTATTAGTAAACAAACCACTTTCAACAAGACTATGGAGGAAAAGCTTTTGGATGTTGAGAAAAATATTTCCTCTTTGTCTGAAGCACAGTCCTCTTTGATTAATAAAATGGCTGCTAAACCTGAAACCATGGAAAGTAACTTTGCTGCCACTCATGCCATACAAGTTACTATTGATGAAAATGTTAGACTATTAGACAAACTTCATGCTAAGTGGGAAAGGGAATCTGAAATTGATAGAAACAATAGTGTGTGCACCATCACCACTAAACCACAAGAAGTCCCTATTACTCCTCCTACAATGCCTAAGCCTATTGAGTCTACTACTAGTGATGCTAAGTTTGATTTTGATATAGATGGTTGCAACATTTCTGATGTGATTATGTTCCTACAAAAGCTTGCTAGAAGTCCTGACGCTAGTGATATCCATGTTGCTTTCACCAAACACATTACAGATGCTCTTGTTAAGATTAAGGAAGAGAAGTTAAAACACAAAGCTTCTATTCATAGTAAAGTAGAATATAGTTGGGAACCCATTATTAATATGCAAGTGAATGACTTTGATCTCAAAGCTTCATGGGATCTTGGTTCTAGTGTCTCTATTATGCCTAGGAAGATTTATAAAATGCTTGATTTGCCACCTTTGGAAGATTGTTATTTGGATGTCCCACTTAATGATAATGCTAAGAAGAAACTCATGGGGAGTATTAATGATATTCTCATTATGGTTAACAATGCTTATGTCCCTGTTGATTTCTATGTTTTGGATGTTGAATACAATGCTTCTTGTCCTATTACTTTGGGAAGACCTTTTCTTAGAACTGTTGGTGCCATCATTGATATGAAAGAAGGCACCATTAAATATAATTTTCCATTCAATAAAGGTATTGAACACTTACCTATGAGGAGAGAGAAGTTGCTTTTTGCTCCTCCTTTGAAAGCAAGGTTTGATGTTAATGCTTCTTCATTTGAAAATACTTAATTTCTTGGTTCTTGTGCCTAACTTAAAGGCGTTAAAGAAAAGTACTTGTTGGGAGATAACCTAAGAGTTTCCTTGAGTCTTGGAAGTTATTACTTCAGTAATGACATCTCCTTTTCCTTTTTGTTTGCTTTTTGTGCTAAGAATGACCTCTAATGAGAGGGAAGTAAGATTTGGAGAGTTGCTATCTCAAACAGATTTCTGTCCTCCACCATAAAAAATCTTGAGGAGTCTCTGTAAGTCGGATTGAGCTGATATTTTACGAATAAATCCCCCAGTATGTTATCTAACTTTTGTTAGTTTAAGACTTTTTAATTTGATCAATATAAGGTCTTCCAAAAAATCGGTTTCTACCTACTGGTCTGTTTTGACATGTTTCTGCCATTATTTGCATTTGCTTCTTATTGATTCCTTTTTGAGTTCTCTTTTGGGGAATTGCGCTTTTTGAAGGAGTTGCTACAGTAGCTTGTGTTTTTAATGAAAAGTTTTGTTGTTCTAAAGCTAAGCCTAAAGTTCTATTATCTTTTGAATACACTAATGTTGCTAATGAAGATTGTGTGAAGTTTTGTATGAAGGAAAAATTTCAGGTGTAGAGAGAGAATGATGTAATGAGGTGAAGAATGGACAAAAGATAAATCTTGGGGATGCCACCCCAGTGTAACCCCAATAAATATCCAAGAGGTACAAGCATCAAAGCTTGGGGATGCCCAAGGCATCCCCTTCTTCATCAATAAAAATCTCAAGTCTGTCTAGACACTTCATTTTTATTGTTTCATGCACTGTTGTGTTGTTCTTGGAGCGTCTTAGTTTTAGTTTGCTCTTCTTAGTTTGTTTAGTTTGCTTGAATAAAGTAGTTTGGACCCCCGTTCTCGCTGTGTTGTTTCAAATAAGTTGATTGGTGTTGGAAAGGAGTAGAAAGTTCTTGCTTGGAAGTGCAAGAGGAGCTTGCATTGACTATGACTTAGACTTTAGCATGTCATGCTAGGTGTTGTTTTGACCTTATGCTTAGTGATTATTGTTGTAGCATGACTTGTTCTAAACAATTGGGATTGCTTAGTGTTCCTTGAAAGAATCATGCGTTGTTTTAGCATGCAAAAGCATAGTATTTTGGTATTCTCCTTTGATGTTTTGTTTGGGTTGACTTGGCACATGCTCACACCATGTTATGACTATGAACAAGTCACCATAGCCTCTATGATCATTTAGTCCTTGACTTGTAGTACCACTCTATGTGTTGATTAGTAATGTTTTGTCGCTCTACATGATTATGGCCATTATTGCTCTCTTAGTTGGTTGCTCCCAGTCTTTTGCTAGCCTCCACTTGTATGAGTAAGCTCTACTCATGCTTCCAACTCCCAAGAAACCAATTTATTCCAAAGTGTCCACTATAAATTCCTATGCATGGTGTGTTACACCATTCCAAGTATATTCTTGTTTTCAGCTATCTTCCAATTAAAAAGTATTTTGTTATGTGAAAACTTAGTGATTAAAGACCTCACAAACTTGATGGCACACTTTATATTCCTTGACCCTAATAAAATTGAACCATTATGTCGTCTATGTTGTATATGCTTGCACTTATACGTTGGAATTAGCAGCACCATGCTGTCATGGGGAACGTTTTCAATATTGCACTTGTACTTTGTACACAGTTGATATCATGCTCTTTTGTCTATGGATGTCACCGGTGTGAAATAAAGAGGGAGCTTGTAAGTCCATGGAGTTATGTATTTTGTGTTAGAGAAAGGCCTGGGCCGCTAGCCTAAGCCATGCCTAATCATGGTGGAAACTTGCATCATCACCATAATGAGCTATCTGTAAATCATCCTCAATAAAAATCTATGAAAATAGTAAATAAAAAGATTGCTGAGATGCTCATTGTCTGCTTGCCTTGTCATTTTGGTTATGGGAAAGCTCCTGTACCATGTGCAAGGGGTACCCCGTTGGCGGTTCTCTATGATACGCATGTACTTACTATGACAAGAACTTACAGGTGACTGAAGTTAAGTAGCATGAGGTGTGGCCCTTGTATTCAAGGGACATGAGATTGCCAACTTATACTTTGTCAAGCATATACTCCATAGTTTGTTCACTTTAACCTTAATCACTTCAAGATGCTTATGATAGGGGCAATTAGGGCTGAAAGCTAACAAGTACCATAATTTTTGGAAGCTATTTTTGAAACTTTAAATCCCTGCTTCCCTTTATGAAGGGCCTTTCTTCCACTATTATGTTGAGTCTCCACCTTATACCTTTAGGCACCATTAAGAGAGCATAGTTGCCATTCTTAGTTCTATGTGCAGTGTCCCAAAACTTATTGATTGATGAATATTGTTGATATTGCTTGTTCTTGTGCTATTTGTATCTAGTCACTCTTATGAACTTTGAAGGTGTCCTATGCATCTATTTGCTACTCCATGAGGGACAAGCTGAATGCCACTATGCCATGTTTTCTGTATGTGAAACAAACAAACGTTTTTCAATGCATCCCATTCATGATCTTTGTTTGTATCCTTTCATGTTGCATGCATAGTTACTTTGTCTTACTGTTAGAACTCCATCTTTCATGCACATGTTTAGAGTTCTTTGATCCCAGCTTTCAATGCTTGCAAATGGTTTGATCTTGCTTTTGATCGTGCATTTCACCTCAAAAATTATTATTTTATCACTTACTACTCGAGGACGAGCAGAAGTTAAGCTTGGGGATGCTTGATACGTCGGAAACGTATCTATAATTTTTTATGTTCCATATTGTTTAGTATCTACTTTGCTCTGCTTTGTCTACACTTTGAGGTGTTTTTATATGTTTTCTGGAACTAACCTATTAACAAATTGCCATAGTGCCAGTTGCCTGTTTTCTTCTGTTTTTGTTTCCAGAAAGGCAGAAAATCAATATTCTCGGAATTGGACGGGACAAAAGCCAAAGTCAACATTTTGCCGTGGGCAACACAAAGCCAGAGTACGAGACGGAGGAGGCTCACCAGGGGGCCACACCCCCTTCCGGCGTGGTCTAGGGATAGGCGCACCTGGGGGTGCAGCAGCCCTGGTGGCCCCCTTGCCTCGCCTCTTTGCCTATAAAGTCCCTCCGATGCCAAAACCCTAAAGACCATTCTATATCATAATTTACCTCTATTCATTGATATTTCTTTTATTATGAGGTATTACTTATGGATTTTCATCTGTTTATGCATGTTGGATGATTCCTAGAGGATGTACTGCCGGAGTCTGGATTCTGATGGAAAAGAAGGCGTTTCGGTGCAATTTCGCGAAGATCGGAAAAATACCAGAAAAATATGGAAACATATTATTTTACCAGAAGATGAAGGAAGCCAGAAGGAGGAGCGAAGAGGGGCTGCAGGGGGCCCACACCCCCTATGCGCGGGGTAGGTGTGGCCCACCTGCCCGCCCTCCGACTTCGCCCCTTCGCCTATATCTTCCCTACGGAACCCTAAGCCTCAGGGAGCGACCACAGATAGATTTCCGCCGCCTCTAGGGGGCGGAAAACACCGAGAGAGAAAGATCTCTCTGGCAGACAGATTTCCGCTGGGGGAATTCCTTCCCGGAGAGGGGAGACCGTCGCCATCAACACCATCATCAAGCTAGGATTCATCATGCTCATCATCATCATCCACACCATCATCTCCACCATCACCATCATCACCACTCTGTCCCGCTGTAACAATTGTGTTGGATATTGCTTTAGTTCTTAGGGGAAACTTTCCTGGTGTTGATTACTATTGTAGTTGATGCTTGTGAGTGGAACCATTGGATCATTGTTTATGTTCAGATTGTTATACATTATCATATCATCTTTGATCTTGATCCATATGATGTCTCGTGAGTAATTCGTTTAGTTCTTGACGACATGGGAGAAGTCATGTTGTTAGTAGTGAATATGTGATGAGTTATTATTCAATGGTTTAGTATTTAAGTTGTGGTTCTATTCTTATAGTGGTGTCATGTTAACGTCGACTACATGAAACTTCACCATTTATGGGCCTAGGGGGATGCATTGTGTAATTGGCTACTAATTGTGGGGTTGCCGGAGTGACAGAAACCTGAACCCCCGTTAGGACACCTTTGCATAAGGGAGCGTAGGATCTCAGAGTTTAATCCTGTGGTTAGATTTATATCTTAATTACTTTCCTGTAGTTACAGATGTTTGCAGAGGGTTTAATCACAAGTATGTATTAGTCCAAGTAAGGTCGGTATGTTAGCACAGGTTCACCCACACAACACTTACAACACCAGAGAAGAGTACTCAGCTATTTGAAGCGAAAGCACTTGACAGAATTCCCATGTGTCCTCGAGAACTTTTGGTCCTTATAAGTATTTGCACCGGCTTGTCCTTTGCTAAGAAATGATTGGGCCACTTGCTCCGTTTGTTTGTTACCTTTGTTACTTGCTCTTTGTTTTTTTGCCTTGTCAGAAAACCACTAAAAATCCATTTGCTAAGTATTCACAGGGATTTCCTGCTCCATACCACTGTCCAGCACCTTCTGCTCCTCGTTGGGATCGACACTCCTATTAATCGAAAGTACTACGATACATCCCCCATACTTGTGGGTCATCAAGACTATTTTCTGGTGTCGTTGCCAGGGATTGAAGCGCTATTGAAGAGTGGAACTGGTAAGGAAAACTTCTACTGTGAGTATTGCTCTTGTTACTGCTTGTTACTTTGTTTACAATATGGATAACCCACTTGGTTTTCTGTTTGGGAAAACTACTACCACTGCTAGGTTAGTAGATGAACCACCACCTGTTGATATAGATCCTTTTAAGATACCTACAAGTATTGTTAATCATTTTATGGATAATTATTATTTTGGGGATGGAACTGTCCATCCTGGTGATCACTTGCTTTTTATCCATGAATTATGCGGGTTGTTTAAGTGTGCAGGTATTGAAGGGAATATGCCCGAGAGGCAATAATAAAGTGGTTATTATCGTATTCCTTATTTATGATAAATGTTTATTTTACATGCTATAATTGTATTAATACGGAAACGTTAATACATGTGTGTTTAATAAACAAAAAGGAAGTTCCTAGTTATGCCTCTCTTATAAACTAGCTCGTTGATTAACAAGATGATCAAAGTTTCCTGATCATGGACATTGGATGTTGTTAATAACGAGGTCACAACATTAGTGTAATGATGTGATGAACATTCATCCGAAGTATAGCATTACGATCAAAGTCATTGAGTTTATATTTCTATAACAACTTAAGTGATCCTAATCCTTAGACCATGAGATCATGTCAATCACTAACACGGAAGAGCTTCTCGATGACATCAAACGTCACACGTGAATCGGGTGATTATAAAGATGGCTTCAGAACTACTAAAGTGTTATGTTGAGACCCATGGATCGAGAGTGGAATTTGTTCATCCCGATGACGGATAGATATGCTCTGGGACCTCTCGGTGATATCACATTGATTAGCTTGCAAGCAAGTGATTTGATCACTAGAATGTTATATCACGGGAACGAGAAAAGAGTGCATGTCGGTAACTAGATCAAACTAGGTATCGAGATACCGATGATCGAATCTCGGACATGTAATATATCGTGAAACAAAGGGATTAAGATACTAGCGTAAAAGGTTCACACGATCACAGAAGTCATCATTGAATGTGTGGGAGTCGATGGATCTGTGTCCGCCATCGATTATTGATCAGAGAAGGGTCTCGATCATGTCCGCATTATTCGCGAACCATAGGGTGACACACTTAAGGGATACCGACACCATACGGAGCAAATGATATGCCAGAAAAAGAAAAGGAAAGCGCAGGAATTTATTTCACTAGACACCGGAACT
Source organism: Avena longiglumis (assembly GCA_030063025.1). NCBI lineage: Eukaryota > Viridiplantae > Streptophyta > Magnoliopsida > Poales > Poaceae > Avena > Avena longiglumis. The sequence goes on from CP125975.1 coordinate 480,198,090, forward strand.
GTTTCGGTTGAAATTGCTGAAACTGGTTCTGCATGTGAAATTGAAATGTTGTAATGGGTTTTATGTGAATGTTTGTTAATTAAAGTAATGAACAAAATTCTTAATAAATAAATAAAAGAGTTTTATTTAAATGAGAGCTTGCATTAAATTTGGTGGAAATTTAATGCATGTGAGTGGATTTTTGAGTGGAGGCTTTTTAATGGGAGTGAAGGCTTTTCATTTTGAGTGGGAGCTCCACCCACATGAATGTGGAAGAGGTGGGGGCAGCCCCATGGCTGGGCTCCATGCCCCTTGGGTGCCCCCTCTCCTCCTCTCAAAGCACACCTTCTCGCGAAGGATCTCTCTCCCCCCTTTAGAATTTCCCCATGGTCTCGGATCAGCGAGATACATGTTCCCGGTGGCTTTTTCTGGAAGGATTTGTTGCTTCCGCTGCTTCGCTGGAGCGAGGGTGCGGAGGTTGTCGGGGTACCCGTATGTGTGTGCGATCACGGATGCACCACTGCTTTGAGGTGCTAGACTTGATCGTCTTTGGACCGGCCGACCAGATGGACTTCATCACGATCTTGAGATCGGCAAGCGTTCGTCTACATCATCCACGAGTACAACCTCGTTAACGCTATTCGGTCTTCGAGGGTATGTATTCTATGGATGTATATCCACCCGTTGCTTGTATCTAGTAGATAGATCTTGGTACATAGATGTTCCCATCGTAGGAAATTTTCTGTTTTCTATGCTGCGAACCCTACAGTGGTATCAGAGTCGGATCTATGCGTAGATGCTTTGCACGTGTAGTACACATATGAGTATGTGGGCGATGATGATCATTTTATTCCTTCTTATTTGTACTTTGGATATTGGTGGCATAGTGGGATGAAGCGGCCCGGACAAACTTTACATGTCCTCGCACATGAGACCTGTTCCATGCTTGACATGCAACTAGTTTGCATAAGTGGCTAGCGGGTGTCTGTCTCTCCTACTATAGTCAATATCTAATTTGCAACAAGTTGTCAACAATTTGGTTATCCTCGTTGTGGTTCATGTTCGTAGGTAAGAACGGTTCTATCTCGAAAGCCCTAAGCCACGTAAAATTTGCAATGGATAAATTAGAGGCGTCTAGTTTAGATTGCTGCTGGGATAGTGTTATGATATGGTGATGTTGTAAGTAGAAGTATGAGATGATACTCTTACAACATACATAACATGTAATATCCATAGACCTTGGCCTTACACATAAAGGTATGATAGTGATCATACCACGATGCACATGATAGAGATCATATGCGGGAACCATATCATTCCACTAATAAACATGTGATGTTTGATAGCATCTTATATTGCTTGTTTGGCGTTTTATTAGCATAATAAGATGATCCCTCATTTAGATATCAAGATAATAATGTGTTCTTCCTTAAGTATGCACCGACAATGTTTCGTCGCTTCAAGACATCACGTGATGATGGGGTGTACTTGAATCCCCGCGCATATCTCGTGTAAGAGCGATTACACGCGAATACTAAGGTTCTTACTTGGCGAGCCTAGCATGTGAGACATGGCCTCGGAACACGGACCGAAAGGTTAAGCATGAGTCATATAGTAGATATGATGCCCATTTGATGCTCGCCTTTGAAGCTACACCGACTCACGTGATGATCGGACTTGGTGTAGTGGATTCGGTTCATGTAATCACCAAAAAGACACGAGGGATGTCGTTTTTGAGTGGGAGTTCATTTCTAATTTGGATTAGTAGAACTCAATTTATCATAAATTAAATCAAAGTGAATTTGCATAATTTGTTGTAGTCATTGGCATTCGTTCACCACCTTATGCATAGTTGTAATTGAGATAATTGAACTATAGAATTCTGGATATTTACTTCACGAACTGGTATCGTATTGTGTTGAGTGTCAATCAAAGTTTAAAGTCCTATTGCAAACTTTCAGCAAACTCTATTTACTCCGTGAAATTTAATAGTTAGTATTAAATTGAGAGTAACAATTCCAGTGTTAGTATCTTAAGTATCATGTTTGCCTCCACGATTCTTGATTGTTTTAATATCAAGTTTATCTAGGAGCTGAAAAAATTATTTCAGAAACCATCATGTGTGGCAGATATAACGATATCTGAAACAATGTTTTGGTTGCAATATGATAGAGTATAATATATGTTCTCATATTGGATGAGAATTTACGAAGGTTGAAGATGCTAGACATCCTAATCATCCAAAAGGGTTTTGGAAAGTAATGTTATACTCATGATTCGCCTTTATAAGCTACAGTAGCTTGATCATGAAAGTCGTCATGATAAGAGTGAATAGAAGATGTATGTAAAGTGTTTACTACACTAAAAGATTACTAAAGAATGGATTTTGAAATAATACCGAACATTTTGATGATGGTGATCTACTTCAAAGTGCAAGTCCAAAGGTATTATTATTTGAATATACACGCTTTGGACTATGTGTCATGTATATGGCGCCACTTTTGATGTTGATAGATTCTTTTAAAAAGGAAAAGGAAATGTTGAAAGAGAATCTATAAAATATATTTGGTATAAAAGAAAAGATTGGAAATATCCAATTTAGGTATATGGATGATATACATGTTATGGTTGTATTCTTTGCTTGTTAAACAATGTGGTTCTTGGGTATTGGATACCGAATTGGTTGGTATGAAATTTTATACGGAACGACGCAATTCATAAACCACAATGGCCTAAGTAACTAGCAAGAGAATATGTGATGATGTTCATCGAAAACAAACAAACCATTGTTTGTATTTCTCGTTGACATCAAGGCTTGACTTCAAGATTTGTTTTAATAATTGTTATTTGAATCAGGTATTATGAGAACAAAGGTTGTTCAAATAATTACTGTATTCCATATAAGATGGATGATTTACAAATCTAGTTGGAGAAATCACATCCATAAAACCTAATGCTAAAATGTCGCAAGACAAATGATTGAAAGATCACTTACGAAGTGACATCGCTGTTTAAATTATATTGGAAAGAAAACATGAAGAATCTTCATTTTCATGGATTTTTGGAGTCTTTGTTTTGATCAAGTGACGCTTGTGAGACTTTCCTCGGGATAATTAAAACTTCGTTCAAAAGCCAAAGAAGAACGAACGACTAAAATATTGGAATTTATACATATCGATGTATGTAGTCCATTATGTGTAGTCGTAAGCGATGGGTTTCAACTTCATATACTTTCTCTAGAAATTTGAGTGAATATTCACTTAATGAGAAAGAAGTGTGAAATATTTGAAAATGTTCAAAGACTTTCAAGATGAAGTGAAAATCATTGTGACAAGAAAATAAATGGTTTATGATTTTATCATAAGGGATTTATTTGAGTTGCAAGTGTAACAAGAAAAATAAATGAATTATGATTTATCATAAAGGGATTTATTTGAGTTGCAAGTTTAGCAAAACACCTAGATTTACATTTCCCGAAACACCATAGGAGTATGGAGTGTTTGAGATTTGTAATGAAACCTTGTTTGACATGGTTGGATCAAAGGTGTTATTTATAAAACTGCCATGATGTTTTAAAAAGATTAAAGCTTTATAGACTACCGCTTTTACACTGAAAAGAGCTCCATCTTGATCCGTTGAAATGACACCATATGAGTTATGTTTTGGGGTAAAACCCAAGTTGTCATTTCTTAAATTTTGGTATGCTAAACATAAGTAAGATGTTTACAACCGAAGTCGAATGAGCATGTCTTTGTAGGTTATTTCGAATAACAATTGGTTATTCCTCCATAACACCGAGGACAAAAGGGTTTGTCGCTTGAAACGTGAAGTTTCTTGGAGAAGGAATTTTTCGTAAAAGTTAAGTGGGAGGACAATAGAACTTTGATAAGGTTAACGAACATTAGCTAAATGTGCTGAGTTGCGCAGCGCCGGAAATCGTTCCAGAGGCTTCCATAATGCTCATAGATTATGTGCCTCAAAGGTTGTGGTCACGGAGATCTAAGTTCTTATTGAACCAAGTCGGTCGGATAAACAATCAAATACTTAGATTTGAGAGTAAATCATTATTGTTTGACATGATGAACCGACTACATGCAAAGAAGCGATGATGGGCCCTGACTCCGTCAAATGGCTTGAAGCCATAAAATCCGTGATAGTCCCATACATGAGAATTCAAGTTTTGAACTTGAAAGACCCTCCGGAAAGGTGTAAAAACCTATCAGTCGTATTTGGATCTATAAAGAAACAGACATGGATGTTTCACATCTATGAAATAGTCGACATGTTGTAAAGTATTTTACGACAATGTTCAAGGAGTTGACTATGACAAGATTTGATCTTTCATAGCGATATTTAGTCTGGACGAATTATAGTAGCAACCACTACATATAATTTGGTATATGGTAGATGAATACACAAAACAAAATTCTTCTAATAGAATGGTTACCTAGGACGTGTACATGACACGGTCCAAAGGGTTTTGTAAATTCAAAGGATGCTAAAAGGGCATGCAAACTTCAATGGTTGAAGTAAGCATCGCGGAGTTGGAATCTTCACCATGATGAAAAAGAGTTTTCATCTGGATACGATGAAGATGCTTGCATTTGCAAGAAATTAAGTGGGAGCGCTGAGACATATTTCTAATACATTATGTGGAGGACATCTTGTTGATTAGAAATGATGTATCTTTTATTGACAAAGGTTAAGAATTTCATTTCGATGAAAGACTTAGGCAAAACCCGAATATTTAGCATGAATGTCTATAGTGGATAGACTGTGACGCTAATATGGTTGTGCCAAACATACATATATGAGATATTGAAGGAGTTCAATATAGAAATGACTAGAAACGATTCTTGTCGCATGTAAAGGAATTGAGTCAAGATTCAAGTGTATCGACACTTGATAAGTGAAACAAGATTCAAGTGCTTTGACACTTGATGAGTGAAATCACGAGAATGTTTTGATCAATCATACCATGATATGTACACATCCAGATATGTCCCATGCTCTAAGTGTTATGATCATATACCAGAATGAATCATAAAATGATCATTGGACGATAGTAAGGATATTCTTATGATCTTTCGGAAGAACTAAGAATATATTTGTATAGAGGTGACAAACAATTACAAATAGTTCATTGTAAAGAGTTACATTGATACTAGTTTTGTCACAAGATACAAATTAAGTTTATCTCAATTTAAACTATGGGTGGCACAATGTAATGGAAAGGAGATTCCATGATGGAGTTAGAAGAGTTCCAAAGTTAAGACATTGTGACGAATACTACAACAAAAGGCTAAGTATATGACTGCTATAGTAGCATCAAAGGAGGGAATTTGTGTCAAGTAGTTTGTTATCAAACTAAGGTGTGGTTCGCAATGGGCTAACACTAAAGATATATTGTATGACAATAGTATCGACGTGTTTTAAACCCCAAGGAACTAAAGGTCTCACCGAAAGACCAAATTTATACAATGCCATCTCATTGGAGAATGAGTGATGCGTGAAGACGCAAAGACATGCAAATACACACGGACCTGAAAGTTTCAGATCCGTATATTATGTTAACCACTTGCAGTTACGTATTTGGAACACCATAAAGCCATAGGTGTTCAATACACAAAGTTTTCAAACTAGATTATTGTCTCTAGTGCAATTGGGAGACTGAAGGGAATATGCCCGAGAGGCAATAATAAAGTGGTTATTATCGTATTCCTTATTTATGATAAATGTTTATTTTACATGCTATAATTGTATTAATACGGAAACATTAATACATGTGTGTTTAATAAACAAAAAGGAAGTTCCTAGTTATGCCTCTCTTATAAACTAGCTCGTTGATTAACAAGATGATCAAAGTTTCCTGATCATGGACATTGGATGTTGTTAATAACGAGGTCACAACATTAGTGTAATGATGTGATGAACATTCATCCGAAGTATATCATTATGATCAAAGTCATTGAGTTTATATTGCTGTAACAACTTACGAAGTGATCCTAATCCTTAGACCATGAGATCATGTCAATCACTAACACCGGAAGAGTTTCTCGATGACATCAAACGTCACACCGAATCGGGTGATTATAAAGATGGCTTGAACTACTAAAGTGTTATGTTGAGACCCATGGATCGAGAGGAATTTGTTCATCCCGATGATGGATAGATATGCTCGGGCCCTCTCGGTGATATCACATTGATTAGCTTGCAAGCAAGTGATTTGATCACTAGAATGTTATATCACGAACGAGAAAAGAGTGCATGTCGATCGAGATCAAACTAGGTATGGAGATGCCGATGATCGAATCTCGGACATGTAATATATCGTTAAACAAAGGGATTAAGATACTAGCGTAAAGGTTCACACGATCACGAAGTCATCGTTGAATGTGTGAGTCGATGGATCTCGTGTCCCACTACTGATTATTGATCAGAGAAGGGTCTCGATCATGTCCGCATTATTCGCGAACCGTAGGGTGACACACTTAAGGGATACCGACACCATTCGGAGCAAATGATATGCCAGAAAAAGAAAAGGAAAGCGCAGGAATTTATTTCACTAGACACCGGAACTGTTTCGGTTGAAATTGCTGAAACTGGTTCTGCATGTGAAATTGAAATGTTGTAAGGGGTTTTATGTGAATGTTTTTTAATTAAAGTAATGAACAAAATTCTGAATAAATAAATAAAAGAGTTTTATTTAAATGAGAGCTTGCATTAAATTTGGTGGAAATTTAATGCATGTGAGTGGATTTTTGAGTGGAGGCTTTTTAATGGGAGTGGAGGCTTTTCATTTTGAGTGGTAGCTCCACCCACATGAATGTGGAAGATGTGGGGGCATCCCCATGGCTGGGCGCCATGCCCCTTGGGTTCCCTCCCCCCTCTCCCCTATAAAAGGCCCCCCTCTCCTCCTCTCAAAGCACACCTCCTCGCGAAGGATCTCTCTCCCCCCCTTTAGAATTTCCCCATGGTCTCGGATCAGCGAGATACATGTTCCCGGTGGCTTTTTCTAGAAGGATTTGTTGCTTCCGCTTCATTTGGAGAGAGGGCGGAGGTTGTCGGGTACCCTACGTGTGCGATCACGGATGCACCAACGCTTTGAGGTCTGGACTTGATCGTCTTTGGACCGGCTGGACCAGATGTACTTCATCACCATCTTGAGATCGGCAAGCGTTCGTCTACATCATCCACGAGTACAACCTCGTTAACGCTATTCGGTCTTCGAGGGTATGTATTCTATGGATGTATATCCACCCGTTGCTTGTATCTAGTAGATAGATCTTGGTACATAGATGTTCCCATCGTAGGAAATTTTTGTTTTCTATGTTACGAACCCTACAGGTATCACAACTGAACAGGTGAAGAAGAAGTTACTCTCCATATCCTTGAAAGGGAGAGCTGAAGAATGGTATAAGCTGCTGAAGAATGAACAATCCATGGAATGGGAGGAGATGGCATTTCTCTTTTACTCTAAATTTTATCCTCCCAGTGAAATTCATAAGCATAGAAATCTTATATATAACTTTTGGCCTCTTGATGGAGAGAGTACATCTCAAGCTTGGGGGAGATTGAAGTTACTAATGCTTAAATGTTCTATTCATGAACTCCCTAAAAATATTATTCTCAATAACTTTTATGATAGGCTTTCTCTTCATGATAAAGATTTACTAGATGCTTCTTGTGCTGGATCATTCACATGTATGAAGGAAGAAGCTAAATGGGATCTCTTAGACCGTATTCAAGAGAACACTGAGGCTTGGGAGAATGAAAAAGGAAGAAAGTCAGGTATAAACTATGATTATGAATGCATTAAATCTTTTATGGGAACTAGTAACTTCCATGATATTAGCAATGAGTTTGGTCTTGATTCCCAAAGTATTGCCAATTGTTTTAAGGCCTTTGCCTCTTACATAGAAATTCCCAAGAAGAAGTGGAATAAGTACCATGCTCTGTATAAAGATGTTGTTAATCATGCTCCCGTTAGAAGTACTCAAGTTTGTACTAGTAATCATATTGTGCCTAAACATCATGTTGATAAAATGCCTTTCCCAGCTAAGGTAAAGGAGTATTCTATGATTATTAGTGCACATAACAAAGGTACAATGAAAACTGTGGAGCCTGGTAAGAATTTGAGTGATAAACCTGTGGTAGCTATTATGAAAGACACTGTCACTAGAAATATAGAGGATGAGCATATTGTCTTCTATGAAGATGCTTCTAATATTATCTCTCATCCTAGTAAGTCTATAAAAGCTAGTGTTCTGGTGCTTTCTGTTAAAATTGGTGATCATTGCTACTATGGTTTATGTGATATTGGAGCTAGTTCTAGTGCTATTCCTTATGAGCTTTACAGGGAAATTATGCATGAGATTGGTCCTTGTGATCTTGAGGACATTGATGTGGTTATCCACCTTGCTAATAAGGAAACCATTTGCCCCATTGGCATTGTAAGAGATGTGGAGGTTCTCTGTGGTAAGATCAAATATCATGCTGATTTTCTAGTGCTTAATTCAGCAACTAGCAAAACTTGTCCTATCATTTTTGGTAGACCTTTCTTTAACACTTGTGGATCCATTATTGATTGTAAGAAGGAAAAAGTTTTAAATAAGTTTGATGGATATTCTTATGAGTTTAACTTTTCCAAATTTTCTAAAGCTCCTTGTGAAAATAGCTTGCCTAATAAAGATTTTAGGATGGAACAAGTTGCTTCTATTGATCCAGTCTATGACCTTGGACCTCTTTTTGGTGACTGTAAGTATGCTTACTCAGATGATAAAGTTGTTTCCAGTGACATTTATATTGTCAACTTTATTCAAAGTTCTACTGAAAGTTATTATGAGAGAGGGAAACACGGTTTTATGCATCTCAATATGTTAAGTTTCCCCGTTTTATGCTGAAAGCTTTGAAGTTGCATCTGTCTTGTATTCCCATGCTGGTGGATTTTTGTTTCAATAATTCGTTTTCTCATGATACCCCCATGCACAGGAAGTGGGTTAGACTCAAGTGTGTTGGTTATTTGCTTCTAGATGCTCTCTTTCACTTCAAATATATATATCCTTTGTGAGCATCTTTGGAAGTTTCAAGCCTAACTTAAGGGCATTAAAGAAAAGTACTTGTTGGGAGATAACCCAAGAGTTTTGTCGAGTCTTGGAATTTATTACCTCAGTAATAACCGCTCGTTATCCTTTTTGTTTTGGTTTTTGTGTCAAGTTCAACTACTTTTGCGAAGTAGAGGAGTTGTGAAAAGTGGTTGTCCTGGGACAGATTTTTGTGCTGTATGGTAAAAATTCATGAGGAAGCTCAGTACTTCAGATGGAGCTGCATTTTTCTGAGCTTGTTCTCCAAGTTGTTACCAACTTTCATCAGTTCTGCACTTTTTTATTTGAGCAATAGAAGGTCTTCAAAAAAATCAATCTTTACCTGCTTGTCTGTTTTGACAGATATCTTCCTTCATTTGCATTTGCCTCTTACAAAAGCTTTTGTTTTGATGGGTTTTCAGTTGAAGTGTGTACCCAAAGGGTTATTGTTTTTGCTTACACTAATGTTTTCATTGAGTTTGTGCAAGGGTTTTGTATGAAGGAAATTATCAGGAGAATAGGAGTCTGCAGAGTTCGTCTTTGAATAGGTAAAAGTGGTGAAAACAGAAGGTTCGTGAAATCCCAATATTTTTATATTTTTCATGTTTTTAATACATAAGGAAAGCTATGAGATGGAACTGAAGAGGAAACAGAGTCCGGGGTGGACAAACCCACCCCCAGGCGCGGGCCTAGCCTGGCCGCGCCTGGAGGGGGTGTGCCACCCTCGAACTCCGTCTCCGCTTCGTTTCCGTGTCAGTACCTTCCTTATGCCTTGAAACTTCGTAATATATAACCCACCGGATCCCCTGAGGTTCGTGCATCGTGTTCTCGTCGTGTTTTCGTTTCAATATGTTTTTTTCCAGGAAATCTTCTCAAGTTTAAGCGCACCATGGCCTCCGCCAACGACAAAGGCAAGAAGCCCTTGGAGATAAAGTTGGAAGAACAAACCACCATAGGAAAAAGAGGAAGGAAACCTAATTTTGTAGGAGCAAATAACACTTCGGATGCTTTTTCTCTTCACATGTAGGGAATCATAGCCTTTGGTCCAGACTTCAGATACTGCCCCGAGGCAGCGGAAGCCCTTCGAACCACTGATGAGTTTTGTGAAAGATACCGTGCTTTGAGGATAAAGGTGGATGAACTTCAAGAGGAGAACAACAAGCTTCGTAAGATGCTGTAGGGTTTTCTTATCCTAAACAAGGGGACACCACCACCACCACCAAAGGAGTAATTTGTCATCAGGTTTGGCATCCCATTGGCTTGTTCCAAGCTTGGGGGAGTTTCGCGGTATCACCACCATTATCTTTTATCTTTTACCTTTTTAGTGGATTCATATCTATGGTAGAGAGTTTATCTTATAGTTTGGTTTGCATGTGGAAGTATCTCTCCTTTAGTTGACTATCTATGTATCCCTTGGTGTGAGTGCCTTTATTGGAATATTAATGAGAAGTCTCATCTTTTACTTTTTGCACTTCTTGTTTTTAGTTTGCAATCTCTATTATATGATAGATCTTGTTGATCAGTATTGGCACCACTTTGGTATCATCAAGTGGATCTAAATTGTGATGCTTGTGAGTGGAACCATTGGATTATTGTTTATGTCCAGATTGTTATCCATTATCATATCATCTTTGATCTTGATCCATATGATGTCTCGTGAGTAGTTCGTTTAGTTCTTGAGGACATGGGAGAAGTCATGTTGTTAGTAGCGAATCTATGATGAGTTATTATTCATTGGTTTAGTATTTAAGTTGTGGTGCTATTCTTCTAGTGGTGTCATGTGAACGTAGACTTCATGACACTTCACCATTTATGGGCCTAGGGGGATGCATTGTGTAATTGGATACTAATTATGGGGTTGCCGGAGTGACAGAAACCTGAACCCCCGTTAGGACACCTTTGCACAAGGGAGCGTAGGATCTCAGAGTTTAAGGCTGTGGTTAGATTTATATCTTAATTACTTTCCTGTAGTTACACATGTTTGCAGGGGGTTTAATCACAAGTATGTATTAGTCCAAGTAAGGTCGGTATGTTAGCACAGGTTCACCCACACAACACTTACAACACCAGAGAAGAGTACTCAGCTATTTGAAGCAAAAGCACTTGACAGAATTCCCATGTATCCTCGAGAACGTTTGGTCCTTATAAGTATTTCCACCGGCTTGTACTTTGCTAAAAAAAGGATTGGGCCACTTGCTCTGTTTGTTTGTTACCTTTATTACTTGCTCTTTGTTTTGTTGCCTTGTCAGAAAACCACTAAAAATCCGTTTGCTAAGTATTCACAGGGATTTCCTGCTCCATACCAATGTTCAGCACCATCTGCTCCTCGTTGGGATCGACACTCCTATTTATCGAAAGTACTACGATACACCCCCTATACTTGTGGGTCATCAGCCGCCGCCACCATTGTCCCTAGATTGGGGTGGGGGGATCTGAAGTTCTTCCCGGCACCCTGTCGGACGGGAGATCATCCCGGAGGCCTTCTTCTCTGGTATGTAGCGTGAGTAGTTCCACCTTGGACTACGGGTCCATGTAGTATCTAGATGGTTGTATATCCTCCTTGTGCTTTCATGTATAGATCTTGTGAGCTCCTTTCATGATCAAGATCTAATCTACTCCCTCTGTTTCAAAATATAAGATGTTTTAGATTTGTGAAGAGAATGTATCTAGACTTCTTTTAGTATAGAGGTTCACTCATGTTTGGAGTGAATCTAGACACTAAAATAAGTCTAGATACATTTGCTTCACAAAGCTAAAACATCTTATATTTTGAAACGGAGGGAGTATTTGTAATCATGCATGTTGTGTTTGTGGGGATCCGATGGATATTGAGATTACTATGTCAGATTGATTAATGGTTTTGTCTATTTGATTCTATCATGTTTGTGTTGTTTGTGATCTTGCATGCTCTCTGTTGTTAGTAGCTATCTTGTCCAAGTAGTTGCTAGTGACTCCAAGAGGGGGTATTTATGCTCGATACTAGGTTCATGCCTCTAGTTTTCAAGGGAAGTGACAGAAATCTCTTTGATGGTAGATGTGATGTTGCCACTATGGAGAAAACAACGGTCTCTTGTTCATGGAACAAGTGGATTGTTTACCTTACACACTTTGCTTAAACCAGTTGTCTGTTGCTTGCAACTTAATACTGGAAGGGGTTCAGATGATAACCTGAAGGTGGACTTCTAGTCATAGATGCAGTTGGATGGCGGTCTATGTATATTGTTGTATTGCCCAATTGAATCTCATAGGATCTTTTTGTCTAGTAAAGCATTGTTATGACTTGCTCAGTTCCTGTCAATTGCCTTCTGTAATTTGTTTACCCTTCATGCCATGTTGTTTATCTAAGGAGAGCACCTCTAGTGAACTATGGACCCCGGTCCAATCTTTACCATTGATACATCCTCCACTATTACTATTTACTTGCTGGAAACCATCATCACCTTCCACACCATACAATTAATCCTTTGTTACAGCAAACCGGTGAGATCAACAACCCCATCGTTCGTTGGGGCAAAGTCTTGAGTTTGTGTTGTGCAGGTTTCCACGTTGCTTGCAACACCTGTGTGATGTTTCCTTCCTCCTACCGGTTCGATAACCTCGGTTTCTTACTGAGGGAAGGCTTGATGTTGTGCTCTTCACACCTTGCTCTTGAGGTTTCCAACGAAGGGCTCCCAAGTTAATACTGGGTGCGAACAGAGCGTTGCGAAGCTCTGTTGTTTGTTCCCACCGAGCGCCATTCATCGAGTCATGGTGAAGTCAGATGCAAAGAATGTCAGGAAAGCGGAAATATGAGGGTAGCGATGGTGATTTTAGTTTTTGTGGCGACGGAGAACTGTCTGCGTGATATGTGACTCATAGCAGCGACTGCTGGTGCGGGAAGACAACACAAGAGGAGTTCCCAATCTTACTTTGCAGGGTGAAAATCCAAGGTCTGTCCTTAACTGGTTGTGCCTGGCAATGACCTTGTTGAAGGCATTGTTTTGTGAGCGAGGACTTTCTCCAGGGTGAAAACCTATGATCTTTGATCGGGCAACGATGGCGTTTGGACATTGTTTCCTTCTTGAAGGCGTTGTTATTGGAGTGGAGTAATACTGGTGTTGTTATGATGGTGTCAGTGTCGTTGCTTTGAGGAATAGTTCTATGTAGCGGGAATTTTTATTTTTTGTAATTCTTTTTTCTTTTTTCTGGGATGTGTGCATCAGTAGGGTCACTAGGGCATACGTTGTTGCAGAGGCTGGGTGTAATTGGTATTTCTGTAATATTAATATATACTCTTTTCTAAAAAAAATGATGCTCCTCGACGTGAAACAAGCCCTCTTTGGGCAGTCCGCTGTCAAAAACTCTCCTGAGTTATAATACCGAGCCTTAAGTATCCGTGCACATAATTATGGGTTAACATATACACCTCTAGTGGATTTAAAATGGATCCAGATTTTCCGCCCTCCTTGTCGGCAGTACCGGCGGTTCGTCCTGCCTCCAGCGACCCTTGGGACCAGTTATAGGTGTGCGGACCATGGCCCCTGGAGGAGCATCGGGTTGACCAACCTAGGCTGTATGGCCCAAGTTTCCCTTGAAATATTTCCTTAGAATCAGCTATTAATTCAGCCCACTAGGAGAGAAAGTCCCACTATCCGTGTGAAACTGGCGCACTCTTGATTGTTTTTTTAACTAAATTCCTTATCCCCGCATTAAATTAATAACGCTGAAATGTTAGATAAGTCAGCTTACAGGCAACACACAGATGCTATAAAATACAACACGAAACACAACTTGAGAAGCGAAGCCTTCGTCCATCTGCGCGCTTAGCTCAAGAGGTAACACCGTTGGACAAGTACGCTACCTAAGAAGATCATGTCTATGTCTACTCCCGACACGCCGTATGACTCCACCTCCGAAGAAGACCCCTGTCTTCTTGCCCTGGTTCGAAGGGCGTCGTATCGTTGACGGGTAGAGTAGCTCTCCCTAGGGCACACATGGCCACGCACTATAAGGTTTCCAAGGAGAAGAACCTCGCACACGATCACCTCTACACACGAGCCACCCACAAAGAATGCTAATCACAGCTTCAGGATGAAGTCGCTCCAAGAACCCGCTGCTCCGACACTGAACGACCCTCACCACAAAGTCCCAAGGCGACGCTTCCATGGAGGGAACAATTCTAGAATGCTGTCGTCACCGAATCCGAGGGATTTAGGATTTTCACCCAGGATTTAAGGGAAGGTAAGGGGTGGGGATGAACCTCAACATCGTCTCCAAGAAGGGCAACAATGCCAGAGCATCGTCTATGCCGTAACCACCAACATCGGTCAAAAGTTTCTCCCAGCCAGAGCCCCACACCCCTCCTCCTAGCAGGCACCAGATCTGGCCATGGCCACCAAGAGGCAAGCAGCAAGGCAGCAATAGATTCGTCTTTGACAGGGGAGGTTGTCGGATCCCTGAAAAGGATACAGATGCCGCCTAAAGGGGGTGTGAATAGGCGGTTTAAAACTTTTACGAGATGGGGTTAACAAAGGCGGAATAAAACTAGCGTTTACTTTGTCAAGCACAAAACCTATATAAACTACGGATCACCTATGTGCACCAACAACTTATGCTAAGCAAAACAAGCAACTATGTGATAGCTAGATATAATAATTCAAGCACGAAGGCTATCACAAAGTAAAGTGCATAAGTAAATAGCTCGGGTATAGAGATAACCGAGGCACGCGAAGACGATGATTTATTACCAAGTTCCTCCCATAAAGAGAGTACGTCTCGTTGGAGAGGGGGTGGTATAAAACCACCTACGCCACAAAAGGCCTCCCTTATTCTCCGGTGAATCTCACCCCAACGGGATCGATCCACACTTCCACTATCAGTGCACTTGTCGGTGGCAACCGGAACCTCTCACAAGGTTGGGGCACTTCTCCACAACTTAACCGGAGTCTCCCAACAAACGCCACCAAGGCCACAACCTGCAACACAAACAAACCGTCTAGGGTTCCAAGAACCCAAGAGTAAAAATCTTCTCAACTTTCACTCACCAAATCCTCCGAGGAGAACTCAAACCGATGCACCAAATGCAATGGAAAGAACACAGGAAGTGCTCAAGTCCTTCTCTCCCAAATTCCACAAAAGCTACAAAAGCTAGTGGGAGAATAAGAGAGGAAGAACACAAGAGGAAATCCACAAAAGAAACCCCAAGATCTAGATCCCAATATGTTCCCCTCACATAGAGGAGAGATGGATTGGTGGAGTTGTAGATCTAGATCTCCCCTTTCAAATCCCCCAAAAAGATTAAATAAATATGGGAGGGGTTGAGAGTATTTGCAAGCTCTTGAAGGTCAAAACAATGGAGGAGAGAGAGAATTCAAGCAACAGGCCTAAGGAGGAAGAAGGGGTCTATTTATACCCCTCCCCAACGAAATATGACCGTTTGGGACCTTCCAGGCCGGATAATCCGCCCCTCCCCCGGTTATTCCGGGTTCCCCGGGCCAAAAAAATGGCTAAGGACTTCGCGGCGCGACTCTCAGTATAGGGGCAGATATTTGGGGCGGATAATCTGCCCCCGAAGGACCAGAAAATCCGCCCCCATTACTGGGAGCCACGCCTCAAAGTCCTTAGCCGTTTTCCAAAAATTGGGCCGGATAATCCGCCCCCATGGCCGGATAATACGCCCCCCTAAAAACTGGCAGGAACAGCAAAACTAAAACCATCATAACTTTTTCATTTGGACTCCGATTTTGATGATCTTGGGCTCGTTTAGAAGATAGTAACGAGCTCTACAAGATCATGCAGGGAACCATCATAGTACATCAAGGGAGGATAGAACCAAATGATGAAAGGTTTAACCTATGTATAAAAGACAAACCGGTAAAACCTCTAATATCGAAAACACAATAGCGAATGCATATGAAATCCGTTTTCGATGAACTTAAGCTTGTCATAGAGACTAAAACAATATCTAAAAACTCTCATGGATAAGAACCAAATAAGAACCAAGAAATATGATGCCAAGTATGAAAACGTTTGAGCTCCAACCGAGGGATATGATCAAGTTACTCACTTGAGAGCCCCTCTTGATAGTAAGGTTATCTATCCTATAAACCGTCTCTCCAACTAACACCACGAGACCAGTTAGAAAGAAACCCTATCAATATCAAACCTTTTCCTTGTATATTCCACACCTCAGGATGGAGCACCTTTCTTGATTTCACTAGCTTGGTGAAGATGCTCCCCCATACTGCACTATGGAAGAGCCTCTCTTTTAGGCATATCTTCACATATCCATGATTAAGAAACCTTGATCAACACTTGATCTTCTTCACTTTATTATTATTACAACATTGAAGCCACCATATGGTTCAAGCATTGTCTATGCACAAATCCTACAAGTAATACTCAATGCAAACATAAGTCCATAAAACATTGTCATTAATTACCGAAACCACACATGGGGGCACACATGTTCTTTGAATCTCCCCCATTTTGGTAATTGATGACAATCCTTTGAGAGGGTTTATATAATTAATTTTAACAAAAAAATGGTTGCGCCAACATAAAATACTACACAAGTATGTGATGTTGGTACGCCCATAATATATATAGCAAGCTCCCCCACAATATATGCGTGTGTGATGAACCATTACCGTTGGTGGAGTTTCCTCTATATATTCAACATGCAAAGCAAAAACAAAGATGCAAGAGCATGAGAGTAAAATGCTTAAGAACAAACTTCCCTTAAACCCTCCAAAACATCTCCCCCATTGGCATCGATTGCCAAAATGGGTGAATAGTTCTAGACGACCAATATAGTAATAATTCCTCCAAAGGTGTGTCTTCGCACATATACAATGATGGATACTTGGGAGGGAGTAGAACTATATCGAGGATCTGAAGATTGCCAAAGGAATAAAATAAAAGACGCAAGCAATCACAAGATCCGACAAACCAATTTGAAAACAACAAATGAGTCCAAATGGAAACTACAAGATATTATGATATGAGCAAAAGAGTGTTTTAAATAACAAATAGAGAAGCTCTCTAATATTTGTGCACAATTTTAAAATAAATGCATTGGAATACATAATGCACAAATATGGAATCCTTGTTCCCCCATAAGAATTTAAAACACAACACATGAAATATCAAATTAATGCTTAAATAAAATTGAGAAGCTCCCCAAGATTTGTGCATACTTTAAAATCGGTGTATTTCAATACAAAAATGCACAAATATGGAATCCTCACTACCCCATAAACATTTAAGGCACAATAAATGGGACAGAAGATAAATCAGCATATTAAATGAATTAGATGAGCTCCCCAAAGATAATGCACCAATTATGATAATTGCATTTGGGAACAAGGTGCATAATCATGGAATCCTCACTCATCCAAGTTCACTGAACAATACAAGGCATGAGAGAACAAATATGAGTGCCCAAAGATGCAAACAATGGGAACAAGCACCCATAGGGAAGCCACCAAAGAATCAAAAGGAATAGAAAGGTGGTATCCAAGGATTAAAAACCAACTAACATTAACTTCACATATGTGTGTATGTTTGTAAATGGATAACATCACAAAGACATATGCCCATAACAAAACAAGCACACACAAGGAAGATATACAATAAATCACATAAAAGGACAAAACTAACTCCCAAAAAGAGTAAGGTTCCAACAAGTAAACCAAACTCTCCAAACTTTTCATGATGGCACAAAATACCAAAACGAATAGATCAAACTTCCAAGCACATAAAACCCGATATGGATCAAACAAGGAAGCATAAAAAGATTGTTCTAGATAATATAGGAGAGCTCACCCATAAGTAGTATATTATATAGAATTTTGTTTTGAATGCAAAATGCACACAAATGGGATCATCACTACTACCTACAATAAGAAAAACACAAGAGGATATCAATAAAATAAGAAGATCCAAAAGAAGCAAGGAAGGCTTGGGAGACAACACAAAACATTTTCTTGGCCAAAGATAGGATAAATTAAACAAAGGCCAAAGTGAATATGATCAATAAATTCTACCATAAATTGAGTACTCATTGTCCAAGGACAAGAAATATTGGGAATAATTTTCCCAAGGTAGCTTGCATGGATATCCAAGATCATAGTCACAACAATAAGCATATAACAAAATATAAGAACTAAGCATGATGCTTCGAACAAGATTCTTGGTAGCTTCCAATAGTCACACAATCACTAGTGATTAGATTAACTTGAAGCAAATGTTTTCCATGATGATATAGAGATCTAAATATGAGGAAACACATACCAAGAAACACTCTCATATACAAGATCCAAAATATGATCAATAAATGCATTCAAGCAAATTGGAACTTGTATGAGCAAATGTGTCACATAGGCGCTAGATAATTATCCATATCAATTCTAAGTGACACAACCTCGAATATTCACATTTTTTAGGATTGTAATATGCACTAAGCATATGACCCCCCATAATGTGATACTACCATAAAACCAACACGAGGCAACGGATCCAAATAGATATAATTAATGGACATTATAGAACTTAAATTTCTCATGTACACACATTTTTAGGATTGTGGAATGCCTAAGCATAACACTCCCCCCAAAATGGGATAGTCCATTAATCTCTCACAAGAGCCAAATAAGATACCAAATATAACCAAGAAAGGTTCAAACATAAGAAACACACATACATGGTGTGCCACCTAATCATACACAAAAATATGCTTGATTCCTCAAGATAATTAAGTGGAAATCACAACATTTACAAGAGCATGGAAGATACAAAACCAACACATGCACAAGGGGGCGAGTAACTTTCAATGTAATGAGTTAAGCATATGTTATTGCAAGGAGGAACATTGGATATATAGTAGAGGCAATATAATCCACATGACTTGACTTGACAATTATACTAGATGAAGATCCCTCAATTCTTCATAATGTAACCAAGTCTCCAATGCCCTCCAACCAACACCTATTGATCAAGTTTTAGCTAGATGGTCCCCAACCAAGTTGGGTCCTCAGAAGTTAGTAACAATAGGCTTGGCCACCCAAATGGTTCTTTTCTTGACACCACATTGGGCACCAACAAATTTGGCAAACACATTGCCAACCTCATCCTTACAAAGAGAATACGCATTATCAATAATGATAGGGTTGGATGAGGAGATACCAATAGTGCATGAGGAAGAAATGAGCCCCTTCTCACGGCATATGTAGCAAGTTATACTCTTGCCATCTTTATTTTTGGATGAAGCAACAACTTGAGAAAGAGATTGAGTCTTCTTGGGAGGAGGCCCATATCTAACAGGATGTAGAGCTTGAGGCATCTTCCCTTGTTGCTTCTTGCCAAGGGACTTCTTCTTTAATGGGCAATGTTTGACATGATTCCCTTTCTTCCTTGCACTTGAAGCAAACAATGTTGGCCAGATTCTTTACTTGATCTTGGCCATTCTTCTTGTTATCCTTGTGCTTCAAATTGATAGTGGACTTGTTCTTGACATTGGAGTTGAATCCAATCCCACTCTTGTCATTGGGGGATTTTTGCACACTCAAGATTTTGTTGAGTGCGGCCTTCCTTGATGACCCTTTTTCAAGTCATTCTTCAAAGAAGTGACTTGAGCCTTGATCTCTTTGATTTCCTCTACATGGTTAGTTTCAACAAAAGTACTAGAGGAAGTAGATGCTACATTGTTAGAGCAACAAGGCACGGAATGTAATTCATCGCGAGATATAGCATGGTTGTGAGAGGATGAATTACAAGGACTAGCACATGGCAATATAACATTTGGAGTAGATATAGTGCTAATGTCCACATGAGGCCCACTAGATGTTACCTTTGACACGATGGCCTCATGAGCTAACTTTAGCCTACCATGGGAGACTAGAAGATCCTCATGCGAGCTCGAGAGCTTAACATGACTTTCTTCTAATTTCCCATAGTTGCTAGTTAGCAGCACAAGTTGAGCCTTTAGCTCAACATTCTCCTTCAGAATAGATGCTTCACAAGAAATAGAGTTAGTAGCACAAGCATCATCATTATCAGCAAGAGGTGAGGGCAACTTAGCAAGCTCTTTTGAATATGAAGCTTTAAGTTGCTCATGCGACTCAGTGAGTTTGATGAGATCCCTCTTAATGATCCGAGAGCCACTTTCGAGGTTCTTAAAATCCTCAACAAGTTTAGCATAAGCAACTTCGAGTTCATCATTTTTAATCTTGAAGGAGTTTGCCACCGCAAGTTCTTTATCATGGTATTCCTTTACTCTAGATAATTCTAGAGTAAAAGTCTCCTCAGGAGATTCTTTGGTGGTTTGTTCTTCTTCAAGGGAGTCCTTTAGTTGAGCAATTTCATTAGCATACTCACGCTCAAGCGCAAACTTTTCATCAATTATGTTTTCTTGCTCCTCAATAAGATCATTGCCTTCTATAGCATAATGCAATATTTCAATAAAGTTGGAGGAAGCAATTTTATGTTTGAAGAGAGCGCTATAGACAGCCTCTCCCATTTTCTTAATAGAGGTAATATCATACTTACCTCGATAATCATCATTATCATTCTTAACCTCATCATCATCATGAGATACAATGGGATCCAAAGAGGTTACCTTTGTTCCCTTAGCCATAAGGCATATGTGAGAACCGGAGGAAGGTGATGATGAGATTGCACTTGTAGCTCTATTCAAGACCTTGTCTTGTCCCATAGAATCTTCATTTTCCTCTACATGGTTAGAAACACAAGCACTAGAGGAAATAGAGGCATTTTTATCATGGCAACAAGACAACACAAGCATATCACCATGAGATTTATTCAAGCCATTAATACATGATATGCAAGGACTATCAACACTAGCATGTAAGGAGTTGTGAGTGCTAGAAGTGTTAAGGTCCGAAGATAGATCATTGCAACTAGATAGGGATGAAGGATTACAAATATTAAGCACACTATCCACATTGCAATTTCTATCACCACTCACCGTATCATTACCTAGTGAAACATCACATATTGGTGAGGTGGTAGACGGTGAGAACTCATCTCGACCGGAAGTGGAAGCAACACAATCATCCTCAATAATGTTGGACTTGCTATATTTATCTTGAAGCTTGGTCCATATCTCACAAGCCCTTGAATAAGGCATGATAGAAGAAAGAACTACATTGCTCACAACATGCAAAAGAATTTTAGTAGCTAGAGCATCTATATGAGAGTTCAACTTCTCCTCTAAAGATTCGTTTTGGGTATCCACGGGAGAAGAGAAACGCACATATAGACATCCATCGATAATTGGGTGAATTTCCTGAAATAAATTAAGCATGTGAATTTTCCAAACGTCATAATTTGTGCCATGGAATGTGAGCGTGTCCTTGTGCACTAATCCCCTAGCCGACATCTTTACTCTCAAGGCGGTGAAGCCTAAAATGAGAGACCAGGCTCTGATACCAATTGAAAAGGATACAGATGCCGCCTAGAGGGGGTGAATAAGCGGTTTAAAACTTTTACGAGATGGGGTTAACAAAGGCGGAATAAAACTAGTCTTTACTTTGTCAAGCACAAAACCTATATAAACTACGGTTCACCTATGTGCACCAACAACTTCTGCTAAGCAAAACAAGCAACTATGTGATAGCTAGATATAATAATTCAAGCACGGAGGCTATCACAAAGTAAAGTGCATAAGTAAATAGCTTGGGTATAGAGATAACCGAGGCACGCGGAGACGATGATTTATTACCGAGTTCCCCCATAAAGAGAGTACGTCTCGTTGGAGAGGGGGTGGTATTAAACCACCTACGCCACAAAAGGCCTCCCTTATTCTTCGGTGAATCTCACCCCAACGGGGGGGATCCACACTTCCACTATCAGTGCACTTGTCCGTGGCAACCGGAACCTCTCACAAGGTTGGGGCACTTCTCCACAACTTAACCGGAGGCTCCCAAAAAATGCCACCAAGGCCACAACCTGCAACACCAACAAACCGTCTAGGGTTCCAAGAACCCAAGAGTAAAAAGCTTCTCAACTTTCACTCACCAAATCCTCCGAGGAGAACTCAAACCGATGCACCAAATGCAATGGAAAGAACACATGAAGTGCTCAAGTCCTTCTCTCCCAAATTCCACAAAAGCTACAAAAGCTAGTGGGAGAATAAGAGAGGAAGAACACACGAGGAAATCCACAAAAGAAACCCCAAGATCTAGATCCCAATATGTTCCCCTCACATAGAGGAGAGATGGATTGGTGGAGTTGTAGATCTAGATCTCCCCTTTCAAATACCCCAAAAAGATTAAAGAAATATGGGAGGGATTGAGAGTATTTGCAAGCTCTTGAAGGTCAAAACAATGGAGGAGAGAGAGAATTCAAGCAACAGGCCTAAGGAGGAAGAAGGGGTCTATTTATACCCCTCCCCAACGAAATATGACCGTTTTGGACCTTCCAGGCCGGATAATCCGCCCCTCCCCCGGATATTCCGGGTTCCCCGGGCCAAAAAAAATGGGTAAGGACTTGGTAGCGACTCTCAAGATAAGGCGGATATTTGGGCGGATAATCCGTCCCGAAGGACCGTAAAATCCGCCCCCATTCTGGAGCCACGCCTCAAAGTCCTTAGCGTTAAAAATTGGGATAATCCGCCCCCATGGCGGATAATCGCCCCTAAAGCGCGGGAATAGCAAAACTGAAACCATCATAACTTTTTCATTCGGACTCCGATTTTGATGATCTTGGGCTCGTTTAGAAGATAGTAACGAGCTCTACAAGATCATGCAGGTAACCATCATATTACATCAAGGGAGGATAGAACCAAATGATGAAAGGTTTAACCTATCTATAAAAGACAAACCGGTAAAACCTCCAATATCGAAAACACAATAGAGAATGCATATGAAATCCGTTTTTGATGAACTTAAGCTTGTCATAAAGACTAAAACAATATCTAAAACCTCTCATGGATAAGAACCAAATAAGAACCAAGAAATATGATGCCAAGTATGCAAAGGTTTGAGCTCCAACCGAGGGATATGATCAAGTTACTCACTTGAGAGCCCCTCTTGATAGTACGGTTATCTATCCTATAAACCGGTCTCTCCAACTAACACCACGAGACCAGTTAGAAAGAAACCCTATCAATATCAAACCTTTTCCATGTATATTCCACACCTCAGGATGGAGCACCTTTCTTGATTGCACTAGCTTGGTGAAGATGCTCCCCCATACTCCACTATGGAAGAGCCTCTCTTTTAGGCATATCTTCACATATCCATGATTAAGAAACCTTGATCAACACTTGATCTTATTCACTTTATTATTATTCCAACCTTGAAGCTACCATATGGTTCAAGCATTGTCTATGGACAAATCCTACAAGTAAAACTCAATGCAAACATAAGTCCATAAAACATTGTCATTAATTACCAAAACCACACATGGGGCACACATTTTCTTTCAATCCCCCCGCATCATGACCCTAGACCACCGCCCACTCACCTCCCCTGTGACCGAGGGAGGCCAGCAACACCGGTACGCGTCCCCTGCCACCGGTTCGATGTTGCCCTCACCGATTGAGGCCGCCACCTCAAGATCCGATCTCCCACAAAGCCACAGTTGGCCAGAGCCACAGATACGCCAACGGTGAGCGGTCCCCATCTAGCGCTAAAGATATCCTCCCTTCCAAAGCTCTAGGGTCGGGAGGCTAGATCCCCGCCGCCCCCATCACTGGCATTGTGCTCCAAGGCTAACGGCCCTCCGGGAGCGACGAGAAGGAAGGGGAATAGAGGGGGGAAAAGGTGTCGGTGGGGCTAGGGTTTGGCCCCCTCAGTCGCCAGGAGGGGGAGACGCGAGTGGGAGAGGGGGAGTTCACGTTGTTTGTTTGTCACGCACTCTTGATTGTAAATACTAAAGTGACCCATTCTTTATATCGCTCCGCCACTCGCGAGTGGTGTCCATTAGTTGTTTAGTAGTTCTGTTGTCCTTTTTGGGATCGTGAGATAACCGTGACATCTAGAATTCATAATAAGATCCTCCCTGCCCTATCACCTATCTGGTGGTGCACTTAGCTCCGACGGAGACCATGCAGAGTTGTGTGTCTGGCGGATCTTCTAGGATCTGGTCTATTTTTGTGTTGCTTTGTGCTGGCAAGGAGAGCATACATACTACAATGAGTTCCTCGCGCTATTATGTGGCCCTGCTCAGACCAGACCTCGCATATCAGAGGCACTATAGAGGTACTAAAGCATGTAGAGCTTACTACGAAGATGGTCTTGTAGGTGTGGCGGATTCAGCCCCTGGCGGAGCGTCAGGTTGACCAACCTGGGCCATGTCACAAGATTCACTTGAAATATTGACTTAGAATCAACTATTAATTTGCCCCCTAGAAGAAAAATATCCACTATCTGTGTGAAACTGGCCCACTCTTGACTGTAAATGCTGAAGTGGCCCATTCTTGACATTGCTCCATCACTGTCATGTTCGTGGTTTCTATTAGTTGTTTAGTAGTTACGGTATCCTTTTTGGGATGGTGACATAACTGCAACATCAATAATTCATAGTAAGGTCTTTCTTGCCCTATCACCCCTCTGGTGGTGTGTCGAGCGCCGGCGGAGGCCACTTCTGGGATCTGTTCTATTTTTGTGTTGGCTTGTGCTAAAATGGAGGGCATACATACCAAACTGAGTTCCTCGCACTATGTTGAGCCCTCGCTCAGCCTGGACCTTGTACATAAGAGGTGCTATAGAGGCAGCAAGGCATCCGGAGTTGACTGCGAAGATTTAGAGAAGACAGGAGATAACCAAGTCATATTACAAAAAACATACACTGCTCACATGATGAAAGCAACAGGAAGCACTAAGCATAGTACATAAACCAACAATATATGTTCATGTGCTTATGCCATTGTGCAAACACAATTTAGCTACTCATAAGCAGGAAATAACACACCGCATATACAATATCAGAACATGATACAATAAAAATACATCTGTTTTTATCTTTAATGACTGATATTGTAAGCACGGACAAGTAAGACATATACTGATCTACAACTTAACCATACAACAATGATCAGAACAAGAAACATGATTTTTTTTTCAAAATCGCCAATGTGACCAAACAATACAACATACTAAACCCTAGAGACTTAGATAATTAAACATGGAAATTAGTAGAACCGATAGGTATTAATTAACTATGACATGGCTTAAAAAGAAGCATATAAGCAAGTACCAGTAGACCTTAGATTATCAAAGCCAAAAGGAAACAATTAACCTTAACGGAGGGTAGTTAGCAAACCCTAGCTAATGACTCGAAACTAAGCATGACCATGGTCAATAGACAAAAATAGTAATATCCCAATAATCTAAACATGCATAAAACCCTAGTACATACATGTACTACCTTCTACATACAAAAACTAATATACTCCTTCAAGATGTTGCGGCATGCATTTTGCAAAAAGACCCTTGAGTAATTTATGTCCAAACCATTTCCGCCGCGTTGCTCCTTACCTTCTTCTCTTCCTTGGCTAGTCTCGCTCGTTCTCTAGTCTTCCCACGCCTCCCAGCCCGCCTTTCTCACCCACCCACCCCCAACCGACACCGTCGTCTTGCTTCCCCCATGTCGCCCTGCCTGCCTTGCTCGCCGCACCTCATTTCCTCTCTCTCATAGTTTGAAGAGAAACCAAGCCTGGACTCTGGTGAAAATGTCAATAAAGACCTTGTCTGCCACGATAACATGTCTGACTGTCATGTCTACGACATAAAGATAAGACCTCACGGTCCGTTCTGTGGGCCTGGTAATCACACATGAATGCGCTCTGCTAGAAAATTTCCATATCTATGATATGATGAAAAATTCTGACAGACACATTGGGTACCCAAAACACAAAACTGGAATTCAGTATTTGATAAGACCTCCGCGACCCAAACTAAATTACTCCAGTATTTACCAGGTTCGAGTCTAGGGACTTGAGCTTGAGAAGGTTCACGTTGTTTTTTCCCAAGAGCGTTCGAGTCCAGGGACTTGAGCTTGAGAAGGTTCACGTTGTTTTTTCCTAAGAGCAATTAACTGGTTCTCGATCCGACGGATGCACCAGACTCATTATACCAAAATCCCCATGACAAAAATACTGAACTCACAGTTCGTTTACTCGAAGAAATCTTCGGGTCCGCTACTGGAAAATTCTTTAAGACTCAACCTGAATCTATGATTCGAGTGGAGCCTAGGGGCCGCTGACATGGATATGACTTATTGGGTTCCCGTAATTGGTATACTTGGTACTTACCTAAGCCACTGCCCATGAGGCTCACAAGAAACCAAGAGTCCTAGAACCAGACGTGGTGGTCAAGATAGAAACATAGATCGGCATAGTCGTAGAGTCGTAGATTCAACTTGTAACCGACCCGTATTTGGTTCTGAGACCTAATCTCTCATATAAAGGCTAGGAGTAGCCGAAAGAGAGGGTATCGTAGCTTTTCAACAAACCACAACCTGCCGTGAGTTAGATTACATCTAATGAATTGGAGATTCTGTAATCATTTTCGATAATAACCGGATGGGCATTGACACATTCGTTTGTGTGATAAGTCGAAGAAATCACCAACACTCCTCTTTCTCTGAAATCCAAGTCTATTACAATAGACATTGCCGAGGTTACCCCTCGTCATCCTTTGCTTAAGGCTGGATTTTGCGTCCACCCACGCCATGCTGTATTAGCGAACATCGCTGCTCAATCTGAATGGCGGGAGAAGCTCCAGGTCACCATCCTTGTTATTCACCGATGCCACCAAAGCACGGGAGAGCACCGAAGCACAGGGTATTCAAGTTCGGATTTTTCTGTCCAAGGCTCAGGATTTGTGAGCGGCGGGGCTGGATCCTTCGCCCAGGCCTGCGAGCTCCGCGAGTCAACCCAGCCCAAGCATGGAGTCTCCTTTCTGATCTCTTGCTTCCAAGTTCCTCCCATCACCCACGATTTTTGGTGAGCTCCCAAACATAGTTCAGTTCGATCTCTAGAACACTGAATACTTCAGAAAACAACCTTAATTTGTGTTGTCAGTTGTATGCACGAGATGAGTTGCAGATTGCAGAGTACAATTTTTTTCCCGGAAGTCATTTGAGTTCATTAATCTGTTTAAGCCATTCATAAATCTCCATGTAGTATTTTAGTTAACTCTTAAGCCAAGATCACTTCAGATTTTTTCCTCCTTTATGAATGACTGTTTGTAGTTAACAATTTATGTACAGATCAATGGTCAATAATCAGTACTGCAGTTAGCAATCTGTCAGCAGTTAACATTGCAGTATATAGCAGTATGTAGCACTTCCATTATGTGAGAATTTTGGACAATATGTGTGAAAATATGCTAATTTTGGGAAGATATTTCCAGCCAAGTTTTTCGGAGTAGGGTCCCTATGTGAAGCCATTAGTAAACCCCCTAAGAGGCGCTCTAGCCCCGAGGGCGACGACGGTCACCCCTCCCTCCTCGACCAACCCTCCACCTCCTCCCCCCATCCCCCGTCACCACTATCGGTAGGGGTCGCCGGGCAAAGCCCGGGCGGCGCCAGAGGTGGCGGTCCTCCTCTCCCCACGCCAAGGGAGACGGTCAGGGTTGGCCTTCCTCATCGGCGGTGGTGTCCCTCGGGAAGCTGCGGCCCGGAGTCCATCCGGGCGGTGCTGGCGGCGCCGTCGATGGCGACGCTGCGACGCAGCGCGGCAAGGCGGCGCAACTGCAAGGGACACGATGGTTGGCGTTGGTCTCCCTAGGGCCCGGTTCTGGGCCTAGGCGGGCCGGCGCGTCCACTTCTGCTGCATCCTGGCGACGAGGCGTCGCCACAGCAACGGCATGGCGAGGCAACACGGCGATGCAGGCACGACGGTTTGGCGCCGGTTCCTCCCGGCCCAGATCTAGGCCTTTGGGCCCAATCTGTGTTTCAGCGGGCCGGCACGTTTGAAGCTCTGTCCGGTCGACGACCGCCTCTTGGTGGTGGAGGTGGGCTCCTCCCGCATGGCTGCAGGGCTTCCGTACCTAACTCGATCTATGTCGCTTTCCTCCATATTTGGGCTGCTTGCTATGTTCACGATGAGACGATGACAATGGTGGCCGCAAGGTCGTGGTTGTTTTACAAATTTTCTTGTTGCACTTCTTTTATTGAAAGTTGTATGTCTATTGCCTAATCGGTTATAGTAAACTAAATAAATGGAATAGTTCTGGGGGCTTGTAGTAGCAACGTTTCAAGTAAAAATGTTTACTTGGTGCGTTGAGGGAGTCAAAAGAGAACCTTATTAAGTAATCCTGATTGAACTTCCATATACTGGTTTTTTTAGAACCTGAAGGCATGCTATATAGCTTGTATATTTATCTGTATTTTTCCAGAGATAGAGACCTGAGGGATTGATACCTGAACCTGCTACTCCAGTTGCTGCACCTGAACATGTGTGCACCTGCTTCAGTTACTTCTGTTCATTGAAACGTATTTGCAAGTGCATTTGTCTGACAGTGGCTTATGCAAGTGAGATTTTCATAAAACTGAACGATGTTTTGGGTACATTTCTAATCCTTGCATTGTTTACTTTATCCTCTATATAAGAGTAGACTGATTTTTTTCCATACCAGGTCTGCTTGGGACTGCTGTCTATTAGTCATGCAAACTCGGAATGTGCATCCCTAGAGAACCATTTAACACTGACATAGCTTTTGGGCCTATGCTCTGTTATATTAGATGAATAATACTTCTCTCTCGAAACAGCCTTTCGCCCCGCTTTATAAATAAAGCACACAGGTGAGATCGCTGCTGGGCCAGACAACACAACGCCCAAGGGACAGACTGTAACAATCACGAGACCACTGCTGGGCAGACAGCACAACAAAAGCCCAAAAAGAAAAACAAGAGAAAGAAAAAGAACAAAATGCCGATATAGCCGGATCGACAAAAGCGATGATGGCTTGCAACCGTTGCGTCCTCCGGAGAATTCCCACCACACTCCTAAGCCTTCAAATCGCCGTGTACCAAGCAGCACCTTCAAGAAGGGGTGCGACGACAACGACGCTGCTGCCCGGATAGCTCCTAGGATTTCTCCCGGTACACGGAGGGGAGTGGGAGGGAGTACACCCGACGCCCTACACGGGGAAGGTGGCGTCCGCAGACGTCACCGGTCGGTGCCGACAACGTCGACAGGGATTTCTCCCGACCCCCAGAACCCACCACCCGGACAGTCCGAAACGCACCCCCAAGCTCGTCGTCCACCAACATGCACCACCATGGTCTTGAGGCACCACCGTCGTCTCTCCGTGGCAAACAATGTGAGGCCGGCCAGACCAAAAGGAGGGACAATAGCAAGGAGTGGCCGCGGCCGGTGGGAGGAACAACCTCCACGCCAAAGACCAGTGGCCGTCCGGACGCAACAACAAGAGCGAACTGCCACTAGGAGGGGAGGCGTAACCACGAGCCATATGGAGGCATCCTCCACCGCGCAGGCGGTGCCGGACGCGATAGTAAGGACACACCAGGCCTGAGGCCCAGCCGAACCCAAGAAGGATTCGTAAAGTCCTCGCCCTCGCGCTGCAGCACATAGGCCTGCCGCCGCTACCCTCATGTTCAGCTCCCTAGGCCCGGCCGGGCAGGCCCGTGAAGCTCCCACCGTCTTGCTGCAGCAGACGTGGCGTCAGTGCCGCCACCCTCGTCACGAACGCTCCCTCAGTCCAACCGGAGTCGGCGCAACAGGACCCACCCCAGCCCGTTCTGGTTTAGATCGAGGTCCCCGTCACCGCTGCCTGCACCACCAACTGGCAGCACCCGCCGCCTCACCGCCACCAGTATCGCGCCGGAGCGCTGCCGAGACGGCCCGCTCGAGCGGAGCAACTTGGCTAGGGAGTTAGCGCGGTACCACTGCCTCCCGGAGGAAACCAGGCCAGCCATGGCTGGGCCTAGCGGTCAAAGCCCCACAAGCCCAGATGGGCCTAGATCTGGGCCGCAGTGGCTCAACCACAGCACACCACGCCGCCCTCAGCCGCCACCGCAGCTAGCTGCGCCGTCCCACGGCACGTCGCCACTGCCAGCCGCCATGCCCGCCGCCCGCCGCGAGATCCGCCTGCGAACGCGCCGCCGCTAGAAGTCCGGCCCCGCGCAGGCCATCAAGCGCCGGGAAGAAGCAGTCCCGCCGCCGCCAGCGCCGCCCGCGGGCTTTGCCCCGGCGGCACCCGCCGGCGGCGGCAGGGGGAGGGGAGGAGGGGGGAGCAAGGGCCAGCGGAGCGGGAGGGCGTCTCCGTCGCCCGCGGGAGGCGACGCGAGACGCGGGAAGGGGTTTCAGAGAGTACTCCTTCGACCCTACCTCTGCATCAACATGAACTTTGTCGGTTTCATTAACTATATTTCTTGTGCCACTATTTGTTGTTCTTTAAGAAGTCCTCTGAATTGAATTTCCATGCTTGTGTTTTATACAGTGTGATTCAGTTCTGTGCAATAGCCTTTGCGCACAAGCAACTGCAGCTCAGGAGTCTCTGTGTGGAATTAAGTATATCTCTACAAGTAAGTCTTGAACTAGCATGAAGCCAGTAGAATTATCAGCCCACCGTTCTTTCTGAATAGTTTACACACCAGAGCCTCAAGGTTTTCACTGGTATTGAACATTCCAAACTTTTAATTCAGCAAAGAACTTTTAATTCAGCAAAGTGTGAGCATGAATCAAACAGGCCTGATCTGTTGCTAACAAGACCCAATTCCATCAGAGAAATAAATCAGTTTAGCTATGTGAATCAACTCCCAAATTTGTTACATCACATCTTCCTAGAACAACTTCAAAGCTAGAACTACGTTTGCCTAACTATTTTCTAAATAGATCAGTTTCAATGTTATGTTCTTCATTGTCTCTGAAACTGCAGGAAGCTAGGCGGAGTGCACTCGCGCTAGACTCGGCTAGAACGGTAGCAGGGGGCTGGGTCCGGCAGCGATGAAGACATCCACGAGAGGGGCTGTGCGGAGGGCGCTCGCGCTAGGCTCAGCTGGCGGAGGAGCTTCGGTGCTCCGACGGCGTGGTCAACAAGGAAGAGGCGGCGGAGGGCAAGCTTGACGTTGGGGACAGGAACGTGGCGAGGAGGCCAGAGCGGGAACAGGAGCGGCGCGGCCTTGCTCGCCTGGCTTTACTCGATCCCTCCGTCGGTGATCGGCGCGCTGTAGGAGCAAGCTCCGCACACGCGGAGCAGTGCGAGCCCCGTGAGAGGCTAACGACAGCGAGCAGGGACAGGTGGGGTGACCCCACAAGTGTCCTCTGACAGAGGAGCGACATGAGATGGCAAGATTTCAATTTGAAACATCAAATTTAGGGCAAATATGAAAGGTTTTTGATATGTTCTGGACTTTTCTGCAAATTAGAAATTGAACTGCCCCTCAGACATCTTTTATTGGACAGAGGGAGTAGTACACGTCATTATCGTTGTATATTCGTGTAATCCAGTGTGCCAATTTACATTTCACTCTCTTGATTCAGCTATGTACAAGCCTCCCAGATCACACTACATTCTAGTTTAACACCTAAATTACTTGCAACCATTTCTCAAAAAACAATGCCTACGAGTTGCTACCGTAGCTTTCTACCTAAGAACTGGCTTCTGTCTGGTTGCCGACAACTGGACGTCTCCATTCAGGAGGGAAGCCACAAATCTTTCAGCTTCTTCCATCGTTAGCTCACCAGTATGCACGGCAAACCTCCCCCGACGAGGCTTGTAGGCAAGCAGAAGATCGTCATAAGACTTGTATCCTGACTTGTCAAATGAGGACAAGAACGCAGATTGTTTGTTCCCGTCCAACAAGGCGTACGCGATTGCATTTCCGGAATTAGACCTCTGCCCCCTGATCAGAGTCTTCTGGGATATCTGAATGCAGAAATCACAAGACAAGAATGCATGTGTTAAAAAAAGGCTAGGCACGAAGCACAAATAGAGTTATGCTTCTGTCTATAACATCAAATGACAGGAGACAAACCTCAGAAAGGACGGTCTCCAGCTTTTCCCTGCCTTTGTTTGACTTAAAAACACCAATGATACATACTGAAGCCTTCTCTCCGCAGGTTTCCTCGAAATTGGAAGCTGTGAGTAGAGGGATTTTGTTTCCCTTCGGCTCAGGTTTCTTGGCTTGGTTTGATGCTAGCTTCTTATTCTTCTTCTCAAAACTTTCCAGAAGAGTCTTCAATTCTTTGATACCAGATCTGAGATCTTTCACTGAAATACCATCCTTCAGAAGTTGCTCCTCACCATTAATGTTCCGGCCAATAAGCGCAGGAACATTTTTCACGCCGAGCCGTTTGAGCAGTGGAAGAGAAACATCCTTAACCTTGAAAAGAAAAAAAGTACTACATTAAATCAATGTTCTTCATAGATTTTCATACATAGATGATATGTTTCCCCTCGACCGTTCAAGGCCTAATCTACAAAATTTACTTTAAGATCTACGGCACATCACATTTATCAGTAACCTCTTTTGGTACAAGCAATTCTATTCCTCAATCTATTAAGTTTCTCCACATAACCATTGCTTCAGAAATAAACTATAACGCAAAACATCACTATAGCATGTTATGTAACCAGCCTTCCCATGAAAAGACGGATGCACAGGTTCAGTGACAAAACTATTTTCTCAAGCAGATAAGCAAAGATAATATTTACCTCTGCATCATAGAAAATTAAGCGATTGCGGAACATTCCACTGACAGCACGCCACATCGCTGGTGTGTCCTTCTTTGTTGACAGCAAGAACACTTGAGGAAGGTTTGGTAAGGCATTGGATGGAAAACTAAATTGTCTAATGTCTACCCGTTTGGAGAATCTCGGCAGGTGTTCTTGACAGAATATCTTCAGGCTCTTAGCATCATTATCTCC
Source organism: Avena longiglumis (assembly GCA_030063025.1). Taxonomy (NCBI): domain Eukaryota; kingdom Viridiplantae; phylum Streptophyta; class Magnoliopsida; order Poales; family Poaceae; genus Avena; species Avena longiglumis. The sequence goes on from CP125975.1 coordinate 480,230,995, forward strand.
AGAGTACTCATGCAAAGACCCTTTCTCTGTAGTGCTGTACGAATAAATGAAGAGACGAGCCGTTTTTCCTACAGATACGCCAGTTTTTTTGCAAAGAGCCTTTTCGTTGTCACAGTTTACTTTACCAGCCTGCATCAAAAGAGTCATGATGTCACTTTTTCTTGATATATGGTACTAACTGTTAAAAACCAGCATCGTACAATAAATTTGATCAGCTTACCCTTACTGCGCCATCCAATGACCGAGCCACATCCTCCAGGACACTTTCTAGCACAAATTGACCATTTGCTTGTTGTGTATAGAATAAGAGGAGCCAAGTAATTCCTTGGTCAGCTACTTCTTTGTTGAAAGTTTGCATTGTGACCTCCTGAATGGTGACAGGGCTTGTATGCTGACTGGAAGTTCTTGCACCGGGTCTAGCAGAACCAGCAAATCCACCATGCTGGCTACCTCCCATTGATCCACCACCAGCGAACATGTTGGAAAAAACGTCACCAATATCAAAGCCAAATGGATTTGCACCGTCAGCCCCAGGGTTGCCACCAAACGAAAACGAAAATGTTTTTCCATTTCCCTGACCACCCATTGTCTGCCATCCATCACCGGATGAGAAATATGTATTCCTGGGTCCACTACCAGTGAAGTGTGTATGACCATCACGGCCCCCAAAATTTCCACCACCAATTCCTGGGTTACCGTTCTCATCACCATAGAGATCATAGTTTTTCCTCTTCTCTTCATCTGACAGAATCTCATGTGCTGCAAAGACGACAGTGACACACCTTAGACAGTTCAGCGTCACAGGAGATGATACAGTCACGGTTATTAGAGTTTATCTCCTAGCAAATAAGGAATGAAAAGTATTACCTCTGTTCCATAATATAGGATGTTTTGGTTGGTTATTTTAGCCTACCAAAACATCTTATATTTAGGAAAGGAGGTAGTAATTCACTAACAGGAGTTACAGAACTCTTTGGGGTACTGAAAATCAGTCACAAAAAAGAGGTATACACAGACAAGAGATTATACTGGTATACAATTCTCTGCATCTAGAAAAGCTCAAGGGACAACATGCAACACTCAGATTGTGCCTCGGGATAACTGATATAAGCCTGGCTGAGGCAGGAGCTAGCACATTTCAGAACCAAGCAAAATCAACGCAAAATCCTTTGACCAATATGTGAATGAAATCATGGAAAGGCTATAATCAAAATTTTATATTTGGCCGAAACATTGATTAGTCTCATTAAACTATGCCAATTGTTAAATGATGGATTGTGTCATATAGCCATACACACAGTCAGCATGTCTAAAATGCTAAATAAATCGAGACATTACTAGCACTATTTTTTGTGGACATGGTTGTGTTTGTCTTACCATTATTAATCTCCTCAAATTTCTGCTGAGCACCCTTGTCTTTATTTTTGTCAGGATGATATTTCAGTGAAAGCCTGTGGACACCAGAAATTAGAGAAGCTTTTGGTTGACAGACTATGAGACACAACAATAAAACACACATTGTTCACTGAATTCAAAAAACAGAACACATACTTGTGAAAGGCTTTCTTAATATCCCGCTGGCTGGCATTCTTATCAACCCCAAGAACCTGAAACCAAGAAGGAAGACATGATGTTATGACAGATCAATGGTTAGATACAAACACATCGATCATGCTGAAATATCAATTAGGTGGAAACAGCTCAAATGGATAGACACTTTATCAGTTTCAGACTACTCGGTTACATTTGGTAACAACAATTGAGCAGATATGAACACACCCATCTACCTACCTAAGAAATTAGGCTTCACAAGGATTTACTACTGCGTTCTAGGCTCTGAATTGCTCAAATAAAAACATACGCATCGCTTCAGCCCATGGAGGAATTCGTTTACAGTGAAGTGATCGACAGCCCGGAATCACATTAGCTAATACACAACCCCACATGACGCGAAATTATCGCGTGATCGCTCACCTTGTAGGGATCTAAGGTTTTGGCCGCGACATGAAGGACAATCGAGCTGAGGACGAGAGAGGCAAGGAGGAGGGACCGGATGGGGATTCCCATCGCGCAACCGCTTCTGTTCCGCTTTCGCTTCTCGGCGACGAGCCCTTCTGGTGTAAGAATCTCGGTCGGGTTCGCTTCTACGGAAGAATCCTCGGGCTAAATTCTGGTTCAGTTTGGAGGGAAGCGGAGGAGGAAGAGGGATTTAGCCATGGGGCGGGTGCCGCCGAGTTTGGAGAAGAGGGGTCGAGATGTTTCTGGACCGAGAGCACGTGGCATGCGGAGGCGGCCTCCAACGTGTTCGACCAATGGAATTAGAGCTTTCGATCCAGGGTGCGTGGCGGTCGCTGTGTTAGACTCGAGCCATGTGCCACGTAGGATTGAGTTCCTTCGGACCTCGGCACCGTCTGATTTCGGGCCGGACAGGGTGGTTCTCTTTTCTTTTCTTTTTTTCCAAAATCTTAAAAAAAAACGTGTTCTTGTTAGTCTCTTGGAGCCGACAGAACCATTGCCAGCGAATTTTTTGTTTTTCCTCGGCAATTTTGATTTTTTTGGACCCTTTTCCAGGTTTTTCTCTCTCCCTTGGACATTGATCCTGCAGCCAGATGAGGCGTCGTGCCGGTGCACCTGCGTGGAGACGTGCGCGCTCTAGCAAACTCTTTTTTAGGGGTCGTTTGGAACACGGGAAAATTGTAGGAAAAGTGAAGGAAAATTGTTTCCACGAGAAAATCGTAGAAAAAGTGAAGGAAAACTATTTCCGTATGAAACTTTTACTTTGCAGCGTTTGGAACATGAGAATGAGCGCAGGAATCCCACGGGGTAGGAATTCGATTCCTTCACTTCTGCAGGAATTTCATAGGATTGGAAACATCCGGTCCGACCTTATTTTTATTTCATTTCTTCGCGAAGTCTGAGGCACCTTCACCACTGACGAAGACAAACAAGCAAGGTTAGAGCTGTCGATGAAAAAATTGTCATTCCTGGCTGCAGCAATGGCTGCAGCAATCCCATCCGTAAAGGCTACTCTCCTCCATCTTTTCTGCTCTAGGCCGCCGGGCTTCCTCACTGCAGCCATCAGTTGCCATGGCCATGCGACGGCCGTACCACTTGTAACACCCTCGGAATCGGTCCTATGAAAGTTTTAGCGATTCCCGCCGAACCCGCATAGAAACGATTTAAAGGTGCCCACCAGGCACTTGCGTGCGGGTGGAAAACGAAGTAATAACATTACACAACAGTTCTCGATGGGACCCACAGAACAGATATATATACAACACGACTCCATGAGGCAAGAATACAGATATACAGAATAAAGATCCAAATCACCTTGAAAATGATAGAGCGTCCGACTACGGACAAGATGCAAATGGGGCTAAGAGCCCTGAAGAATAACCAATGGCGTCCATAACCCTGCCCAGGCCAAACCGGAAGGGTAACCCTGCTAACGGCGTCGATCTCAAACCTTCTTAAACAAAAAGGGGTGCCGACAAAGGGCAAAGGAAAAAGAGGAGGCCAAGATCGAGGCCAAGACACGGCGAGGCTAGAATCGCGGTCCTCGCCTACATAGGTATGGTGGATCGAGCGCAGCAAAGATGCACTAAACAACCTATAGAGACTCGATACAACTGACGGCTATTGGAGAGGGGTAAGAAAGAGCTATTCGGAACCAACCTGATACTACCACCAAACAAACCCATCCTGGTATTTCCCCCTCGAGACCAAACGAGAAAGTCAACCGAGGAACTCACACAGTTGGCAGTTTTATTTATTCAGTTATCGTTGCAGCAATTACTAGTCAAGTATAGATAATCATCCTGATAAAATAAGCAGTGGGCACTTTTAGTTAACCATTCCGTTGTAGTTGCAACACTTACTAGTCAGGTGCAATTAGCATCAGATAACCCAAAACCCAGCAGTTGTTGGTACTTTTATTTAGCCATTCCGTTGTAGTTGCAATACTTACTAGTCAAATACAATGGTCGCCAGCGACAACCCAAACAAGCAATTGTTGGCAGTTTTATTTAGCCATTCAATTATAGTGAAGCTGATTACTAGTCATTATAAAGTCAAATTTATAGCACTACTTTAGTTATGCTTGTCTATGATCGAGATATTGTGCTCCAAGTCGTCCATAACCGTGGACACGACTTTCAGAAAGTTTTAACCCGGCCGGGGTGCACAAATAGCAACACACACTCGATCAACCTCGGAAAAACCAAATCAAAACCTAACGAGGCTTTCACGACAAAGCAATCACAGGATTCAGAAATATTTCAGGGGGCCACCCCTTGGAGTACACCCGCAACGAAGTTAGCTGACTTCGAGACGGACCCGAGGTTTGTGGGGCCGGCTGTAAGCGACTGGGAACCCAAAAATGGGCTTGTCGATACCGCGTAAACGGGTCACAATTCCTAAACAGTACAGTGTGCTCCTCGCACAATCGTAAAATAAAGCAGTAGCATGGCATAAGTACATGATAGTAAATAAAACCTCAAACTAGTTTTTGGCCCCAAGAAATAAGACTGAATCAAGCTTTGGCTCAGGGGGGTCCCATAATCCTCCCGGATGTGGATAGCGCGATAAATCAAGGAACAGGTATCAAGTACTCGGGGTCCTACGGGACACAAGTGGGCGGTCGGAAACCAAATATTATCTATCACCCACCGATGCCTCTGCTTACTTACTCCAATTTTAGTTGTTAAACAGTAAATAAAGTGAACGGTAAGTAAATCCATGATCATCTCCAACATTAAATATGCGGCTATACTCCAACAATTGAGGTACTTGACGACACGCGACAGCACTTGAGCAAGCGACTACGACGCGCAAGTCCAACTATCTACCAATCAACAGGTAATAGGATGTGTCCAAGGCAATATAAGGCTGCAAGGGATATCACGGGTACGAAAACTAGAGCATCGCAACACAGATAGCAATAGATCGTCAGGAGTGAATAAATACTATAAAAGTAAGATAGGTAGAAAGGGGGAGATGCTCGCCTGAAAACATTGTCGAAGGTTCAACCGAAGATCGGGGCGAGCTCACATCAACTCAACGGCCTTATCCACGAAGAAGCAAAACACTAGAATAAACACCGGATGCAATATTTAATACTACGGCAAAAGATCGGGCATGATGCATGTATGATGTATGGCATGGCAAAGGTGCGGTGCAATTAGGCAATGTTAAGTGGAACCGGGGTCCCGACAATTAATTAGATGGTTCATGTTGTTTAGATACCCCACAATTTAAATGTTGTTTGGACATGGCAAAAGATGGTACCGGTTCGCTACACAAATTTAAATAAGGCCAATATGAGACTAGATTTGCCCGCATATGGGCCCCATATTTAATTATGAGGTGAATCGGCATAAGGCCCCCAAACCACCTGGCAAGTATGCATACATGAACAATTAATATGCGACAAGTTGTATTATATTATAAAATAGGGTTTCGGGAAGGGGTTCACACATTAGGGTTCGACGATCTTGGGGTTCCGGGTTCGGGTTGGTCTCGTGGTTCGGATCGGGTTGGCGGGATCAAGGTTCGGACTCCGGGATCGTTCTCAGATAACGTGGGTAGATCTTGGCGTTCCGTGAAGGAGGACTTGGTTCGGTGTCGGGGGCACATCGGACTCGCCCTGGTCGGTGTCGTTCTTGTCGTCGTGAAGACCTTATCGGGTTCGCGGGTCGGGTCGGACTTGACGTCCGGTTGTAACTTGGCGTCCCGAGACGATCCGTCGCATCCGGGTCGCCGTCGTGTCGTCGGTCTTGTCGTTTCACAGCGGAGATCTTGTTGTCTCGGGTCTCGGCGTCTTCGGATCCGAGAGGGCGAACTTGACGTGTCGGGTTCGGTCTTTCGACTCCGGGAGGATCGGTTTTCCAGGGTCTCGACACCTTCGGTTCCATGTGGGCGATCTTGGCGTCCGAGGGTTTCTCCGAATCCGTGGTGCGTCCGTGTGGTAGATCTTGGGGTACCGGCGTCATCGGGTTCCATCTCGCCCATTGGTCGACGAAACCCGTAACGAAGCAGATCTTGGCAACATGTAACACCCTCAGAATCGGACCTATGCAAGTTTGAGCGAAACCCGCTAAACCCGCATAGAAACGATTCAAAGGCGCCCACCAGGCACTTGCGTGCGGGTGGAAAACGAAGTAATAACATTACACAACAATCCTCGATGGGACCCATAGAACAGATATATATACAACAGCGACTCCATGAGTCAAGAATACAGATATACGGTACAAAGATCCAAATCACCTTGAAAAGATGGGGCGTCCGACTACGGACAAGATGCAAATGGGGCTAAGAGCCCTGAAGAATAACCAATGGCGTCCATAACCCTGCCCAGGCCAAGCCGGAAGGGTAACCCTGCTAACGGCGTCGATCTCAAAACCTGCTTAAACAAAAGGGGTGCCGACAAAGGGCAGAGGAAAGAGGAGCGCCAAGATCTTGAGGCCAAGACAGCGAGGCTAGAATTCGGTCCTCACCTACATAGGTATGGTGGATCAAGCGCAGCGGCAAAGATGCACTAAACAACCTATAGAGACTCGATACAACCGGCGACAATCAAAGAGGGAAGAAAGACCTATTCGGAACCAACCCGATACTACCATCAAACAAACCCATCCCGGTGTTTCTCGAGTCCAAACGAGGAAGTCAACCGAGGAACTCACACCGCTGGGCTTTTATTTATTCATTATCGCAGCAATTACTAGTCGTTTAGATAATTGTCCCGATAAAAGAAGCAATGGGCCCTTTTAGTTATTCATTCCGCTAGAAGTTGCAAAGAATTACTAATCGACATCTGAGATAGCATGAGATAAACCCAAAACCCAGCAGTTGTTGGTACTTTTATTTATCCATTCCGTTGTAGTTGCAATACTTACTAGTCAGGTACAATGGTCGCAAGCGACACTCCAAACAAGCAATTGTTGGCACTTTTATTTAGCCATTCCATTATAGTGAAGCTGATTACTAGTCATTATAAAGTCAAATTTATAGCACTACTTTAGTTACAGTTGTCTATGTTCGAGATACTGTGCTCCAAGTCGTCCATAACCGCGGACACGGCTTTCAGAAAGTTTTACCCGGCCGGGGTGCACCAATAGCAACACACGCTCGATCAACCTCGGAAAAACCAAATCAAAACCCAACGAGGCCTTCACGACAAAGCAATCGCAGGATTCAGAATTATTTCAGGGGGCCACCCCATTGAGTAGACCCGCAACGAAGCTAGCTGACTCCGAGATGGACTCAAGGTTTGCGTCAGTGGCTGTAAACGACTGGGAACCCAAAACTGGGATTGTCGATACCACGAAAACACTCCGCTTCCCTAAACAGTACAGTGTGCTCCTCGCACAATCGTAAATACAGTAGTAGCATGGCATAAGTACAGGATAGTAAATAAACCCTCAAGCTAGTTTGTGGCCCCAAGAAATAAGACTGAATCAAGCTCTGGCTCAGTGGGGTCCAATAATCCTCCCGGATGTGGATAGCGCGATAAATCAAGGAACAGGTATCAAGTACTCGGGGTCCTACGGGACACAAGTGGGCGGTCGGAAACCAAATATTATCTATCACCCACCGATGCCTCTGCTTACTTACTCCAGTTTTAGTTGTTAAACAATAATTAAAGTGAACGATAAATAAAGCCATGCTCATCTCCAACATTAGACATGTGGCAATACTGCAACAACTGTGGCACTTGACAACACGCAACAGCACTTGAGCAAGCGACTACGACGCGCAAGTCCAACTGTCTACCAAACAACAGGTAATAGGATGTGTCCAAGGCAATATAAGGCTGCAGGGGATATCACGGGTACGAAAACTAGAGCATCGCAACACAGATGGCAATAGATCAACAGGAGGGAATAAATATTATAAAAGTAAGATAGGTAGAAAGGGGAGATGCTCGCCTGAAAACATTGTCGAATGTTCATCCGGAGATCGGGGCGAAGCTCACATCAACTCAACGGCCTTATCCGCGAAGAAGCAAAACGCTAGAATAAACATCGGGTGCAATATTTAATACAACGGCAAAAGATCGGGCATGATGCATGTATGATGTATGACATGGCAAAGGTGCGATGCAATTAGGCAATATTAAGCGGAACCAGGGTCCCGACAATTAATTAGATGGTTCATGTTATTTAGAACCCCGCAATTTAAATGTTGTATTAACATGGCCAAAATATAGCACCGGTTCGCTACATCAATTTAAATGAGGCCGATATGAGACTAGATTTGCCCGCATATGGGCCCCATATTTAATTATTAGGTGAATCGGCATAAGGCCCCCAAACCACATGACAAGTATGCATGCATGAACAATTATTATGCAACAATTATATAGAGGGCATTTATAAAAATAGGGTTCTCGAATAAGGGTCACACATTAGGGTTCGGCAGATCTTGGGGTTCTGGGGTTCGGGGTCCGGTCTCGGGGTTCAGGGTTCGACGGAACGGTCTCTGCGGGAACGTTATCGGACAACGGAGGTAGGTCTTGTCGCATCCGGGAAGCAGGACTTGGGTTGGTTCCGGGCGCATCGGACTTTCCCCTGGTTGGTGTCGATCTTGTCGTCGCGAAGACCTTGTCGGGTCCGCGCCATCGAGTCGATCTTGGCATTCAGGATGAAGTACTTGGCGTATACGAGATGAAGCGCTTATCGTTCCATGTGGCGGTCTTGGCGTCCGAGCGACGATCTTGTCGCATCCGGGTCGTCGGTCTCTGTCGTTGATGACGACCTTGGTATTAGAGGGAACGCACGAGCAGACAAAGATCTTGTATCTTGACACCTCGCGAGCACGCAGATTCTATGTAGATCTTCTCAAGGGGGACGACGACGAACAACAAGGCACGGGGTGACCACATGGCTTCATATGAACAGAACACACACATGCTAGAGGATTAAAGAATTTAGCGAGCACACTACACAAATAATATGTCCACCTAGCAGGAGCACGGGCAGCAAACAAAACAAGCACAGAGGAGGGCGACCGCGCGGACAGAGGCAACATGGTTGTCTGCAACGAAGAAGAGGACGCGGGGAGCACGGCTGCCGGTGGCGGCCGGGACAGAGACGAGGAGGATCGGGGGCCAAGGAGTAGCTGCGCCGTAGAGAAGGGCGAGGTCGAGATGGGCGGCGCGCAGGCCGGACTTCGGCGAGGCGGGACACCGGCAGCGGGGCGAGCCGAGGGGGAGCGGCGGGAGAGCTCGACGGAGAGCGGCGGGGCGGCGGAGGCCGGGACGGGCGGGCGGGAGTTTGGTGGGAGGAGCACGGCCTGGGGCGAGCTTGAGGTGGGCGGCGGCGTGGGGCCCGGCGAGGCGGTGGAGTCCGGGCGCAGCGCAGAGCACGTGGGGACGCCGGCACGGGCGACGCCGCCGGTCATGAGGCAAGAGGAGGCGGGAGGGGGCGCGGCCACGGCAGAGGGGGGCCGAGGTCGGTCGACGTCGAGCTGGAGGAGAGGGCCCGGCGAGGCGGGGGCGGAGCTTGGCCGGGCGGGGAGGCGAGGTAGGCGCCGGGAAGAGAAGGGTGGCTCAAGTGAGGCTCAGTAGGGGCCCACTGAGAGAGAGGGAGAAGGAGGTCGCGGGGGAGAGAGGATCCTGCGGGGAAGGTGGGACTGCTGGTGGGGGCCACGCTGGGCTGTTGTGCGCGTGGTGTGTGTTGTGTGAGGAGGAGAGGGGTGGCCAAGTGGCGGTGTCTGGTTGGGTGGGGGTAGGAGAGATGAGGTGGCAACCAGCTATTGGGTGGGGTGAGGTGGAGGGATTGGGTAGGTTAGGTTGGGGTAGAAAAGGGTCTAGGTTGGACCGCTTTAATTCCCAGGGGTGGTCGTCGGGTCGAATCGCCCGCTCGACCGCCCACTAAAATAATTTAATATTTTATTTATGTTAAACGGACCGTTTGCAAAACGTAGTTAGTCAAAACAAAATATTCCGGAGACCCGGTTTTGGTTTTGAATAAAGATGGGGCGTTTAGAAAACAAAAACAGGTTTGTCCGAAAATAATTTTTATGCAAGCAAATGCAAGATGATGACGATGCTCAAATGCAATGCGGCATGATGACATGAGCATGCGGTCATGACGATGCAATGCACAAAAACAACGCGATTTTCTAGTAGTGGTTTTGCGGGATGCCACAATTCGACACCACTAACAATGGATCTCGCCCTCGAGATCCGCCTCATGGTACCCGGGAAGAAGGTCGGCGGTCTGCGTCTTCTCGCTTCGTGTAGTTCCTCGCGACACCACTAACAAGAGGTTGTTGTCCGTGATCGTCGAGGGAACACTCCGGGAACAAAAGGTCAAAGGTAGAGGCATCAACAAATAAAGCCACCTCTAGCTTCGATGGAAACAGGGAACCGGTGCATTCTCATCCACTTCAATGTGCAAAAGCGAATAGAAGGGGTAGTCGGCATGGGGGCCAATCCATCACGCACCCAAACTATTACTCTGCACAATCAGTAGAAAAGCGTGCATCCATTCTCGGAATCAGACTGAAGATCTCGACAAGCGAGGTTCGGAAACAAAGGAGTGATGCAGACTCTGCATCGGATCTGGCGTAGAGGATACCGTCGCGTCAGAAAACACCGGAAGGCACAAACAAGGAACAAAGAATGGTACCACCATAGACGGATTCATCAGGCAGCTTGAACACCGGATGGTAGAACACCGTTAACAGAGGAGGAAGCGAAACCCTGAAGGTACGACGGAAACCCAACCACGAGAATTCCTGGACTCGAAGAGAGAGAAGAGAGCGGATTCAAAACACGTAGAGGTAAGAGGAGAATAGCAGAGGGGTAAGGAATAAAAACAGACCTAACCAGATCTATCCAACCAATTTCTCAAAATAGTTTTGACTCTCTACTTCGGCCGTTAGCTAGGTTATCCTACAGGCTGGACTTGTGGGGTATCGCAACTGCTGAGCTCTGATACCACTCTGTAACACCCTCAGAATCGGACCTATGCAAGTTTGAGTGAAACCCGCTAAACCCGCATAGAAACGATTCAATGGTGCCCACCAGGCACTTGCGTGCGGGTGGAAAACGAAGTAATAACATTACACAACAGTCCTCGATGGGACCCATAGAACAGATATATATACAACAGCGACTCCATGAGTCAAGAATACAGATATACGGTACAAAGATCCAAATCACCTTGAAAAGATGGGGCGTCCGACTACGGACAAGATGCAAATGGGGCTAAGAGCCCTGAAGAATAACCAATGGCGTCCATAACCCTGCCCAGGCCAAGCCGGAAGGGTAACCCTGCTAACGGCGTCGATCTCAAAACCTGCTTAAACATGAGGGGTGCCGACAAAGGGCAGAGGAAAAAGAGGAGCGTCGATCGAGGCCAAGACACGGCGAGGCTAGAATTGGCAGTCCTCGCCACATAGGTATGGTGGATCAAGCGGCGTGGCGATGCACTAAACAACCTATAGAGACTCGATACAACTGACGACAATCAAAGAGGGGGAAGAAAGACCTATTCGGAACCAACCTGATACTACCATCAAACAAACCCATCCTGGTGTTTCCCCCTCGAGTCCAAACGAGGAAGTCAACCGAGGAACTCACACCGTTGGCAGTTTTATTTATTCAGTTATCGTTGCAGCAATTACTAGTCAGGTTTAGATAATTGTCCTGATAAAATAAGCAGTGGGCCCTTTTAGTTATTCATTCCATTGTAGTTGCAGCAATTACTAATCAGATACAGATAGCATGAGATAAACCCAAAACCCAGCAGTTGTTGGTACTTTTATTTAGCCATTCCGTTGTAGTTGCAATACTTACTAGTCAGGTACAATGGTCGCAAGCGACACTCCAAACAAGCAATTGAGGGCAGTATTATTTAGCCATTCCATTATAGTGAAGCTGATTACTAGTCATTATAAAGTCAAATTTATAGCACTACTTTAGTTATAGTTGTCTATGTTCGAGATACTGTGCTCCAAGTCGTCCATAACCGCGGACACGGCTTTCAGAAAGTTTTACCCGGCCGGGGTGCACCAATAGCAACACACGCTCGATCAACCTCGGAAAAACCAAATCAAAACCCAACGAGGCCTTCACGACAAAGCAATCGCAGGATTCAGAATTATTTCAGGGGGCCACCCCATTGAGTAGACCCGCAACGAAGCTAGATGACTCCGAGACGAACTCAAGGTTTGCGTCAGTGGCTGTAAACGACTGGGAACCCAAAACTGGGATTGTCGATACCGCGAAAATACTCCGCTTTCCTAAACAGTACAGTGTGCTCCTCGCACAATCGTAAATACAGTAGTAGCATGGCATAAGTACAGGATAGTAAATAAAACCTCAAACTAGTTTGTGGCCCCAAGAAATAAGACTGAATCAAGCTCTGGCTCAGGGGGGTCCCATAATACTCCCGGATGTGGATAGCGCGATAAATCAAGGAACATGTATCAAGTACTCGGGGTCCTACGGGACACAAGTGGGCGGTAGGAAACCAAATATTATCTATCACCCACCGATGCCTCTGCTTACTTACTCCAGTTTTAGTTGTTAAACAATAATTAAAGTGAACGATAAATAAAGCCATGCTCATCTCCAACATTAGACATGTGGCAATACTCCAACAACTGTGGCACTTGACAACACGCAACAACACTTGAGCAAGCGACTACGACGCGCAAGTCCAACTGTCTACCAAACAACAGGTAATAGGATGTGTCCAAGGCAATATAAGGCTGCAGGGGATATCACGGGTACGAAAATTAGAGCATCGCAACACAGATGGCAATAGATCAACAGGAGGGAATAAATATTATAAAAGTAAGATAGGTAGAAAGGGGGAGATGCTCGCCTGAAAACATTGTCGAAGGTTCATCCGGAGATCGGGGCGAGCTCACATCAACTCAACGGCCTTATCCGCGAAGAAGCAAAACGCTAGAATAAACACCGGGTGCAATATTTAATACAACGGCAGAAGATCGGGCATGATGCATGTATGATGTATGACATGGCAAAGGTGCGATGCAATATTAAGCGAAACCAGGGTCCTGACAATTAATTAGATGGTTCATGTTATTTAGAACCCCGCAATTTAAATGTTGTATTAACATGGCCAAAATATAGCACCGGTTCGCTACATCAATTTAAATGAGGCCGATATGAGACTAGATTTGCCCGCATATGGGCCCCATATTTAATTATTAGGTGAATCGGCATAAGGCCCCCAAACCACATGACAAGTATGCATGCATGAACAATTATTATGCAACAATTATATAGAGGGCATTTATAAAAATAGGGTTCTCGGATAAGGGTCACACATTAGGGTTCGACAGATCTTGGGGTTCCGGGGTTCGGGGTCCGGTCTCGGGGTTCAGGGTTCGACGGAATGGTCTTGGCGGGAACGTTCTCGGACAACGGAGGTAGGTCTTGTCGCATCCGGGAAGCAGGACTTGGGTTGGTGCCGGGCGCATCGGACTTTCCCCTGGTTGGTGTCGATCTTGTCGTCGCGAAGACCTTGTCGGGTCCGCTCCATCGAGTCGATCTTGGCATTCAGGATGAAGTACTTGGCGTATACGAGATGAAGCGCTTATCGTTCCATGTGGCGGTCTTGGCGTCCGAGCGACGATCTTGTCGCATCCGGGTCATCGGTCTCTGTCGTTGATGACGACCTTGGTATTAGAGGGCACGCACGAGCAGACAAAGATCTTGTATCTTGACACCTCGCGAGCACGCAGATTCTATGTAGATCTTCTCAAGGGGGACGACGACGAACAACAAGGCACGGGGTGACCACATGGCTTCATATGAACAGAACACACACATGCTAGAGGATTAAAGAACTTAGCGAGCACACTACACAAATAATATGTCCACCTAGCAGGAGCACGGGCAGCAAACAAAACAAGCACAGAGGAGGGCGACCGCGCGGACAGAGGCAACATGGTTGTCTGCAACGAAGAAGAGGACGCGGGGAGCACGGCTGCCGGTGGCGGCCGGGACAGAGACGAGGAGGATCGGGGGCCAAGGAGTAGCTGCGCCGTAGAGAAGGGCGAGGCCGAGATGGGCGGCGCGCAGGCCGGACTTCGGCGAGGCAAGACACCGGCAGCGGGGCGAGCCGAGGGGGAGCGGCGGGAGAGCTCGACGGAGAGCGGCGGAGGCAGGACGCTTGGCCGCGGGAGTTTGGCGGGCGAGGCCGACGGGCTCGGCGAGCTTGAGGTGGGCCGGCGACGTGGGGCCGGCGAGGCGGTGGAGTCCGGCGGCAGCACGAGCACGTGGGGGCCTGGCGCAGTGGCGGATGGCCTGACGGTCGCGGGCAGAGGCGGCGGAAGGGGCCCGGCACGACCACGGCGGAGGGGGCCGAGGCCGACGGCAGAGCTGGAGGAGAGGGCCCGGCGAGGCGGGGGCGGAGCTTGGCCGGCGAGCGGCGGAAGGCGGGGAGGCGAGGTAGGCGCCGGGGAAGAGAAGGGTGGCTCGCGCGGCGGGAGGCTCGGTAGGGGCCGGCGCTGAGAGAGAGAGGGAGAAGGAGGTCGCGGGGGAGAGAGGATCCCGTGCGGGGGAAGGTGGGACTGCCGGGTGGGGGCCACGCGGGGGCTGTTGCGTGTTGTGTGCGTGCGTGGTGTGTGTTGTGTGAGGGAGGGAGGGGGCTGTGGCCAAGTGGCGGTGTCTGGTTGGGTGGGGGTAGAGGAGAGATGAGGTGGCAACCAGCTATTGGGTGGGGTGAGGTGGAGGGGGATTGGGTAGGTTAGGTTGGGGTAGAAAAGGGTCTAGGTTGGACCGTTTTAATTCCTGGGGGTGGTCGTTCGGGTCGAATCGGCCCGTTCGACTGCCCCCACTAAAATAATTTAATATTTTATTTATGTTAAACGGACCGTTTGCAAAACGTAGTTAGTCAAAACAAAATATTCCGGAGACCCGGTTTTGGTTTTGAATAAAGATGGGGCGTTTAGAAAACAAAAACAGGTTTGTCCGAAAATAATTTTTATGCAAGCAAATGCAAGATGATGACGATGCTCAAATGCAATGCGGCATGATGACATGAGCATGCGGTCATGACGATGCAATGCACAAAAACAACGCGATTTTCTAGTAGTGGTTTTGCAGGATGCCACACAACAAAAGGGCATCGGGGCTCTTGTGAGGAGACGGTCTTGTGCTTCGGGTGGCGCCGAAGATCTTGCCAAGATTGTCTTGGGACAACGGCGTTCTCTGGTTGTACCTGATCAGTCCCAACATCCTACCGCAACATTACCAGGGGTGCACACGTGAAATCATGAAACCTCGGAAACGTGACGAGCCATAGGGTGTCATGTGCTGGTTCAGAAGAGGCTGGAGGAGAGCGCCGCCGGGAAGACGTGGGGCCGCGGATCGGCGCAGAAAGCGGAGAAGGACGAGGGCGGCCTGGGCGCCGGAGGAGGCACGACGGGCGCGGGCGGCGGCGGCGCAGAAGCTCGGTGAGGCGCCGACGAGCTTGCAGGGGGTGCGCTAACGGAGGAGGGGCCGCTGCGGCCGGGCGCGCCACGGCTGTGGCTCGGGAGATGGTGGCGGTCCGGCAGCCGGCGCAGGCGCGAGACGGACGAGGCAGCGACGGACGACGGGACGCTGGTCGGCGGAGCACGGGCGCCGAGGAAGGGGAAGGCGGCGAGGCGGACGGCGGTCCCCTGGTGGCGGTCCAGAGGCGGAGGAGCGACGCCTTGGCGCAAGGGCCGGAAGAGGCGGCCTCGTGAGGGAGCTGGTCGGAATGGAGGAGGGCCCAGCGTGGCGGGCGCCGGAGGAGTGAGGCGCCAGCGTGAGGAGGAGGAGAGGAGAAGAGCGGGGGCAGCGCGCGGAGGGAGCGGGACCGGCGGGAAGAGATCGCCGGCGAGGAGGGAGGAACGGGGCGCGGTGGTTCGAGGCGGCCGGACGCGGTGCGCGACGGCGGAAGAGGAAGGCGGCGGGGCAGAGCGAGCCCGAGGGGGACGGAGACGGTGGCGTGAGTGGGGCCGAGGGAGGGCGACGGCACCGTCCGCCGGTGGAAAGGAGGAGGGAGCGGGAGGTTGGGGGAGGGGGTGCGTCGGGGAGAGCCAGGGAGAGAGAGAGGAGCGGGCGCGTGGGTGGGACCCAGGGGTGGGTGGAAGCGGGGGTTGGGTCGGTTGGCTGTGGGTGTGGCGTGCGTGTGTGTGCTGCATGTGTGAGCTGGGGTGGGACCGTGGGGTGGACAGAGGTGGGGGAGAGGGTAGGATTAGGGGGCGGCCTGGGGTAGGTTAGGGGGAAGGGCAGGGTGACGTGGCGGCAGATTATTGGGTGGGGTGAGGTGGCTGGAGGGGTGGGTAGACTAGGTTGGGTAGACTAGGGATTTTGGGTGGACCGTTTTATTCTGGGGGTGGTCGTCCGGGTCGAATCGGCCCGTTCGACTGCCCCCCTAAAATAATTAAATATATTATTTATTTCAAACAGGGCTTTTGCAAACCGATAGCAGACAAAACAAAATGAATCCGGAGACCCAGGTTTTGCGTTTGGAACATAGACGGGGCGTTTAGAAAACAAATTAGGTTTTCCCGAAAATAGTTTTATGCAAGCAAATGCAAGATGATGACGATGCTCAAATGCAATGTGGC
Organism: Avena longiglumis; assembly: GCA_030063025.1. Lineage (NCBI taxonomy): Eukaryota > Viridiplantae > Streptophyta > Magnoliopsida > Poales > Poaceae > Avena > Avena longiglumis. Next base: position 480,247,579 of record CP125975.1, read on the forward strand.
ATGATGACATGAGCATGCGGTCATGATGATGCAATGCACAAAAACAACGCGATTCTCTAGTAGTGGTTTTGCGGGATGCCACAATTCGACACCACTAACAATGGATCTCGCCCTCGAGATCCGCCTCATGGTACCGGAAGGAAGGTCGGCGATCTTCGTCTTCTCACTCCGTGTAGATCCTCGCGACAGCACTAACGAGGGTCCCTTATCTTGAGATTGGCGACACCACCAACAAAGGGTCGTTGTTCACGTTCGTCAAGAGAGCTCTCCGGATAAACAATGGACGTAGTTAAAGGTAAGGCCACCTCTAACTTCAGCGGAAGGAGTAAATTGCATCGATCCACCATTCAATGTACAAAAGCGAATGATAAGAGTAGTCGGATGGTGATCAGTCCATCGCGCACCCAAACCATTACTCTTCACACGAATAGGCGGATTATGCAACCAACTCTCGGAATTCAGACTGAAGATCTTGTCAACGAGGTTCGGAAACAAGGGAGTGATGCAGACTCTGCATCGGATCTAGCGTAGATGATGTCGTCGCGTCAGATAGCACCGGAAGGCACAAACAAGGAACAAAGAATGGTACCACAGATAAAGGATCACTCAGACAGCAGGAACACCGGATGGTAGAACACCGTTACCAAAGGAGGAAGCGAAACCCTGAAGGTACGACGGAAACCCAACCACGAGAATTCCTGGACTCGAAGAAAGAGAAGAGGGCGGATTCAAAACACGCAGAGGTGAGAGGAGAATAGCAGAGGGGTAAGGAGTAAAATCAGACCTAATCAGAACTATCCAACCGATTTTGCAAAAATAGTTTTGACACTCTACTTTGGCCGTTAGCTAGGTTATCCTACAGGCTGGACTTGTGGGGTATCGCAACTGCTGAGCTCTGATACCACTCTATAACACCCTCGGAATTGGCCCTATGCAAGTTTCAGCGATTCCCGCTGAACCCGCATAGAAACGATTCAAAGGTGCCCACCAAGCACTTGCGTGCGGGTGGAAAACGAAGTAATAACATTACACAACAGTCCTCGATGGGACCCACAGAACAGATATATATATACAACACGACTCCATGAGGCAAGAATCTGAGATATCTGAGAACAAAGATCCAAATCACCTTGAAAATGATAGGCGTCCGACTACGGACAAGATGCAAATGGGGCTAAGAGCCACGAAGAATAACCAATGGCGCCCATAACCTGCCTGAGCCAAGCCGAAGGGTAACCACCTAACGGCGTCGATCTCAAACCTTAAACAAAAGGGTGCCGACAAAGGGCAAAGGAAAAGAGGAGCGTCGATCGAGGCCAGTACACGGCGAGGCTAGAATTCGGCGGTCCTCGCCTACATAGGTATGGTGGACTGAGCGGCAGCGGCAGCATGCACTAAACAACCTATAGAGACTCGATACAACTGACGGCTATCGGAGAGGGGTAAGAAAGAGCTATTCGGAACCAACCTGATACTACCACCAAACAAACCCATCCTGGTATTTCCCCCTCGAGACCAAACGAGGAAGTCAACCGAGGAACTCACACAGTTGGCAGTTTTATTTATTCAGTTATCGTTGCAGCAATTACTAGTCAAGTATAGATAATCATCCTGATAAAATAAGCAGTGGGCACTTTTAGTTAACCATTCCGTTGTAGTTGCAACACTTACTAGTCAGGTGCAATTAGCATCAGATAACCCAAAACCCAGCAGTTGTTGGTACTTTTATTTAGCCATTCCGTTGTAGTTGCAATACTTACTAGTCAAATACAATGGTCGCCAGCGACAACCCAAACAAGCAATTGTTGGCAGTTTTATTTAGCCATTCAATTATAGTGAAGCTGATTACTAGTCATTATAAAGTCAAATTTATAGCACTACTTTAGTTATGCTTGTCTATGATCGAGATACTATGCTCCAAGTCGTCCATAACCGCGGACACGGCTTTCAGAAAGTTTTAACCCGGCCGGGGTGCACAAATAGCAACACACACTCGATCAACCTCGGAAAAACCAAATCAAAACCCAACGAGGCTTTCACGACAAAGCAATCACAGGATTCAGAAATATTTCAGGGGGCCACCCCTTGGAGTACACCCGCAACGAAGTTAGCTGACTTCGAGACGGACCCGAGGTTTGTGGGGCCGGTATGGCATCGGGAACCCAAAACTGGGCTTGTCGATACCGCGTAACGGGTCACAATTCCTAAGCAAGATGTGCTCCTCGCACAATCGTAAAATAAAGCAAGAGCATGGCATAAGTACAGGATAGTAAATAAAACCTCAAACTAGTTTGTGGCCCCAAGAAATAAATGAATCAAGCTCGCTCGGGGGTCCCATAATCCTCCCGGATGTGGATAGCGATAAATCAAGGAACATGTATCAAGTACTCGGGGTCCTACGGACACAAGTGGTGATCGGAAACCAAATATTATCTATCACCCACCGATGCCTCTGCTTACTTACTCCAATTTTAGTTGTTAAACAGTAAATAAAGTGAACGGTAAGTAAATCCATGATCATCTCCAACATTAAACATGCGGCTATACTCCAACAACTGAGGTACTTGACGACACGCGACAGCACTTGAGCAAGCGACTACGACGCGCAAGTCCAACTATCTACCAATCAACAGGTAATAGGATGTGTCCAAGGCAATATAAGGCTGCAAGGGATATCACGGGTACGAAAACTAGAGCATCGCAACACAGATAGCAATAGATCAACAAGAGGGAATAAATACTATAAAAGTAAGATAGGTAGAAAGGGGGAGATGCTCGCCTGAAAACATTGTCGAAGGTTCAACCGAAGATCGGGGCGAGCTCACATCAACTCAACGGCCTTATCCGCGAAGAAGCAAAACACTAGAATAAACACCGGATGCAATATTTAATACTACGGCAAAAGATCGGGCATGATGCATGTATGATGTATGGCATGGCAAAGGTGCGGTGCAATTAGGCAATGTTAATTGGAACCGGGGTCTCGACAATTAATTAGATGGTTCATGTTGTTTAGATACCCCACAATTTAAATGTTGTTTGGACATGGCAAAAGATGGTACCGGTTCGCTACACAAATTTAAATGAGGCCAATATGAGACTAGATTTGCCCGCATATGGGCCCCATATTTAATTATGAGGTGAATCGGCATAAGGCCCCCAAACCACCTGGCAAGTATGCATGCATGAACAATTAATATGCGACAAGTTGTATTATATTATAAAATAGGGTTTCGGGAAGGGGTTCACACATTAGGGTTCGACGATCTTGGGGTTCCGGGGTTCGGTCTCAGGGTTCGGATCTGGGGTTCGGCGGGATCGAGGTTCGGACTCCGGGATCGTTCTCAGATAACGGGGGTAGATCTTGGCGTTCCGTGAAGGAGGACTTGGTTCGGTGTCGGGGGCACATCGGACTCGCCCTGGTCGGTGTCGTTCTTGTCGTCGTGAAGACCTTGTCGGGTTCGCGGGTCGGGTCGGACTTGACGTCCGGGTTGCAGAACTTGGCGTCCGAGAGACGATCTGGTCGCATCCGCGGTCGTCGGGTCGTGTCGTCGGTCTTGTCGTTTCACAGCAGAGATCTTGTTGTCTCGGGTCTTGGCGTATTCGGATCCGAGAGGGAGAACTTGACGTGTCGGGTTCGGTCTTTCGACTCCGGGAGGATCGGTTTTCCAGGGTCTCGACACCTTCGGTTCCATGTGGGCGATCTTGGCGTCCGAGGGTTTCTCCGAATCCGTGGTGCGTCCGTGTGGTAGATCTTGGGGTACCGGCGTCATCGGGTTCCATCTCGCCCATTGGTCGACGAAACCCGTAACGAAGCAGATCTTGGCAACAAAAGGGCATCGGGGCTCTTGTGACGAGACGGTCTTGTGCTTCGGGTGGCGCCGAAGATCTTGCCAAGATTGTCTTGGGACAACGGCGTTCTCTGGTTGTACCTGATCAGTCCCAACATCCTACCGCAACATTACCAGGGGTGCACACGTGAAATCATGAAACCTCGGAAACGTGACGAGCCAGAGGGTGTCATGTGCTGGATCAGAAGAGGCTGGAGGAGAGCGCCCGGAAGACGTGGGGCGCGGATCGGCGCAGCGGGCACGGGAGAAGGACGCAGGCGGCGGGCCGGAGGAGGCACGTGGCGGGCGAAGAGGCGGCAGCGCAGAAGCTTCGGTGAGGCGCCCGACGAGCTTGCAGAGGGGCGCGCCAACGGAGGAGGGCCCTGCCGCGGCCGCGGCCACGCTGAGCTCGGGAGATGGTGGCGGTCCGGCGAGACCGACGCGGTGAGCGGAGACGAAGGGCGGGCGGACGACGACGACGCGCTGGTCTGGGGAGGAGCACGGGCGCCGAGGAGGAAGGCGGCGGACGGCGGTCCCAGTGGCGGTCCAGAGGAGGAGGACGCGACCGCTTGGCGCCGGAAGAGGCGCGCCGACGGGGAGGGGCATGGTCGGAACGGAGGAGGGCCAGCGGTGGGCGCCGGAGGAGGCAGGTGCGAGCGCCATGTGAGGAGGAGGAGAGAGGAGAAGAGCGGGGGCAGCTGAGGGAGCGGACCGGCGGGAAGAGATCGCCGAGGAGGGGAGGAACGCGGTGGTTGAGGCCGGACCTTGGCTGACAGCGGAAGAGGAAGGCGGCGGAAGCGAGCCCGAGGGGGACGGAGGCAGTGGCGTGGCGGGGCCGAGGAGAACAGCAGCGCCGTCACGGTGGAAAGGAGGAGGAGGGAGGTTGGGGAAGGTGCGTCGGGAGAGCCAGAGAGAGAGAGAGGAGGGCGCGTGGGTGGGACCAGGGTGTCGGTGGCGGGGGGGTTGGGTCGGTTGGCTGTGGGTGTGGCGTGCGTGTGTGTGCTGCATGTGTGAGCTGGGGTGGGACCGTGGGGTGGACAGAGGTGGGGGAGAGGGTAGGATTAGGTGGCGGCCTGGGGTAGGTTAGGGGGAAGGGCAGGGTGACGTGGCGGCAGATTATTGGGTGGGGTGAGGTGGCTGGAGGGGTGGGTAGACTAGGTTGGGTAGACTAGGGATTTGGGGTTATTCTGGGGGTGGTCGTCCCGGTCGAATCGGCCCGTTCGACTGCCCCCCTAAAATAATTAAATATATTATTTATTTCAAACAGGGCTTTTGCAAACCGATAGCAGACAAAACAAAATGAATCCGGAGACCCGGGTTTTGCGTTTGGAACATAGACGGGGCGTTTAGAAAACAAATTAGGTTTTTCCGAAAATAGTTATGCAAGCAAATGCAAGATGATGACGATGCTCAAATTCAATGTGGCATGATGACATGAGCATGCGGTCATGATGATGCAATGCACAAAAACAACGCGATTTTTTAGTAGTGGTTTTACGGGATGCCATATGCCCCTTGCACACAGACATGGCACTACCATGTGTTCTCCGTTTCCGCACGAAGGCCTCCAAATCGAGTTGTCCTTTGCAATGAAGTAACTATACAATGGAAGCTACTTGCTAGCCTTCTTGCCGACGTCAGTTTGAAGATGTGATGGAAGAGGATAAGAAACTTGTGGTAAAGAGCACCTCTTTTCAGATAAATAAATATAGAATAAATAAAATTTATACTAGTAGTACGACAGGCACATCGATTAATGGCTTCTTTTATATTAATCTAATTTCCTTAAGCAAACATTATTTAGTCTGGTTTCTTGTAGGTTGTCTTCGTGTGTTCCAAACGACCTTTGCTGAAAAATTCCTATGTTTCTAATTCCAAAGGTTTTCACTTGTTTTCCTTTCCTAAATTTTTCCTATTCATGTTTTCACTTGTTTTCCTTTCCTAAATTTTTCCTATTCATGTGATTTTTCTATCCTTCATTTCAAACGGGGCCTTCCTTTGCAACGTGTAGAATGCGGGAATGGGCGCAGGAATCCCACAAGATAGGAATTCGGTTCCTTCAGTTCTGCAGAAATTTCATAGGATTGGAAACATCCGATCCGACCTCATTTTATTCATTCCTTCGCGAAGTGCGAGGCAGTTTCACCACTGACGAAGCCAAACAAGCAAGATTAGAGCTGTCGATGAAAAAATTGTCGTTTTCGGCTCCGGGAGCAATTCTCCGTCCCGGCAGGGTGCCGGAACAGAGACTACTGCCTCCCGAATCTCGTCATTGGTGGCGGCGGCGCTACGGAACTTTTCGTGGATGGATGCTGATCGATCTAGGGTTTTCGCGTCGGGGGCAATATATAGGCGGAAGGGCGATGTCGGTGGACGCTTGAGGGGCCCACACCATAGCCAGGCGCGGCCATGGGGGACCCGCGCCACCCTATGGTGTGGCCGCCTCGGTGCCCTCCTCCGTCTCTGCTTTGGACTCTGTCTTCGTGTCGGAAAAATAGGAGGTTTGGCTTTTGTTTCGTCTAAAATCGAGAATATTTTCTTTGGTAAAAACCTGGAATAGAAAAACAGCAGAAAACAGGAACTGACACTATGGCATCTTGTTAATAGGTTAGTTTCAGAAAATGGATAAAAATGCCACGAAGTGCAAGCAAAACATAAAGCAATTGGTGTAAAACGAGCATGGAGTATCAAAAATTATAGATACGTTTGTAATGTATCAGCATTCCCAAGCTTAACTCCAGCTCGTCCTCGAGTAGGTAAGTGATAAAAATAATAATTTTGAGGTGACATGCACTATCACAATCTTGATTAAGGTATTGCAAAACATTAATAGCTGGAGTCAAAGTACTCTAAACATAAGCATGAAAGATGTATTTTTAATAATATGACATAGCAACTATGTTGCAACATGAAATGCACACAAACAAAAGATCATGAATAATGCTTTTGAAAGACATTCGTTTGTTTCACATATAGAAAGCATCGCAAGAGTGGTATTCAACTTGTTCTTCATGGAATAGAAAAATATAAATGCATAGGACACCTTCAAAGTCCATAAGGATGACTAAATACAAATAATTTAAGAATAAGCAATACCATAATTATGAATCAATCAACAAGTTTTGGAAAAATGCACATTGAACTCAGAATGATAACTATGCTCTCTTAATTAGTGCATAATAATAGAAGATTAAGACTCAACATAAAAGTAAAAAAAGAAAATCCCTTCGCAGAGGGAAGTAGGGATTTCAAGTTTTTTATAAAGCTTCCAAAAATTATGGTACTTATTAGCTTTGAGCTCTCATTACCCCTATCATTGGCATCTTGAATGGTTAAGGTTAAAGTGCGGGCAAATATGATTTATATGCTTGACAAATCACAAGTTGAAAATTGCATGCCCCTTGAGTACGAGTACCGAGACCTCATGCTACTCAACTTTAGTCCCAAGCAAGTTCTTGTCATTTTAAGTATACGTGTATCATAGAGAACCGCCAACGGGGTACCTCTTGCCCCATGACACAAGAGCTATCTCATATCAAAAGAAAAATGATTCCCCTCCCCCGGGGGATAATACACTTCAATCCCCCGGGTCGTGTCGCGCGCGTTGGACAGCCATCGCTATCTAGCGGGCCCCACTACATCCCGTCATCTTCCTTCTTTTTTCTCCTGAACTGCTATTCCTTCGTTCCCCATCGCGTCGTCACTCCCGACCAGCTCCTTGCTCCGTCGCTCCACGCCGTGTGCGCCGCCCTGCCTTGCTCTCCTTCCGTCGGCGCGCCTCCCCGCCTTGCTCCTCCGCCAGAACGCGCCTCTCCAGCCTTGTTCCTCCGTCGGCGCGCGTCGTCGAAGCTCCCCTGCCGAACATGGCGATCTTGCCGTAGATGGAGGCCTCCGTCGGCGCGCGCCGCCCCAGCCCTGCTCCTTCCGCCGCGCGCCCCGCCCTCTCCCTACTCTCCTTCCGCCGGCGCGTCGCCCAAGCCATGGTCCTCCGTCGGCGTGCGTCGCCCAAGATCCCTTGCCGGACATGGCGATCTTGCCGGAGATGGAGGCCCCTCCCTGCTCCACAGCCTCTCCCCACATCGTATTTGTGTTTGTGTCCTCCCTCGACCCACGAGAGCTCCCGCCGGAGCAAGCACTTGCCATCGCTGCCGAATCAGGCGGATTTTGCTACTCGCACGGTGCTACCCAGGCGGGACGACGATGCTACTGGAAGGGGTCGTCCTTGCTACAAATGAAGGGTCACGATGCTACCCCGATCAAGAAATGCGTTTTGATATTTTGCTACAGGGCGATGCTACAAGAGTAGTAATGTTTTGATATTTCTGTTCTATGTTTTTGCTACAATAGCACAAAGTATTTGCTATGATATTTTCGACGAAAGTTCTTAGCAAAATCGGTTTTGCTACGGCAATCACCGGCGATATCTCCGGTGAGGTCGTTCTTTTTTGCTACATTAGCACATATTTTTTGCTACCACTGTTTTGCGATTTTGCTACAATAGCATAACGTTTTTCCTACATGGTCTCCGGTGAGGTCTACCGGCGAAATCCTCCGGCGAGGTCGAATATGCTACGTTAGCACAACTTTTTGCTACACGGTCGCCGGCGAGGTCTCCGGCGAAATCTCCGGCGAGGTCCAGTCTGTTTTTCTATTTTCTGGACTGAACCATTTTTTGCTACATGTAGCAAAAGCGGGACAGTTTGTAAATCGGGGTAATTTGTAGCAAAAGCGGGAATCTGGAAAAAAAGAGGACACATGTCAAGCAGGGGACCCGGGGGATCGGGGGGAGTTATCCCCCGGGGGACGCGTAGTGCAGTCCATATCAAAATGAGAAGGCAACATATAGTGAGCAGCTTAGCGATCTTTTTATTTGCTATTTCCATATTTTTTTATTGAGGATGCTTCATAGAATACCACTATGGTTTTGCTGCAAGTTTTCACCATGATTAGGAATGGCTTAGGATAGCCGTCCGGGCGTTTATCTAACACATATACATACTCCACGGACCTGCAAGTTTCCATCTTATTTCACACCGACAACATCCATAAACAAAAGAACATGATATCAACTAAATAGAATAAGTGCAATGTTGAAAGCGTGCCTCATGACAGCATGGTTTTGCTAACTCCCAACTTATAATTTGCAAGCATATAAGCATCATAAGATAATCATAATGGTTCGGGTTTATTAAGTGCAAGGAATAAAATGTGCCTTCAAGTTCGTGAGAGCTTTAATCACTAATTTTCACATAACAAAAATTTAGATTGGAAGATATATAAAAACATGAATATACTTGGAATGGTGTAACACACCATGCATAGGTGTTTATAGTGGACTCTTTGGAATAACTTGTTTTTTTGGTAATTGGATGCACGAGTATAGCTCATACTCAATACAGGTGGAGGCTAGCAAAAGACTGGGAGCGACCAACTAAGAGAGCAATAATGGCCATAATCATGCAGAGCGACAAAACATTATTAATCAAAGCATAAAGTGATATCACAATTCAAAAACTAAATGATCATAGAGGCTAAGGTGACTGGTTCATAGTCAAAACATGGTGTAAGCATGTGCCAAGTTAACCCAAATAAAGCATCAAAGGAGAATACAACAATATTATGCTTTTGTATGCTAAAACAACGCATGATTCCTTCATGGAACATTAAGCAATCTCAATTGTTTAAAACAAGTCATGCTACAACAATAATCACTAATCATTTGGTCAAAGCAACATCTAACATGATATGATAAAGTCTAAGTCACAGTCAAAACAAGCTTATTTTTGTACCACCATAAGCATGAAACATTCTACTCTTTTCCAACAACAATCAACTCATTTGAAACAACTCACAAAGATAATAATCAATAAAGACCAGAGAGATTGTCTCACCTAACTACAAAGCAGAACTAAAAAGTCCTAAGAAAAATAAGAAGAAAACTAAATCTAAACGCAATGCTAGCAAAGGAGAACACTCACAAAACAATAAGAGTGAAAACTAGAGTGTTCTAGGCAATAAAGAACGGGGTGTGACTTCTCCAAAATAAGTGTGCTGGGAGCCAACCAACTTATTGCAGCAAATAAAGCAAAAGAAAACTAAAGACAAAAACAAAGAAGCTCCAACAACAACACAATGTGCATGAAGCAATAAAAATGTAGTATCTTGAAAGAAGACCTGAGATTGTTGTTGATGAAGAGGGGGATGCCTTAGGCATCCCCAATATTTGACGCTTGTACTTATTGAATAATTCTTGGGGTTACATGGGCATCCCCAAGCTTGAGATTTTGTCCATACTTCATCTCATCACATCATTCTCTCCCTACACTTGAAAACTTTCTTCATACAAAACTTCACACAATCTTCATTAGCAACATTAGTGTATGCAAGATAATAAACATTTGGATTTAGTTTCAACTCAAGTAAATCATCCATTAAAACATAAGCTACTGTAGAAACTCCTTTTAAAAGCTCAAGTGATCAAAAGAACTCAAAAGAAATCAATTTAAGAGGCAAATGCAAATAATGGCAGAAATCTATCAAAACAGAACAGCGGGTAAAGATCGATTTTTTCTAAAATCTTATGTTGCTCAAATCAAAAAGTGCAAAACTAACGAAAGTTAGATAATAACCTGGGGCATGCACACAAAAACTTACAGATCTATAATACGTCTTGGGAGTTTTCACGATTTTTTACAGCGAAGCACAAAAATCTATTTTGGGGCAGCAACTTCTACAAATCTTACCTTCTTCCTACTAGAGGCTATTCTTGGCACAAAAATGAAATAAAAAGGATAAGATGAGGTTGCTGCAGAGGTAATAACTTCCAAGACTCAGAGAAACAAAAAAACTAAAGCAAAAGTATAATGGGTTGTCTCCCAAAAGCTCTTTCTTTATAGCCATTAAGATAGGCATGATAATTTCTATGATGCTCTCATATGTATAAATTGAACATACAAGAATACATCAAGAAGAAAATATCCAACACATTTAAGTCTAACCCACTTACTATGCAAAGGAATTTTGTAAGAAAACAAATTATTGAAACAAGATACTATTAGCATAGGAAGGCAAAACAAGTGCAACACCAAAACTTTCAACATAAAGAGGGGAAACTTAATATTATTGAGATACATAAAACCATGTTTTCCTCTCTCATAATAATTTTGAGTAGCATCATGAATAGAATTAACAATATAATTATCACATAAAACATTCTTATCATGAGCCACATGCATAAAATAATTATTACTCTCCATATAAGCATAGTCATTCTTATTAATCGTAGTGGGAGAAAATTCAACAAAATAGCTATCATTATTATTCTCATCACCATAGTCATCAAATATAAGAGGCATATTGTAATCATAATTAATTTTCTCCTCAATAGTAGGTGGACTAAAAATATCATATTCATCATTGTAATCATCATATATTGGAGGTATAGTATCATCATAGAAAATTTTCTCCTCTAAAGCTGGGGAACTAAAAAGAACATTTTTATAAAAACTAGCTTCCCCAATCTTAGATGTTTCCATAGAATTGGCAATAATGGTAGCATGCAAATAAAGTTCCATAGGTTTTTTAATTTTCTCTTCAAACACTTCATGTCCTAACTCAATATAAATATTATAAACCTCTCTATTTTTTTTATTTTTTTCCATTAAGCCTAACTAGTGAAGATAAAAAGAAGAAACAAAAAGATATAATTGCATAATCTAAAGGAAATAACTTCGAGCACTCACACACCAGCAACAGTACTAGAAGATAGCTTAGTAGGTAGAGTATGTGAGTACCTTTTATCTTACTTCCCTGGCAACGACGCCAGAAAAGAGCTTGATATCTACGCACACTTATATTATTGTAGACAGTGTTGGGCCTCCAAGTGTAGAGGTCTATAGAACAGCAACAAGTTTCCCTTAAGTGGATCACCCAAGGTTTATCAAACTCGGGGAGGAAGAGGTCAAAGATATCCCTCTCAAGCAACCCTGAAAATAAGATACAAGAAGTCTCTTGTATCCCCAACACACCCAAGACACTTGTCAGGTCTATAGGTGCACTAGTTCGGAGAAGAGATAGTGAAATACAAGTAATATGGATGATTATAAGTGGTAATTGCAATCTAAAATAAAAATGGCAGCAAACAAACATGTAGCAGGACTGATTGTAAACAGTGTTTTAATGCTTAGAAACAAGTCCTATGGATCATACTTTCTGTCGGGGATATAACCCCAGGTACCCCAGAGTTGGTCTATGGATAAGAGACAAGAATAAACGAAAGTATATTTGATAAAAGAATATCAAATAGAAAAGGAAAAAGACAATAAAGAACAACTGGGCCGAGTAAGGGGAATCTCGGCCCAGTCAACATTCTCTACAGCCGAGTTAATTAAGAGAAAGGAAAAACGATCCGGGCAGGGCCGAATTACCCCCAGCAGTCGGCCCACCTACCAAACCAGGTCGCCCACCTCGTCGCTCCCAGGCCGAACTACTCCACATCTCGGCTGGGCCGAGATGCTCCCAGTCAGCCCACCTCTACGCCGAGCCCCTCCTTCCTCGTCGTCTCGTCATCAGCTCCCGCCGACCTCCCCCTCGACAGGAAACCCCGCGTGCGTCGGCTTCCTTTGTGGCCGCCCAACACGGGCCGATGCTCGCCGACTGCAGGAGCTCCCCCCGGGTGGGCCACCAGGGTCACCGCGGCCCACCACGGGATATCTGCTCCCACCAAGACGGCCGGATCTGCCTCGGCTGGGCTGCTCTCCTCGCTACCTCGCTCGGGCCGAATAGGAGGAAGCTCGGCTGGGCCTCCTTTACCCCGGCTGGGCTGTCATATCCGGGCCAAATCATCCCCAGGCCAAATTACCTCCAGGCTGAGATGGGCTGTCTGCCCCAGGCCGAATTATCTATAGGAAGGGCCGAATCTCCACCTCTTCTAGGGCATCTGGGCCCAGTTTCAGTGACCAAGACGTCCCATTATTCGCCTCCAAGCATCTCCACGGTCTCTACAACAATACGCCATCAGATCAAGACAATCTCCGCCAGTATCGTGCCAGTCTTGGGAGCCCTCCAGCTCAGACTGGCACATGGCATATGGAATATACCCTTGGCATCTGACAAGATGCTAGGGATATGCTCTTGGCATCAAATAAGATGCTAGGGAATATGCCTGGCATCTCCAAAGATGCCAAGGCATATGCTGGGCATCTCTAGAAGATACCCAGAATATGCTCTCTAGATGCCAAGCGTGTACCACAAGTCTTGTCCCCTGGGCTCCCCTTTATAAGGAGCACCAGGGGAATCGTTAGAGGAGAGGCCCCGAAGGGATCCTCCCCTCTCTGCTCACTAGGAGCTCTCCTTCTTCCTCTTCCTCCACTCTCATAGAGAGCTTAGATAGAAGCATAGGGGAAACAGCTCAAGGAGCATGATTGTAGCCACAAGTATGGCAAGATTATAAGGGATTAGATGTATAGAACGAGGTGTTATCTCAACTTGAGAGCTTCAATCCAATATACATTGTATTTCTCTTTGTTCATATGAGTGCGGTCTTCACCGCATCATCCCTCCCCGGATTCCTCCACGTCCATCGGCCCCAACTTTAGCCTACCCATGGCATATGTCGTGATACCACCACGACATTTCGCGCCCACCGTGGGGCCTCCTAGTGGCGTTGGTTGGGTTTCCATCCGGACGGGAGCATCTTCATCAACTTCTTCCTCATAGGGCTCATTCAGCTTCACCAAGTCAACAGAGAACAAAGAGGTAAGCGCAGGGGCTCTCCAGGTCTAACTCATCAAAGCTGGTAAGACTAAGCAAGAAGGACTCAGGCACTACTCCAAGCTTACTGTAAGTACCAAGTAACTCAGCAGGGCAGGTATGACCTAGCAAAACTCACCCAAACACTTCTCCAAGTGTGCGGTAAGTACCAGGTAACTCAGCCACCTATACTCAATCCTTCATCCCAGGGAGAAAATAACTCAGCCAGGGGACTAGTCAACTTATCCGTAGAGTCACCTTTAGATTAAGAGAGCATTATGTTGATTTAGATCTATACTCCAGTCAGCTTATTTATAACTTGGCCATCAGTTGAATCATCTTATCTGTGATTCATATGGATTTTGAGTAAGTTAGTTTATGCTTTGGGTTATCCTGTGACTCAGCTCACGGGCCAGCTTATTTATAACTCGACCATAAGTTGAATCGTCTTATTTGTGATTCAGATAGATTCTGAGTCAGTTTACTTATGCTTTGGTTTACCCTGTAACTCAGCTCCCTAGCAGGCTTATTTATAACTCGGATAGAAGTTGAACCAGCTCGTTTATGATCCAGGTAGAATTTGGGTCAGTTTACTTATGAGTCGGATAGAGTTTGAGTCAGTTTATTTATGCTTTGGGTTGTCCTTTAACTCAGCTTGCCAGCCGGCTTGTTGTTAATTCGGATATAACTTGAAGTCATTTTGTTTATGCTTTGAATTAACCTTTAACTCAGCTCAGTAAATTGTCTCTGATCCGGACTAACATTTGATTCAGCTTGCCAGGGTACTTTATAATTCGGATTGGTATTCAGACTCGGTGTACTAATTGTATCTCTGATTCAGGCCGAAGCTTTATTGATTCACCAGTTGCGGGTTATGTTATGACTTGGATTGATATCTCACCATCTTGCCAGGTTATCCCATATCTCGGATGACTATTGGCCAGCTTATCATATCTCGAATCTATATCTCATATCTACATCTCGAATCGGATCCCTCAGCGGTTAACCCTATTATCATATCCCAAAGATTAATCTCGGATCTATATCTCGGATCCATATCAAAGGCAAGTTATCGTCTTCACGCCAAATCAAGCTATATCATGGCAAGTAGATAACTCAGACTAAGTCAATTTTGAGTAAAGTAACTCGGATTTGGGATGAGTTAACTCGGATTTGAGTCATATAACTCGGATTTGAGTCAGATGACTCAGACTTAAGACATAAAGTCAGAATCGAGTAAAGTAACTCGGATTTGGGATAAGTTAACCCGGATTTAATCATGTAACTCGGATTTGAGTCAAATGACTCAGACTTGGACATAAAGTCAATTTTGAGTAAAGTAACTCGGATTTGGGATGAGTTAACTCGGATTTGAGTAATATAACTAGGATTTGAGTCAGATGACTCAGATTTAAGACATAAAGTCAAAATCAAGTAAAGTAACTCGGATTTGGGATGAGTTAACTCGGATTTGAGTCATATAACTCGGATTTGAGTCACATAAAGTTAGAATCGAGTAAAGTAACTTGGATTTGGGATGAGTTAACTCGGATTTGAGTCATATAACTCGGATTTGAGTCAGATGACTCAGACTTAAGACATAAAGTCAGAATCGATTAAAGTAACTCGGATTTGGGATAAGTTAACCCGGATTTAATCATGTAACTCGGATTTGAGTCAAATGACTCAGACTTGGACATAAAGTCAATTTTGAGTAAAGTAACTCGGATTTGGGATGAGTTAACTCGGATTTGAGTAATATAACTCGGATTTGAGTCAGATGACTCAGATTTAAGACATAAAGTCAAAATCAAGTAAAGTAACTCGGATTTGGGATGAGTTAACTCGGATTTGAGTCATATAACTCGGATTTGAGTCAGATGACTCAAGACATAAAGTTAGAATCGAGTAAAGTAACTCGGATTTGGGATGAGTTAACTCAGATTTGAGTCATATAACTCGGATTTGAGTCAGATGACTCAGACTTAAGACATAAAGTCAGAATCGAGTAAAGTAACTCGGATTTGGGATAAGTTAACCCGGATTTAATCATGTAACTCGGATTTGAGTCAAATGACTCGGACTTGGGCATAAAGTCAATTTTGAGTAAGGAAACTCGAATTTGGAATCAGATGACTCGGATAAAGACTTACCCAAAGAGGTTAAAAGAGCAGTGCCCAATAAGGCCAGAACTCACAAATTACCCAAAGAGGTTAAAAGAGCAGTGCCCAATAAGGCCAGAACTCCCAAATTACCCAATGGGGTTAAAAGATCAATGCCCAAGAAGGCAAGAACCCATAACTTACCCGATGAGGTTAAGGGAGCAATGCCAAAGAAGGCAAAAACTCATAACTTACCCAATGGGGTTAAAAGAGCAATGGCCAAGAAGGCAAGAACCCATAACTTACCCGATGAGGTTAAGGGAGCAATGCCAAAGAAGGCAAGAACTCATAACTTACCCAATGGGGTTAAAAGAGCAATGGCCAAGAAGGCAAGAACCCATAACTTACCCGATGAGGTTAAGGGAGCAATGCCAAAGAAGGCAAGAACTCATAACTTACCCAATGGGGTTAAAAGAGCAATGCCCAAGAAGGCAAGTACCCATAACTTACCTGATGAGGTTAAGAGAGCAATGCCAAAGAAGGCAAGAACTCATAACTTACCCAATGGGGTTAAAAGAGCAATGCCCAAGAAGGCGAGTACCCATAACTTACCCGATGAGGTTAAGAGAGCAATGCCAAAGAAGGCAAGAACTCATAACTTACCCAATGGGGTTAAAAGAGCAATGCCCAAGAAGGCAAGTACCTATAACTTACCCGATGAGGTCAAGAGAGCAATGCCGAAGAAGGCAAGAACTCATCACTTGCCCAAAGAGGTTAAAAAAGCAGTGCCCAATAAGGCCAGAGCTCATAACTTACCCAAAGAGGTTAAGAGAGTAGTGCCCAATGAGGCCGGAACTCATAAAATACCCAAAGGGGTTAAGACCAGTGCCCAAGAGGGCCAGAGGTCCAGGAACTTACCCAAAAGGGGTTATGACCAGAGCCCAAGAAGGCCAGAAGTCGAAAAACCTGCCTAGAAAGGTTATGAGCAGAGCCCAAGAAGGACAAAGTCACAAACTTACCCAAAGGAATTATGCGACCAAAAAATATATGACAAAGAAGTTGTATGTCAGAAAACAACTCTGGGAATATTTAAATATAAAGCCCATGAGCGATTCTAAGAATCCCACATGGCCTCGGGGACTAATGTCGGGGATATAACCCCAGGTACCCCAGAGTTGGTCTATGGATAAGAGACAAGAATAAACGAAAGTATATTTGATAAAAGAATATCAAATAGAAAAGGAAATAGACAATAAAGAACAACTGGGCCGAGTAAGGGGAATCTCGGCCCAGTCAACATTCTCTACAGCTGAGTTAATTAAGAGAAAGGAAAAACGATCCGGGCAGGGCCGAATTACCCCCAGCAGTCGGCCCACCTACCAAACCAGGTCGCCCACCTCGTCGCTCCCAGGCCGAACTACTCCACATCTCGGCTGGGCCGAGATGCTCCCAGTCAGCCCACCTCTACGCCGAGCCCCTCCTTCCTCGTCGTCTCGTCATCAGCTCCCGCCGACCTCCCCCTCGACAGGAAACCCCGCGTGGGCCGGCTTCCTTCGTGGCCGCCCAGCACGGGCCGATGCTCGCCGACTGCAGGAGCTCCCCCCGGGTGGGCCACCAGGGTCAGCGCGGCCCACCACGGGATATCTGCTCCCAGCCGCACGGGCCGACGGGATCTGCCTCGGCTGGGCTGCTCTCCTCGCTACCTCGCTCGGGCCGAATAGGAGGAAGCTCGGCTGGGCCTCCTTTACCCCGGCTGGGCTGTCATATCCGGGCCGAGTCATCCCCAGGCCAAATTACCTCCAGGCTGAGATGGGCTGTCTGCCCCAGGCCGAATTATCTATAGGAAGGGCCGAATCTCCACCTCTTCTAGGGCATCTGGGCCCAGTTTCAGTGACCAAGACGTCCCATTATTCGCCTCCAAGCATCTCCACGGTCTCTACAACAATACGCCATCAGATCAAGACAATCTCCGCCAGTATCGTGCCAGTCTTGGGAGCCCTCCAGCTCAGACTGGCACATGGCATATGGAATATACCCTTGGCATCTGACAAGATGCTAGGGATATGCTCTTGGCATCAAATAAGATGCTAGGGAATATGCCTGGCATCTCCAAAGATGCCAAGGCATATGCTGGGCATCTCTAGAAGATACCCAGAATATGCTCTCTAGATGCCAAGCGTGTACCACAAGTCTTGTCCCCTGGGCTCCCCTTTATAAGGAGCACCAGGGGAATCGTTAGAGGAGAGGCCCCTAAGGTCTCCTCCCCTCTCTGCTCACTAGGAGCTCTCCTTCTTCCTCTTCCTCCACTCTCATAGAGAGCTTAGATAGAAGCATAGGGGAAACAGCTCAAGGAGCATGATTGTAGCCACAAGTATGGCAAGATTATAAGGTATTAGATGTATAGAACGAGGTGTTATCTCACCTTGAGAGCTTCAATCCAATATACATTGTATTTCTCTTTGTTCATATGAGTGCGGTCTTCACCGCATCATCCCTCCCCGGATTCCTCCACGTCCATCGGCCCCAATTTTAGCCTACCCATGGCATATGTCGTGATACCACCACGACACTTTCACTAGTGGACACTCTCAACAATGATAACATAATTGAACACATAAATATCTTCTCTTCACTATGCTACCCAGAACTACTCTCCGGTTGGATAACAAACACCAATTCACCGCGTAGGGTTATATAAGCACACCTTAAAGTTCGCATTCCCCATCTAGGTAACCCCACACTGTCACCTTGAGCGCTAGATGGTTCCAGACAAACACCACAATTTCATAGAGACATCCAACTCAAATTATAAATCATGATAAGTATTTCTGTAATCTTTAGCCTAAGAGCCACACACACGATGCGCACACTGTCACCTTCACACACGTGGGACAATGTGTCTCCGGAGATCACATTAATAAAAGCACTTGAGTAGCATAATAGACGAAGAGTAGCATCTAATTATTCAACTAGATTACAAAAGCTCATGATCACAATAAGATCATACCATGGAGAGAGATGAACACATAGCTACCGGTAGAGCCCTTAGCCTCGGGGGAGAACTACTCCCTCCTCATCATGGGAGTCAGGAACGGTGATGGATATGGCGGTGGAGTCGATGGAGATGGCTCCGGGGGCAATTCCCTATCCCGGCAGGGTGCCGTAACAAAGACTTCTGTCGGTGGAAGGGTGATGTCGGTGGAGGCCCGAGGGGCCCACACCATATCCAGGAGCGACCAGGGGGACCCGCACGTAACACCCTAAGAATCGACCCTATGCAAGTTTTAGCGCTTCCCGCCAAACCCGCATAGAAACGATTCAAAGGTGCCCACCAGGCACTTTCGTGCGGGTGGAAAACGAAGTAATAACATTACACAACAGTCCTCGATGGGACCCACAGAACAGATATATATACAACAGCGACTCAAGGAGTCAAGAATACAGATATACAGTACAAAGATCCAAATCACCTTGAAAATGATACAGCGTCCGACTATGGACAAGATGAAAATGGGGCTAAGAGCCCTGAAGAATAACCAATGGCGTCCATAACCCTGCCCAGGCCAAGCCGGAAGGGTAACCACCGCTAACGTCGATCTCAAAACCTGCTTAAACAAAAGGGTGCCGACAAAGGCAACGGAAAAAGAGAGAGCGGTCAAGATCGAGGCCAACAGCGAGACTAGAATTGGCGGTCCTCGCCTACATAGGTATGGTGGATGGCGGCGTGCAAAGATGCACTAAACAACCTATAGATACCGATATAACCGCTGCTCGAGAGAGGGATAAGAAAGACCTATTCGGAACCATCCTGATACTACCATCAAGCAAACCCATCCTGGTGTTTCCCCCTCGAGACCAAACAAGGAAGTCGACCGAGGAACTCACACAGTTGGCAGTTTTATTCATTCCGTTATAGTTGCGGCAATTACTAGTCAGGTATAGATAGTCATCCGGATATAATAAGCAGTGGGCAATTTTAGTTAACCAATCCGTTGTAGTTGCAACACTTACTAGTCAGATACAAATAGCATGAGATAACCCCAAACCCAGCAGTTGTTGGTACTTTTATTTAGCCATTCCGTTGCAGTGAAGCTGATTACTAGTCATATCGGATACAAGTCAAATTATAACAGTAAACTTTAGTTATAGTTGTCTATGATCAAGCACTGTGCTCCAAGTCGTCCATAACATGGACACGCTTCTCGAAAAGATTTAACCTGCGGTGCACCAAAGTATCCACACGCACTTGACCCTTTTGCGGATCAATTAACATACACCCATCGGTATGTCGGCGGGGCCTAAGTCATGACGCGTTTCCAGACCAAAGCAAGCGGGGGCCACCCACTAAGTCTACCATAGCGAAGTCGGCGGTCTCGAGACGGACTCGGGGTTTGCGTCGATGGTCAGTAACGACGGGGAACCCAAAGCTGGGATTGTCGATACATGAAAACACTCCGCTTTCCTAAACATGACAGGTGCTATCCATCGCACAATTTAAATAAAGCGTAGCATGGCATAAGTACAGAATAGTAATAAAGCCCCAAACTACGTGGCCCCTGACAAGTACTTTGAAATCAGGTACTAAATCGATGGGGTGCCCATACATCCCACATGTGGTTAGCGCTCGATCTAACAGTGTCAAGAACTCGGGGTCCTACGGGACACCAGTGAGCGGTAAGAAACCAAATATTATCTATCACCCACCAGTGCCTCTGCATTTACCTACTTCAATTTTAGTTATTAAACAATAATTAAAGTAACGATAATTAAAGCCATGATCATCTCCAACATTAAACATGCGGCAATACTCCAACAACTGTGGTACTTGACGACACGCAACAGCACTTGAGCAAGCGACTACGACGCGCAGGTCCAACTATCTACCAAACAACAGGTAATAGGAGGTGTCCAAGGCAATATAAGGCTGCAAGGGATATCACGGGTACGACAACTAGAGCATCGCAACACAGATAGCAATAGATCAACAGGAGGGAGTAAATACTATAAAAGTAAGATAGGTAGAAAGGGGGAGATGCTCGCCTGAAAACATTGCCGAAGGTTCATCCGAAGATCGGGGCGAAGCTCACATCAACTCAACGGCCTTATCCGCGAAGAAGCAAAACGCTAGAATAAACACCGGATGCACTATTTAATACTACGGCAAAAGATCGGGCATGATGCATGTATGGTGTATGGCATGGCAAAGGTGCAATGCAATTAGGCAATATTAAGCGGAACCGGGGTCCCGACAATTAAGTGTATGATGGTAGTTGTTTTAGATACCCCGCAATTTAAATGTTGTCTTAACATGGCAAAAGATAGCACCGGTTCGCTACAAAAATTTAAATGGGACCAATATTGGACTAGATTTGCCCGCATATGGGCCCCATATTTAATTATAAGGTGAATCGTCTTAATGCCCCCAAACCCACAACATGTATGCAAGTATGACAATTATTATGCAATAGGTTTTATATTTAGCATTTATAAAATAGGGGCTCGGGAAAAGGTTCACACATCTGGGGTCGAAGGTCTTGGTTCGGGGTCGACAGGGTTCGGTCTCAGGGTTCGACGGAACGGTGAGGTTCGGATACAAGATGGAGAACTTGGGTGCCAAGCGGTCGATCTTGTCGGCGATGGCGAACTGGAGTGGATCGGGTACCGGGGTCTTCGGGTCCGTGTAGACGGTCATGGCGTCCGGGAGACGATCTTGTCGCATCCGGGAAGAAGGACTTGACGTTACGTGGTGGAGTGCTTGTTGTTCCGGTGGCGATCTTGGCGGTCATCGGGTCCGGACTTCCCCTCCAGGAACGGGTCTTCAGGGTCTCGACGAACTTGGTGTTCCGGCATCTCCGAGTCGTGGATCTTGGCATTCGGGTCTCGGCGTCTTCGGGTCCGTCTCCGGGAAGGAGAACTTGGTGTCCCGAGGGGGTCTTGACGCATCCGAAAAGTATTTGGAGTCCTTGCGGTTTTCTTGAAAATCCCTGGATACATCTCCAAATAAGATATTGTGGTACTTGGGCTAGCAACACGGGAACACAACCTCTGTAATATGAAACTGGTGTGATGCCCGTACGCGTCCCTAGCCCAAGCACTCGATGCGTGGCCTCCAAACATCAGGGACGGGGCGAGCTGGTCGGGCACGCTCTGCAGGGAGAGGTGACGCGCGACGCCGTGAGGCGCGGTGGCGGTCGGTTTGCAGTAGCCGGTAAGCGAGGCGCGGTTCCGGGCCGGTGTGGAAGAGGTGGCGGGGTTCACTCGGGAAGGAGCTCGTCGACCATGTCGGCGGGGAACGAGGTCGGCGGCGCACTGGAGGCGAGGCTGGACGGAGAAAGGCGAGGCGAGAAGCATCCGAGGCTGCGGCTCGGGAGGCGGTGGCGCGTCGAGATCCAGCGGCGGCGACGCTCACGAGGCCCAGCGTTGCGAAGGCGAAGCGGGCGGCGTCAGCGGCGGAGCGGAAGGCGAGGTCGCGGCACGAAGCGGCGGTCTTGGCGCCGAGGCGGGCCTTGGCGGCGGCTGACTCGGGGTCACAGGGCGGAGGCGGAGGGTTCTGGCGATGGTGGTTGCCGAGGAGGCGGTCGAGGTGGGGCGAGGGTCGCGAGATGGGCGAGAGGAGGCGTGGCGTCGTCGGGGCGCCGGGAAGGGGGCTCTGGCGCCGCTGCTGCAGAGGGAGGCGAGGCGAAGCGAAGATGGAGGCGGGGATTGCGGTCTCGGGGTGGGGCCAGGGGATCGAGGAGCGGGGCGGGCGACCGGGTCAGCGGTACGTGGTAGGGCTCGCATGGTTCACGCGTTGGGGCCAGGGGTGCTAGTGCGCGGGGCAGGTGGGCGCGTCCGTCGTGGGGGCCGCTGCGTTGGTGGGTCCAGGTGCGGGCACTGGGGCGATGTGGGAGCAGGGTCGGTCGCTGGGTGCGTGCGGGTGGAGCCTGGGTGAGTGGCGGCGGCAGGAGGGAAAAGAGGGGTTGGGTGAGGAGATTTGGGGTGGCTAGGGTTAGGTTTGGGTAGATTAGGGTTTATGGTGGGTCTAGGTTTTGTCTAGTTTGGGCCGGGTAGTAGGCTGCTGCCAGCTGGGCCCTTTGGGTCTAGCAGGTGGCAGCCTCCCCGGTATAAAATATTTATGTTTAATATTTTCCTGTTTTATTTATGAGACCTTTTATAAATAATTTTAGACAAAACAAAATATTCGGAAAAGACCGAGATTTTCAATTTGAAATAGAGAAGGGTATAATTAGAAAACAATATAGGTTTTAGGGGAATAGGTTTAGTCAAACACATGCATGATGATGCGCAACACAAAAACACCGCGATTTTCTAGTAGTGGTTTTTGCGGGATGCCACACCGCACCACCCTATGGTGTGTCCGTCACGGTGCCCTCCTCCGTCTCTGCTTTGGACTTCGTCTTCGTGTCGGGAAAAATAGGAGGTTTGGCTTTTGTTTCGTCCAATTCCGGGAATATTTCCTTTGGTAAAAACCTGGAATAGAAAAATAGCAGAAAACAGGAACTGGCACTATGGCATCTTGTTAATAGGTTAGTTCCAGAAAATGCATAAAAATGCCACGAAGTGCAAGCAAAACATAAAGCAATTGGTGTAAAACAAGCATGGAGCATAAAAAGTTATAGATATGTTTGCAACGCATCAGTGGGGAAGTGCGGCGACAGTTTGGTTCTTGCCTGCCACGTGTCTTGTTGTATGTGCACCACGTGCCCATGATCAGGAGCTTGCGAACAATATTGATCCTTCGGTAATATAAGTAAAGGGGAAACACACACTACTAGGTAACAAGCTATAGGTAGAAAGGCTTACTGTGGCGCATATCAAAAGGGCATGCTCCACAAAATTAATTCTAGATTTTATAGAATCCCCAAATTTGAAAAGAGTAAAACGTTATTTCAAAAAAATGATTTTCCCTATAGAAAATAAAAAAGGGGGAGACAATTCTCCGACGCATATTTCCAATATGCACCACAGAATTGTTAGGCGGGATTCGCCGGCGCCCCTTTTCCTGAAGGGAATATGCCCTGAGAGGCAATAATAAAGTTTTTATTATGTGTATTCCAAGTATATGATAGATTTTTATTTTGCATGCTATAATTTTATTAATACGGAAACATTAATACATGTGTGTTTAATAAACAAACAGAAAGTTTCTAGTTATGCCTCTCTCATAAACTAGCTCGTTGATTAACAAGATGAACAAGGTTTCCTGATCATGGACATTACATGTTGTTAATAACGGGATCACAACATTAGTGTAATGGTGTGATGAACATTCATCCGAAGTATAGCATTACGATCAAAGTCATTGAGTTTATATTGCTATAACAACTTACGAAGTGATCCTAATCCTTAAACCATGAGATCATGTCTATCACTAACACCGGAAGAGTTTCTTGATAACATCAAACGTCACACCATAACAGGGTGATTATAAAGATGGATTCAGAACTAACAAAGTGTTATGTTGAGGCTCATGGATCGAGAGTGGAATTTGTTCATCCCGATGACGGATAGATATACTCTGGGCCCTCTCGGTGATATCACATTGATTAGCTTGCAAGCAAGTGATTTGATCACTATAATGTTATATCACGGGAACGAGAAAAGAGTGCATGTCAGTAACGAGATCAAACTAGGTATGGAGATACCGATGATCGAATCTCGGACATGTAATATATCGTGAAACAAAGGGATTAAGATACTAGCGTAAAAGGTTCCGACGATCACAAGAAAGTCATCGTTGAATATGTGGGAGTCGGTATGGGTCTCCAGATCCCGCTTCTGATTATTGATACGAGAGGGGTCTCGATCATGTCCGCATTATTCACGAACCGTAGGGTGACACACTTAAGAGACACCGACATCCAATTAGAGCAAAAGTTTCATGCCGAAAGAATGAACAAGCGCAGGAATTTATTTCACTAGATACCGAAACAGGTTTTCGGGTGAAATTGCATAAAGTGGTTATGCATATGAAATAGAATTCTAGCAAGGGGTTATTTGTGAATGTTTGTCATTAAAGTAATTGACAAAATTCTGAATAAAATAAAAGAGTTTTATTTAATGAAAGTTTGCATTAAATTTGGTGGAAATTTAATGGGAATTTGAGTGGATTTTTGAGTGGAGAAAATTGAAGGGCCATTTTGTGAGTGGAGTGTCCACCCACATGAATGAGGGAGAGGTGGGGGCACCCTCCATGGCCGGCGGCCATGCCCCCTTGGGCTGCCCCCCTCCCCTATAAAAGGATCCCCTCCTCTCACTTGTCTCTCACACCTCCTCGTGAAGGATTTCTTTCCCCCTCTAGAATTTATTCCCCATGGTCTCGGACTAGCGAGATACATGTTCCCGGTGGCTATTCGGCAAGAAAGAGTTGTGCTTCCGCTGCATCGCTGGAGCGAGGAGGCGGAGGTTGCTCGGTGCCTCGAACATGTGTGAGAGCACGGATGCGCTGCTGATTTGTGGCGCTAGGACTTCCTCTTGATCTTGAGATCAGCAAGAGATCGTCTACATCAACCACGAGTTGGACTCGTTAAGCTTTGTCGGTCTTCAAGGGTATGTTCTCTACGGATATACATCTGCCCGTTGTTTGTATCTAATAGATAGATCTTGGTACATAGTTCACATCGTAGGAAAATTTTTGTTTTCTATGCGAACCCTACAAAGGGTATCGAGCCGGGGATCTATGCGTAGATGCTTTACGGGTAGTACACATATGAGTACATGGGCGATGATCATGTTGTTGCTCCTTTGTTGTAATTTTGGATATTGGTGGCATAGTGGGATGAAGCGCCCGACAAACTTTACATGTCCTCGCATGAGACTGTTCCACGCTTGACATGCAACTAGTTTGCATAAGTGGCTAGCGGTGTCCTCTCTCCTACTATAGTCAATATCTATTTTGCAACGAGTTGTCAACAATTTGGTTATCCTCATTGTGGTTCATGTTCGTAGGTAAGAACGGTTCTATCTCGAAAGCCCTAAGCCACGTAAAACTTGCAATGGATAAATTAGAGGCGTCTAGTTTAGATTGTTGCTGGGCTAGTGTTATGATATGGTGATGTTGTAAGTAGAAGTATGATATGATACTCTTACAACACACGTAGTGTGTAAACTCCATAGAACTTGGATTTACACATATAGGTATGATAGTGATCATACCACGATGCACATGATAGAGATCATCTGCGGGAACCATAACATTTCACTAATAAACATGTGATATTTGATAGCATCTTATATTGCTTGTTTAGCACTTTGTTAGCATAATAATGTAGGGTTTCGTAGCATGGAAAACAAAAAATTTCTACCGCATACAAACAAACAAGCCAAGATCTATCTACTAGATTGTAGCAACGAGTCGATGGAATAACTCACCCTCGAAGATTCCAAAGTGTTTAACGAGAGCGGATTCTCGTGGGTGATGTAATACTTCCCGATCTCAAGATCGCAGACGATCCTTCCGTTGCTGCGTTCGGCAGCGCTCCCATGATCGGTCACACGTTCGGTACTCGACGAAGACCTTCCTCTCCCTTGTTCCAGCAGGCAGCGGAGGTTGTAGCAGTCTCCTCGCGATTCCGGTAGCACAACGACGTGGTACCAGAAGTAGAGGGGAGATCTCGCAGGGCTTCGCCTTAAGCCGGAGTGAGTATGGTGGAGTATGAGAGAGTCCCTCGACGATCTAGGGTCTAGAGACGCCGAGGAGGAAGCTTGGCCAGCGGCTAGGGTTGCTACGCGGCGGCAATTTGACCTAGGGCGACGGCGGCAGCAGGTGGCGGCGCCGGCGGCTTAGGGTTTGGAGGCGGGGATCTTGTGTGTCTAGGAGGGGAGCCCTGCCCCTCCTTATATAGGTGGAGGGGCCGGCCGGCCAAGGGGAGGGGAGTCCCTCCCCAACTCGGCTTGGAGGTGGGCCGGCGGTGGAGGAGGGACTCCTCCCCAACTCGGTTTCCTCCTCTTTCTCCACTTCCTAAAAATAGCCGTTTGACTTTCAAACTTGGCGTTTGACTTTTCAAACTAGGATTTGATTAATCCCTTTATTTTGTTCAGCGATGACACCGAGTATATAATGCAATCATACCAACTTGATATAACACATTCATGTACCCTTCCCCTCCGGAGTGCCGGACATTCCGGAACCTTCTAGAACATTCCCGATGAAAACACCGGAACCATTCCCAACTCCGAAACGGGACTTTCCTTATATGAATCTTATTCTCCAGACCATTCCGGATCTCCTCGTGATATCCCGAATCCCATCCGAGAATCCGAACAACATTCGGTCTCTTTCTCATCATTCCATAACTACTCAAACAACGTCGAATCCTTAAGTGCGTCTCCCTACGGTTCGTGAATTATGCGGACATGATCGAGACACTTCTCCGAACAATAACCAATAGAGAAATCTGGAAATTCATATGGCTCCCACATATTTCTACGATTACTTTGCGATCGAATGAACCAGCCAAGGTTCGACCCCGCGGCCCTCCTTAACCAGCCATGTGCGTTCCATAGCAGGGAAGGAAAGCCCGCAACGCACACCACCGCCGACTGCCACACCCTCAGGGAAATCGAGAAGGCACGGCGAGCGCAGGAGGACCCCGACAACGACCCGCCAAACGGCGGAAAATTCGGCAAAGTAGCCGGCTCGCTCCACACCTTCACAGGCTTCAACACGAAGCGCGAGAAGAAGGTCATCGCCCGCGCCGTCGCCAACGCGTGGCCCAAATAGACGTCCCCGCCTCGAACTGGTCGGAGCAGCCCATCACCTGGAGCCGCCAAGACCACTCGTCGCGCATCGAGTATCCAGGACGAGTCGCCTTGGTGTTCAAGCCCAAGGTTGGCGACTACTGGCTCCCCAAGACACTGATGGACGGTGGCAGCTCCATCAACATCCTCTACCTCGACACCTTCAGGCGGCTGCGGCTCCCGCAATCGATCGAGACGACCCACACCATTCCACGCATCGCCCCGGTCGGAAGGCGTACCCGATCGGCAAGGTCACGCTGCCCGTCACCTTCGCACACCGCAAACTTCCGCCGGCGGATCGTCTTCGAGCTGGTGCCCATCGACAGCTACCATCTGCGTCACAGGCGCCAGCGTTCGCTAAATTCATGGCAGCGCCCAACGCTGCATAACGCGATGAAGCTCCGCCGCGGCGGCGTCATCACCATCAACAGCGACCCCGACATGGCCGCCGAGTGCGAGGCCAAAGGAGCCGAGCTCGCCGACGCCGTCATCGCGGCGGAGACCAACCACGCCGACGAGCTCGCCAAGTACGCGAGCGGGGTCAACAACGACGACCCCACCATACTCAAGAAGCCAAACTCAGAGGGCGCAGGCACCTCAACCTTTGAGGCCACGACGCACACGCGCACCGTCGAGCTGGTACCAGGCGACTCCAGCCAGACGGTGACGATCGGGACGGGCATGAGCCCATCATAGGAAGGCGCGCTCATCGAGTTCCTCCATGAGAACAGGGACATCTTCTCATGGAAACCCTCTGACATGCCTGGTGTCCCTAGGGAGCTCGCTGAGCACAAGCTAAACGCCGACCCCAAAGTGCGACCTGTCAAGCAGTCGCTGCGGCCCTTCAATGAAGAACGCCGTCGAGCAATCGCCGAGGAAGTGCAGCGTCTACTCGCTGCCGGCTTCATCCGGCCAATCAAGTACTCAAGTGGTGGCAAACCCGGTCTGGTCGAGAAGAAAACGGACACGGAGAATGTGTATCGACTACACAAACTCGAGCTTTGCCCAAAGGAGCAGTACGTCCTCCCGCGGATCGACCAGATAATCGATTCAACCGCGGGCTCGGAGTCGCTATGTTTCCTCGACGCCTACTCTGGGTACAACCAGATCAAAATGGCTGTCGAAGACGGCGTTCATCACGCCATTCGGAGCCTTCTGCTACACTGCCATGACCTTCGGCCTCAAGAATGCCGGGGCGACCTACCAGCGGTGCATGCAAGAATGCCTCGCGAGCCAAATTGGCCGCAACATCCATGTCTACATCGATGACGTGGTCGTGAAGTCCGCTCGCCAAGGCGACCTACTCACCGACCTGGCGGAAACTTTCGCCAACCTGCGAAGATACAAGATAAAGCTTAACCCAGGCAAGTGCACCTTCGGTGTACCCGCCGGACAACTATTGGGGTACGTCGTCTCCAAACGAGGGATCGAGGCGAACCCCACAAAGATCGACACGATCGCCCGACTCGGCAAACCCGAGTGCCTGCGCGACGTCCAGAAGCTGGTCGGGCGAGTAGCGGCTCTCAGTCGCTTCATCCCCCGCCTGGGCGAAAAGGCGATGCCTCTATACCGCCTGATGCGCAAGAACCCCACCTTCCAGTGGGACAAGGAGGCGGACGACGCGCTCCGTGACCTCAAAAAGGTGCTACTCACCGCACCACTACTCGCCGCCCTCGCCGACAAAGAACCCATGCTGGTTTACGTCGCGGCGTCCGAGCGCGTCGTTAGCGCCGTGATGGTCGTCGAGCGACCAGAAGAAGGAAAGGAGCGCCCGGTCCAGCGGCCGGTGTACTACATCAGTGAGGTCCTCACCGATCGCGCCCGGTACCTGATACCAAAAGCTAGTATACGCGGTCTTGGCTCAGGCGCCGCCAGACTACTTCCGTGAGCACCGATCACGGTCGCTCTCAAAGACCACCGCAAGACATCATCCGAATCGCGAGGCGACCGGGCGGGTCGCCAAGTGGGCCGAGATCGGCCCACAACATCAAATACGAGCCACGAAAGGCGATCAAGTCACGCACCGCAGACTTCATCGCCGATTGAGGAGGCCCAGCAGAGAAGCTGCCATACCTCCACCATCGGAGCCCCGCACGGCTCCAAGAACGCAGACGTGCAGCGCAGGGATAGTGTTGACTTCACCAAAGGGCGACAAGCTCGCTACATCCTCCGCCGACTTCACGCCCGCACCAACAACATGGCTGAATACGAGGCCCTACTCCACGGCATGCGAGCCGCCAAGGAGATGAACGTCAATCGCCCGCTGCTACGGAGATTCCGACCTTGTCACGGGCAAGTCGCCGCACCGCGACGCCATCTCCCTACCATGGCGGCGCATCGCCAAGCGGTGGACAAGTTGGCGGCCACTTCACGCTACTCGCCGAGTGGATCGACAGCGAAAGAATGAGGAAGCCGACGCACTCTCCCGCATCGGGTCAGCTCGACCGCCTCCCGCCGCGCTTTCTCGACACGATTACCAAGCCATCAGTCTCTCCCCAAGGAGATCGACATTGGGGTCCCACTACAACCGAGGCAGCCTTGGTCGCACTGTCCAACAAGCCGACGATCGACCAAGCCCTACATCGCTTACCGAAGCCGCACCGCCAGACGAGACAGACGCTCGAATGATCGCTCGTCGATGCAAGTCCTACACCATCATCAACGGCGAGCTCCACAAGCGCAGCGTCACCGGCGTGTTCCAACGCTGCGTCCAACCAGCCGAAGGACGCAAAATCCTCCACGACATTCACTCAGGCGACTGCGGCCACCACGCCGCCGCTCGCTCCTTGGTCGCCAAGGCTATGCGACACGGGTTCTACTGGCCCACCGCACACGCCGACGCTGTCGACATCGTCCAGCGCCGGTGCCGGCACGCCAATCGACGACGCATCGAGCTCGGCGCTCAAAACAATCCCCATCACCGCCATTCGTGTGGGGCATGGACATGGTAGGCCCTTCAAGAAGGCCCCTCCGCTACACCCACCGCTAGTCGCCGTCGACAAATTCACGAAGTGGGTGGAGGCCAAGCCAGTCCGAAATGCGACGGAAGACCGCCACTAAATTCTACGCGAGCTCATATATCGCCACGGGTTCCCCAACAGCATCATCACGGACAACGGCACCAACCGCCAAGGAGCCATGGCGAATTCTGCGAAGAGCACCATATCCGCTCGACCTCGCGTGATCGCCCTCGAGTCCAACGGCCAGTGAACGGGCCAACCAGCATCTCGCACGGCCCGCCGACTACAAGTACCACTCGAGACCGCCGTGCTGGTCGAGGAGCTGCCTCCGTCATATGGGGATCCGCACCTCGGTCAACAGATCGACGGATTCACCCCTTCTTCATGGTCTACGCGCGAGGCAGTCATGCCCACCGACCTCGAACACGACTCGCTGGTCGTCCACTACACGGAGGCTGCAAACCAGCTTGCCCGCCAAGACGGATCGACCAACTCGACGAAGCACGCGACCGCTCGCCACGCACCGCCATCTACCAGCAAGGACTCCGCCGCTACCACCGGCGGTGAAAGCTCGCACCTTCCAGAAGGCGACGGTGTTACGCCTCATCCAAGACAAGAAGGGCATGCACAAGCTCTCCTCCGTGGAAGGCCCATTCGCTATCGGGCCAGACTGCAACGACGCTTACTACCTCATCGGCGTCTGCGGGACGGCGAACTCGACGTCAAGCGACCATGGAATGTAAACCTCCTCCGGAAGTTCTACTCCTAGAACCCCACACATGTACTCTCCAGTCGCTATGAATTGAAAAGAAATGGTTACCGCAAATTGCGCCTACTCTCCATGACTTGTGCCACTACTTTCGTAAAACAGCGTTATGCTAAATGCGAAGTCAACCTTTGGTACAGCGATCGCACGGCTAAGTAGTGCGGTGTAAGAGCACCGAATCACTTCAGTCTGCATCGCCCACGAAAAGCCAACCCGAGCCCCACCGAGTCGCCTAGCTCGACTGGTTCTACGAGCCAAGACAACGCCTCGCTTCACAGACCTTGGTCCTCCGCATCCTCGGCATAGCGACTCGAACGGCTAAGTACCACGCCGGGATGAAGACCGCCTGTTGCCGCGAGCGCTGTGAAAACGCCAAGTAAGAGAGCATGCCCAGGACTCGCCACGCGACTGACCCAACGGGCCAGGCAGGAGCGACGCGCTCACACCAACGCGCTAAATCCTCAACCACCCTCGAGTTGCGACTAGAACAACCAAGTACCACGCTCGGGGACTTGGCCACCCGACCTCGTTCGCGCAAGGGAAAACGGTAAAGTATAGAGCACTCAAGGGAGTTGCCTTGCGACTGGCTCTCCAAGCTTGGGCGAGTCGACCAAATCAACAAAACACATGATAACAACACACACATCATATACGAGGTAAACCCCACAAAAGGGCGGACGCGCTCGGGGACTCGTCCAAAATCAATCAAAAGCACACAAACAAATATCAAAATAGACACGACGTCTCATTCAATCGCATGTTGCATTGTTTCATGTTACAAAATATGCCCGCGTGGCAGAACTGCTGCTAACGCCACAAGGCAAACTACCCTACTCTGCAGGCTTCGATGACTTCGCCAAAGATCCGGCGATCGCGGATGAACGCTGTACGGGTTTGATGGATACGTCGTCTTCACCCGCCATCGCCGCGAAAAGGCTGCTCGACCTTGAAGTCACGATCGGCGGCTCGGGTCGCTTAGCGCGACAACCGTCTCTGGTACGGCAGAGGTCGCCCATTGCCCGACATCGCCCGAGTGCGTGGCGGCGCGTTCTTGCAACTTGAGGACCTCGGACAGCTCCACCGCGCCATCGACGATGGATACCCACTCGTCACATCGTCAATGTCGAAATCTTCGGGAAGTGGGCGAGTCAAGGCTCGGTGTCGTCGACGCCCACGAAACGCCGACCGTCATGAACTCAACGATCGCGGACGCCTTCTCCAAATACTTCCACACCTCAACGAGGTCGCTGGAATCACCTCCGGGGCGATATTTCTTGGAGGTAGGCACGGATGCATCGCCGCCGACAACGTCGCCAATCGACGAGCATGCTTACGCCTCGCCTCACGTCGAGCGAGCTCGCCTCTTCTTCGCTATCAATGATGCGACCTGCGAGTAGAAGACAATGATAAGTACGACGGACACCACAAAAACCACAACTATTAGAAAGGGGAGATGCACTCACCAAGCAACGGGCGGGCGAGTCCCGTGATGAAGCACTGAAGCGACGTGTGGTCGTCCTGAAGCCCAGCAATAAGGACTTCCGACACCTTGCGATCCTCCTCAGCGGCCGCAATGGCGGCCTTAGCTCGCCCGTCCGCCGAGCTCGCTTCTTCTCTCGCCTCTCGCAGTTCGCGTTCAAGGTCGGCGATCCGCTGTTCAGCGGCACCCAGAGCAGATCGCGCCGCCACCAACTCACCAGCGGGGACAAGCCCCTGGCGAGCTTCCTCTGCCTTCGCGGCAACAGCCTGAAGCCCTTTGTTTGCCTCCTGGACGATGGCCAGCTCCTTCTCCGCTGTTTCGCGCCAATCGTCCGTGACTCAAGCCGCAGACCTGCGTCACCAAAAAGGGTAGTCAAATCAAAAAATTCCTAAGTGCCCACCCACTGAAATTCAGCGAGCGCACCGGGATTAGCGATCAAAAATTCCTAAGTGCCCACCCGCTGAAATTCAGCAGTGCGCACTCGGGACGCGATCA
This sequence comes from Avena longiglumis, assembly GCA_030063025.1. Classification (NCBI taxonomy): domain Eukaryota; kingdom Viridiplantae; phylum Streptophyta; class Magnoliopsida; order Poales; family Poaceae; genus Avena; species Avena longiglumis. The sequence continues at coordinate 480,280,701 of CP125975.1, forward strand.
AAAATTCCTAAGTGCCCACCCGCTGAAATTCAGCGAAAAGCGCACTCGGGACCGGCGATCAAAAATTCCTAAGTACCCACCCGCTAAAATTTAGCGCTACTCGGGACCGGATCGACAAACAAAAGATGCGAAATTATAAGAATCAAGCCGCTGCAGCACCGACTTGATCCTCGGGACCGGATGTACCGGATGGCCGCGCCAAGCATCTTTGTGGAGTTTTACCGCCCACGGATGCGAGAAGTGCCGGCGTGTGCCCGCGACGTTGGTCGACTTCAGCGTCGGCGGTCCCAGGAGCGTGGCTCGAGGGTGCAGGCCCACTCGCCGTGGTCGCCTTGGTCTCGAAGCGCGGGAAGGTAGCGATAGAGGTACCTGCTCCGAGAGAGGTCGCCTCCGCAGTTCCAGGCAAGGAAGCACCCTCCGTCGTAGACGCGGCTGCTTCCATCACGGGCCCGGCTGGTGCGACCGCTGTATCGTCACAGATAGTTATGGTGTCGTCGCCCTTGGCCTTCTTACGGCCATCCGCCGAGGCGACGACCTTGGCCTTCTTGCGGGAAGGATCTTCCTCGCTAGCGGCAGAGGGCACCTTGGCCACGGTCGGGTGGCCCATCCTCTTCACCCCGGTCCTGCGCATCAATCGAATCAACAAAAACAATCGAAATAGTTATGAAAAATAAGGAAAGGTGAGCGAACTCACTTGGCGACTGGGATGAAACGCAGTCCCGTACGGAGGCCGGCCGGTTTCTCCAGCTCAGGGCCCAGACGGCGAGTGAGCCCCAACTCCAGGACGTCGCGTGCCCAAGACACGGACGGCTTCTTCGTTGTTGAGGCCGCAGCTGGCGCCTCTGGAACATCCTCAGCCGGAGCCTCCTTGCGAGGCGAAGCCGCCGCAGCCGGAGCCTCCCCCAGCCCAGAGACTGGGGCGAATGGTGGAGGCATTGAAGCCAGCGGCACTTCCACGGTCGCCGCGTCCAGCACGGTTGTCGCTGGTGGCGCGCCGTCGCCGGCTGGGCTGGGAGCGTCTGAGCTGCTCGCCGAGTGCGACGGCGAGGCCGACTTCGACGGCCTCGTCTTATTTTTCGAGGGGGGGGGCCTTGCCTCCCTTTCCTTCCTCTTCTTCTTTGACGGGGTGGCTTGACGGCGCGAGGTGGTCTCTGGAAGCTCGTCGTCATCATCATGACGTTCGAGGCTTCTGCTTGCCTCGATCTCGCTATTGCCGTTGCTGGGTCTTCGGACCAGCGGGGCGACCTCCTCTTCGGACTCGTCCTCGTCGTCCTCGTTGCCCTGGGTAGGCGGCGATTCGCCTATGTCCTGGGCAGATGGGCCCGAGCTCTCATCATCCGAGGGTGGGAGCCACCCTTCCACCACTTGGAATAGCTGTAACGAATACAAAACGGAATCAGAATTACCGCGACTGCATTTACTGCGACTGCGAGCAAGGTAAAGAAATTACCGTTGGAGCCGGACGCCAGCGGTGTGAGGCGACCCGGCCTGCGCATCCAGGTACACCGCCTGGGTAATCTTCTTCAACGCTGGGAGATAATCCTCCAGCTTCCACTCGTCGAGACAGGCCTTCTTCGAGTCTCCCCGGCCCGTGTACTGGTACATGTAGTGGTCGCGGTGGGCGAGTGGAACGAGCCGCCGCCCGAGCCAGCAATTGTACAAGTTTATTATTTGAAGGCCCTTCTTTTTCAGACCACGGATGGTCTGGAGCATCTCGTCGACGACCATCCGCTGGTCGCCGGGGAGCTTGCCGACTTGGAGATTGCGTGGCTCGGAACAACTAGCGGAGTACCGCGGGATCGCCACCTCGCCCTCCGGGGTCGCCTCGGCCACGTAGAACCACGACTTCTTCCAGTCGCTCGCTGCCTTGGCGGGTAGCATCAGATCAAAGAAAGAAGCTTTGGACTTGAGTTGAAACGTCAAGCCGCCCGCAGCCAGCATTGGGCCGCCTGCCTCCTCGCGGCTGATCCGTCCGTGGAACAGATCTTGCCACAAGGGGAAGTAGGGCCGGCAGCCCAAGTAGCATTCGCGAGCATACGATGGCGAGCTGCTCGATGCTATGGGGACCCAGATCGAAGGCTGGATCCGTAGTAGCGCAGCGCGGAAGAATAGGGACGTAGGAAACCCTAGCCCCCGCTCGAGATGACTGGTGAAACAGATGAATTCCCTCTCTCGCGGGTTTGGGGTCGTTTCTCCGGCTGCTAGGATACGCCAACATCCGGCTCGCAGGATCCCGGCCTCCTCGAAGGAGGCCAGCTGTGCCCTTGTGCACTTGGACCTACCCCACGGCTCGGTGGAAAGGGCCATGGCCGAGAGATTGGTTGGAGATCGGAGGATTTCGGGTCGACTGGATCACGGAGCGAAGGAAGGAAAATGCGCTCACTCGGAATAAGTGGTGAGGAGTTGGCTCAACGATTGCCTGCCATTCCCCTTATATAGCGGGAGTTACCTGCCAAATCACGGAGCCGTTACCACGCGGTGATTACGCCGAAAGTTACCGTTGGATTACCCCAACGGCTAGTTTGACCACGCCTGACGGTCCAACTACGGCCACTCGGCTCGCCGACCCAATCACTAAGACAGTGTTTTCGCCGACTCGACTCGCCATAGCTGCGACCTTGATCATTGGTTGTCTCCTTTATACAGGAGCCCGCCGACGATTCGACTGGGTGCCTACTCTGAAGCCGTATACTCCGACTGCCAGCAGCCACCTACGCCTAATCGACGACGGCCTCGGGACTACTGATGGGGATATGCCTACCGGGGTATACCCAGCAGGACGTTTCCGAATGGCCCAAGACCCAGCGAGTGGGCCTGCAGAACGGCGAGTGGATCGAAGCCCAGCCAGGAGCTGAGCGACTGGAAGCTGAAGTCCCAGACGAGTAGATAGGCCCAGTCGGGTAAGGTTAAACGGCTATTGAATCTTTAACCGAATCGGTTGAGATATGTAAACCCTAGGGGAGGTGAGCCTATATAAACCTCCCAGGGTGAGTAGAGACACGTTCCCTCATACACCCAAGCGACTCGCCGCCTAGCCGCCGAGCTCGCCCATTGTAACACCTCCATAATACAATCTAGCAGGAGTAGGTCTTTACCCTCCGGGGGGCCGAACCTGGGTAAAACCCTGTGTCTTTGCCCTCATCTCGCACCGCAGATGGCTGGCCGCCCTTGCCCCTCGTTCTACTACTCGCTGCCGATTGCAGCATCTGCCGTGACAATTCCCACGACATTTATAGCCACCCAGTTACGGTGTGGTGTTTGATATCATCAAAGCATCCATCCGGTAAAGGTGATATGCATGATCTCATGGTCGAAGGAATTAGATTACTATGTATCAGAAAGCATATAGCAATTGAACTATTAAAATAACTTGATCTTTATGCTAGGCTTATCTATAGGAGTATGTCCACCATATCATTCTCCTAACGATATGATCTTGTTGTTAATAACATCTCAATGTTCATGATAGGGAAACCCCAATCATCTATTAACCAACAATCTAGTATTATATAGAGGCATTACTAGGGACTCTTATTTTAGTCTACAAATCACACAAGTATTAATGTTTCCTTGTTAATACTATTATAGCATGAATGTAAACATTTATCATAAACACAAAGATATAATAATAACTATATTTATTATTTCCCCTAGGGCATATCTCCAACAAATAAGATGATCCCTCATTTAAATATCAAGATAAGAATGTGTTCTTCCTTTAGTATGCACCGATTATGTTTCGTCGCTCCAAGACATCACGTGATGATCGGGTGTTCTTGGATCCATGACCATATTTCGGGTGTAAAACAGTTACACACGCGAATACTAAGGTTCTAACTTGGAGAGCCTAGCATGTACAGACGTGGCCTCGGAACACGGACCGAAAGGTTAAGCATGAGTCATATAGTTGATATGATGCCCATTTGATGCTCGCCTTTGAAGCTATACCGACTCACGTGATGATCGGACTTGGTATAGTGGATTTGGTTCATGTAATCACCAAAAAGGCACGAGGGATGTCGTTTTTGAGTGGGAGTTCATTCGTAATATGGATTAGTTGAACTCAATCTATTATACACTTAGTATAAACTTTACAAATTCTGTTGTAGATGGCACCACCTGCTTTTAATTTCAATGTGTTCATGGAGAAAGAGAAACTAGCAACGAACGGTAGCAACTTTACCGAATGGGTCATGAATTTGAGGATTCTCCTCTCTGCTGCACAAAATCAATACGTGCTAGAAGCGCCACTAGGACCCCCACCTTTAGATGATGCCCCTGACGAGGAGAAGAATGTCTATCAGACTCGTCAGGAGGACCACAACTTAGTTCATTGCGGCATATTGTATGGGCTAGAGCCAGAACTTCGAAAGCGTTTCGAAAACGGCAATGCATTTGATACAATGGGTGAGTTGAAAATGATTTTCGACACACATGCTGCTGTAGAGATCTACAACGCTTCAGAAAAGCTCTTTAGCTGCATGATGGAAGAGCATAGCTCCGTTTGTGAGCATGTACTCAAGATGTCGGGTTACGCCGATAAGCTTGTGTCCTTGGGAATAACGATTCCCATTGACTTAGGCATCCATCGTGTTTTGTAGTCTCTGTCACCTAGCTATAAGATCTTTGTGATGAACTATAATATGCAAGGCATGAAGAAGTCTCTCCCCGAGCTTCTATCAATGCTTAAAACTGCAGAAGTGGAGATAAAAAGGAACATCAAGTGTTGATGATCAATAGGAACACTGGTTTCAAGAAAGACAAGAAGGGAAAACGAAAGGGAAGTAAGGGCGGCAAGCCTGTTGCCGTGCCTGAAAAGAAACCCCGAGTTGGACCTAAGTCTGATACCGAGTGCTACTATTGTAAGGGGACTGGCCATTGGAAGCGCAACTGCCCCAAGTATTTGGCAGACAATAAGGCCGGCAAGGCAAACAAAGGTATATATGATATACATGTTATTGATGTGTACTTGACTAGTGCTTGCAGTAGCACCTGGGTATTTGATACCGGTTCAGTTGCTAATATTTGTAACTCGAATCAGGGGTTGCGGAACAAGCGACCGCTAGCAAGGGGTGAGGTCAAGATGCGTGTCGGCAATGGATCAAGCGTTGATGTGATCGCCGTCGGAACGCTGCCTCTCCATTTGTCGTCGGGATTAGTTATAAACTTGAATAATTGTTATCTGGTGCCTGCACTGAGCATGAACATTGTATCTGGATCGTGTTTGATGTGAAGTGGTTATTCATTTAAATCCGAGAACAATGGTTGTTGAAAGTACAAAGGTAGTCGCCTAGAGGGGGGGTGAATAGGCTTTTAGAATTATTATGGTCTAGGCTCAAGTAAATGCGGAATAAAACTAACGTTTAATTTATTGAGCACAAAACCTAGCCACTAAGTTCACCTAGGTGCACCAACAACCTATGCTAAGCAATACAAGCAACAAGGTGATAGCAAGGTATAAATACTTCAAGCACGATGGCTATCACAATGTAAAGTGCATAAGTAAAGGGTTCGGTTGAGAGTTAACCTATGGACACGGAGACGAAGATTTGTTTCCCGAAGTTCACTTCCAAAGAAGCCACGTCTCCGTTGGAGAGGTGCGATGGCGCAATGCTCTCCGAACGCCACAAATGGCTCACCTTGAGGTGTGGTGGCTCGATGCTCACCCAACGCCACACAAGGCCTCACCCCGGATGCGGAAGCACGCAACTCACTGACGCCACAAAAGGCTCACCCTATTCTCCCAAGTGCGCACCACAAAAGGCGGGCACTTGCTCCACTATGGGACGCTTGAGGGCGGTCACCGAACCTGTATAAGATTGGGTCTAACTCCACAACTCAATTGGAGGCTCCCAACAACAAAGCCACAAAAGGCCAACAATGCCACAAAAGGCCAACAACGCCACAAAAGGCTACAAGACCACAAAAGGTCAACAAGACCACAAAAGGTCAACAATCCAACCACACAACCGTCTAGGGTTCCAAGGAACCCAAGAGAAATAAGCTCACAAGCTTGAACTCGCCGAATCTCCGAGGAGAACTCAAACCTATGCACCAAATGCAAGGGCAAGTCTTTCTCCCCCAAATTCCAACAAAGCTACAAAAGCTATTGGGGGAATAAGGGAGGAAGAACACAAGAGTAGAACTCAAACCTATGCACCAAATGCAAGGGAAAGTCCTTCTCTCCCAAATTCCAACAAAGCTACAAAAGCTATTGGGGAATAAGGGAGGAAGAACACAAGAGGAGAACACAAAACTCTCCAAGATCTAGATCCCAATGATTCCTTCACAAAGAAGGGATTTGACTTGGGGGGATTGTAGATCTAGATCTCCTCTCTCAAATCCCTCAAAAAGATGCAAGAATCATAGGAGGGGAAAGGGAGAGGGAAAGCTTCTTCAAGGTTGACAATGGAGGAGAGAGAGAAAGCCAAGAACCAAGAAGAAAAGCTAGTGCCCACGAAGGGGAAGAGGAGCCCATTTTAAAGGGCTCCCAGATTGTAGCATCCCAGTTGTCTAACCCCTGTAATGCTACATGTCATAATAATAAAATGGGCCACTTCCAACATATAATTGTTGCATCATCATCATATCATGCTCATGTCATCATGTCCCCTTGCATTTGAGCATCATATAAAACCCTTTCTTGTTTGGTTCTTATCTCATGTGCATGATTAATTGTATTTGCCTCTTGATATTGTATTTGGGTCTTAATAAATTGTTAAATGCCCAAGTTGAGTTGGGGGCATCTCTATTCTTGACTCCACCACCTTTTCTATCACCACCTTATAATTCCACCATCCAACTATTCTGAGCTTGGCATTTTGTTGATTTATCTCTGGCTCATGATAAGTTGGTTGGAACCCACCCATAATCTTTGCTTGGCCTTTGCCCACCTTTTGGGAATGCAAGGATTAAAGCCACATGAAATAATGTTGTTTTCACAATATAACCATTTGGCATTCATTATGTTGCATGGGCCATGCAAGTGCCACCTTTTCTAGTATTTGGTTTTTGTTTGTTTCCTCAGTGGATCACCTCTCCCTTGGTTTAAATCTTGTGTTGGCTAGTAGCTTATCTTCACCCAATCATCTAAACCTCTATCCCTTGCTCCATGCATACACATGTGCTAATGTGGCATACACCAACCAAACCACCCTTGCTTGGATTTTGCTTGTTCTTTGAATGGAACATGCATGATTCAAATCCACATCATCACATGGCCATCTCTCTCTCCTCACCTCTTTTTCTTGCTTGATCTTGCTTAGGGCTTGCTTGGAGTTTGCTTGATCAACCTAGTACCACCTCCCTCTTTCTTACCTCTCTTAGTAAAAACCCTAAACCTCCCCCATGCCCACTCTCCTTCCTAGCTAGCATGCCCCTAATCTACACCTTTTTCCTAAACCAAAACCCTAGCTACACCCCCTTCCTACCTAGCATGATCACCCCTCACCTAAAAACCCTAGGCTCAAGCCCATGCCCCCCCCTCCCTCTCGGCCCCTCTCTCTGCCATGAAGGCCCACCCACCCCTCTTCCACAAACCTGCCCCACACGTCCAAGGACCCCTAGCTATCTAACCTAGCCCCTAGCCGAGGCCTCTCCTCCCTCTTTCTTCTCTCTGCCTCACTGCCCACGCCCCAGGTCCACACACTGCGACCACAGCCCTACCCCACCTGCCAGCCCCCCTCTGGTGCCCTGCCTTGCCTGGCCTGGCCGAGCCGAGCACGTGAAGGGGAAAGGTGGCCGACGCCACCCTGGCCAGCTACCCCTCCCCCACGCTAGCCCCTCCTGCCCTCGTTCTTATCCTCCCTCACCCCTCTCTACCTCGCCAGATCCCATCCCCAGAGCCGCTTCCTTCCTCCCCTTTTTCTCTCCCGGCGGCGCCCGGCACCGCTGCCTCGTCGCCCAGCCTTTGGGCGTCAGCTTCGTCGCGGCGGAGCCGGAGTCGAGTTGATCCCATGCTTCACCGGAACCACGCCGTCGAGAAGGCGGACCGGAGCCACCAGGATCTGCCGCGCGCCTTGGAAACCCTAGCCCCGGTCATGAGCCGGCGTCGATCGCTTTGCTCGCGCCACGCCGTCCACACGATCACGCCCGCGGTGAGCCCCCTAGACTCCTAGACATGCTCTCGTCCTTTTCGTTTCCTGTCGACGACGTTCGTTTCGTCGAGCGCTCGCCGTGCACCGCCGTTCGTTTCTGCCTGCAACCACCCGTGCCGCCTAGCGCCTTACTAGTCCTCCCTTCTCCCATCGACAACCCGGGCACTGATGGTAGCCGCCGTCGCGAGTGTGCGGAGGGCACGGGTTCGAGCGCTCTGTTCATGACACAGCGTCGCTAACGACAGGCGCCGGAAGATCCGATGGCGTGGATCTTTTCCCCAAAACCCTCGCAGCTTCTTTTTCCTAACCAGCGTGGCCCCAGGCTGTCGTCGGTGGTGGTCCTTTTCTAAAAAGGCTCCATGATACCCAGAACTCAACCCGCAGCCCTCCCCCACGCCCACGAGTTCTTTTAGCAGATGACCCCGCCCTTTCTCGCCTCAACCCTTGATCCTGCCGGGGCCACCCGTCGATGGCCGCAGCTTTTCTAATTAGGGTCTGTGCTTTTCATATATCAACCCCGGTCCTCGTTCCTCGGCATTGCCGTGTGGGCCCGCAAGCCTCTGGGTCCCACCTGTAGCGCCTGGGCATGTTTAGTCTGTATAAAGGTTCTTTGTCATTTTAAATTCAAACTTAGTTTAAATAATTTCAAATTCAAATTTCCAATCAGATTTGAAATAACTTTTCATTATAAATCCAAATCCCTCAAACAATATATGTTTGGATATCAGAAAATGAGAGGATTCCAAATATGCCCTTCAATTTGCCTTTTGCACAATTAAAATCCCAAGTTTATTAAATTACATCAATTGCCCTTTGGATTTTCAATAATTAATAACTTTTGTTTTATAATTCCAAATTAAGCAAATGATATGTCTAAAATGATCAGCTCGACGAGACCTTTCTGTTTATGCTATCCATAACTCCAATTGCAGCATGCATCATATAAAAATATAGAGAACAGCAACTGTTATGACAACAAATGTGATTCCAAAACCCCATTAAAATGTTGTTACTTGTCCACCACACCTCACCATGCTACCTTACTTGCCATGTAAATTGTGCATCATTCATCATGGCATGATTGTTTGCTTGACGCATCTTATTCATATGCTTGTGCTCTATATTCATGTTGGCCTTGTTTGTTTGGTTTTTCTCGGATAGACACTGAGCAGGGGTTATATCAAGAGAACCAGGAGCACTACCCAGATCCGTCCCTTGCTTCAACTGAGGTACCAGGCAAGCACTTCCACATGCTTGCATACATACAGTACCTATTGCCTCTATCTTATTCTTGCATCATTGAGTCGCGATTGCATTAAATTGAATCCCAAGTATGCATAGCCTTTACTTTTAAACTCCACCAAGCTTGTTCCTCCATCCCATGAGCCATTACTATAGGAGTTGTTTGAGCCATGCGAGTCGTAGAACAGCATGTGTAGGGTATGTGAGTGTCATTGGACAATGAGGTACCTAAACAACTTAACTTTGAGTAGTTAGGATAACTAAAGAAAGTGGCACCGTGAGCAACATCTGCTATTTGGTTTTTCCTGCTCACTTGTGTCCGTAAGACCCCGAGTGCTTGATTCCTGTTCCTTGATTTATCGCGCTATCCACATCCGGGAGGTATATGGGACCCCCTAGGCGAGCTTGATTAGTCTTATTTCTTGGGGCCACAAACTAGTTTGAGGTTTTATTTACTATCCTGTACTTATGCCATGCTACTTTGTACTTATTTTGTGCGAGGAGCACCTTTGTCTTGTTAGGATCATGGCACGATTCATGTGTCGACAAGCCCAGCCACACTTTCGGGTTCCCATCGTTCTGACCGTCCCCATAACCTTGAGCCCGTCTCGGGGTCAGCTGGCTTCGTTGCGGGATCTACTTAAGGGGTGGCCCCCTGAAATATTTCTGAATCTTGTGATTGTTCAGTCGTGAAACCCTCGTCGGGTTTTGATTTGGTTTTTCCGAGGTTGATCGAGCGTGTGTTGCTATTGGTGCACCCCGGCCGGGTAAAACTTTCTGAAAGCCGTGTCCGCGGATATGGACGACTTGGAGCACAGTTTCTCGATCATAGACAAGCATAACTAAAGTACCGCCTTAATCTGACTAAATAACTTGACTAGTAAATAGTGCAACTCTCATGGAATGGTTAATAAAATTGCCAACGGATGGGGGGTTGTTCGTCCGCTTCCTTGTTGGTAAGCATGGAGGAGGATGGATCGGATGAGTTACCATTATAATTGTTGTTCTTAAATTCACGGACATCCGTCTATCATTAGTTAGGCGGATGGTTAGCGTTTATCTGTAGAATTGCTAGGGTTTATCTTTTCGCTGCAATTGCGTCACCCCAGGTTGTGTCCCCTTTAGAGGCATTAAGACTTGCTGAGTACCCTTAGGGTCTCACACGATAAATTCTTGATTCAGATGAGCGGTACCTTCTCGGGGCGGATCTTGGGTGGAAGAAGCGAAGATGTGGGCAACGATCGTTCGGTGTAGAGATTAGGAACGGGATCCGTGAGACCTGTAGTTGGGATGTGCTTATTTCTATGGCATCTTATGCCGATTTGCTTCTTATCCGTACTCGGATTTTGTTTGCCGCTTTCGCATGATACTCTAATGTGTGTTGTATGAGGAAGTATCCTAAAATATAGATCTATCTAGGTCATTCGAATCTTGCCGTATGGCGTTGGTATATTTCCTTTCTTTCTAGATGGTATGGCTCTGATGTACTCTTGTATGGTGGCTTGCGTACATACCCACTTGTGTACGTAGTTGATCCCTTCGCCTGCGACCACGCCCGTCTGAGGTCCCGTTGAGAGGGTAGTGGTTGGGACGTCTGAAAGGACTACCGGTGAGTGGCTTTGGGGCCCCAGTACTATTTCAACCACTACCACTCATCCGGGCTTGTATCTAGGGCGTAGTTCACCGAGGTAGTTACAATTGGTATCGAGCCATCCCGACCTTCGAGGTTTCAAAGCAGTCGTTGTCAGTCTAGCAAATATTTTGGTAGTTATGTATATTAGGGAAAAACAAAACGCGAGAGTAGGACTGCTTCCATTTTTCTTCTTACCCTCCCACCCACCCTTTTTCTGGTAAGGAAGTGCAACGTTTTCAATCCTCTTCTCAAAATTCAAACTAGGATTCACGTGTTCGGGGTTTCCGTAGTACCATAGGTTGTGTGTGTGTGTGTGTAATCCTTGTCTATCTGTTGCATCCAAGTTGTTATCTTATCTGCCTTTGGTTATCAACTGTTGGTACATTCCATACCGACAGGCTTTTGTAAACCGACGCTATCTATCTTCCGCTTTGTATCCGACGCTATCTTGTTTGGGGTGTTCGTCCGTAGTTACCAATCTTTAGGTTTCGTCGTGAGAAGAAGGGGTTAGGATATGTGTTCCACTTGTTCATGTGCGGAGTAATGATTTGAGTGCGGGATGGAGTCGCGACCATACCACTACTTTTATCATTCGCTTTTGTATATTGAATCGGTAGAGTCACTAATCTTGATTCGTTAAGTAATTTTGCGCATCTATTGGTATTCTAATGCCGAAATTTGTGGAAATTTTGACTTTGATATATTTGTGTACCACACTCCTTTTCAGTCGTGTGCGATATGCTTATTATCTTTAGGTGCTATGAACTTTGTTGATATTTTAATATCATCTTAGTAAATTGTATCCTTTAATCTTGGTTAATTCCATCTTGGTACTATTTTGGATTATTATCATTCTCCATTATAGTACTGACTTGAGTTTTATATCAATGACAGGATGGCTCCCCACCGGACCGAGGAGGACATCCCTCGGGCTGGGCTCATGTTGTCAAGCATAGCTAATGCTTTGGCGGCCATGCAAGAGAACCAGTAGCTTTGAGGAGGCGTCGGAAGGAGCAGTTTGCTCCACTTCCTCCACCTCCCAAGCGTGGTGACATCAAGAGCTTCCTCAAGTTCAACCCTCGTCGGTTTGATGTGTCCGACCTCTTGGCGCGGATGATTGGCTGCGTGAGATCTCAAGGTTGCTCGAGGCTGCGATGTTCGAGCAGAGTGGGTCAAGTGTGCGACTCACCTTCTCAAGGGAGATGCGGCTCTTTGGTGGGAAAACTACTTGAAGGCAAGCTGCACTGGGTTCCAGCCAACTTGGGAGAGGTTCACTGCAGCTTTCAAAGAACAGTTTCTCTCAGAGATTGTGATGGAAAGGATGAAGGAGGCTTTCCTCAATCTGAAGCAGGGAAATGATAACGTCAACACCTACATCAGGAACTTCATGAACCTGTCTCGCTATGGTGGTGATGAGGTATCTGATGACAAGAAAAAGCAGAAAAGGTTCAGGCAAGGGCTCAATGCGTCGATCAAGTATGCAATCACGCATGCAAGACCGGCAACCTTCTGGAACTACTGACACAAGACCGCAAGAGGAGGCAAGCGGGCAAATGTTCGAGGAGTCCAAGAAACATAACAGGATGCATCAAGCTCTGCGGTTATGGCAGCTCCTTCTAAGCGGCGTGTCGGGTTCCTAACACCCCACCATCGCTCCGGCTCCACCAAGACCTGCGAGTTTCACGTCAAGGCCACCAAACTTCACCGCTGCGGCTGGGGGCTACAACAACCCTTACTCGAGGCGCTGGCGGAGTCCACAGCTACTCGCTCCACGTCCTCACGGTGCTTGTTACACATGTGTAGATCATGGACATCCAGCTGAACTGCCCAATGAAGAACAAAGCTCTCCTCCACCCCGCCAAGATCTGCAACAAGCTCTCCTTCGGTTCGTGCACCACCGGGCTCTCAACATCAACACTAAGCCGGGTCTGCGGTTGTTCGAGCTAACGTCAACGCCTCTCAAGCTGAGCTCGCACCTGGAGTTGTCATGGGTATGCTTTCAGTTAACTCAGTTCCTGCACGAGTTCTCTTTGATTCTGGTGCATCACATTCCTTTGTGTCTCATAAGTTTGCATATGAGAATGTGTTAAATCTGGATCCTCTCCTTAAGAAGCTGATGGTCTTATCTCCTGGTTCCAACCTGAGGGCTGAGTATATCAGTCATGGCAATAAAGTTGAGATTGGTGGTTCTTCATTCTTGGCTTCTTTGATTGTTCTGGGCAACTCTGACATTGATGTCATCTTAGGCATGGATTGGTTGACAGCAAATGCAGCTGTGATTGATTGTCTTTGAGCTCGGTGTCTGAAGATTCCTGAAGGCCACATAGTCTTTTCTCCAAGTCTGACTCCTGCTGTCCAGCTCTATTCCTTGGCGGCTCTGAATAATGATGCTATGGAAGCTATTCAGAGTGTACCGGTGGTCTGTGAGTTCCCAGATGTTTTTCCTGAAGAGTTGCCAGGTATGCCTCCGGATCGCGAGGTCGAATTCGTGATTGAGCTTGAACCTGGAACGGCTCCTATCTCCAAGAGGCCATATAAAATGGGTCCTTCTGAGTTGGCTGAACTCAAACGACAACTTGATGAACAAGAGAAGTTGGGTTTCATTCAGCATAGCACTTCTTCTTGGGGTAGTCCAACAATCTTTGTGAAGAAGCGTGACAGAACCGATAGGCTATGTGTTGACTACCGGGCTCTCAATGCTAAAACCATCAAGAACAAATATCCTCTTCCTCGGATAAATGATCTATTTGATCAGCTAGCAGGAGCTGTGGTGTTCTCTAAGCTGGACTTGAGAAGTGGTTATCACCAAATCAAGATTCGCAAAGAAGATGTGCCCAACAGCTTTCACCACCGCTATGGCACGTATGAGTACACGGTCATGTCTTTCGGCCTCACCAACGCACCTGCTACCTTCTCGAGGCTGATGAACTCCGTTTTCATGGAGTACCTGGACAAGTTTGTGGTGGTATATCTGGATGACATTCTGGTCTATTCCAAGTCCAAGGAGGAGCATGAAGAACACCTGCGGTGTGTCCTGAACAAGCTTCGTGAGAACCGCTTGTATGCAAAGTTCTCTAAGTGTGAGTTTTGGCTGCCTCAGGTAACATACTTGGGACATGTTATCTCTGCCAAGGGCATTGCAGTCAACCCGGAAACCGTGAAGACAATAGTTGAATGGCTTCCTCCTGCTAATGTCAAGGAAGTGCGGAGTTTTCTCGGCTTGGCTAGCTATTGCCGTCGTTTTGTTCAGAACTTCTCAAAGATAGCAAAGCCTCTTACCGATCTCCTCAAGAAAGGCAAGAAGTACCTGTGGACTCCTGCTTGCCAAGAAAGTTTTGAGACACTCAAAGAGAAGCTCACTTCCACACCAGTCTTGGTTCCTCCAGATACATCTAAGCCTTTCCAGATCTTCTGTGACGCCTCTTTGCAAGGATTGGGTGCGGTCCTTATGCAAGAGAGACAGGTGGTTGCTTATGCTTCTCGTCAGTTGAAGACGCATGAGATCAACTATCCCACACATGACCTTGAGCTAGCAGCAGTTGTCTTTGCTTTGAAGCTATGGAGGCACTACTTGCTTGTAACGTAAACTGTGAGATCTTCTCGGACCACAAGAGTTTGAAGTATATCTTCACTCAACCGGATCTCAACCTTCGGCAGAGGAGATGGATCGAAGCAATCAATGACTTTGATGTGACCATCAACTACACTCCAGGAAAAGCAAACGTCATGGCAGATGCGCTTAGCCGTAAAGCTTATGTCAACAACCTCATGATAGAAGAGCAGCAGCCTCTCTTGTGCGAGGAATTCCGTCAGCTCAACCTTGAAGTTGTGGAACAAGGGCACCTCCTGAATCTTCTGGCTACTCCTCTCTTGGAAGAACAGATTCGTTCTCGTCAGCTTGGTGATCCGCACACCAAAAAGCTCATCGCTAAGCTTGACCTTCCGAAGTATGAGTCCTTCCACGTTGATGATCAAGGCACGCTCTTCTTTGAACACCGGATGTTTGTTCCAAACTATCCGGGTCTGAGAGACCAAGTTCTCAAGGAGGCACATGAGTCGGTTCTTTCTATCCATCCTGGCAGCACAAAGATGTACATGGACTTGAAAACACAATCTTGGTGGCACAGGTTGAAGCGGTATTGTGCCAAGTATGTCTCGAATGTGATGTGCATCACGAGTCAAGGCTGTCCATCGAAACCATTTGGTCTTCTACGACCATTGAAACCTCCGGAATGGAAATGGGAGAAAGTAGAGATGGACTTCATCACGCTTTCCAAGGTCGCGGAAGGGCAACAATGCAATTTTGTTGTCATCGACGGGCTTTCTAAAGTGGCTCATTTCTTCCCGATCAAAGAAACAATTTTGGAATTCGGTTGGTGAGCTCTATATCAACAGGATTGTCTCTTTGTATGGGGTTCCACTTGAAATCAGTTCGCCTGTGGGAGCATCTTCACCTCAAAGTTCGGGAGAGTTTCCAAAAGCTTTGGGAACAAAGTTGAACTTCAACCTTACCACCCTCGATCGCAAGGACAAGTGGAAAGGATCAATCAGATTCGGAGGACATGCTTAGAGCTTGCGTCATCTCGTTTGGCATGAAGTGGGAGGAATGCCTTCCATATCTGAATTCTCCTACAACAACAGCTTCGGAAGAGTGAAGATGGCACCATTTGAGGCTCTCTATGGTCGCAAGTGCGTAACTCCGATTGGTTGGTCGGTCGGGAGAAAGAATCTGGTTTGGCCCGACATTGTGACCCAAGCGGAGAAGGTGCATATCATTCGGAGAACACGAAGATTGCTCGAGTCGTCGGAAGAGCAACTATGAGGAAGCACGGATATGGTATATGCCCTGGTGATCTAGTCTACCTTCGTGTCACTCCCATGAGAGGAACACACCGCTTGGTATCAAAGAAAAGTTGGCTCCTAGATACATCGGTCCTTTCAAGATACGTGGTAGAAGAGGAGAAGTTGCTTATGCTGGAGCTTAGGAAAAACTCAAAGTCCATGATGTTTTCCACATCTCTCGGCTCAAAAAGTGCTTCAAAGACCCGCAAGACCGTGGATCATGAGCTAATCGACCTCCAAGAAGATCATCTTATCAAGAACACCCCACCAAAATCCTTGAGACCGCATGAGCGAAGGGCGCAACAAGTCCATCAAGTTTTGCAAGGTGCAGTGGTCACACCATTCTGTTGATGAAGCCACATGGGAGCGTGAAGATGAACTCCGTGCCAACCATCCTTCTCTCTTTGTGTCTTCTTCTTCTTCTTCCTAGAATCTCGGGGCGAGATTCCTGTTTAGTGGGGGAGAGTTGTAGCATCCCAGTTGTCTAACCCCTGTAATGCTACATGTCATAATAATAAAATGGGCCACTTCCAACATATAATTGTTGCATCATCATCATATCATGCTCATGTCATCATGTCCCCTTGCATTTGAGCATCATATAAAACCCTTTCTTGTTTGGTTCTTATCTCATGTGCATGATTAATTGTATTTGCCTCTTGATATTGTATTTGGGTCTTAATAAATTGTTAAATGCCCAAGTTGAGTTGGGGGCATCTCTCTTCTTGACTCCACCACCTTTTCTATCACCACCTTATAATTCCACCATCCAACTATTCTGAGCTTGGCATTTTGTTGATTTATCTCTGGCTCATGATAAGTTGGTTGGAACCCACCCATAATCTTTGCTTGGACTTTGCCCACCTTTTGGGAATGCAAGGATTAAAGCCACATGAAATAATGTTGTTTTCACAATATAACCATTTGGCATTAATTATGTTGCATGGGCCATGCAAGTGCCACCTTTTCTAGTATTTGGTTTTTGTTTGTTTCCTCAGTGGATCACCTCTCCCTTGGTTTAAATCTTGTGTTGGCTAGTAGCTTATCTTCACCCAATCATCTAAACCTCTATCCCTTGCTCCATGCACACACATGTGCTAATGTGGCATACACCAACCAAACCACCCTTGCTTGGATTTTGCTTGTTCTTTGAATGGAACATGCATGATTCAAATCCACATCATCACATGGCCATCTCTCTCTCCCTCACCCTCTTTTTCTTGCTTGATCTTGCTTAGGGCTTGCTTGGAGTTTGCTTGATCAACCTAGTACCACCTCCCTCTTTCTTACCTCTCTTAGTAAAAACCCTAAACCTCCCCCATGCCCACTCTCCTTCCTAGCTAGCATGCCCCTAATCTACACCTTTTTCCTAAACCAAAACCCTAGCTACACCCCCTTCCCTACCTAGCATGATCACCCCTCACCTAAAAACCCTAGGCTCAAGCCCATGCCCTTCCCTCTCTCTCGGCCCCTCTCTACCTGCCATGAAGGCCCACCCCAGCCTCCTCTTCTAGCAAACCTGCCCCCACATGTCCAAGGACCCCCCTAGCTATCTAACCCTAGCCCTAGCCCGAGCCGGCCCTCTCCCCTCCCCTCTTTCTTCTCTCTCTGCCTCACCCACGCCCCAGTCCACACTGCGACCACAGAGTCGAGGTTGATCCGCTTCACCGGAACCACGCCCGTCGAGGAGAGCGGACCGAGCCACCAGATCTGCCGCCACCGGAAACCCTAGCCCTAGTCCGCGAGCCGCCGATCGCTTGCTCCCGCCACGCCGTCCACACGATCACGCCCGCGGTGAGCCCCTAGACTCCTAGACATGCTCTCGTCCTTTTCGTTTCACGACGACGTTCGTTTCGTCGGCCGCCGCACCGCTGCTCGTTTCTGCAGCAACCACCGTGCGCTTAGCGCCTTACTAGCAGTCCTCCTTCTCCCACTAACAACCCGCGGCACCGCTGGTAGCCGCCGTCGGCGTGCCGGAGAACACGGTTCGAGCCCCGCTGCGCTGTTGCGATTGCAAGGCGCCTAACGACAGAGGCGCGGGAAGATCCACATGGCCGTGGATCTTTTCCCCAAAACCCTCGCAGCCTTCTTTTTCCTAACCCGCACTCCCGAGGCCCCACCGTGGTGGTCCTTTTCTAAAAAGGCTCCCAATACCTGAACTCAACCTGCAGCCCTCCCCACGCTCATGAGTTCTTTTAGCAGATGACCCCTGCCTTTCGCCCTCAACCCTTGATCTGCCGGGCCACCGTCGATGGCCGTAGTTTTCTAATTAGGGTCCTGTGCTTTTCATATATCAACCCGCGGTCCCTGCGTTCCTCAGCCGCTGCCGTGTGGGCCCGCAAGCCTCTGGGTCCCACCTGTAAGCGCCTGTGGGCATGTTTAGTCTGTGTATAAAGGTTGCTGTGTCTGTTTAAATTCAAACTTAGTTTAAATAATTTCAAATTCAAATTTCCAATCAGATTTGAAATAACTTTTTCATTATAAATCCAAATCCCTCAAACAATATATGTTTGGATATCAGAAAAATGAGAGGATTCCAAATATGCCCTTCAATTTGCCTTTTGCACAATTAAAATCCCAAGTTTATTAAATTACATCAATTGCCACTGGATTTTCAATAATTAATAACTTTTGTTTTATAATTCCAAATTAAGCAAATGATATGTCTAAAATGATCAGCTCGACGAGACCTTTCTGTTTATGCTATCCATAACTCCAATTGCAGCATGCATCATATAAAAATATAGAGAACAGCAACTGTTATGACAACAAATGTGATTCCAAAACCCCATTAAAATGTTGTTACTTGTCCACCACACCTCACCATGCCATGCTACCTTACTTGCCATGTAAATTGTGCATCATTCATCATGGCATGATTGTTTGCTTGACGCATCTTATTCATATGCTTGTGCTCTATATTCATGTTGGCCTTGTTTGTTTGGTTTTCTCGGATGAACCGGCGGGGGTTATATCAAGAGAACCAGGAGCACTACCCAGATCCGTCCCTTGCTTCAACTGAGGTACCAGGCAAGCACTTCCACATGCTTGCATACATACAGTACCTATTGCCTCTATCTTATTCTTGCATCATTGAGTCGCGATTGCATTAAATTGAATCCCAAGTATGCACAGCCTTTACTTTTAAACTCCACCAAGCTTGTTCCTCCATCCCATGAGCCATTACTATAGGAGTTGTTTGAGCCATGCGAGTCGTAGAACAGCATGTGTAGGGTATGTGAGTGTCTGTTGGACAATGAGGTACCTAAACAACTTAACCTGAGTAGTTCCGGGATAACTAAAGAAAGTGGCACCGGTGAGCAACATCTGCTATTTGGTTTTTCCTGCTCACTTGTGTCCCGTAAGACCCCGAGTGCTTGATTCATGTTCCTTGATTTATCGCGCTATCCACATCCGGGAGGTATATGGGACCCCCAGGCGAGCTTGATTCCGTCTTATTTCTTGGGGCCACAAACTAGTTTGAGGTTTTATTTACTATCTGTACTTATGCCATGCTACTTTCGTACTTATTTTGTGCGAGGAGCACCTGCATCTGTTAGGATCATGGCACGATTCATGATGTCGACAAGCCCAGCCACACTTTCGGGTTCCCGATCGTTCACGTAGTCCCATAACCTTGAGCCGTCTCGGTCACCGCTTCGTTATGGGATCTACTTAAGGGGTGGCCCCCTGAAATATTTCTGAATCTTGTGATTGTTCAGTCGTGAAAGCCTCGTTGGGTTTTGATTTGGTTTTTCCGAGGTTGATCGAGCGTGTGTTGCTATTGGTGCACCCCGGCCGGGTAAAACTTTCTGAAAGCCGTGTCCGCGGATATGGACGACTTGGAGCACAGTTTCTCGATCATAGACAAGCATAACTAAAGTACCGCCTTAATCTGACTAAATAACTTGACTAGTAAATAGTGCAACTCTCATGGAATGGTTAATAAAATTGCCAACGGATGGGGGGTTGTTCGTCCGCTTCCTTGTTGGTAAGCAGGGAGGAGGATGGATCGGATGAGTTACCATTATAACTGTTGTTCTTAAATTCACGGACATCCGTCTATCATTGGTTAGGCGGATGGTTAGCGTTTATCTGTAGAATTGCTAGGGTTTATCTTTTCGCTGCAATTGCGTCACCCCAGGTTGTGTCCCCTTTAGAGGCATTAAGACTTGCTGAGTACCCTTAGGGTCTCACACGATAAATTCTTGATTCAGATGAGCGTACCTTCTCGTGACGGATCTTGGGTGGAAGAAGTCAAGATGTGGGCAACGATCGTTCGGTGTAGAGATTCCGGAACGGGATCCGTGAGACCTGTAGTTGGGATGTGCTTATTTCTATGGCATCTTATGCCGATTTGCTTCTTATCCGTACTCGGATTTTGTTTGCCGCTTCATGATACTCGATGTGTGTTGTATGAGGAAGTATCCTAAAATATAGATCTATCTAGGTCATTCGAATCTTGCCGTATGGCGTTGGTATATTTCCTTTCTTTCTAGATGGTATGGCTCTGATGTACTCTTGTATGGTGGCTTGCGTACATACCCACTTGTGTACGTAGTTGATCCCTTCGCCGACCACGCCCGTCTGACAGGTCCCGTTGAGAGGGTAGTGGTTGGGACGTCTGAAAGGACTACCAGTGAGTGGCTTTTGGGGCCCCACCGTACTATTTCAACCACTACCACTCATCCAGGCTTGTATCTAGGAGCGTAGTTCACCGAGGTAGTTACACAGATCTGCCCGTTATGGGCATTCGCGACACCTGGCCGGAAGTTCCGGTGGCACCTAGCCATCGGTCGAAAACTGCGGAGCGAGAAACTGAAAAAACGAATCATGGCCGGAACTTCCGGCTCTGGGCGGAAGTTCCGCCCAACCTGGCTCCAACGGTCATCAGACCGTTGACGCGCCCGCTCGGAAAGCGCAGCGAACTTCCGGTCAAAACAGACGGAAGTTCGGTGAACTTCGATGGAAGTTCGACAAAGTTCCGGCAAAGAACGCTTCAAAATGGAAGGTTACTGGCGTGGCGAAGAAGACCGGAACTTCCACCGAACTTTCGGCAAAGATGCCCTAGCGGAACTTCCGGTGGGAAGCCGGAACTTCCGGTCAGGGAAATTCCAGAAACCAGAAAACCAGAAACGCAATAACTTTTGCATCCGAACTCCAAACGGGATGAAACCAATTTTGTTGGAAAGATATCGACGATATGCAAGTGAAATCCTTAGATGATGAGCTAGAGCTTGTTATGATGGTGACCACAAGCTCTAGATCCTCTCATGGACAAGAACCAAATAATAACCAAGAAAGATGATGATATGAATGCAAAGGTTTGAGCTCTCTCCGAACGATGCAAACGATACACCCGCTTGAGAGCCCCTCTTGATAGTACGGCTATCTATCATAAACCCGGTCTCCCAACTAACAACATGAGACTGGCAAAAGAGAAGCCCTATCAACATACCTTTGCCTTGAGCGTCCCACTTGAACTTGATGTAGACCGTCTTGTTCTTCTATAGAGGGAACACCTTTCTTGTTTGCTCTTGCTCGCTCTTGCTTGATGAAGACTTGCAAAATGCTCCCATAATCCATGGGGAAACCTCTTCTTTGAACTTGTCTTCATCATTCCATGAGCACGAGGATGGCAAGCTTCAAGCATGAGATCTTCTAGAGATGGCGCATCTTGAGCTCGTCCTTCTTCATCCTTACTTGAGGTTGATCCATCTTGATGCAACTCTTTGCGCATGCCTTGATCGACCTTCAAGCTCCTTCTTTCTTCATGATTCCAATGGGCACAAAGCCCTTGGACATTTCTTCATCTTCCAACCTTGAGACCAACACATGGCCCAAGCGATGCCAAATGACAAACCTACAAGTAAAACTCAATTCACACATTAGTCCATAGAGATTGTCATTAATTACCAAAACCACACATGGGGGCATACATGCCCTTTCAGTTGTTCCATTTATATGGATGAAATCTTTTATGGTCATGCACCGATGATGAATGGTTTATTTCTATTATATCTCGATGATAATGTTACACATATTCAAAAAAACAATTTTGTGGTGCACATTGGCAATATGCACCACAAAAATTTATGCGCCACAAAAGTAAAATTTAGTGCGAGGTAACAGTGGTGCATCCAATATGCGCCATAGAATTTCAAAAACATGCACCACCGATAAGCTTTTTCCTAGTAGTGATGGTAAAATCCCCTTCCTACTCCTTCCATTTCCAATCTTCTTTCTTTGCGCATTCCTCCATTTCTCTGGTTCACACGGCGCTGGACATACTGAAAGTTTTCCTGAGCATGTTCCTCCGTGCCTCCAGGAAGAAAAACCACGCTGTCATGAAGCAGAACCGCTCCCTTGGGATGGTGAAATCAAAGAAATCGGGAGTGGCGGGTTCCAACACTACCACTATCCCAAATAAGACAGTTGTTGTGGTGAGGATTACCAACGGTGGTTGGCGACACTCGACAATAAAGTCGTCAAAGTTGTGCCAACTGCGCCTATCCGGCTTGGTCCCTGCCATAGTGCAATTCCAGGTGCTAAGGTAAGCCCTAACCCTCTCGCTGGGTTTCGGGTTATGTTCATGGCCTTCGTTCTTCATGGGTTGTCTCTCCTAGCCCACGACTTTCTTCGCGGCTTGCTTTTCCTCTATGGTCTTTAGTTGCATCAACTGACACCCAATTCCATCATCCACATTGCCTGCTTCATTACACTATATGAGTGCTAGCTCGGAATCAAGCCGCATTTTGGCCTATTTAAGAAGTTGTACGGGCTAAAGAGGCAGTCGAGATCCGGAGGTAATGTATGAGGTTGGCAGATGCGACATCTCCATTCGCCCGAACCAACAGTACTTCTTCTCCAAAAGTGTCAACTCTATGCAAGGATGGAGGGCCAAGTGGTTCTACGTCCGAGACCAGAAGGCAGCGAGACAGAAGTATGGCCTAGCCCCATTCGACGTGAGCATTGAGACGAAGAAAAAATGCTCTTGTAGGAACGAGGTTCCATCAGTTGAAGAGGCTGAATTCGAAGCCTTATATGCTTGAGTGAAGCAGTTGCAAGTTTCTCACGGCAAAGAAGTTTATGGCATCGACATCATCCGAACCTTCCTGCAGCATCGGGTGCAACCACTTTAAGTCAGGGCGCATCTGATGTTTATGTATTTTGGCCCCTTGGATCCAACATGCACTTTGGAGGAAAATTTGTCATCCGCGAAGCTGGAAAAGAAGATAAAATCTTTGACCAGATTCAAAGGAGACATCGATTGTTCCCTAGAGCTCGATGAAGCAGGTGCCGAAGGTAAATTTTTGACATGTTTACTTGCATTCTGTTGGCTGCATTGTGAGAGCTTGTTTCTGACTTTGTATTGATTGTAGAATCGAAGGTGAAAGATATCGTGCCTCCCCTGCCTGAGCTATATGAGGTGGTTGAAGGTTCTGAGCCCGATGAATCAGACTCCACATTGCCATCCGCCAACTCAAATGGAGTTGTCGAATTGAGCGATGATGGGACATGAAAGAGGAGCCGTAGAGAAGATTCAGATGTGTTGACGCCTGAAGATTTGCATTGGAATGATCCGCCCCCCATTGGTTCCGAGCCAATTCCGGCGATTCCCATTTCGTTGGTCCATCCAGAGCCTGCATCCAAGAAGCACAAGACATGGGACATTAATGACATTAGCTCGTAAGTTTTGTCAGTGCTAACTGGATTTACGACATTGGCTTGGACTAATTGTGATGATTTTGTAGCACTAATTCGCGGTGCTACTGCTAGAGGAGGGATAGAGGAGGCAGTTCTAGACTCGAAGGCTGCAAGCTCTGAGGAGGTAAAGGGGGTCGCTAAGATGCAAGATCCTCATGACAACGATGGCTCCTCCATCTCCACCAAACTTCAGAAGCGTAAAAGGGCTAAGACTCAAGCTGCTCATCAGGGTCCTTCATCTTCTCCTGGCGATCACGTAAGTGTGTTGCGTTGTTGCTGAATTGTCTTGATGCATAGAGTCATCCGTGAAGCCCCCGAGTGTTTTTTGCTAACCAAAATGCCATGCAGCCATATCTGCACAACATGGTGGAGATGGGTCAGCAATATGTTTGAGTGGAGGCTGATCGGGACCAGATGCAATGTAAGTGTCTTCCTCATGTATTGCACGAATACAGTGATGTGTTTCTTTATTCTTGATATTCCTTGAATTTGGGTAGTTTAGAGAGATGAAGCCTTGCACTGTATCTACGAACTCGAGAAAAGCCTTGGTGGTGCCCAGAGGCACTTGACTTGTTCAAGGGTGAACCCAAGCAGCTCGAGGAGGAGTTACTGCCTGTGTATTCCCAACGCAAAAAGATGTTGGGTGAACAACTCGTAGCTACAGCTCAAGCTTTTTTGGGTGAGTGTGAACTGACTTGGATGTTTCCCCTTAGTGTTCGTGTTTTCTTCCCGCTGAGTGATATCTTGTTGTTCGCATGCAGATACCACCGGAATTCCTTTTGATTTTCATGCCCAGGCTGGTGTGGATTGGTTGGCTAATGCTATTGTGACAGTCAATATCATAGCGTCCACCTCCAGGATGTGCTGGTGAAAACCAAGAGTGTGGTCAGCCTCTTTCACAAGGAGATCCTCGTGAAGGCTATGTCCATGGACGATGTACGTGGACTTGCGGATGCTCTTGGCGCGATGGCTTATCCGGTGAAGGAGTACAATCGGGCTCAGAAGGGGGACGGTACATCCTTGGCCTTTGGTGCAGTTGTGGCCCATGGTGTGAAGCTCGATTTCGACAAAGTGTCATCATCTCTCCCTACGATAGCTGAAGGCCAGGAGGTAGGGATTCGCTCCTATACCAAGCAGGCTAAGAAGTACAACTCTCGTCTGGTCTCTCTCCTTGAGAAGTATTTTGAAGACCAAAAGCGCCTAGCCGAGGCTAGCGAGCCGAAAGGTTCTGAGAAGCCATCATACACTGTGATGTAGAGTGTTGCAGTAACCTAGTTCTTTGACTACCGGTCTTTTGATATTTTGTAATATGAACTCCTTATGTTGTTTGCTGGAAGTACTGAGTATTAAATTAGTTTCTTTCTTGTTACTATGCTTAGCCCCCCGAGTGTTGAGCTCGAAGGGGTATTGCGTGTTAGGGATTATGTTGTTTGAGTGTTTTGAAGCTCTTCATACTGATACTGTGAAGGATGTAGCCATAGGATCGTCGGGTGGTCCATCTCATGTCGTTCCTTTGGCCTTGGCGCAACCACCAAGGGCTTCTGAGTTATCCCAACTATCGATGCTACGAGATCGTGTGAAGGAATCAGATAAGACCCTTACCATCGTCAAAGGTAATGCAGATGTGTGGAATTCCAAGATGAGAAGGCCTTTGAACGCGAAAATATCTCCTTGGTGAAATGACACAGGTCAATGAGAAGATGGAGTGTAAGCATATGTGTCTCTTTAGATTACTTGTTGCTTGTTTCGCCATTGTCGCTTGTCATGATGTCTTTTGTTTTGTTTAGTTGTGAACCTTATTCCCCATAAAGAAGAGCAGCGTGTCGGCATTTGGTTGAACTGCCTGACCCAAGTAGAGCTGGAAGTGGCGGGTTCTTCTGGATGGATTGGAATCGGGCCATTGTGCTGGCCACACTACGGAATAGAATCTCCCGGGTGCTTGACTATCTAAAGAGTGTGTGGTTAGCGCTCGCGGATGTGTTTAATGTAATGTTTCCTCTGGATGATGCTCCCTCTAGTGTGTTGGCTCTGCTGCGAAAGTTTCGAGATGTGAATGTCGCGTGGGAGTGCGTTCGACAGTATCTTGTTGGATCCAAGGCTGCGTTTTCCCACATCCGCATGCACCATCCACAGCTAAACTTGGAGGCCATTGCGGAGGGTGTGACATCCCAAGGTTCCAATCCCCAACCTTTGTCATGATTTGTGTATTTCTTATCCTTGTCATGCATGCATCATATTTGTTTGTTGGCTTTTGTTTTGGTTCTTGATATAATTGTATTTGGCTTTTATTAAATTTGATATAATGCCCAATTGGAGTCGAGGGCATCTCTCTTTATTTCCTTCTTCCAACTAACATGTTAACAATCTCATCACCATCTTACTATTATATATGTGGGCTTCTTGTTGGATTATTTTTATCTTAAATCTTCCCCATATATTCACCCACACATGATCGACTCTCCCATTTATTTGTATATGGTTTATTGTTATATCCGTGCTCCCTTCTATTTTAACACCTACAAATATTTTCATGTAATTAATCAACTGGTTTTTGTTTTGCTACAAACAATAATTTCTGTTTTGGTTTTGTCTTCCTCCTAAACTTTCAAAAATTCAAATAGTATGTTAAATCTTTTTCAAATAGCAACCTTTAGAATCCCCTCTGTCTTTTCCTTGTCCTGTCTAAAACCAAAAACTGAACCGGAGCCCCTCTACACCTAAACAAGCTCCCTGTGCTTCTTCTTTGTACGTACGCATGCCTCTCTCGTGACCCTGCCAGCAGTGCAAGCCGCAGCCTCCCCTCTCCTTATCCTTCCCCAACAACCTCAGACCAAACCCTAGCCTAGCCCCTACAGTGCCGTCGCCGCCACCATGTTCTGCCACGGGCCCAGCTGAGGTCGGAATTGGTACCGCCGCGTCTTCCCTGTCCTACTCGCTGCAGAATCGGACTCGGCGTCGTCTCGAATCAAAGCCGCCGTCAAGCTCTTCTTCCCTCAGCATGTTCGCCCCCATCCTTCAACCTCTACATCAGCGGGCGTCGGCGTCCCCCACTTTGCTTCAACAATATCTCCTTCGCCCTTCCCCAGATCATCCTGGACCTCAAGGTGAGCTCCCAGATCTTTTCCCCTATTTTATCGTCGCCGTTCAGCGCCAGAAGCCTCACTTCCGCCGGTGTCTGCCTCGCATCTGGCGCCAACCTAGCCAAGGTTCAGAACAACAGCAACAGTGTCTTTCTCTTTAGTTTTCGCTAGTTAGAATACTGTCGAGTATGCTCATCAACGGTGGCGTTCCCAGTCAAACATGAACCATCCCATAGCCTAGTTTGGCCTGCCGTTTTCCATCCTACTAGGAGACCCAGATTCGATTCCCATAGCTAAATGAATTAAACTTCTTTTTCACGAATTTTTGAGCTGTGAACCTGTTGAACAGTTTCAGTTTTGCACCACGCGAGCGCGTCAGTTCATTCAGCTAGCTAGCTGAACCCTGGCCCAATTGTTTCACCAGGCCGTGTGCTAGCTTAGCAAGGCAACATCTTTCATTTTTTTTATTTCTAAATGTTTGGCTCCCTGTCGTTTGCGCTGCATAAGCAAGTTCCTGATTTCTTATTTATTTCCAACGCCTTGACTGCTTATAGCTAGCTGATGACTCTCTCCTTTTTCATTCCAAACCTGCTGCATTTCTTCTGTAGCAAACAAAGCAGCTACACTGGTTGCTTCGCTGCGACTCTTTCCATCTGACCAAAGTCTTTTATAGCTAAACTCCTTGCCCATCTTTTGTGTCATCCGTATCTCATCTCTCTCATGTTTCTTCAGATATCGTGCAAATAGCATGAGATTCTGAATTTTATTGGAATCTGATTAGTTCAAGTCTTTTTATTTAACAAACAAAATGAGTTTGGAAAACAGAGAGTTGAGAAAAGTTCAGATATGTTGTTTGTTTGCCATTCCGGCTAATTCTAAATTGTTCATACAAACGTTGCTTTTGCTTAAACGATGAAACAGGTTACGCCTCTAAAACCAACTTGCAAAAGTCATATCTATTGTTTTATAAATCCAAAACTTGCAAGTGATATATCCTTGTGCTTAGAAAATGAAAGGAATAAGAATATGTCATCTACAGGCTTGCATCATTCATGTATCATTAATATGTAATTTTATGCAAGTAAACCTAACTAAGTATGTGTCCATTTATGTTCTTTTTAACATATAAACCACAATGGGCCATTCAAAATGTCTATGACTACTTGAATCATCTCGCATGAATCTTAAACTTGTCATGTCATCATTTCTTGATTGCACTAGCATTTCTACTGGTATTGATTCAGATATTTCTATTTTGCTATGTTTGTTTGGGTCTTAACGGTAGAAGGCGAGCCCGACGAGTACCAGCAGGAGTTTGAGTAGTGCGAGTATCCTCTCGAGTTTGTACCGACTCCTTCCTTTGAGCAGTCAGGCGAGCACCTCACCCCTTCTACCTATTTTTGCATTTATAGTCTTTACTTCCTTTCGTTGATCTATTGCTATCCTTAATGTCGATGCTTTAGCACCGTACCTTTATTTTACCTGCTCTACTATATTGCCCCGGTTATCCTATTGCCTTGTTTGCTTAGCTAGCTTTGACATTGCGAGTCGTAGGCCTGCTTAGCTCTGCTCTCATACAAGTGGAACTTTAATTCTGGATAATGTTGTTGTTATAATATTAATGTGATATTGTTGGTAAATGGCTTCACCTAATGATAAGGCCCCGGCAGCGACCACCTTTGGGGACTGCTTGAGTCGATCTAGGACCCGTTCGTTCTACGATACCAGTTCTGAGTTGATCACGCTAACCAAACATGGGGGTCTCTGGGATCCCCCTCAACTACCGACGCTATTCGTATATCCAGGGGGTTACAAAATTGGTTTTCCATTTGGTGCATACGCATAATATGTCCTCGGACATGGGTTGAGTTTCGATATGATTTTTGTGGATTTCCATGGCTTGCATTGCATAAATTGGGATATCGTGTCAGAGGTGGGATGGAGCTCTACAAGTTATCTTCCGATCATCGACCGACTGAAGACTCAAACGCTGTGCCATCTGGAGGATCAGCTATATCTCTTGTGTGGGTCAAACTCAGTAGGTGATGCCCCTGGATGTGCGCGTAGTTATGGGACAGTTCTTGTTGTGAGACTTGGAAGGCACGCCTATTTGTGTTTTAGTGCTTGAAGGGTTGAACATGCGTTTGGGTACAGTTGTGCACCCCTGCAGGATAAATCTTTTCGAGAAGCCGTGTGTCCACGGTTATGGACATCTCAGGAGTACAGTGTCATGATCATAGACAACGTCACTAATACCTTGCTCTAATAAAATGACTAGTTAGTCTTATCAATTAAACAACTGCTTAACTAAAATTGCAACGTGTGTGTTCTGTGGGACTACTTCCTCGACTGGTTTTCGAGGGGGAAAGCCTCGGATGGGTTATGCCTGGAGTTATATTAATGTCACCGTTTAGCGCCCTCTTATCCCACTCTAATAAACGATGTTGTAGCGTGTCTCTATAAGTTGGTCAGTTGCAAGCATTGCCGCCGCTAAGTACACCATATACCCCTTGTAGGCGAGGACCGCTGAATTCTAGTCTCGCCGTGTACTAGATTTAGTACTGACGCTCTTGTTTTCTTTATGTTCTTTCGCTTTGGGTTCATTCCCGTTGTACAGGTACGTGCGATTAGGTGGATGAGTCTGGTTCTTACTACGTCGATTACGCTGATGATGACTACTACGAGCAGTAGCTGGGATCCTACCAGGAAGTCCTGAGACGTGTGGGCATGGGGCCCACGTGCTTATTTCTTGGCATCTTATGTCTATTTGGATCTTATCCGTACTCGCATGGTATATCACGTTTCCGCTTGATGAATGATGTATTGTTGGGACCTCTGTCCTCGAAGAAGATAGCGGGTATCGATCAGTAGGCCTTGTGGGGCTACAAGATCTAACATTACAATTTCTGTGCTAATTATCTATAAACATATATATTTGGATCTTGTTACCTATATTTCCTTTCTTTGTACATGGCGTGCTCTGATCTGTGATTGTATTTTGCCGGCGTACATACTCTCTTGTGTATGCTGAGGCGAGATTACCGGGCCGGCGCGAGCTCACTCTAGAAGCTATAACCTTGTAGTGGGGTTATACCGGCTAGAGGTTTAGGCACGCTGGATGGCAGGGCTCTACAGAGGGGCCTCCGCCGCCTCCGGATGGGTTTTCTTGGAGTATGAGACCACCCTATCGGGTTGTTTCCCATCCATCGGAAGACATCATTTGCATCTTCGACGAATCGTACCAATGTTATGCTTCAGCAGTAGCAGTAGAGTATGATATGCACAGAACATGTACAGTATGTAAAATTTGTGTAACCTCGAAGGAACTTTGTCCTATTGTAAATTGTTGTATATCTTGACCCGAAATGCCATAAGCTAGGCCTTTTCATTAGCCTAACGCCCTTTGGTCTTAGTACCTTGCCAACCTGTCAGGTGGGTTGCAGATGGGCTGGAGTTTTCAAGGATTCTACTTTGGGAAGAGTAAGCTACTCGGGTTGTTGCGAGAGGTATTCGAGTGTGTTTATCGGGGTGCTCGAGGAGGCGTAGCCCCCGAGTGTTTTGCATAAAAGTAAATATAAAGGAATCAACTCTCAATAGAGGGACTTAAATTTATTTATTGGTAGGTAGAGGCACATGTTTCGGATGAGTAGCCTGGCTAGGTAGCCTTATTGAAAAGTAAAGACATCTAAGTGCAGAAGCAGTATAGTTGCACGATGTTCCAAGGGTTGGATTATGCGAATCTGGTTTCTACATCCTTGAGGTGGTAGACTCCAACTAGGATTACTTTTGTGATGATGTAGGGCCCCTCCCAAGGGGATTAGAACTTCAGGTGGACCTTCTGCTTGAGTCGCGGCACGATGTATCCTTCATACAAGGACCTTGGCCGCCGCTGGCGGCTTTGGTAGTTGCAGAGATTCTACTGGTAGACCGCCAAACAAGCGGCGGCAATGTCGCGCTCCTCGTCAAGTAGATCGACGTCATCTTCAAGTGCAGTCGTCGATTCAGCCTCGTTGTAGGCAACCACCCATGGGGCGTTGTGGCACACTTCGGCGAGCAGTACTGCATCAGCACCATGCACCATGAAGAAAGGCGTGTATCCCATGGCGTTATTCGGAGTTGTTCGTAGGATCCATAGCACCGATGGTAGTTCCTCATCCCATACTCTTGTCGCTCTTTCGAGAGGTCGAAGGAGCCGTTTCTTGATGCTGTTGTAGACGAGGCTGTTTGCCTTCTCGACTTGGCCGTTTGTTTCCGGATGTACCACCGAGGCATACCTGACATTGATCCCCATCTCTTTGCAGAAGCCTTGGAATTCCTTCAAGGTGAAGTTAGAGCCATTGTCGGTGATGATGCTATGTGGCAACCCAAACCTGTAGACGATGGACTCGAAGAATTTGATGGCGGTGGTGCCGCTTTGGTTAGTGACGGGCATTGCCTCGATCCACTTAGTGAACTTTTCGACTACAACGAGGAGGTACACATGGCTTCCAGGTGAAGATTTTTGCAGCTTTCCCACCATGTTGAGCCCCCATTGTGCAAAGAGCCAGACCAATGGTATTGGCTACAGCTCGGAGCATGGTGTATGTGGCTTGTCTAGGAATCTCTGGCAAGCATTGCACTTCTCGACGATGTCTTTGGCGTCTTTCATTGTAGTTGGCTAGTAGAAGCCTGCCCCTAAGGCTTTTGAAATGAGTGTACGACTTCTGGCGTGGTTCCCACAGGTTTCCTCATGTTGTCGAGGAGGATGCTTACGCCAGCATCGCATGTGACGCATCTCTAGAGGACGCCGGTGATGCTTCTCTTGTAGAGTGTACTATTTATGATGGTGAAGGCTTTCGAGCGGCGGGCGACGTTTCGCACGTCAGTCGGATCATCCAGAAGCTCCTTGCACAACAGGTACAATGTGATGTACGGTTGCATCCATGAGGGATCAATGAGCATGACCTCCACGGGATCTCCGGGTGGAGGCTTTGTTACCGTTGTTGTGGGTGCCTTGAGGTTGTTGGGTGGCGTAGCCCCCAAGTGAGTTGTAGGTTCTGAACGACCGATGGGTGGTTTGGTCTTGATTGACCGCTCACATATCTGCTCCAGGAAGACGTCAGGTGGTATGGGCGCGTAGGTGGATCCAATATTGGCCAATTTTTGGCCTGTTTGTTGCTTTCACGACTAATGTATCGGAGTTCACAGCTGTCGAAGTTTCCTTCGAGTGAAAACTAACTGACATAGTTTTTCTATATTAGAAGCAATCTTTGATAAGGTATCAGTTTGAAAACCAAAACATGAAACTGGATGTTCAATCCACGGTTACACAACCAACTATAGAACTTACTGAGTACGCTCGTACTCAAATTATCTTCTTAATCCTTGCTAGATTATGTGATTATCAATAGAAAATTAGTACAAACAGTGACGACACAGAGGTCTATTACGAGAAACCAGATCTTCCTGGAGGCATTGAACGAGTAGACTACCTAAGTAAGTTGTTGAGCTCTAGTGGAATTTCATCTAGTGATGCCATTGCTACTCAAATTAGTTAGTTTGAATTCAACATTCGAAGAAGTCCTCAATGGACCGATGAGGATTTCAAAACCTTTGTACAAGTTTGGTTGAATATTATGAACATGTAATAGTTGTGGACCCACAAGGTTTCTTTTGTACCACTCCATGGGATGTGATATGTGCGAAACGATACTTTGTGAATATTATATCAATGACTTGCGCACTACAACCTGTGGTGATGTGCTGGGTCACCGCACCCATCCAGGCGGGCGGCTTCTGCTGCTTGTAAGAATGGTGGTGCTACCAACCATCACTGCAGCCACGACCTCGTCTACCGCAGCCACCGCGGTCGCCGCTATTGTAGCCAATATAGTGGCCACTTGGTAGCCGTCGTTGTACCCGTCCCATTAGCCTTCGTTGTGGCCGACGTTGTGACCGCCAAGATAGCCACCGTTGTGGCCCCCCTGATGTCTGTCGTCGTTGTTGTGGTTGTAGCCGCTGCCACGGTTGTTGTTATTTTGGTTGCGGTCACCGTGTTCGCCACTATTCCCGGAAGAGCCAGATCTGGAGTTTTGGGCGACCATGGCTTGACTGGTGGCACTCGTGGCCTTCTTGTTGATGGAGATCTTGACAAGGAGGAGGCGGGACTAGGCATCGAAGAAGGACGGCAGCGGCACCGTGCCCTAAAGGATCTCGGCTTGGAGATCGAACTCGCCGCTGAGGCCATTGAGCATCTTGAGGATGAGTCAAAGATCCTCGATCAGAGCAACAAAGTCGGCGAGGCCATTCTCAATGGCCTTCAGCTGGCTGCAGTAGACTCCCACGGTCAGGTCGTTTTGTTGGAGTTCATGGAACTCGCAGCGCAGATGCCCACTGCGCAGCCTTGTGAGCGGTGAAGAAGTGGAGCATCGCCTACCACGTCTCATACGCCGTGGTGTCCATCTTCATGACAATCTCCTAGAGATCATCGGCGATGGTGGCGAGGAACCAGAGCGAGATCGTTGCATCAACCTCGCACCACCCGTCATCGGCGAGGTGGGAGTCCGTCCCCACATGGTGACGTGCTCGGTAGCGAGTAAGGAGAGTGAGGATGTTGTTACGCCACTTGCGGAATTCTTGCATGAGATGTCAAGATGAAAGGAGATGTAGAGGGTGATGTTGACGCCATGGATGGAAGGAGTAGGAGATGTGAGTGCTACAGTGGAAGATTCAGATGACCCGTACCATGGTCTGAGGGGTCATGTCGCTCATCGGCTATGAGGTGGGTTGGGGAAGAACAGAGAGGGAGGAGATATGTTCTAATACCAAGATGGATTGTATTACTCAACTCGTGCTCACTGCAGTACATTGTACAAGTTAATTACATACAGCAGGATAGTGATCTATAGATCGTGTGCGCATGTAGAGACACGACGCAGGTGCATTAAGGAAAAAGTAGCATGCTAAAAGAAATAGCGTGGCATTTCTCCAAACGCTATGCAAGTTATAACGCGGTAATAGTGTGCTATTTTTCAAAATAGCGTTTATAAAAAAAATTGACAGATATAGCATGTAGCAACTAATTTTTTCCTAGAGTAATACATGCAAAACCAATTAACTAGTGCGGCAAAATGACAAAGTCCAGTTCACAATGATCACCAAATTTAACATGACAAGGTCAATATCATGGTATTCACCACAAAAATCCATAGAGAAATTACATCTATGGGCTGAATGAGCTTATGAGATGGTGCTATTTTTATAGATTTTTTAGCGCTGCTATTGCGTTATGACGTATTTAGCGCCACTATAAACATAGCGAGCAGGTTTTGTATAGCGTAGCGTTTGTCTCCCAAATACGCTATAGCGACGCTATAGCGCCGAAATAGCACGCTATTTTTTCCATCAGGTGCATGCACGGCCTGACTAGGCTAGCCTAGATTCTAATATTGATCTAAAAGTATAATTGGGGCCTCCTCATAGGGCATCTCACCGCGATTTAAGCCTCTCAACCGTTGGATGGGTTCTGCGAGCATCTGGATTGTTGGTTGCTAGATCAAGCCATGGAAGAGCGATATAAAAGGACAACCTAAACCCTAGTAGTTACAAAGTACACAACGGTAATGTTACACAGTTCAACATATATCTGAGACCTGGGTCAGCTAGAAGCACGGATAGAAACCATGACAATGAGCCAACTTGGCCCTCATATGCAATTTTTAGGTCCCACGGCTCACTACAAGAAAACAGGCCCGTGGAGACACTATTTTGAAGCTATAGAGACACGTATATTGTCTTTATGTAGGTGTAGATGCATTTCACACATTGTTTGAGAAGTGTCATCATGGGCAGTGTCTCTAGACTATAGTATTTTGCAAGATGCCTATATATGCATACAATCACTCTATATAAACACAGGGAGTGTATCTACACACGTAGAGGCAATGTATCTAACTCTCTACAATCCGCATGGCTTCAAGTCTTCAACTTTCAATCCTAGTTGACGGTAAAAAGCAGCAGGTTCTACTGTTGATTCAGGTTAACCCGGAGCTTCTAGCTTCCTTTGAAAACAAATGCCACTGAGTTACGGTCTGAAGTTTCAAATTCGTGACAAGGAGATGCTGTCGTCGGTGACGCAACGATCACACTACCCGCGCACGGCATGGCGTTGTGCTGATGATCAGCTTGCACTACCTGGGGCTGGGCTCAGCACGTCCTCCGTTCGATCTGCCGGCTCCAGGAGGCATCCAATTCGATGACGCTGCAAAAAGCTCGAGGGATCTGGTTCTTCTTCTTCTGCTGTTGCAGATCAGAGTATATCTTCCATTGAACCCTGTCCAAACCTTTCAGTGACAAAGCCATGGCACTTCTGCTGCGGACCGCCCAAAGCCGAGGGTGATTGGATTCTCTGGTCGTGTGTCTGAACTCTGAAAATTGTGGTCGTGTGTCTGAACTCTGAAAATGATGATTGGAACAGGGCAGCAAGTCGTCTATAGCCTGGCCTGATGCTGCTGTTCTCATCTTCTCCCTGCCCAAGCGAGATGAGTTGTAGATGCATGAACCAAATCTAATACTTTCTTGGTCTCAAAATAGATGTCGAAAAATTGTCTAAATTTAAATAAATCTAGATATTAAATAGTGTTTAAATACATCCAAATTTTGAAGGAACAATTATCGGATTGCCCTTAGAGGCGTCCATGTACTCAGTTTTGCTACTAGTCACGAATGGTTTTCAGTTTTGCCTCACGCAGCTACTATGGCGAGGCAAAACGTTCAGTCTAAATAAGCATAACAAATTCAAAAAAAATCAAAAGAATAAAAAACTTGCGCATATAGTCTTCTTATGTCTTATACTAACGATTCAAGTTGATAAACAAGATCTACATACATTCAAATTCAAACAAAAAATTTATATATCAACTTGAATCCAGTCACCCAAGTCGAGGATGACTGGATTTTCTGGTCGTGTGTGAACTCTGAAGACTGTGGGCGAGACGTCGTCCCAGAAGACACCAAGGAACACGGCGTGGTCAGCTGCCTACCATACAGCACCGTCGGAATGACACGAAAAGGCTAACATTGTCTAGTAGTACATGCTATGCCAAGCTTGGCATTTCTTCTCTTGGGCCGGCATCTTCATTGTTCGATGTTCAACACCTCCCCTGGTCATGCTTGCAAGTGCTTCCAGTGATTCATCCCACACTCCGCAAAGGCGCAAAAAAGGCCTTTATCCATTGTGATGTGTGAAAACTCGAAGAATTGTCTTACAGTGGCGTAGTAGACCTCATGGATATCCGTGCTACAATCACGCATGATTTGGAGTAAACATCAAGGCCTCTGATACGTCTCTCTTTTCTCCAGGATTTGTATACTTGGATATGGAGCTATGTGCGGTGAGAGATCAGCTTTTCAAATCAATAATAAAAAGAGAAAGTGATCGGCTGTGCATTGACTGCTCGTCAAGCAACTGTTCTTTTGTTTTTCCAAAGTTGCCCCGGCACTTTCAAAGTGAAAAGAAAATGATGCATAAAAAGTTGCTTCTGTGTGTGTCGCCTACAGAGTTTCCATTGTGGAAAAGATCAAATTACATTGTCAGTTTGTCACAGCAAAAGACAGACAGCGATGCTGGGTTTTAACCAAAAGCAGGAGCTCCGTCGCCGTTACTCCGTAGTCCAAAGGAAGGAAGAAAAGTACGATGTGACGGGCAACGCAAGATATTAGCGGTCATCCTCTTACCACAAAACGACGAAGGGCGTCGCCAAGCGAAACCCTAGTGTCTTTCTATCATGTCATTGGTATCGCCCCACCTGCTCTTTCTACACCATCCCTGAAAACGGACACTAGCCGCGCTGAACCGCCTGCCACCGCCACCAGTGGCATGCTTCGCTCTAGCGCCGTCCTGCCCTGCTCAGATCACCACCCACGCCAACATGCCGCCATCCTCGACCATCCCTTTAAGGCCTTTGTGTCCCTTTCTTCTTCGGCGCCGACAAACCATGCACCCTCTAACACTAAATTTAGAGCTCGGAGCCACCTCGCGGCTCTAGGCTCACCATCGATTCTCCTTTGAGGCTCCAAAGTGATCGTCGCAGCGTCGCTCGCTCCACGAGGTGGATGATACAGGTAGGGTTGGGAGAGGACATGGAGTATTCCTACAGCGTGACACCCTCCTAGCTCAAAAGAAAGAGCAACAACAAGCAAAAGAAACTATGTAAATTCCATGAAAGATCACATCAGGTGTGAGGTTTTCATGGGGCGGCTTGCGTGTCAGCAACAACGTTGATGGGTTATGATTTTGTCGTTGAATGGCTTTAGTAGCCGGCTTTTCTTCCCCATGTTCGAAGGGTATTCGTGTCGGTCTTCCCCCTCTGTGAAGTAAGAGCTATTGTCGCCCTTCGAACAGTGACGATGACTTGTCTTGGGCAGGCCGGTCGTGAAGGTCTTCGGCATGGGTCTTCCATATCTCCTCTTCGGAGATCGTCATCAGAATCAGAGTTGTCAGTCTTTCGTGCGAAGGGTTGACAGTTTGGCATAGGCCGACATGGGCTTGGCGAGGTTGATGTGGAGGTCTTATTAGGTGGTTGTCTTCGGTGAAATTGGAGCCATTGTCTCGTGGAAGAGTGATGACTACGATGCCGATGTGCAACCTCGACAGAGACCTCGATTTCGGTGATGTGTGTGTTGTGTTGGTAGCTATGTCGGTTGTATGCCCTCGAGACGGCCGTGTTCCATGTCCGTCAGCAAGGGTGTACATATAGGTTTTCGGCTTATTGCCCACTAATTAATTGACCTACTCTATTGTACTTTGTTAATGAAAATGTTAATTTTTTTACGTATGTTTTGTGAAAAAAATATG
Source organism: Avena longiglumis (assembly GCA_030063025.1). Taxonomy (NCBI): domain Eukaryota; kingdom Viridiplantae; phylum Streptophyta; class Magnoliopsida; order Poales; family Poaceae; genus Avena; species Avena longiglumis. Next base: position 480,318,135 of record CP125975.1, read on the forward strand.
TGCACATCAACCCGAAATGTTCCCTACCCAAACTTGGTTTTGCACTCTGTAACAACAATTAGGCCAAACTTTATAAGGGAACAATCAGGCTGAGTTGACTTGTGTATTTATGCCATATTCCAGCCATATTCGATCTGAAATTCCCACGCCAGAAGCCGTGCATTATAGGAAGCGCCCATACTTGGTCGGCTCAAAGTTGACCCGAATCATTATGCCCAATTAGTATACATGATTGAGTAATCATCAACTAAAACAGCTCTCATCAACTCTCAAGAGGGCGTGACTTCACTTCACTGCCTTTTCTAGAAAGAGAGCCTGTTCACCGTAACTGAAAACTAATCTCCCAGATGCCTCAGGTCATGCTCGTTTTTTCCGTTAGGGGAGGCCGGCCGGTGCATGCGTTGGAGAGCGTGAGCAACCGATTCCTCCACCTTTGCCTTCGGATTCGGTTCGTCAACTTGGAATAGTCGAAAGCGTTGCAAGTTGGAGCGCAATATATATGAGCAGAAAATAGATGTTCGAATCATGGAATACTACTGCTACAAAATGTTCGAAGCGAAGCCGATTCGATCTCTGCATCAGCACTGCACTAATAGGATATGCATGTGCCCAGTCTATATACAAGACTAAGCAATTCCGTTCTACTCGTCGTCAACATAACAACTGTATTCTCCTTTACATAATATATACATCCAGTGTGACGGCGACAGGGGCGATCGGAAAGGCGCCGACCTCCTGCTTTAATTCTTCCTTTATTTATCCTAGCAAAAGAATTGGTCGTTCAGGCGCATCGTGGTACGTCGGATGCCATCCCATGCTGAGTTATCCACACGGAGCTAGTACAAAAAAATCTCTGAACCTAGCAAACATTTCCAGGGGGGATGCCCACACTGCCACTAACCTGAAACCTAACTGTGCAGCAACAGGTTGGCGTGACCTGGGAAATTTTATGGAGCAAAGCGACGATTCAGACAGACGTCGCGGGCAAGCAGTAAAGAAATGGTGGTGGGATGATGCATGAAGACGGGGGAGGGGCAGCTGCTTTGCGGCTGGCCGGTGCCGTGCATCTCACCCTGCACTCGCGAAACTGCTTCAGTTTCGCTAGTTGCCTCGCTCCCTGACTTTTTTTTTTTTGGCTCCCGCCGCATGCGTCACTGGCGCGCGGCATACACGGCAGGTACAGTATTCAGAGGCACTCTAAAGTGCCTCCAATAGTTAAATTAGTGCCACAATTAAGTTTTTGAGGCACTAAAAAAAGTGCCAGGGACGGTCATGTAGGTAAAAGTTTTTTGAGGCAGTTTTAAAAAGTGCCTCTAATCATAGTTAATTGAGGCACTATGACTAATGCCTCTAAATTCTAGCCAATTAAGACAATATGACTAGTGCCTCAAAAACCAACTTAAGGCACAAATTAGAGTGCCTCTAAACCCAACTTTTTGAGGCACTATGCATAGTGCCTAAAAAACCCAACTTTTTGAGGCACTATCCATAGTGCCTCAAAAACCAGCTTTTTGAGGCACTATCCATAGTGCCTTTAAAACCTAGCTTTTTGAGGCACTATCCATAGTGCCTCTAAATCCTAGCCAAAAGCAATGTGTACTACAGTGACATATCTGTAGCAGCATATTACAGTCATATCTTACAGTCATATTACAGTGGCCCGCATGTGATGGCTAACATATATTACAAACCACATTATAGTCATATCTTACAGTAACATTACAAACCACATATATTACAAACCACATTATAGTCATATCTTACAGTCATATTTTACAGTCATATCTTACATTTGTTCACAGCCATATCTTACAGTCATATCCCACAACCATTGTTCACAGCCATATCTTACAACTGAGACCATGCAATATCATCAGCTGCTTGGCAATCCCTTGTCTGAGCTGTCTGAGTTTGAGACCATGCAATATCATCAGTCTGCATTGTTAAGATTTGTCAGTGTAATCCCTTGTCATGAGGTGAACTTGCGACTGCATTTCTATTTACGCAAAGTAAAATCTGGGAGAGAAAATATGCCATTGTTCATCATTTCCCAAATAGATACCTAAAGCTTAGGTTTGAGTAGGAACTGTTTGCATCAATATAGCATGTGCAACTGCAACCACATGAGTCTGTCCAACTCAAACCACCAAGCACCAACCGGACATGGTAAAGTCAATATGATATTTCTAAGGTCCTGAACTACATGTGCAGGAGAGTTCAAGAAAACGATATTATCAAAGAATGGAACAAAGTTTCCCAACAGTTCATAATAACTGCAGAGAGGATCCAGCAGTACAAGCAAAGAACTAAAGCAGTGACGCAACAACCAAATAGAGAGCTTCAGAGCCTGAGAACATATTTAATTGGTAGGCCATGTTTAAGGTGGTGAAACACCAAGTTCTGCAAAAAAACTTTGAATTCGAATATTAAGGGCACAGAAAGAGCCAATGTAGTAGTTTCTAGCCTAAATGTATCTCAGATCAGTGTGTGCTGTACCACTGTGAGGTTAAAGAAAAAAAGACAACGGTACAGTACGCAGGTAAAAAAATGCATGAAACAACCTGCATTAGTGTGGAGTCCTTGCGATCAACATCAGTATCCAGCTGCACATTTCCCTCTTCAAAATAATGAGCACCTACCTGGTGACCATAGAAGTAATCCTTACAATACAGAAGTTACTAACTTTACATACAGTAACATTAACTAACGATGATTTTAGCTTCAGTTAAGCAAAGGTTCTAACCTGTATCTTTCCTTTAATTTCAACAAGTTGAAACGCATAACTGAATTCCAGAGCCCAAAAAAGTTCGCACTGACAGCAACCAGATAAAATCCTCTAGGTGCAGCAAAAGAATTAATGAAGTTATGATTATCAACAGAGAGTAATTAATGAACGTTATGATTATGCTCATCAGCAGATAGTAATTAAGGGACGTTATGATTAAAAGTTCTTTCTTCGTGGAGTTTACACAAGAGTGATCAAACTTGGAAGTTTCAATGAGCATGTGTTCAGTAAAGGTTATGTATTGCCATACCTGGTTAATGTAAGGCTAGACAGAATCAACACTGAGCTTGACATACTTGCCCTTCATGACCCCGGGCCTCCCTTGAATCCATACATGGTGGGACCCTTTGCTTGCAACATGGTTATCAAGAAGTAAAAAACATTACATACCATGCAAAATCTTATGAAGGACAATAGATATATTACAAGTTGCATGGACAGATCACTAAATAAAATGATCTTTTCAAGTCAGAGTAAGTCAGCAACAACTCTGCTCACATGGATAATTTTCAGGTTTCTTTTTATGGTAAGAAATCAGAGGGAGCTTTGTATCACATGATTACTACATGTTGTAGTCCACAGGCTTAAATAGTCCTTCCTCATTCTGTAATTGTCACACTATATGAAAGTAAAATTACCTTCTCAACAGGTTGTAAAATTACACTGAATTTAAAAGTGAATTTTATTCAGACTGTAATGTTAGTGTAGCTTAAAGTATATACTCCTACTCCATCACCCGAATGGAGCACAGGAGTATATATACTCCTACTCCTACAGCAACTCAGCTTAAAGTATATACTCCTACTCCCACTCAGAAAACAAAGCAACTACTCCAAATGTAGAACTAGCAAGAATAACTAAATGCAGAATTGGAAAGAACTATCAAGAACAACTAAAGCAAGACGTATATACTTCAGACTCATACAGGGAATCGAGTGTGCAAGCTAGCTAGCTTCTTATTCACCATAGTTGATTAAAAAGGGAATATGTGCATATGTATATAGTGCAGTATCCAAGGAGTGTTATTTTTATGGCACAAGCAGATGAGACGACCAAACTACAATTACCCTGTTGACCGGAGTAGCAGATAATTGTACAGCTGCCTTACAAGTCTCTATACACGGGGCAGAGAGCGGGACTACTAACAGATCGTGTGAATCCTGAGAGCGAAACCAGAAAAACACATGAATTCTAAGCAGGAAAGGTTGGTACAGCGACGATGCCGGCCATGGAGGGTGGCGGCGACGGAGAGGAAGGGAGCGTCGAGGATAAGGCCATGTACAACGAGGGCATTTAGAGCAGACACTAGCTGATATTTTCTGGCCGTAACGGTCAATTTCATACCGATCTCGAGTTTTTTGCAAGATCGACAGAACAACAAGCGACGGGCGTTTAACTTTTTTCCCGCACGATCCTGGAACAACGAGCGGCTGGGGCTTGAAAAAAACAGTTGGCGAGTCGTATGACTCTTTACTTAACAGTTTAATCGAAACCAGCTCAATCCCAGTGATTTCCATGACAAATTGAATAGACATACTCTATCTCACAAAAATCTTATCAGATTTTTCTGCTACAATTGGAATTAGATTTGAGCATTACAGAGTTAGCTGAACTAAATAAGAGGAAGATCGATTGATTTGCCAAAGGAAAGAGGTATCGATTGCTTTACACTGTAAATTAAAATATCCTAGGAAAATAATCAGAATGGATGGTCTCCGTTAAATTAGAAACAAGAGGGGAACTATACAGGAGGAAGAAGGAGACCTGAGCTTGCTTGAAGGAGGCCAGGGGAATACAGAGTTCGCTGCACGGGGAGCACTTCTTCCGGCGTGTGAATGTTCCCAGCCTGGCGAGCGCGCCCGTCTGCACGCCCCCAAACGATGTGGTGACTGCGGTCTCCACGCGCGTACTGGTCTCCAGCGGCCTGAAAGGTCGGTCAGTGGATTGGCCCCACTCCGGCCAGCCGACTGCGCCACCGCGGTTGACGAGGAAGCCTTCACGAGTAGCGGCCGCCTCTTCTGCCCCATCTCTTCCATCTCGGAGCTGCCCGCAACTCCGGCTCGATAGATCTTCGGTGCTGGTTTTTCCCCTCCTCAGATGCGAGACCAACCGGAATCGACGCAGGTAATCGCGACCCAAATACCTTGGGTATGCGGCGCACGGCCGGTGGGAGGAGATGGCAGCAGCGGCGTGGAGGCGGAGATGGTGGTGGTCAGGCGGTTGAGACTAAGGGCGGTAGGACTGTCGGCTACCAGCCGCAAGCGCCTCACGTTGGGACTTGGGAGAGTTAGGGCGCTAGAGCCTAGAGTCCATTTTTTTTTTAATCCGGGTAGAGACCGAATTAACCGCCCCACATTGAGAGACAATACGCTTCTTTTTTTTTTTGCATAGACAATACGCTTATATACTAAGTAACTAATAAAATGATTTGAATAGATTTATACTGGTTCGCACAGGCACTTTGTAGTGTACATGGCATAAGGGACAGGTTGAGCGGTGCGACACGAGTCACTGGTGAGCGGTGTGGGCTGCCCAGGCACGCGAGAGAAACATACGCGAGGGTAAAACAGAAAAGTCCAAAAAACTTCATGCTTAGCAAATTTGTACGTGACATATTAGAACATCTTATATTAAAAAACATAGAGAGCAGAAATAATAATGTCATGTACTAACACCTACAGTATATGCATAAGTACATATGAATGAGATTGCGATAGATTTATTTTGGTCGCACAAGCGTCTATCTAAAGCGAGACGAACATATGCCAGGGTAAAATAGAAAAGTCTAAAAAAAATTATGCCTAACAAAATTTGTACATGACATACTACACCGTCTTATATTAAGAGAAACAGAGAGAGTAGAAACAATAGTGCCATATAGTAACACACATATGCATCCCTATAGATGAATAAACTATTCTTTTCACGAGAATGCGTGTCAAAGGTAATTTTTAAAGTGCTAACTAATTTAAAGAAGCACATCTGATTGGCATTACACAATGTACATACGCACTCCATATGTGTGAGTGCAGGGAAGGAAAAAATGGCTGGAATTGAGATAACAACTCACAACATAAAGCGGGATTAAACTTATCAAAATCCCTACTATTAACCTATAACATATACTTATAATTTAAAGGAACCTCGCAACCCAACATCGTGCCACGGTACACAACCACGGGCGCGGCGTGCCGCCGCGCCGATCCCAGCTAGTATGCCATATTCATCATTAAATATGTTATTCGCACAGCATAATTACCAAAATGGGTGACAGAGCAACCAAACATGAACTGGGCAATTCTTCAGGCTTGGAAGTGTAAAAATAGTAACACGATCAAGCTCAAGATGCAAGGCATGAATGTCTCAAATGTGTATGCAACTGCTACATACACTACTCTCTAAGATGAGTGAATATTTATTCAGTAGTCACTGACTTACTATGCTTTTCTCATGTGTTAAATATTGTTCGTAATAGGCATGATAAAGTCAAATAAACATGATCAGTATAAGGCACATCCTTCAACACTACCTGCTTAACATGGTCTACGGTAGCAACTTGGGCAGTCCTAGGATCAATATAGTCGTTCTTGTCAAGCTCCTCATAAGTTGTGATGATTATCTGCAGGCATATCACAGAACGAAAATTCAACGTTCAGCCGATAAGGACACTCCAAAGCATTATAACTTTTCCATGGCTATGAAAACATAAATTCACTTTTGATCTCATGTGTATATGCTCCCTTTATCTAAAACATACATTTCAAATTGTGGCCAATCCAACAGAGAATGCTCCTGTTCTACTTATTGTGTGGTCAAAGAGAGATCTATCAAAACGTTCGTGTTCCTCAACTCTAGAGACAGTACAGTTCATCAGTTCCCACTTCCCAGGCATAGCAAATCCAGGGAACGCGGAAAATTAGCCTAAAAGCCGATTCGTGGAGTCTTAACGCTGGTTTTGCCACCTATCGTTAACATAAATATCACTTCCAAAATAATCGACGTTATACATGAGAATACATGAGAGTCGAAGCACATAAGCCGCTCATAGCTCGCTCGAAGAGAGAGAGATACTCACATCGCCGCGGTCGGGAGCTCGAGGAGACGAGTGCGCCTTGTTGTACTCGGGTAGGCCGCCGCCTCGTGACACGGCCTCGCCCCGCAGCGCGACATCCGCACGCATTCGAAAGGAGAGGGTCAAACGCACCGCATACCAAACACGCGGCTGCCTAAATTACGCGAGGATCAAATGGGGCGGAGAGGCGATTGCCTTTGGCGGCGTAGTGGATCTCGCCGCGGGGGCGTTGGCGAGGAACCGACGGCGATCTCCCGCTCGTCGCCATCGAGCTGCCGCTGGCGCGCCGTCCTCGTCCGACATTTGGTGGGCGGAGGCGCGGTGGTGGGCGGGAGGCCGATGTGGAGTGCGCGAGCGGAGAGGGAGACCAATGGGCGACGCCACCGGCGCATCTAGAGGACCGGCGGTTGCTGCTTGGGAAAGGCGTCGTGGGAGGATGAGCAGAGGCGATTGTAGGCGGTGCCATGGCACGCGAGGACCTGCGAGGCGGCCGCACGCGGAAGCAGGAACCGAGGGCCCAGCGGGATCGACTCGATGGGGCTCGGGCTCCAGCCCGCGGAGGGATCTCGCGAGGAACACGGCAGGCGACGGGGCTCTCGGGCATGGCCGCGAGCGGCCGGAGACGAAGGCTTGGAACGCGTTTGGCGGCGGGGTCGATGCTGGATTGGGGGTAGGAGACGAAGTTGGGGACAGCGTGCGTGCGTCGTGTGCGCGGTGTCCCGCGTGGTTTAGTCTCCAAATTTGCGTGGTGTCCAGGACTAAATAGCAAATCTGGCGGGGTATCTAAACGTACCTCTACCCTCTTTATTAGTATAATATATAAAAATAATAATTAAGTTTTGAAAAATTATCATGACTATTTTTATTAAAATATTAAAACTAGCTAAATATTCGTACGTTGCTACGAATTATATAAAAAATGATTGGACATTGGTGAATACATCATCGTTCTACATGACAGCCATTTATCTGCTTAAACTCAGATAAATCTTTGTTGCTAGATGTTCGTTTAGTCTCCAACGACGAATGTTTTCCCGTTTTCCACGATTTCTTAGCTTGTCCTAGTAATTCTAACCACTTTAGCCAGGTCTCTCATTTTGTTTTGCCATAGTTACGTGATCCTGCTTCATAGCCGACACCGTCCGTGATCCTTGGCTGGAAAATCACCGATTTAACGTGCTTAGCGTCGCGCTCCATACTCTGTGGACCCTAGCGTCGCCGCCACGAACCCTAGAATCGGCGTCGATCGTGGTCTGTTCGCTGGGGAATCGAGGGGAAAGGGTGCTCGCATGCGTGCGGGTGGTTTTTCCCTTTTTTAGGTTGTGCGGGTGGTGTGTCCGGTTGGACCAGGAGGGCTGGGCCACTAGGGCCAATGGGCCAAGCCCAGTGGTCAAGGCCATTTTTCCTTTATCCCTAAATTTTATTAAATTCAAAACAAATTAAAAATAGCTCTAAAATCCAACAAAATATTAAAACACAAATAAAAATTGAAGTAATAATTATATAAAAATATAATATATAATAATAAAATATTATTTTACTTTAAAACATTATGAAACCACATCTATCTATCTATACTATTAATTTGACAGCGGTGATTTTCATCGCACTAATTTTGGTCTGTCACGTCTGTTTTGCACTTTCGGTCCTATAAAAGTATGAAATCAACCCACAGTCCAGTTAAAACCAATAAAGCACTTTTTCACGGCATGATTTACGCCACCGACGAGTCAGGCTTACCGATCTACTAATCAACCTCTTGGAGCTCACCTTGGTGAAATCTCTATGAACAGATCAAGTGCTGAAATCTCTACTAGAACAGTCCGTCCAAGCAGTCCAAAGGGGATAAGGACAAGTAAAAAAATAAAAGGCAGGTTTATTTTATAAAACTAGCAGAAGTGCCCGTGCGTTGCACCGGATCAATAATTTATAAAAAGAGAATTAAAATAAATATGCAGTGGACAGTCTCTCTCGCCTGACGTTGTCCTTTGTTCCGTCCCGTCCAGCGAGCCCCTTTCTATCGGTCCCCGTCGTCCCCAAGCACGCGCCGCGGCAAGGACACCGTCGTCCTAGTGACCCTCATTCGTGGCCCTCTCAAAATGCGAGGGCATCATCTTTATTATGCCGAAAATTATAAGTATTTATTTCCTATCTTATGTAAATATATTTTCCTCTCATTTAGAACTTCCATTGCAAAATATAAGGCATTCCACCCATATACAGAAATGTAGTTCTAAGAAATAACATGAAGTAATGAAACATTTTCATAGCAAAGATAATAATATTACTTTTCTCAACAAATTATTTTCCAAGTCATATGGTAGGAAACATCTTCAATTTTTCTTCTTTTCTTACTTTGAAATTAAGTAATATTCCTCTTTTTATTTCCCTTGATAGATCTCCATGGTTATTAACCAAGCATTTGTGAACAAATCTAATGTCCTTTCATGTCGACCATCCCTACCCCGCCCAAGAATAAATTGCACCCCTATTCCAAAATATTTGGACCAATCTAATTCCATCCTATTAAAAGAATTTTGAGTTAAACATTTAAAAGATGTATTTGTATGAGCCGATGTAAACAAATGCATGTATTATCACTATCTTTCATGATATCTATTGAAGCAATTACATACCATATACCCTTGTTTGGAGAAATGTAAGAAAAAGAAGAGCACGACGACATATTATCCCTTGTATCTGCCTTAGTTTTCTTTATTTAATTAACAGATGTACATAAACTTTGTTTCTATCTATATGGATGATAGAGCATTTGGGTGTTGGTCCCTATGAGGAAAAAATTAGTACAACTTATGTATTTACTGATGTTCTATTTTCCGGAAATGCAAATCCTAATATATTGAAAACTGGGAAACTTAGGTATTCTTCGCTTTCATTCACTTTCCCTGCATTTTTTCTGCCTGACCTACTACACCAGCTAGTTCATGTTTATTGTGTACCCATACGGGATCTTGCTAATTATTTTAATTCTCTTAATCTAGAATATCTGCAACATAGGGATGGTAGTGGTACAACATTTCAATCTACGCCTTTCTTTCGCCTTTACCAGATAATTAAGTGTCTGAATGTACATGTAGGATTGAGGTGAAGGTTTCAATCGTACACATGTGTTATGAATGATATAGCGTTTGGGTGTCGGCCCCTATGAGGAAAATATTAGTACAACGTTAACTCATGTATTTACTGATGTTCTATTTTCTAGAAAGTCAAATCCTAATATATTGAAAACTACTTCCGCAGAAACGTAGGTTTTCTTTGTTTTCACTCCCTTTCTTTGCATTTTTTCTGTCTAACCCTGCTACACCAGCTCGTTCATAATTATTGTGTACCCATACGGGATCTTGCTAATTATTTTAATTCTCTTAATCTAGAATATCTGCAGCATATGGCTGTTAGTGGTCCAACATTTGAATCTATGCATGTTCTTTCGCCTTTAGCAGATAATTAAGTGTGTGAATGCACATGTAGGATTTATGTGAAGATTTCAATTCGTACATGTGTTAAACAACCATTTTATATTATAAAAATAAAATATTACATTCATTATAAAGGAGAGAGGTGCTTTGCTCTTGGTGCATATGTTCCTTTATTTAAATGCATTTAAATATATTATCAAATATCAAACATTCAAAAAAATACCTATGTGTGCAGCTCCACATTCTATGTGCGCACAATTTCGTTTCACCAAAAATCAACATTTTGTGTTGCATGTGTAATAAAAATATAAATTTTGATGCTAAAATAAAGCTGATCATGATGCTCATGTTGTGGGGGGCGTGTTTGAAGACTGGATAGGCTCTAGAGGTCATCTTGCATGCTCGTGTCTAGTCGAGAGGACCCTATGGAGTTCTCGCAATAGATCGGGAGAAGTACGTGTGTCGGATGATCAAAATTTTCTAACAGAGTGTTCTCTGCAAGAGGGGGTGGTGACACCTGCAGACTTTTTTTGGTGGTGTTGTTTGAGCTACGTGTCTCAGTTTTCGGGGTAAAAATATTAGGTCTAACCTTCGGTAATTGTATCTGGCAGTGGTGGCTCCCAAGTCATTTTCTTGTCGAAGGCATTGTATAGAGATTAGACTTTCTATGGGTGAAAACTCATGATGTGAACACGCTGGTTAGACTGGATGGCAACGGTGTTTATGCATTGTTATCTTCATGGAGGCGTCATTTTGGAGAAACTTTGTCGGAGTCGAGGTGTCATCACCAATGGTGGTTTCATTGCTGTTGTGAGTCTCTAATTTATCTTGTTTTTTGGCTGCGTGCATCCTCAATATCTATACTCTAGGCATTATGTTGTTGAAGAGCGAGGCTGAATGTATTTTATATCGTCTTAGTATTAATATTGTTCCTTTATCAAAATCAAATTTATTTCAGCTGACATTTGTTGCATAAATCCAAGGCGAAAATTTACGCTAGACGCATGTACTAAAACATTATCTAGCTACACGGAGAATGCTCGATATTATGGCCGACTGATCGAGAAGATAGAACTCAGAGTCTAGGTTATCTAGCTACGGAAGCTACTACATGAACTGATCCATTGTTTCGTGGCAGCATATAGTCTCCGTCTATTCCGTCCTAATCTTTTTTAATTAGTTTGGATTTGGATACCGATCTAGTCCAGACTCCATGGGTTATAGGGGTGGAAATACACGTTCACTATGTGGTAATGAACATGCCACGTTCAATATGTTATGTAATTACGGGACCTTATTCCGGTCAGATTGGGTGGAAGTAGAACTTCTGTTATGAAAACAACCCACAAGATATATGCTGTTATGTTTAAGTTGGACTGCCTAGTACTATATATGCTGGATTACTAAGTACTACTTTTGTAGTTCTAAGTATGGAGCAGTAAGTACTATGTTGGATTATCAGTATGGAATCAGTAGTATATAATTATGTCCTGTGTGGTATCTGTTTTCTGATTATTTGATTATGCTGGTTATTCTTTTGGAGGCACAGCAAAAAGTGCCTCAAATGGATGACCATTTTGAGGCACACCTGATAGTGTCTCAAATGGATGACCATTTAGAGGCATGTTTGACAGTGCCTCCAATGATCATCCATTTGAGGCGATGTCAGGTGCCTCAGCTGATTGGACATTGGAGGCAGCAGCATAGTGCCTCAAATGGATGATCATTGGAGGCACACCAAATAGTGCCACAGTTGGTCACTATTTAGAGGCATAATTTAATGGCATTATCACAGAAAATGACTTAAAAGTTATGTTTTTTTGAGCGACAGTCAAAGTACATCGATAGTTTAAGATGTATGACCTGACCGCCTATTTTTTAAAACATTAAAAGCGCTATCAATAGTGCCTCAAAAGGATAAACTATTAGTGACACTTTTAAAACTGCCACTAAAAATTCATATTTAGAGGCACTATTTTTTGAAGTGCCTCAATAGATACAATTAGAGACAGTTTAAAAAAGTGCCTCTGATTCCTGGACGTGCCATAGTGACGGGGAGGGGCAGCTGCTTTGCGGCTGGCCGGTGCCGTGCATCTCACCCTGCACTCGCGAAACTGCTTCAGTTTCGCTAGTTGCCTCGCTCCCTGACTTTTTTTTGGCTCCCGCCGCATGCGTCACTGGCGCGCCGCATAGCCCCGTCCCCGGAAAATATCCGCCGTCTCGCGGGTCACGGGGGCCGGGCAACTTGCGCCGCGGATGGGGTGGATGGATGCGGCAACTCGATCGCACGCGCTGCCTCTGCTCGTAGTAACGGACTGGACTGGGTAGTGGTAGTTGTTGCCGGTGCACGCATACGCGAGCTGACTGGTAATCCGTTGCTACAAAACTGCCTGCCCTGCGGGCGGCGGCCCCTGTCAAGACTCTAGAACCGGCAAGGGTGTTGCTCACAGACATGGGTAGACAGGCCATGCCTGCTGCCTGCTCCCTGCTGGTCTCGAATGATGAGGGTCAATTATCATGTTTACTACTAGTACTGTCTCGTAGTAGCTCCCAACCACGTCCCTTCAGCGAGTTCCCTTGCCATATATATTGGACAACTATCAGACAAGCCTGGCTGTCAGACGTGTTCCCGAGTCGTGAAACCGAATCATCCAAGTGGTAGTACATAGCTGTCTGTGCTTATATAGTTCCTGGCTCCTTTGGTTAAATTGGGTAGTCTAGTCGCGTGACCTAACATTACCTTACCGGCGTGCCGAAGCAATCAACGAGCGACAAAAACCGTTCCCCGCACCATCGGATCGAGAGTCGGCCGGTAAAGCGTTCCACGAATTAGCTACTGAGATGCATTTTTCGTTCCCGTGGTAGCAGCATCACTGACTGACAGGGACAGTTTCGGCATCGTTATCAGAACATGGGTAGAAACAGCAGGGATCCCGGTCCGAAGTCCCAAACACGGCACGAGAGATCTTGCTTTCACGGCGACGACGCTGCTCTGCACCACGTGACCGCAACATGCCTTATTTTGTAGTACTGGCTGTTCCGTAGAGCGCGCGCCTTTCTCAGCTGTATCCACGGGATTTCGGCTGGCCTGGCCCTGCGTGACGCGCCGACTCGCCACGGTCCACAAACGCAGCGCCGGCCGGCCCCGGCCGTTCCGGAAGCACATGCCGTCTCCGCATCGGCATCGGCACCGTCGCACGCACCGGCGCCAAAACTGGCACGAAAACGACCGGACGCCCCAGGCCAGACGGTGATCCAGGGAGACGGCAGTGCGGTTCGGTTTGGCAGGCACGATCGCGCTCGCGCGGCAACGCCCCGGTGATTCCTCCAGGCCTCGCCCGCGCGGCCGGCACCCTGGTCCCGAGCTGTCGGCTCCGGTCGTGTCCCCTCCCACCCCACGTTTCCCTGCTCCCGCTGGTGTCAATCCGTTCCAAGACACTCCGTCGTCGCTGCCTCGTCGTCGACTCATCGGCCTCACGCCGATGCCGTGGCCGCAGAGCTCCGCACGTAAGCAAGCAATGCCCGTGTTTTATTCCGCGTCGGCCCCGTGCCGTGCCGGTCGGCCGAGTCCGATCGGTCGGCACACACGCTCGCGTCGTCGTGCCCACTGATGCGTTAGAAAAAAAGATCTGAATTGACCGTTTCCCCTCCGGCCCGGCCACCGTCGTGGAAAGGACTGGCCGTGGTGCATGCGGTCCGATGAACCGCGAATCAGTATGTATCCCTGTCATGGTCTGCCGGTGCCGAGAACCTGGCTTCGCGTCATGGGCTAAGTAAGTTACACGAGCACGCACGCGGGATTGTTTAATGACAAACAGCTCTTCCCTGCCTGGATTAGCCGATTTAACTACGCGCCTGTTAGCGGCTCTGCTTCGCTTGTCCTGGGACGGACGGATCGGAGGCAGCTCCTCCCGAAAGCGATGCCCAAAAGTATCTTGACCAATGACCAGGAAAGATGCGTCCTGTACCGTATGACTTTCTGACGAGAGAGCCGCAATGGGGTGGGCCAGCCTCTCCCAGTTTTGATGAGCGGATTAAGTAACCGGGAAGCCATGAAACGTGATGGGTGTCTGCCTATCTGGTGTCAGGGACTCAGGGTGGGTGTGGCGTACAAGCACAACAAATGGGATCTCGATCGATCAGGCCAAGTGAAAAAAACTTGGGCAGTGATATCTCCCTACGTTACCTCTGCAGCGGTCGATCGAATTGAATTGTGATGGTGCCCGGGGCGTCCTCACCACCACGCAGAGAGAAGAGAATCATGGCAGATCTTATCCTACGCCTGCCTAGGGGCGAGCATGGGGAACGAAGTTGATCGCATCAACGACTAAACCTGCAACGCATAAAAAAAAAGAGTCGAGATCAGGAGGAGCGAATGAATGCCTAGCATCTCTGAGCTCGCACCGTCTTGGCCTCTTGGGTCCATCGATCGCCTCGGCTAGATATATGTGCCCCCGTAATAACTACGCTATTATCTCCCACGGCCGTCCGTAGATAAGAAAGAGATATGCACGACGAACGCCCGCCGGCCTCATCATCCGCGCACACATGCCTCGGCCCCCGGCGTCGTGCCAATGCGCACTCCGGCCGGGATGCTAAGCTTGAAACACACTTGTGCTCTTTCGCGGTGGTATGACCTTGCAACGTTTGCTGCCCAAATGGGGCACATCAGTTGTGCTAGCTGCCCGATCAGCTGGACATAAATACAGAATGTTCCTACGGATCATTGCTAATCACTGAACATCATTGGTCTGGAATCTCTGGATTATTATGCTATACCGACCGGCTCCAAACGATTGCCGACTTGTCAAATGCATATCACGATTATTAAAGGTCTGTGTAATTATACGACCCTCCTAATAAGATAAAAGAAATAGTAGGAGGGGAGCAACGAAGGCAGAACAGTTGCAGGCATCTCTCTACAGTAACTGTCAAGATGTGCCTCCTCCGATGCCATATCGCACATTCGCACCGTTACGATCGACGTTCACGGGGCTGGCTTTGCGCCTGCGCGTGTGTGTGTGTGTGGGTGTGGCTCGGCCGCGAGCACGTCCGCCGCGGCGCCAGTGGGCGACGTCGACGCGCGCGTTGAGTGCCGCTACGCGATACCCACGAGCCAGCGATCCCCACACGAGTCGTATCCCAGTCCCAGGCCACACCTTTTCGCGCAGTGCTCTCTGCGTCGATCGTGTTCGCTTTCCCTCCCCCGCGTAGTCTTTCAGCTAGTCTCGCTGATTGGCTCTGTGCCGCCAAGACAAGACGGAACCACCTGGGCCACTCGCGCCCTGCCATGTCACCGCGGCCTCGTGTGTCCCGGGACGCCATGTCAGCAAACCAGATCCAGCTCCGGATGTGCATGTGGTGTACCGGGAGTGTGGCGTGCTCTGTTTTTTGGTGGCTTATCTATCCTCTTGCCAATACTCGGAGGCACGTCAGACGTCACGGATAAAAATCTGGGGGCCATATACATATACCCGATTGGTTTCTTTGGATGGTAGCGTGCTAGCTATGTGTGGACGCACGAGTCCGGTACATACCGTAAAGGTCGATGTGTGAAGATGTACCGGTGCTGAAGGACGTGGCAGGATTTCTTTAACAAGATCATATTAGTAGCGTTATGCTGCTTTACAGTGCGATGCTCACAGCACCTAACTAAGAGATTATTATCCCCACGTTTTTCTTCTGGGTCGACTTTCTCAAATTCATAACAAAAATGGACAATACGCAGTGTGGAAACCGGTCTAATGTTGATTGCCATGACCCAAAAAAAAAGGCAGGCGTGTAGATGTAGATGAGCAGATGACGTCCATCCATTTATCCGAAACGGGAACCCCAATCAGTCCATCAAAGTGACCCAAAGGGGGATCATCATCGCATCGCCCATGTGGCCACAACGGAGCGGCACACCCCGAAGCAAGATAGCGTCACAAGTTGCGCGCGCGGGCGGCCCTCGCTCTCCAACGCAAAGCCAAGATGCAGGCCCGCCCAAGTTGGTCGACGATGATGCGTTATTCCGTGATGATAATATAATATCCTGGAAATATTCGGGCGATTTTAATATCCCATCCGCGCGACGTACGATGCGGATCGGGAGGAAATCGCATGCGTTCCAAAAAAAAAAAAAAAAAAGTGAAGTGTAGACGCCCGAAATCCTCGCCCACAAAAATTGCTGCGCCGGGAGAAGGCCCGGAGAGACCTATATATACGCCACCGGCTCGCTCGCCCTCTTCTTGCGGCGCCTCACACCATCTGCTCCTTTCCCTTTACACACACACTCACACCTCTCTCTGTTTCTATCTGAGCAGAGCTGCTGCTCTGTTTCACTACTCACTCGTCGACCTGCTCTGCTCGTGGAAGATGGAGTGGACGCGCGGGAAATGCATCGGGAAGGGCGCGTTCGGCACCGTGCACTTGGCCGTCCACAGGGCCACGGGCCGCGCCTTCGCGGTCAAATCGGTGGACGACAAGGCCGGCGCGCCCGCGGCGATGGCGTGCCTGGAGAGCGAGATAAGGATCCTGAAGCGGCTGAGCTCGCCGTACGTCGTGGCGTACCTCGGGGACGACGCCACGGCCGCGTCCAGGAACCTGCACATGGAGCTGGTCCCGGGCGGCAGCGCTGCTGAGGCGGGCGGCCTCGGCGAGCGCGCGGCGCGGCGCGTCCTGCGACGGGTGACCGCCGCGCTGCACTACCTGCACGACGTCGCCGGCGTGGTGCACGGGGACGTCAAGGGCAGGAACGTGCTCCTCGGCGCCGATGATGGCGCCAAGCTCGCGGATTTCGGCGCGGCGAGGCTCGTGTCCGAACCGGCGCCACGAGGCCCGCGCGGGACGCCGGCGTGGATGGCGCCAGAGGTGGCCCGCGGCGGCGCGACGACCCCCGCGTCCGACGTCTGGTCGCTCGGGTGCACGGCGGTGGAGCTGCTCGCCGGGAAGCGGCCGTGGTCGGAGATCGGCGGCGCGCTCGAGGTCAGCGAGCTGCTGTTCCGCGTCGGGTTCAGCGGGAAGCGGCCCGAGCTGCCCGCGTGCCTCTCAGACTCCTGCCGCGACTTCCTCGACAGGTGCCTCCGCCTGGACGCCGGCGAGCGGTGGAGCTGCGAGCAGCTGCTGCGCCACCCCTTCCTCTCCGCGGACGCTCACGACGACACCGACGAGCCGTCGCAGTCTCCCCGGGCGGTTCTTGACTGGGCGGCGGCATCGCCGTCAGACTCGGACTCCGACGCGTCATCCGATTGCTCGGAGGCCGACATGGAGCAGGAGGTCATGGCGCGCGCCAAGGGGAGGATTGCCGAATTGGCATCAGACGACAGGACGCGCACAAGCTGGGCGCGCGAGCTGGATGAAGGCCCCACCTGGTTGTCCGACACCTGGGCCCCACTGTCCGGCCTCGAGATGTCAACCAATGTAGTACTACCATCGGTGCCATCACCATCCGACGACGCTACCACAGTCGCCGATGCAGGAAACGGCGGCGCCGGTAGGTCCGCCGTGAGCGTAGAAGCCGCCGGTGGCGACGGGGGCGTCGTCTGCAGTGTCAACGGCCAATTCTGGCGCGACGGTCGCTGTGGGCACCATAAATGTGGTTCTGCTGGGGCTAGTCAGTCTAGTTGGCCACCGGTGGCCGTTGCGTCCGTGCTGGTGTCATCATGTATTCTCTCCCATTTGATTCAATCAAAGATTTTACTTGAGCTATCTATATCAGGCAGTGCATTGTTTTTCATACAGCTTCTTGGTCTGGTTCATGCTTCTTTGGTGGTTTTGACTCTTGATGTTGCTGCTAATTGGGTGAGCGAGCCGGCCAAGATTGGTTGGTCAGCACTCAGCAGGGCGTGTGGCGTGCTTGCGCCCTTTTCTTTGCCCGTTTTTGCATTGCGGCGACAAGAGAATGAGTGCGCAGACTCATCGCTTGGCTCTAGCGTATACGGTATGTGGCTCGAGAGCGAAGCCAATCTGGCATGCTTCCTAGTACTACTCGCAAGCTGTCTAACACTCAACAACTCCATTTTATGGAGAACCAACGTGCATTGGGCCATTTGCCCCGGGGTAGCGGAGGTTTTTGCGTGGTCGTCTGATCAGGTCCAGACCTGCCACCATGCAGCTGCAGAGCCAGATGATCTTGGTATCCTCTTCGACGATCATCACAGAGTATGTTTTCACCCTGCGATATGTGTGTCATTGACAGACGGAAACTGAAGAACAAATGTTAAAACTTCCTGCACACCAACATACAGGATTACGATCTTCAGACCGTTGGACGATTCATCAGCAAGAAGCTGCCGAAGTTGGGCGATCCGGTTTTGCTACTACTACCCCCCGGCAACAAATCTCCATGGCATTACTCCTGTTGCAGAAACAGATGTACTGTACATACACCGATAATCTCCGTGGCCCGTGCCACTCCGAAGTCCGAACACGCGCGAGCGAGCACAAGCATCACGCGGATCGCGCTGAACCTGCAGCACTGAATCTGAATTTCTGTACTACCGCGCATCGATCTGCGTCGGGGATCCTCAGGATGGGGATCGCGCATCCCGTAGCGCGCTACGAGGCCAACAGGGCTTTCATTTTGTCTGCCGAGCTAGTTACCACCACGGACGGACGGGCCATCATCGTACGTGCCAGTGACGCTGCACGCCGGCCGGGATCCTCGGGTACGGCAGTAGTAACAGTGTACCTCCCGGCAACCAGCATGATGATACGCGAGTTAAACCGGATGCGAAGGAGAAGGATCCCGCATCGGGGTTTTCAATGCAAATCATGGGGTAGTATCATGCCCTGCCTGCTACCACCATGAATTCACGGTATATATCGATCAATCAATGTGCGGACAGCGCGTATAAACCGATCCGTAGGCGTACAGACCGTAGCATCAGTACTACGCAAAATAGCTTCGTATCGCTGTGGCTGATCAAACAATCGGCGTACAGCCATGACATGCTCGGCCTGTAGTCTGCACGATGAGAAAGGCTTCAATGCGTCGTGCCAATCCACCATGGATGGACGATTACATTACATGTGGTACAAACATCAGGGCATCAGTATTCATTGCTGCCATCTATCGTACGCCATGCCCTGTGAAACAACTATACTCATAAACAAGGACTACGGCCATGATACGGGTACGTACTGCTAAAGAGGTATAGATCAGCAATGAATACACCATTACATCACTGAAAAAACACTGACATGTGAGTTGAGTCAAAAGGCAGCATCGTCCAGGAAATTTTGGACAACTCGAAACCCGTATCCATTCCAAGAGCAGACTCCAAATAGTTGTACATACACACTGACCCGCCAGCGACACCATCCAGAAAGAGCAAAGCCGTAAATGACAGGTCTATTAACCGAGAAACCAGATGACCGACACAAAACCAACCTTTGCTTGCCTAACACAAACATTCACCAGAGAAAAACACAATGAAAATTTGTGGAAGGGAGATTGAAACTTTGACCACGGAATGAATCGAATGACACTCGTTTGACAGTTCAATAGTTCGAGTATAGGGTGATGAAATAGCAGGGCAGACACTTCACTCTTTAGCATCCTTCTTATCATCTACTGCTGCAGGAGCCTCCTCTTTCTCCACATGTTCCTCCTTTTTGTCCTCAGAAGACACGGTTAACTTCTCTACCAACTCGGCAGCAGCAGAGGCGTCCTCGCTTTCTTTCTCCTCAGTCTTTCCTTGCTCCTCAGCAATCTGGTCTACAAGATCCTTGAATTTCTTGCAGTCTGAAATAGAATCGAGAAATCATGAGGATGGTGTGATGGTGTGATCTCATGGCGCTTGATATCTCATCTACGTGCAGCAACCCCCCAAAACACAGCAAAATTCAGTCTATATCAAGTTTTAAATCTTATGTCTTGGCAGAGCTTGCAGTCCCATAAATTTCAAAATAACTACTGCCCACACTGTTACAAGTACTAGCCTGCTTTTCAATGTTATAAAGACTTGCATGTAACTATTCAGAGTCAGGATATTCTATATAGTGTGGAGTATTCCCTCAAAAAGCTTGATTCCAGTGCAAAATGATCAATATGTAAAATCCAAACAAGTAAATGCAGAGATTCGTGCCGGAACGTCCACTTTACATTTTAAGGAAAGGGTTAATCAGGAGTATCCTGCAATGCTAAGATGCATACAACACATATTCAGGAGAATTTTGCATCGGAACCAGCAGTGTCAATCATGTACATGCCCTTGATAATTCACTCACTAGGTCCTTATAATATGCTTCAACTTAGGCCCAGAAAACAATTTTAGCTAATCTTCTATGTGAAAACACAAAGGAAGAGGAAAACAATGTAGATCATTTAGATGGAAGAAACATGCCAGGGGATATTGTGGCTTTAATTAGCTACAGGTTGTGCACTTGTACTAATGTAAAGCTGAATGGAGATGCAAATTATTTTAGAGTGATAACACATGCAGCAATATGGACATTGCAGGCTGATCAACATCAATTTCATATTTGTATTCTATCTACTGCCACCGCGGATATTCTTCTAATTGAAAAACTGAAATGACCTACATCACAATATTAAAAAAATACATAACAGTGAACTTATTTCAAGTTTAATGACCTAAGCTACAGGTTGTCACATGTTTAGGGGCTTGTCGTGTTTTGCAATTCATCAAATTGGTCCCCACTATTACAGCAAACAATACTGTAGTTCTATGTAGAATCTACATTCTTTTAACTGGCTCAAAATTAATAGGCTAGAATGGCAAACAAAGAAGCAAATATCCTACAGAAATGCAAAGCAACAAGTTAAGGTGGTGTTATACATTAGTCCATTACTGACTACTAAGTGCAAAACAATACAATGAAACTCTGACCATGGTTGATTTGGTACACCAATATTAATGATGACAGAATAGCCCTGCTGTGGCGTTTAGAGTTAAAGGTCGGCATAACATGCTAGATCAATCTGAACCCCTGAAGTACAACTACTTAGCTAATCAAACCCTATGCCCACGACCAATTTATAGATCCATAGCATGACAGTCGACCAATACTTTTGAGTAATGCACGAAAGAACTAAAACACGTAAGCTGCATAAATGATAGGCTGTTCAGTGCTCACTCTCAACGGATCCAAAGCGGATGGCGAACATCTCCTCCTTGAGCTCACCGTCGGCAAAATCAAGAGCATGCCAAACACAAGACTTGTCGCTCCCGGCGTGCTCTTGCATCTTCGTCGTCGCCACCACTGCACCGTATCAGAGGAAATCAGGCCCATCTGCTAGTCTGGAAATTGAATTCACCACCCAAAATTCCCCTAGAAAAGTACCGAGGTGATTCGCGCAGATCTTGAGGGTCTTGGCCTGTCGCATGACGAGGCGGACCTTGGCGGTCTCCTTGTGCTTGAGCAGCTTGACGGCGCCCGTGCCGCGCTCCTTCCATTGGCTCCCGTCCTTGTCAAATCTGTAAAGCTTCGCTTTCCTACGGACACAAGCAGCGAACCAGAAGCGTCAGACCTAGATCAGAGCCGAGAACGATCGGGTCGGGACAGATCGAGCGTGATTGGCGGCTGCGGCGCCTTACATATCGAGGAGGATCTCCTCGTCCTCTTCGCCGGTGGTGATGGCAACCTCCTCGAGCTTCACGATGGGGGCGATCTGGGCACCAGTGTCCTCTTCCTCGCCCGCCGCCGCGGCCTCCTCCTCCTCGCGGTGCTCCGCCGGGTCAGCCATGGCTGGAGTAGTGGCAGTAGGGCTCGGGGCTGCGCTGGCTTTGCTCTACTGCTGCTAGGCGTTGCGGCAGCGGCGGTGGACAGGGAAGGATGAGAGAGGAGAGAGAAAGGGGGTTTATAAAAGATCGTGGGATGGGAACGTGCGCGTCGGAAAGACCTCCGATTTGGGGAAAGCAGGGAGAGTAGGGTTGCGTTACGGCTTGGTGGAGCCTAGCAGGGCGTCTTTTAACAGGCCAGTGGGTTGTTTTTTAACAGCCATGTATTTCATTAATTGAAAAATCAAGTTACAGAAATAAATACATTTTTGTAAACCAAAAGACAGACCAGCGATAAAATGATTACCCTAAAAACATTGTAGATAAAATCTAATTGATCGAAAAATACAAGACACTTTTTAGGATTTTCTGCAATCATCGAAGCAAGCAGGAGTCGCTCAACTCTAGCGCCACCAAGACACATACCGGAAGAGGCGTTGAGGTTCCACCATTGTCAGATCCAAAAAAATAGCGACGGCAACGAGGCTTTTAAGTCGCTGAACAGGCATGTTGCACGCAAGGAGGCATATGTTGTGGTGACACATCGACCGGGTCTTGGACCAATATCCGTCGCCTCCCAATGACAAAGTCGAAGAAGAACGGCAGATTCACCACCTACAAACCAACATCCTCGCTCTAAAGAAACCACCTTGGTCCGGCTATCAGCGTTGTTGCGGATAACGAAAAACGACAACGACACACCGAGAAACTGATCTCGTCAAATTGGAAGAACGGCGAGAAGACCAAATTGTCGATCTGAAGGATTGACCTGCATAAGTTTCCATCAACTTTGAGGCACACCGTGAATGTTGCCGCTGGCGTGGGAGTAGAGTTGAGGCCGATTTATTTGCATGTTCGCTGATCTTACCACCCAAACGACACACTATAGCTGACAAAACCAAATCCTAACTAGTAGGCCAGAATGGAGGAACGAGCCCCCCTCCCTATTGCCACCGAATCGGAAAGTGTAGGGAGAGGGGATCAACGCCCTCTCCGACAAATATTGGGAGGAGTTGGGACACCGCCCACCTATGAGAGGAGGAAGAGGGGCGAAAGCGATTCACTAAGGGCGTGTTTGGTTACTCGGGCCCGAATTTCTCGTTTTGGGCTTTTGGCCCGTTGGATGCTGCATGGAGAGAGATTTGACTTGGGCCAACTTTGGGCTCTTGCTTGTTCCCTTGTGTTCTCTTTTTCCCTCAAATGGGCCCAGCATTTGGTTCATGGCTACACACGATACACACTGAATGTTATCCCTGTAATCTAACGTACTTCATCTTAATACTCTCTAATCTATCTAACTATGTCTCCATTCGAGATAAGTTGTACGTGAAAAAGATGCCCCTCGATGTTATGAATCCAGTTCGATGAACATTTTGTATTTTCATTGGGTGTTTGAAACGCTATGTCGTTTTCTCTTTTAGAGCTTTTTTAAACGAATTTTGTCAAATTCTTCACACATTGTTGATCATTTGAAATTTTCTTCTTTGATGTTGTAAGTTTTCCGTTTTGACATTGCTATACGGGTAGATATACGTGTACATAATAGTTTAGATCTACGTAGTTATAAATGTCAAAACAAAAACTCACAACATGAAAGTTGTGTGATTTGGTGAGGCGAAACTACGCCCCCAAAGAAAATTTCAAATAGCCGCCCGTGTACAAAGAATTTAGCAAAATTCGTTCACAAAATGTATAAACATGAACACGAAATAGACCCATAAAAGATCAACGAAACTAGGAACCGATCGTCGGGATGGATTCACAACGTCGATTCGCATCTTTTTCATATACAACTTATCTTAAATTGATGCATGGTTTAATAGACCGAAGTGGATTAAGTTAAGCATGCTTAGAGAGGAAAGTTCAGGTACCTGGGTTGCACACGGGGAGAATAATTTGCACGCACCGGGCGTGTCGCTGCGGAAATGCCCAAAATCGGCGTTCCCAGCGGGCCAAGATTTGGGCTGCTTTAAAAACCATGCCATACAAGAATTCCATGCAGCTCTCTCCAAACGGGCTTATTTCTTCCCGTGCCATGCGAGAAACGGCAATCCGGCCTATCAAACACGCCCTAAGGCCATATCGTGGCCAGTGGCCTACTAGGGTGTTGCTATACAACATTTTTTTGTTTTCTATTTTACTTGCTTTATTACATGTATAGTAGAGTGCAATATTGACTTTTTTGTTGGAAGTCACGATAGTGTGTTGAAAGTATTTTCATAAAAATTATTATAACCTTTTATTTCGTATGTCCCATAATATTGCGTAGTATGCCCCTACATGATTTTTTGTGTCAAAATTATTATGAAATCCACTTTGAGAAAGTCATTAAACTATAGAAAATCTAGTTAATCAAATAAAACAAATAGAAACTGGTCAGAAAAGTTATACCCTTGTAGCCCATTGTACTACCAAACAAGATTTGTGTATTTTTATATAGATTTTGTAAAACGCCACACACTATCAAAGAGTCTTTCCAGGCATACTTATCTTTGAACAAGTCCAAATTCAATGAGTCAAATGCATATTTGGTAAGTATTAACTATCTACATTGCATATGTTTTGTTTCTATTTTCATTTTTAGGTACGTTTTGCTGATGTTGCTACATTATAGGACTCCCTTGACCTTGTAACTCCTAACTCTTTTCTCTGCCACTATTGACAATGTTTATAATTTCAAACATATCTTCTCTTTCGGTATTTGGTGCATTCCAACCTTGGACCATTATATAATGTGTATGAGCAGTAATCATGGACACATGAAAGAGTAATATATTATTGTATTTCTACATATCATATTGATGATCAAAAGATCATATGTCCACATTGTTGTTGACAAATATATATCACAAGCACATCTTCAAAATTTCTATCTAAACTATAGCTTTTAATATGATGCAGCTGAAAATCAGTAACCTTATATCTATGCCCAGCAAACCCTTTAATAATTATATATCTTAATAAATTATATAAGAAACATGCTAGATCCAAGTGACCATAATTCATATCCAGTTTAGCACTATCTTAAATTTGAATAGAAAAAAACAAGTTTCTAACCTTAGATCACTAACAAATAGTAGATCTACAACTAGTGGCAACCCAACGCCCCTACAACCCTACAACTTGCTCGGGATTCCGGTCGGCCGCCACATCCTATTTTCATGGAAATTTGACCAAAAATTGCATTTAGACCTTCAAATTTACACTTTCCCCATGATTTAAAATGTTTTGGCTTTGCTACTGTCTACAACAACTTTTTAGAAATAGGAGGCCCCGGTCTCTATATCAAACGATGAATGCGGCCTTTCTTAGTACTTTATAATCAGAGGTCATGCAAAACTTATTATAATTCAAGGATCACACAAGGTCGCAACATGAATAAGCTAATGAAAAATAAAAAAGTAACATGTATCGCCTTTGCGTCAACATGACAGTCTTCTATCAAACCTCCCCCATACCTACTATATAAAGCACGTGCAACCATTTCCAAATGATTGCACCAAAGATTAATGACCTAGCGGTGCCCCTCTGGATAGAGATAAGACCGCATATGGGTCCAGTGGATAGCCTACAAAAATGAGCGAGATCTTGCCTTGTTAAAAACAACATCATTTCTCATATTTTATAGAGTCCATAGTAAAGCACCCACACCCACTCGAATGTATGCTTTAACTTTTTTCTCTACCCCACTCAACCAACTGCCGAAAGGATTTTTGATATTTACAACTGGAGAAATATTGAAAGTCATATGAATGATGCGCCATAACGTACGTGCAAAAGGTCATTTGATGAAAAGTTGTTGGATTGTTTCATCTTGATCACAAAAGCAACAATTTTTGCATACATTCCAATTTATTTTTGCTAAATTATCTTTTGTAAGAATAACCTTTCTATTAAGGAAACATAGGAAGATTATAATCTTTAGTGTAAACTCTATTTTTCAAATGTATTTGCGTTAGTATCACATATGTCCATTGATTAAATCAAGGTATATAAATTTTAGTGAGAACACGCCCGAAGCACTCATCTTCCATTGAAAATGATCGTCTTCATCCTTTTAGTCAATATGCATGAGGAGTTGAAGAAGTTGTACTCAATCATTCCATTTCTTCCCATTAACACCCTCCAGAAACTAATATTCAAAGGGTTACATGACATAACATTTTCAACCTGAACTTGTTTTCGGTGTACACTATTGTATGGAGCAGGATATTGATGCATTAAAGGTGTATTGGGTAGCCAAGTAACTTCCCAAAGTCTAGTGTTTTCGTCATTACCTACAACGAAATCCCCTCTGAAGAAAGTCATCTTTAACTTGCATAAGACCTTTCTAGAAATTCGAATATCTAGGCATTGCTGAAGCTTGAGATAGGGTACGGTTATGTAGGTATTTAGTAGTTCTTTTCAAACCCTTTTTCATGTAGAAGTTTAAAAATCCACTTGCTAAGTGACATATATATTTTTTATCTCAAGATCCTCGATGCCCAAACCTTCTAGATCTTTAGGTCTACATATGATGTTCCACTCTATGAGCCTATACTTTCTCTTGTGTACATCACTCTACCAAATGAATCTCGATCTAAAAAAGTCTAGTATTTTTCTTAACCCTATGGGTATTTTTATAACAGATAACATAAACATGGTTAGTCTAGTTAGAACTAAGTATCATGCGATCACCTTAAGATAGAAATTTTCCTATCCAGTTGCTCAATTTTTTTCTCAGTCTGTCTTCCACCTGTTTCCACTCACCTTTTTAAATTTTTGACAATGAATAGGA
The DNA here is from genome assembly GCA_030063025.1 of Avena longiglumis. Classification (NCBI taxonomy): domain Eukaryota; kingdom Viridiplantae; phylum Streptophyta; class Magnoliopsida; order Poales; family Poaceae; genus Avena; species Avena longiglumis. Next base: position 480,344,932 of record CP125975.1, read on the forward strand.
ATTCCAAGATAACTCCCCACTTTTATATCCATAAAGTAATTTGTATTGGTCCTCCATATCCTTTTTATTTTGCTTTCCCAAAACAAAACAATTCACTTTTGTGAAAATTTATCTTTAGCCGTTCAAATAATGCGTAAGGTAGGCTTTATATTCGATGTCCTTTTGAATTTTTTTTCCATAAACAAAATAGTATCATCAACATATTGTAAGTTTGAGACTTCCCCTTCCACAAGGTGAGGTATTAAACCTTTTACTTGATCATTTTTCTTTGCTCTAGCAATTAAGATAACCAACACATCTGCCACTAAATTAAACAAAATTGGTGATAAAGGATCGCCTTGGCTCAGACCCTTATGTGTTTGGAAATAATGACCTATATCATTGTTAACTTAAATACCCACACTCCCTTGTCAGACAAAATTATCTACCCATTTGCACCATTTTAGATCAAAACCTTTCATACTGAACGCTTGTTGAACAAAAGTCATTTTACTTTATTATAAGCTTTTTCAAAATTAAGTTTTAGAAGAACCCATCCATTTTCTTCCTATGAAGTTCATGGATCGGTTCTTGTAAAGCTACTACTCCCTCGGGTATGTGTCTGAAAATTTGTGTTGGTCTTATTACCTTATCCGTGATACTTGTAATTATATTTGTGGCGACCTTATTAAATATCTTCAACTAACATTGAGTACACAAATTGGACAGTACCACTGAATTTGAGTTACATTTTCCTTTTTTGAAGTAATACGATGGTACAAAATTTAGGTGAAACAGAGGTAGCTCTCCCACAACCATAGCCATTAGATAAACTTTTATAATCTCCCCGCAATTTTGGTAACACTCCACAGGAAACCCATATGACCTGGAGCCTTATTATTTTTCATTGACATAATTGCCTCATAAATTGGTGTTGTTAGAATACTCTATTGTGAGCTTCAGAATATCTTGAGAAACCGCCTACAACTACCACAAACTGTTATCTGCTCCCACTAAATAGCCTAAGAATCTTTAGTTTGACATAATAATTGCCACCTAGAGACAAATCGAATTGATATGTCTTAGTTGGAGTCTCATAAAAACCATAAGCGATGTCGTGGAATCATATAATGAGATCATATAAAGATGGTTATCGTTTCCCAACCCATCATGGGCAATCAAAAGTAGAACCCTCTTCGATGTCTATAATAAGTCTTTGTGCAATAGAGAATTTAAAGTACTCCGCATTTTATTTCCATGGACATCTCAATGTAGCACATGAATCAAAATATGGTTCCAATTCAACTCGTGACCAGTTTGTCGGTGAGCTCCTGGCGGTACACATCGATGAGACCGGGATCTTCAGTCATCTGCAGCTTTTCATTGAGTATCTTCCTATAGTTATCATCTTTGTCTTCGAGAGTCGTCTTCAGCTCAACCTGAAACATACAAAACACTTAATTATTATAAAAATGGAAGATGAAAAGGTGCAAAAGTTGCCATGTTCTTCATTTATAAGGGTGAGAACAAATGTCCCCCATCCATATGGATGTCAAGCATGCGACAAACAAATTGGTTAGCGATTATTGGACAATACAGAGAGGCTGACCACCAACTCTCACGTGCCACATATGCGGTGTATATGTCAAGCTGGGAACTTCTGTATGTCGGTTCAAGTGGCATATTTCTATCAATTTTAGTAACCTGTTATTTAAAAAAACAGATATTAATATCGCGAGATACCAATTACACCTAGCCTTTGCAACAACGCATTATCCTAATGTCATTATGATGCACATAACAAAAAAAAGAACTACAGAAAAAATAAAGTCCCACTTCAGAGATCTATGCCCTACAACAACGACCAAACACCACCAAGGCAACACCACAAATCCATCATCTCCAAATGCGACGTCCCCAAGAAGGAAATAGTGCACTAGCACCATCATCGTCCTGATCATCGATCATAGTTTTCACCCTGAAGAAAGCCCACGTCGACAAAACAATGCCTTCAACAAGGTCATTGCTAGGCACAACCAATTAAGGTCAGACCTTGGATTTTCACTCTGTAGCTTGAGATCTGGAATTCTCCTATACTGTCGCCCCTATTTTCCAATGTCGCTACTCCAAGACCTATAACACCAAGCCAAAACCTCATCACGGGGAGGATTCACACCACCATTACCATTCTTCAGACCTCGGCTTTCATGTCATTCTCCACGACTGACTTCACCATGAGACTAATGGTATGTTCTTGATGGCAACGGTCTGCAAAGCTTCAGAGCACTACCTCTAAAACCAAATGGCCAGTTAAAAATATGGTTGCGTGTGACCGAGATCCATCCAATCTGGCAAACTCCGGCATGTCGTCCATTGGAGTTCACCGGCGAAATCTTTAAAACACAACACTCCAAACAGATCCGTGAAGTCATGGAGCATGTAGATCTTTGTCATGGCACAAGAGGAATCCTAGGATCAACTCCCTTTATTCAAAGCCATACCGGAAGCCCCCCCACCGCCGGTCTTCACTGGCCACCAGACCCACCAGAACTAGGCCGACAGATCCACGGTGACCTAGGCTGCCATGACCGCAAGCTCGACGAAGAGACAACACTAGCCGCAGGTGGAGACTAGATGAGCGAGCACCGACCCGCAACCCACCATCCTAGGCCAGGCCCAGATGGACCGCTAGTCCGCCGTGACGCCATGTGTCGCCCTGCCAACCGCGTTTGAGCACGTCGGCGCATCGCAACTCCACCCAACTGCCACCCCTCCACCTCGCCATGAGCAGCCACCGCACCATCCCCGCACGCGACCCGCCGCAACCTCCTCCACGCACGTAGAGGAGGGAGAGGGGGTGCTCCGCTCTCGCCCCACCGCCTTCGACGGCCGGGTGCCGCCACCACCGCTGGCGGCAAGAGGATCCCGACGATGAAGGGCTGCTGGCGAAGTAGATTGAATCGCCCCCAGAGTTGCCCGCGCGTGCGACCCGAGAGGCAGCCTTGTCACGCACTCAGACCAAAGCTTTAGTAACCCAGTTGACTTGAGTTAAACTAATTATCTGAGTATACGCATATCGCGAAAAAATAAGCTTCCGAAAATTCTCTTATTCCCAATCGTATTTTGTAACCTTTTTACTCCCAACACCCAACCATCCTCTGTATAACCTTAATGCATATAGATAGATAAATAGCAATGTACCGACTAAAAACTGAAATTACAACATGTGTATCAAAACTTGCACAATTTCCCATAGTGAAAGTTTGGACTAGGTGATATCCAATTCTTGGTGGAACAGTTCAAAATGAAAGATGAGTTCACATCATAAGGCATAGCATACCTGTCTCTGGAACAGTTGGAATTCTTCGGAGCTCAAGGAGCCATCGCAGTTTGCGTCTAGAAGATCCATGAGCTCCTTTGCATCTCTGCCCCCTGCACCAAGATCTTCCATCAGGTCAATGAGCTCCTCGACGCTGATCCTCCCATCCCTGTCGTTATCAAGCTGTCGGAAAGCTCGGTTCTTGGGGTCGCCTCCTCCTTGATCACTACCAGCAGCTGGTTGGTCGCGAAGGTGCAGAGCTGCCATGTCTGCTGCAGCCAGCATGATATCCTTGAGCCGTTTAGCCTGCACAACACATACCCGTTACATTAGAGGAAACAGAAATATTAATCCAAATCCAAAAAACTGCGGGATCAGTAAGAATTATTATCCAAACCTCTTCGGGATCAGTAAGGCCGCCTTTGTAGAGGGAGTGAGACGCCTCCCCGCCTTCAGCGAACCTGTGCATCTCCTCGGTGCGAATCTGTATCTCCATTAGCGGCCTCATCTTCTTCGCCCCAGGTTCAGTGACATCGATCGCCACGTGCAAGCTACGGTACCCATTCTTCTTGGGCCGAGCGATGTAATCCTTGGTCCTTCCAGCCACTTCCTTCCACATGGCCTGGATGACCTCGTGCGTCCTGCGACAAGCCCTCTCCTGTGACGACGCGCTGCCGACGTCGAGGATCACCCGTAGGCCGAGTATGTCGTTCACGTCCTCCGGCCTTCTGCCATCTTTCACCAGCTTCTTCATGGTGCTGAACCTGCTCTTGTACCGCCCCTGCACCGAGACGCTGCGCGCAGTCCGGCTCAGCTCGCCGTCGGCGTTCAGTGCCTGAAGCAGCCGCTCCCGGTAGGCGTCTATGAGGAGCAAGCACTCGGCTTCCTGGCCGCTCAGCCACTGGTCGACCTGGTCGTAGGCCTGGGGAAAGAGGAACCGGAACGAGAGGTCCTCCAGCTCCAGCGACACGCGACCGGCCCCGACGGCGTGCGCGAGCGGGGCGTATATCTTCATGACCTCCAGAGCCTTCACCCTCTGCTGGTGCCTGGGGAGGTACTCGTGGAGGTGCCTCATCATGTCCAGCTTCACCGCGAGCTCCAGGATCACCGCCCGGATGTCGTAGCTCGACAGGACGAGCTTCCGCAACGCGCTCGCGCGCTCCTCGTCCAGTAGGTCCACTTCCGTAGGAGCGTGCTCAAGCCGTAGGCTCTCCCGCAGCAGCTGGGCTGTGCCCGCGCCGATCTGAGCTTCCACGTCCCCGATGCTTACGGCGCCCGCGTCCACGGCTTCCCTCAGCATGCCGCCCGAAATTACTTCGGCGTCCATCTGCGCCGTCGCGCGTCAGAAATTCAGAAGATGTGTTTGGTTGGTCAAGGGGCGGTACGGTACGTACCTGCAGGTCCGCGAGGGAGGCGGCGACGGCGAGTGCCTGGGCCTGGGCACGTTGGCCGAGGGCTGGCAGGGCCAGCTTGAGCGCGCGGAAGAGCATGCGCGACGACGAGGACGTCGCGAGGCCGTCCCCCATCCGCTCCGACAGCTCGTTGAACACGCCTAGAAGCTCCGCCACCAGCTCACCGCCGCTCGCTGCAGCCGCACTCGGGCCATCCACACCACCACTCACAGACTTCTCCATCGCCTCGGCGGCGCTCGCCATGGTGTCTGCAACGATCTGGATCTCCTCTCCTCTCTGCCTTTGCTAGACCTGTTCCTCTCGTGTGCCAGTAATTATGCCTACAGGTGTTCGTAAGTTCATAGAAGTACAGCCTGCACGGGAAATCATACCGCGGGGAGAATCGGATCGAATAGAAAAATACATTGTACAGATCGCTGAACACGTGATTGGAAGCAGACTGTGAATGTTTTCTACATGTACTCGCGATACTCGAGTTCCACGCGAATCATGAGTCAACGGTGCATAGTGTTAGTGGAATCAAAATTCACCACACAATTCGAATTAACTTGGTTCATACTTCATCCGCTTTAAAAATATAAGATGTTTTAGACTTGTAAAGTAAATATATTTAGACACCTTCTAATATGTAGATTCATTTAAATCTACGTATTAAAAGTTGTGTAGATACATTAGCTTCACTATCCTAAAACATCTTATATTTCCAAACAGAGAAAGTACAATTGTATTTGTCGGGTTTTGAAAGATAGTAGTACATGGTAATGGTAATGTGGGTTGTCTCCATGTCAAAATGATCCATGTACCGAATTAGCCAAATTCAATTATTTTACAACTAGCAACAGAAGTGAACCGGCAAGGCGACTTGTTCACTGGCCAGACTACCTGTTCATCCCGTTCGGCTGCGACAAAAAATGTTGATTTTAATTAAAATTTAAGAAAATTTTGAACGACCGAACCGGTCCGGTTTTTAAAACTAAAGTGATCCATAACACATTTAGAAAATTCCACAAAGACTAGCAAGTGTTGTATGCAATTGGAGAACTCAGAGAAGAGGTGATCAAACCACCAACCATTCGCACACCAAGCAAGATACGAACCAGTTGGAGATAGTTTCTATATTTCGAACTAAGTACTAATTCTCTAGTTTTGTTTCATGAAACAAGGACATTGCTCATAAACATGCCTCTCTAACCGTGTTTTGATAGGATTATATTGGTGCTATTGATGGTATTCATGTGACGTCTAGAGTGCCGAAAGCATACTCAGTAGCATACATGGGAAGAAAGCATAATACCAGCCAGAATGTGCTTGTTGTTGATTCTGATCTGAATTTCACATATTTGCTTGCTAGTTGGGAAGGATACGCTCGCGATGTAACCATTTTTGCTGACAGCTTGTCTAGAGCTAACGGGTTATTATATTTTAAGTACTGTAGTATCTACTGATGAACTACTACTTTATTTCTTAGGCATGCCATGGTAAGATCGCCAGCAGAGATAAGACGTGACCACAACCTTATCGAGCATCAATCAAACAGAGTTCTTTACATCGAAATTGCCTTGAGCACTTGTATGCAGGCAACCAATCGATGGATCGATTATGGCCATAGGATGCAATGCATGCTACCAAACGAAGTGGATAACATGGCCCAAAGACCGTTTTGTCGGGATATGCCCCCAAAGTCTAGCCGCAACAAGCCCCAAAATCCATGTTGGCTACCAAACACACCCTAGTGACATTGCATCTCCTTAGTACGGTGGTCAAACCAATCGACAACTTCATCTATATAGCTCATGTTAACTCCAATAGCATAGAATAAACCACGATGATATACTTCTACACTGAATTTGGTGTCTATGCCTACATTGCTAGTTAATTCCCAGTGAGTACAAAACCCTAACAAGCAATCACAAAAAAATTGTGATCCCCCAAGAAAATACCCCAATTCTAGCAAACACTACAAAATTTGGAAATCATAAACAGAATAAACAAACTAACGGATAAACCTAACCTATCATAAGGCCATGTAGTTCTTGTTATCAAGTCCTCCTTGACAGTGTAGCCTCCAGCCCTTTGGGATCTTCTTCTTTTCTGTTGTGTCGTTGATAGGACCGGCTTCATTGGCATCGGTATCATCGACATCCATTGGCTCCCCTCCATTGGCATCATGCCCGAACAATGTCATGTCATCTATATCGATCGCAGTTTGTTGAGTCTCTTCATTGGGCTCCTAGTCCAAGGCCCTTACCTCATTGATCATCTCATGCAAGACGACTTTGCCAGCCTCCTCCCTAGTCGAGACCCGACATGGCATATCGTCAAACAGGACGCGAGGTGTTGGCATGTTTGCCGGCGGGGTCCTGTGTCGCCCCTTTCCATGGTCCTGCATCAGTATGCCAGCCCCGACGGTGCGGTTGAGATTGATCGTAGGCTCCTTCGACATTGACGTGATCTCTGACGATGTCGATCAGGATCTGCCGAGCCTAGAGCGCACTTGTACATGCAGAATGGGAGAGTAGCCCCCTCCGTCGATGTGGCATGCGATTGTGTCCAAAGAGGTGGTCATGTGCTCACGGACAACACCGATCTTGTCGATGATGCGCTGGCACTACAAAAAATGGCTTTTACAACAAACGATTTTCATGGTTGAAGGCCCGTTTTTCATGGTTAACAAGTCATCTACGATGGATGGCCTTCATGGTAAAAGCCTCGTTATAAAAGAATCTACCACGGTTTCTTTCACGGCGTTGATGGATCGCACCCTTCATCCACGGACTTACGTGTCGTTGTAGATCCGTTTCGCTAGCTCCATCGACTGCTAACGTCATGCAAATAACCAAGTGGCAAACACCGATAATGACCAGTTACCGCCGGGGCTTACAAGCTTGAATTGGTGTCAAATAAAATCTTCACGTTCCTGCAATCTTAAACATGATCATACAAGTATTCACAAGATTGCACTAAGTTCACTTCCTAACCACACATATCTTGCTAGCAAATAAATCATATGCACGAGCGAGTGTCGAGAGTTTAGCTAGGAAAGTGAAACAAATCTTTTTGGTCTCTCTCTTATTGAGAGATGAAAACGTTTTGCTCTTGTTACTTTAATAAGTTAAGAGTACTCAAGTTTGCACCAAGAACATTTAATTTAAGAATAACTCATCTACTCCCATGTCAAAATTTCAAGACTCTCAAAGCACCTTTTTCCTTTCCTTGTTTTTCAAAAACTTCAACTCTTTTTATAGATAAATCATGCCACTGTATTTAACATGTTAATTTGGCGCTGTGTTGCGCACTCGTGACCATGCCAATAGATAGCTGTTGAGCAATGGTGGGTTAGAGGAGTACTACAACTTCACTTGGAACGTAAAACCACGAGGAGACTAAAATTTTTACATGTTATAGCTTTGCAGCTACAAAAGTTTAACTCATAGCCGAAATCAAGTGATTTCCCACATTTAGATCGTTCGTTGGCCAAAGGAGTTAATAGTTCTCCATGGAGTACGATAGTATTTGTAGTGACACGCGTAAAGCAATATTCTACTGCAATTATTAGAAAAGGCAGTGGCATAATCTCTACTACTTCAAAGTACCCCTTTTATCAGACAATTTCATTCAAGGGTGCTATCGAGTCTATTTACATTAAGCTCAGTAGGGTTGAGTAGTTAATAAAATCAAATCTTTTGGGCTAAACATGGACTCAAGTCATCTCTAGGATGGTTTTTCTTGTTGTAAAAATATCGGAAATATTTTAACCAAGTCCACTGCTCAATGTTTCAAATCTAAAAGTAGACACTAGCAAGGGAATATAATTTATATGGTAACAAGCTAGGTGGGGAGTGACACAAGTCGAGTAAATAATTATAGGATCAATTTAAAATTGCAAGACATGTGATGAAAGGAATTTGGTACGTGCTCTTGCTTGCTTCGTTCTCGCACTTAAGTTGAATCCTCTCCATATTTCCCTATTTCCAAGTCACCTGAAATTGAGCAATCTCTGAAAGAAAACAAATTGCAGTTAAAAGTTACACTAATTTTTTTGTGTTTTGGGCTTTTAATAATGCAAACCGAAACTAAACATGCTATTCTTGGAAAAGAAAACAAATAAAAATATGAATGCAAGTTTTGAGGTTTTCAAAACCTCCCCCAAGCTTAGGTGGTTGCCTTCATTTGGCGGCGGCTGGTGGTGCTGATGGTAGTAGTCAGGGAAGTAGTTCATGAAGTTACCAAAGATGTGATTTAAAGCACTCACATCATCACTAACTCCATGAAGAGTCTGATCGATCTCCCCAACGCGCTGGTTGAGCTGCAAAAAATCCTGATAGGGGACATTGTTGAACCCTTGTTGCTGTTGTGGATGATTGGGACATTGGTCCCAAGACTGCTCCTCCTGTTGCTGTTGTTGTCCTTCCCAAGCAGGATTGTACTCCTCCTGCTGCTGCTGCTCCTGCTCCTCCTGTTGCCCTCCTTATTCCTCTTCATCAGAGTCCGGACAGAGCTCTGCCATAATTTCAGTCACTTGATCTTTGGTGAGGATCCAGTTGTCCCTTCCCTGAACCTCGAAGGCTTGTGGGCAAGGCAATGGCATCTGACCCTCTTGCACATCATTAATATAACCAAACTGATAGGCTCAGAGCCTCCTATTAACTCGGTAAACACCGAGGAAGCCATAAGCAGTATCATATCTGACATCCATAAGTATGGACCCATCAATAGGTTGTGCAATAGGAATTGCAATTTCAAGTTCTTGGACTAGGTGGGTTACCATCCCACCGATACGAATATCACCTTTTGTTTTGTTGCTCTGGTGGCGGAGTTGCTGGAGGAATAGAGCCGCAGGAGTGGGACTTTGCGGCACACCAGGGAGAGTGCCTTGGTGATCATGGCCATGTCTGCATTGGCCATCAAGCTGACATCTCCTCTTCCTAACAAGGTGTCAGCAAGAAACATAGCAAAATAGCGGATGGTTGAGTTCTGAATGATGGACATTTTCTTCTTGTAGAAGTCCCTACCACCATGAACAGAAACAACCTCCCAAGCACTTGCACTCGAGGTGCTATACAGGTTTGTAATAGTTGGTTCCCCCTCTGGAGGGAATACATAAGCATTTTAGAATTGTTGATATGTAATTTGATATGGCAGTTGGTTAACGGTGAAATTTATCATGCATGCGTTACCTTTCTCCCTGTAGTCGTCATAGAAGGAGGCGACGAACTCATGGGTGAGCCCTTCATAGGTGTGGTGGCTGGCATTGGCGAGGCCGGCGAGCCCTACATTTGCACACAGGTAGTTGAAGTCCCCCTTCAACCCGATTGAGTTGAGGAAGCCATTGTCGGCCCATCGTTTAGGCAGCACCTTCCTTGCCGAAACCACGGCATACTTGTTGTCGAGCTCAGCCCGGAGCCCCGAGCCCTCACCCATTGGTGCTTGCTCTTGCGAAAAAGGCTACCGATCTTGTTCATCTTGATGCACTAAGAAATTTCAACATAAAACCTTAGGCATATGGTTTCTACATGATATATGAGCGATTCTACGTGGAGGAATTCAATCCTAACGTGAGAAATTAAAAAAGAAAATCAATCAAGCTTCAATTCATCCACTAATTCAATGATAAGATTTCAAACATGGAATCTTGAAAATAAAGCATGGATAGGGAGAGAAACATACCGATCTATCGATTTCCCCACTCAAATGAACGAAATCCGTGAAGAATTGAGAGTTCTTAAGAGGTTTTGAGAGTTTTGGAGAGAGAGGTTGAGAGAAATAATGAGGGGAGTAAGAAGAGGGCCTTGCCGTGACCAGTTTAAGTGGTCGGACCAAACTATACGTCGAGAACTATACGGCCAGGCCGGATAGCTCCCACTGTATAGTTGTGGTAGCGGCGAGGGTTAGGGTTTCCCTTCACCAGATCACAACTATACGATCACAACTATACAGTCGGACCAGATGGTCTCGCCGTATAGTTGACCGTCAACCTTTTTGTATCCAAACCCCAACTTTTGAGAATTTGTTTATAACTATACGGTCGCAACTATATGGCGGGAATTTTTATTCCGGCTATATAGTTGGTCGTTAAGCCTTCTATAACATGCTTTTTCACCAAAAAATTTAGAGATGCATTTTTTATTTGGACAATAATATTGAGCTAGTTTCTACAGATAAAACTCGAACTTTATTTTCTACTCTAACCTATGCTTGTTTAGTCGGTGTTTCTAATACTTTTTAACAACTGCATTTTTACGGGCGCGCTTCCGCAAAAATGTCTGTGAAAAAGTTGTAGGAATGCGATGAACAACTTTATTATCTAATTTTATTGATATGATGGATTGACTCCCATTAATCATTTTATTGAGAATGGTTGAATATTTAACCTTTTTTCTATTCTCGAATTCTTACATTCGGTTGCCCTTTATCAAAGGCACTTACCACATAAACTCGTTTTGCCGGTGGAACATACCTCTCTCCTGCTTCTAACTTCTTTGGAAAATACCGGATTATTTTAGCATCATAAAAATTGAAGATTATTTTCCCTGCAGCACAATCAACTGATGCTCCTGCAGTACTAAGAAAAAGTCTTCCAAGTATTATAGATAATCTTTCATCCTCCGGCATTTCGGGAATAATAAAATTAGTGGGAATAACATGCTTGTCTATTCTAAGTAGAACATCCTCAATCATACCAACATGTTGTTTAGTGGATTTGTCAGCCATCTGTAAAGTGATAGAAGTGGGGGAGTATTTCCCTGATTCTAGCTTATTTTAGTGAGGGAGTATGGCATTACACTAACTCCTGCACCTAAATCACATAAAGAATTATGAATATTAGTTTTGCCTATTAAACATGAAATAGTTGGTATACCGGTATCTCCCGACTTAGACAATAATCTCCCATTAGCAGGGTAACTAGTCACCATGGCAATAGTTTCAGTTATATCTTTCTTTCTATTAAGAATATCATGAAGAAAATTAGAATAATTGAGCACTTTTATTGCATCCGCAAATGGAATTTCTAGACGAAGTTTATTAAGTGCCTTTGCGAAAGAATCATAAATTACTAGATCCAGTGCTTTCTTTTTGCGATCTGGAAATGGAAGTTTCTTACCTTTGTCTTTTACCTTTTGTGGAGGATCAGGCTCTTTAGTAGCTTTCTTTTGCTGTTCTTATCGTTTTTCTTTTTCTCTACTGCAACAACTTCATCTTTTTTGCTTGTGTCTTTTTATTCTTCTAGATCAATAGTTTCTGCATCAGAATTATAACTATCATCATGTGCATCGTTCTTCTCCTCCAAGGTTTGATCTTGTGTGTCTTGAGCAGTCTCATCCTAAGGATCCACCAATGTATCATCTTCCTGGCTTGCTTTAAGTAAGGATTTTCTTATCCTTTTCAGCTTTGTATTCCAGTGGTCCTAATGATCCTTTAAAAACTGCACCTCTTCTTGTAACAACATTAGTAGAAACAAAAATATTTATATCATCACGAAGAAAATTTTGGTAACCAGACGCTATTTTCACATTAGGTTTCAGTCATACTGAGGTACATGTTAAACAATTTTATTTCTTGGCCAATTTCCTCATAATTTTCTGTAAGTTTGGCCAAAATCTTTTTATATCTTTGAAATTCCTTATGCAAGTTATTATAAGACTTTGTCTGCCGATGTTTCAATTCTTGAAAACCTTTTTTAGTTTCATCTTCTTCAGTTAAAATTTGTAATAAATCTACTTTGTTTTCCTTGACAAGCTCTGAAGGTATACCTTTTTATTTTGTGGCTTTACGCACTTCAGACATTAGATTAGGATTTATACGAAGTATTCCCTTTTCCGGCTTAGTTCCAAAATCGGGATTATATAAAGAATAATTTTTAGCCCTAGTAGCCATTAATTACAAACATGCTTTAATAGTTAAAGTATTTATCGATCCTCCTGCCGATGAATCTAACAATTCTATGCATTGGATATTAAGACCATGGTAAAATAAGTGGCAAACAGTTGACTCAGAATAGCCATGATTAGGGATACTAGTGATCATTCCAAAAAAAATTCCTAAGCTTGTGGATAGTTTTCTCCCACGTTTTGACTAAAATTGCGTATATTCTTTCTAAGTTTTGTTACCTTTGAAAAATGATTAAACCTGTTTATAAATTTGACGATGCAATTTTCCCAACATTTAATATAATGGCGAGGGAGAGAATATAACCAGTCTAGAGCTTTACCTTTGAGAGACCAACGAAATAATTTCAAACGAGAGAATTCTCTTGGCAAATGATATGTCGGAAACGTATCTATAATTTTTGATGCTCCATACTTGTTTAGTATCTACTTTGCTTTGCTTTGTCTACACTTTGAGGTGTTTTTATATCTTTTCTGGACCTAACCTATTAACAAGTTGCCACAGTGTCAGTTGCATGTTTTCTTCTGTTTTTGGTTCCAGAAAGGCAGAAAATCAATATTCTCGGAATTGGACGGGACAAAAGCCAAAGTCAATATTTTACCGTGAGGTACACGAATCCAGAAGACGAGACAGAGACGTCCCCGATGCAGAAATCCTAAGGACCCGATCAAAAACTCCACGAAACCTTCTGTAGCCGCCGCCACCGTCTTCCCTAGATCGGGGGGGGGGGTATGAAGTTCTTCCCGCATCCTGCCAGAGGGGAAATCATCTCGGAGGCCTTCTCTCCGGTATGATGCGTGAGTTGTTCCACCATGGACTATGGGTCCATGTAGTAGCTAGATGGTTGTATCTCCTCCTTGTGCTTTCATATATAGATCTTGTGAGCTCCGTTCATGATCAAGATCTAATTTATTTGTAATCATGCATGTTGTGTTTGCGGGGATGCAATGGATATTGAGATTATTATGTCAGTCTGGTTAATGGTTTTGTCTTTATGATTCTATCATGTCTGTGTTTTTTGTGATCTTGCATGATCTCCGTTGTTAGTAGCTATCTTGGCCGAGTAGTTGCTAGTGACTCCAAGAGGGGGTATTTATGCTCGATAGTGGGTTCATGCCTCTAGTTTCCAAGGGAAGTGACAGAAATCTCTTCGATTGTAGATGTGTTTTTGCTACTAGGGAGAAAACAACGGTCTCTTGTTCATGGAAAAAGTAGATTGTTTACCTTACACACTTTGCTTAAAGCAGTTGTCTGTTGCTTGCAACTTAATACTGGAGGGGGTTCAGATGATAACCTGAAGGTGGACTTCTAGTCATAGATGCAGTTGGATGGCGGTCTATGTATATTGTTGTATTGCCCAATCGAATCTCATAGGATCTTTCTGACTAGTATTGCATTGTTATGCCTTGCTCAGTTCCTGTCAATTGCCCTGCTGTAATTTGTTTACCCTTCATACCATGTTGTTTATCTAAGGAGAGCACCTCTAGTGAACTATGGACCCCGTCCAATCTTTACCATTGATACATCCTCTATTGTTACTTGTTTACTTGTTGCAAACCATTACCTTCCACACCAAACGTTTAATCCTTTGTTACAGCAAACCGGTGAGCTTGACAACCTCTCTGATTCGTTGGGGCAGAGTCTTGAGTTTGTGTTGTGCAGGTCTCCACGTTGCTTGCAACACCTGTATGGCGTTTCCTTCCTCCTACTGGTTCGATAACCTTGGTTTCTTACGAGGGAAAACTTGCTTCCGTGCTGCTTCACACCTTGCTCTTGGGGTTCCCAACGAGACGCTCCTACATCAACTCAGCGCTGCATCAGCAAACCTTTTGTTCCAAATGATGTTATCACATCGTCGAACACTCTAAGATGCCTTCCTGGGTCCTCATATTCCCTTCCACTGAAAGCTTTTTCCTACAAAATTTTAATAATTTCACCGTCAAATCGATATTCCCTAAATCTAGGATTAGGAAATTCTATTGGTTGTTTAAGAAATGCAGAATTTGGAGCACTATATTCCCTAAGAGTCTTCTCAGGTTTCTTGGGTGTTGTCCTATGAATGGATATTATTTCCATAAATTCACTTAGGTTGTCAACTTCAACTCTGTTGATCTCAAAAGTTTTTCAATGATTTCCTCGCGCCTCTGAGTAGGCACACGTTCGAAATAATCTGGTAGATAAGCACTACCAGAGCGTGTAGACCCTTTGTCTCCTAAGGAGAACATCTTGTAATAGTAACACCTGAAATGTCAAGAGACAAAACACTTAGCGCTTAGCTCCCTGGTAATGGCGCCAAAAAATATCTTGATGACTGCAAGTGCATAGATTATTTGTAGCTAGTTTCGAAGTTCGGATATCGATCCCACATGGAGCCCAAAGGTAAATGTTTATTGGTGAATTCTCTGTCGCACCCGAAGTTGTCACATGTCTTCGAATGAATTGACTACAAGTGTTGAGAATAAAAATAGAATTTGGGTGTAAATGGAAGTACTTAAACAAAATAAAATGTAAACTTCAGAAATAAAAAGCATAAAAGGTAAAGAACAATTTGTTTGTTGTTTTATGCAGATGACAAAGTAGGCGCGGGGAGTTTCAGTTCATGGTGATAGTGAATGTGCCGGTGAACGAGTGATAAGTGTAAAAATTATAATATTATAAGTATGTGTGTAGGAGAGCAACCCATAATTAGCCGGAACTCCTCTTGGTAGATTTCATCCCAACTTCAATAATCCTACTAGACTGTTTACCACAACCATGGTCAGTCGCTAGACGATTAAGATCCTTCAGGTTGCTTAGCTGATGGGGATACGCCTACTGGGGTATACTCGGCAGACGCTTCGATCGCCCTGTGGGCGAGTGGGCCTGTGAGCGGCGAGTGGATTGAAGCCCGGCAAGGTACCGAGCGATGGAAGTCAAGGCCCAAAGTAGTAGATAGGCCCAGTCGGATTAGGTTAAACGACCATCAAGTCAGAATCGAATCGGTTGAGATATGTAAACCCTAGGGAGGTGAGCCTATATAAACCTCCCTATGGGGGAGTAGAGACACGTTCCCTCATACACCTAAGCGACTCGCCGCCTAGCCGAGCTCGCCCATTGTAACACCTCCCTAATACAATCTAGCGAGTAGGTCTTTACCCTCGGGGCCGAACACAGGTAAACCAGTGTCTTTGCCCTCATCTCGCACCGCAGATGGCCGCCTTGCCCTCGTTCTACTACTCACGTTGCGGTTCCGCCATGACCATTCCCACGATGGCGCCCACCGTGGGGCCTGGCCGGTCGGCCGGTGTTCGGCGAGATCCAATCGGCCATCAACGAGGCGCCGCCACCGCATGATAGCGATCGGCGAGATGCTCCAGATCTTGCCGAGCAGCTACGTCCCGGCGCGACCCGTCACGCACAGCGGGATCCTGCCAATCGGCACGCTCAGCCTCTTCGTCGGCCTCACCGACGTCATCGTCTCGGAGGACTCGGCTCGCATCCGCGAGTCGCCGCCACGTGATCGGCTCTCCGAGAGCCAGGTTCGCACGATCCACCGCCTTGCCTCCGAGTACAACTCGGCCCACAGCAACGTGGCCGGGAATTCAACGGCCGCAGAAGATGCCCTCACCGACGACGCCGACCGGCGACCGGCGTCACTCACCGGATCCATCGCGCGGCCTCATCCGCTGGCTCCATCGCCAGTGTCTCCAGCGGGAGACTTGAGGACCCTCCATCCTCGGAATCTTCGACCGACCGGTCGGAGAACTCCGACCTCCGCGAAGGAGCCAGCCGCCACGCGGCTTACATGGCCACCGCACCGATCCGCCGGAGGATACTTTCTCCACCCAATCCTCCTAACGCCACGGCAACGGAGGTCGAGGAACTCGCTGAAATCGGAGGCGGTACGCAAGAGCAGGCCGAGCGCGAAAAATTCCGCCTCGGCGGTGTGACGGCGAGAGCCGCACGCTACCACCAGCAGCGGATCATGTCACGTTTGAACCCCACCGTTCAAGGCGTGCCTGAACTTCGACGACGAAACGACCCGGCTCATAGCGAGCACGCGATCTGCGAGAACGCGCCACCGGAGGAAGCGCCCGCCCCGCCAGATCGACGGCGATGGGTGCCCCACCACCACCCAACCGCACCTCCTGTGGACCAGCCGCGGATAGTCGTCTCCTCACGGAACGAGGCGCAAACGGCCTTCCACTGTTTCTCCACCCGATGGACAACCTCGTGGCAGCCGAAAGCACCGATAGCATCACGGCCACCGCGACGGCGCCTTACAGATCCGGTATGTCAAGGCCACTTGCGAAGGCCGTGGAGCAGAAAGCGAGCGCGCCGACCAAGGTCGAGTATACTCGCGTTCCTCGGGAAGCGTAGCGGCCTCCGGCCGCCAATGGCGGAAAACACCCTCAACTGCCCGCCACCAGAGCCACTGCAGCTCCAACACCAACCCGCGAACGCGGCACTCTCCACCAACGATCCCCGGCCGGCGACCAACTTCGTCGCCGCTAACGGACAACCCATCGACGCCCGCACCCACTTCCTCAACAACCAAAGCTGGCGCGCACGCCAGCCCGACGACTTGCGGCACACCCTAACTAATCGCCGCGATGGCGAGCCTATGGGATCGCTCAGTCGACTTGGGCCTAAGTGCTTCGGACCAATGATCCGAGGCGAGAAGTACCCACCAAACTTCAAGGCGCCAAAGGAGATAGAAAAATACGACTCCTCGTACGACCCCTCAGTCTGGCTCGACACATACCTCATGGCAATGGGGATCGCGGGTCACACTGACCTACTCGCCGCCCGTTACCTCCCACTGATGATGGAGGGGACGTGCGAGGCGATGATCAACACTCTCCCGTGATGATCGACTCACGGGAGGAAATGCGCGACGCCTTCGTCAGGCACTTCGAGTGCTCCTACACCCGCGCCACCACCATTGAGGACCTAGAACGATCGTCCGGGGACCGTGAGTCGACCCGAATCGGGTCCAACGGTGGCAAGAGCTTTGGTACAACGCGGTCGGCATCCACCCGACACCGCAATCCATTGCTTCAAGACCTCGTGCCGCTCTGAGCCTCTAGTCGCCAAGCTCAGCGACACTCCCGCACACTCGACAACATCCCCGACCTCCTCGAGATCGCCAAACGACGCCGAGGAAGATCCAAACCAGAAACCGACGACGAGTCGAGGGCAACGCCGACGGGCGGCAACGACAGGACGCCCGGACCGACCTACGCTACGCCGGCACCATCGGCAGCAAGCCAGCGACGGGCGAGTCGACTTCGTCGCCAACGCTGGGCACGCACAGCGCGAGCCCAAGAGCTACGCCGCGACGGAGGGCAACGGCGCGACGGTGGCAATTACAAGAACAAGCCAAGGTTCGATCCCGCGGCCCTCCTTAACCAACCATGTGCGTTCCATAGTAGGGAAGGGAAGCCCGCAACACACACCACCGCCGACTGCCACACCCTCAGGGAAATCGAGAAGGCACGGCAAGCGCGGGAGGACACCGACAACGACCCGCCAAACGGCGGAAAATTCGGCAAAGTAGCCGGCTCGCTCCACACCTTCACAGGCTTCAACACGAAGCGCGAGAAGAAGGTCATCGCCCGCGTCGTCGCCGTCAATGCGGTGGACCAAACAGACGTCCCCGGTTCGAACTGGTCGGAACAGCCCATCACCGGAGCGGCAAGACCACTCGCCACGCATCGAGTACCGGGGACGAGTCGCCTTGGTGGTCAAGCCCAAGGTTGGCGACTCATGTCTCCCCAAGACAGCGATGGACGGCCAGCTCCATCAACATCCTCTACCTCGACACCTTCAGCGGTTGCGGCTCCCGCGATCGATGGTCGAGACAACACACCACGTTCCATGGCATCGCCCCCGTCGGAAGGCGTATCCGATCGGCAAAGTCACTTGCCGGTCACTTTGGTACTCCGCAAACTTCCGACCGGCGGATCGTCTTCGAGCTGGTGCCCTTCGACAGCTTACCATCGCTGCGTCTGGGCGCCAGCGTTCGCTAAATTCATGGCGGCACCCCACGCTGCATAACGCGATGAAGCTCCCGCCGCGCGGCGTCATCACCATCAACGGCGACCCGACATGGCCGCCAATGCGGCCAAAGGAGCCGAACTCGCCGACGCCGCCATAGCGGCGAGACTAATCACGCCGACGAGCTCGCCAACACGCGGCGGGTCAACAATGACGACCCCACAATACTCAAGAAGCCCAACTCAGGGCGCAAACACCTCAACCTTTGAGGCCACGACGACACTCGCACCGCCGAGCTGGTCCCAGCGACTCCCAGAC
Source organism: Avena longiglumis (assembly GCA_030063025.1). Classification (NCBI taxonomy): domain Eukaryota; kingdom Viridiplantae; phylum Streptophyta; class Magnoliopsida; order Poales; family Poaceae; genus Avena; species Avena longiglumis. Next base: position 480,363,826 of record CP125975.1, read on the forward strand.
GGTGACGATCGGATGGCATGAGCCCAGCATAGGAAGGCGCGCTCATCGAGTTCCTCCATGAGAACAGGGACATCTTAGCATGGAAACCCTCCGACATGCCCGGTGTCCCTAGGGAGCTCACTGAGCACAAGCTAAACGCCGACCCCAAAGTGCGACTGTCAGCCGCCACGGCCCTTCAATGAAGAACGCCGTCGAGCAATCGCCGAGGAAGTGCAGCGTTTACTCGCCGGCTTCATCCGCCAATCAAATACTCCAAGTGGTGGCAAACCCAGTCTGTCGAGAAGAAAACGGACTGGAGAATGTGTATCGACACAAACCTGAATACGGCGCCCAAAGGAGATTCGTCCTCCCGCGGATCGATCAGATAATCGATTCAACCGCGGGTTCGGAGTCGCTATGTTTCCTCGACGCCTACTCCGGGTACAACCAGATCAAAATGGTTGTCGAAGACGAGGAGAAGACGGCGTTCATCACGCCATTCAGAGCCTTCTGCTACACCGCCATGACCTTCGGCCTCAAGAACGCCGGGGCAACCTACCAGCGGTGCAAGCAAGAATGCCTCGCGAGCCAAATTGGCCGCAACATCCACGTCTACATCGACGACGTGGTCGTGAAATCCGCTCGCCAAGGCGACCTTTCGCCGACTGGCGGAAACCTTCGCCAATCTGCGAAGGTACAAGATAAAGCTCAACCCAGCAAGTGCACCTTCGTGTACCCGCCGGACAACCATCGGGTACGTCGTCTCAAAGCGAGGGATCGAGGCGAACCCAACAAAGATCGACACGATCGCCCGCCGGCAAACCCGAGTGCTGCGTGACGCCCGGTGGAAGCTGGGCAGGTAGCGGCTCGGCCGCTTCATCCCCGCTGGCGAAAAGGCGATGCCCTATACCGCTGACGCAAGAACCCCACCTTCCGGTGGGACAAGGAGGCGGACCACGCTCCGCGACCTCAAAAAGTGCTACTCGCCGACCACTACTCGCCGCCCCGACAAAGAACCTATGCTGGTTTACGTCGCGGCATCCGAGCCGCCGTCGTCGATCTTGTGATGGTCGTCGAACGACCAGAGGAAGGAAAGGGCGCCCGTTCAGCGTCCGTGTACTACATCAGCGAGTCCTCACCGAAGTCGCGCCGCCGTACCCACGTACCAAAAGCTAGTATACGCGTCTTGAGGGCTCGGGCGCCGCTGCACTACTTCCGTGAGCACCCGTCATGGTCGTCTCCTCGCCACCGCAAGACATCATCCGCATCGCGAGGCGACGGACGGGTCGCCAAGTGGCCACGTCGAGATTGGCGTCCACAACATTAAATACGAGCCACGAAGGGCGATTAAGTCGCAGTAATCGCAGACTTCATCGCCGATCGGGAGGAGGCCCAAGACGGCCGAGAAGCCGCCGCATTCCACATCGAGCTCGCACTTCGACGGCTCCAAGAACGCAGAGTGCAGGAGCGGGGATAGTGTTGACTTCACCAAAGGGCGACAAGCTCGCTACATCCTCCGCCAATTCACGCCCGCACCAACAACATGGCTGAATACGAGGCCCTACCCACGGCATGCGAGCCGCCAAGGAGATGAACGTCAATCGCCTTCGATGCTACGGAGATTCCGACCACGTCGCGGGGCAAGTCGCCGGCACCTGCGACGCCATCTCTCCTACCATGGCGGCGTACCGCCAAGAGGTGGACAAGTTGGGCGGCCACTTCACGGCTACTGCCGAGTGGATCGACAGCGAAAACGAGAGGCCGACGCCCTCTCTCGCATCGGGTCGGCTCGACTCACACCACCCGCCGGCGTGTTCCTCGACACAATCTCCAAACCATCAGTTTCTCCCCTGAGGGAGATCGACATCGGAGTCCCACTCCAACCAGAGGCAGCCTTGGTCGCACTCATCGCCGAGCCAGACGACTGGACCAAGCCCTACATCGCCTACCCGAAGCCGCACCCTGCGTGAGCAGACAGACGCTCGAATGATCGCCGATGCAAGTTTTACACCATCATCGACGGCGAGCTACACAAGCGCCAGCGTCACCGCGTGTTCCAACGTTGCCCAACCGCTGAAGGACGCAAAATCCTCCACGACATTCACTCGGTGATCGCGCCACCACGCCGCCGCCCCTCCCTGGTCGCGAAGGCTATGCGACACGGCTTCTCTTGCCCACCGACACGCCGACGCCGTCGACATCGCCCAGCGATGCCGGGTGCCGGCACGCCAATCAAGCGCTGACGAGCTCGGCCAAAACGATCTCCATCACTTGGCCATTCGTCGTATGGGGCATGGACATGGTGGGCCCTTCAAGAAAGCCCTCCGCTACACCCACTTGCTAGTCGCCACGACAAATTCACCAAGTGGGTGGAGGCCAAGCCCGAAATGCGACGGAAGACCGCCACTAAATTCCTACGAGCTCATATATCGCCACGGGTTCCCAAATAGTATCATCACGGACAACGACACAAACTTTGCCAAGGGAGCAATGGCCGAATGCGAAGAGCACCACATCCGCTCGATCTCGCCACCCGAATCCAACGCCAGCGGAACGAGCCAACCAAAGCATCCTCCACGGCCCAAGCGCGACCCAACTACCACTCGAGCGCACTGGTGCTGGGGTCAAGAGTTGCCCTCCGTTATCCGGGGAATCCGCACTCGTTAATGGATCGACGGATTCACCCCTTCTTCATGGTCTACTTGCCAAGCAGTCATGCCCACCGACCTCGAACACGACTCGCCGCTGGTCGTCCATTATACGGAGGTCAGAAGCAGCTGGCCCGCCAAGATGGGCTCGACCACCGACGGCACGCGACCGCCGGTCACGCACCGCCATCTACCAACAAGGACTCGCCGCTACCACCGACGGGTGAAAACCCGCACCTTCCAGAAGGCGACGGTGTTACGCCTCATCCAGACAAGAAGGGCATGCACAAGCTCTCCCTCCGTGGGAGGCCCGTTTCGCCATCGGGCGCGTGCAACGACGCTTACTACCTCATCGACGTCGCGGGACGGCGAGCTCGACGTCAGCGACCATGGAATGTAAACCTCCGGAAGTTCTACTCCTAGAACCCCACACATGTACTCTCCAACTCTGAAATAAAAGAAACTACGCAAATTGCGCTACTCTCCATGACTTGTGCCACTCGACTGTAATAACAGCGCAGACGCTAAATGCGTAAGTCAACCTTTGGTACAGCGATCGCACGCTAAGTAGTGCGGTGTAAGAGCACCGAATCACTTCAGTCTTGCATCGCCCACTTAAAAACGCCAACCCGAGCCCCATTGAGTCGCCTAGCTCGACCGCTTTACGAGACAAGACAATCGCCCTCGCTTCTCAATGACCTTGGTCCTCCGCATCCTCGGCTTAGCGACTCGAACGGCTAAGTACCACGCCGGGATGAATACCAGTTCGTCGCGATCGTCGTGGAAAATGCCAAGTAAGAGAGCATGCCCAGACTCGCACGCGATGACCCCACGGGCCAGGCAGAGGACGCGCCACGCCAACGCTAAGTCCTCAACCACCTCGAGTCGCGCCTAGAACTACCAAGTACCACGCCGGGACTCGGCCACCCCGCCCGTCACAGACGGGAAAACGGTAAAGCACAGAGCACTCAAGGAGTCGCTGATCGGCTCTCCGAGCTCGGGCGAGTCGACCAAATCAACAGAACACATGATAACAACACACACCATATACGAGGTAAACCCCACAAAAGGGCGGACGCGCTCGGGGACTCGTTCAAAATCAATCCAAATCACACAAACGAATAGAAAATGGATACGACGTCCCATTCAATCGCATACTGCATTGTCTTATGTTACAAAATCTGCCGCATGGCGTAATCCGCTAACACTTCAAAGGCAAACTACCCTACTCGCAGGCTTGATGACGACTCGCCAAAGATCACGGCAATTACGGATGAACGGTGTACGGGTTTGATGGATACGTCGTCGGTTCACCACCATCGCCACGCGAAAGGCTGCTCGACCTTGAAGTCACGATGCGCGGGTCGCTCGCGCGACGACCGTCTCGATAGGGAAGGAGATCGCCCATCGCCCGCACACGCCCGAGTACATGGCAAGACGCCTCGCAACTTGAGAACCTCGGACAGATCCACCGCGCCAGTCGACGACGGATACCCACTCGTCACATAGTCAACGTCGAAATCTTCGGGGAAGTGGGCGAGTCCGAGACTCAGTGCTGTCGACGCTCCACGTCGAAACGCCGACCGCGTCATGAACTCAACGATCGGGGCGCCTTCTCCAAATATTCCACACCTCGACAAGGTCGCTGGAATAACCTCCGGGCGATATTTCTTGAAGGTAGGCGGATGCATCGCCGCCGACGTCGCCGAGTCGACGAGCATGCTTACGCACTGCCTCGCGTCAAGCGAGCTCGCTTCTTCTTGGCTACCAATAACGCGACCTGCGAGAAGGAGACAATGATGAGTACGACGGACACCACAAAAACTACAACTAACAGAAAGGGAAGATGCACTCACCAAGCAACGGGCGGGCGAGTCCCGTGATGAAGCACTGAAGCGACGTGTGGTCGTTCTGAAGCCCAGCAATAAGGACTTCCGACACCTTGCGATCCTCCTCCGCGGCCGCAATGGCGGCCTTAGCTCGCCCGTCCGCCGAGCTAGCTTCTTCTCTCGCCTCCCGCGGTTCGCGCTCGAGGTCGGCGACCATTGCTCAAGAAGACCAGAGCAGATCGCGCCGCCACCAACTCACCAGCAGGGACAAGTTCCTGGCGAGCTTCCTCTGCCTTCGCAGCAGCAGCCTGAAGCTCTTTGTTCGCCTCCTGGATGGTGGCCAGCTCCTTCTCAGCACGCTGTTTCGCAGCCAATCGGTCCGCCGACTCAAGCTGCAGACCCTTCATATCATCAAAAAAGTCAGTAAAAACGAAATTCCTAAGTGCCCACCCGCTAAATTTAGTGCGTGCGCACTCGGGGACTGGCGATCAAGAAAATTCCTAAGTGCCCACCCGCTAAATTTAGTGCGTGCGCACTCGGGGACTGGCGATCAAGAAAATTCCTAAGTGCCCACCCGCTAAAATTTAGCGCACTCGGGACCGGATGCGAAAGTAAAAGACGAAATTATAAGAATCAAGCCGCAGCACCGACCGATCCTCGGGACCGAGGTACCGGATGGCTGCACCAAGCATGCCATGGAGTTGTATCGTCATAGCCGCTGGCGTGTGCCGCGACGCTGGTCGACTTCAGATCGGCGGTCCCGAGCTAGGCTCGGGGCAGCTTCGCAGCCGTGGCCGCTTTGGTCACAAAGCGGGAAGGTAGCGATCGAGGCACCCGCCCAAAGGAAGTCGCCTCCGGTCTAGGCAAGGAAACGCCCTTCAGAGACGCGGTTGCTTCCACCACGGGTCCGGGCGCGACCGCCGCCGTGTCGTCGAGAGATGACGATGTATGTCGCCCTTGGCCTTCTTGCTGCCATCCCGAGGCGACGATCTCGCTTTCCTCTTACGGAAGGATCCTCCTCGCCAGCGTGGAGGGTACCGAGCCACGGTCGGGTGGCCCATCTTTTCACTCCGTCCCGCACATCAATCGAATCAATAAAGACAATCGAAATAGTTATGAAAAGTGGGAAGAAGGTGAACGCACTCACTTGGCGATCGGATGAAACGTAGCCTGCATTTAAGGCCGGCCGGTTTTTCAGTGGGCCCAGCCACATCGAGCCCGATTCAGGACGTCGCGTGCCCAAGACACGGACGGCTTCTTCGTCGTTGAGGCCGCGGCTGGCGCCTCTGGGACACCCTCGGCGGGGGCTTCCTCGCGAATTGGAGCCGTTGTGGCCGGAGCCTCCTTGCGGGGCGAGGCCGCTACATTCGGAACCTCCCTGCGAGGCGAAGTCGCCGCAGCCGGAACCTTCCCTAGCCCAGAGACCGACGCGAATGGCGGAGGCATCGAGGCCAGCGGCACTTCCACGCTCGGCGTGTCTAGCGCGGTTGTCGCTGGGGGCGCGCCGTCACCGGCCGAGCTGGGAGCGTCGGAGCTGCTCGTCGAGCGCGGCGGTGAGGCCATCCTTGGCGGCTTCATTTTCCTCTTCGGGGGGGCCCTCACTTCCTTTTCCTTCTTCTTCTTCTTCGAAGGAGTTGCCTGGCGGCGCGAGGTGGTTTCTGGGAGCTCGTCATCGTCATCATGACGCTCGAGGCTCCTGCTCGCTTCGATTTCACGCTGACGTTGCCCGCGGGTTTTTCGGACCAGCGGGGCGACTTCCTCTTCGGACTCGGCCTCGTCGTCCTCGTTGCCCCTCGCGGGTGGTGATTCGCCTACGTCCTGGGCGGATGGCCCCGGGCTCTCATCATCAGAAGGTGGGAGCCACCCTTCCACCACTTGGAATAGCTGCAATGAATACAAAACAGAATCAGAATTACCGCGACTGCATACACGCGATCGCGAACAAGGTAAAGAAATTACCGTTGAGCCGACGCTTCAGCGGTGTAGGGGCGACCGCCTGTGCATCCGGTACACCCGGGCGATCTTCTTCAACGCTGAGATAATCCTCCAGCTTCCACTGCCGAGGCAGGCCTTCGCCGAGTCTCCCGCCCGTAATCGATACATGTGGTGGTCGCGTTGGGCAGTGGAACGAGCCGTCGCTAAGCCAGCAATTGTACAAGTTTATCGTCGAAGGCTTCTTTTTCGCACCACGGATGGCTGGAGCGTCTCGTCAACGATCATCCGCTGGTCGTCGGGAGCTTGCCGACTTGGAGATGGCGTGGCTCGAACGATTGGCCGAGTACGCGGGATCGCCACCGCCTTACGGGTCGCCGTCACGTAGAACCATGACTTCTTCCGCCGCTGCCTTGGCGGTAGCATCGATCGAAGAAAGAAGCCTTGGACTTGAGCTGAACGCTGTCAAGCGCGGCTAGCATTGAGCCACGCTTGCCTCCTCGCCGATCCGTCCATGGAAATGATCCGCCACAAGGAAAGTAGGGCGGCATTCAGTAGCACTCGCAGAATGCCACGAAGATGGCGAGCTGCTCAATCTTGTGAGGACCCAGATCGAAGGTGGATCCCGTAGGGCGCAAACGCCGAAGAACAAAGACGGGAAACCCTAGCCCCGCCGAGATGACCGGTGAAACAGAAATTCCCTCTCTCGCTGGTTTGGGGTCGTCTCCGGGATACGCCAACAGCCGTCTCGCAGGATTCCAGCCTCCTCGAAAGAGGCCAGCTGTGCCCTTGTGCACTTGGACCTGCCCCATGGTTCGGTGGAAAGGGCCATAGCCGAGAGGTTGGTTGGAGATCGGAGGATTTCGGGTCGATTGATCATGGAGCAAAGGAAGGAAAATGTGCACTTTTCGGAAGAAGTGGTGGGCGCTGCTCTGCGATTGCCTACCATTCCTCTTATATAGCGGAGTTACCCGCCAAATCGGGGCCGTTACGCGCGATGATTACGCCGAAAGTTACCGCTGATTACCCAACGCTAGTTTAACCACGCCTGACGGTCCAACTCCAGTCATTCGGCTCGCTAGGTCAATCACCACGACCGTGTTTCGCCGACTCGACTCGCCTAAAACGCGACTTGGTTCACCGGATTTTCTTCTTCATATAGGAGCCCGCCGACGATTCGACTGGAAGCCTACTCCGAAGCCGTGTACTCCGACTGCCAGCAGCCACTCACGCCCAATCGACGACGGCCTCGGGACTCGATGGGGATACGCACCTTGGGGTATACTCGGCAGGGCGTTCCGACCGCCCTGTGGTGGCGAGTGGGCCTGCAACGGCGAGTGGATTGAAGCCGAAGGTACCGAGCGATCGGAAGTCAAGGCCCAAAGTAGTAGATAGGCCCGGATTAGGTTAAACGACCATCAAGTCGAATCGAATCGGTTGAGATATGTAAACCCTAGGGGAGGTGAGCCTATATAAACCTCCCTATGGGGGGAGTAGAGACACGTTCCCTCATACACCTAAGCGACTCGCCGCCTAGCCGCCGAGCTCGCCCATTGTAACACCTCCCTAATACAATCTAGCAGGAGTAGGTCTTTACCCTCCGGGGGGCCGAACCTGGGTAAACCCAGTGTCTTTGCCCTCATCTCGCACCGCAGATGGCTGTCCGCCCTTGCCCCTCGTTCTACTACTCGCTGCCGATTGCAGCGTCTGCCGTGACCATTCCCACGACATTAGCAATTAAGCTCCTTGGATCGGACTAATGCGATAAGCTCGGTGGTTACCCGTTATCCTCAAGTCAAACTAGTTTCCCATTGACATCCCCATATCACTCGAGGGTCGCCGGTCTGCTAGCAAACAAGGTTCTATCTATGTAGAACAAAGCATCATGTTGTCTAGGCCCTTAATTGGACAACAAGCATTAAGCATTCCATAGATAGTCTAGCACACATAATATAGTAATTATAATTAACCACAAGCTTGATGGAAATTATGTAGGCACATCACATCTCACCAATCCCCTACATCTCCCATGCCCAAGGGAACTTACTCACATATGAGAGAATAAAGCATCATCGATATAATTAAATAAAGGGAGTTCTTCTCGATATTACCATGGAGATCCACAATAATAAATAGAAACAAATCCAACACAATTCAAGATAGGAAGAACAATCTCAAACCCTAATCTTGCAAAGTGGAGATCTCTCTCTCTCTCTCTCTGAAGTACAAGCAATGGTTATGGAGGTGTGGTGGCTAGGAGATCGAAGATCGGGGAGCGAGATGAAGAACGTCTTCTCCTTCTTCTCCGGATCTCTTCTTTCTCCCTTCTGGATGGTGTGGCGGCTCGTGTGTTATGTTTTCGACCTTGGCATCTTCATGAAATTTGTACCTTTTAATAAGACGAAGGAGATGGCAACTATACGGAAGCAACTATACGGCGGCGGCCCATATAGTTGGTCGTTAAACTTGCAATGAATTCCCCTCGATTGCTTCCAAAAAGGGACTTGCTTGTTTTCGCCTGAATATTGTGTTTTTGCTGTCAAATTCCTCTATTGAAGTTCAGAACCTGAAACATACATTAAAAACAAAGTTTTCTTTGCTACTGAAGTATTAGCGTTAGGTAAATCTAGAAAACCATCAAATCCAAATGAAAACCATTGATAGAAGCCATAAAAAATATGTAGAATCTCACAGCTATCAAAAACCGTAGGAATTTTTTGTTTTCTATGCAATGAACCCCGTCAGTGGTACTAGAGCTATGTCTATGCGTAGATGATTTGTACGGTTAGAACACATGGATATGTGGGTGTTGATAAGTCTTGTTATTGCAAATCTCTTGAACTTCGGATATTGGTGGCATAGTGGGATGAAGAGGCCTATTAAACTTTACATGTCCTCGTATGAGGACGGTTAAAATTTAGATATGGTAAGTAAAATACATATGTTATTTTATTATGCGCGGGGTTGGGGGTGGGGGTGGGGGCAATGGCCCCCTACCCCATGTAAGGATGTAAGACCAATTTGATATAAAATTTTCTAACATGAATATGCAAGATTCAAGTGCCTATAGTACGCTACACCTAATCGATGTGAAATGGTTTCTATTTGACCGATTAAATGTCATCAAAGTTTAGGGAAAAATACATGACTAATGTTGTATGCATGAAGAAATAATCTATCATAATTGTAGTTAATGAGGTTTTTCTTATAAAAATTATGGATATATCAAAATATGACATTGAAAAAAAATGAAGATTAAACTATACTCGGTAACATATATATAAATTTAATCCTTATACGTCAGACGATGCTTCAAGAACAATGATAGATTAGACACGGATCTTAGTTTTAAAAAATAATGGAATGCGGGCTTACATGACGATTATGCCTTCTTCTGGCATGGTCCCGCCCACGCCATCCAAAGCTCTAACTTATGCAACCAAATCATAGAGACAGAGTATATATGTTAGCTCGGGCCGCCATACCACGCCCTATGGGGTCCTCCACATCGCATGTCCTCGCACATGAGACATGTTCCATGCTTGACATGCACGTTTTATATAAGTGGCTAGAGAATGTTTGTCTCCCACTATAGTTGATATCTGATTTACAATGGTGCGCTTAATAACTTGGTTATCACCGTGGCTGAAGTTCGAGGTACAACGGTTCTATCCTAGAAATCCCACATTGCGTAAAATACGCAAACATAGCTTAGAGGCGTCTAACTTGTTTTTGCAGGCATGTGATGTGATATGTTATGTGATATAGATGTTATTGTATGCAATATGTTCTATTGTAAAACAACCGGCATGAGCCATATGGTTATTATTTTATTCTATAGCCTGCATGCCGAAAAATGGAAATCCATGTAATTATATTAGTGGAGAACAACCTTGATGGTGGCGCCATGGACCTTGGTGACATGCTATGGAATGATGGAGATCATGCCATGATGCATGATATGGAGATTGAATGCTACAAGGATCATATCATATCACATTATATATGCATGTGATGTTTATCCTTTGATGCATCTTATTTTGCATTGATTTGATCGCCTAGGTAGTATTTGATTGCCTTGGTAGCACTGTAGATGACCCCGCCTAGTAAATATGAAGATAATAATATGTTCTTCCTTAGTATGCACCATTAAGAAAGTGCGTGCCTCAAGCACCACGTGATGATCGGGTGTGATAGATTATACGCGCATACAACGGGTGTAAGACAATTTTACACACCAGATACTAAGGTTCTTACTTGATGAGCCTAGCATGTATAGACAAGGCCTCGAACATGAACCAAAGGTAAAGCACGAGTCATATGGAGATATGATGACCCATACAATGCTTTCCATTGGAGTTGCGCCACCACTCGTGATGATCGATCGTGGAGTAGTGAATTCGGTTCGTGTAATCACTAAAATGGATAAAGGGATGTCATTTTGAGTGGGAGTTCATATAAGTAATTTCGAATTATCTTGAACTCTATCTGTTATAAACCTAGTATAAATAGTATTTGCAAATACATTGTAGATCATGGCACCCCCTGCATTCAATTTCAATGCATTCCTTGAGAAAGAAAAGATGCTAAACAATGGGTCTAACTTCACCAACTGGCACCGCAACTTGAGTATTATCCTCGCGGGCATGAAAAGGTCCTATGTACTTGACGGTTCGTTAGGTGATGCTACTGCAGATGATGATCCTCAGGAGGAGCATACTGTGTATGACACAAAGTTTGATGACTACATTCTTGTGCGGTGCGCGATACTCCAATCATTGGACCCCGAGCTCCAAAAGCATTTTGAACTTATTGATGCTAATTTCATGATGGAGGAACTCAAAACTATGTTTGGGGACCAAATTCATGCTGAAAGATATGAGATCTCGGAAAAGTTCTTTAGCGCTAAGATGTAGGAGCACGACTCTGTGAATGAGCATGTCATAAAGATGACGGGATACGCTCAACATCTTGAGACACTGGGATGTGAGATTCTAGCTGATCTCATGACAGACATGGTTCTGCAATCACTGCCACCAAGTTACAAAGCATTTGTAATTAACTACAAGATGAATGGTGCAAACAAGTCACTCACCAAACTCACGGTTATGCTTAAGACTACCGAGGTAGACATAAAAAGGAACATCAAGTGTTGATGGTCAATAAAACCACCAGTTTCAAGAAAAAGGGTCGGAGGGGCAAACCCAAGGGTAACTTCAAGAAGGACGGCAAGTCTGTTGCTGCGCCTGAGTAGAAGACCAAGGAAGGCCCAAAGCCCGATACTGAGTGCTTTTACTGCAAGGAGGTTGGTCACTAGAGGCAGAACTGCATGAAGTACTTGGCAGATAAGAAGGCCGGGAAAGTGAACAAAGGTATATATGATATACTTGTTATTGATGTGTGTTGGGGTTTACAACAGAAAAAAATCTACCTACACAAACACGACAACCAAGATCTATACTATGTAGACATAAGCAACGAAGATGGAGAACGGTGTTCATACCCTTGAAGACCGTGGAATGCCTTACGCGGGTAGGCATATGTCAATGAACACAACGCCCCAAGTGCACCTCGAAGCTCTACACACGTCTGGTGTAGGGACATCTCCCGTGTTCCTATCCAACAGAGCAGCAGCAGCAGCAGCAGAAGAAGAAGAAGAAGAAGAAGAAGAAGAAGAAGGAAGTCATACCGTCTTGTGCACGACGGTAGTGCAGAGGTGGAGAACTAAACCCAATAGCTAGATCCAATCTAATGGAGAGAGAGCTCTAGGGTATAGAGGGAGAGGAGAGAACTTGTTATTATGGTGCCAATAGAGGGGAGGGGGATCCTCTATGTGGCATCCCGCAAAAACCACTACTAGAAAATCGCGTTGGTTTTGTGCATCGCATCATCATAATCGCATGTCTTGTCTCGGTGCATCAGCATAACATCAGCATGCATCTATTTGTTTGAAACCATTTTGCTAAAAAACCTGTTTTGTTTTCTATATTAAACGCCCCGTCTTTATTCAAAACCCCAAAACCCCGGGTCTCCGGATTATTTTGTTTGAATGCTATCGGTTTGCAAACGGTGTGAATATATCAAATAAAAATTATATTATTTTTAGTGGGGGCAGTCGAACGGGCCAACTCGACCCGAACGACCACCCCATTTTTCAAATCGGTCCGCCAGACAATCCTAAAGCTACCCGAAAACCTACCCAGCCCCCCCTCCACCTCACCCCCTCCAATCCCTGCTTGCCATCTCACCTCCTCCCTCTTCCTCAACCACTCACGCGCCGCCACGTCACTCCCTCTCTCCCTTCCCTCTCTCTCCCCCTCAAACACACACACTGCCCTACTCTGCAGGCTTGGATGACGACTCGCCAGCATCACGGCAATTACGGATGAACGCGGTGTACGGGTTTGATGGATACGTCGTCAGTTCACCAGCCATCGCCGCGCGAAAAGGCTGCTCGACCTTGAAGTCACGATGCAGCGGCTCGGGGTCGTTCGTGGCGACCGTCCTCCGATAGGGAAGGAGATCGCCCATCGCCTAGACACGCCCGAGTACATGGCAGCACGCTCCGCAACTTGAGAACCTCGGACAGATCCACGCGCCCGGTCGACGGATACCCACTCGTCACATAGTCAACGCCGAAATCTTCGGGAAGTGGGCGAGTCCGAGACTTCGATGTCGACGCTCACGTCGAAGCGCCGACCGTCATGAACTCAACGACGCGGCGCCTTCTCCAAATATTCCCACACCTCGACAAGGTCGCTGGGAATAACCTCCGTGGCGATATTTCTTGAAGGTAGCGCGGATGCATCGCCCCGACAATCGCCGAGTCGACGAGCATGCTTACGCGCGCCTCGCGTGCGAGCTCGCTTCTTCTTGGCTACCAATAACGCGACCTGCGAGAAGGAGACAATGATGAGTACGACGGACACCACAAAAACTACAACTAAGAAGGGAAGATGCACTCACCAAGCAGCGGGCGGGCGAGTCCGTGATGAAGCACTGAAGCGTGTGGTCGTTAAAGCCCAGCAATAAGGACTTCCGACACCTTGCGATCCTCCTCCGCGCAATGGCGGCCTTAGCTCGCCGTCCAGAGCTAGCTTCTTCTCTCGCCTCCGCGGTTCGCGCTCGAGGTCGTAATTCGACCAAATTGTGGCATCCCGCAAAACCACTACTAGAAAATCGCGTTGAATTTGTGCATTGCATCGTCATCATCATGCATTGTTTGCCAAAACTATGTTTGCAAAACCTGTCTTTGTTTTCTAAACGCCCCGTCTTTTATTCAAACGTCAAAACCGGGTCCCCGAAATATTTTGTTTTTGGCCGCTATCGGTTTGCAGACGGCCCGTTTGAATCGAATAAAATATTTATTTATTTTGGCCGGAGCAGTCGAACGGGCCAACCGACCCGAACGACCGCCCCAGATTTCTAAATCGGTCCATCTACACCAATCCTAAATCCTAAAGCTACCCGCTAAACTACCCAGCCCCAACCCTCCACCTCACCCTGTCCAATCAGCCGCTGCCACCTCATCTTTTTCCTCCCCCCTAACCAATCTAAACTTGCCACATCATCCCCTCCCTCTTCTCTCTCTCCCTCACAGCTCACACCCACCCAACCAAACCCACTCAGGCCACACTCTGCCCCCAAAACCGACACACCCCAACGCGCACACAGCGCCCCTGACCCCCTGCCGCTGCCCCTGGGCCGAACGCCCACCTACCCCACCCGTCTGCCTCACAACCACCAACCGCACCCCCCACACCCTGCCAGCGGGCCCACCGCGCCTGCCTCCCCCAGCACACCCCTGGCCCACTCCCCACCCGCGGACCCCCCTTCCCCCCCACGCGCGGTGCTTCGTCCCCGCAGCACCCATCCTCGCCACCGCCCACAGACGCAACCCACCCCACGACCCAGCCTCCCGGCCTCGCCATGCAGGCTGCGCCCGCCATGCCTCCTCTCCCTCGCTAAGCCCCGCGGCGTCCACCTCCCGCGACGCCTCGACCACGCCTCCCCGAAGCCCCGCCTCCACACGGGCCTCCTCCGCAGACCGCCTTCCCTCCGAGCCTCAAGCAGCCGCCCAGCTTCAGCCCCGCCCTCGCCCGCCCGCCACCGCGACGCCCGCCGCCTCCCCAGCCCGCGGCCCCTCGCCACCGCCTCTTCGCGGCGACCCGACCCGGCGCGCCCAGCTTCTCCCTCGCCGCCGTCGCCCGGCGCCCAGGCTCCCGCTCCGCCCGAGCGCCGCTCGGCGACCCTCGCCTCTGCCGCCCGCTCCCCTCGAACCTCGCGGCAGCGCCTTCACGGAACCCCGTCGCTGCCGCCTCCTCCTCGCCTCCGTCCGGCCTGCCTCGCTCGCATCTGCGTCGCCCAAGACCCGCCTCGTCAGCGCCGCTCGTCGCCACCGTGGCGGTCACCTTCGTCGTCGCCGCGCGGTTGCGGGTCCGCCCCCGTGACGCTGGTCCACCCCTCGGCGCGCGTTCCCGTCAAGCGCCCCCGAGCGCCGTCTTTTGTTGCGTGTGTTTTGTTCTGCGGAGTTGGTGGACGCCTTGATAACCGCCGGTCAAGGCTACCCGTTCATGGGTTCTGTCCCGAGCACAGTAAACGCCAAGATCGACAGCGGCACCAACCACAAGAGCCTTCTAGTCTCGTAGGCCGGCCAAGATCGTCGAGTTTCCCTGCGCGGATGCCTTTTCCCTGGATTCGAAGGCCGACCCCGCCGACGCCAAGATCTTCCTCTCGGATCCGAGGACACCGGACGCCTGGACCCTCGACACGCCAAGAACCACCCCCAAGATCACCTCGCCAAGGTCTTCATCGAGAACCCCGAACACCAAGAACGTCGACATGAAGCGCCAGGGGCTTCTTCCCGGACCCCGGAGACCAAGCCTCGACACCCCGAACCCGGTACCGCGTCAAGATCGCCTTCTCGGACCCCGTTGACGCCAAGTTCTTCGCCGATGCGACAAGGTCTTCGACAAGACAAGGAATGCCGAGTGCTTCACCCCGGCCACCGAGGCCCGATGCGGCAAGTGTTGCACCCCGAACGCCATGGCCGTCGACATGACCCCAAGTCCCACACCCGGATGCGCCAAGACCTACCCCGATGCGAGAACCGGAACCACGGACCTGGACCTGTCGAACCCGAACCCGGAACCCCAAGTTCGCGAACCCTAATGTGACCCTTTTCCGGACCCTATTTTATAACATCATAACAACTTGTCGCATATTAATTGGTCATGCATGCATACATTCATGTGGTTTGGGGGCCTTATGCCGATTCACCTAATCATTAAATATGGGGCCCATATGCGGGCAAATCTAGTCTCATATCGGCCTCATTTAAACTTGAGTAGCGAATCCATACTATAATCTTTCATTGTTAAACAACATTTAAATTGCGGGGCTTCTAAATAACTTGAACTTCCTAATTAATTGTCGGGACCCCGGTTCCACTTAATATGACCTAATTGCATCGCACCTTTGCCATGTCATCCATCATACATGCATCATGCCGATCTTCTACCATGTATTAAATATCGCATCCGGTGTTTCTTCTAGTGTTTTGGTTCTTCGCGGATAAGGCCGTTGAGTTGATGTGAGCTTCGCCCCGATCTTCGGTTGAACCTTCGACAATGTTTTCAGGCGAGCATCTCCCCCTTTCTACCTATCTTAATTTTATAGTCTTTATTCCCTCCTGTTGATCTATTGCTATCTGTGTTGCGATGCTCTAGTTTTTGTACCCTTTGATATCCCCTGCAGCCGTATATTGCCTTGGACACATCCTATTGCCTGTTGTTTGGTAGCTAGTTGGACTTGCGTGTCGTAGTCGCTTGCTCAAGTGTTGTCGCATGTTGTCAATGCCACAGTTGTTTATGTATTGCCGCATGTTGATGTTGGAGATGATTCTAGTTTTACTTATCGTCACTTTACTTTCTGTTTAACAACTAAAATTGAATAAGCAGAGGCATCGGTGGGTGATAGATAATATTTGGTTTCCGAACGCCCACTTGTGTCCCGTAAGACCCCGAGTACTTGATACCTGTTCCTTGATTTTGCGCGCTATCCACATCCGGAGGTATATGGGACCCCCAGGCGAGCTTGATTCAGACTTATTTCTTGGGGCCACAAACTAGTTTGAGGTTTTATTTACGATCTGTACTTATGCCATGCTTCTGCTTTATTTACGATTGTGCGAGTCTTTGCTTTATCTTGTTAGGATCAATGGCACGATTCCGGTGTCGACAAGCCCAGCCACACTTTCGGGTTCCCGATCGTTCTGGCCGTCCCCATAACCTTGAGGCCGTCTCGAGCTTGCTTACTCCGCTATGGATTCTACTCTAAGGGTGGCCTGAAATATTCTGAATCTGTGATTGTTCGATCGTGAAAGCCTCGTTGGGTTTTGATTTGGTTTTCGAGGTTGATCGAGTGTGTGTGTTGCTATTGGTGCACCCCGGGTAAAACTTTCAAAGCCGTGTCGCGGATATGGACGACTTGGAGCATGATCTCGATCATAGACAAGCATAACTAAAGTTTACTGCTATTAATTTGACTTATAATGACTAGTAATCAGCTCCACTACAACGGAATGGCTAATTAATACTGCCCACAATTGCTGGTTTGGTTGTCGCTTGCGACAATTGTATATGACTAGTAAGTATTGCAACTACAACGAATTGGCTGAATAAAAGTAACAACAACTGCTGGGTTTTGGGATATCTCATGCTATTCATATCTGATTAGTAATTGTTGCAACTACAATGGAATGATTAAATAAAAGTGCCCTTGCTTACTTTATCGGACGATTATCTAAATCGACTAGTAAAGTGCCACAACTATAATCGAATAAGTAAAGCGCCAGCTGCGTGAGTTCCTCGGTTGACTTCTCGTTTGGTCTCAAGGGAAACACGGGATGGGTTTGTTTGGTGCTAGCTTGAGTTGGATCCGGTTAGGTCATTCTCACCCTCTCGATAACCGCCATTGAATCGAGTCTCTATAGGTTGTTTAGTGCATCTGCTTTGCCGATCCACCATACCTATGTAGGCGAGGACCGGAATTCTAGCCTCGCTGTGTCGCCTCGATCGACGCTCCTTCTTTGTTTTCTGCTTTGCCCTTTGTCGGCACCCCTTTTTGTTAAGCAGGTTTCGAGATCGACGTCGTTAGCAGGGTTACCCTTCCGGTTTGGCCTGGGCAGGGTTATGGACGCCATTGGTTATTCTTCAGGGCTCTTAGCCCCATTTGCATCTTGTCCGTAGCTGGACGCTCGACCGTTTTCAAGGTGATTTGGATCTTTGTATATTATATTTGTATTCTTGACTCTTTGAGTCGCTGCTATATATATCTGTTCTGTGGGTCCCATCGAGGACTGTTGTGTAATGTTATTACTTCGTTTTCCACCCGCACGAAAGTGCCTGGTGGGCACCTTTGAATCGTTTCTATGCGGGTTTGGCAAATTTTGCTCAAACTTGTATAGGTCCGATTCGAGGTGTTCTGACACCAGGCGGATCGCGCGCCACCAACTCACCGGCAGGGACAAGTTCTGGCGAGCTTCCTCGCCTTAGCAGCTGAAGCTCTTTGTTCGCCTCTGGATGGTGGCGGCTCCTTCTCGACGCTGTTTAGCCAATCGGTCGCCGACTCAAGGCAGACCCTTCATATCATCAAAAAGTCAAGAAAACGAAATTCCTAAGTGCCCACCGCTAAATTTAGTGCGTGCTTTCGGGGTAGCGATCAAGAAAATTCCTAAGTGCCCACCCGCTAAATTTAGTGCGTGCGCACTCGGGGACTGGCGATCAAGAAAATTCCTAAGTGCCCACACGCTAAAATTTAGCGCGCGCGCACTCGGGGACTGGATGCGAAAGTAAAAGACGAGAAATTATAAGAATCAAGCGGCAGCCGACCTGATCCTCGGGGTGGAGGTACGGATGGCTGCACCAAGCATGCCATGGAGTTGTATCGCGTCATAGCAGCTGGCGTGTGCCATGACGCTGGTCGACTTCAGCATCGGCGGTCCCGAGCTAGGCTCGGGGCGCAGCCGCTTCGCCGTGGCGCTTTGGTCACAAAGCGGGGAAGGTAGCGATCGAGGCACCCGCTCAAAGGAAGTCGCTTCCTCCGGTCTAAAGGAACGCCCTCGCCGTGAGCGGTTGCTTCCACCACGGGTCCGGCCGGCGCGACCGCCGTGTCGTCAGAGACAGTGACGATGTCGTCGCCCTTGGCCTTCTTGCTGCCATCCGCTGAGGCGACGATCTCGT
Organism: Avena longiglumis; assembly: GCA_030063025.1. Classification (NCBI taxonomy): domain Eukaryota; kingdom Viridiplantae; phylum Streptophyta; class Magnoliopsida; order Poales; family Poaceae; genus Avena; species Avena longiglumis. The sequence continues at coordinate 480,382,456 of CP125975.1, forward strand.
CCGCTTTCCTCTTACGGGAAGGATCCTCCTCGCCAGCGGTGGAGGGTACCTGAGCCACGGTCGGGTGGCCCATCTTTTTCACTCCGGTCCTGCACATCAATCGAATCAATAAAGACAATCGAAATAGTTATGAAAAGTGGGGAAGGGTGAACGCACTCACTTGGCGACTGGGATGAAACGTAGCCTGTGCGAAGGCGGCGGTTTTCGATTCGGGGCCCGATTGGCATCGAGCCCCAGTTCGGGGCGTCGCGTGCCCAAGACACGGACGGCTTCTTCGTCGTTGAGGCTGCTGGCGCCTGGGACACCCTCGGCGGGGCTTCCTCGCGGTGGAGCCGTGTGGCGAGCCTCCTTGCGGGAGCCGCTACATTCGAACCTCCTGCGGCGAAGTCGCCAGCCGGAACCTTCCCTAGCCCAGAGACCGACGCGAATGGCGGAGGCATCGAGGCCAGCGGCACTTCCACGCTCGGCGTGTCTAGCGCGGTTGTCGCTGGGGGCGCGCCGTCACCGGCCGAGCTGGGAGCGTCGGAGCTGCTCGTCGAGCGCGGCGGTGAGGCCATCGTTGGCGGCTTCATTTTCCTCTTCGGGGGGGCCCTCACTTCCTTTTCCTTCTTCTTCTTCTTCGAAGGAGTTGCCTGGCGGCGCGAGGTGGTTTCTGGGAGCTCGTCGTCGTCATCATGACGCTCGAGGCTCCTGCTCGCTTCGATTTCACGCTGACGTTGCCCGCGGGTTTTTCGGACCAGCGGGGCGACTTCCTCTTCGGACTCGGCCTCGTCGTCCTCGTTGCCCCTCGCGGGTGGTGATTCGCCTACGTCCTGGGCGGATGGCCCCGGGCTCTCATCATCAGAAGGTGGGAGCCACCCTTCCACCACTTGGAATAGCTGCAATGAATACAAAACAGAATCAGAATTACATGCGGCGCATACGCTGCGATTGCGAACAAGGTAAAGAAATTACCGTTGGGCGGGGCTTCAGCGGTGTAAGCGACCGGCTGTGCATCGGTACACCGCTGGGCGATCTTCTTCAACGCTGGAGATAATCCTCCAGCTTCCACTCGTCGAGGCAGGCCTTCGCCGAGTCTCCCCCCGATGTCTTGATACATGTGGTGGTCGCGTTGGCGAGTGGAACGAGCCGCCAAGCCAGCAATTGTACAAGTTTATCGTCTGAAGGCCCTTCTTTTTCAGACCACGGATGGCCTGAGCGCCTCGTCACAACGACCATCCGCTGTCGTCGGGAGCTTGCCGACTTGGAGATGGCGTGGCTCGGAGCGATTGGCGAACCGCGGGATCGCCACCTCGTCTTCAGGGTCGCCTCGGTCACGTAGAACCATGACTTCTTCCGATCGCCTGCCTTGGCGGGTAGCATCGGATCGAAGAAAGAAGCCTTGGACTTGAGCGTCAACGCCGCGGCTAGCATTGGGTCCGCTTGCCTCGCGGTGATCCGTCCATGGACAGATCACGCCACAAGGGAAAGTAGGGCGGCAGCCAAGTAGCACTCGCAGAACGCCACGAAGATGGCGAGCTGCTCAATGCTGTGAGGACCCAGATCTGAAGGCTGGATCCCGTAGTAGGCGCAGAAACGCCGGAAGAACAAAGACGTGGGAAACCCTAGCCCACGCTCGAGATGACTGGTGAAACAGACGAATTCCCTCTCTCGCGGGTTTGGGGTCGTTTCTCCTGCGAGGATACGCCACAGCCGTCTCGCGGATTCCAGCCTCCTCGAAGAGGCCAGCGCCTTGTGCACTTGGACCTGCCCCATGGTTCGTGGAAAGGGCCATAGCCGAGAGGTTGGTTGGAGATCGGAGGATTTGGTCGATTGGATCGCGAGCAAAGGAAGGAAAATGCGCTTTTCGGAAGAAGTGGTGGGCAGTTGGCTCTGCGATTGCCTACCATTCCTCTTATATAGCGGGAGTTACCCGCCAAATCAGGGGGCCGTTACCGCGCGATGATTACGCCGAAAGTTACCGTTGGATTACCCCAACGGCTAGTTTGACCACACCTGACGGTCCAACTCCAGTCATTCGACTCGCTAGGTCAATCACCACGACCGCGTTCCGCCGACTCGACTCGCCTAAAACGCGACTTGGTTCACCGGATTTTCTTCTTCATACAGGAGCCCGCCGACGATTCGACTGGATGCCTACTCTGAAGCCGTATACTCCATTGCCGGACCACTTACGCCCAATCGACGGCGGCCTCGGGGACTATCGATGGGGATACGCCTCTGGGTATACTCAGCAGGGCGTTCCGCGGCCCTGTGGTGGCGAGTGGGCCTGCAGAGCGAGTGGATTGAAGCCCAAGGTACCGAGCGATTGGAAGTCTGAAGGCCCGGTAGTAGATAGGCCCATCGGATTAGGTTAAACGACTCAAGTCAGAATCGAATCGGTTGAGATATGTAAACCCTAGGGGAGGTGAGCCTATATAAACCTCCCTATGGGGGGAGTAGAGACACGTTCCCTCATACACCTAAGCGACTCGCCGCCTAGCCGCCGAGCTCGCCCATTGTAACACCTCCCTAATACAATCTAGCAGGAGTAGGTCTTTACCCTCCGGGGGGCCGAACCTGGGTAAACCCAGTGTCTTTGCCCTCATCTCGCATGAGATGGTCTGTCGCCCTGCCCTCGTTTCTACTACTTGCCGATTGCAGCGTCTGCCGACCATTCCCGACATTAGCAATTAAGCTCCTTGGATCGGACTAATGCGATAAGCTCGGTGGTTACCCGTTATCCTCAAGTCAAACTAGTTTCCCATTGACATCCCCATATCACTCGAGGGTCGCCGGTCTGCTAGCAAACAAGGTTCTATCTATGTAGAACAAAGCATCATGTTGTCTAGGCCCTTAATTGGACAACAAGCATTAAGCATTCCATAGATAGTCTAGCACACATAATATAGTAATTATAATTAACCACAAGCTTGATGGAAATTATGTAGGCACATCACATCTCACCAATCCCCTACATCTCCCATGCCCAAGGGAACTTACTCACATATGAGAGAATAAAGCATCATCGATATAATTAAATAAAGGGAGTTCTTCTCGATATTACCATGGAGATCCACAATAATAAATAGAAACAAATCCAACACAATTCAAGATAGGAAGAACAATCTCAAACCCTAATCTTGCAAAGTGGAGATCTCTCTCTCTCTCTCTCTCTCTCTGAAGTACAAGCAATGGCTATGGAGGTGTGGTGGCTAGGAGATCGAAGATCGGGGAGCGAGATGAAGAACGTCTTCTCCTTCTTCTCCGGATCTCTTCTTTCTCCCTTCTGGATGGTGTGACGGCTCGTGTGTTATGTTTTCGACCTTGGCATCTTCATGAAATTTGTACCTTTTAATAAGACGAAGGAGATGGCAACTATACGGAAGCAACTATACGGCGGCGGCCCATATAGTTGGTCGTTAAACTTGCAATGAATTCCCCTCGATTGCTTCCAAAAGGACTTGCTTGTTTTCTTTGAATATTGTGTTTTCTTTGTCAAATTCCTCTATTGAAGTTCAGAACCTGAAACATACATTAAAAACAAAGTTTTCTTTGCTACTGAAGTATTAGCGTTAGGTAAATCTAGAAAACCATCAAATCCAAATGAAAACCATTGATAGAAGCCATAAAAAATATGTAGAATCTCACAGCTATCAAAAACCGTAGGAATTTTTTGTTTTCTATGCAATGAACCCCGTCAGTGGTACTAGAGCTATGTCTATGCGTAGATGATTTGTACGGTTAGAACACATGGATATGTGGGTGTTGATAAGTCTTGTTATTGCAAATCTCTTGAACTTCGGATATTGGTGGCATAGTGGGATGAAGAGGCCCGGACAAACTTTACATGTCCTCAGTGGCGGAGGACGGTTAAAAATTTAGATATGGCGAAGTAAAATACATATGTTATTTTTATTGCGCGCGGGGTTGGGGGTGGGGGTGGGGGCAATGGCCCCCTACCCCATGTAAGGATGTAAGACCAATTTGATATAAAATTTTCTAACATGAATATGCAAGATTCAAGTGCCTATAGTACGCTACACCTAATCGATGTGAAATGGTTTCTATTTGACCGATTAAATGTCATCAAAGTTTAGGGAAAAATACATGACTAATGTTGTATGCATGAAGAAATAATCTATCATAATTGTAGTTAATGAGGTTTTTCTTATAAAAATTATGGATATATCAAAATATGACATTGAAAAAAAATGAAGATTAAACTATACTCGGTAACATATATATAAATTTAATCCTTATACGTCAGACGATGCTTCAAGAACAATGATAGATTAGACACGGATCTTAGTTTTAAAAAATAATGGAATGCGGGCTTACATGACGATTATGCCTTCTTCTGCGGCATGGTCCCGCGCCCACGCCATCCAAAGCTCTAACTTGCGTGCAACCAAATCATAGAGACAGAGTATATATGTTAGCTCGGGCGGCCGCCATACTACGCCCTATGGGGTCCTCCGCCACTGCATGTCCTCGCACATGAGACATGTTCCATGCTTGACATGCACTCGTTTTATATAAGTGGCTAGAGAATGTTTGTCTCTCCCACTATAGTTGATATCTGATTTACAATGGTCTGCTTAATAACTTGGTTATCACCGTTGTGGCTGAAGTTCGTAGGTACAACGGTTCTATCCTAGAAATCCCACAGCCGCGTAAAATACGCAAACATAGCTTAGAGGTGTCTAACTTGTTTTTGCAGGGCATGTGATGTGATATGTTATGTGATATAGATGTTATTGTATGCAATATGTTCTATTGTAAAACAACCGGCATGAGCCATATGGTTATTATTTTATTCTATAGCCTGCATGCCGAAAAATGGAAATCCATGTAATTATATTAGTGGAGAACAACCTTGATGGTGGCGCCATGGACCTTGGTGACATGCCGGTGGAATGATGGAGATCATGCCATGATGCATGATATGGAGATTGAATGCTACAAGGATCATATCATATCACATTATATATGCATGTGATGTTTATCCTTTGATGCATCTTATTTTGCATTGATTTGATCGCCTAGGTAGTATTTGATTGCCTTGGTAGCACTGTAGATGACCCCGCCTAGTAAATATGAAGATAATAATATGTTCTTCCTTAGTATGCACCATTAAGAAAGTCTGTCGTCTCGAAGCACCACGTGATGATCGGGTGTGATAGATTATACGTGCGCATACAACGGGTGTAAGACAATTTTACACACGCGTATACTAAGGTTCTTACTTGATGAGCCTAGCATGTATAGACAAGGCCTCAGAACATGAACCGAAAGGTAAAGCACGAGTCATATGGAGATATGATGACCCATACAATGCTTTCCATTGGAGTTGCGCCACCACTCGTGATGATCGATCGTGGAGTAGTGAATTCGGTTCGTGTAATCACTAAAATGGATAAAGGGATGTCATTTTGAGTGGGAGTTCATATAAGTAATTTCGAATTATCTTGAACTCTATCTGTTATAAACCTAGTATAAATAGTATTTGCAAATACATTGTAGATCATGGCACCCCCTGCATTCAATTTCAATGCATTCCTTGAGAAAGAAAAGATGCTAAACAATGGGTCTAACTTCACCAACTGGCACCGCAACTTGAGTATTATCCTCGCGGGCATGAAAAGGTCCTATGTACTTGACGGTTCGTTAGGTGATGCTACTGCAGATGATGATCCTCAGGAGGAGCATACTGTGTATGACACAAAGTTTGATGACTACATTCTTGTGCGGTGCGCGATACTCCAATCATTGGACCCCGAGCTCCAAAAGCATTTTGAACTTATTGATGCTAATTTCATGATGGAGGAACTCAAAACTATGTTTGGGGACCAAATTCATGCTGAAAGATATGAGATCTCGGAAAAGTTCTTTAGCGCTAAGATGTAGGAGCACGACTCGTGAATGAGCATGTCATAAAGATGACGGATACGCTCAACATCTTGAGACACTGGATGTGAGATTCTAGCTGATCTCATGATGTATATGGTTACGCAATCATCGCCACCAAGTTACAAAGCATTTGTAATTAACTACAAGATGAATGGTGCAAACAAGTCACTCACCAAACTCACGGTTATGCTTAAGACTACCGAGGTAGACATAAAAGGAACATCAAGTGTTGATGGTCAATAAAACCACCAGTTTCAAGAAAAAGGGTGGAGGGCAAACCCAAGGGTAACTTCAAGAAGGACGGCAAGTCATTGCTGCGCTGAGTAGAAGACCAAGGAAGGCCCAAAGCCGATCTTGAGTGCTTTTACTGCAAGGAGGTTGGTCACTAGAGGCAGAACTGCATGAAGTACTTGGCAGATAAGAAGGCCGGGAAAGTGAACAAAGGTATATATGATATACTTGTTATTGATGTGTGTTGGGGTTTACAACAGAAAAAAATCTACCTACACAAACACGACAACCAAGATCTATACTATGTAGACATAAGCAACGGAGATGGAGAACGGTGTTCATACCCTTGAAGACCGTGGAATGCCTTACGCGGGTAGGCATATGTCAATGAACACAACGCCCCAAGTGCACCTCGAAGCTCTACACACGTCTGGTGTAGGGACATCTCCCGTGTTCCTATCCAACAGAGCAGCAGCAGCAGAAGAAGAAGAAGAAGAAGAAGAAGAAGAAGAAGAAGAAGAAGAAGAAGAAGAAGAAGAAGAAGAAGAAGGAAGTCATACCGTCTTGTGCACGACGGTAGTGCAGAGGTGGAGAACTAAACCCAATAGCTAGATCCAATCTAATGGAGAGAGAGCTCTAGGGTATAGAGGGAGAGGAGAGAACTTGTTATTATGGTGCCAATAGAGGGGAGGGGGATCCTTTATGTGGCATCCCACAAAAACCACTACTAGAAAATCGTGTTGGTTTTGTGCATCGCATCATCATAATCGCATGTCTTGTCTCGGTGCATCAGCATAACATCAGCATGCATCTATTTGTTTGAAACCATTTTGCTAAAAAACCTGTTTTGTTTTCTATATTAAACGCCCCGTCTTTATTCAAAACCCCAAAACCCCGGGTCTCCGGATTATTTTGTTTGAATGCTATCGGTTTGCAAACGGTGTGAATATATCAAATAAAAATTATATTATTTTTAGTGGGCGATCGAGCAGGCCAACTCGACCCGAACGACCACCCCATTTTTCAAATCGGTCCAGACAATCCTAAAGCTACCCAAAACCTACCGCCCCTCCACCTCACCCTCCAATCCACTTGCCATCTCACCTCCTCCTCTTCCTCAACCACTCACGCACGCCACGCCACTCCTCTCCCTCTCTCCCCTCAAACACACACACTTGCCCACGCACGCCTGCAGACCCCACCAGCGCCAACCTCCCACCCCGGTCAACCACCCCTGCCACAGGCCCCACCAGCGCCCTCTGTCCCCAGCCTCCTCTTTCTTCCTCCTCCTCTCTCCCGCGTCCCGCCTCGCCCCTCCCGGCTCCCTTCTCCCCCTCCTCCTCCTCCACGCCGTCGGCAGCGCCTTCCTCCTCGCCTCGCCTCCTCTCCGTCCTCGTCGGATGCTTGCCGCCCGCTTCCTCTGCGCCCGCCGAGCCGCCCTCCTCCTCCCGGCCTTGCTGCCAGCCCACCCTCCGCCTCCGTCTACCCGTGCCGCCGGACCACCTTCGCCGCCAGCCTGTCTCCGCTATCCGCCTCCGCTCGCCCCGAGCTCCGCCTCCCTCGCCCTCAGGCCTCGCGCGTCCCTCTTCCCCGGCGCCGCTCCGCCGCCCAACGGCGCGGCCGCACCGCCTCGTCCTCCGGCAAACGCGCCTCTCTGCTCCGCCCCGCAGCCTCCGTCCGCCGGCGCCGCCTCGGTCTCCTTCGCCCCCGTCGCCAGACGTCCCCGACCCGATGCTGTCCGCCCTTCGCGCCTCTGCCGTGCCCGAGCCCCGTGCCTCGTCGTCATCCCTTTGTTGCTGCCGAGTTGTTTGGTACAAGTGCAGGATCTCTAGTACCAGTGGGTTGCCCCAGGTGCCGTGTTTTGGTGATGTTCAGGAGAAAGTGGGGCGAGAAGATGTTTGCTGTGGCGACCCCGTGGAGATGGATCAGTGGCGACCCTCGGGTTTCAGTGACCTCCACCCAACAAGTCCGACGAGTACCTCACCCAGAACCTCGGAAGCGACAAATCTACCGATGACCGAGGGCCTGGTTGCCAAGATCCGCGGCTCGGAGATACCGGAACACCAAGTACGTCGAGACCCTGAAGACCCGTTCCCGGGGGCGAAGTCCGGACCCGATGACCGCCAAGAACGCCACCGGTTCAACAAGCACCCGCGCGGGCTCAAGTTCTCCCTCCCGGATACCAAGACCGCCTCGATGGCGCGGACCCGACAAGACCCTCGCAACGGCAAGACCGACCCCGTGGACCCGACAAGACCTACGCGACGATAAGAACGGCTCCGACCCGGAAGAATCCGACGCGCCCCGACACCGACCCAAGCTCTGCTTCCCGGACGCGGCAAGACCTACCTCTGTTATCCGAGAATGTTCCGTCGAGACCGATCCCGTCGAACCCCAGACCCTGGACCCTGAGACCGACCCCGAACCCCGGACCCCAAGATCTGCCGAACCCTAATGTGTGAACCCCTTTCCGAGAACCCTATTTTATAAATGGTCAACTATATGGATTGTTGCATATTTAATTGTCATTTCGCATGCATCCAGGTGGTTTGGGGGCCTTATGCCGATTCACCTTATAATTAAATATGGGGCCCATATGCGGGCAAATCTAGTCTCATATCGGCCTCATTTAAACTTGTGTAGCGAACCGGTATCTTATCTTGCCTTGTTATAACAACATTTAATTTGCGGGGTAATTAAATAACTTGAACAATATAATCAATTGTCGGGACCCCGGTTCCGCTTAATCTTGACCTAATTGCATCGCACCTTGCCATGCCATACATCATACATGCATCATGCCGATCTTCTGCCGAGTATTAAATAGTGCATCCGGTGTTTCTTCTAGTGTTTTGCTTCGTCGCGGATAAGGCCGTTGAGTTGATGTGAGCTTCGTCCCGATCTTCGGATGAACCTTCGACAATGTTTTTCAGGCGAGCATCTCCCCCTTTCTACCTATCTTACCTTTATAGTATTTAATTCCCTCCTGTTGATCTATTGCTATCGGTGTTGCGATGCTCTAGTTTTCGTACCCGTGATATCCCTTGCAGCCATATATAGCCTTGGACACATCCTATTACCTGTTGTTTGGTAGATAGTTGGACCCGCGTGTCGTAGTCGCTTGCTCAAGTGTTTTGCTTGTCGTCAAGTACCACCATTGTTGGAGGAATGGCCGCATGTTGACGTTGGAGATAATCATGGTTTATTGTTCACTTTAATTCTTGTTTAACAACTAAAATTGAATTAAGCAGAGGCATCGGTGGGTGATAGGTAATATTTGGTTTCCGACCGCCCACTTGTGTCCCGTAGGACCCGAGTTCTTGACACCTGTTCCGAGATCGAGCGCGCTAACCACAGGTGGGGAGATATGGGCCCCCCATTAATAATTACCTGATTTCAAAGTATTGTACTGGGGGCCACAACTAGTTTGAGGTGCTTTACTATCCTGTACTTATGCCATGTTTACTGCTTTAATTACGTTTGTGCGAGGAGCACCTTGTCTTTTAGGAAGCGGAGTGATTTCCGCAGTATCGACGGTCCCGTTTGGGGCATGTCACTTCGCCTTATCGCCGCCGCAAACCCCGAGTCCGTCTCGAGACCGGCCGACTCCGTTGCGGTGTCGACTCGGTGGGGTGGCCCCGTGCTTGCTTTAGTGCAGGAACGTCGTGACTTAGGCCCCGCCGACATACCGATGGGTGTATGTTAACTGATCTGGCAAAAAGGGTCGAAGTGCCTATGGATACTTTGGTGCACCCCTGCAGGGTTAAATCTTTTCGATAAGCCGTGTCCGCGGTTATGGACGACTTGGAGCACAGTGCTTGATCATAGACAACTATAACTAAAGTTTATTGTTTTAAATTGACTTGTATCCGATATGATTAGTAATCAGCTTCACTACAACGGAATGGCTAAATAAAAGTACCAACAACTGCTGGGTTTGGGGTTGTCACATGCTAATTGTATCTGACTAGTAAGTGTTGCCACTATAACGGAATGATTAACTAAAAATGCCCACTGCTTACTTTATCAGGACGATTATCTAAACCTGACTAGTAATTGCTGCAACGACAACTGAATAAGTAAACCGCCAACGTGTGAGTTCCTCGGTTGACTTCCTCGTTTGGTCTCGAGGGAAACGCCAGGATGGGTTTGTTTGATGATAGTATCGGTTGGATCCGAATAGGTCTTTCTCATCCCTCTCGATATCCGCCAGGTTGTATCGAGTCTCTATAGGTTGTTTAGTGCATGTTGCCGCCGCTTGATCCACCATACCTATGTAGGCGAGGACCGCCGAATTCTAGCCTCGCTGTCTGGCCTCAAGATCGACGCTCCTTCTTTTTCCTTCGCCTTTGTCGGCACCTTTTGTTTAAGCAGGTTTTGAGATCGGCCGTTAGCGGTGGTTACCCTTCCGGCTTGGCACAGGTGGTTATGGACGCCATTGGTTATTCTTCAGGGCTCTTAGCCCCATTTGCATCTTGTCCGTAGTCGGACGCCCCATCGTTTTCAAGGTGATTTGGATCTTTGTACCGTGTATTTGTATTCTTGACTCTTTGAGTCGCTGTTGTATATATATCTGTTCTGTGGGTCCCATCGAGGACTGTTGTGTAATGTTATTACTTTGCTTTCCACCCGCACGAAAGTGCCTGGTGGGCACCTTCGAATCGTTTCTATGCGGGTTTGGCGAGTTTCGCTAAAACTTGCATAGGGCCGATTCTGAGGGTGTTACAGAGTGGTATCAGAGCTCGGCAGTTGCGATACCCCACAAGTCCAGCCTGTAGGATAACCTAGCTAACGGCCGAAGTAGGGTGTCAAAACTATTTTTGCAAAATCGGTTGGATAGTTCTGATTAGGTCTGATTTTACTCCTTACCCCTCTGCTGTTCTCCTCTTACCCCTACGTGTTTTGAATCCGCTCTCGTCCCTTTCTTCGAGTCCAGGAATTCTCGTGGGTGGGTTTCCGTCGTACCTTCAGGGATTTCGCTTCCTTCTATGATAACGGTGTTGCCCCCTCTGGTCTTCATGCTATCCGAGGAATCCTTCGTCGGGTGGACTTCTCTTGGTTCTTTGTTCGTGCCTTCCGGTGTTTTCTGACGCGACGACATCCTCTATGCCAGATCCGATGCAGAGTCTGCATCACTCCTTTGTTTCCGAACCTCGCTTGTCGAGATCTTCAGTCTGAATCCTGAGAGTTGGTTGCATAATCTGTCTATTCGTGTACAGGGTAATGCTTTGAGTGCGGGATGGAGTCGCGACCATACCACTACTCTTATCATTCGCTCGGTATATTGAATAGTGGATCGATGCAATTTTACTCCTTCCATGGAAGCTAGAGGTGGCTTTATTTGTTGATACCTCTACCTTCGACCTTTTGTTCCCGGAGTGTTCTCTCGACGATCACGGACAACGACCTCTCGTTAGTGGTGTCGCGAGGATCTACACGATGCGAGAAGATGCAGATCGCCGACCTTCCTTCCGGTACCATGAGGCGGATCTCGAGGACGAGATCCCTTGTTAGTGGTGTCGAATTGTGGCATCCCGCAAAAACCACTACTATAAAATCGCGTTGGTTTTGTGCATCGCATCATCATAATTGCATGTCTTGTCTCGGTGCATCAGCATAACATCAGCATGCATCTATTTGTTTGAAACCATTTTGCTAAAAAACCTGTTTTGTTTTCTATATTAAACGCCCCGTCTTTATTCAAAACCCCAAAACCCCGGGTCTCCGGATTATTTTGTTTGAATGCTATCGGTTTGCAAACGGTGTGAATATATCAAATAAAAATTATATTATTTTTAGTGGGGGCAGTCGAACGGGCCAACTCGACCCGAACGACCACCCCATTTTTCAAATCGGTCCGCCAGACAATCCTAAAGCTACCCGAAAACCTACCCAGCCCCCCCTCCACCTCACCCCCTCCAATCCCTGCTTGCCATCTCACCTCCTCCCTCTTCCTCAACCACTCACGCGCCGCCACGTCACTCCCTCTCTCCCTTCCCTCTCTCTCCCCCTCAAACACACACACTGCCACGCACGCCAGCGCACGCCTGCCAGACCCCCACCCAGCGCCAACCTCCCACCCCGCGGTCAACCACCCTGCCACCTGGGCCCCACCCAGCGCCCTCTGTCCCCGCAGCCCCTCCCCTCTTTCTTCCTCCTCCTCTCTCCCCGCGTCCCCGCCTCGCCGTCCCCTCCCCTGGCTCCCTTCTCCCCCTCGCCTCCTCCTCCATCGCCCATGGCTTCCCCTTCCTCGCCCGCCTCCCTCCTCCGTCCTCGTCGGGTAACCGCCCGCGTCTCTGCGTCCCTTTGGCGCGAGCCCCTCCTCCTCCCAGCCATGGCCCAGCCACCCCGTCCCTCTGCTGCCTGCTGTCGCCGCCGGACCACCTCGCCCGCCAGCTCCGTCTCCGCTATCCTTCCGCCCCTTTGGCTCCGCCCTCCGTCGCCCTCCCAGGCCTCGCCGTCCCTCTTCCCGGCCGCCGCCCACGGCGCGCCGCACCCTTCGTCCTCGGCAACGCGCCTCTGCTCCGCCCCGCAGCCTCCGTCCGCCGGCGCCGCCTCGGTCTCCTTCGCCCCCGTCGCCAGACGTCCCCGACCCGATGCTGTCCGCCCTTCGCGCCTCTGCCGTGCCCGAGCCCCGTGCCTCGTCGTCATCCCTTTGTTGCTGCCGAGTTGTTTGGTACAAGTGCAGGATCTCTAGTACCAGTGGGTTGCCCCAGGTGCCGTGTTTCTGTGATGTTCAGGAGAAAGTGGGGCGAGAAGATGTTTGTTGTGGCGACCCCGTGGAGATGGATCAGTGGCGACCCTCGGGTTTCAGTGACCTCCACCCAACAAGTCCGACGAGTACCTCACCCAGAACCTCGGAAGCGACAAATCTACCGATGACCGAGGGCCCGGTTGCCAAGATCCGCGGCTCGGAGATACCGGAACACCAAGTACGTCGAGACCCTGAAGACCCGTTCCCGGGGGCGAAGTCCGGACCCGATGACCGCCAAGAACGCCACCGGTTCAACAAGCACTTCGCCGCGGAGCGCCAAGTTCTCCCTCCCGGATACCAAGACCGCCTCGATGGCGCGGACCCGACAAGACCCTCGCAACGGCAAGACCGACCCCGTGGACCCGACAAGACCTACGCGACGATAAGAACGGCTCCGACCCGGAAGAATCCGACGCGCCCCGACACCGACCCAAGCTCTGCTTCCCGGACGCGGCAAGACCTACCTCTGTTATCCGAGAATGTTCCGTCGAGACCGATCCCGTCGAACCCCAGACCCTGGACCCTGAGACCGACCCCGAACCCCGGACCCCAAGATCCCGTCGAACCCTAATGTGTATGATAACTAAGTTTGGAATTTGGTAGACTTAACTCACGACCAAAAGGCCGTTGAGAATAAATGGATTTTCAAAAATAAAACGGACGCTGACGGTAATATGACCATCTATAAAGCTCGACTTGTCGCGAAGGGGTTCCAAAAAATTGAAGGAGTTGACTATGATGAAACTTTCTCACCAGTAGTGATGCTAAATAAGTCTATTAGGATTATGTTAGCAATTGCTGCATTTTTCGATTATGAAATCTGACAAATGGATGTCAAAACAACGTTCCTTAATGGAAACATTGAGGAAAAGTTATATATGATACAACCAAAATGTTTTTTCGATCCTAAAGATGCTAACAAGGTATGCAAAACTTTAGCGATCCATCTATGGACTGGAGCAAGCATCCCAAAGTTGGAATCTCCAATTTAATGAAGTCATCAAAGGTTTTGGATTTGTCCAAAGCATCGGAGAAGCCTGTATTTACAAGAAAGTGAGTGAGAGCTCTATTGTATTTGTAGTCTTATATGTGGATGACATATTGTTGATTGGAAATGACAAATAACTTTTCAAAAGTGTAAAGGATTACTTAAATAGTAAGTTTTCGATGAAAGATCTTGGCGAAGATGCATACATATTAAGCATCAAGATCTCTAGAGATAGATTAAGACGCTTAATAGGATTATCACAAACTACATACCTTCACAAAATTTTGAAGAAGTTTCAAAATTGATGGAAGTAAGAAGGGGTTCTTACTGATGTTGCAAGGAACGGTTTTGAGTAAGACTCAAAGTCGAGCGACAACAACAGATAAAGAAATAGTGGACCGTCTCCCCTATGCCTCAGCCATGGTTCTCTTATGTATGTTATGTTATGTACAAGGCCAGATGTCGCACATGCTATTAGTTTGACTAGAAGGTACAAATCTGATCCAGGTTCAGAACACTGGAAGGCAGTCAAGGATGTCTTTAAGTACTTAAGAAGAACTAAAGACATGTTTCTCGTATATGGAGGTGAAGAAGAGTTCGTCGCAAGGTGTTATGTAGATGCTAGCTTAGACACCGATATGAATGATGTAGGGTTCGCATCATAGAAAACAAAAAAATTTCCTACGATGTGAACTATATACCAAGATCTATATATACTAGATACAAACAACGGGCGGATGTATATCCGTAGAGAACATACCCTTGAAGACCGACAAAGCTTAACGAGTTCAACTCGTGGTTGATGTAGACGATCTCTTGCCGATCTCAAGATCGAGAGGAAGTCCTAGCGCCGCAAAACAGCAGCGCATCCGTGCTCGCACACACGTTCGAGGCACCGAGCAACCTCCGCCTCCTCGCTCCAGAGATGCAGCGGAAGCACAACTCTTTCTTGCCGAATAGCCACCGGGAACATGTATCTCGCTAGTCCGAGACCATTGGGGATAAATTCTAGAGGGAGAGATCCTTCACGAGGAGGTGTGAGTGAGAAGTGAGAGGAGGGCTCCTTTTATAGGAGGAGGGGGACCCCAAGGGGTGGCAGGCGCATGGGGGCTGCCCTTGCCCTCCCTCTTCATGTGGGTGGACACTCCACTCACAAAACTCCTCTAAATTCCCTCCACTCAAAAGTCCACTCAAAATTCCCATTAAATTTCCACCAAATTTAATGCAAACTCTCATTAAATAAAAATCTTTTATTTTATTCAGAATTTTGTCAATTACTTTAATGACAAACATTCACAAATAACCCTTGCTAGAATTCTATTTCACATGCATAACCACTTTATGCAATTTCACCAAAACCTGTTTGGTATCTAGTGAAATAAATTCCTCGCTTGTTCATTCTTTCGGCATGAAACATTTGCTCCAATTGGATGTCGGTGTCTCTTAAGTGTGTCACCCTACGGTTCGTGAATAATGCGGACATGATCGAGACCCTCTCGGATCAATAATCGAAGCGGGATCGGAGACCCATCGACTCCCACACATTCAACGATGACTTTCTTGTGATCGTCGGAACCTTTTACGCTAGTATCTTAATCCCTTTGTTTCACGATATATTACATGTCCGAGATTCGATCATCGGTATCTCCATACCTAGTTTGATCTCGTTCGACATGCACTCTTTTCTCGTTCTGTGATATAACATTCTAGTGATCAAATCACTTGCTTGCAAGCTAATCAATGTGATATCACCGAGAGGGCCCAGAGTATATCTATCCGTCATCGGGATGAACAAATTCCACTCTCGATCCATTATCCTCAACATAACACTTTATTAGTTCTTAACCCATCTTTATAATCACCCTGTTACGGTGTGACGTTTGATGTTATCAAGAAACTCTTCCGGTGTTAGTGATTGACATGATCTCATGGTCTAAGGATTAGGATCACTTCGTAAGTTGTTATAGCAATATAAACTCAATGACTTTGATCGTAATGCTATACTTCGGATGAATGTTCATCACATCATTACACTAATGTTGTGATCCCGTTATTAACAACATCCAATGTCCATGATCAGGAAACCTTGATCATCTTGTTAATCAACGAGCTAGTTTATGAGAGAGGCTTAACTAGGAACTTTCTGTTTGTTTATTAAACACACATGTATTAACGTTTCCGTATTAATACAATTATAGCATGCAAAATAAACATCTATCATATACTTGGAATACACATAATAAACACTTTATTATTGCCTCTCAAGGCATATTCCTTGAGTCTCCACTTGCACTAGAGACAATAATCTAGTTACATAGTGATATATCTAACACCCATTGAGTTACGGTGTTGATCATGTTTTGCTCTAGGAGAGAGTTTTAGTCAACGGATCCGCTACATTGAGATCCGTATGTACTTCTAAATCTTTATATCTCCATCCTTGACATGCTCGCGGATGGAGTGAAACCGGCGCTTAATATGCTTGGAATGCTTGTGAGACCTTGGCTCTTTGGCATTGGCAATGGCACCATTGTTGTCACAATAGATCACCATTGGGTCCAACGCGTTTGCCACAACTCCTAGTTCGGATATGAACTCCTTCATCCAAACTGCTTCCTGAGCCGCTTCCGAAGCAGCAACATATTCGGCCTCCGTTGTTTATCTCGCTACCACAGGTTGTTTGGAGCTCCTCCAACTAACCGATCCGCCATTCATGAGAAATACGTATCCGGATTGAGACTTAGAGTCATCCAGATCGGTGTCAAATCTAGCGTCGACATAACACTTAGCGACGAGCTCTTCTTCACCTCCGTATACAAGAAACATATCCTTAGTTCTTCGTAAGTACTTAAGGATATTCTTGACCGCTATCCAGTGTTCCGAACTTGGATCCGATTGGTACCTACTAGTCAAACTAATAGCGTGTGCCACATCCGGTCTTGTACATAGCATGGCGTACATTATAGAGCCTATGGCTGAAGCATAGGGGACTTTGTCCATTATCTCTCTTTCTTCCTGAAGCGGACTTTGAGTCTTACTCAATGTCTTGCCTTGCAACATAGGTAAGAACCCTTCTTACTTCCGTCCATTTTAAACTTCTTTAAAATCTTATCAAGGTATGTACTTTGCGATAGCCCTATTAGGCGCCTAGATCTATCTCTATAGATCTTTATGCCTAATATGTATGACGCTCACCTAGGTCCTTCATTGAAAATTTCTTTGTTTAGATAACTTTTAACACTGTTTAAAAGTTCTATATCATTCCGATCAATAATATGTCATCCACATATAATATCGAAATGCCACATTGCTCCCACTCACTTTCTTGTAAATACAAGCTTCTCCATAAGTTTGGACAAATCCAAACTCTTTGATCACCTCATCAAAGCGGAGATTCCAATCGCGATGCTTGCTTCAATCCATAGATGGATCATGAAGCTTGCACACCTTGTTAGCATCCTTAGGATCGACAAAACCCTTTGGTTGTATCATATACAACTCTTCTTCAATATTACCATTGAGAAACGCGGTTTTGACATCCATCGCCATATTTCATAATCGAAATATGCAGCAATTGCTAACATAATCCTAATCGACTTTAGCATCGCTACGGAGAAAGTCTCATCGTAGTCAACTCCTTGAATTTGTCGAAACCCCTTTGCGACAAGTCGAGCTTTATAGATGGTCACATTACCATCATCAGCTTTTTCTTTTGAAAATCCATTTGTTCTCCACGGCCTTTTCGGTCGTGAGGTAATTCCACCAAGTTCCAAACTTGATTTTCATACATGGATTCCATCTCGGATTTCATGGCTTCTAACCATTTGTTGGAATCCGGGCTCATCATCGCTTCTTCATACGTCGCAGGTCATTATTTTCATCAACCATGAAATTTATGACAGATTTCCGTCTGACTCGGGAGCCGCACGCGTCTGTTTGACCTGCGAGGTTCGGCTACTCTCTTCGGAGTTTCATGATCATTATCATTAGTTCCCTCTTCAACAGGTGGAGCCAACTCCGGAACAACTTCCGGCGCTGCGCTACTCGCCATGCTTTGAAGAGAAGGTTCCACAACCTCTTCGAGTTCTACCTTCCGACTACTCACACCTTTCGTGAGAAACTCTTTCTCTAGAAATGATCCATTCTTGGCAACAAAACCTTGCCCTCGGATGTGATAGAAGGAATACCCAATAGTTTCTTTAGGGTATCCTATGAAGACGCATTTTTCCGCTTTGGGTTCGAGTTTATCCGGTTGAAGTTTCTTCACATAAACATCGCAACCCCAAACTTTAAGAAATGACAGCTTAGGTTTGTTTCCAAACCACAATTCATATGGTGTCTTTTCAACGGATTTAGATGGTGCCCGATTTAAAGTGAATGCAGCAGTTTCTAGTGCATAACCCCAAAATGACAATGGCAAGTCCGTCAGAGACATCATAGATCGAACCATATCTAATAAAGTACGATTGCGACGTTCCGACACCATTTATTGTGGTGTTCGGCGGTGTGAGTTGTGAAACAATTCCACACTCTTTCATGTGAGTGCTAAACTCGTAACTTAGATACTCACCTCCACGGTCGGACCGTAGAAATTTGATCTTTCTATTACGATGATTTTCCACTTCATTCGAAATTCCTTGAACTTTTCAAAGGTTTCAGACTTGTGTTTCATCAAGTAGATATAACCGTATCTACTCAAATCATCCGTGAAAGTAACAAAATAACGATATCCACCTCGCCGACACACTCATTGGACCACATACATCGAATGTATGATTTCCAATAAATCATCGCCCGTTCCATTGAACCGGAAAACGGCGTTCTAGTCATCTTGCCCATAAGGCATGGCTCACATGTATCAAATGATTCATAATCAAGTGATTCTAAAAGTCCATCCGAATGGAGCTTCTTCATGCGTTTAATGCTAATATGACCTAGACGGCAGTGCCACATATATGCGGATATATCATCATTAAGTTTAATCCTTTTAGCATCAACATTATGAATATGTGTAACATTATCATCGAGATCTAACAGAAATAAACCATTCATCATCGGTGCACGACCATAAAAGATTTCATTCATATAAATGGAACAACCATTGTTCTCAGATTTAAATGAATAACCACTTTGCATCAAACATGATCCAGATACAATGTTCATGCTCAGTGCAGGCACCAGATAACATTTATTTAAGTTTATGACTAATCCCGACGGTAAGTGGAGAGGCGTTAAACGGCGATCACATCAACGTTTGATCCATTGAAACACGCATCTTGACCTCACCCTTGCTAGCGGTCGCTTGTTCCGACCCACGATTCGAGTTACAAATATTAGCGAACCGGTATCAAATACCCGGTGCTCTGCGAGCACTAGTCAAGTACACATCAATAACATGTATATCATATATACCTTTGTTTGCCTTGCCGGCCTTCTTATGCCGAGATACTTGGGGCGATTGCTTCGATGTGATCCCCTTACAATAGTAGCACTCGGTATCAGACTTAGGTCCAACTCGGGGTTTCTTTTCAGGCGCAGCAACAGGCTTGCCGCCCTTACTTCCTCCGTTTTCCCTTCTTGTGTTTCTTGAAACCAGTGTTCCTATCGATCATCAACACTTGATGTTCCTTTTTGATCTCCACTTGCAGTTTTAAGCATTGTGAGCTCGGGAGACTTCTTCATGCCTTGCATATTATAGTTCATCACGAAGCTCTTATAGCTAGGTGGCGAGACCGCAGAACACGATGGATGCCTAAGTCAATGGGAATCGTTATTCCCAAGGACACAAGCTTATCGGCGTAACCCGACATCTTGAGTACATGCTCACTAACTGTGCTCTTCCATCATGCAACTAAAGAACTTTTACAAGCATTGTAGCTCTCTACAGCATGTGTGTCGAAAATCATTTTCAACTCACCCATTGTATCAAATGCATTGCCGTTTTGAACGCTTTGAAGTTCGGCTCTAGCCCATACAATATGCCGCAATGAACTAAGTTGTGGTCCTCTGGACAGTCGATAGACATTCTTCTCCTCGTCGGGGCATCATCAAAGGTGGGGGCCTAACGGCGCTTCTAGCACATATTGCTTTTGTGCAGAGAGGAGAATCCTCAAATTCATGGCCCATTCAGTAAAGTTGCTACCGTTCGTTGCTAGTTTCTATTTCTCCATGAACGCATTGAAATTAAAAGCAGGTGGTGCCATCTACAACAGAATTTGTAAAGTTTAGACTAAGTGTATGATAGATCGAGTTCAACTAATCTATATTACGAATGAACTCCCACTCAAAAGCGACATCCCTCGTGTCCTTTTGGTGATTACATGAACCAAATCCACTACACCAAGTCCGATCATCACGTGAGTCGGTATAGCTTCAAAGGCGAGCATCAAATGGGCATCATATCAACTATATGACTCATGCTTAACCTTTCGGTCTGTGTTCCGAGGCCATGTCTGTACATGCTAGGCTCGCCAAGTTAGAACCTTAGTATTTGCATGTGTAACTGTTTTACACCCGAAATATGGTCGTGGATCCAAGAACACCCGATCATCACGTGATGTCTTGGAGCGACGAAAACATAATCGGTGCATACTAAAGGAAGAACACATTCTTATCTTGATATTTAAATGAGGGATCATCTTATTATGCTTAACAAAGCACTAAACAAGCAATATAAGATGCAATCAAACATCATATGTTTATTAGTGAAATTTTATGGTTCCCGCAGATGATCTCTATCATGTGCATCGTGGTATGATCACTATCATACCTATATGTGTAAATCCAAGATCTATGGATTTTACACGCTATGTGTGTTGTAAGAGTATCATCTCATACTTCTACTTACAACACTACCATATCATAACACTAGCCCAGCAACAATCTAAACTAGACGCCTCTAATTTATCCATTGCAACTTTTACGTGGCTTAGGGCTTTCGAGATAGAACCGTTCATACCTACGAACATGAACCACAACGAGGATAATCAAATTGTTGACAACTCGCTTGCAAAATAGATATTGACTATAGTAGGAGAGACAGACACCCGCTAGCCACTTATGCAAACTAGTTGCATGTCAAGCGTGGAACAAGTCTCATGTGCGAGGACATGTAAAGTTTGTCCGGGCCGCTTCATCCCACTATGCCACCAATATCCAAAATCACAACAAAGGAGCAACAACATGATCATCATCGCCCACATACTCATATGTGTACTACCCGTGTAAAGTATCTACGCATAGATCCGGCTCTGATACCACTTAAGGGTTCGCAGCATAGAAAACAAAAAATTTCCTACGATGTGAACTATATACCAAGATCTATATATACTAGATACAAACAACGGGCGGATGTATATCCGTAGAGAACATACCCTTGAAGACCGACAAAGCTTAACGAGTTCAACTCGTGGTTGATGTAGACGATCTCTTGCCGATCTCAAGATCGAGAGGAAGTCCTAGCGCCGCAAAACAGCAGCGCATCCGTGCTCGCACACACGTTCGAGGCACCGAGCAACCTCCGCCTCCTCGCTCCAGCGATGCAGCGGAAGCACAACTCTTTCTTGCCGAATAGCCACCGGGAACATGTATCTCGCTAGTCCGAGACCATGGGGGATAAATTCTAGAGGAGAGAGATCCTTCACGAGGAGGTGTGAGTGAGAAGTGAGAGGAGGGCTCCTTTTATAGGAGGAGGGGGAACCCCAAGGGGTGGTGGCGCGCATGGGGGCTGCCCTTGCCTCCCTCTTCATGTGGGTGGACACTCCACTCACAAAACTCCTCTAAATTCCCTCCACTCAAAAGTCCACTCAAAATTCCCATTAAATTTCCACCAAATTTAATGCAAACTCTCATTAAATAAAACTCTTTTATTTTATTCAGAATTTTGTCAATTACTTTAATGACAAACATTCACAAATAACCCCTTGCTAGAATTCTATTTCACATGCATAACCACTTTATGCAATTTCACCAAAACTTTTTGGTATCTAGTGAAATAAATTCCTGCGCTTGTTCATTCTTCGGCATGAAACATTTGCTCCAATTGGATGTCGGTGTCTCTTAAGTGTGTCACCCTACGGTTCGTGAATAATGCGGACATGATCGAGACCCCTCTCGGATCAATAATCGAAGCGGGATCCGGAGACCCATCGACTCCACACATTCAACGATGACTTTCTTGTGATCGCGGAACCTTTTACGCTAGTATCTTAATCCCTTTGTTTCACGATATATTACATGTCCGAGATTCGATCATCGGTATCTCCATACCTAGTTTGATCTCGTTACGACATGCACTCTTTCTCGTTCTGTGATATAACATTCTAGTGATCAAATCACTTGCTTGCAAGCTAATCAATGTGATATCACCGAGAGCCAGAGTATATCTATCCGTCATCGGGATGAACAAATTCCACTCTCGATCCATGAGCCTCAACATAACACTTTATTAGTTCTGAACCCATCTTTATAATCACCCTGTTACGGTGTGACGTTTGATGTTATCAAGAAACTCTTCCGGTGTTAGTGATTGACATGATCTCATGGTCTAAGGATTAGGATCACTTCGTAAGTTGTTATAGCAATATAAACTCAATGACTTTGATCGTAATGCTATACTTCGGATGAATGTTCATCACATCATTACACTAATGTTGTGATCCCGTTATTAACAACACCAATGTCCATGATCAGGAAACCTTGAACATCTTGTTAATCAACGAGCTAGTTTATGAGAGAGGCTTAACTAGGAACTTTCTGTTTGTTTATTAAACACACATGTATTAACGTTTCCGTATTAATACAATTATAGCATGCAAAATAAACATCTATCATATACTTGGAATACACATAATAAACACTTTATTATTGCCTCTCAGGGCATATTCCCTTCAAATGACTCTAAGAGGTCGTTTGGCACCCAGGTATTCATTTCATTTATATTATGATTCCAAAAACACTCACATGTTTGGCTACCACCGGAATTTGGAAATGATGGGCCTGAGATAGGAATCAGGTTTACACATGGGGATATTTCGATGGATTTGCCAAATGAAATGACGGCCCAATTTCGTGCCAACCAAACATCATAGGGATGGAATTGCAAAATGAATTCCAGGATTCCAGGCCCAAATGATGGATACTGTCACATCCCAAAATGTTCCAAGTTTTGAAATGTGAAAAATAAATAATTGTTGAAATTTAGGGTGAAAAGAAACTTTTTGTTTCTAAATGGGAACTTAAAATCCCATCTTGAACAAACTTTGGTTAATGTTTGAATCTAAGTAAATTCAAATCAAGTGGAATGCATTCTTCATAAATACATCTTGAAATTTAAAAACTTGGAAAATAAACCAAAACCCTAAAACTCTAATGGAAGAAAAACATTTCCAAGTTGTCTCAAAGACTAAAGATTTGGTCCATATAAAAAAAATTTGTCAACAAACATTTATAAATGATCAAGAATGACAAATATAAATATTATAAAACCATATGAATTGGTTTCACTTAGTTTGGAGACATAGATAAAATCTTATGAATTTAATAAGATAAGGAAATTGAATTTCCAAAGCTAATAAAGAATCTATCTGAAAATCCATACCAAATGGAGAGAAAATAATCCTAAAGACATTTAAAAGGATAAACAATTATTAAATTAGATTTTACAAATTGGAATCACCAAGTTTGGATTTATAAATAAAAAGATATGGATTTTATAAGGTAAAGAAAGAAATATTAAATGAGGAATATTTAAAGGCCAAATTAAATCTTAGCCAAATCCATAAATGGATTGAGTTTAATCCAAATCCAACTGAAATAATGGGATCAAAGAAATCTTCCAAGTGAAATTTATGGAATTAAAACCATATTTAATTTCATTGGAATCAAGACAAATACCCAATTTAAATAGTTAATAAATCATATTAAAAATATTCCAAATAATTCATACACCCTAATAAATAAATAAAACCTACTGAAAAGGTTTTGTGAAAAATTGAAATTTAAATAAGGGTTGAAAATATATTTGATCTTATTTGAATTTAAAACAAGGGCCTACTTTAAATAATTAATATACCCTAAAAAGAATAAAAATATTGTTCTATTTTGGACTTTAGATTGTATTGTTAAACAGTATTTAAATCAACACAAAGTTTGGTGGAATTTTGAATTCAAATAGAGTTTGAATTGTTTGAATAAAAATTAAAACAGAAATTCAAAATAGAAAAGGCAAAAGCATTCAGTATAAAAAAATGAATCAAACCCAACCCATCTAGCCCAGCCCAGCAGGCCCAACAACCAGCCCATCTTCCCCTCCCCGCAGCGAAGCGTTTTCCACTCAACCTCGCACCCGCCCAGTCACTGACGCAGAGACCCCACACGCTCTCTCTCTCTCGCAGACAGCCAGACCCCACCTGCCAGGTCTTCGTTCTCACCCGCGACGACCGTTCCCCCTCGCTCATCGCCGTTTCTGCCGCATTTTAATCCTCGTTAATTCGCATTGATGGCTGGAGTAATCTCGCCAGCGACCACGCGCCTTTAAACGCCTCGCCCTCCTCTTCCATTCTCCCCAAGCCACGCCTCCTCTCTGCCTCCAGGCTGCGCGAATTTCCAACTCGGGCACCACTGCCTCGACAAGCTTCTCCAGCCGATTCCGGCGCCGTCCGACCATCCCTCGCCTCCTAGTGCATGCAAGCCTGCTCCCCCTCTCCTGGCGCTTCTCCCTGTACCACTCACTCGCCAGCGCGCGCTCTGAAACGTCGGCAAGAACCACCACCTGAGCGCCGCCGTGTCTGCCATCGCTCCGGCAAGCTCCCTCGGTGAGTACAGATTGCCCCAGTACCTCCTGATGATACTCCCATGATCCCTAGCACAGTACGCATCTAACCGCATGCTTTGTTTGCCTTAGCGCGCTCGCAAACCCCGCCTCCGACGACAACCAGACGAACCCGACGCCGCTGCAAGCTCCGGCGAGCAATCCACACCGCTCCAGTGCGCCCCTCGATGAACTGAGTCCACCTTGAGCACCACCGCGACGTTGCGAATCCGGTTCTTGGTTCATCGCCAACTCCACCGTTCGAGCGTGCGCCGCCGCCAGCCGCCGCCAGTCCAATGGTCAGATGCGTTGTATCCGTTGGATCTCGATCTAGTGGCTCAGATTAGAATTTAAACGAAGGGGTGCGCGTCCATCTGTGCTGTGCGATTTAAGTGAGATCCTGTGGCCAGTATTGATCGATCCGCACGAACCGTTTTCTGCCGGTAGAATTAAGCCACGTGGACAGAGTTTGTTTAAAACAGAAAATTTTGTTCTATTGGATATGCAAACTTGCAAAATTCATAAATTTAAATCTACAAATCCAAATTTTGCAAATTTTATATCATTGGAATCAGCAGATCAAGTACTTTGCAACCATGCACTTTGTTTAATGTCTTGTTTCTGGAAAATTGGTTTAATTTGCAGAAACTTGTGTAGGCATAATTTGAATATAAAAATTGTTCTAGATATATTTTTTTAAGGTGAAATCTTTAATAAATGGTTTGTTTTGAACCTACTGACCATAGGAACCAACTTATAGATTTAAAAATGTATTTTGTGAAGTTAAGGAATAAATATTTGAATTAGAACATTTCTAGTCAAATAAAAATATTGTTTAAGTGTTAAAAATACTTTTTGAGTAAAATCTTGGGAAAATGACTTGAGTTAAACTCTCTGACCCCAAACACCAAGTTTTGAGAATGAAAATATATTTGATGAACCCTATGTAATTATTACTTTGCTAAAAGATATTTTCAACAACATAAAATATCACCTTAGCATAATATTTGGTTTATGAGGTGAAACCTTTTGCAAATGGTTTTACCACTTTTGTAAATGACAAATATGAGCTTTAAAATGTTTAGAGCCTAGTAGAAACCACTTTTCCAAATAAAACCATCTTTTGCATGCTTGCATGCATTGCCTTGTTTCTATTATTTTATGTGTGATAAATTGTTTGAATGCTAGTTGAATATGTGTTTGCTTGATTGATTTGTAGTAAAGTTTGAAGAGTGTGATATCTGCAAGATCAATAAGTGAACCAATATTCTCTACTAAAAAGGCAAGTGACACTATCATCCAAGTCCTATTATTTTCATTACACTTAGTGGATTTTTGTAACATGCATGATAGGACTACTCTATTTTATGCTATGCTAAATCCTACTAGGGTATCCTTATATCTTCCTCAGTGAAAACATTGTAGTTGTAGTATGCTTAGCCCTGCTATATAATTGGGATGGGATACATGATATGTTTATATGAAGTGTTGGAAGGATATATGTTTTATATAATAAAACAAGTACTCAATGAACCACCTGGGTGGAAAAGGATACTCAAGATTTGGACAAGGTGGCAACAAAGGGAACCATGGTTATATGGCTATCTTTTTGTGTGTGCACTAGAAGAAAACCACCCAGGGACTTAGAGATTGAACATGTTTCTCGTACATTGGCTTCCGTGTACAGCCACATGCTAAATGGGCTCTGGCTTAGTCAACTACATAGTGGAAGACCCATGCATTGGCATCTTCAGGTTAACTAGAATGGTGTATAGGAAAATATATCCTTACATTGGTGCCTGGAAGACAAGCTAGCATTGTGTATTGGGATGACTTCTATGGAAAGACTTCGTCACATTCTCGATCTTCCGGTACTCCATTTGGTGAGTACTTATCCAGCGGCCACTGGTGGCGTCAAGACGAGATTGTGTCATGTGGGTAAAGTGTACAACTTCTGCAGAAGATCAAATTCTAAGTACTTAGCCGTGTCCCCGGTTACGGACAATTCTGAGCAACTAAGGCCTGAAGCTATGGAAGATCTTGACATTCCAATTTCTCAAGTAAAACTTGATGGTGACAACAAGGGATTATAAGCACTTGGAGTTTTCCAAGGAGTTCAAAAAGATTTGACAAAATATCAAAAACTGTTTTTGAAAAGATAGGATAAAACTGAAGGGAATATGCCCTGAGAGGCAAAAATAAAGTGTTTATTATGTGTATTCCAAGTATATGATAGATGTTTATTTTGCATGCTATAATTGTATTGATACGGAAACGTTAATACATGTGTGTTTAATAAACAAACAGAAAGTTCCTAGTTATGCCTCTCTCATAAACTAGCTCGTTGATTAACAAGATGATCAAGGTTTCCTGATCATGGACATTGGATGTTGTTAATAACGGGATCACAACATTAGTGTAATGGTGTGATGAACATTCATCCGAAGTATAGCATTACGATCAAAGTCATTGAGTTTATATTGCTATAACAACTTACGAAGTGATCCTAATCCTGAGACCATGAGATCATTTCAATCACTAACACCGGAAGAGTTTCTTGATAACATCAAACGTCACACCGTAACAGGGTGATTATAAAGATGGATTCAGAACTAATAAAGTGTTATGTTGAGGCTCATGGATCGAGAGTGGAATTTGTTCATCCCGATGACGGATAGATATACTCTGGGCCCTCTTGGTGATATCACATTGATTAGCTTGCAAGCAAGTGATTTGATCACTAGAATGTTATATCACAGAACGAAAGAGTGCATGTCGGTAACGAGATCAAACTAGGTATGGAGATACCGATGATCGAATCTTGGACATGTAATATATCATGAAACAAAGGGATTAAGATACTAGCGTAAAAGGTTCCGACGATCACAAGAAAGTCATCGTTGAATGTGTGGGAGTCAGTATGGGTCTCCAGATCCCGCTTGTGATTATTGATCCGAGAGGGGTCTCGATCATGTCCGCATTATTCACGAACCGTAGGGTGACACACTTAAGAGACACCGACATCCAATTGGAGCAAATGTTTCATGCCGAAAGAATGAACAAGCGCAGGAATTTATTTCACTAGATAGAACCAAAGTTTTCGGGTGAAATTGCATAAAGTAGTTATGCATGTGAAATAGAATTCTAGCAAGGGGTTATTTGTGAATGTTTGTCATTAAAGTAATTGACAAAATTCTGAATAAAATAAAAGAGTTTTATTTAAGGAGAGTTTGCATTAAATTTGGTGGAAATTTAATGGGAATTTGAGTGGACTTTTGAGTGGAGGGAATTTAAAGGAGATTTTTGAGTGGAGTCTCCACCCACATGAAGAGGGGAGGGCAAGGGGGCAGCCCCCATGCGCCACCCCTTGGGGTTCCTCCTCCTCCTATAAAAGTAGCCCCTCCTCACTTGTCTCTCACACCTCCTCGTGAAGGATCTCTCTCCTCTAGAATTTATTCCCCCATGGTCTCGGACTAGCGAGATACATGTTCCCATGGCTATTCGGCAAGAAAGAGTTGTGCTTCCGCTGCATCGGGGCGAGGAGGCGAGGCGGAGGTTGCTCGCTCTAACGTGTGCTCGAGCGTGTGCGCTGATTTCTTGATTTGCCCGCTAGGACTTCCTCTCGATCTTGAGATCGGCAAGAGATCGTCTACATCAACCACGAGTTGAACTAGTTAAGCTTTGTCGGTCTTCAAGGGTATGTTCTCTACGGATATACATCCGCCCGTTGTTTGTATCTAGTAGATAGATCTTGGTATATAGTTCACATCGTAGGAAAATTTTTGTTTTCTATGCTGCGAACCCTACAAAAACTATATTGCTTTCTGCAAAAGAGCCTAAACCCTACTTAGACAAATATGCATGTAATGATAGGATCCACTTATTTCTACATAGTAGTGAAACTTGCCAATACAATTCAAATGTATTGACCCTTGTGGCTGCAACTTATTATGTTGCAGGATTGTTTGATGTTAATGAAGTGTGTTAAATAGGATTACAAGTCTACAACCAACATGATTGCCTGTGGCACTTTGAAGATGAAGGACTCCATGCTATATAGTTATTTCTGCTGCATTGTAATGAGCTATGTAAGATGTAATGAATTATTTTATTCCTGGTTATAAAGTTGTATTATGACCTTTGTTTCTTGATATTACATCTTAACTGTGGATGCTAGCTATTGATCCAGGGACTAGCATTGTAAACATAGGGATCTCTACCTTATTAAAGGTTGGGACCTCTATAGATACCAAATGGGCTCTAAGTCACAATCTGAATATGTATTTTTGATGAATGGTGTAGCGGTGAGTTGGAGGATCTCCAAGCAACCAGTGATTGCGAGATCTATAATGGAGGCAGAATATATATCCTCTTTGGAAGCAGTGGCGGAAGTAGTTTGGATGAAGGAGTTCATTTCCAAACTGGGTGTTGTTCCAAGTGCTTTGGGTCCTATGGTGATTTATTGTGACAACAATGGTACCATAGTCAATGATAAGGAACCAAGGTCTCACAAGAATTCCAAGCATATAAAGCACCGCTTTAAATCCATCCGGGAACATGTTCAGGATGGTGATGTAGATATTTGCAAAGTATATATGGATTTGAATGTTGCAGATCTTTTGACTAAAACTCTCCCAAGGGCAAAACATGATCAGCACCAGAACTCTATGGGTGTTAGATTCATGACTATGTAAACTAGATTATTGACTCTAGTGCAAGTGGGAGACTGAAAGAAATATGACTTGGAGGAAATAATAAAGTGGTTATTATGCTATTTCAGGTTTATAATAGATGTTTATTTTTCATGCTAGAATTGTATTAATAAGGAAACATTAATACATGTGTGATTTATAAACAGAAATGGTTCCTAGTAAAGCCTCTCTTTATACTAGCATGTTGATTAACGGATGATCAAAGGTTTCCTGATCATAACATTGGATGTTGTTAATAACAGGGTCATATCATTGGAGAATGATATGATGAACAGTCACTCGAAGTAGATGTAGCAATATGATCATGTCATCAAGTTTAAATTGATATCACATTCGTAGTAACTCAATGTCCTTAGACCATGAGATCATGTCAATCACTTTCACTGGAAGAGTACTTTGATTACATCAAACATCACACCGTAACAGGGTGATTATAAAGGTGTCGTTGGGTATTTGGAAAGTGTCAGTTGAGGCTCGTGGATAAAGATTGGGATTTGTCCATCCGAATGATGGAGAGATATACTCAGGCCCTCTTGGTGATATCACATTGACATAGCCTTGCAAACAAGTGATTTGATCACCAGAATGTCATATCACAGGAACGAGAAAAAGAGTACTTGTTAGGAAAGACATTAAACAAGGTATAGATGAGACCGAGTGATCGAATCTCGGACAAGTAATATATTGCGAGACAAAAGGAATTTGATTATAGCGAAAGAGGTTCGGACGATCATGAGATCTTCGAGGAACTAGTGGGAGTCATTATGGATCTCCAGGTCCCGCTAATGATTATTGATCAGAGAAAGTCTCGATCATGTCTACATAGTTCCTAAACCCATAGGGAGACACACTTCAGGTTAACCCACACGTTTGAGCGGATAGGGAACACATGGGACGTCAATGGACATCGCAGAAAATTGTTCTGTCAAATCTGCCGAAATAGTTTAGGGGTATTGAAACAAAGCAAGGGATCAAAATGTTAATGTGTTCAGTAAATGAAGTACTCATAAAATGAAGTGTTCATTAAATTGAGTTGCATTAAAATGGAATTAAAGTGCTTTAATGAATAGACCTTTAGGGAATTAAAGTGCTTTAATGGAAATACCTTTAAGGGAATTAAAGTGTTTTAATAGACCTTTAAGGGAATTAAAGTGATTTAATGTAGATCGAATAAGAGGAGGAGAGTGGGCATCCCCATGGAGCTTATAAAAGGAGGTGGTCTCCTTCTCCTCTCCACACACTCTCTCACAAGCTCTCTCATATGCTCCAAGGTTGGTCTCTTCTCCCCTTGGTTGCCTTGTCCATTGCCACTAGAAAAGGTGGTTGGTGAAGCCCTGATCTAAACCTTCCCCTCCACCACCACTACCATGGCGTAGCACTGTTGGAATATCCGGGGATATGCTACTTCCGCTGCCCTGCTGGAGCACGGGATGGGGAGTCGTCGGCACACCAAACGTGTGACGGATTACGGAGGCACTGCCCTTCTATGATGCTGATCGTCTGCACGTACTTAAGGACAGTCATGTATCATCTGCATCAACCATGTTTGTTTGCGGGAATGTTATCCCGCTTACAGTCTACGAGGGGATAGTCCATATGTAATTGTTACAAAGTATTGCCTACATTCGATCTTGGCAGTTGCAAAGCGTAGATTTTTTTGTTTTCTATGCAACGAACCCCATCAATAAGAAGATGGCCCATTACTATTTTGGCCATCTACGACCTACTAACTTTTTGGCGTGTTACTGCTTCGGACTCCATATGGTCCACGTTAACCCAACACTGTGTGGCCCCTAGCGGCCTGCGCCACATCAGCCAATATTGTTCAGTCTTGCTGTCAATCTGGCCTGCCGTGATCTAGTATTTTACTGTTTAGGCCTATTACTGTTCATGCATCTTACTATTGTAGCCTATTTTGATTTTGGCCCTGTTATTATTCAGGCCATTTATTTTTTTGGCTTTTTTGGCTATTCAGGACAGTTACTGTTCTGGCTTGTTACTGTTCTGGTCTTTCACTGTTCTGGACTTTCACTGTTCTGGCCTTCTACTATTTTGTCATTTTATTGTTCTGGTCTTTTTATGTTTTGGCCTTTTACTGTTCTGGCCCTTTACTATTCATTTGGACTATCCATGTTCACGTTGTTTCATTATTCGTCCTGTTACTGTTTTGGCCTTCTTTGGAAGCGCCGACTTTTTTGTAGAACAACATAGGAATGTCAATACGTCAATTAATAAACATGCGAAATTTAAACTACTTATTACACAACAATAAAATTTATCATAATAGATCATTATAAAAGATCTACATTTTAAAATATTACAAAGTGTTGGTATCGTTAATAAGAGATCGGTACACGATGATGCGCTTCAATGTATCATTTGTACTCTTCTTCAATATTTTAGCTACAAATCTAAGAGCAGCTACACCCTTTCTTTATGCATATAATACAACCTTTATATATTTATTACCTGCAGAAGTTGTTCTAGGTGGACTTTTAAGTAAGTTGATTGCTTCAAAAATGCAATGGGAGAATGAATGGGAAGAGGAATCACAACTTTGAGTCCTCCCTTCCGAGGACTCCTGCTTGGTTTTAACTACAACCTAGTAAAATATGGTGAAAGAGGTTAAAACAAATAACAAGATAAACAAGTATTATTATATAAAGTAAAGATCATTTAATTAAGTATGAACTTATAGTAGCTTGTTCAGACTGATAGTAATTCCTTCTCAGGCGGGTGCGACACATGGTGGCTTTGGCACTTGGTAGCGCACCACCAGAGGGGTGATAGGGTAGGGAGGAACTTATGATGAATTCTCATTTCACATTTACCAAATACTCCCAAAAGACACCCGCAATAATGGGCAACTTCAGCATTTACAATCAATAGTGGGCTAGTTCCACACACATATTGTGCCCTTTTCTCCTAGTTGTCCTCTAAGAAATATGTCAAGCTAAGCATGGGACACATGACATTCGGCCGTAGTCCTCTACACTTCCAAGACAGCCAGAGGCAGGAAGAACCGTCGACACCACCAACGAGGGAGCCAGAAAATCTAGATCCCTTTTTTATCAACTAGAGTTGCATACGTTTAACCCATAATCACTAGTGCTTTATCTTTGATAATTTTGTAGGTTTGAAGAAGATTAGGAGAAGAACAAGATTAGTTTTAGGATTTTCTAATTCATTTTCAAATGTTTGGTCATCTGTAATAGTAAAGCATGCTTATAATCTTGTAAACCTGTAATTATATGATTTGTACTTGTATCAGATCTTATACAATTCTTTTAAACTATGAAATTATTTGGTTCAAAATGTGTTTGACTTATACATTCCAACCATGTATGTGAATTCTATTCTAAATCAATAATATTATGTGGTTTATCAAATGTCAAGTTAAAGTTCATCTCAAATTTTAGTACAATCATTATTTTGTAAGTTGTGCTTATGTACCTCAGTCCTTTAATTACTCATAGTTCATAGCGCGTTTTAGAAGTATCAATAGAAGTAAGGGGTTGGATCCATGCCACTAAAATTTTCACAATTTGGAGAAATGCCATTAAAAAACTGAAGTTGGAAATATGCCACTCTAACTTCTCAATACTTCTACATATGCCGTTGTGATCATTACCAAACATATATTGCTATTTATAGTCGCATACGTATACTTGTACTCATGTATGGACACGTCAAAATAGAATAAGCCAAGTAAAAAAGAAAAAGGAAGTTGTGATTGACTTGGTCGCCCCAAGCCCGCACGAACACAACAGAAATAGCACTTCTATCGCTCGCGGCTAGGGTTAGGTGGCCAACAGAGGCGCTCACGACACCGCGTTCATCGGCGGCCGCAAATTGACATGCCCGCGGCTGGAGATCCCCCTCTCGCGAGCGCATCGACTGGATGCGCACGTGGCTGGAGATGGGTGCTGCTGGAGACGGGGGTTGCTAGACGTGGATGGAGGAGACCATGGAGCTTCTTATTCTAGAATAAGTTTACTAGTCCCCAACATCCCTCTCATCCCAATCATTCCTCCCCTTGAATGTACAAAGTTATATATTCTTCTTTTAATTTCAATATTTTCTCTGAAATTTGTAGGCTCAAATCGACGGATACTTAAGATTAGATCTTGTTGTTTAAGGATTTGTGTTGAAGGAACCAAGCGGTAGGAAACCATGTGTTAAATGGAAAACGATTAGATGGAATGTAAACTCGGATGATTTCTAGATGGACGTTGAAAGTACAAAGGAAGTCGCCTAGAAGGGGGTGAATAGGCTTTTTTACGGTTTAGGCTCAAGTAAATGCGGAATAAACTAACATTTAATTTATTGAGCACAAAACCTAGCCACTAAGTTCACCTAAGTGCACCAACAACCTATGCCAAGAAATACAAGCAACAAGGTGATAGCAAGATATAAGTACTTCAATCACGATGGCTATCACAATGTAAAGTGCATAAATAAAGGGTTCGGTTGAGAGATAACCGATGGACGCGGAGGCGAAGATTTGTTTCCTGAAGTTTACTTCTAAAGAAGCTACGTCTCCGTTGGAGAGGTGCGATGGTGCAATGCTCTCCGAACGCCACAAATGGCTCACCTCGAGGTGTGGTGGCTC
The DNA here is from genome assembly GCA_030063025.1 of Avena longiglumis. Classification (NCBI taxonomy): domain Eukaryota; kingdom Viridiplantae; phylum Streptophyta; class Magnoliopsida; order Poales; family Poaceae; genus Avena; species Avena longiglumis. Next base: position 480,416,455 of record CP125975.1, read on the forward strand.
GATGCTCACCCAACGCCACACAAGGGCTCACCCCGGATGCGGAAGCACGCAACTCATCGACGCCACAAAAGGTGGGAACTTGCTCCACTATGGGACGCTTGAGGGCGAACACCGAACCCGTATAAGATTGAGGCTAACTCCACAACTCAATTGGAGGCTCCCAACAACAAAGCCACAAAAGGCTACAATGTAACAAAAGGCCAACAATGCCACAAAAGGATACAAGACCACAAAAGGTCAACAAACCAACCACACAACCGTCTAGGGTTCCAAGGAACCCAAGAGAAACAAGCCCACAAGCTTGAACTCGCCGAATCTCCGAGGAGAACTCAAACCTATGCAAAAAATGCAAGGGCAAGTCCTTCACTCCCAAATTCCAACAAAGCTACAAAAGTTATTGGGGGAATAAGGAGGGAAGAACACAAGAGGAGAACACAAAACTCTCCAAGATCTAGATCCCAATGATTCCTTCACAAAGAAGGGATTTGGTTTGGTGGGATTGTAGATCTAGATCTCCTCTCTTAAATCCCTCAAAGAGATGCAAGAATCATTGGAGGGAGAAGGGGAGAGGGCAAGCTTTTGAAGGTCAACAATGGAGGAGAGATAGTGGAAGAGCTAGCAAAAATGACCTCAAAAGTTGGAGGAACATTAGGGAAGAGAAGGCCCTTAAATAGGACAAGAGAAATCTGCCCGTTTGGGTCAGATTCGTGCACCACACTACTTTCGGACCCCCACCGGAACTTCCGGTAAATAGAGACATAAAAACATAAGAAAATAGACGTTCACCGGAACTTGGGTCGGAACTTCGGCCGGAACTTCCGCTCAAGCAAAAATGCTGGACATCATAGCACGGAAACTTCAATAACTTTTGATTCCGAACTCCATTTTTGATGATCTTGGGCTCGTTTGGAAGAGAACAAAAAGCTCTACAAGATTATTCAAAGAAACATCATAGTACATCATGGAAGGATAAAACCAAATAGATAAAGGTAAGACCTCTCTAGAAGCAATGAACCGGTAAAACCCCCAAAACCCAAAACATAAGAAGTTGAGCTTTGAAACTCCGATTGGGATGAAACCAATTTTGTTGGAAAGATAAAACCAAGTAGAATCCAACAAAAGGTGGAATATTGGATACCACCAAGGGAGACAATATAGATTTTATATATGTGAGATATCTCCTAAGGTGTGGAGCCGGAAAAACTCGCAAGATCAAAAACCGCAATAAGATATGCAAGGTAAATCCTTAGACGATGAACTAGATCTTGTTATGATGATGACCACAATCTCTAGATCCTCTCATAGACAAGAACCAAATAACAACCAAGAAAGATGATGCTATGAATGCGAAGGTTTGAGCTCTCTCCGAACGATGCAAACGAGACACCCGCTTGACAGCCCCTCTTGATAGTATGGCTATCTATCCTAAACCCGGTCTCCCAACTAACAACACGAGACCGGAAAAACAGAAGCCCTATCAAGAACATACCTTTGCCTTGAGCATCCCACTTGAACTTGATGTAGACCGTCTTGTTCTTCTATAGTGGGAACACCTTTCTTATTTTCTCTTGCTTGATGAAGATGAAAACTTGCAAATTGCTCCCCCATACTCCATGGGGAAACCTCTTTGAACTTGTCTTCATCACTCCATGATCACGAGGATGGCAAGCTTCAAGCATGAGATATTCTAGGGATGGATCATCCTGAGCTTGCCCTTCTTCATACCTTCTTGAGGTTGATCCATGTTGATGCAACTCTTTGCACTTGTCTTGATCAACCTTCAAGCTCCTTCTTTCTTCATGATTCCAATGGCACAAAGCCCTTGGAAATTTCTTCATACCTTGAGACCAACACATGGCCCAAGCGATGCCAATGGACAAACCTACAAGTGAAACTTAATTTACACATTAGTCCATAGGGATTGTCATTAATTACCAAAACCACACATGGGGAAAACATGCCCTTCAAGCTCCCCCATTTTGGTAATTGATGACAATACCTTAGTGAGGGTTAAATATGACAACTAACGACCAAAGCAGTTGCCCCAACATCAAATACTACACAAGTATATGATGTTGGTACAACCACAATATATAGAGCAAACTCCCCCACAATCTATGCATGTGTGATGAACTTGAATTTCATTGCATAGATTGCCAACCGTTACCATTGGTTGAGTTTCCTCTATATATACAACATGCACAACAACCACAAAGATGCAAGAGCATGAGAGACAAATGCTCAAGGACACACTCAAAGCAAATGCCAACTTCCCTTAAACCCTCCAAAACTTCTCCCCCATTGGCATCGATTGCCAAAATGGGTGAAAAGTTCTAGACGACCAATATAGTGGGAATTCCTCCAAAGGTGTGCATATGCACAAGTCAAATGATGAGGACCCAAATATTGCAAAAAGACAATAAAAGGAAATAAACTTCAACAAATGAAGTTAGCAACCAAAAGATCCAAAAGGTCCAATTGAGAACCAAGAAATGATATCAAATGGAAACAACAACAAAAAGAGTGTTTAAATGAAAATAGAGAAGCTCCCCAAACTTTGTGAAAATATTAGAATACTTGTATTTGAATAAAATATGCACAAATATGGAATCCTCGCTCCCCCATAAGCATTTAAACCACAAGAAATGTTAAAGAAGAAAAATGTGCACTATTAAATGAATTAGAGAAGCTCCCCAAAGATTGTGCACCAATTATAGTAATTGTATTTGGAAACAACGTGCACAACCATGGACTCATCACTCCTCCAAACTCATCTAACAATGCACTCAAAGTTCAATAAATTTGGAAGCCACCGAAGAATCACAAAAGAAAAAGAGGTGGTTCCAAGAAATGCAAAAAAAACCAAAGAATGATCTTCTCTTGTGTGTGTAAATTTCTAGGTGGAAAATATCACAAAGACAAATGTCTACAAAAAAATATGCACAAACAAGATAGACACTCAAGAAAGCACATGAAAGACAACGAGGAAGTCAAAGAATATACCAATAAGATGTTTTTCTTGAAAGCATGCCCAAGGGCTCAAATATATCTTATTGTACATCGATGAGCTTCAACACCAACATACTCCATACATAACAACTATTACCAAGGGAAGAAGGGGATAGAAGGAATATATGGAGTGTAGGGGTTCGTAGCATGGAAAACAAAATTTTCTACCGCATGCAGGCAAACAAGCCAAGATCTATCTACTAGATTGTAGCAACGAGTCGATAGAGGAACTCACTCTCGAAGATTCCAAAGTGGGTGATGTAGTCGTACTCTTGCCGATCTCAAGATCGTGTAGAAGATCCTTCCGGCGCTGTGTTCCGGCAGCGCTTACGCAGTCGGTCACACGTTCGGTACTCGATGAAGACCTTCCTCTCCCTTGTTCCAATAGTCAGCGGAGGTTGTAGCACTCTCCTCGCGATTCCGGCAGCACGACGGCGTGGTACCGGAAGTAGAGGTGAGATCTCGCAGGGCTTCGCCTTAAGCCGAAGCGAGTATGGTGGACTATGAGAGAGGCCTTGGCGATCTAGGGTTTAGAGGCACCAAGGGAGGAAGCTTGGCTGGCGGCTAGGACTTGGGGAGAGCCCCAACTCGGCGGCTAGGAGGAAACCCTAGGGCGGCGGCGACTTGTGGTGGCCGGCAGCTAGGGCTAGGGTTTGGGTGGTGTTGGGTGTAGGGAAGAGGGTCAGCCCTGCCCCTCCTTTTATAGGTGGGAGGGCGCGGCCAAGGGGGGAGTCCTCCCCCAAGTCGGCCTCCTTGGCCGGCGGGTGGAGGGAGAGGAACTCCTCCCCAAGTAGGTTTCCTAATCTCCCTCCACCAAGCAAAACTGCCGTTTGACTTTCCAAATTGGCGTTTGACTTTTTCAAACTAGGATTTGACTTCTCCCTTTATTTTGCCCAGCCATGATACCTAGTACAAGATGCAACCATTCCACATTGTCATGACACATTCATGTACCCTTCCCCTCTGGAGTGCCAGACCTTCCAGAACCTTCTAGAACATTCCCGATGAAAACACCGGAATCATTCCCCAACTCCGAAACATGACTTTTCTTATATGAATCTTATTCTCCGGACCATTCCGGATCTCCTCGTGATATCCCGGATCCTATCCGAGACTCCGAACAACATTCAGTCTATTACTCATCATTCCATAACTACTCAACAACATCGAATCCTTAAGTGTGTCTCCCTATGGTTCGTGAATTATGCGGACATGATCGAGACACTTCTCCGATCAATAACCAATAGAGGAATCTGGAAATTCATATGGCTCCCACATATTTCTACGATTACTTTGCGATCGAATGAACCACTTACATACGATACCAATTTCCCTTTGTCTCATGATAGTTTACTTATCCGAGGTTTTGATCGTCGGTATCTCTGCATACCTAGTTCAACCTTGTTACCGATAAGTACTCTTTTCTCATTCCCGTGTTATGTGATACCTTGTGAGCCAGTCACATGCTTGCAAGCTAATTGGATGACATTCCACCGAGAGGGCCCAGAGTATATCTATCCATCATATGGATGGACAAATCCCACTCTTGATTCATGTGTCTCAATCCATACTTTCCGAACACTCAATGCCACCTTTATATACACCTAGTTACGGTGTGGTGTTTGGTTTCATCAAAGCATCCTTCCGGTGATGGTGATAAGCATGATCTCATGGTCAAAGGAATTAGGTTACTATGTATCAGAAAGCTTATAGCAATTGAACTATTTAAAATGACTTGATCTTTATGCTACGCTTATCTATAGGAGTATGTCCACCATACCACTCTCCTAATGATATGATCTTGTTATTAACAACATTCTCAAATGTTCATGATCAATAAACCATGATCATCTATTAATCAACAAGCTAGTATTATGAAGAGGCTTTACTAGGGACTCTAATTTAGTTTACAAATCACACAAGTATTAATGTTTCTGGTTAATACTGTCATAGCATGAATGTAAACATTTATCATAAACACAAAGATATAATAATAGCTACATTCCAACAGTCTCCCACTTGCACTAGAGTCAACTAATCTAGATTACATGGTAATTTACCGAACACCCATGGCAGTTTGGTGTTGGTCATGTTTTGCCCTCGGGAGAGGTTTAGTCAACGGATCCTCCATATTCAGATATGTGTGTACTTTGCAAATCTTTATGTCACCATCTTGGACATGTTCTCGAATAGCGTGAAAACGCAACTTGATGTGCTTCAGCTTCTTGTGTGACCTTGTTTCTTGCGCATTGGCTATGGCGCCCATGTTATCACAATAGATAGACATTGGGTCCAGCGCACTTGGAACCACACCGAGCTCTGTAATTAACTCCTTCATCCATATCGCTTCTTGTGAAGCCTCCGAAGCAGCTATGTATTCCGATTCAGTTGAAGATCTCGCCACAACGCTTTGCTTTGCACTCCTCCGCCTAAGCTGCACCATTCAAAGTAAATACGTATCCAGATTGAGATTTAGAATCATCCGGATCGGTGTTCCAACTAGCATCGGTGTAACCATTAACAACGAGCTGTTCATCGCCTCCATAAGAAAGAACCATATCCTTAGTTCTTCTCAAGTACTTAAGGATGTTTTTGACCGCTGTCCAATGATCCACTCCTGGATCACTTTGATATCTGCTAGTTAAACTAACAGCATATGCAATGTCGGGTCTTGTACATAGCATGGCATACATTAGAGATCCTAAGGCTGAGGCATAGGGAGTCTTACTCATCCTTTCTCTATCTTCTGTTGTTGCTGGACTTTGAGTTTTACTCAAGGTCGTATTGGGCAACATGGGCAAGAACCCTTTCTTGCTATCTTCCATTCCAAACCTCTTTAGAACTTTTTCCAAATATGTACTTTGTGATAATGATATTAGGCGTCTCGATCTATCTCTATAAATATTTATGCCTAATATGTAAGCTGCTTTGCCAAGATCTTTCATTGAAAAACTATTATTCAAATATTCCTTGACACTATTAAGAAGGTCTACATCATTACCAATCAACAATATGTCATCTACATATAGTATCAAGAATGCTACAGAGCTCCCACTCACTTTCTTGTAAATACAAGCTTCTCCATAAATTTGTATAAAACCAAAACTTTTGATTACCTTATCAAAATGTTGATTCCAACTTCGAGATGCTTGCTTCAACCCATATATGGACAGTTGAAGTTTGCATACCTTGTTAGCATCTTTAGGATCAACAAAACCTTTGGGTTGCATCATATACAACTCTTCATCAATGTCACCATTGAGGAACACTGTTTTGACATCCATCTGCCATATCTCATAATCGTAATATGCAGCGATTGCTAACATAATCCTCATAGACTTTAGCTTCGCTACTGGTGAGAAAGTCTCATTGTAGTCAACTCCTTGAATTTGTCGAAATCCTTTTGCGACTAGTCGAGCTTTATAGACAGTAACATTACCATCAGCATCTGTTTTCTTCTTGAAAATCCATTTGTTCTCGATAGCCTCCCCGCCATCCGGTAAGTCCACCAAAGTCCATACTTGGTTTTCGTACATGGATCCAATTTCGGATTTCATGGCGTCTTGCCATTTATTGGAATCTGGGATCATCATCGCTTCCTCATATGTCGCAGGGTCATCGGTGTTATCCACCAACATGACACTCATAACGGGATCATACCAATCAGGAGTGGTACGAGTTCTCGTTGACCTGCGAGGTTCTGTAGCAACTTCAACTAAAGTTTCATGATCATCATCATTAGCTTCTTCTCTTATTGGTGTAGGCGCCACAGGAACTTCTTCCGGTGCTGCGCTACTCGTAAGTTCGAGAGAAGGTTCAACAACCTCGTCGAGTTCTACTTTCCTTCCAGTCACTTCTTTCGAGAGAAATTCCTTCTCTAGAAAGGATCCATTCTTGGCAACGAAGATTTTGTCCTCGGATCTATGATAGAAGGTATACCCAGTAGTTTCCTTCGTGTATCCTATGAAGACGCATTTTTCCGCTTTGGGTTCAAGCTTGTCCGGTTGTAACTTCTTTACATAGGCTTCGCAACCCCAAACTTTAAGGAACGACAATCTTGGTTTCTTTCCAAACCATAATTCATACAGTGTCGTTTCAACGGATTTAGATGGTGCCCTATTTAAAGTGAATGCGGTTGTTTCTAATGCATAACCCCAAAACGATAGCGGTAAATCTGTAAGTGACATCATAGAACGAACCATATCTAAGAGAGTTCGATTACGATGTTCGGACACACCATTACGTTGTGGTGTTCCCGGCAGTGTCAATTGTGAAAGTATTCCGCATTTCTTTAAATGCTCACCAAACTCGCAACTTAGATATTCACCTCCACGATTATAACGTAGAAATTTAAACTTCTTGTTATGCTGATTATCCACCTCACTTTGAAATTCCTTAAACTTCTCGAAAGTTTCGGACTTATGTTTCATGAAATAGATATACCCATATCTACTCAAGTCATCCGTGAAGGTAAGAACATAACGATAACCACCGCGCGATTCTACACTCATTGGACCACACACATCGGTATGTATGATTTCCAATAAATCCGTAGCTCGCTCCATCATACCATAAAATGGAGTCTTAGTCATTTTACCCATCAGACATGCTTCGCATCTTTCAAGTGATTCAAGAAGTCCATCGGAATGGAGTTTCTTCATACGCTTCACTCCAATGTGACCAAGACGATAGTGACACATATAGGTCGAGTTATCGCTCAATTTCAAACGTTTAGCTTCAATGTTATTAATATGTGTATTTCCACTATCGAGATTCAATAAGAATAGACCATCTATCAAAAGGTGCATGTGCATAAAACATATTACTCATATAAATCAAACAACCATTATTCTTGGACTTAAACAAGTAACCGTCTCGCAATAAACAAGATCCCGATATAATGTTCATGCTCAACGCATGCACCAAATAACAATTATTTAAGTATAAAACTAATCCCGATGGTAGATGAAGAGGTAGCGTGCCGACCGCGATCACATCAACCTTTGATCCATTTCTAACGCGCATCGTCACCTCGTTCTTCGCTAGCTTCCGTTTATTCTGCAAGACTGTTTGAGTTACAAATATGAGCAATGAGAACCGATTATCAAATACCGTGCACTACTACGAGTACTAGTGAGATACACATCAATAACATGTATATCGGATATACCTTTCTTCTTGATGTTGCCGTTCTTCAAATCCTCCAAGTACTTTGGGCAATTCTGCTTCCAGTGACCTTCTCCCTTGCAGTAAAAGCACTCAGTATCAGGCTTAGGTCCAGCCTTGGTCTTCTTCGCCGGTGCGGAAACTTTCTTACCACCCTTCTTGAAGTTTCCCTTTTGCTTAGACTTGCCTTTCTTGAATTTGGTGGTCTTATTGACCAACAACACTTGATGCTCTTTCTTAATCTCCACTTCTGCAGATTTCAACATGGAGAAGAGTTCTGGCAACGTCTTGTTCATGTTTTGCATATTGTAGTTCATCACAAAGTTCTTGTAACTTGGTGGCAGTGATTGGAGGACACGGTAAATCCCCAAAGCATTAGGAATCACTATACCCAAGCGTTGGAGTTTGTTTGCGTGCCCAGACATCTTAAGCATGTGCTCACTGACGGAGCTGCCCTCTTACGTCTTGTAGTTAAAGAACTTTTCAGAAGCCTCATAACTCTCAACTGCCGCGTGAGCCTCAAATATCATTTTGAGTTCACGGACAATATCATGTGGGTCATGGTTCTCAAACCTTTTCTGAAGCTCCGATTCCAAACCATACAAGATAGCACACTGAACTATGGAGTACTGATTCTTCCGAGTGAGGTAAACGTTCTTTACTTCATCGGTAGCATCAGCTGCAGGCGGGTCACCCATCGGTGCATCCAGCACATAGGTCAAATTACCAGCATTGAGGACAATCCTCAAATTGTGGAACCAATCCGCGAAGTTGCTTCCATTGTTTTTCAACTTTTCTTTCTCTAGGAAAGTATTAAAATTGATGGTAGGGGCCGCCATTGATCTACAACACATTTGCAATAGTTTAGACTAAGTTTATGACAAATTGAGTTCTAATTAATAGTTAAATTAATCTAGGTGAACTCCCACTCAAAACAATATCCCTCACATTGTTTTAGTGATCACACGAACCAAATCCACCACATCAAAACCGATCATCACGAGAGTTGATATAGCTTCAATGGCGAACAATCGACATATTCATCATATCTACTATATGACTCATTCTTTACCTTTCGGTAATCCGTGTTCTGAGACCATGTCTGTACATGCTAGGCTCGTCAAGATCAAACCTTAGCTTCCGCATGAGCAAATCTGGCTTGCTCACGTTGTATACACTTGCAGAATCTAATACACCCGATCATCACGTGGTGCTTCGAAACAACAAGCTTTAGCAATGGTGCTTACTAAGGATGAACACTTCAAAACTTGAAATTTATGTGCATGAGGGATCATCTTATAATGCTACCGTCGTTAACTAAGCAATACAAGATGCATAAAGGATTAACATCACATGCAATTCATAATATGTGATATGATATGGCCTTTCTTCTTGTGCTTCCGATCTCCATCTTCAAGCACAAACATGATCTCCATCATCACCGGCATAGCGTCAAGGTCAATGGCGCCATTTCATGGTTGTCGTCCACCAGCTCCAACTATTACAACTACTTTGAATAGACACGCGGGTCTTAACAAAAATTAAAGACAACCATATGGCTCCTGCCGGTTCCCAACTTACAATAAGGAACATTGCATACATCAAATATAATCACAATTATGGCCATATCACATCACACCACACCCTGCAAAACAAAGTTAGACGCCTCTAATTTTCTTTGCATATTTTACGTGGTTTGGGGCTTTCAATAAGTGTCGATCTAACTTACGAACAAGAACCACAACGTTGATGTTTGAACTATCAAGTGCCCGTTGTAAATTGGATCTATACTATAATGGGAGAGACAGACACCCGCAAAGCCACTTATGCAATACAACTTGCATGTTGAGCATGGAGCAAGTCTCATGAATGATGTCATGTAAGGTTAGCCTAGGCCGCTTCATCCCATCATACCGCAAGATGCAAAGTACACAAGAAGCAATTGATAATAAAAGCACCACCGCCCACAATGACCACTGTGTTCTACTCGTGCAACAAATCTACATATAGACACGGCTCTGATACCACTGTAGGGGTTCGTAGCATGGAAAACAAAATTTTCTACCGCAAGCAAACAAACAAGCCAAGATCTATCTACTAGATTGTAGCAACGAGTCGATAGAGGAACTCACCCTAGAAGATTCCAAAGCGGTTAACGAGAGCAGATTCTCATGGGTGATGTAGTTGTACTCTTGCCTATCTCAAGATCGTGTAGACGATCCTTCCAAGGCTAACGTTCGGCAGCGCTTCAATGGTCACACATTCGGTACTCGATGAAGACCTTCCTCTCCCTTGTTCCAGCAGGCAGCGGAGGTTGTAGCACTCTCCTCGTGATTCCGGTAGCACGACGGCGTGGTACAAGAAGTAGAGGTGAGATCTCGCAGGGCTTCGCCTTAAGCCGAAGCGAGTATGGTGGACTATGAGAGAGGCCTTGGCGATCTAGGGTTTAGAGGCACCAAGGGAGGAAGCTTGGCCGGCGGCTAGGGCTTGGGGAGAGCCCCAACTCGGCGTCTAGGAGGAAACCCTAGGGCGGCGGCGACTTGTGGTGGCCGGCGACTAGGGCTAGGGTTTGGGTGGTGTTGGGTGTAGGGAAGAGGGTCAGCCCTGCCCCTCCTTTTATAGGTGGGAGGGCGCGGCCAAGGGGGAGGGAGTCCTCCCCCAAGTCGGCCTCCTTGGCCGGTGGGTGGAGGGAGAGGAACTCCTCCCCAAGTAGGTTTCCTACCCTCCCTCCACCAAGCAAAACTGTCGTTTGACTTTTCAAATTGGCGTTTGACTTTTTCAAACTAGGATTTGATTTCTCCCTTTATTTTGCCCAGCCATGATACCTAGTACATGATGCAACCATTCCACATTGTCATGACACATTCATGTACCCTTCCCCTCCGGAGTTCCGGACCTTCCGGAACCTTCTAGAACATTCCCGATGAAAACACCGGAATCATTCCCCAACTCCGAAACATGACTTTCCTTATATGAATCTTATTCTCCGGACCATTCCGGATCTCCTCGTGATATCCGGGATCCTATCCGAGACTCTGAACAACATTCAGTCTCTTACTCATCATTCCATAACTACTCAACAACATCGAATCCTTAAGTGTGTCTCCCTACGGTTCTTGAATTATGCGGACATGATCGAGACACTTGTCCGATCAATAACCAATAGAGGAATCTAGAAATTCATATGGCTCCCACATATTTCTACGATTACTTTGCGATCGAATGAACCACTTACATACGATACCAATTTCCCTTTGTCTCACGATAGTTTACTTATCTGAGGTTTTGATCGTCGGTATCTCTGCATACCTAGTTCAACCTTGTTACCGATAAGTACTCTTTTCTCATTCCCGTGTTATCCCTTGTGAGCCAGTCACATGCTTGAAAGCTAATTGGATGAAATTTCACCGAGAGGGCCCAGAGTATATCTATCTGTCATATGGATGGACAAATCCCACTCTTGATTCATGTGTCTCAACCCATACTTTCCGAACACTCAATGCCACCTTTATAGACACCTAGTTACGGTGTGGTGTTTGATGTCATCAAAGCATCCTTCCGGTGATGGTGATAAGCATGATCTCATGGTCGAAGGAATAAGGTTACTATGTATTAGAAAGCATATAGCAATTGAACTATTTAAAATGACTTGATCTTTATGCTACGCTTATCTATAGGAGTATGTCCACCATACCATTCTCCTAATGATATGATCTTGTTATTAACAACATCTCAAATGTTCATGATCAAGAAACCATGATCATCTATTAATCAACAAGCTAGTATTATGAAGAGGCTTTACTAGGGACTCTAATTTAGTTTACAAATCACACAAGTATTAATGTTTCTGGTTAATACTGTTATAGCATGAATGTAAACATTTATCATAAACACAAATATATAATAATAGCTACATTTATTATTGCCTCTAGGGCATATCTACAACATGGAGAAAGGCAACAAGTATCACAAGATAGAAATCAACTTAGCAAAAATACTCACTATTGCACATGAGAGATATTGAGGAAATGATATGCAACAAGATTGCTAGATTGACATATTTGGGATTGGTGAATCATGAGCATGGTTTAGTATAGTCCCCATAATATGCACTCATCTCAACATACACACATTTGCAATAGAGGGAACTCTTCAAACCCAAGGAAAGAAACCAACAAATGCAAGAACACAAATTCATGCCAACAAGCAACCTATAAAAGGTTGGGAACAAGATAAGTATGCATGAGAGAGAGATACTTGTTACCAAGATATAATTGGTAGGATGAAGAAGATATGAATTTATTGATCATCCTAACTTGCATCCAATTAACATGTAGACGACACTTCTTCCTTGTTCAAGATACAAGCACCCAATATATATCTACAATGTACCTAAAACACAAATAAGTACATTACGGTCCCCAAACAAATTGGGTCCAAAGTAGTTAGTGCAACTACAATACATAGGAGAGCCTCCACACAAATATGTGCATATTGGTATGAAATTTAATTTCATGCACATCTTGGACATTAGGATTTGGTGGAGTTTCCCCTATATATTGGATCAAAGAAAGCAAGAATGCCATAATATATACAAGAAGTAAATATGCATGCATAGACTTTCAAGAACCAAAAGGAGATACAACTTGAACAAAAACACCAAGTAAACCAATAGGACACACAAAAAGGTGTGACTCAACAAAAGGTGTCCAAATTGTATCAAATAACCAAATCAACACATGAAAGGGCACAAGTTCAACAAATGAACTAGCAAGAGCCAAAAGATAAAAGATAGACAAAAATACCAAGGCTAGGATTTATCTCATCTTAAAATATCAAAACAAGTGAGAAAGAATGAGATAAAACCAACTCCCAAAGAGAGCAAGGTTCTAACAACCAAAACAAACTCTTCATACTTTTCATGATGGCACACAAAGTATCAACACAAAAAGGATCGAGCTTCCAAGCAAAAAATGGATCAAATCAAGAATCATAAAACAATGTTCTAGATAATATAGGAGAGCTCCCCCATAAGTAGAGCATTATATAAAATTTTGCCTTTGAATGCAAAATGCCCAAAAATGATATCATCACTACTACCTATACTAAATAAAACACAAGGGGATACAAATAACATAAGAAGATCCACAAGAGGCAAGGAAAGCTTGGGAGCAAAAATAAAAACATTTTCTTGGCCAAAGATAAGGCAAATAAGAAAAGGGGCCAAAGTGAATATGATCAATAAAATCTACCGTATATGGAGTACCAATTGTCAAAAGACAATAAATATAAGGGAAATTTTCCCTAGGTAGTTTGCAAGGATATCCAAAATCATATTCACACAAAGAAGCATATAACAAGATATAATAATTAAGCTTGATGCTTCGAAATAGATTCTTGATTGCTACAAATAGTCACACAATCACTAGTGATTAAATTTAAATAGAAGCAAGTGGTTCCCATGAGGATATATAGATCCAAATATGAGGAAACACATACCAAGAATAACTTTCACACACAAGATCCAATAATGAGCAATAAAACGTCCATGCAAATTGGAACTTGTAGGAGCAAATATGCCACATAGGAACTAGATAATTCTCAATATAAAATCTAAGTGGCACTACCTCAAATGTCCACATTTTCTAGGTTTGTAATATGCACAAAGCATATGACTCCCCCATAATGTGATAAACCAAGAAATCTCAATAAGAGGCAAAAGATCATACTAGAGAGGATTAATGGACATTATAGAACTTAAGTTTATCACGAGAAAAACATACCACATAGAGACTAGATAAACAATAAGACTACTAAGTGGTTTTCCTCATATACAATCATTTTAGGATTGTGGAATGCCCAAGAATGACACTCCCTCAAAACGGAATAGCCCATAAATCCCTCACAAGAGCCAAATAAGATACCTACTAGAAACAATAAAGGCTCTAAACCAAGAAACACAAATACATGGTGTGCCAACCAACATACACAAATATACATCAAGAGTCAATATAAGTAAGTGGGAAGCACAACATGTATAAACACATGCAAGGTACAAAACCAAAACATGCACAAGGGAGAAAGTAACTATAATGTAAAGGAGTTTATCACAAGTTACCGGAAGGAGGAACATTGAATAAGGGATAGAAGCATGATAACCAATGACTTGACTTTGATAACAAGAAAATGATGAAGATCCCTCAATTCTTCATAATGTAGCCAAGTCACCAATGCCCTCCAAGAACACCTATTGATCAAGTTTTAGATTGTTGGTCCCCAACCAAGTTGGGTCCTAAGAAGTTAGTCACAATAGGTTTGGCCACCCAAATAGTTCTTCTCTTGACACCACTTTGGGCACCAACAAATTTGGCAAACACATTGCCCATCTAATCCTTACGAAGAAAATAAGCATCATCAATCAAGATAGGATGAGATGAGGAGATACCCATAGTGCATGAAGAAGAAAGGTGCCCCTTCTCACGGCATATGTAGCAAGTTCTTATCTTGCCATCTTTCTTCTTGGGAGGAGCTGCACCATGAAGAAGAGCTTGAGGATTCTTGAGAAGTGGCCCATCTTGAGCTTGTGGAGGATCTTGAGGCCGCTTCCCTCGTTGCTTCTCACTAAGAGGCTTCTTCTTCAATGGGAAATCCCTCACATGATGCCCTTCTTCCTTGCTCTTGAAGCACACAATGTTGGCCGGATTCTTCACTTGTCCTTGGCCCTTCTTGTTACCCTTGTGCTTCAACGAGTTAGTGGGCATGCTCTTGGTGTTGGAGTTGAATCCAAGCTAAAAGGATCGTATGGGCACCTAGAGGGGGGTGTGAATAGGTGCTAATTCAATTTTTCTTCTTTTTCAAATTAGGGTTTGACAATAAGGTAAATTCTCTAGATAGTGCAACTAAGGTGAATTTACCTATATGGCAAACATGCACAAGCTAACACACAACAAAGCAAGAGCAAGTAAGTAAAGTGTGGTAAAGGATAGAAGTAACCAAAGTGGTGGACATGGAGACACAAGGATTTGTTTCCCGTAGTTCCTTCCTTTTGAGGGGAAGTACGTCTACGTTTGGAGAGGGGGTGGTTTCAAACCACCAATGCCACGAGAGGCCTTCCTTGTTCTCCGATGAATCTCACCCCAACGGGATCGATCCACCTTCCACTATATAGGAAACCTTCAAGGTGGAAGCCGACACCTTTAAAAGTTTGGGGCACACATCCACAACTGAATTGGAGGCTCCCAAATACAAGCAAGCCGTCAAGAAAATCAAAGACAAGCTTGTAAGAACCAAATCTAGAACTAGGGTTTCCAAGAAAAACACTAGAGCAAAGGGGCCCTCAAGTGAATGAGGGGGAAATGAAGATCTCTTTTGGTGAAGTAGTAGATCAGGGCCTGCTCCTTCTATTCCCCAAAGATCAAGGACTTTGGGTGGTGGATTGATGAGATCTTGTGGATTTGGTGGCTCCAATGGTGGTCTTGACTTTAATGCAAATGAGCAGATTGTCCCAAGGTAGGTGGAGGGGTATTTATACCCCTTGGAGAAATCTGGCCGTTGGAGTAATAAACGCACCGGTACTCAAGCGGTAGTACCGGTTGCAAGCGGTACTACCGGTCCAGTACCGGACCAGGTACCGGAGATGCTTCATATGGTTGAGCCAGCTTCAGGTTTGCCCGGTACACCCTTGCGGTAGTGCCGCCAAGCGGTAGTACCGGTCCATAGACCCGGTACTACCGGTCAGGGCGGTAGTACCGGTCCCAAGTACCGGTGGATACCGTGCGAGAAGGGAAGGGTTGGTCCTTCGCCAGTACTGCCCAGTACTGCTGAGCGGTACTACCGTGTCCAAGCGGTAGTACCGCTTGTCACAAGCGGTACTACCGGTGACAAGCGGTACTACCGGTTGGAGCGGTAGTGCCACTCTGCGGTACCGGGTGGTACTGAGGAAAAATCACACCTCCCAAACTTGCATGGGTCCAACCGGTACTAGGACTGGTAGTACCGGTGCCAAGCGGTAGTACCGGTCATTTTTTCGGTACTACCGGTTGGCATAGTGACTTTTGGCAAGGGAAAATGGGCAAGTCAATATTTGTGCCACAATCTATCAAACCTGTGATACACTTAGCGCACAATTAGACCGATAAGTGTGTTGTTATCAAACATCAAAATCACCAGGATGGGAAATGCTCTTTCAATCTCCCCCCTTTTGGTGTTTGATGACAACACACTTTTGCAAGATGATTTTATGAAGAAACTCATGTCATATGTAAAATGGAGACAGGGCTCCCCCTAGATGAGTAGAAACAAACCTCCCCCTCAATTTTACAAACCCAACATAAGTGCACAAATATAGATACTAGCATTTGAAACCATACCTTTGCACAATAACTTGTGATGAGAAATATAATGACAAAGGATAACACATATCATCACAAGATGGATCCATGACATACACCACATAGTCTCACAAGATGGATCCACGACATCACCACATAGTCTCAACAATACATAGAGTTCACACATAAAATCGAAGGAAATCGAAGTTCACAAGCAATAAAAGGATCAACATAAGAACGAGCTTGTGACTTCCCATGCAACACCCATGCCTAAAGTGCAACTTCTCCCCCTTTGGAATCAAGACGCCAAAAAGGGGACAAGTGCAAGACTATCGTCCCGACAGTCAATCCTCCTCCTCGTCATCATCAAAGTCCTCCTCGTAGGGGGGTGGAGCGCGGTGCGAGGAAGAGACATCATCGTCCCAATGGCTGTGCTGAGAGATCCACTGGTCTTCAGGGGTGATGTTGGTCTCGGACCCCTCAGAGACGGTCAAACCTTGGGCTGCCATCATGTCCTTCTGCTGAGCACTAGCTTTCTTGGCATACACATGCGCCTCATACATGTGTTTATGGTTGTCAACTTGGAAGCAGAAAATCTTCTTTAGCTTGGCCTCCATCCTCTTGGCCCAAGAGGGCTTGGCATTCTTGCGGCGGGAGACAACGTAGTCGGTGTCACAACCACTGTCAGCATCCTCAGAGTCATCCTCTTCATCCTCCTCAACCACAACACGGGGCTTAGCATGCTTCTTGATCTTGAGTGCCTTGGACCGGTGCACAATGAGAGGACGAGTGGAGAGGGTCCTAGCAATGGGAGGGCACTTGGACACAATCAGGGCCATGATGTATGGAGCAAAAGGTGGGACCCTCCGAGTGTGAGCAGCAACAACCATCTCATTCCAAATATAATCTATCACATCAAGAGCGGTGCCTGAGTCGCGGTTGAGGAAGGTGTTGAACAACAAGTCAACAGAGAAACCATGTATCTCATCCTTGTTGCCCGCACGAGGAGCAACTGTCTCACGGAAGATGCGGTGGAGAATATCATATGTGGGAGAAGATCATTGATCTTGCCAGCAACCCTGCGGCCTTGGATATACAGCGGTGTAATGACATCCTCTTGGAGGGGTGATCCCGCAAGTGGCAGCGGAAACCACAAGGAGTGTCACGACCATGGTCTTCATACCCCAGTATTGCAGCAAACTCAGCAAGTGTGGCTTCCTTGACTGCACCTTGTGTCATCCAGGTGATCTTCCGAGTGCTGCCAGTGTGGAAGTGAGAAGTGGCATAGAACTGTGTAATGAGGAGTGGCTCGTAGTCATACTAGAACTCCATGATAGGGAACAAGCCAAGGTTAGAGCAGATTTCCTTAGCTTCAGCAAAATAGTCAAGGTTCTTGTTGATGTGTTCCATGTCAATACACTGCTGAGGCACCACCATCTGAATATTTTTCATAAGAACCTCATGATAGACATGCTCCTGGAAATCATTGTAAAATAGATTGTCTTCCCTGTCCTCGTCATGGTTGCGGGAGTATGCATTGTCAATCCGCAGAGCCCGAAAATCAGCCTCAGAAATGTCAGACAGCTTCTTTGGCCCAGATATCCCTGAGCTACAACTCTTGGTACGCCCCGAGGAAGGGGCGAGAAGGGGGAGCGCTGCAATGCTCAGCAGAGCGCTTGGTGACTCCCTCCCGACCCCCACGCCACCACGAGTAGCAGGCAACTTCGCACGGCGTCTCGGCTGAGGCATCACTTCATCCTCGGACTCCGTCTCTTCCTCTACAATCTCTCAGTTTGCTTTGGAGCGCTTACGCGCACCTCGAGATCCACCTGCATCTGTGAAAGCAAGAGGGAGAACAGCAGGGGGATAAGGGCACAAGAATCATCAAAGAACAAAGAAGAATCCAAGGTTTAATAGAAATGTTGAGGTCAGTTGGGGCCGGTACTACCGGACCTGATGACCGGTAGTACCTCTTGCGAGCAGTAGTACCGGAACATATTCTGGTACTACCGGTCGAACGGTACAGGCGCATCAGATCTGGTAGAGACGATCCAAAATTGGCCTCAACACTTTGTAAACCATCGATTCTACTAAGTAACAAGGGAAGTATGGCAGTACAACCTCACAACATGTCGATTTCTTCACAAATCTAAGCAAAACCTAGATCCAATGAGGAAATTAAATGTGAGAGAGAAAGGGCGGTTGTACCGTGATCCATGGAGGTGGAAAAGGAGGAGGAGCCCGCCAAGAGTCCGAATCCAAGGAGGATCCGGGGAGAGGAGGGCTCCGGCGGCGTCACGGGCTCCGGCGGTGGCGCAGGTATGTGTGGAGGACGTGGGGGAGAATAGGGCACTGATGGGTGCCTCCCCACGCGCAGCCAATATATACCAGAATTCGCCGACCGGTAGTACCGGTTCCGGAAGCGGTAGTACCGCTTGAGAGCGGTAGTACCGGTTCAGCAACCGGTAGGACCGGTGACCGGTAGTACCGGGCATGTGGGCGGTAGTACCGCTCCTGGAGCAGTTTCCAGGACACGACCTGGGAACCACCCAGGTCCGGTAGTACCGCTCATACAACCGGTAGTACCGGTCCCACCTGATTCCAAAGCCAGGGATCAATGGGGAATTCTTGTGCGGATTGAGAGAGGGATTTTTGAGGGAGTAGAAAGGCTTGGGTTGAGATAATTGCACTGGGAAGCACATGCACTCTAAAATTCAAGATAAAGATGTCAAAAACCAAACTAGAGTGCATGAGACTAAGATCAACGAAACAACTCAAGGAGGACAAACACGAGTAAACGCCAACCTCTCGAAAGAGAGAGGGTGGTGGCCTAGGCCACCATATATGAGTATACTCGGCTTGGCACCACGGAGATATATCTTGGGTCCATTACCGAAACTCATCATTTAAGCTCACATATCACAAAATGATATTAAGAGGAATGATTTTTATTGCTTTGGGCATAATGGGTGGAGGGATAGTCCAATCAATTAGAACCGCACTCCCCCTATATCCATGCCTACACCTAAACCAAATATGGGTCGAATCATAGGTGAGAATGCAAGATAATCAAGTCAAGCTCCTTGAATCTACGATATTTAGTTCATTCCTCAAATAGCAAAACCTTGCTTCATCAAGTGGCTTCGTGAAGATATCGGCAAGTTGATCTTTGGTTGACACATATGATAGATCAATATCACCTTGAGCAACATGATCTCTAATGAAGTGATGGCGAATCTCAATATGCTTTGTCCTTGTGTGATCCACCGGGTTGTAGGCAATCTTGATGGCACTTTCATTGTCACATACAAGAGGCACTTTGTCACTATGGACACCGTATTCCTTTAAAGTTTGCCTCATCCATAGCAATTGGGTGCAAGCACTAGCAGCTGCCACATACTCGGCTTCGGCGGTGGAGAGAGATATACAATTTTGCTTCTTAGAATACCAACATACCAAGGAATTGGCAAGCCCCGGATGTCGATTTTCTATCATCCTTATCACCCGCCCAATCTGAATCCGTGTATCCACAAAGAGCAAATGTTGAGCCTCGGGGATACCAAAGACCATAAAATGGGGTATGAACTAAATATCGAAAGATTCTCTTGACCGACATTAAATGGCTTTCTTTAGGAGCCGCTTGATATGTTGCACACACACCTACACTCAACACAATATCGGGTCTAGATGCACAAAGGTAAAGCAAAGAACCAATCATAGACCGGTATACCTTTTGATCCACATCTTTACCATTTGGATTTTATTCTAGATGAGTCTTTGTAGCCATGGGAGTAGGAGCTCCATTTAAATTTTGCATTTTGAATCTCTTGAGCATATATTGATTATACTTGGCTTGATTGAAGAATGTCCCTCCTCTAACTTGCTTGATCTCAAAACCAAGAAATACTCTCAACTCCCCCATCAAAGACATCCGGAACCTACTAGTCATAAGCTTTGAGAATTCATCGTTAAAAGCTTTGTTAGATGAGCCAAAGATGATATCATCAAAATATATTTGGCATACAAAAGCTCCCCATTGACTTTCTTAGTAAAAAGAGTGGGATCGATTTTCCCAACCTCAAATCCACGGTCAAACAATAACTCTCTAAGGTGCTCATACCACGTGCGTGGGGCTTGCTTGAGCCCATAGAGCGCCTTATCAAGTTTGTAGACATGGTTTGGGAAGTTGGGGTCCTAAAATCTCGGGGGTTGCTTAACATATACCAACTCATTTAATGGACCATAGAGAAATGCACTCTCTACATCCATTTGTTGCAACTTGAAGTTATGATGTGCCGCATAAGCAAGAAGGATACAGATGGACTCAAGGCGAGCCACGGGAGCATAAGTCTCTCCATAGTCAATGCCTTCAATTTGAGAATACCCTTGTGCAAACAATCTAGCCTTGTTCCTTACTATAATTCCATGCTCATCTTGCTTGTTCTTGAATATCCACTTCGTTCCAATAACATTGCGGCAATCCTTTGGCTTCTCAACTAACTTCCATACTTTGTTTCTCTCAAAGTTGTTGAGCTCTTTGTGCATAGCTTCTAACCAATCCGAATCTTCAAGAGCTTCCCACACTTTCTTAGGTTCAATCATGGAGATGTGTGCTTGGTGTTCACTGAACCTCTTTAATTGTGCTCTTATGGAAATGCCTTTCCTTAGGTCACCAACTACATTTTGTAGAGAGTGGTCTCTTAATTCCAAAATTCTTTTCTTTCTAGCTTTGCGACGAGCGTGAATCTCCATGTTGTTTCTCGGGGGACCCTCTTCATAATTTTGTTCCTTGTCTTGACCATTAAATTGACCTTGATCATCATCGGAATCACTCTCTTCATTGAGAGGCAAAGATTGACCTTGGTCTTGATCAAGTGCTCTTCTAGCATAAATTTGAGCTTGCCTCAAGGCAGTTTGTATGGATATTCCTTGAGTAATTGCCTTGGCACCAATTGACATACTTGAGAAAGAATCAAGCACCCCTTTACTAGAGTTGTCACTTTGATCAACATGTTGAGGGTCCACATCTTGTCTTTGGCTTGAGTCATTGTCCTCTTCGATGGATGGAGCATGTTAAGGTTGTGAAGATGAGGGATCCACTTGACTGGAGCATAGTTCTTCTAGATCCGCCATAAGGGGTTCCTCAACAGGGCGGATATATCCCACACCCATTATTCCTATGGCATCCTGAGGCATTTCATCATTTGCATCACAAGCATCAACACGCCCCCCTGGGGACCATCATATTCTTCGAAGGTCACACTACAAGATTCTATGATGGCTTCAGAGAGCTTATCATAGATTCTATAAGTGTGAGATTCGAGACCATAGCCAACAAAAATACCCTCTAATGCTTTAGACTCGATTTTGGACAAATGAACACCTTTTATGAGATAGAAACACTTACAACCGAACACTCGGAAGTAAGATATGTTGGGCTTGTTGCTGGTAAGTATTTCATATGGAGTCTTGTTGATTTCTTTGTGGAGGTAGAGCCGGTTTGAAGCATGGCACGCGGTGGAGATGGCTTCGGCCCAAAAGTTGTATGGAGATTTGAACTCCGCCAACATGGTCCTAGCCATCTCAATAAGAGTTTGGTTCTTCCTTTTGGCCACACCATTTTGTTGAGGGGTGTATGCAGCGGAATATTGATGTTTTATCCCCTCATCACTAAGGAAATCATTCAAGGTGTAGTTCTTGAACTCGGTGCTGTTGTCACTTCTTATGATCAACACGGGAAGATTGTATTGACGTTGGATCATGTTGATGAAGTCGATGAAGATATTTTGGATCTCACTCTTCAACTTGAAGAAATATACCCACGAGTATCTTGAAAAGTCATCAATGATCACCAAACAATATTTCTTCCCACCAAGACTTGCATGAGATGGAGGACCAAAGAGGTCCACATGAAGGAGCTCCAAGATCTTGGTTGACTTGATGTGGTTCTTAGGCTTGTCAGGAGCATCATGCATCTTCCCTAGAACACATGCCCTGCAAACACGATCTTTGGCAAAGGAAACATTTTCTTTTAGTCCAACAATATGGCCCTCCTTATGGAGACTTTGCAAAGTTCTCATATTGACATGGGCTAGTCGGAGATTCCATAGCCAACCTGAAGGGAATATGCCCGAGAGGCAATAATAAAGTGGTTATTATCGTATTCCTTATTTATGATAAATGTTTATTTTGCATGCTATAATTGTATTAATACGGAAACGTTAATACATGTGTGTTTAATAAACAAAAAGGAAGTTCGTAGTTATGCATCTCTTATAAACTAGCTCGTTGATTAACAAGATTATCAAAGTTTCCTGATCATGGACATTGGATGTTGTTAATAACGAGGTCACAACATTAGTGTAATGATGTGATGAACATTCATCCGAAGTATAGCATTACGATCAAAGTCATTGAGTTTATATTGCTATAACAACTTACGAAGTGATCCTAATCCTTAGACCATGAGATCATGTCTATCACTAACACCGGAAGAGTTTCTCGATGACATCAAACGTCACACCGTAACTGGGTGATTATAAAGATGGCTTTAGAACTACTAAAGTGTTATGTTGAGACCCATGGATCGAGAGTGGAATTTGTTCATCCCGATGACGGATAGATATGCTCTGGGCCCTCTCGGTGATATCACATTGATTAGCTTGCAAGCAAGTGATTTGATCACTAGAATGTTATATCACGAGAACAACAAAAGAGTGCATGTCGGTAACGAGATCAAACTATGTATGGAGATACCGATGATCGAATCTCGGACATGTAATATATCGTGAAACAAAGGGATTAAGATACTAGCATAAAAGGTTCACATGATCACAGAAGTCATCGTTGAATGTGCGGGAGTCAGTATGGATCTCCAGGTCCCGCTACTGATTATTGATCAGAGAAGGGTCTCGATCATGTCCGCATTATTCGCGAACCGTAGGGTGACACACTTAAGGGATACCGACACCATTCGGAGCAAATGATATGCCAGAAAAAGAAAAGGAAAGTGCAGGAATTTATTTCACTAGACACCAAAACTGTTTCGGTTGAAATTGCTGAAACTGGTTCTGCATGTGAAATGGAATACTAGCAAGGGGTTTTATGTGAATGTTTGTGAATTAAAGTAATTAACAAAATTCTGAATAAATAAATAAAATAGTTTTATTTAAATGAGAGCTTGCATTAATTTTGGTGGAAAATTAATGCATGTGAGTGGAATTGTGAGTGGAGAGGTTTTTATGTGAGTGGAGCTTCCACCACATGAATGAGGGAGAGGTGGGGGCACCCTCCATGGCCGGAGGCCATGCCCCCTTGGGCTGCCCCCCTCCCCTATAAAAGGACCCCCTCCTCTCACTTGTCTCTCACACCTCCTCGCGAAGGATCTCTCTCCCCCCTTTAGAATTTCCCCATGGTCTCGGATCAGCGAGATACATGTTCCCGGTGGCTTTTTCTGGAAGGATTTGTTGCTTCCGCTGCTTCGCTGGAGAGAGGGCACGGAGGTTGTCGGGGTACCCGTACATGTGTGCAATCACGGATGCACCACTGCTTTGAGGTGCTGGACTTGATCGTGCTGGACCGGCTGGACCAGATGGAATTCATCACGATCTTGAGATCGGCAAGCGTTCGTCTACATCATCCACGAGTACAACCTCGTTAACGCTATTCGGTCTTCGAGGGTATGTATTATATGGATGTATATCCACCCGTTGCTTGTGTCTAGTAGATAGATCTTGGTACTTAGTTGTTCCCATCGTAGGAATTTTTTTGTTTTCTATGCTGCGAACCCCTACACAACCCACATCGGCCTTTCCGAATAAGCACATCGGACTTGTAGTGGCTTGCCCCTAAAATTCCACCACATACAAGTCATGTTCGATGTACCCAACAAAAGCGACCTTGAGAGACTTGCTCCACAAGAGGACCACAATATCAACATCAATAAAGACGGCAAAGCCCATCTTTACAAGAGCACGGACTGAAAGTAAATTGTATCCAAGGGTCTCAACAAGCATGACTTTCACGAGTGTAATGTTGTGAGCAACCACAACCTTGCTGAAACCCATTACCTTAGACTTTGACTTGTCGGCATATGTCACGGAGATTTGATCATCATTTGGCTTTAAGTCCTTGACAATAGACGAGCTTCTGGTCATATGACTCGTGCAACCACTATCAAGCACCCACTTTGACCCTCCGGAAGCATATGTCTACAAAAGATCAAGCTAATTTTTAGGTACCCATTTTTCAATGGGTCCTCTTTTGTTAGTAACAAGGGTCTTGGGAACCCAAATAGACCAAGCAATATAGCCATCATATAGCCCAATATATTGTGCATACACATCACCATAATAATCTCGCATTAGAACATAGTGAGGGTTATTACTTCCCGCAAAGTCATCATGAGACATAGTTTTACCACTTGTGGTCTTAGTATCCACAATGGCCTTGTTGGTCTCTTGTTCGGGCTTGACCTTCCTTTTCTTGTTGTTCTTCTTCTTAGTTTTGGAGACAAAACCAATGCCCCCCTTTTAACCACTAGGCATTTGATTACTCAAAATATCATCAATGGACTTGTTGCCTTGTGGAAATGTGGCCTTGGCTAGCTCCCCCTTCAACCTAGCATTTTCTTCAAGAATAGTTGTGCTACTAGATGGAGTGAAATTACTAGGTGAAGGATTATTGGCCAATTGAGTTTGAAGCGTTTCATGGGACTTTGTGAGTGACAAGAATTTACTTTCTAAAGCCTTGTGAGCCTTGTCAAGCAAACTAAAATCCTCGGCAAGTTTTTCATGAACCACACCAAACTCAATCTTGTCCGTTTTAGCCCTTTTGAATTTAGCTATAGCATGATCACGTTCTTTGATGAGTTTATTAACAATAATTTCATTGGACTCATCAAGCCCCTCAAGTTTTAATTCAAGTGACATCCTAGTCTCTTGTTCTTCTTCTAGAGCATTATTTAAAGCCTCTAGCTCAATCATGTGTTCATGCCCAAGTTTACATCTTACATCTAGAAGTTCTTGTGTATGGGAAAGTTGATCTAAGATGTTTCCAAAATGTATCTTAGCATCTCCTTGTAGGTTAGTCATAAACTCATCAAAGGCAATTGATTCCTTTTTAACATCAAGAGACATCCCATCATCAATTTCATCATTAGCTAAGGGAGTAAAGTGAGATGATGAGGATACCTCCGTTCCTCTTGCCATAAGGCAAGTGACGTTCTTGATGGGGGAATTCTCATTTGGAGAATCGAAGAGTGAGAATGTCGAAGTATAAGTAGTGGCTAGAGCCGCCACACTATTAGAATTTTCTTCTTCCTCATCATATTCATCGTTGGAGGAGTATTCTTCATGAGTGATCAAGACAATTTGTCCCAACTTCTTGTTGATGGGATTCTTCTTGATGAAGGGTTTCTTGTAAGATGCTTTGAGAGTCGTCTTCGTCACAAGGTTACCACCATGATCTTCTCTCTTCTCATAGGGACAACTTGCCACAAAGTGATAGCGGTCACCACAATTGAAGCAAGTTCTCAATCTAGTGGTATTTTCTCTTTTCCCATTTGGGTTGCTTCTTCGTTGCATTTCCATCTTGGCCTTGGCGGGGTTCTTCCAAAAGTTCTTTGCATATAAGGCCATATATTGACTATGAGCAATCTTGACTTCATCGGGGTGGTCCATGGAGAGGCCTTCATCACTATCATCTTCATCCCCATGGTCCACAACTTTGGCCTTCAAAGCAACATTGACAACATTGCTCATACCAAGGGCACGAGCACGGGCATCTTTGGCATTCTTGGCGGCAACTTTGAAAGTGGCCATCTCTTGCATAACTTCATTGGAGGTCATGAGATGGTAGTTGTGTCTTCCTTGTAGGCTCTTCAAGTCGGTGGGGTCAAAGGGCATGAGTTCACTCACATATTTCCTTTTTATCCACGCATCATCCACATGTGAGGCACCCACATTTCTAAACGCGGTGGTGGTGGTCTTGAGCCTTCGGTACATGTATTCATGATCTTCACCTTCCATCATGTAGAAGCCTTCGGCTTCATTGCTTAGTGCATCATACCGGTTCCTCCTCATACTCTCATTTCCAACAAACAATATCGTGAGGGCATCCCAAGCTTCCTTGGCAATGCTGAAGTGCTCAATGTGTGGGTAATCCTTTGTATCCAATCCTTATTGAATCATATGCAAGGCAGTGGCATTGAGTTGACTATTGACAACCTCTCTTCTTGTCAAGTTTTTTGGATCCCCAATAAAGAGTCCATGCTCGATGATGTTCCATAGTTCAATGCAAGAGCTGCGCACATGAGTTCTCATTAGTGATTGCTATTGAGCAAAAGTAGCAGATTCTTCAAGCTTAGGTGGGTCACCTCTATTGTATACATGAGGGTGAGGGATTGGAGGGTCGGGAGAATACCATGAATCACGGTGCTCCCCCTTCCCCCCATCATTTTGTGTGGAGTAATTAGTGTTGTCTTGTTTACCCCTTACCATCATATCCTCGGGGGATACCGGAGTATTCCCTTTAGGTAAAACGGATGGAGGATCCTCTTGAGGAGAGGGGGATGATGAGCCATCTTTGTCTTTAAGAAGTTGCTCAAGCATCTTCTTGACTTTGTAGACCAAGGAAGAGCTCAATGTTGTTTCCAAGTTTTTGAGATCTTCCATGGCCACCGTGGTAGGCTCACCATCACCATCCCCTTCATGGCTACCCATATTATCTTAGGCGGTAAAGCACAAATAAAGAGCCGAGGCTCTGATACCAATTGAAAGGATCGTATGGGCACCTAGAGGGGGGGGTGAATAGGTGCTACTTCAAATTTTCTTCTTTTTCAAATTAGGGTTTCACAATAAGGTAAATTCTCTAGATAATGCAACTAAGGTGAATTTACCTATATGACAAACATGCACAAGCTAACACACAACAAAGCAAGAGCAAGTAAGTAAAGTGTGGTAAAGGATAGAAGTAACCAAAGTGGTGGACGCGGAGACACAAGGATTTGTTTCCCGTAGTTCCTTCCTTTTGAGGGGAAGTATGTCTACGTTTGGAGAGGGGGTGGTTTCAAACCACCAACGCCATGAGAGGCCTCCCTTGTTCTCCGATGAATCTCACCCCAACGGGATCGATCCACCTTCCACTATATCGGCAACCTTCAAGGTGGAAGCCGGCACCTTTACAAGTTTGGGGCACACATCCACAACTGAATTGGAGGCTCCCAAATACAAGCAAGTTATCAAGACAATCAAAGATAAGCTTGTAAGAACCAAGTCTAGAACTAGGGTTTCCAAGAAAAACACTAGAGCAAAGGGGCCCTCAAGTGAATGAGGGGGAAATGAAGATCTCTTTTGGTGAAGTAGTAGATCAGGGCCTCCTCCTTCTATTCCCCAAAGATCAAGGACTTTGGGTGGTGGATTGAGGAGATCTTGTGGATTTGGTGGCTCCAATGGTGGTCTTGACTTTAATACAAATGAGCAGCTTGTCCCAAGGTAGGTGGAGGGGTATTTATACCCCTTGGAGAAATCTGGCCGTTGGAGTAATAAATGCACCGGTACTACCGGTACTCAAGCGGTAGTACCGGTTGCAAGCGGTACTACCGGTCCAGTACCGGACCAGGTACCGGAGATGCTTCATATGGTTGAGCCAGCTTCAGGTTTGCCCGGTACACCCTTGCGGTAGTGCGGCCAAGCGGTAGTACCGGTCCATAGACCCGGTACTACCGGTTAGGGCGGTAGTACCGGTCCCAAGTACCTGTGGATACTGTGCGAGAAGGGAAGGGCTGGTCCTTTGGCAGTACTGCCCGGTACTGCTGAGCGGTACTACCATGTCCACAAGCGGTACTACCGGTTGGAGCGGTAGTGCCGCTCCGCGGTACCGGGTGGTACTGAGGAAAAACCACACCTCCCAAACTTGCACGGGTCCAACCGGTACTAGGACCGGTAGTACCGGTGCCAAGCGGTAGTACCGGTCATTTTTCCGGTACTACCGGTTGGCACAGTGACTTTTGGCAAGGGCAAATGGGCAAGTCAATATTTGTGCCACAATCTATCAAACCCGTGATACACTTAGCGCACGATTAGACCGATAAGTGTGTTGTTATCAAACATCAAAATCACAAGGATAGGAAATGCTCTTTCACAAGCCCACTCTTGTCACTTGGGGGTCGTCGCACACTCAACATCTTCTTGAGTGTGGTATTCCCTTCATGACACCTTTTCAAGTCATTCTTCAAAGAAGTGACTTGAGCCTTGAGCTCTTTGACTTCCTCTACATGGTTAGTATCAATAACAACACTAGAGGAAGTAGAAGCTTTGTTAGAGCAACAAGGCAAGGAATGCAAATCATCACAAGATATAACATGGTTATGAGTGGATGAATCACAAGGACTAGCACATGGCAATATAACATTAGGAGTAGATGTAGTTCTAATGTCCACATGAGGCCCACTAGATGTTTCCTTTGACACAATGGCCTCATGAGCTAACTCTAGCCTACCATGGGAGAGTAGATGATCCTCATGCGAGCTTGAGAGCTTGGCATGACTTTCTTCTAATTTCCCATAGTTGCTTGATATCAAAGAAAGTTGAGCCTTTAGCTCACCATTCTCCTTCAAGATAGATGCTTCACAAGAAATAGAGTTAGTAGAACAAGCATCATCATTTAATGTAAGAGGTGAGGGCAATTTGGAAAGCTCTTTAGAATAAGAAGCTTTAAGTTACTCATGTGACTTGGTGAGTTTGATGAGCTCACCCTTGATGACCCTAGAGCCATTGTTGAGGTGCTCAAAATCCTCAAGGAGTTTAGCATAAGCAACTTCAAGTTCATCATTTTTAATTTGAAGGGAATGTGCCACCTCAAGATCTCTATCATGAGATTTCTTCACTCTAGATAGCTCTAGATCAAAGGTCTCCTCAAGAGATTCCTTAGTGGTTTGTTCCTCTTCAAGAGCTTCATTTAGGTTGGCAATGTCATTAGCATACTCACGCTCAAGACTACCCATTTTGTCAATATAGTATCATCATGCTCATCAATAAGTTGCCTACTTTCTATAGCATATGTTAATATCTCAATGAAAGTAGAGCAAGCATTTTTATTTGGATGAAGAGCACGAAGGACTACCCCCCTTCTCTTTTAAAGAAGCAACATCATCATCTACTTCATGATCAACATTCACATCATCATGAGATATGTTGGGATCCAAAGGAGAGGTTACCTTTGAACCCTTATCCATGAGG
Source organism: Avena longiglumis (assembly GCA_030063025.1). Taxonomy (NCBI): domain Eukaryota; kingdom Viridiplantae; phylum Streptophyta; class Magnoliopsida; order Poales; family Poaceae; genus Avena; species Avena longiglumis. The sequence goes on from CP125975.1 coordinate 480,446,198, forward strand.
CACAAGTGAACATTGGGATAATATGATGATGGGGGAACACATGAAGCTCCAATGGCAACCTTGCCTTGGCCCACACATTCTTCACTTTCCTCTACATGGTTAGCAACACAAGTACTAGAGGAAATAGAAGCACATTTTTCATGGCAACAAGGCAAATCAAGCATATCATCATGAGACGTATTCAAGGAATTTCTACATGATATGCAAGGGCAATCAACACTAGGATGTAAATCACATGTGGTCCTACAAGTGTTCATGCCCAAAGATACACCATTGCAATGAGATAGAGACAAAGGATCATGAATGGATATCTCACTATCTACATTGCAAGTTCTATCACCACTCACCATATCATTACCTTGAGATAACACGTATGTTGGTGAAGTGGAAGAAGATGAGAACTCATCGCGGCCGGAGGTGGAGGGAACACAATCATCCTCAATAAGCTTGGACACATCATATTTTGCTTGAAGCTTGGTCCATATATCATGAGCGTTCTGGAAAGGCATGATTGAGGAAAGAACTACAAAGCTCACAACATTAACAAGCACATTAGATGCTTGAGCTTCGAGATAAGAGTTTGTCTCTTCCTCCAAAGATAGATTTTGGGGATCCTTAGGAGGATACAAGCCCATATCTAGAATTCGCTCAATATTTGGGTCAATGGCCCGGAAATGACTAAGCATGCGAGTACGCCAAACATCATAATGTGTGCCAACAAAACTAAATGTGTGAGAGTGAACTAAACCCCTAGGAGACATCTTTACTATCGAGGTGGTGAAGCCTAAAAGCGAGAGACCTTGCTCTGATACCAATTGAAAGTACAAAGGAAGTCGCCTAGAGGGGGTGAATAGACTTTTAAAATTATTACGGTTTAGGCTCAAGTAAATGCGGAATAAAACTAACATTTAATTTATTGAGCATAAAACCTATCCACTAAGTTCACCTAAGTGCACCAACAACCTATGCTAAGCAATACAAGCAATAAGGTGATAGCAAGATATAAGTACTTCAAGCACGATGGCTATCACAATGTAAAGTGAATAAGTAAAGGGTTCAGTTGAGAGATAACCGATGGACACGGAGACGAAGATTTGTTTCCCGAAGTTCACTTCCAAAGAAGCCATGTCTCCGTTGGGGAGGTGCGATGGCGCAATGCTCTCCGAACGCCACAAATGGCTCACCTTGAGGTGTGGTGGCTCTATTCTCACCCAACACCACATAAGGCCTCACCCCGGATGCGGATGCACGCAACTCACCGACGCCACAAAAGGCTCACCCTATTCTCCCAAGTGCGCACCACAAAAGGCGGGCACTTGCTCCACTATGGGACGCTTGAGGGCGGTCAACGAACACGTACAAGATTGGGGATAATTCCACAACTCAATTGGAGGCTCCCAACAACAAATCCACAAAAGGCTACAATGCCACAAAAGGCCAACAATGCCACAAAAGGCTACAAGACCACAAATGTCAACAAACCAACCACACAACTGTCTAGGGTTCCAAGGAACCCAAGAGAAACAAGCCCACAAGCTTGAACTCGCCGAATCTCCGAGGAGAACTCAAACCTATGCAAAAAATGCAAGGGCAAGTCCTTCACTCCCAAATTCCAACAAAGCTACAAAATCTATTGGGGGAATAAGGAAGGAAGAACACAAAACTCTCCAAGATCTAGATCCCAATGATTCCTTCACAAAGAAGGGATTTGGTTTGGTGGGATTGTAGATCTATATCTCAACTCTGAAATCCCTCAAAGAGATGAAAGAATCATTGGAGGGAGAAGGGAAGAGGGCAAGATTTTGAAGGTCAACAATGGAGGAGAGAGAGTGGAAGAGCTAGCAAAAATGACCTCAAAAGTTGAAGGAACATTAGGAAAGAGAGGGCCCTTAAATAGGACAAGAGAAATCTGCCCGTTTGGGTCAGATTCGCGCACCACCGGAACTTCCGGCCTCCACCGGAACTTCCGGTAAATAGAGACATAAAAAACAAAAGAAAACAGACGTTCACCGGCACTTGGGTCGGAACTTCGGCCGGAACTTCCGCTCAAGCAAAAATGCTGGACAGCATAGCACGAAAACTTCAATAACTTTTGATTTCATACTCCGTTTTTGATGATCTTGGGCTCATTTTGAAGAGAACAAAAAGCTCTAAAATATTATGCAAAGAATCATCATAGTACAACATGGAAGGATAAAACCAAATGGAGAAAGGTAAGACCTCTCTAGAAGCGATGAACCGGTAAAACCCCCAAAACCCAAAACATAAGAAGTTGAGCTTTGAAACTCCGATTGGGATGAAACCAATTTTGTTGGAAAGATAAAACCAAGTAGAATCCAATAAAAGGTGAAATATTGGATACCACCAAGGGAGACAATATCAATTTTATGTATGTGAGATATCTCCTAAGGTGTGGAGCCGAAAAAACTCGCAAGATCAAAAAACGCAATAAGATATGCAAGGTAAATCCTTAGACGATGAACTAGAGCTTGTTATGATGATGACCACAAGCTCTAGATCCTCTCATAGACAAGAACCAAATAACAACCAAGAAAGATGATGCTATGAATGCAAATGTTTGAGCTCTCTCCGAACGATGCAAACGAGACACCCGCTTGAGAGCCCCTCTTGATAGTATGGCTATCTATCCTAAACCCGGTCTCCCAACTAACAACACAAGACCGGAAAAAGAGAAGCCCTATCAAGAACATAACTTTGCCTTGAGCATCCCACTTGAACTTGATGTAGACCATCTTGTTCTTCTATTGTGGGAACACCTTTCTTGTTTGCTCTTGCTTGATGAAGATGAAAACTTGCAAATTGCTCCCCCATACTCCATGGGGAAACCTCTTCTTTGAACTTGTCTTCATCACTCCATGATCACGAGGATGACAATCTTAAAGCATGAGATCTTATAGAGATGGAGCATCTTGAGCTTGCCCTTCTTCATCCCTTCTTTAGGTTGATCCATCTTGATGCAACTCTTTGCACTTGTCTTGATCAACCTTCAAGCTCCTTCTTTCTTCATGATTCCAATGGCACAAAGCCCTTGGAAATTTCTTCATACCTTGAGACCAACACATGGCCCAAGCGATGCCAATGGACAAACCTACAAGTGAAACTCAATTTACATATTAGTCCATAGATATTGTCATTAATTACCAAAACCACACATGGGGGCAAACATGCCCTTTCAGACGTGCTCATGGATGGATTAAGTGTAGAATTGAGAGTTGGCAGGGATCGGTGTATCACTATGTGGTACTTTAACATGATATTGGCGCAAGACATTATACTAACTCAAAATGATGAATTTCATGTTATGTTTCACATGTACAAAGGAGAGAGGAAGCTTGAACTTGCTGTTGTTGTGGTTGATAATTCTTGTTCTAAAACTCCCATGCCTATGCTTGACATTGTTCATGTGCCTGAGCCAACAATTCTTGATAATGATGTGTTGTTCATTGGGTTACAAGGGTGTGCTCTAATTTCTTGTAAGAATGTAGCATATCATTCAAGTTCACCATTAAGGCAATTTGCACAAGTGGTGCCATCCGCTGAAGTAATAGAAACTGGTCCATTTTACTTAGTTGAGGAGTACGTAGGGGTAGATGATAAATACATGTATGATGTCCAAGTGGATGCCTCAACAACATATGTAGAGGAGAGTGACGACATTCAGGAGGAAGATGATCATGCTGGTGCACATCATGAAGAGGAAGAAGTGGTTGACATTGACCCTGCAGATTATGCTATGGTGCATGATCCTGAGAACCCGGACATCAGACTTGGGGCTTTTTTCTAATATTGTGACTTGTAGAAAAGCTATAAGGCAGCAAGCTATTATTGTTGAGTTTAAGTTGGCTAAAATCCTTATCAATCTTATAAGGTAAAGAAACAACTGCTGCAATAGATGGTGATGCAGCAGATGGTGAAGTCCTTATCAATCTTATAAGGTAAATTGATGCACTTTTCTTACTCTATTATTACTCAATCTGAACCACATGTTATTGATATAGGAAAAAGACTAGAACAACACCACAAAAACCCAACACATCGGCCAAGGAGAATACAACTGTGAAAATAGCGACAACACAAGAAAAGGCCAAGAAGAATACAACTCAAGAGAAGGATAAGAAAAAGAGCCCGATGAAGAAATCTACAACACAAGAGAAGGTCAATAAAAGGACCCCGGTGAAGAAGACTACATATAAAGGGAATAAAGCCAAGAAAAATGTTTCATTTGATCCTGTTATACTTCCACCTCCTCCACATCTAGTAGTGCAACCTACACATGGTGCAAAACGAAGCCTTCTTTATTGGCTTTGTGATTGATTTCTTGTTTTTGCTACTTACTTTCTTTTGGTACTTGCAGTAAACTTGTTGCATGGATATGTGTTAAATTATGCTTGTGATGCTATATATGAATATGTATAAACTGTGGTTGCTAACATGTGCTAAATTGTTCTTCATATATATGGACGCACTGAAGAAATGTTGCCGAAATTTCTAGTAGATAGTTTGAAAATTTTCTGAACAGACCTTAACATTTTAGTTTGAGAGTTCATTTATGTCTAAAATGATATTTAAACAATAGTCTCGTATTAGTGCATTTGATTTTCTGTAATTTTTCAGTTTTTTCTAACTGATAGAACATGAAATGCCACTTTAAGGATCCATATCTCCCCAGAACTGGCTCATATTTGAACAGTACACTTGAATTAGTGTTCTTGATTTTATGTGATTTTTCAGATTTTTCTGAGAAATTTAAATTCTGAACAAATTTTGATTTTTTTGGCGCCTGAATAACCAAAAAGTAGCCGCTAAAAGTTATTTACAATGGTAATACAGTAAATACAGCAGTACACACGGAAATACATGTATTTTATGAACCGTTATATTCTGAAATGACCACAATGGCATATGTAGAGGTACTGGGAAGTTAGAGTGGCATATTTCCAACTTCCGTTTTTATAGTGGCATTTCTCCAAAGTGTGAAAAATGTGGTGGCATGGATCCAATTAACCCTATAAGTAAAGGGGATGTACAATTCGATAGTTCCTTGCTAATAACTTTATTTTTTTTCTATTTCCGGATTTATGAGATGCATTGCAAACATGTCCATTACTCTCTCTCGTCAACTAACCATTTCTTGTCATCTTTCCAAAATACAACTTCCATATGAAATACTTAGTATACCTTCCTTTTATTGTAGTACCATTCTGATATTTCTACTTTACATCACCCCTGTAACCCCAAAATTTCCATGTGTTCCTCACGAATAGCGCACAACCATATGAAATTTAAGTACACATATTTACTCCATGGACAATGAGGCGGTAATCATCCATCAACTAATAGCAAAAATGAGAAAAAGATGCACTAGAGTTCACCTAAACAGTGTGTAGATTGTAGCTTGGTTGAGTAGTCCATTCGCACGGACATGGCCTTTGCTATGAATAAATGTGCTTAGTCTAATGCAAAATACTGGCAAGCAAAGATGCACTTTATTTTCCGTGTTAGAGCCTCATAGTGGCACTAGCGTAATTAAATAATATTCTTTCTGTAAATACATCTTAGGAAACCCTTTTTGGCAAAAATATCAAGAAGCATTTTTCTTAGATGAATGTTGAGAAACGTTGGCTCATCCTTATCCTACCAAGTGTAGTAAAGATAAGAAACATTTGAATAATATATACTCAGTACATATCTTTGTCCTATAAGAAATTTCATTGATGATGATAGGAAAGGAAAGAAATACTCACTAATCAACTATACGCTAAACATACTCAACTACGGGTGGTAAGTTTCTAAAAGAATATAACCGATTGCATTTCCTACCTATTCTGTATCAGGAGATACTTTGGCCAATTAATAGTGGAGCTGGATAGACCAGGTAATATCCGCCAATTGATCATTTCCTTTTTCTACGGCCCTCAATCTGAAACCATTCACAAAACAGAATTGATACGACAAGCATATATATGCCTCATATGCGACTATCTCATCCAAAGATTCATCCATTCAACACCCAGCCAAAAAAACCTCTTCTCATTCCAGCCTACCACTACACCCCTAGTTACACAACTTCGCCAAATCTTGTCTTTGCAATGGAGAATGTCACCGTTCTAATTGTTGGTGCTGGTCCAGCAGGCCTCGCCACGGCAGCGTGCCTTACCCATCTCTCCATTCCCTATGTCATCGTCGAGCGTGAGGATTGTAGCGCGTCACTCTGGCGCAACCGCGCATATGACCGCTTGAAGCTGCATCTCGCAAAGGAGTTCTGTGAGTTACCACACATGTCATACCCAGCAGATGCACCAACATACATACCAAAAGCCATGTTTGTCAAGTACTTGGATGACTATACTGCGCATTTCAATATTCAACCCAAGTATCTCACTTGTGTGGAGTCGTCAACATATGACAATGATAAGAAGTGTTGGTCCATTGTGGCTCGTGACATGGCAGAAGGCACAACAATAAATTTTATTGCAAAGTTCCTTGTTGTGGCAAGTGGTGAGAATAGTGCAGAGAATATTCCAGTGATCCCTGGACTTGATAGTTTTTTGGGTGAGGCCATCCACTCGTCAAGATACAAGTCAGGCAAGAGCTTCTCCGGTAAGAGCGTGTTGGTCATTGGATCTGGCAACTCTGGGATGGAGATCGCTTATGACCTTGCAACCCATGGTGCCAATACTTCGATTGTTATACGAAGCCCGGTATGTGCACTATGTAATTTTAACTAGTAATAGGGATACAATTTCTTAGTATTATTATACTAGAATGATAGTTTGTTTTATCTTGCCCGTTGCAAAGATGTGTGACCCATTTTTTGGCTGCAGATTCATGTAATGACAAAGGAACTAATTCGGTTGGGAATGACACTAGCCCACCATTTTTCACTCAATATAGTGGATAACATCCTTGTTATGGCAGCAAAATTTATATTTGGAGACCTATCAAGACATGGCATCACAATGCCAAAAATGGGTCCAATGATACTCAAGTCAAAAACTGGCCGATCTGCTGTGATCGATGTTGGCACTGTTGGGTTAATAAAAAAAGGCATCATCCAAGTAAGTGTATCCTCGGACATGATATAAACCTTATATGTACCATATGTTAATTTATTATGCCACTTTATTAATAATTATTTACCTCTTATAGGTTAAAGGAAGCATTAGTAAGATCATGGGCAATATCGTTAAATTTCAAAGTGGGGACGAAATCTCAATTGACGCAATCGTGTTTGCAACTGGATACAAGAGCACGGCAAACATGTGGCTCAAGGTACTAGCAATGGTTCTTTTTGCCTAAGTCGGATTCTTTTTAATAAAAAAATATCAGATCTTCTAACCAAGTTACATGTTATTTGTGAGTGCAGAATGGTGAGAACATGTTAAATGACAGTGGTCTGCCAAACAAAGAATATCCGAATCATTGGAAAGGTGAAAATAGCCTCTACTGTGCTGGGTTAGCAAGGAGAGGATTGGCTGGTATTGCCAGTGATGCCAAGAATATTTCCAATAGCATTAAATCTGTGATAGGCTCTATGTCTGGCTAAATTAGCCATTATATGTAGTTTAAGGGGCAAGAATTAGCCATTATATGTAGTTTAAGGGGCAAGTGTGTCAGACTGCCGATATCTTTGAGACATCTTCATTTCAAGATTTATTGTGCTAGGGAGTAAGCTCTGCTCTTGTATATTATAAACAAGGGCCATTTAGCTTTATTCTCGTTGTGTGAAAGAGCTTATTTTTTCTGAACTTACGATTCTCTATGTATTCTATTTTCTTGAATTTACATATAGAGAGGTTTTGGGATCAGTAGTGTATTTCCTGTATAAAAAGCTCTTGTGGCATGTTTATCCCCAACAATGAACCAGGAGGCAATCTAATCTCAAATCAACTGCATTATTCGCTAGAATCCATTTCAGGTATTGTAATGTTATTTATCAGTCCTAGGATGACACAACGAGACTACGTATGAGAGTTATATAATGTATGAAGACAGAACGGTTGTTGATTATGAAATTGTCGAGGACTAAAATCCGACGTTAGAAGCTTCTAAAGAAAGTAATGTTATCCTACAATAAATAAATATTCTACAAAAACAACTAGTTCTTGAAGATGAATGCAACTCGTTAATATGCCATGCTCACCGGTGCAAAGCTAGTTTAAGGAGAAGTGAAATTTGGCGTCACAAATGTTCTCTTATGTGCTAGAGAGTAAGATGGCCTTCTACTTCTAATTTTACTCTCTATGTGATGTGAGCTTCATATTTTTTGTTGAACTTACGATAGACATTCATATATGCAAAAGTCATGGGATCAATAGTGTATTAGATCAAGTCTAATGCAGCTGCTATCTGGATCACCAAATCGAAATTAATTATATACTCCCTCCCTTTAGAAATATAAAACGTTTTAGTTTTATGAAAGGAATGTATCTAGATGATTTTTGTCCAAGATTTTTCTCTTTTTCTTTTGCAAATTAATAGCTTTATATATTAGTTGACGGAATTACAATCACTCGTGAGAGTGTCAACGAGAAAGCCTGGGTTATAGTTGATCCACATACATCTCTTCCTATCACTACTAGCTTGTTTAGCACATAAATGAGTAGCATTGTTTACGTCACGTCCAACAACCAAAATGCTAAAGCTAGAAAAATCCCTCCTAATCTCTCGAACCTCTTGACAAATTGCTCTTAATTTTGACCTATTATCATCGTCAGAGTTACAGAAGTTCACAGCTAGCAGAGAGTCACTCTCAATGATAACTTGTGGGTATCCTCTCTCATATGCTAACCTCACTCCTTCGCGGAGCGCTAATGCCTCTATTGACACGGCACTTGCAGCATGTTCAAGCCATAAGGCTTGACTTCTAATCATTGTCTCAAACTGATCACGTACCACCAATCCAACACTTCCTGACATAGATTCCTCGTGGAAACTAGCATCAGTATTTAGTTTGATCATCCCATCATCGGGTGGTTTCTAATGATCCTTCTTCTTCGGTGCCCTTCGTAGCCTCTCTCGACCTGACTGAGCAAGGTGATCATCCCTTCATCGGGTGGTTTCTAATGATCCTTCTTCTTCGGTGCCCTTCGTAGCCTCTCTCGACCTGACTGAGCAAGGTCAGAGGTTGTCTGTAGGACCCACCGAACCAAATAGGTCACACTACGACCCCCTTCCCCATGCTTCCGGGCATTCCTTTCTTTCCAAGATGACCAACACCCGCACAGGATCATGGAAACATGCGACTCCAAGAGAAACTTACTGTCTATCAAGTCCATTGGCCAAGATCATGGATGAAAACTTGGCATTTTAACATTTGCCGTGGTTTTGATTTCATTCCCAAAGATCTTTGCCCAAGTACATTCAAAAGGTGCATGATAAATAGTCTACTCATGTGCCCGGCATGCTTCACATTGTGCAATCCAATCAATATGCCTTGATTGGAGAATCTTCATTGTTGGTATATAGCCTTTGATTACTCTCCACCAAAAAGACCGCACTTTCGGTGGCACCGGCAACTTCTAAAGTTTTTTCCAGCATGACTTGGTTTCTTCACCCGATCCATTCCGCCGGTTATTAGCTAACTATACCGGTGATAGTAATCTATACGCCGATCTGACCAAGAAGACCCATTTGACTCTTGTGACCATGCCATTCGTCTTCTGCAAATCAGTCGAGTGAAATTTGTTGAACGGCTCGTCTATTAGTCTCTATAAGGTTCGCTTCCAATTTTTCCTCAGACCAGCACATTCTTTCCATGTCGATCAGTTCATCCACCATTGTCGCTTTAGCCTTGCGAGGCTTACATAATGGTCGACCATTACTGTTAGCTGGTATCCAATGATCCTCAAACACTCGTGTAGTGCTTCCATCACCAACACACTTTATACGGCACTTACATAATGCTTCTCTCCCATACAAAATTGCTCGCCAAACATGTGATGGATTCTTTTTCTTTCTAGCATATAGAAAGTCTGAATCATGGTAATATTTTCCTCGAATCACTTTAGCACACCGTGATTCAGGTTTAGTCATGAGCCTCCAACCTTGTTTAGCTAACATAGCATGATTAAATAATTGAACATCTCGGAACCCCATACCTTCTACTGATTTTTGAACTGCTATGTCACACCATTTCAATTGATTTTCTGTTTGTGCTCATTTCCTACCCAAGAACCTTGCAACAGTGCTTGTGATTTTTTTGCACATCTTTTTCGACATATGGAAGCAGCTCATTGAATATGTTGGTATGGCTTGACAGATAGCCTTAACGAACACTTTCCGTGCAACCCCACTTAGATTCTTTGCCGCATAATCATTCGCTAATTGCTTGATCCTTGCGACAATATGCTCGAATTGATCATCAATAGACCATCCTAAGGCAGTTGGTAACCCTAGGTAATTTCTCCACGAGCGCTTCTGCCTCAATGCCAGACATCTCATGTACCTGTTGTTTCATCTCGTCAGTGCAGTTCGCACTGAAGAAAACTGCAGATTTTGCACGATTAACCAATTGACCAAATCCAACTCTATATGTTTCAAGTATATTTTGTAGCCTCGATGCTCCCTGAGCCGATGCTTGCACAAAAACAAGACAGTCGTCTGAAAAAAAGAAAATGCGAAAGCCACGGAGCATGAATTCCAACTCGGATGCCTCGTGACAAATATTGAGGTCCTGATTATTTTAAGTAAACAACTTAAACCTTTTGCACAAAGAAGAAAAAGGTACGGAGATAATGGGTCCTACCGAATACCTCTAGTTGGTTTAAAATACATAGAGAACTGATCATTAACTCGTACCGATAAGGACACGGTTTGGACACACTTCATTATCAAGTTGATCCATGATTTTTCTCAAGTAAATCCATTCACATGATCATAGGCTTTTGCCATGCCCAATTTTATAGCGCAGGCTCCAGATTTACCTTTCTTCCTGTTCAAATAGTGAATGCTTTCAAAAGCAGCATTGACATTATCGGTTATCAATCGACCAGGTATAAATGCACTTTGCTCTTTTAAAATAATTTCCTCAACACCGGTCTCAAACATAGTGAAAGGACATTTGAGGCAATTTTGTATAAACCATTACATAGAGCAATAGGCCGATACTATGTTAAATCTTGGAGTTGCTTCACTTTTGGTATTAACGCCAACACCGTGCTATTAACAACCTCAGGCATATCTCCACCTTTCAAGAATTTTCTGATGGCGGCACATCATACACTCTCCTTTAAAATATCCCAGTGCTTGATATAAAACCCTACCATGAACTCGTCCGGGCCAGGTGATTTATTTGGATGCATCATAAATAGTGCCTGTTCTATTTCCAAGTCCGTGACCGGGGAACACAATTGCTCATTCATATCTTGTGTAACCTTCGGAGGAACAAAATTTGTTATTAACTCCGATGAGGTATTTTCCTGCGCTGTAAACAGACTAGTATAGAAATTAATAGCCAATGATTTCAACTCACGTTGAGAAGAGATATATGTATCGTCCTCCCTCATGAGTGAAACCTTGACCTCTCCTTCACCCTTGCGTGGAAAAACGTCGGTATTTCGGTTCCCTTCCGCAAGCCAGAGTACACGGGAACGTTGCTTCATCATTATTTCTTGGCGAGATAGGTGTTCTGTTATTTTGTTCATCAGCTCCCTTTCCTCCCTTGAAGGCCCAACACGAATTGAATTGGCAGACTCTCCGATCCGATGGTGCGGGGAATAGTTTTTCGTCGCTCGCTGATTGCTTCTGCTCGCCCAATTTAACCAAAGGAGCCAGGAACTATATAAGCACAGACAGCTATGGATGATTTGGTTTCACGACTCAGGAACACGTCTGACAGCCAGGCTTGTCTGATAGTTGTCCAATATATATGGCAAGGGAACTCGCTGAAGGGACGTGGTTGGGAGCTGCTACGAGACAGTACTAGTAGTAAACATGATAATTGACCCTCATCATTCGAGACCAGCAGGGAGCAGGGAGCGGGCATGGCCTGTCTACCCATGTCTGTGAGCAACTGGCTTGCTTGCTGACAGGGGCCGCCGGGCAGGCAGTTTTGTAGCTGGCGTATGCGTGCACCGGCAACAACCACCACCAGTCCAGTCCGTTACAAGTTACAACAAGCAGAAGCAGCGCGTGCGAGTTGCCGCATCCATCCATCCACCCATCGGCGGCGCAAGTTGCCGACGCAGGCAGGCACGGCTCGCTGGCTCCGTGACCCGCGGGACGGCGGATAATTTCCGGGGACGGACGGGGCTATGCGCCAGTGACGCATGCTTCGAGCATCTATTTTCTGCTCATATATTAAGCTCCAACTTGCCACGCTTTGGACTACTATTCCAAGTTGACGAACCGAATCCGAAGGCAAAGGTGGAGGAATCTGTTGCTCACGCTCTCCAACGCATGCACCGGCCGGCCTCCCCTAACGGAAAAACGAGCATGACCTGATGAGGCATTTGGACAACAGAGCAGCCAGTGGGAGCTCAGTTTTCAGTTACGGTGAACAGGAGGGCTCTTTCTGGAAAAGGCAGTGAAGTCACGCCCTGTTGAGAGTTTATGAGAGCTGTTTTAGTCGACAATTACTCCATGATGTCTACTAATTGGGCATAATGATTCGGGTTAACTTTGAGCCGACCAAGTATGGGCACTTCCTATCATGCTCATGCAGGCTTCTGGCGTACGTGGGAATTTCAGATCGAATATGGCTGGAATGTGGCATAAATACACAAAGTCAACTCAGCATAAAAGAGTTGTTGTAACAGAGTGCAAAACCAAGTTTGGGTGGGCACATTTTTGGTTGATGTGCACGTATTTCCACCCTCAATATAGAGACAAAAGATTTACCCTTTTCATTAAATAAGTAGAAAATAGTTGTTGATTTATTGGTGGGTAACAGGTCGAAAATCAATACATACACCCTCGCTGCCCGACATGGAACATGACTGTCTCGAGGACACACACAACCGACATAGCTACCAACACTTGCACATACACATCACCGAAACGAGGTCTTCATTGAGGTTGCGCACCATCGTTGTCGTGTCACTCTTCCACGAACCAATGACTAATTTCACTGAAGACAACCACCTAAGACCTTCGTAGCGGCCTCACCAAGCCCATGTCAGGCTATATGCCAAACAGTCAACCCTTCACACGGAAGACCGTCGACTCTGATTATGATAACAAGATCTAATCGTACCAAAGACCTTTTTGACCAGGCCACCCAACACAAGTCATCATCGTCATTCAAAGGACGACAATAGCTCCGACTTCACAGTGGGGACGACCGACAGAAAGACATGCCAGACACGCCAGAATAGAAGCTAACTACCAAAGCCATGAAACGACCAAATCATAACTCATCAACGTCGTCATTGTCACACGAGCCGCCTCACAAAAACCTCACATCGCCATCTGGACACCTGATGTGATATTTTGTAAACTATGCATAGTTTTCGGTAAACTCTCTGACGGTTAACCGCTCATGCAACACGTCCTCTTACGTGACACGAGTGTCCCCGTGGGTGGGACACACCACTCCCGGTGCGCCCTTATCCCTCTTCCTCTTTCTTCTCCACGTCCTTCTCTCTCGACCCTAGCTGTGTTGCCCACCTCCCGTGCTACTCTCCTCCACCCGCGTCATCCACCTCCCGCACCACCTCGCGGGAGCAGCGACGTCGCGACGATCACCAGAGATCCTTGCAGAGAATATATGCTGAGCCTATAGTGAGGTGGCACCGAGATCTAAATTTAGTGCTAGTGTGTGCATGGTTCGTCGAAGTCGAAGAAGAAAGGGGCACAAAGTCCTTAAAAGGTTGGTCGAAGATGGCTCTGGGATGGCGAGGGTGGTGATCTCAGCATGGCGGGGCGAAGCAGGAGCAACACGGACCACTAGTGGCGGTGGCAGGAGGTTCGACCAACGTCGATTCACAAGGGTGGTGGAGAAAGAGCAAGTTGGGTGACACCAAAGGCATGGAAGAAGAGCAATGTGGCAGCGCCTTCATCGTTTTGTGGTAAGAGGGTGACTGTCACACCGTACTTTTCTTCCTTCCAACGGAGTAACCATGGCCAGGCTTTTGGTTTAAAACCTCTGGCAAACATGCTGTCAGCACAAACACCATCACTGTTTGTCTTTTGCTGTGACAAACTAACAATGCAATTTGATCTTTCTCAAAATGAGACTGTAGGCGAGACACATAGATGCAACTTTTCAGGCATCTTTTTTTTTTCACTTTCAAAGTGTCGGGGCAACTTTGGAAGAAAAAAAAAGTTGCTTAATGAGCAGTCAATGCACAGCCAATCACTTCCTCGACGCTCCTTTTTACTATTGATAAAAAAGCTGATCTTATCGCACATAGCTCCATATCCAAGTATACAAATCCTGGAGCAAAAAGAGACGTATCAAAGGCCTTGATGTTTACTCCAAATCATGTGTGCTTGTAGGACAATTATTCTGAGTTTTCACACGTCACAATGGATAAAGATTGTTTGGCGCCTTTCCGGAGTGTGAGATGAATCACTGGAAGCACTGGCAAGCATGATGAATACATATGTGCATGTGACCAGGTGAGGCGTTGAACATTGAACAATAAAGATGACGACCGAAGAGAAGAAATGCTAAGCTTGACATAGCATGTACTCCACTAGATAATTTAGCCTTATCGTGTCAGCAGAGACGTTCAAAGTTTAAATTGGGTTCATGAGTTTTTTGGAAATTGGTTCTATGTTTTTTAAATCTGGTTCATGATTTCTGAAATTTGGTTTATACTTTTAAATTTTTGGTTCATGATTTTTTAAAATTGGTTCACGAATTCTGAAATTTGGTTTAGGGTTTTAAATTTGTTTCATGATTTCTTAAAACTAGTTTATTATTTTTGAAATCGTGTTCATGTTTTCTAAAGTTTGGTTCATGATTTTGAAATTTGGTTTATGGTTTTTAAATTTTGTTCATGATTTTTTTGAAATTGCTTCATGATTTTTGAATTTTTTTTCACATTTTTTAATTCGATTAAAAATGTTCATGATTTTAAAAATAGGTTCATTAATTTTAAAAATTAGATCATGATTTTTTGAAAGATGTTCATGAACCCTTATTAATTGATCATGGCCTTTTCATTTTAAACAAAAATAATAGACGCGTACTACGCGACCGACGGAGCCAAGCGTGACCAACCTTATCCTCTCTCGTCTTCTTCCCCCACTCCGTTGAGAGTCAACCCCCTTGCGCCGGCCTCTCGTCCCCCGCCAGATTAGCCGGTCAAGGGTATGGGAGGTGCCGGATGTAGTGGTAGGATTAGTTTTTGTCGGTCTTGGCAGTTATCTGCCGTTTCTTGGCGTCTTGCCGGGAGTTCTTGTGGGCTAGATCTTGGGGCCAAGATCTACTCATGGCTGGTGGTGCTCCTCCTCCTGGCGTCGCTCCGGTGGCCGGAGCTACGGGTGGTGGTTGTTGCCGGCGACTCCATTAATAAAGGGCCCCTGGAGCTCCTTCTTCCATTGAAGATGGCGGAGGCTGCCTCATCTCTCCCGCCCGCCATGGTGGCTGGGGGTGAGGTCAGTGATGCGGCGTGGTGGCTCGTCCATCTTCCCCGGCGGCGTGGCGAGGGAAGTCGATGGTCTTGGTTCCTCTTGGCCATCCTCTAGATGGTTTCTCTGCTCCGACTTTTGTTTGCCTCTTCTTTCTGTGTTGTTGACCAGCTAGTTCTTCCTCTGTCGGCCGGCCGTGGTGGCGAGGGGAGGAGGGATGCTAGCGGGGTTGCGACCGCGGGAGGAAGAGGGAATGGATGTTGTCTCTCGACGATCTCGCTGACGGCGGGGAGGCCGCGGTGATTCTCGATGACCTTGAGAGGAGGATGGCGCGGTGATATTGCTCCATGCGAATCCTCGTAATAAGCGCGTGTCGATGCCCGGGCTCGTTGCGGTGGTGCTCAACTCCGGGAACCCTTCATCGCTGGTGTGTTTGGGTCGCGAAGGTTGGCTTTGAGTTCACGCTTTCTCCCCGGCCGTGGTGGCGGAGAGAAGGGGTGGCGTTCCTCAAGCTTGGCCTTCGATTCCAAGCCCGCTTCATATGGGTGCTATGGTTTATCGCGTTCTGCGTTCGTGATCCTTCTTCGCAGCGGTCCTTTGGTGGCGGGGCTGCCGGCCGCCTGCTCGCCGGCGGCGGTAGGGGTGTCAACCTCCATTGGAGGCCCTCGAAGCTTGATGCGAGCTCGACGACTTGGCATTGACAAGTGGTTTGTCCCCGTCATTGCCAAGAAGGTGGCGGCTTGCTTCTTCTCCGCTCGAAGGCGAACGAGAAGAGACCACGACCTCGCCATGGTCGGAGGTCGCCGGAGATCAGTGGTGGAGGCTCCGAGGACTTGATTGCTTTCTATGTTTTAGTCCTAGGGTGCTTTTTGTAAGTGTTAGGCCCTTCTCCTTTTGTCAGCCAGCTAGAGTTCTTAATGCTAAGGGCCTAACCGTAATTTGTACCTGCCACGTTTATTAATTTGCAGCTTCTCGGGTCCTCTGGGCCCTTTTACTGTTCAAAAAAAAAAAAAAATAGACGCGTACTAGTAGTCTACTGTACTATTATGAAGCTATAGCTTTGGTAGCAAGCTCGCGCTAGCTACGGTAATCATCGCCGTTTAATCAAAGTTATTGGCTCCCCACAGTCCACAAACAATTAATCATCACCGTTTAACTACGGACAGCCTGTTTCTTTATCTGCCAGAAACAAAAGCTACGTAGTAGTTTTTTTCCTTGGTCGTATGCATGTCCAGATTTATCTCGACGCGTGATATGTTTGACGTTATTGGGCCGGCCCGTCTCCAGTACGCTTTAGGCGTCGTGAATCCTCCCGGCTTGCTGGGCGCCACAATCGATGCGTCGTCGTCGTCGCTGCGCAGTTTTTCCGATTAATCCCGTTTTCTTTCCCTCCAAATTCCCCACACCCACCGCGCCCAAAGCCCTAACCCCACCATTCCTCCGCCGCCCATGGCGCCCCCCCGCGCTGCCAAGCGCCCCAAGCTCGAGCCCTCCTCCTCCTCCGCCGCAGGCCCCCCCGCCGCGCCCCAGAGGGGCGAAGACGACTACGTGCCGGGCAACATCGTCGAGATCGAGCTCTGCAACTTCATGACCTACGACCGCCTCGTCTGCCGCCCCGGCCCGCGCCTCAACCTCGTCGTAGGCCCCAACGGCTCCGGCAAGAGCTCTCTCGTATGCGCCATCGCCCTCGCCCTCGCCGCCGACCCCTCCATCCTCGGCAGGGCGTCCAGCGTCAGGGCCTTCGTCAAGCGCGGGGAGGACTCCGGACACGTCAGGCTCTCCCTCCGCGGCGACGCGCCCGGCCGTGACATCTGCATCACCCGGAAGATAGACACCAACAACAAGTCCGAGTGGCTCCTCGACGGTAACCCTGTTCCCCCCATTTATCATTTGACAGTATCATGCACGTATTTTAATTCGGCAATGTGTGTATTTTCTGCTCAACAAAATGGAGATTCCGTTCCTGCAGGTGCCACTGTCCCCAAAAAGGAAATTATAGATGTCATCAAGAAGTTCAATATTCAAATTAACAACTTAACTCAGGTCTGTATCTCATGTTTGTTTTCTTTTCCCCATGAGAGCGACTGTGAAGCTACTATACCTGACGATGGTGATTGTTTCTGTTGCTAGTTTCTGCCACAAGATCGGGTATGTGAGTTTGCGAAGCTGACTCCCATCCAGCTGCTAGAAGAGACCGAGAAGGCCGTTGGTGATCCTAATTTACCCGTTCAGCATCGCCAGCTCATAGAAAGGAGCAGAGAGCTCAGGATTCTCGAAGTGGTAAATATCAACATTCATTTCTATCTTATGTTTGCTTCAACATCTGAAGCTTTTCTTGCTCCATACATTATCATCTTTTATTCTCTAAGCTACCGAGTTTATATCGAATTTCAGACTGTAAAGCAAAAGGAGCAGACCTTGAACAATCTAAAGGCTCTCAACGCTGAACAAGAAAAAGATGTCCAACGTGTCAGGCAAAGAGATAAGCTTCTGAAAAAGGTCCGTTTTATTGTTTGGCTATGAATGTTATAGACAGTAATTTTATCACGATACTATTGCAATACTGTTTTGGTTGATTGTGCCCTAGGCTGAGCTAATGAAGAAGAAGCTGCCATGGCTCAAATACGACATGAAGAAACTGGAATTTCAAAATGTACAGAATGAAGAAAAAATCTCCAAGAAGAAAATGGAAGAAGCAGCCAAGATCTGGCAAGATGCAAAAGCCCCGATCGAGTATGTACCAGTCAAAAGGATCCAGTTCAGTTATTACTTTTCTTCACTTGCAAATCACTCTCTAGATGTTTCCGGAAGTCCCTAGTACTGCATGGTTTGCTGTTTGTCATGGCGTGCTTCTTTTGATATCCCTACTATGTACATCTGTCACTTTTGAACTAATATTCTCTCAACACCTTTTAGATATCATTCCTTCTTAACTGGAACTCAATTTCTGATTACCCCAGGGATATAGCAAAATGCTAATATTTTGACATTGCATTTCTGGTTCAGTAAAAGTTTCTCCTTCACAATTTAGCTTTGTCTGACTTACTGAGATGTTTGATTTCTAATGGAAGTGGAACACACATCTTCTTGCTCCTCTGTATTTATGTAGAGAGATCAAGAAAGAGAAAATGACTCATGCTTCAAGTACCAAGAAGATAAACAACCAAATAAATCAAAACACAAACAAGCGTCGGGAAGTTACAGATGAGGAAGGGCAGCTGGTATGAACTCTTCTTTTTTGTTGCCCAAATCAGCTCCTTAGTGCAGTTTTTTCTGTTGTCGATCCTTTACACCTGTTGTGGTATCAGATTGCACGATTGAAAACCACGTTTGATGACATAGAAGATCTGAAAAGGCAAGAAAGATCTCGGCAACAAAGGATCTCAAATGCTAGGGAAGCTCTTACCACTGCTGAAAAGGAACTTCAACATGTACAACCATATGAACCACCTAGAGCTGAAATGGTTAGTTTAGTTACTTTGTTTTCCTGACTTTTTGCTTTGTATTTATGCAGCTTTCTGTCCACATTTGTAACCATCCTATCCAGTTTAATGTCTCACATTAACACAGTATTGAGTAGCAATGGTATTTACATCTGCATCTAAATTTATCTTTTTGCACAGGCACAACTAACAGATGAAATTGCACAAACAACGTGTGGCATAAACGAGCTCAAACTCAGACGGCAAGAGAAGGAGCGTTGTTTAGCTCAGGAGAGAGAAAACCTGAGGAAGTGTTCTGATAGGTATCCAGCTTGTCAACTACCATCTATATACACTATTCGTGACATGGCTACCTAATAAACATTTCCTACAGGTTGAAGCAAATGGAAAGTAAGAACAATAAGCTACTCCAAGCATTGGAAAGAGCTGGTGCTGACAAAATCAGTGAGGCATACTACTGGGTGCAAAATAACAAAAATATGTTCAGGGGAGAAGTTTATGGGCCTGTTCTCCTTGAGGTTTGTTTTGTTGCGTGCCCACCAACTGCTGTTTGCTTTGCATCCAAGAGGCTTATCATTATACTTTCTTCGACTGATCTCAGGTTAATGTTCAGAACAAGACTCACGCTGCTTACTTGGAAAACCATGTTCCAAACTATGTATGGAAGGTACTAATACTTTGATAATTTTTCATGTTCCGCTGCTAAATCCTGGTGGGTATACTAATTGTTTTCCTTAGTTTTAGCATTTTCATTGAGTTTACTCCCTCCATTTTATAATATGTTTGGCTAGCATACCCTAGGAGGCATAAAGCTGAAGTAATATTTGATGGTACTGGATCATGCTTGCTCAAGTATGGTCCTGTCCCATCAAATATTACTTAATTTTTTTGCCTCCTGATGCAACAAATTTGGTCCATCGACACGTGTTAGCTGTAGGAAGTATGGTTACGAAAGTGACTTCGGTTCGCCAGTTCAGGCTCAACTCCTCGCTTTACGTTAGCGGATTTACAGGTCGGGCCGGGGCTCCATGCTCTTTCTTTCTGTGTGGGACAGGTAGGCATCCTGGGTGATATTGCGAAATGGAGGTGCTATAAAGCAAGGAGCCTCTGCTCGAACCTGTGCAGGTCTACCAGTGGCCGCAGGTCTCTGTGGGCGTGCTATTGCACATTGTGCCCATGTCTTGTGCACGATTAATGTGCAGAGCAGACTAATCGTCCAGTTACTGAAGATGATTAGTGTCTAATAGGACAACATCTCCAGAAACTGTTTTCTAGATCTAAGTTCCTTCGCTTACTGTCTATTTCTTTTGCGAAAACATTATATCTGCAAACAAATTAACTGCCATTTCACTGCGTGTGCCAGTCATTCATTACCCAGGATGCTTCCGACCGTGACCTCTTGGTTAGACAACTGAAGCAATATGGTATTCCTGTTCTGAACTACACAGGGAGCAATAGCATCAGGTGTCAGCCATTCAACATTACTCTGGAGGTCAGCACATATATACCAGGCAAATTAGCATTTTAGTACATCAATATCTATTACTTATTGTTACTCCCCCCTTTGTTTCACGAGCGCCATTTTGTTTCGAAACCCTGTCCCTTAGTATAACATATCGAAGCAAATTCAAACCTCTTTTTTAATTGTTTGTGCATGAACAATTCACTTCCATCTACATAAATCATCATGTCTGTCTTAGCTACACACTTAACGTGAGGACATTATGTGATCCTCTTTGACTTTATCAACTTGGATCTTTCTTTATCTTTGTGCCCAATCAAAATGCTCGAGGGCAAAAATAAAATGACGGAATAAATTTTGAGTATGTTAATTGTTCTTTTGACAGATGAAGCAACTTGGGATCAAATCACGACTTGATCAAGAATTTGAAGCTCCTCCTGCTGTAAAAAATGTTTTGATTACTCAGGCTTCTGTGGATCAATCGGTACAACACTGCTTATATCCAATTCATGAATCTGTACCAAGTTGCATGTTTATGACTTCAAAGAGTTCTGCTTCTTCTTCATGCCCATGAAGTATATAGGTACAGATCAAGCAGATGAAAGAGCAGACGAAGTGATAAAGTTAGGTATTTCTGACCTTTGGACTCCTCGTAACCATTATCGATGGTCTAGATCGAGATATGGTGATCATGTGTCAGCAAATGTTGATTCAGTCTATCCATCTCGTCTCTTCATGTGCGGTATGTGTTGCAATCTCCGCCTTAATAAGTTAGTGGATTGTATGGTTTACCCATGATTCTTATCAGTTTTTTCTTGCAGACTTGAATATCAGTGACATTGAAATGCTTCGATCTGAAAACGATGAACTTAAGAAAAAGGTTGAAGGCATGGAGGAAGCCTTACGAGAGATCCAGAAAGACCAGAGGAAATTAGAAGATGAAGAGGCAGAAATCCGCAAGAAAAAGGTTTCATATATTCTTAATGCTATTAACTTCATTATATTCAACTAAGCTCAGTTGTTTCTGATAATGCTTATCTTTTGATTGTCATATTTTTAGGAGACAATTATTGACAGGGTGAGGTCCCATAAGAAGAGGAGGGAAGAAATACAAAGGCGTATAGGTACGTTACTTTTTCCCTGTTCTTCTACATGTAGCTTACATAATATGCTGTTCTTCTCTCTAGATATCAAAAGAAGAATTCTGGAGGACATATCTCAAGAGGAAGACGTGGAATCCAGCACAAGAAAGCTTACTGATCAGCTAGCTAAGTTCAATGATCAACGATTTCGAGCTATGATAAAACTCAAGGCTAGTACTTCTTAAGCTAACCACCAATATTTCGTTTATCGTGATCATCATCAAGGCTACATATTCTTACTTCATATTGTTTTTTATCTCTTAGAGTTTACTTGTTGAAGCTGTTGCTCTCAAATGGAGTTCTGCTGAAAAGAACATGGCTTTTATTGAGCTTGATACAAAGGTATGCTTCTTGAGAAAGCAGTCACAGTGCACACATTTGTGAACAGTGCACAAACCAGAAAAAACTAACATAAGAAAATGGTGAGCTCATCCAATTATAAATGCTTATGGTTTGTGTTGTTCCATGCCTCTAAACGTTTCACTACATAAAATTATCTATCCTGGTATCATCACGAGAAAATTGTAGAAGTTTTTTATATCCAACATTCTGTATGTTTTCTCTTTAATCGTCATTTGCATCTCATAGATATGGGAGATGGAAAAGGATGTGAAGAAATTTGAAAAGGATGCTGTTCATGCTGCCAAAGAATATGAAAACTGTGAGTTGGTGCTACCAACTGCATTGCTGTTTTTAGCGAGTATATATATTGAAATATTGTTAGTTGGTAGGCGTCTAAGCTATTCTTTCTTATGTTCCCTTTTTGCATCGAGATTTTGCCTTGATATGAACTATCTTTGGTCTTTGGGTGTACATTTTTTGTTGACAGATTATATCCATTTTTTTGTAAGGCCGTGACACGGAATTACCAGCGAAGTATTTTTTTCAGTATGATTTTTATGTGGTACTCCCTCCATTTAATAATATAAGATGTTTTAGCTTTGTGAAGATAATGTATCTAGACACTTTTTAGTGTGTAGGTTCGAAAAGGTTCACTCCGAATCTACACACTAAAAGGTGTCTAGATACATTACCTTCACAAACGTAAAACATCTTATATTTTGAAACGGAGGGAGTACTACACACTAGTATGTTGTTGCTGCACTGGTTGACGATCCAAATCTTGATTCTACTGCTATCAATATATGTCTATATGATCATGGACCGCAAACATGCTTTTTACATATTGGGTGAATTGGCGGGTCATTCTTTACAATAGGAATGTCGAAGATTGTTTCTTGTGGCATCACATGACAACATCGTGGGTCCAGCCTGCTGACAGGAAGCCTGCCTTGGAGCACCAAAGTTAAATATGAAGACTTCATTATCTATCTGGTCAATTGGTTGAAAATATGAACCTCTTAGAGAATATTTGTGATTTTCTTTCCAAGTTTGTGGAATTCCTTGTTAGCTAAGACGCCTTTATAAGCCAGGCCTTTTGTCATTATTAATCAAAGCATAAGCAGTTCCTTCATCAACTTTACTACTTTGTAGTATCTGTCGCCAACTCGCCATGCTGGATGGCTGCCTGCAGTGTTGACCTAAGATCAAACTTCACCACAGCTCTAATCTCAGAAAGTTGGGTTCTAACAGAAAGATACTTGATAACTTGGTTCTCCCAAACCAAATATTGTAACAGACAGTCCTGGAAATCCAGCATTGTATGATCTATGAAATAATGCTTGGAATTTCTCACTCGGAGCTTCACTGAGAAGTTATACGTGCTTGCATTGTTGAATAGTTGTTCCTTAAAGATAAAAATGTTTGATGCCATGGGGATTCTTGTTAGTTTGAACAGATCTATCTGATGATAGTAGTATTAATAAATAAGTAGCAGCAGTTATTCATCTTTTATAGAATTTTTTATATTATATATATTTTGTGTGACAGTTTGAGTATATGTTGGCCTTCAAGCAGTCAATATTTTATTTCGATACTCACTGACATTGATTGACGAATAGTTTACCATATGGTGTCTTATTCTTTTCGTAATAGGTTATTTTAATTTTCTCATCAGGTAAAAGAATCACTCAAGAGCATAGACAGCTGCTGCTCAAGGCAAAACAGCATGCAGAGTCAATATCTATGATCACCGAAGACCTTGCAAAAGAGTTTGAGAAGGTATATCCTGAATTAATTTTAATAAACTTAGAAATTATACAGGATTTGAATATTTTGCAGTAAAAGGATAAACTTATCCAGATAGATAAATTTTGCAAATGGAACATAAAAGAACAAAATTGCAATATCTATTGTTCTTCCAGTTCGATTTTATAACACAACTATGGTGACTAGTCTGCTAGAAGGTATAGTTTTTGTTGACGCAAAATGTAGAAATCCCCCTATCTTATATATTAGAAGTATCAAACTATGAAAAGGTGTCATAACAAGGTTAGAAAGTACAATGGAAAAACCGAATGTGTACACACTCCAAGATGCAACCACTGGAATGCATATTTTGTCAGTTATTTATTTATCTATTTTGGATTATGTGCTCCCCGAGAGAATAATCAGAACTTCCTTGAAATCTTACTTATGGTAATGGCCCAGCAGCCTCATTTTTCTCATTCAATCACTAGCAGTCTTAATCTTTTCTTACTCCCTCCATCCCAATGCATGCGGCGCCTTTGTTTTGCGTGTTTAAACTTTGACCACTAGTTTGATCAATAATGCAGCTGCTACTTGTTATTAAAGTTAAATCATTAGAAACTTTATTTGAATACTAATTCAATGGTATGGCATGCATAACATATACACCATGTTTCGCTGGTCAATTCGATGGTCAAACTTGACCTAAAAAGCGCGTGCGCCACCTAAAAAGGGATGGAGGGAGTATAAGGCAAGGGAATTTATTTGATATTAGTTCCTTAGAATGCTCCTACTCTACAAATCTTCATTCTTTGTGTACTTGTCAAGAGTTATTATGGCCACATATATCTACAATAATGTCTATTGTGTTATTGTTCAAAAGTCTGGAACTCTGGATTAGTTATTGCTGCTTTCTTGTCTAGCTCATCCAGTTTTTCTTTTCATTCTTTGAAGGGAAAATCTACTTATAGGCGCTGCACACACTCTTTCCGTGCGGCGGTGCGCTGAGATTCACGCGCATAGTACAAGCGGTCATTATCAGGCCTGACTAGCAGTCCCGGATTAACCGGGTTGAACCAGGAATTGACGTGGGGCCCAGTGGAGCCAACTTTATGGCACCCCACTTAGAGAACCTACCCATGACCCATCACATCTTTTATTGGAACTTCTCAACCTTGTTTTACTCCCGTAGTACATCCAATTTCTCGCATGTGATGCTCTCGCTCCGCTCATTTAGAATCTGGTTGGCATTATTCCATCTTCTCTTCCTAGACTAGACAACTGCCATGTTTTTGGAACCAGTCAACCATGTATTTATCTCGATAACCACATTATGCACCTGGCAAGTTTGTTCATTTCTACAACAATTCAGCTATCGTATAAATCTGGCAGCTATGTGTAGTTTATCTGCCAACCCTGTCTAGTTTATCTGGCAAACAGTGGCGAACTTTTTGCTAGCCTAGCTTTTATGATACCAGCTTCACCGTTTGAGCTCATCAAGTTGTCCTGTATTTGCTGACAATTCAAGCCCCGCCTTTGCATGCAGCTTGTAATTTTGCTGAGTTCATCTAGGGGCCAGTGATTTGGTGTTTAGCTTAGCTCCAGTGCTGCAGCATATTACTTTTTGCAGGACGATGCGCTTGGTCGGCGCTGCGGTAGGCGGGTCAGCAGGCGCCGCACGGTGCATATGCGGCGCCACTAGGTAGTCCGATCCTTTGAATCTATAATGCCCTATGTGATGGCGTTTTCTTAGACCAAATAAACAACTTGTCTTAGCTGCATCCCTTTCCCCACCCTTCTCCTCTTGCTTGTCTCCTCCGTTTGAGAGTCATCTGGGGCCTCCCAGCTCCTCTTCCTCTCGCCCCCGGCGGACGCGCTGGTCAGTGTGGAGATGGATTAGGAGGCCAGCGAATCCTTGTTGTTGTCGTAGGGCTGGGTCTAGGGCTAGGTTTAAGGTTGTTGTTGCCTTAGAGGCGTCTGGCGTCATGCTGTGGTGGAGCTCATCTTTGGCACCTCCGAGCGGTGGTTGGAGGATGCCTTATTCTCCTCCAGGTAGTTTCCCATAGTGGTAAGTGATGGTGGAAGCCAGAACTGGGTGAGCTCTTCAAATAAGCTTGTTGTTCTCCCTGTTTCTGAGGACTCCTCGCTGCTCTCTCTCGCTTCCTGTTGCCATTGGGGTGATGGAAGAAGCACATGAGAGGGGTGGAGTTCTGCAATCGGTCGATTGGGCCTGAGTCCATCCACTTCCGAGTTTGCGCACAAACTACGGCGCCCTCCTAGCGGCGATCCACTTCTAGTCTTAGTCGTCAATCTGCAGTATCTTTCAGCTGAAGGACGACTTATATTGTTCCTCCAGGCCTGGCTGCCAAAGCGGAGTTCATCTTCGGCTCCGAGTCTGTGGCCTCTTCTTCCTAACGGAGGAGATGCGACGGAGGTTCTGCTGACCCAAGTGGTGTAGTCCCTGGTATCGGCACTCGGCAGGGTTGGATCAAAGAAGGAGATGCTGTGGACCCAATTGCAATCTAGTTTCTCTGTTTGGGGTCCTCGGTGTAAAATGCAGGGACCAGTCTGTAATTTTCTTTGTAGTTGGGGTCCTGTTGTGAGCTGTATGCACTTACTGTTTGTTTAATACAGCTCTGGGCCCTTCGGGACTCTTCTCTGTTTAAAAAATGAAATTAAAACCCATTTTTGGTGGTTTCATCGCCTTTCTAATTGCAGATGCCTGGTACCATAGAAGAACTGCAAGGTGCAATACATGATACTGAATCTGAAGCGAATTCTATGCTGTTTCTTAACCAAAACGTGCTGCAGGAGTATCAAAACAGGCAACGTGAGGTACACCACCATTACCAGTGTATTACTGATGAATGCAAAGTTAGCTTTGCTTGCATTGTTGCCTCATACTTTCAGTATCTATATGTCTCCCCTGGAATATAAAGTTTTCAGGAGGTTTTTGGAAAACTAGAATGACTGGTCAGCCAGCAAAAACCATTTAGCTGGGGTATTATTTTTTCATCATTTTCAGTAATCATTGGCAGAGTTGCCTCTCCATAACATTTCACTGGCCTTCTGATGGAAGTACCAACACGTTTTTCTTGAACCTTGCTCTGCACAACTGAGGGAATCAATGGCGGGGTTATTAAAAAGGGGCATTATAACTTGTGGAGGTTGGTTAGGCTTTAGTGATGTCCCCTTAAGCGAACATTATCCATTGTAGGAAGAATGTGTCACTATTTAGTGCGGGTTAAAAAAGAACTCCCTACAGAATCCACATATTTTGCAGTTGCTATCCTCATGCTAATAAAGTAATTTAGATAAAGGGATCGGAGCCTCGAACAATTTCGGAAGACCAAGTTTGAGCTGATAGATTCATGGCAAATATGCACTTCATGCACCAAATTATACTACTCCCTCCGTCCAGAAATAACTGACTTGGGTTTGTCTAGATTCGAATGTATCTAGACGCATTTTGTATAGATACATTTGAATTTAGACAAACTCAAGTCAGTTATTTCTGGACGGAGGGGGTATATTCCTTTGAGCTACTCAGCAGTCTGCTACTTCTATATGGTTTCTTGCTGACAAAGACATTGCTTATCTCAATTGTGTAGATAGAATCAATATCAACAAAACTTGAAGATGATAAAGCAGAATGTGAGAGATGCTGCTCTGAAATAGAAACTACCAAGGTTCAGGCATTTCATCTAATGACCTATATTACCATCATTTTTCAACCTTATGCAATCTTGTCACTCCCGTCTCGACTTTGCTGATTTTCTAGGGTAAATGGCTGCCAACTCTCCGATCGCTTGTTTTAAAAATAAATGACACCTTTAGTCGCAACTTCCAAGAAATGGCTGTAGCTGGAGAGGTTTCACTTGGTATGTATGTTGGATCTGCTTTATATCATTATTTGTACTCTTTTGGATGATATACCAATTGCTGTTCCAAATTTCCTGGCAGATGAGCATGGTCTTGATTTTAGTCAATACGGTATTCTTATAAAGGTGAAGTTTAGGTGAGTTTCTCTTCCAAGTGAGTGCACTGGTTTTTATTTCTTGAAATTGGGCAAGTAATAGCCGATACCACTGCACTTTGCTAAAAAAATAATACTGTTTCCTGATGCCTGATGGCAACCATGCTGGTTAGTGCATCCCTTGCTGACTTAAACCTGGGGTGGGACGGGGTAGCCAAGCTTAGTCCTACCAAATGTTTATTGGGTTATTTTTTTATCGTGAGCGGTTGTAGCTTTTTTTAGAGCAATGAGGAGTTATAGCTCGACCTTGTTTAATTCTACACTATAGTGTGTTTAAAGCACAATCCCCTGATAAGCGATCTTCAATTTTATCCATTAAGCACAGTGTTGACCAAGTCTCTACTTTCTTGCATTTCCAGCTCACTTTTCATTTTTCATATCATTGTGGTCATGAGTCAGGAACAACCATCAGAACACCTTCCGTTTGCTGAGTTTTTCTCTGGACCCTTCCTCTGCTGGAGTTCTAGCAATGTCCTGTGCTAGCAGTTTTCAGAGTTCTCTTTCAGTACAATGTGTTTCGTAACACTGGAGGTCTCGGTAATTCGTTCAGGGGAGCTAAGTTGGTGCCTTTTATCCCATGGCAGCAGTGCACCCATTTTGTCTCCCACCATTTTGTGTCCCATTGAAGTAGGTAGTAGAATAGATACAATCAAGTGAAGCACACAAAAAGTAAGCTGTCCGTGTGCACTGAAGAAATGTTGTCTTACGTAAAATTTGTTTTATCTTGCGTAATTCATATACTCATGGCTGAAGATTGCTTATACTCCCTACATCCTGAAAAGGATGTCGCAGATTTGTCTAGATACGCTTGTATCTAGACACGTTTTAGTGTATAGATACATGCAAATCTAGAAAAATACGCCACATTCTTTTTTGGGACAGAGGGAGTACTTTCAACACTCTATTTTTCTTCTTTCATGCTTGCTTAAACTCTCTACTTCCTAGTCTCAGGAGCTGGTCCTTATATTGAGCTGAGCACTTACTGTCAACTTCCACTTCGTTCAGCATATGAGCAATACTCCTATTTCTATTGTTCTTGCAGAGAAGAATTTGTCTGCACTGTCTTATAAGATTTTCTGTTTTCCTTGTTTTTTTCTGTATTTGGTACTTCAATGTTGTTCAAGGGCTTGTACAATGTTTCTGTTGTACCTTATTCTGAGGCATAATTTTTCTCTCTTTTAAAATAATTTCTGAGTATTATTTTCCACAGGCAAACTGGTCAGTTGCAGGTCCTAAGTGCTCATCACCAATCTGGAGGGGTATGGACACAAGTTTTCAGATGTATTGTGTTTGCTTTTCTTTTAATGCGTGCTTATAATTACTATCATTTTCATGTCATTTATAGGAGCGGTCAGTTTCTACCATCCTGTACCTTGTATCGCTTCAAGATCTTACCAACTGCCCATTTCGGGTGGTTGATGAGATAAACCAAGGCAAGGCGACACCTGCGCATCTTGTGTTCTTATGAACAGTACTAGTCCATATATCACACAACTGATGCAGTAGCTTCTCCCAAAAACTGCAGGAATGGACCCCATAAACGAGAGGAAGATGTTCCAGCAGCTTGTCAGAGCCGCGAGCCAACTTAATACACCACAGTCAGTTGCTCAGCTCGCAACAATATTTCACTTGGATCTGCTGGTGCACCCTCTCTCCCTAACCCCCATTGTCTGTTTGTGAATGTGGCTAGGTGCTTCCTGCTGACGCCCAAGTTACTGCCCGATCTAGAATACAGCGATGCGTGCAGCATCTTGAACATCATGAACGGTCCGTGGATTGAGAAGGCAGCCCAAGGTAATGTGTCTCACTTTTATTTAGTGGATAATTGACTTGTTGATACCAGCTTTGAAGCTAATATACTGTCGGCGCAGCTTGGAGTGCGGGAGATTGCTGGAGAAAGGTGATGAGCGTGGAGGCCAGGAACTGACTGACCTGGCTACACTGCTTTTGGGAGGCTAATCTAAGAATCCATGAATGTAAATATAGCTGGGTTTTAGTAGTAGGAGTGTTTGCTTTGGCTTCATTATGCACAACAGAAGCAAAGCAGAGGCATATGTTAAGTTGGTAGTAGTTCAGTCTATTTATCAGCAGTCGGTTTAGTCCTGATGTGAATAGCTAAGCCAAGGGATGACAAATTGAAGATGGTGTAAATTAAGACATAACAACTACTTATTCTTTTGACCAGATGAAATGGACAACTTGTAGTGGCTAAGCTTAATTTCAATTTTGGTACTCCCTCTGACCCATATTAGTTGACTCAAATTTATTTAGATTCGGATGTATCTAGCACTAAAACTTACTAGATACATCCGAATCTAGACAAATTTGAGTCAACTAATATGGGTCTGAGGGAGTATTAAATGTGCTACTGCACTATTGTACCAGATTGCTTGCATAGTATAATTGGTTAGGAGCCAAAGTAGCGCACTCTTTTTTCTTGGCTTTTCTGTGTGCTAGCTCTAGTTTGCTACTGCCAGGTAGGTCAAGCTAATTAATTTAGCTCTGTTATTATGAATGACCTCATCAAGAAACAGATGATAAGATGACGGACGGAGTTGGTTGTTCAAAGCAAAAATACCATAGCAGAACTAGCATGGGATCTGAATGGCTGATATACGTTGATCTGCAACAGCAGAAGAATCAGATCCCTTGATCTTTTCACAGCGTCGCCGAATTGGATGCCTAGTATCCTAGAGCCAGCGGATCGGAGTAGGATGAGCCGCACTCATGTAATGCGCAAGCTGAGCTACAAAGCGCTATGTGTAAGCCGTGTGATCCCTGTGTCACCGACATCATTGCCCACTCTCGGATTTGGTGATCAGTCAGATACCTTGTGTCACGAGTAAGATCAACAAGGTAACTTCGACGAAATTACCTATTCATGCAAGCTAAGCACAAAATAACCTCATTCTGAAAACAATTTACAAACTAACTTATTTGTATGGCGCCCTACTGCATGGAGTCATGCTCTATAGCATGAAGATGTCGCCCACGGTGCCATGCTCTACATCATGAAGCTTTGACCCATGACGTCATATCATGGGGCCGTGGGCCATAGCTTCATGAAAAAAGATTATTTTTAAAAATCTTTTCCAGATAAGTTCAGTTTGACTTCTTGAAAAAGGTTATTTGTGAGTTGTGACAAACTCGTCAGAAACTTCATGCGGTAACTTAGTGGCATGTTGTTGAATCAACAGTAGATTCTTTTATGGTCGACTGGTATTGAAACTCGAAGCTAATGGTCTGAGTTGCAGCTACTCCCAAAAGGCGAGTGCCAATTATTGCAGACTGCAGAGAGTGACAGCAGCCGGGCTGAAACTATTATGAATATGAGAGCCCAAGTTTGCTCATTGTCATGGGTTCCATCACTTCTTCTAGCTGGCC
This sequence comes from Avena longiglumis, assembly GCA_030063025.1. Classification (NCBI taxonomy): domain Eukaryota; kingdom Viridiplantae; phylum Streptophyta; class Magnoliopsida; order Poales; family Poaceae; genus Avena; species Avena longiglumis. The sequence continues at coordinate 480,477,293 of CP125975.1, forward strand.
CAGGGCCCAGATATTAACATCACTATCTTTCCACAGATGAGCACAGCAAGCGGATCTATGCTTCGCATTCATAAATCACCGGAACATCTTATTATGAATTATGAAAACAGGAAGGGATATAACCATAACTGACTACAGGGGTACATGAGTTCATTACTCCCAACTCTTAGCAATGAACCAATGAATATCCAGGTGCTTAACTGTTACGTCGACCAATTTCGGAGCATCACCCGACGGGCCAAAAATAATGAAGACCGACGAAAGAACTTCAGTGCAGCTTTCAAGTATGAGGAGAGCTACACACTTGCTGACTGCAGATATGTTCGCTCATAGAGGCCCATCACCTGATCAGCCACTGTCCACATTATAGCCTGACCAGGTGGAATCCTCATGAGCCTGGGAAGCAAGCCTCTCCACAGGGCTCGGAGGCCCTCTTCGGCGTGTATCGTCCGTATCGCATGGAACATGCCCTTGTACTTGATGTCGCCGGTTCTCCCTTGGGCCATCAGCCTCGTCTTCACGACGTCGAAAGGTCCGGTGCAGATTGGCCCTGCAGTTCCTGCAAGGAACCCAGAGACCATGGACTGCCATGGCAGGAGAACCTTCCCGTCTCCCTCATGCTTCTTCCAGAGAACAATGTCGAACGTGTTCTTGGCTGTGAACATGGCAGCTTGATTTGTGCCATTGCGCATAACAGTTGGCAATGCTCCAGACCATAAACCAAAAAGGCCTTCCTCACGAACAATTGTCTTTGCACAGTGTATGGGCCCTTTGTATTTCAGCAGGTCTGTGCTTAGTCCTTTTTGTTGCTGCAATCTGATCTTTACCACCTACATCCACCATAAATAAACACAACAATTACCTCAACATATTTAAATTAAACATAATTATGCTTGAGAAAAAACATGATTATAGTGACAGAACATGCATTTCAGCTTCCCCTATAAATATGACAACAGCCAGTGGAGGCGGGATGAGAGCTCAAAGGAGGACAGCGACCATACTTTTCCATAGGAGGGGCCGGCTAAGCTAATTTTCCAGCATTATAGTACATAAATCTACCTCAAAAGTAGTTTTGCCCTTGAAGCACCGTGTCATAGGAGGGGCTAGGGCCCCTGCTGGTCCCCCTAGCTCCGCCACTGACAACAGCAACAGAAGTCGACGTTTCTATAATGTTTTATTTTCCTGCGTTGGGCGTGTGATAACCAGCAATGCTTGGTTATCTTGGTGTGACACAGTTTTCAGCATGCACCGGCAACTCAATTATAGAACACCACACTTATAGTCAATGATGAGTAAACTAAATCTAAAAAAAATATCATGGTGGTTTTCGGTAGAACATTCCATTTTAGTCTTGGCGTGTGCATTTTCCTATAATTTTGTAACTTCAAGAAACTTTTACTACTGATGTCATATAGTATGACAGGACCAAGCCCTGCTTCCCTGTTTATACAACACCAAAAAAGCTGTGAAGGTTACAAATTAGGCATATGCCAATCGAAATCCTACTCCACTCTGGTTCTCTAGTCTTTGCTGATAATACCATGCTAATAAGACCTGAGAGATACTACTGTAAAATGCTGATATTTTCATTTTAGAGCTGAGACTAAGGATGGAGTATACTTCTTGGTTAAATTCATTTGACAGCATTCTAGTAGGCACCCAAATGCCAACAGATACAACTTCTCGGTCAAATGCATTTGACATTATTCTAATGGGCAGCCAATTGTTTGATCACTAGGTTGGCATGGTACTGGCAAACTGCAATTTGACTGCAAAGTACACGCTGTCAATTTTTAATCCCAAAAGACAAATTGCCAGGACTTGCATCTGGCATCATTCACATGCATGACTCACTAACTGCTGGACCTGTTTGTTTTTTTCGTTCTTTTTTTCATACATACAGTTAACGATGCAACTTTAACATCGATAAAATAAACGAAGATCCTGGCAAGAATCATATCGAGCTGTGCAAATTATACTTAAACAATGTGAAGGGGCGTTGTTTGTAGCCAGGCCAGGGAATCATGAACGATCTGGTAACTCGTAGAAGAAGGAAAGTAAGAGGAACAGAGGTGGTATGCAATCTTACCTCGAATGGAGTAACGATGATGAGCGCCTCGAGGACGCCGGCGCCGAACCCGGACGCGAGCCTGCCCTGCGCGGAGACCTTGCCGGTGGTGGGGTCCTTGAAGGCGGACTGCAGCATGGCATTGGAGCCGAGGCGGAGCGCGTACTTGAGCGTGAGGTGGGTGGCGAAGGGCGTGAGGCCCTTCCAGAGCGCCGGCACGCCTTCGGCGCGCGCGACGGTGGCGCCGCAGTGCGCGATGCCGCGGTAGGTCCCCGTGCGGTCGAGCTGCAGCCTGGTCTTGACGACGTCGATTGGCTGCAGGCAGCACGCCTCCATGACGCCGCCCAGCGACCCCGCCGCCGCCTTCACGTAGGGCGGGATCGGCGGCCGGCCTCCCCCGCCGCCGCTGCGTGGCTCCTCGGCCGGCGGCGGCGGCGGGGGCGGCGAAGGGGATGAGGCCATTCGGGAAGGAAGCGTAGGCGGAGCTTAGCGGGCGACGGGCGCGGCGGAGAAGCGGGTTTCGGATTCTTCCTCTGTTGCCTTATTTTGCCCACTTTTCTGCGGGAGATCCGAAAAGGAGCGGCGCAGGTTATATAGAATCGGCGAGACAAAAGAACGGAGGCAGTGCACGTATTCCTCATGGGACACGTCAGCCGTCAGGGTTCGGTCTCTTCATGAGAAGGGAAAATGCCCACCTGGATGGGGACCACAGGACCAGCGTGTTGTTGCGGAAACGTAACTGCGGGTGCGCGTCCGTGGACCCACACGTCAGTAGCCAGTTTGGGAATCTAGCGGACGGCTGCGAGGTGCTCCTGAGCCGGGTAGGTGGGCACTAGATTCCTCAACTCCGGCGGCAAATCAGCGAAACGTCGCTCCTTCGGCTGATTTGTGGGTCCTGTGCGGCTAATTCTCGAGTGCTGCTATGCACACGACAGAATATGAACGAATTTTGTACAGTACGACAATGAATATGAGCCCTTCACGTATCAGATTAACTCAAAGGAGTCCGCTGGATATTGCATCGTGTGTAAATCGTAACCCCAAGCATCGTGTGCAAGCGTACTTCCGATAATCGAACCTCGCTACTTCGGCTGATTTGTGATTGCCTGCCTGACGGCTAATCTACAACAATGCTACACTTATGGACTCGTTTTTATGGAATATATAAGTTACGGAATGACGTGCGCTCAACAGATTGGGTTACGTTCCCGAAATCACGGGTGGATTTTTTTTTGCACCAACCCGCTCTCTCCACGTCATCCCGTAAAATATTCTGTAGCCCAGATTTCGAAGTATAGCATTTCTGGCTAACCTACGAAGCATTCTTTGGTGTTTATGTGAATTTTTATCTGCCTATTTACATAATCCCAACTCTACAAGATTTGACGTATAACTCGAGATTCATGTGGGAGAGGCAAAAATGACCTTATCGTGAAAAGTGTCTTTTTTTTTGCGGAAAGTGTCTTTGACTCTTGAGATCCGGTGTTCCCTTTGTTAAAAAATAAATTTAAAAACCATAAATTCTGAACATAGTCAATGTTTTAAAAACCAAAAATGACCTCTAGTTGGAAGCATACCTTGTCACCTGACAGTGTTGTTTAGCATTTTTTTAATAAAATTTATACACCTTCCAACATGTATTCTTGAAAAAAAATAAAATTAATACACCTTAAAAAACTGGTGCTGGTGATAATGGATGGAATTAGACAAGTTTGTTAGGAAAATCGCGCCAAGGACCCTCAAGAGAGGTTGATCCTGTCTTCTTCACAGGAAGAAACAAGAGGCATCGCTCTACTAGGGCTACCAGGCAAAGCCATTGTGGGATTCGACATCGGCAGGATAAAATTAGAATTACTCCCTTCATTCAGAAATAACTGATTGTGTCGTTGCCTTTAATAAACTTGAACCATTGTGTCATCTATGTTGTCTATATGCTTGCAAATTATAAGTTGAAAGTTAGTAGAACCATGTTTTTATGGGAAACGTTTACATTGCACTTATTCTATTCAGTTGATATAATGTTCTTTTGTTTATGGATCTTAGCGGTGTGAAATAAAAGGAGAACTTGTAAGCTCATGGAGTTTGTATATGTGTTAGAGAAACGTCTGGACGGCTAGCCTAAGCCATGTCTAATCATGGTGGAAACTTACAGCGTAACCATAATGAGCATCCTGTGAAGCATCTTCAATAAAAACCTATGCAAATAGCAAATAAAAAGATCGCTGAGATGCTCATTGTCTGTTGCCTTGTCATTTAGATATGGGATAGCTCTTGTGTCATGGGGCAAGGGGTACCCCGTTGACAGTTCTCTATGATACACATATACTTACAATGACAAGAACTTGTTTGTGACTAAAGTTGATTAGCATGTGGAACGGCCCTCGTACTCAAGGGACATGAGATTGCCAACTTATGATTTGTCAAGCATATACTCCATATTTGTTTCACTTTAACTTTAATCACTTCAAAATGCTTATGGTAGGGGCAATAAGAGCTCAAAGCTAGTAAGTACCATAATTTTTTGGAAGCTCTTTATAAAACTTGAAATCCCTGCTTCCCTCTGCGAAGGGTCTATCTTTTATTTTTAAGTTGAGTCAGTAAACCTATTCCTTTCTATCTCCAGCAAGCATTTGAGTTGTTGTGATTCAATCATCCATATGTTGATTTATTCAATCTTGTTTCTTATGTTCCTTATTTTGCATAATGCTCTTATCTGAATGAATATGACTTTGAAAACTATCTTTGTAGGTGAAAAGACTGTTATGTTTGAGCAAGAGACTCCTGCTTTATAAAATCCTTTATAGAAGCTTTGCTTAAAACTAAGTATGATTTGTTAATTTTTCTCTGACCAAGAACAAGGTTTGCCATCACCAATTATGATTTTCTTTATGCATCTTTATTGTAACTCCCATACTCGTTGCAAGTTAAGTTATATAATAGTAAGTTGTTCTCTATTATGATCTGTGTATTGGTAATGTGATGCTTCTTGTCCGTATTATTTTTATCGACACTTCACTCCATAAACATGAGGTCATGTTTACTGAGTTCAGCTTTCGCTTGGGGACAAGCGAGGTCTAAGCTTGGGGGGAGTTGATACGTCCATTTTGCATCACTATTATATATCATAATTTACTGTTATTCATTGATATATTTCATATTAAGAGGTGCTACTTATGTTATTTCATCTATTTTGCATGTTTGATGACTTTTGGAGGATGAACTGCCGGAGTCAGGATTCTGATGAAAAAAGCGGTGTCTAGATGCAATATTCGCGAAGATCAGAAAATTCCAGAAAATATATGGGAATCCCTATTTTTCCAGAAGACGAAGTAAGCCAGAAGGGAAAGTGGAGATGGGCCACAGGAGGCCCACACCACCCCCTGGCGCGCCCCTGGGCCGCATCACCAGGTGGTGTGACCACCCTGGCCCACCTCTGACATAGCCATTTCGCGTATATCATCCCCCTAAACCCTAAGACTCGGGGAGCGACCACAGAAAGATTTCGCCGCCTTTGTGGAGTGGAAACCACAGAGAGAAAAAGAGCTCTTCGACAGACATAATTCTGCCGGGGAAATTCCTTCCCGGAGAGGGGAGATCGTCGCCATCAACACCGTCATCAAGCTAGACTTCATCGGGATCATCATCATCTTCACCATCATCTCCACCAGCACCATCATTACCACTCCATCCCGCTGTAACAATTGGGTTGAATCTTGCATAGTTCTTAGGGGAAACTTTCCTGGTGTTGATTACTTGTTGTAGTTGATGCTATTGAGTGGAACCATTGAATTATTGTTCATGTTCAGATTTTTACTTATCATTATTTCATCTCTGGTCTTAATCCATATGATGTATCATGAATAGTTCGTTTAGTTCTTGAGGACATGGGAGAAGCCATGTTGTTAGTAGTGGAATTGTGTTGAGAAATAGTCAATGGTTTGATATTTAAGTTGTGGTGTTATTCTTCTAGTGGTGTCATGTGAACGTCGACTGCATGATACTTCACCTTTATGGGCCTAGGGGAATGCATTGTGTATTTGGCTACTAATTGTGGGGTTACCGGAGTGACAGAAACCTAAACCCCCTTTAGGAAACCTTTGCACAAGGGAGTGTAGGATCTCAGAGTTTAATGTTGTGGTTAGGGTTTTATCTTAATTACTTTCTTGTAGTTGTGAATGCTTGCAAGGGGTATAATCACAAGTGTGTATTAGTCCAAGTAAGGTCGGTACATTAGCATAGGTTCACCCACACAACACTTATCCAACCAAAGAAGATTAATCAACTATATGAAGCGAAAGCACTTGACAGTATTCCCATGTATCCTCGAGAACGTTTGGTCCTCATAAGTAATACAACTGGCTTGTCCTTTGCTGAAGAAAGGATTGGGCCACTTGCTACAACTATTATTGTATTTTATTTACTTGCACTTTATTTCTTTGCATTATAAAAAAACCCTAAAAATCCGGTGTTAGTATTTACAGTGAATTCCTGATCCAAACCACTTGTCAACACCTTCTGCTCCTCGTTGGGTTCGACACTCTTATTTATCAAAAGTACTACGATACACCCCCTATACTTGTGGGTCATCAAGACTATTTTCTGGCGTCGTTGCCTGGGAGTGAAGCGCTATTAAAGAGTGGAACTGGTAAAGGAAATTTCTACTATGAGTATTGCTTTTACTTCTGTTTGTTACTTTGTTCCAATATGGATAACTCACTTAGTTTCCTATTTGGGAAAGCTACTACGACTGCTAAGGTAGTAGATGAACCACCACCTGCTGAGATAGATCCTTATAAAATACCTACCAAAATTGTTGATCGTGTTATGGATAACTACTATTTTGGAGATGGAACTGACCATCCTGGTGATCATTTACTTTTTATACATGAATTATGCGGGTTGTTCAAGTGTGCAGGTATTACAATGGAACGAGTCAAGAGAAAGTTACTCTCTATATCAATAAAAGGAAGAGCTGAGGAATATTATAAGCTGCTGAAGAATGGCCAATCTATGAAATGGGAGGAAATTATACCTCTCTTTTACTATAAATTCTATCCTCCTAGTGAGATTTATAAAGACCGGAATCAAATATATAACTTTTGGCCTCGTGATGGAGAGAGTACATCCCAAGCTTGGGAGAGACTGAAGTTACTAATGCTCAAATGTCCTATTCATGAGCTCCCTAATAATATTATTATTAATAACTTTTATGCAAGGCTTTCTCTTCATGATAAGGATTTATTAGATGCTTCTTGTGTTGAATCTTTCACATGTATGAAAGAAGAAGCTAAATGGGATATTCTAGACCATATTCAAGAAAATACTAAAGCATGGGAGATTGACAAATGAAGAAAGTCAGGTATAAATTATGATTATGAATGCATTAAATCTTTTATGGGAAATGATGACTTTCATAATAATAGTACTACTTATGGTCTTGACTCTCAAGTTCTTGCAAATTTCTTTAAGACCTTTGCCTCTTATATTGAAATTCCTAAAAAGGAATGGAACAAGTACCATGCACCTTATAAAGATATTTTTAATCATGTTCTAGCTAGAAATACTGAAGTTTATACTGTTGATCATATTTTGCCTGAACCTTATATTAAGAAAATACCTTTCCCTGCTAAGGTAAAGGAACATTCTATGAAAGCTAGTGTGGTGAACAAAAGTACAAAAAAAGTTGTAGAACCTGATGAACAAATAAATGTTGAACCTGCAGTAGCAATAGTGAAAGACCTTGTCACTAAAAATGTAAAAGATGGACAAATTATCTTTTGTGAACATGCTTCTAATATTGTTTCACATCTTAGTAGAAATAGGAAAGCTAGTGTCCTTGTGCTTTCTATTAGAATTGGTGATCCTTGATATTATAGTTTGATGTCTATGCACACTTCTATTCTTGTAGACAGTGTTGGGCCTCTAAGTGCAAAAGTTTGTAGGACAGCAGCAAGTTTCCCTTAAGTGGATCACCCACGGTTTATCAATCTCAGGGAGGAAGTGGTCAAAGGTATCCCTCTCAAGCAACCCTGCAATCAAGATACAAGAAGTCTCGTGTGTCCCTAACACACCCAATACACTTGTCAAGTGTATAGGTGCACTAGTTCGGTGAAGAGATAGTGAAATACAAGTAATATGGATGATTATAAGTGGTAATTGCAATCTGAAATAAAGATGGAAGCAAGCAAACATGTAACATGACTGATTGTAACAGTGTTTCAATGCTTAGAAACAAGGCCTAGGGATCATACTTTCACTAGTGGACACTCTCATATAAATATTTTCTCTTCATGATGCTACCTTGAACTACTCTCCGTTTGGACAACTCTAATCCATGGTAGGGCTACAAAAGCTCTCCTTAAAGTTTGCATTCCCCATCTAGGTAACCCCAACCTTGTCACTTTGAGTGCTAGATGGTTCCAACAAATACCACAATTTCATAGAGACATCCAACTCAAAATATAACTCATGATAAGTATTTCTATAATCTTTAGCCTAAGTGCCACACGGTGTGCACACTGTCAACTTCACACACGTGGGGATAACCGGAGATTACAATTTAATCACTTGAGTAGAAGAGTATATCTACTTGATTACAAAGCTCATGACCATAATAAGATCACGCATAAATAGATATGAACACATAGCTACCGGTAGACCTTAGCCTCGAGGAAGAACTACTCCCTCCTCATCATGGGAGTTAGGAATGGTGATAGAGATGGTGGTGGAGTCGATGGATATGGCTCCGGGGGCAATTCCCCGTCCCGGCAGGATGCCGGAAGACTTCTATCCCCCGAATCTCCTCTTCGGTGGTGGCGGTGCTGCGAAACGTTTCATGGATGGAGTCTAATTCATCTAGGGTTTCTGCATCGAGGGCTTTATATAGGCGGAAGGGAAAGGTCGGTGGGCGCCCGAGGGACCCACACCACCTAGTGATGCGCCCTAGGGTGGGCACGCACCACCCTATGGTGTGGCCACCTCGTGGCCCTTCGGCTTCCCTTCGGTCTCTGTGTTCGCTCTGGTAAAATATTGACTTCGGCTTTTGTCCCATCCAATTCTGAGAATATTTCGTTACTAGATTTTCTGAAACCAAAAACAGCAGAAGAAACGCAACTGGCACAGTGACATCTTGTCAATAGGTTAGTTCTGAAACCAAAAACAACAGAAAACAGGCAACTGGCACCGCAGCATCTTGTCAATAGGTTAGTTCCAGAAAATGTATAAAAATACCTCAAAGTGTAGACAAAACATAAGAAAGTCGATACAAAACAAGCATGGAGCATAAAAAAATATAGATACATTTACAACATATCAAGCATCCCCAAGCTTAACTCCTGCTCGTCCTCGAGTAGGCAAGTGATAAAAATAATAATTTTTGAGGTGACATGCACCATCAACTATTGTAAAGCATTGATAGCTGGGATTAAAGTACTCTAAACATGAGCATGAAAGATGTAGTTCTAACAATAGGACATAGCAACTATGTTGTAACATGAAAAGGTACAAACAAAGATCATGAATAACAATATATTGAAAGACGTTTGTTTGTTTCACATATAGAAAACATAGCATGTGTGGTATTCAGCTTGTCCTTCATAGAGTAGCAAAACATAAATGCATAGGACACCTTCAAAGTTCATAAGGGTGACTAGATACAAATAGTTCAAGAGCAAGCAATATCAACATTATGAATCAATCAATAGGTTTTGGGACAATGCACATAGAACTAAGAATGACAACTATGCTCTCTTAATTGGTGCATAAAGATAGAAGGTGGAGACTCAATATAAAAGTAAGAAGAAAGACCCTTCATAAAGTAAAGCAGGGATTTCAAGTTTCATAAAGAGCTTCCAAAAATTATGGTACTTATTAGCTTTCAGCTCTCATTGCCCCTATCATAAGCATCTTGAAGTGATTAAGGTTAAAGTGAAACAAATATGAAGTATATGCTTGACCAATCATAAGTTGGCAATCTCATATCCCTTAAGTACGAGGGTTGTTCCTCATGCTACTTAACTTTAGTCACCGGTAAGTTCTTATCATTGTAAGTATACATGTATCATAGAGAACCGCCAACGGGGTATCTCTTGCCCCATGACACAGGAGCTATCCCATATAAAAATGACAAGGCAACAGACAATGAGCATCTCAGCGTTCTTTTTATTTGCTATTTGCATAGGTTTTTATTGAGGATGCTTTCACATATTGCTCACTATGGTTATGCTTCAAGTTTCCATCATGAATAGGCATGGCTTAGGCTAGCCACCCAGGCGTTTCTCTAACACATATACAATACTCCATGGACTTACAAGCTCCCCTTTTATTTCACACCGCCGACACCCGCAAACAAAAGATCATGATATCAACTGGGTAATATGTACAAGTGTTGAAAGCGTTCCCCATGACATCATGGTTCTGCTAATTCCCAACTTATAAGTGCAAGCATATACAACATAGATGACACAATGTTTCAAGCTTATTAGGTGCAAGAAAGTAAAGTGTGCCATCAAGTTTGTGAGAGCTTTAATCACTAATTTTCTCATAACAAGTTTAATTTGGAAGATAGATAAAAACATGAATATACTTGGAATGGTGTAACACACCATGCGTAGGAATTTATAGTGGACTCTTTGGAACAACTTGGTTTCTTGGGAGTTGGATGCATGAGTAGAGCTTACTCAGTACAAGTGGAGGCTAGCAAAAGACTGGGAGCGACCAACTAAGAGAGCAATAATGGCCATAATCATACAGAGCGACAAAACATTATCAATTAAAGCATAAAGTGGTATCACGAGTCAAAAACTAAATGATCATAGAGGCTAAGGTGACTGGTTCATAGTCATAACATGGTGTAATCATGTGCCAAGTCAACCCAAAAGAAGCATCAAAGGAGAATACCACAATATTATGCTTTTGTATGCTAAAACAACGCATGATTCTTGCAAGGCACATTAAGCAATCTCAATTGTTTGAAACAAGTCATGCTACATCAATAATCACTAAGCATAAGGTCAAAGCAACATCTAGCATGACATGATAAAGTCTAAGCCATAGTCAAAACAAGCTCCCTTTTGTACCACTATAAGCATGAAACTTTCTACTCTTTTCCAACACCAATCGACTTATTTGAAACATCTCACAAAGATAATAATCATTAAATATATCAGTGGGCTTGTCTCACAAATACACAAAGAAGAACTAAAAATTTCTAAGCTAAAGCACAAGAAAATTAAAGCTAAACGCAGTGCTAACAAAAGTGAACACTCACGGAACAATAAGAGTGAAAACTAGAGTGTTCTAAACAATGAAAACAGAGCGTTTATCTCTCCAAAAAAAGTGTGCTGGGATCCAACCAACTTATTGCAGCAAACCAAACAAAAGAAAACTAAAAACAAAAACAAATACGCTCCAAGAACAACATAATAGTGCATGAAGCAAAAATAAAGTATTCTGGAAGAAAACCTGAGATTTTTGTTGATGAAGATGGGGATGCCTTGGGCATCCCCAAGTTTTGACGCTTGTACCTCTTGAATATTTCTTGGGGTGAAACGGGTGGAATCCCTAAGCTTGATATTTTGTCCATACTTCGTCTCATCAAGTTATTCTTCCCCTACACTTGAAAATTTCCTTCATACAAAACTTCACACAATCTTCATTAGCAACATTAGTGTATTCAAGATAATAAGTCTTTGGGTTTATTTTCAACACAAGTAAAACTTCAATTAAAACACAAGATACTGTAGCAACTCCTTTTAAAATTTCAAGTGATCAAAGAGAACTCAAAAAGAAACTGATAAGAGGCAAATGCAAATAATGACAGAAATCTGTCAAAACAGACCAGCAGGTAAAAATTGATTTTTTCGAAGACCTTATGTTGCTCAAATCGAAAAGTGTTGAACTAATGAAAGTTAGATAATAACCCAGGGCATATTCTTAGAAAATTACAGCTCAATCCGACTGTCACATCCCAAGATTTTCCAAATCTTGTAATGTGAAAATAAATGAATAAAATAAAACTTTGTTTGATTTTCAGGGCCAGAAGAAACTTTTTGAAGTTGATTGGAAACTTCAAACCAATTTGGACCAAATAAATCCTAAAGGGATTTAAAAAGATAAACATTTAATAAAGAAAATATTTTGAATATTTAAAATTACTAATTTGGAACTATTAATAAAAGGTTTTGGTTTTCAAAGGAAAAAGAGGTTTTATAAATAAGAAATATTTTATAAAGCCAAATTAAACCTTGAACAAGCTTTGGAATTAAAACATTTTGTTTTGAATAAAAATAGCAAAGGTTTATTTAAATAAATTAATAAGGTTTTAATATCCAATGTTTATCTAAATAAAAGGTCTTACCATTTTAATTAAAACATCAAAAACTTATTAAATTATTTTAAATAAGTTTCCTAAATATTTTATATTCTCAAATAAAACCCACTGAAGTGTTTTGGTTTTATTTTAGATTTAAAAAGTAAATATTTTAAATTAAATAAATCCTAGTTGATTTTATAATGAAAGTCTATTATATTTAATTAATAATGGACCCTAAAATAAAAAGTTATTTTATTTTAAACAAGTTTCCAAGTATTCTTTATTTCCAAATAAAACCTACTGTTTTGGTTTTGAAAATATTTGGATTTGAAAAGGAGATTTTGTTAATTAAATCAAACCCTATTTTATTAAATAACTAAAGATCCATTTTATTTAATTAAAGGATGGATCCTAAAAAGAATAAAAATTATTATTTTATTTTGGAATTTCGTTTATGTTGATAAACATAACCAAATTCAAAGTACAAAGTGTGGTGATTGTTTGAATCAAATTGAAGTGTTGTTTGATTGTTTGAAATTCAAAACAGAAAAAGAATTAGAAAAGGAAAAAGATTCCAGGAAGGAAAAAAAATGGAACTGGACCTAGCCCAGCCGGCCAAGCCCACGAGCCCAGAACCAGCCCAGCTCCCCCTCCCCGAAGAAAACGATTCGCACTCAGTATCTGAACCGCAGAGAGAATGACTGGTGGACCTCCTCCTTGCTCCTTTCCCACTGACCAGCCGACCCCACTCTTTCCTGTTCATCGTCCACACCCCGCGCTAATTCCTCCTCGCCGTTTCCTGCCTTAACACCGGCGATCAATTCGCCATAACGCGGCTGCCATCACTCGCTTTGACCATGCTCAATAAAACGTCTGTGCCTTCTCCTCCTTTCCCCTCTGTCGCCCCACCTCGACACGCCCCCAGGCTGCCCCATTTCTCGCCGCACCACCCTCGGTCCGACGAGCTTCCACTGTCGATTCCGGCCAAGTATCGCCGCCCCTTGCCTCCCTGAGCACGCTAGAAGACTCCCCACTCCCAGACACTCCTCCCCGTACCACCCATTCGACCGCGGGCGTCCCAGAACACCGGCTACGACAAGCTCTGAACGACGCCGCCGTCTGCAACCTCTCCGACGACCTCCCCTGGTAAACGCTGACCGCCCCGAGCCTCCTCGTTCACGCTCCCTCACTCGCCTCGGTCTTGCGCAACTAACCCTGACCTCTGTTTGTCTTTTCGTGACCAGTAGCCTCGTCTTCGACCACGGACAGAGCCGTCCGACGCCGTTCCCAACTCCGGCGAGAGATCCCACCTGACCCCGTGCGCCCCTTGCCACGTCGACCACACGCCGAGCACCACCTCGTCCTCGCGAACACGGTGAGCACCCCCTCTGTCTTCCTCGCTTCCTAGAACCACCGTAGCGCCACCACTGCGTGCGGCCGCTGGCGCCGCGCCAAGGCCGCCGCAGATATGGTCAAGCAGACCAGCACCGTAGGATCGAGATCCGGCGCTCACGATTAGATCACTTAGCACCAAAGGGGTACGCGATAAGGACCGTGCGATCTAATTAGATCCAACGCGTCACAGATCCGATCCGGCCGAACCGGTATCGTCCAATTAGAAAGCGACGCGTGGCCAGTTTGATTAAAAACAGAAGTTTGAAATCTGTTTTAGTTGTGAAATTCAAACCCTTGTAACTTTGGATCCACACGTCCAAAAATTACAAATTTTATGTCATTGGATTCAGGAGAGCAAGACCTAGCCAACCATACCCTTGGTTTAGCAAATAGTATCTGTTAGTTTGCTTGTTTCTGCAGATTCTTTTGTGTGCTTGTTTAGATTAGAAAAATTGTTTAAAAATGATTTTTGGATTAAAACCTTTGCAAAATGGTTTGTTGTAAACTCACTGACCCTAGGAACCAACCCATGGATTTGAAAATGATTTTGGTAAAGTTTAGGTTAGATTATTTGACTTAGCCATTTTCTAGCCAAATAAAATTATTGATTTTATTATGAAAATGTTTTTGCAAAGAAAACTTTGGGAAAATGTTTTGGACCAAACCTACTGACCCAAAACACCAAGTTTTGCAAATGGCAACTCATTTGGTGCAAAACATAAAGTTTTGCTTTGATAAAAATATTTTTCACCACATAAAATGAGGATGGGATTAAAAAATGGTTTATGGACCAAAACTCTTTTTGCAAATAACTTTGCCATTTTGGTAAATGACCACTTTGGACTTTACAAAGTTTAGAAGCCTAGTGGAGATCACCTTTGCAATTAGAACCATCTTTTACATGCTTACATGCATGACTTAGATCTTAGATCCCATAGTTTTATGTGTGTGAATTATGGTTTGATTGATTATTGGAATGCTAGTTGATATAGAGTTTGCTTGATTGATTGTAGTGAAATTAGCAAAGTGTGAGACTAGCAAGATCAAGGAGTGAACCACCATTCCCTTCCAAAAAGGCAAGTGACACTATCATACAAAAGTCCTACTATTTTCATTATACTTAGTGGACTTTGAAACATGCATGAAAAGATATTTTTATACTTAAGCTATGCTAAATCCTAATAGGATTCCCTATATATACCTTAGTGAAAACAATGTAGTTGTTACATGCTTAGCCCTGCTATATTTTGAAAAGAGATACATGTTGAGATTTTACAAAAGGTTGAGAAAAGGACTTGTGTTTTACATAATAAAACAAGGACTCAATGAACCACCTAGGTGGAGGATACTTTAAGTTTTGGAGAAGGTGGCAACAAAAGGAACCATGTTTATGGCAATCACTTTGTGTTGTGCTCCAAAATAAAACCACCTAGGAAACTTAGAGATTGAACATGTTTCTCCAATTGTGGCTTTCGTGTGCAACCACATGCTATTATGGCTCTGGCTTAGTCAACTACATTGGGAAGACTCATGCACTGTCCTCAGTTAACTGGACATGGGGATCTGAAATGCTTCATGGGTGCTGAAGACAAGCTAGCAATGGTGTATGGGAGGACCCTTTGGAAAGACTTTGTCACATTCTCAATCTGCCAGTACTCCATCTTGGTGAGCACTAATCCAGTAGGCCACTGGTGGCAAAAGGATGGGATTGTGACATGTGGGTAAAGTGTACTCCTTCTGCAGAAGATAATAAAATCTAAGTACTTAGCCGTGTCCCCGGTTATGGACAATACTGAGCAACTAAAGTTTGAACTATGGGAGATCTCGACATTCCAACTTCTAAAATAAAAACTTGATGCACTTGGGGGTACCAAGGAATTCAAAGAGATTTTGTTAAGCTTGAAGCACTTGGGGTTACCAAGGTGCTCAAGAGATTTTGTTTAAAGCTTGATGTACTTGGGGTTACCAAGGAACTCATGAGATTTCGATAAAACTTGTTGCACTTGGGGTTACCAAGGAGCTCAAGGGATTTTGACAAGGACTTGAACACTTGAGTTTCTACCAAGGAGTTCAAGGAACTTGGAAAAGATATTTGACAAAGGACCAAACCCATTTTGAAAAGATAGGATAAATATTGCTTTATGCAAATGAGCCTGAATTCTACTTAGCCAAATATGCATGTAGTGATAGGATCCACTTATATTCCACATAGTAGTGAAACTTGCCAATACAATTCAAATGTATTGACCCTTGTGGCTGTAACTTGTAAGGTTGCAGGTTTGATTGTTTTAGTGAAGATTGAGTGATTAGGTTTACAAAGTCTACAACCAACATCTGCCTATGGCACTTTGAAGATGAAGGACCCATGCTTATAGTTATTCCGCTGCAATGTAATGTAATAGACAAATGAGCTATGTAAGATGTAATAAAATTATGATTTTCCTGGTTATAAAGTTATATTATGACCTTAGTTTCTTGATAATACATCTTAACTGTGGATGCTAGCTATTGATCCAGGGACTAGCATTGTAAACACAGGGGGATCTATCTTATTAGAGACTGAGACCTCTACAGATGGTATCAGAGCATTGTGTTGCCTGTAGGATTTGTAAACCCTAGGATTGGACAAAAACCCTTAGAAAATAGCAGTTGTCTTATTCCAAAAACTTATTTACAAAAACACTTGTAAACTCTTTCCTCAACCATTCTGGTTTCAACTCTACATCTCTTCTACTTCAACTTGATGGAAAACCTACCCATGGCCAAGGACTACACCATGTGCAAAGGACTTCATCAACTTCTTCAACTCTAATGACTTCAACTTCTTCAACTCTAATGACTTCAACTTCTTCAACTCTAATGACTTCAACATCTTCAGCATGTTCACCAAGGACCTCCAACTTGGAAACCACTAAGGACTACAAGTAAAACAAGGAGATCTTACTCAAGATTTAGAGACTGAGGGAATGCAAAATAAGAAGGATCCATCAACAACTTTGAAGTATTGCAACCAAGAGTTTATCCCAAGGAACCATGATCTCATGTAAGAAGAAGCAACCAAGAAGGATGGAAAGATCACAAGTGAACCATATAGATGGACCACCATATTTTAGTTAAGTCAAAACCATCAATGTGGTGTAACAAAATATTTTGTTGACTAAGTATGTGCTTGAACCTTGTTTGAGTGAAATGCTTGGTTTGTGATTGCATGCACATTGTTTGTGTGAATTGTGATGTGTGTGATTAGAATTGAGTCCTTAGAAATATCTTGCCTAATTCTAATCTCCCTTCAACCCAAACAGATGACTACTCCAAGAGACTCCAACATCAAGGTTGATGACACCAACACCAACCAAGAGGACAGCATGAAAGAGCTCATAGCAACCCAGAACCAGTTAAACCAACTGACAGCTCAGTTCATAGCCAACAATAGTAATAAAGATCCAGCACTACAAAAGTTTTTGGAGGAACAAACCCAACTGATGCTTTCAGTAGCATCATGAATAAAATTAACAATATAACTATCACATAAAACATTCTTATCATGAGCCACATGCATAAAATAATTATTACTCTCCACATAAGCATAGTCATTCTTATTAATTGCCGTGGGAGAAAATTCAACAAAATATCTGTCATTATTATTCTCATCACCATAATCATCAAACATAGGAGGCATATTATAATCATAAGTAATTTTATCCTCAATAAGTAGGTGGACTAAATTCATCATTGTAATCATCATACATTGGAGGTATAGTATCATAATAGGCAATAGAATAGTTATCTTCCACAGTGTGTTCATTTGTAAACATATCATCATTGGAAGGAACATGGATAGTACTAATAGTACAACAATTATTGTTGGCAATATGCCCTATAGGCAATCATGTATGATGATATTTCCCCTTGTATTCATAAAGTTATTAAGTTGTCCTTGTATAAACATCTGATGTGTATCATTGAATATGTGATTCGGTTGTGGAACTATACATTCATGTTATTTGTACTAAATATCCTTGGTCATTGAGGTTGTGCTGGACACACAACTTATACCAATGTGAAAGTCGGATTGATGACTCGGTTCCACTTATCATGGGCATGAAGATGCTATTCCGACTTACACAGATTCGGCTAAAGAGTTTAGCGATTCGGATTGACCCATATTGAGGTACAACGAACAAGTTTTCATTTGTATATCTCAATCAATGTAATCCTTAGACCTGAGGTTATTGCATAGTCCGAGTTGAGGATCACCGACTTAGGTTCTGCCAAACGTTGATCCGTGAATCGGGCGCTTATAAAGCGAGTTCGGGTCGACTGAGAATCAAGCTGCGTGATGTGAATAACCAAGATGGGATTTTGCCCCTCCACTCGGAGAGATATTCTATGGGCCCTCTCGGATGATATGATTCGGAAAGCATGACCATGCACGACTCGGTTAAGTGTTAATCGAGGCGATCAACTAAGAGTTAGTCGGGTGAATCACTTATCTCGGATCGAGAAGAGAGTCAGACTATTTAAGGGATGACGAATATTTGCCTACAGTTTGACAAGGTATATCGTGAGGCAAAAGGGACTCAGACGTAAGTCACATTGGAAAGGCAAGTCGTCATGACTCATTGGTACTTGGGAGTAGACACGTTCTGCTAGGAGCCGCTGCCGACTGATTGATTGAGAGTCGGACTCCAGTCGTGTCTGGGTAGCCATGTTCCTGCCGGGTCACACACTTAAGAGCGGGAGCAAGTTCGGATTGGATCTGAACCGGAAATCTGGTCGGGTTGGACCCGAGCTGGATTAGGAATGAGTCGGTGAGTCGGACTCACGGTGACTAGTGTTATATGGGCTTTAGTGAATGGGCCACGAGAGTGGAGCCCACGTTCACTCCCTATATATAGTGGAGCACCGTAACCCAGAAAGGTTAATCGTTGATCGGTTAGGTCATTCCATGTGTTGGAAACCCTAGCTCCACAACAGTCCTACCGTCGTATCGAACCTAGCAGTTCGCCGCCGGTGCTCCTCCTTGTACGTGTGGATACCAGCAGAGGTGTTGTACGATCAGCACCAGGACGATCGGATCGCAAAGGACTGATTGCATCAATCGACGCTTCATCGGTAATCCGCCATCGCGCTGCCTAGTGGTAAACCTCGTGGCCTTCTAACTCAGCTAGATCTTGGGATCACCATGTTAGAGGAAAAAGGTTTTGTTTTATCTCTAAGTGGCTCAACAATTATTAATATCATTATTTTCAGAATTGGTAGCGCCTTAGATGTCATTGCGAGTTTCACAACGCCGGTAGATATTGTATCTATGCATAACTTGTTTTTGCAGGAAGTTGTGAATGGTATGGTGCATGTGCATGATGTATGTGTGTAATCCATACGTGATCTGTGAATCACGGTTTTTGTCAGCCGGCTGGAGCCTAGGTGCTATCATTTTATTGTATAACGACCTGCGTGTCGGATTCTCTATGTAATTTACTTTACTAAGCTAGTGTAGCTGTTTGGAGAATCCGGATGACATGCAAGGCGATGTACATGTCGGCGACATGGAGTAAGACGGCAAGTGACAAGAGTTGTCACGAGTCGGATTACAGGCTTTGTGGAGATGGAGATTGCCATGAAGGGAGCCATACCATTTCACATTATAATTGCTTTATTTTGTGTTATTGTTATGTCTCTGTTTTACCTCTATTAGATAGTCGGTAAAATTTAATCCCTCAAAGAAGGTCTAGTCGGTTTTCCCGCCAGTATTTGCACCATCACAAGTCGGACATTTTTGGTAGTGGGCTCATAAAATTGAGGTGCTGCCAATTCTTTCTGACTAGGTGGGTTCGAGTCGGACTCTTACTGCGGAAACACTCGGTAAGCTAGACGTGTCTATCACAACGGTTGTGGGGCTCGAGGAAAAGTCGGATGGGAGCCGGGGCATGTGATGCCACCCGTCCAACATGAGTCGTATGAGATGCGATTGACAAGGAGTTATCTACCTAGATCACTTGGAGGCTAGCGGTGATGCTAAAGCTCACTAGCCGACTTGCTTATTTAGGATCCTGAATCACTAAGCAACCATCGAAGGGGTGTTGGTTCTAGTGGGAGCATAAAATATTAAAATATTTAATATGCTTGCTCTTTTATGAATACATGTCTTAAGTGTTTTGCATATTTTTTTGTTGTAGATCATGGCACCAAGTAGCAGTCACTCTCAGATATCCGGTTTTGCGTTGAGAACCATTCTTGAGAAATATAAATTGAACGACACTAATTTTACCAACTGGTATCAAAATCTGAGAATTGTTCTCAAACAAGAAAAGAAGGACCATGTCCTAGACAACCCACTTCCAGATGAGCCGAATGAGAATGCGACTGTCGCTGCCACCAATTCCTACCGTCAGGCTAAGGATGAGTCCATGGATATAAGCTGTCTTATGCTTGCTCACATGGAACCGGACTTGCAAAAGCAGTTCGAGAATTTTAAGGCCTACGATATGATCGAAAGCCTCAAAAGTATGTTCCAGGCTCAGGCGAAGACTGAGAGGTATCAAGTCTCTCAGGCTTTGCTGAGTTGCAAGCTTAAGGATGGTGATCCACTGAGTCCGCATGTGATCAAAATGGTTGGTTACATGCAGTATCTGGAGAGGCTTGGCTACCCCATTAGCGAAGAGTTCGCTACGGATATAATTCTGAACTCTCTTCCTAGTGCATATGGGCAGTTCATTTCGAACTACCACATGCATGGTATGGATAAGAATCTCACTGAATTGCATGGGATGCTCAAGCAGGCAGAGTCGGATCTCAAGAAGGGCGCCAGTCAAGTGTTGATGGTGCAGAATAAGGCTAAGTTCAAGAAGAGTTCTTGGACTAAGAAGAAGGCTAAGTCAGGAGGAAAGCAGGCTCAGGACCCGGTCTCAAGCGCTTCCTCAGGGACTAAGCCATCTACTTCAGCCGGATCCACTTGCTTCTACTGCAAGGCAGATGGCCACTGGAAGAGAAACTGCAGCAAGTATTTGGCCGACAAAGCCAAGAGTGGAGGTATGACTTCCGACTCAGGTACACTTGTTTGCAATGTTATAGACATATATCTTGCTGATGCACCTAATAATTCTTGGGTATATGATACCGGATCAGTCATTCACATCTGCAACTCGTTGCAGGGACTGGTAAGAACTAGGAGCGTAGCAAGAGGCGAGGTTGATATTCGAGTCGGCAACAAAGCAAGAGTTGCTGCGTTGGAAGTTGACACGATGCAACTTCATTTACCTTCCGGATTCATTATGGAACTGGATAATTGTTATTATGTTCAAGTGCTCAGTCGAAACATTATTTCTGCTTCATGTTTGATGAGGCAAGGCTATGTGTCGAATATCAAGAATAATGGTTTTTCTTTGTATTTGAATGATATGTTTCATGGCTTTGCACCCGTCCAGGACAGGTTATTTATTTTGAATCTTGATGGTGAGTCGGTTTATAACATAAATGTTAAAAGGTTGAAACCAAATGATCTAAATATGACTTACTTTTGGCACTGTCGGCTTGGTCATATAAGTTGGAAACGCATGAAGAAGCTCCATGATGATAGACTCCTAACTTCGTTCGACTTGGAGTCGTTCGAGACATGCGAATCTTGCCTACTCAGCAAAATGACCAAGACACCTTTTGCAAAGAGTTGCGAAAGGACGTCCGACTTGTTGGGACTAGTACATAGTGATGTATGTGGACCAATGAGCATGACAACCAGAGGTGGTTATGAGTACTTCATTACCTTCACTGATGATTTGAGCAGGTATGGATATATCTACTTGATGAAACATAAGTCGGAAGCCTTTGAAAAGTTCAAAGAATTCTAGAATGAAGCACAGAATTAACTCGGCAAGAAAATAAAGTTTCTTCGGTCGGACCGAGGAGGCGAGTACATGAGCCATGAGTTTGATGACCATCTGAAAAGTTGTGGAACAGTTTCCCAACTCACTCCGCCAGGAACGCCACAAAGGAACAGTGTTTCGGAAAGGCGGAATCAAACCTTGTTGGACATGGTACGATCAATGATGACTCAGACAGATCTGCCTTTATCATTTTGGGGTTATTGTCTAGAAACAGCGGCGTTCACACTAAACAGAGTACCATCAAAGTCGGTAGAGAAGACACCGCATGAGATGTGGACACGCAAAAATCCGAGTTTGTATTTTCTTAAGATTTGGGGTTGTGAAGCATTTGTCAAGCGACTTCAGTCGGACAAGCTTACGGCCAAGTCGGATAAGTGTATTTTCGTGGGGTATCCGAGGGAAACCTTGGGTTACTACTTCTACAACCGAGAAGAGGGCAAAGTGTTTGTCGCTCGGAACGGTGTCTTCCTTGAGAAAGAGTTTCTCAGTCGGGGAGTAAGTGGGAGCATGGTGCAGCTCGAAGAAATTCGAGAGGAACCGGCTAGTAGCGAGTCGGCAAAAACCTTGGAGGTTGAGCCGGTGGCCGAGCAGCACACAGACTACGAAGATCAGCAAGGTTACGAAGTGTTCGTGATGTGTTACTGTTAGACACTAATGAGTCGGCAAATTATTTGGAATCAATGGTGGGATCTGATTCCAAGTCATGGCTTGGAGCCATGAGATCCGAGTTAAAGTCCATGGATGAAAATCAAGTTTGGAACTTGGTTGATCTGCCAGACGGTGCAAGACCCGACGAGTGCAAATGGGTCTTTAAGAAGAAAACTGATATGGATGGAAATGTTTCTGTCTATAAAGCATGTCTTGTCACGAAGGGGTTCCAACAAGTTCAAGGATTTGATTACGACGATACTTTCTCGCCTGTAGCGATGCTTAAATCAGTTCAGATCATGTTAGCTAGAGCAGCCTATTTCGATTATGAGATATGGCAGATGGATTATGAGATACTTTCTCGACGGCTTTCCTTAATGGAAATTTAACCAAGGACGTGTATATGATGCAGCCCGAGGGTTTTGACGATCCGTCTAATGCTGATAAAGTATGTAAACTTCAGAAATCCATTTACGGGTTGAAGCAAACATCTCGAAGTTGGAATATTCGCTTTGATGAGGTAGTCAAATCGTTTGGCTTCATCAAGAGTGATCATGATTCTTGTTTATACAAGAAGTTTAGTGGGAGCAAAGTAAACTTTCTAATCTTATATGTGGATGACATATTATTGATTGGAAATGATGTCCAGATGTTGCAAGAAACCAAGGAATCATTGGAAAGGAGTTTCTTAATGAAAGACTTGGGTGAGGCAACATATATCCTCGGAATTCGGATCTATAGAGATAGATCAAGACGTCTCATTGGATTGAGTCAGAGTACTTATTTGGACAAAGTGTTGAAGAAGTTCAACATGGAATCGTCTAAGAAGGGGTTCTTACCGATGTCCCATGGTGTAAAACTTAGCAAGACTCGGTGTCCTTCGACAACTGATGAGCAAAGTCGGATGAGTGCATTTCCGTATGATTCTGCAGTCGGATCCATCATGTATGCCATGATTTATACTAGGCCGGATGTTTTCTATGCTCTAAGTGTTGTGAGCAGATACCAGGCTGATCCTGGAGAAATCCACTGGACATCGGCTAAAAGTACTTGAGAAGGACTAAGGATATGTTTTTGGTTTATGGTGGTGAAGATGAACTCAGTGTAAAGGGTTACACAAATGCGAGTTATCTTACCGACTCTGATGATTCTCATTCGCAATCCGGATACGTGTTTATTATAAACGGAGGTGTTGTCAGTTGGAAGAGTTCCAAGCAAGAGACTGTGTCTGCATCTACAACAGAGGCTGAGTATATTGCCGCCTCGGAGGCAGCAAAGGAAGCTGTTTGGATGAGGAATTTCCTCATGGATCTTAGTGTGGTTCAGGGCTCGTCCAATCCGTTAGACGTGTATTGTGACAACAATGGTGCTATTGCACAAGCCAAGGAACCTAGACAACACCAGAAGAACAAGCACATACTCATGTGGTACCACCTGATTCGGTTAAATGGATCAGGGTGATATCAAGTTATGCAAGGTACACACGGATGCAAATATTGCGGATCTGTTGACAAAGCCGTTACCACAGCCGAAGCATGAGGCGCACCTGAGAGCCATGGGCATTAGATGCCTAGACATGTGATGTCGGAAGATTGACTCTAGTGCAAGTGGGAGACTGTTGGGAATATTCCCTAGAGGCAATCATGTATGATGATATTTCCCATTGTATTCATAAAGTTATTAAGTTGTCCTTGTATAAACATCTGATGTGTATCATTGAATATGTGATTCGGTTGTGGAACTATACATTCATGTTATTTGTACTAAATATCCTTGGTCATTGAGGTTGTGTTGGACACACAACTTAGACCAATGTGAAAGTCGGCTTGATGACTCGGTTCCACTTGTCATGGGCATGGAGATGCTATTCCGACTTACATAGATTCGGCTAAAGAGTTTAGCGATTCAGATTGACCCATATTGAGGTACAACGAACAAGTTGTCATTTGTATATCTCAATCAATGTAATCCTTATACCTAAGGTTATTGCATAGTCCGAGTTGAGGATCACCAACTTAGGTTCTGTCAAACGCTGATCCATAACTGGGAAGTTATAAAGGCAGAGTTTGGGTCGACTAAGAATCAAGCTGCGTGATGTGAATAACCAAGATGTGATGGAGGGGTTAACCTCTTAGGTGGCCCAATCTTCATGGATCTCGTGGTCAAATCGATGGGAAAGCGAGGGGAAAGGGAGAAGGTAGCGGAAGCGAACACACACCTCACAAAGAACACGATGAACACACGCAAAACTCACACGATACAAGGCTGATTGCTCCTGAACGGCGGCCACCGATCTGATAGAATCCTCGCAAGGAAAGATCGGTCAATGTGCTCCCTCAAATCCACATCGGAGAGGGAAGAACACCTTGGGGAGGGTCTTGACAACTTGGAGACGAGACATCGAACTCCAAGGCCTCGTTCAATGATGGATGCGTGATGCAAAGTCCAATCGAGGTTGGTGACGATAGTCAGTCCCCTTGGATAAGGGGATGAGGCAAAACTAGAGATTCCACACAAGGGGGCTGTCTTTAGTCTATCATCTATGCCTAAGGGATACATGAGGGGTGGGGGCTCTATTTATAGGCCGACCACTAAACAAGGGTAGTTTGGGGATAAACTAGGCGAATAGGTAAGTAAAGGGGAATACATGGGCTGTGGCCCAACTGCGCTGTGCAGACATGACCGGTAATCTGGGACTTAGGACCGTAGTATCGGTCATCACCGTAGTACCGCCTGGGACCGGTAGTACTTGCTTATGGTCTTGGAGCATCCGTTGGAGACGTCGATGTGAGAGGTAGAAGGGGGCGGTCTTGCCGTAGTAATGGTTCAGATCCGTAGTACCGCTTGCATCGAGGGCACATGCTGGCGTCAGAGGCGGTAGTACTGCTGGCAGTATCTGGTCGCGATCCGAGTAGTACTGGAGACAGAGAGCATTTGGTGATCTGTCTTCTTCCTCCTCCTCTTCCAAGCTTCCGTCTTGTCGGGCCTGATGCTCCGGGCTTCCTCCCTTGCCTCCATACTGGTCGGTGTGAACCTATCATGCATATGTGACAGAGTATGAAGTAGCATACCATTCAATAGGGTAGGAAGTGGGCTCGCATAGAGGAACGGATTCACCTTTGGAGTCCATGACGACTTGGCGTAAGTTGGAGACCTTGATGTAGTAACGACCGTATGTCGGGCTGCATCATCTCCCCCCCCTTCAAAAAGAGTCGTCCTCGACTCTCCATGTTCATCACGAAGTAGAAGATGTCGAAGGACATCCTTGATCCTGGGGTTCACCATATAGTCGTCCTCGGGAAGATTGACTTGACAACACTTCAATGTTCCTTCACCTTCCATGAAGCCTACAAAGCTCACGACAAAATCGAAGCAACACTCAAAGCGTAGCCAATTCATGAAGATTATAGCATGAGTCCTCAAGTAGAAGGAAGTCACCTTAGCTTGTAGATATAGCTCGAAGAAGTGTAGCCATAGGTAACTCTCTTCGGTTCTTCTTGTCAGCACGTAGTTGGTAGAGGTTGACGTGTATGCACTTGTACCTTCACACAACAAAGACCAAGCAACATATGTTTGTGTGTGATAGAGGAGCATGTCATTTGTGGCATGTCCATTCTTGTTCACAACACGATTAACACAACTCAAGTATAGCAAACGGGATGCATATGCAAGGTCAAAGTGCATGGAAGTCGTTGCAAAATCATCCAAATGTGGGAACTCAAAAACTCCACATAACATCTTATTGTGGCATTCAAAGCAATCAAATAGAAATTTGATCAACATCTTTGATGCAAAACTAGGAGAATTTGGCAAAAACACAAAAGGAAGAATGTCCAAAGCAACATCATTATGTGTGCAAACCAACCATTGGAAAGAGAAATTGTTCGACATGTTGGATGTCACACACAAATCATCGAAAGCAAATATCATGGGAATATGAGTATCCCAAGTGGAAGCAAAAACAACACGTTTGCAAACAAACCAAATGAAAGAGCAAGTGGTTCTTATGTTTGTTGCAACAACAATACAAGATTCTTGGAAGCTCTCATGACAATACATGCTCTTAATGGCATTATGGTTGCACACAAAACATTGAAAAGAGAAATTGTTCAACATTTTTGTTACAACACACAAGACATCATTATCTAAAAGCGAAGAAACATGAATGTCACAAGGGGAGATAATACCATTAACATGCTTGCAATCAAACCATAGGAAAGAGCAATTTGCCAACATGAAATATGCAAAGCATGCAAACGGTATCAGAGCTGGGTTCGATCTTGAACTCACTTGTGGGATGCTCTCTAGAGCTCTTTTTGTCAACTCGTGCTCAACCGAGGTTGACATTCTCGTGCGGGCACCTACACACATCATATGTAAAAGGAAGAACGTGTGTGCATGATAGAGATACACATCATCCATCATGACGTATCTCTTCTTGTGCACATCACCATTAATGTCATTCAAGTATGAAATAGATGCATGGTTAGTATGCAAGTGGGGAACATGCTTATCATGGCAATCATCAAAATCTCCAAAAAATTGAGAAAGCTATGGGGGCCATCTCATTATAACGCATAAGATCAATATTGTTGCAAGCAAAACAAGTGAAATATCAAGCATTCATCTTATCGCAAGCAACGATAGAAATTGAATGACTAGCATGACAAGGCAAGTCCGAAGCAATTGGAGGATACACACAAGATGCATAACATGGCACGTTTATGGCAATGATATCACAATCAAACAATTCCACATGATCAATATTATGCAAAGGCAAAGCATCACATGGGAATATGAGTGAAGCATATGTAATGTCACAAGTGTCATCCATAACATGCATATCCTCACAATTCATCATGTCCACTAGTGGGATCATGGAATCATCAACACCCTTATTGTTACCTTGTTGATACCTCTCATATGAAGTGGGTGTTGTGGAAGTAGTGGCCTCCTTGTGGACGACTTCGTTTTCTTGATGTAGCCATGGCGTAGCATCATCTTCGTGCACCATGTACATCTTCTCCAATTGAGGCATCATTGCTTCATGGCTTGGCGCTTCTTCATCCATGGAACCTAGCATAACACAAGAGAACACACTAGAGGTAGAGGGTAAGTTGTTAGAAATCGAAATGGTCTCACTTGACCTATCAACTAGCACTCTCAACTCACTAGGAGTATCGCTCATGCCCTCCAAGTGGAAGCACTCAATCTCACATAAGGTGGAGTCACTCATCGCACTATTGTTCTCACTCAAGTGGGCTAAGTGGCTCTCATACTCACATGGGATTGGTACCACATCATCACTCAAGCATATGGGGATAGGATCGGTTTCCTCAACTCCACGCGCCTCCTTTGGTGAAGGGAAAATCCCATGCTCACCATTCTTGACCTTGTCGCCTTTAAGGTTGGATGCCATAAGATGGGCATCATTGCTCGCCTCCATGGTCGAAGGGAAAATCCCATGCTCGACCGTCTTGTGGCCATCTTGTAGTAGTGGTGGAGGTAGGCTCATGCTATCCAACTTGGCGAAGTAGACATCTACATTTTCCTCATTCGCGAGGTCGTGGAAGTCAAGCGTAGGCGTTGAATCTTGATGGCGTGGACGAAGGCTTGCTCTTGGTGCCATTTTGGTGGTGGCACTAGTAGTTGAAGGTGCCTTATGATGGTGTCGACGGAGGTCATTGGCGTGCCTTGCCGATGGTTGATGTTGGTGAAGAACTTGGTCATCCACATGACGCTCACGACGGTGATCATTTGCCTTGGCACTCTTCTTGTGCTTGTGGTGCCTTCTTGAGCTTGCTTGATCATTATGGTTGGTGCTCATCACGAATTCTTCGTCTTGGTGGCTAAGATGCCTTTGACGATGTCTTGTATTCTCTTTATGGTGGCGATGCTCATGAGAGGATGTTTGTCGATTAAGATTCTTGTTTCTTGGCGCCTCTTGATGTATATGATGTTTGGACGTGTCAACACCCGGATTTTTCAATCCTAGATGCCTGTTATGCCATACATCGCAATCCCAGGATTACCATTTTTGCGAGACATAACAGAATTGGATACCATAGTACTTCATCCATTACAAACGATACATAAGTTCTTACACGAATGGGGATCTCATGATCCAGTTCTTAATACAACATCAAGCAGCGGAATACGTAATAATAACGGTAGCGTAGGCGAAGCTCCATCTTCGGGTCACAGCAATGCGGCGATGGGAGATGATCCTAGTTGTCGTAACCTTCCGGGGTCCATCTTCCGGTACTCCTCTTCATAGTCCGCCATGGAATAGCTGAGGACAAAGCCATGAGTACTCTTTAAGTACTGCAAACTAATACTAACAGTAAGGGTTTTTGGATAATAGGACACTAGGCTCTAGGGTTATTTTGCAAAAAGCCAGTTTATCTCTACTAAGTTCCAAAGCTAGTCACAATTTTATAACTCCTAAGTGGGATCTTGTAATTCAGGTCACAACTCTGGTCAAGTCAAAGTCTCAATTCATTTCACAAGTCATTTTGAAAAGTCCGACGGGGAACAAGATGGCCACTAATCGTCCATAATCATGACGCGGCTATTCGAATAGTTTAACACTGCAGAGATTGTACACTTTCACCACAACATTCGATACATCCGTCAGAACAAATCCTGAATTCACCATACTCGATGTCACGAATAATCAATCCTAACCTTTCAATTACACGCCCTAGTATAAGCACCTCTCCTGTGAGTTTGGCCTCCCAACCATGACCACTGTCATCTTGGGTACTGCACAGGTGGACAATCTTCACAAGGTAGCCTCAGCTCAGACCTTGGCCGTGAGGGAACTAATACTAAGGAATATAAGTTTCTAGTCAAGCCCTACCCAATCTTCGGGTATTGTGGTTGTACGATAAAATTGGAATGGTAGCGCATCCAGACAACCATCAATTTTATAAAGGGCTAAGGCTCATGCCTCAACATTTTTATCACCAAAATCCTCAAGTGTTTGGAAACACATGTCCTAAATATTTCAATAGAATGATCCATCATTCCAAGGTTTTCATAACCATTTTTCCACCAAGTATTCCCATCTAAAGTTGATCAAGTTTTATGCTTAGCACTAGCATCTATAGGTGGGGGTAAACACTAATGAGGGGTGGTAACTAGTGGAGTTTCACTAAGTCCAACCTTATATCTTAGGCTGATATCAAGGCTTCTAGCTTAGGCCAAATTTTATGCTCTTTATGCAACCTTCAACACAACTGTCTAGTATCTACCAAACTCTTAGGTAGACTCTAAGTAAGCTTTGATAAAGAAATAAAGTAATAAGCTTGCACATAAAACTAGGATTTGGTTTATCAAGTGGGTATGATCATATATGCTTAAGGCATATAGTAGTCATATCACAAGTATGGGTTTGTGGCATCGGTAGAGTATCTGGCAAGGGTTAGCTTGCATCAATATCAGTATAAGCTTGCATAGGTATAGTATCTTGCAAGTGTTAGATTGCACATTCACTAGTATTATTAGGCTTGCATAGTAATTAGCTTGCCTTGTGCAGAGCAGTGGTTGAAGTTCTCCTCGGCTTTCTCTTCGTAGTATCCTCCTTCCTCCTCGTATCCTTGGTCGGTACTAGCGTCTATGAATAAATACGAGGTACACAATCACCAAACAATACTTAACTACTTGCAATCATCACACACAAGGGTCCTATAGATGATCTAGCATCATCCCTATCATTACAAGGTTAAGGCTTGGTTTAAATCTTTTTATTTTTAGAAAAGTAATTTCTACTCATTGAAAAACTACTTAAGATTTAATATTCTCCAAACTAAACATGGGATCATGTTGACACATGTCATCACCACATATTGTAGTCCAAGAGAATGTGATTTAAAGTGGTTTCACAATTTAATAAGGTTTTACCCTTTTATTTTAATTAATTAAAGTGGCTAGAAATTCTTATGTAGCATTCTTTTATTACTTGAACAATATTTCTGCAAGTAAACCTATATATTTTTATATATTCTGAAAGGTATGGTTAAATGTGATTTTTGAGAGTTGGAATCAACTCAAAAGCTTTTATGGTTTAAATTTGAAAAATGTTTGAATGCAGAAAAGCTTCTGCCTTGTTATTTTTACTATGGGTGATCTACAGATCCAAATGACTTGAATCCAACGGGCTTGAATTAAGCATTCATAGACCTTTCCAAAAAAATTGGTTTCATCCAATTTGGTGTACTGAATCGATCTGGGTTGATTTTTGAAGTTGGGTGCTGAAGTGTGTTTGAATTGAAATAGAAAAAGATTTAATTTGAATTCTTTGGGCTGCAAGGAAAAGTTATCGGGCCGCTGCTAGCGCATGATGCTCCTGGCTGCTTAAGTGGGTGTCCCCACTCGCCGGTGACACGGGCGAAGCGGTATGGGGCAACGTGGATCGTTCGATCTAGTTCTAATCCAACAGCTGGGGGTCATCGTCGACGCGAGACAACTCCGGCGAGAACTAAACCTAGCGCGGCCAGTGAGGGGTGCTGGGGGCTCACCGGGGTACGGGCGAGGGTCGGCGAGGCGGGCGAACGACGAAGTCGACGACGGCGAACCTCCTGGTACCGGTGGCTTCTCCTGGGGCGGCTCCAATCGCTGGCTCCCTTCTTCTCCAGAGGCGGCGGGCTCCGGTGAAATTCTGGCGAGGTGGTGCTCGCCTTTCTCTGAGAACGGTGTGGCACGGTCAATGAGGAGAGGGGAGTGAGATGGTGTGAAGAAATCGTGCGGGGGTGGCCTCTATTTATAGTCGAGCGAGGGGACCGTCGGGCACGCAGTGAGCTCGTCGGCAAGCGGCTAAAGGCATGGGCAAGGGTAGGGGACGGCTGTGTCTCTGGCGATGCTCAACGACATGGTCGCGAGGCATGGGGCGGTGTGGTTTGGTCTGAACGGCCGGTGCTCTGTAGGCGGCGTCTTCGACGGCGGGCGGTGGCTGTATGGCACGGGGCGACAAACAGGGATGTCTGGCGGTCTCCTGGGTCGGTGGTGATCGTGTGTGCACGCGGTGAGGGCGGCACACGGTCTGTGGACGCTGGTCGAGGGTGGCGCTCTGGCGCACGCTCGGCATGTTCTGGGCGCGGCTTGTGCGCGTGGTCTAGGGCTTGGCAACGCTCGCGGCTGGGACAGTGAGTGGCGGTGGACGGTGGGCTGCCTCCTAAACAAGGTTGGCACGGCTAGTTCTTCCTCTAGCCTGCTGTCCACAATGGGGTGACATGGGGGTGCTCGGCTGTTCAACATTGATGGCAATGGCAAGCTCACAGGGGTGCTAGTGTTGGGCTAATCTTTCTAGATGATCTACTGAGTTGTATGTGAGATAACTAGGGAACAAGTTAGGCAAGAATCACTGCACACTATAGTGTTTGATGTTTTGTTTGATTTGTGTCTGCAACCTGTTTGATGAAATGGCCGCATGAAATCAAGTTTTGAATTTTGAAATGAATTTTGGTGGGTTTGCTAGATTGGTGCTGGTGAGTCTGCAGATGCTTGGGTTTTGAAAGTTGAGCTTGTTTGAGTGGGTTTTGGAAAAGTGGGATCTTCCCATATGAAGAAGATTCAATTTTGAATTGTCAATTAAACTATGCATTTTAAAGTTTCTGGATGATCACAAAGTGGGCCTTGATACCTTGTTATGAGTACATTCAAGGGGTGCAAAGATCCAGAAAAGTTTCTGTTAGGTTTTGAAAGTTTGAGACAACCAAAGTAGGCATGGGAGTTAAATTGGTCAAAATGACCATTCACTTAATATATTTGTTTTGATTTACTTGTCTTTAGGAAAAGTGTGGGAAATGTTTTAGATGATGTTCATTTCACCTAAGAAACATTTTACAAGCAAGGGATCACACAAACAAGGTGGTTTTTAAAGAAATTCAAAATCCATGCATACACATATACATGCATTCATGAGTTTATTTAGAAAAGTTTTTGTTAACCCTAATCTTGATGATTAGTGTTTGATGATCTAAGTTTGGTATTTTTGGGATGTTACAGGACGCCACTCTTGTTTGGATAGGAGTTGGAGCTTGGTGCCTTGGAAGTGATGTAGCTTGGCGCCTTGGAGATGGTGGATCTTGACGCCTTGGAGGTGATGGAGCTTGGAGCCTTGGAGATGGTGGCGCTTGACGCCATCTAGGTGGTGGCACTTGTCGCCTTGGAGGTGGATCATCGAAGTAGGTGGTGCCCTTTGGTGTGGCACGCTTGGCCTTGAAGGTCATGGAATCTTGATGATGCGCCTCCTCTTGCTTGGCGTAGTAGGCTTCCATCTCCACGCGGTGGAGGAATTCTTCATGGCTCGTGGAGGAGCCATCAAACTCGATGAAGTTCTCCGTGTCCTCCATGCTTGGCGAGGCATCGTCGATGTCGCACTCGAAGTCATCCATGCTTGGGGAGTAATTGTGGGTGTAGTACTCCATATCACCCAAGCATGTGGAGCCATTGTCGGTGTAGTGCTCCATAGGCTCCATGCATGAGGAGCCATTGTTGACGTAGAGCTCCATGTCTTCCATGCATGTGGAGTCGTCGTAGGTGTAGTGCTCCGGGTCCTCAAAGCATGCGGAGCCATTGTCGGTGTTGTGCTCCGTCATGTCTTCTATACTTGTGGAGTCGTAGTCATGGTGGCTAATCATGGATTCTTGTAACACCCTCAGAATCGGACCTATGCAAGTTTGAGCAAAATTCGCCAAACCCGCATAGAAATGATTCAAAGGTGCCCACCAGGCACTTTCGTGCGGGTGGAAAACGAAGTAATAACATTACACAACAGTCCTCGATGGGACCCACAGAACAGATATATACAACAAATGACTCAAGAGTCAAGAATACAGATATAATATACAAAGATCCAAATCACCTTGAAAAGCGATAGAGCGTCCACTACGGACAAGATGCAAATGGGGCTAAGAGCCTCAAGAATAACCAATGGCGTCCATAACCCTGTGCCAAGCGGAAGGGTAACCACCGCTAACGTCGATCTCAAAACCTGCTTAAACAAAAGGGTGCCGAAAGGGCAAAGGAAAAGAGAGGAGCGTCGATCGAGGCCAAGACACGGCGAGGCTAGAATCGGCGGTCCTCGCCTACATAGGTATGGTGGATCAAGCGGCGTGGCAGGATGCACTAAACAACCTATAGAGACTCGATACAATGGCGGTTATCGAGAGGGTAAGAATGATCTATCCGGATCCAACACAAACTAACACCAAACAAACCCATCCCGGTGTTCCCCTCGAGACCAAACGAGGAAGTCAACCGAGGAACTCACCACGGTTGGCGCTTTATTTATTCGATTATAGTTGCGACAATTACTAGTCGGTTTAGATAATCATCCGATAAAATAAGCGTGGGTCATTTTAGTGAACCATTCCGTTATAGTTGCAAAGAATTACTAATCGACATCTGAGATGGCATGATATAATCCCAAAACCCAGCAGCTTGTTGGTGCTTTTATTCAGCCATTCCGCTAGTTGCAATACTTACTAGTCAGTACAATGGTCGAAGCGACACGCCAAACAAGCGTTGTGGGCAGTAATTAGCCATTCCATTATAGTGAAGCTGATTACTAGTCATTATAAAGTCAAATGTATAGCAATAAACTTTAGTTATGCTTGTCTATGATCGAGATCTTGTGCTCCAAGTCGTCCATATCCGCGACACGGCTTTGAGAAAGTTTTACCCGGCCGGGTGCACCAATAGCAACACACCGATCAACCTCGGAAAACCAAATCAAAACCCAACGAGGCTTTCACGAGAACAATCACAGGATTCGAAATATTTGAGGGCCACCCTTAAGTAGATCCCGAACGAAGCCACCGACCAGACGGGCTCAAGGTTTGGGTATCTGGGTGAACGATCGGGAACCGAAAGTGTGGCTGGGCTTGTCGACACCGCGGAATCGTGTCCCGATCCTAAACAGTACAGTGTGCTCCTCGCACAATTTAAATACAGAAAGTAGCATGGCATAAGTACAGGATCGTAATTAAAACCTCAAACTAGTTTGTGGCCCCAAGAAATAAGACAGAATCAAGCTCTGGCTCAGGGGGGTCCCATATACCTCCCAGATGTGGATAGCGCGATAAATCAAGGAACAGGTATCAAGTACTCGGGGTCTTACGGGACACAAGTGGGCGTTCGGAAACCAAATATTTTCTATCACCCACCGATGCCTCTGCTTATTTCAATTTTAGTTGTTAAACAGAAATTAAAGTGAACGATAAGTAAAACTAGAATCATCTCCAACATCAAGCATGCGGCAATACATCAACAACTGTGGCATTTGACAACACGCAACAGCACTTGAGAAAGCGACTACGACGCGCAAGTCCAACTATCTACCAAACAACAGGTAATAGGATGTGTCCAATGCAATATAAGGCTGCAAGGTATATCACTGGTACGGAAACTAAAGCATCACAACACAGGTAGCAATAGATCAACAGGAGGGAATAAATACTATAAAAGTAAGATAGGTAGAAAGGGGGAGATGCTCGCCTGAAAACATGGTCGAAGGTTCAACCGAAGATCGGGGCGAAGCTCACATCAACTCAACTGCCTTATCCGCGAAGAAGCAAAACACTAGAATAAACACCGGATGCAATATTTAATACTACGGCAAAAGATCGGCATGATGCATGCATGATGTATGGCATGGCAAGATGCGACGCAATTAGGTCATATTAAGCGGAACCGGGGTCCTGACAATTAATTAGATGTTTCAAGTTATTTAGCTACCCCGCAAATTAAATGTTGTTTTAGCATGACAAGAGATAACACCGGGTTCGCTACACAAAGTTAAATGGGACCAAGATGAGACTAGATTTGTCCGCATATGGGCCCCATATTTAATTATTAGGTGAATCGGCAAAAGGCCCCAAACCACAAGATTATGCATGCAAGTATGGTAATTAATGTGCAACAGGTTTTATGTTTAGCATTTATAAAATAGGGCTCGGAAAAGGGGTCACACATTAGGGGCTCGACGGTCTTGGTGTTCCGGGGTTCGGGGTTCAGTCTCAGGGTCCAGGGTTCGACGGATCGGTCTCGGTGTCCGGGGCGCATCGGGTTCTTCCGGGTCGGTGTCGATCTTGTCGTTGCGACGATCTTGTCGGGTCCATGTGTCGGGTCGGTTTTCGCGTCCGGGAAGAAGAACTTGTCGTGCGATGTCCGGGGTAGACGGGCTTGGTGTTTTCACATCGACGATCTTGGCGTCCGGGTTCTCGGCGAGAGCGTCCTTCGGACTCCGGGAAGGAGCACTCGGCGTTCCCGCGTCGGTGGCCTTGGCGGTATCGGTTCGGACTCCGGATCCGGGCACGGTCTTAGCGCTCCGTCTTCAGTGTCGTTGGCGAACTCGGGCTCGATACCGGGGTCCTTCGGAACCTTGAGGCGATCTTGGCGTCGTGGTGGAGTTCTCGTGACGATGTCGGTCTTGGGGTCCGGAATTCTCTGGGTCCGATGAAGATCTTGGCGGGAACTTGGGGTTTATGGGTCCGATACGTGTCGAACTTGTCGTCCACACCCAACACTTAGCACGCCTTGGTACTACAGGCGTGCGGTTGGAGGCGATGGCAAGGCGTCGATGATGTGGGCCTTGGGGAGGCGGCGCTGAGCTGGCGGGCTTGCGGCGAGGCTCGACGGCAAGGCCCCACGCGCGCCGTGCCGACAGAGGCGGGACGGAGGAACGAGCGACCGGGCGGCGACGATTGGCGGGCGACGGTCGGGCCGGGAGGCGGTGGCGACCAAGGCGGGAGGAGGGAGGCGGGCGGCGGCGGCGCTGGCCGGACCGGGCGGGAGAGCGACGGGCTGTGGCGTGGAGGAGCACGGCGGGCGAGGCGGCGGGAGGAGGAGGTGTCACAGGCGGCGGCCCGGGCGCGGAGAGGTGGAGTCGGGCCGCGAGGGAGCTTGAAGGATGTGGACGGTGGGGCCAAGTGGACGGGAGAGAGGAGGAGGGGGCGGGCAGGAGGCAGAAGGTAAGGCGGGCGGGCGGCCAGGCGAGGCGAGAGGGGCCCTGGAAGCGGCGGGGGATCAGGCGTCGGTGGTGGAAGGGATAGGCGCTGGGACGGAGCTGCGGAGGAAGACGAGGAGGGGCGGGCGGCAGGGGCTCAAGGCGGTAGGTGGGGGCTGACGGTGGGCCACTGGGGGGGACGGGTCCACGGGCAGGGAGAAGGGTGGATTGCGTGTGAGTGAGGAAGGGAGGGCGCTGGGCCGGCTGGTGGGTTGAGTGGGTCCAGGCGGCGTGCGGCGTGCGTCTGTGTGCGTGGGGTGTGGGATGAGAGAGAGAGAGAGGTGGGGTGAGGGGTAGGATTAGGTGGCAGTGTAGGATTGGGTAGAGGGAGAGAGAGGGTGAGGTGGCGTTTCGGGATTGGTCCGGGTGATGTGGCTGGGGTGTGTGGGTAGGTAGATTGGTAGGAATAGGATTAGAGATGGACCGTTTGTAAAAACCTGGGGGTGGTCGTTCGGGTCAAACGGCCCGTTCGACTGCCCCCGCTAAAAATAATATAATTTTTATTTGTTTTGTTAACACCGTTTGCAAACCGATAGCACTCAAACAAAAATAATCCGGAGACCGGGCTTGCATTAGAATTAAGATGGGGCGTTTGGAAAACAAATCGGGCTTTGCGAAAATAGTTTTAGGCAAACAATGCATGATGATGACGATGCAATGCACAAATTCAACGCGATTTTCTAGTAGTGGTTTTGCGGGATGCCACAATTCTTCATAGATATCATCCTCGGTTCCGGAGTCCCTAGACATGATGCACAAGACCAAGCGGTGTATATGGAAGTGGTAGTGGGAGTTAGGGATACAACATCAAACCTTACTTTACCTTGGAAGATCGTATCGTACAAGTGGCCACACTTGAGAGCAATAAACCAAGAATAGTGAAGTTCACGTGGAACACCAAAACCAACTACTAACCAAAAAACAAACACACACACAAGGCCTATGGTGGATAGGTATGGAAAGTGGCATGCCAAGAACCGATCCGAAATCAAGATGCTGTAATGGCAAGTAAAGAACCACAATGATCACAAAGCAAAACAAGTCAATCCACAAGATAGGAAATATATAGAAGGAAACACACACGGTGGGATAAATGGGACTTGTGCGACAGAGAAAGTGAGCTAAGAACCAAATGATTACCTAGCGAAGACTATAAGCTCGTGTTACACAAGTACAAGGAGAGACGCTAGTTCGATTGCACAAAATTGGTGGGCTACAAGATATGCACAATAAGTACCACCTATATGATGTTCATCGAGCTTGCCCTTCCTATTCTATAAGGCACATGTATATCTCTTTCTTTTATTTTCTTTTTTCTATTTTTTTCTCTTTTTTTATTTTTCTTTCTATTTTTCACTTGCCTCTTCCTTGTGCCAACAACTATACAAGATAACTATATGAGATAGCGCTCACAATGTTTGCTCGGAATTCTACAAGGTATCAAATGTGCATAGCCTAATCAATCATCAGAGGAACTAGTCTCAATAGGTGTTTGTTATTCGCAAATATAGTGGGGTTCACAAAGGAATGCAAGTGGGGAGAAGTCACGGAATGTTTATACCTTTCGTCGACGATCTTCACCCTTTATTGTTGGATTCCGCCTTGCTCACGGAATTTGGATGGAGTAGATAGCATGAACAACGATGATTTAGAGCTCCTTATCCTCTTCGAAACAAGCTAAAGAACACCAAAATCCGAGTTCGAATGCAAAAGTTATGCTCAAAACGGTGAGAGGCTGAAATCTGGGAATCTGTTTTTTCTTTCTGTACTGGGGGTAGTACCGGATTTTGGGCCCGGTAGTACCAGTTTGCGGTAGTACCGGATTTTTGGACCGGTAGCACCGCTTGGTCCAGGGACGCCCAGATTTGACGCGTTTTCGCGATTTTGGGGCGATTTGGGTGGAAAATCTTCAAGAAAAACACCAAATCGACGGGGGAAATCAAGGAATTAGGCTATGGGAACGCAAAGGAAGGTAGATCAACAAGTTTAGCAAGTAATCTACGGATCAAAACCTGCCAAAACACACTCAAATCACTGATCGATCCAAAACATGAATTGGGGCTATTTTTGGTGGAATTTTCGAATTTATGGGGAAAAGACCAAATCGATGAGAAATCCGTGGCAACCAAAAGCTGCTGATACCAAATGATGGAGGGGTTAACCTCTTGGGTGGCCCGATCTTCACGGATCTCGTGGTAAAATCGATGGGAAAGCGAGGGGAAAGGGAGAAGGTAGCGGAAGTGAACACACACCTCACGAAGAACACGATGAACACACGCAAAACTCACACGATACAAGGCCGATTGCTCCCAAACGGCGGCCATCGGTCCGATAGAATCCTCGCAAGGAAAGATCGGTCAACGTGCTCCCTCAAAGCCACATCGGAGAGGGAAGAACACCTTGGGGAGGGTCTTGACAACATGGAGACGAGACATCGAACTCCAAGGCCTCGTTCAACGATGTATGCGTGATGCAAAGTCCAATCGAGGTTGGTGACGATAGTCGGTCCCCTTGGATAAGGGGATGAGGCAAAACTAGAGATTCCACACAAGGGGGTTGTCTTTAGTCTATCATCTATGCCTAAGGGATACATGAGGGGTGGGGGCTC
This sequence comes from Avena longiglumis, assembly GCA_030063025.1. NCBI lineage: Eukaryota > Viridiplantae > Streptophyta > Magnoliopsida > Poales > Poaceae > Avena > Avena longiglumis. The sequence continues at coordinate 480,516,221 of CP125975.1, forward strand.
TATTTATAGGCCAGCCACTAAACAAGGGTAGTTTGGGGATAAACTAGGCGAATAGGTAAGTAAAGGGGAATACATGGGATGTGGCCCAACTGGTGCGCGCAGGCAGACATGACCGGTAGTACCGGACTTAGGACCAGTAGTACCGGTCATCACCGGTAGTACCGCTCTGGGACCGGTAGTACCGCTTGCGGTCTTGGAGCATCCGTTGGAGCCGTCGATGTGATCGGTAGAAGGGGCGGTGCTGACCGTAGTACCGCCTGCATCCAGAGTACCGCTTGCATCCTAGGGCTTCATGGCATCGTCAGGGAGCGGTAGTCGGGGTGGTAGTACTGCTGGCGGTAGTACGGTCGCTTTGATCCGTAGTACACCGGAGACAAAGAGCATTTGGTGATCTGTCTTCTTCCTCCTCCTCTTCCAAGCTTCCGTCTTGTCGGGCTTGATGCTCCGGGCTTCCTCCCTTGCCTCCGTACTGGTCGGTGTGATCCTATAATGCATATGTGACGGAGTATGAAGTAGCATACCATTCAATAAGGTAGGAAGTGGGCTCGCATAGAGGAACGGATTCACCTTTGGAGTCCATGACGACTTGGCGTAAGTTGGAGACCTTGATGTAGTAACGACTGTAGGTCGGGCTGCATCAAGATGGGATTTTGCCCCTCCACTCGGAGAGATATTCTCTGGGCCCTCTCAGATGATATGATTCGGAAATCATGACCATGCACGACTCGATTAAGTGTTAACCGAGGCGATCGACTAAGAGTTAGTCGGGTGAATCACTTATCTTGGATGGAGAAAAGAGTCAGACTATTTAAGGTTTGACGAATATTCGCCTATAGTCTGACAAGGTATATCGTGAGGCAAAAGGGACTCGGACGTAAGTCACATTGGAAAGGCAAGTCGTCATGACTCATTGGTACTTGGGAGTTGGCACGTTCTGCTAGGATACGCTGCCGACTGATCGATTGAGAGTCGGACTCCAATCGTGTCCGGGTAGCCATGTGCCTGCCGGGTCACACACTTAAGAGCGGGAGCAAGTTCGGATTGGATCTGAACCGGAAATATGGTCGGGTTGGACCCGAGCCGTATTAGGACTGAGTCAGTGAGTCGGACTCACGGTGACTAGTGTTATATGGGATTTAGTGAGCCACGAGAGTGGAGCCCACGTTCACTCCCTATATATAGTGGAGCACCGTAACCCAGAAAGGTTAATCGTTGATCGGTTAGGTCATTCCATGTGTTGGAAACCCTAGATCCACATCAGTCCTACCGTCATATCGAACCTAGCAGTTCGCGCCGGTGCTCCTCCTTGTACGTGTGGATACTAGCAGAGGTGTTGTACGATCAGCACCAGGATGATCGCATCGCAAAGGACTGCACTGCATCAACTGACGCGCTTCATCAGTAATTCGCAACTGCGCGTCTAGTGGTATACCTCGTGGCCTTCTACCTCAGCTAGATCTTGGGATCACCACGTTAGAGGAAAAAGTTTTTGTTTTATCTCTACGTGGCTCAACAATTATTAATATTATTATTTTCAGAATTGGTACCAAATAGATTTTCAGTATTAAAAGTAGTGTGCTTTTCCCAATCATGATCACTACTATAGGTAACATGCATAGGAACATCATCTAGTTCAGACTCATCAGCAAAAACTATGATAGGAGCAACATGCTTAGGGGAAGATACCATTTCCTCTCTCCTTTTAGTCCTCCTCCTCTTATTATTATTATTATTATTATTCGTCTTCTTCTTCTTATCCTCCTCTTTAGGAGGGAGAGGCTTGAAAGGAAGCTTCTCCACATACACCGGTTTATTATTACAGACAATAGAAGAAACTTTGGAGGATTCCTCTTCTTAGTAAGAACAAAAAACATATCAATCCTATCATATTTTGGTAAAATATCATCTTTTATAAGATTTTGTATGTAAGTATTTGCGTGGAAATTATCAACACAATAAAGATGACAACCATGCAGGACTCTATTCATATCAAAAGCACTCATGTCTACCAAAGAAGTTTTTCTTGATAACTCTTCACACCCCAAAAATAATGTAAGTTCATCATGTTGATTATAAGTGATCACGTTATCACAATACAAACTTGCAGTACTCATTGAATTAGAAAGGTCATTATTATGTCCAGAGCATTGGAAATTAAAATAACCCACTTCATAGCAGAGTTCACAAATAAAAGGATAGAGGGCATAAACTTTTTTTACCAAGATCATTTAGAGCCTTATACCACGTTCTAGTTTTTTTCATTCCAGTGGGTGATACAATATTCTTTTTTGATTTGATTCTTTTCACAAGGTATATGTATTCCACAAAAATTAACATGCTTATAAGAAATAGTACTTTCAGAAGTTTGAGCATGTTTATTGCAATCATTAATAACAATTTCATTTTTCATGCAAGTGTCTTTAAAAGGTTCATGATACATGTCCCATTTTTCTTTAGGAGCATTAATATGAGAAGCAAAGGCTCTACAACAATCAACAATAATTTGATATCAAGACCATATTTAGCACTAAGCTCTTGAAAATTAGCAGTTTCAGCGAAAGACTTAATGCAATCATACTCATAGTTTATACCTAGTTATTTACCTTTGTTGTTATCCCAATCTTCGGTATTGCTTTGAATTGTTTCAATAAGATCCCACTTAGCTTTGACCTCCTTACTAGTGAAGGATCCCCCTAAACAGGTATCTAGATAGTCCTTGTAGTGTCCTGAAAGCCTTGCATAAAAATCATTAATAATAATATTCCTAGGGATATCATGAATAGGACATTTGAGCATTAGTGACTTCAATCTCCCCCAAGCTTGGGCAATACTTTCTCCATAATGAGGGTGAAAATTATAAATATAATTCCTATCTTTATGGATTTCATGAGGAGGATAAAATTTAGAGTAAAAGAGAGATTCAAGTTCCTTACATTCCAAATGATTAGGATCATCTAGTGACTTATACCACTCCCTTGCTTTGTCCCTAAGTGATAAAGAGAATAGCTCCCTCTTAACTTGGTCCATTGAAATACCTACACACTTTAACAACTCACATAATTCATGTATAAAGAGTAAATGATCACTAGGATGGACAGTTCCATCTCCAAAATAGTAGTTATTCATAACACGTTCAATAATTTCCATAGGTATTTTAAAAGGGACACTTTCAGTATGTGGCTTTAAAATATCACAAGCATCATTAGAATTACCACATATGGGAGATAAAGTATCATCAGAGAAACTTTTCTTCCCTAAAGCTGGGAAATAAAAAGATCTTTTTCATAAAAACTAGCTTCCCCAAGCTTAGATGTTTCCATAGCATTAGTAGCAATGGTGTTCAAAATATTCATACTAATAACATTGCTATTAGCATGCAAAGAAAGTTCCATAGGTTTTTTAATTTTCTCTCCAGACCATTTATGTTCTAACTCGGGAAAAATACTAAAAAGTTCTCTAATTTTGTTGTTGTTTTCCATTAAGCCTAACTAGTGAAAATAAAAACAAGAAACAAAAAGATATAATTGCAGAATCTAAAGGAAATAACTTCGAGCACTCACACACTAGCAACAGTACTAGAAGATAGCTTAGTAGCTAGAGGATGTGAGTACCTTTTAACTTACCTCCCCGGCAATGGTGCTATAAAAGATCTTGATGTCTACGCACGCTTCTATTCTTGTAGACAGTGTTGGGCCTCCAAGTGCAGAGGTTTGTAGGACAGCAACAAGTTTCCCTTAAGCGGATCACCCAAGGTTTATCGACCTCAGGGAGGAAGTGGTCAAAGGTATCCCTCTCAAGCAACCCTGCAATCAAGATACAAGAAGTCTCTTGTGTCCCCAACACACCCAATATACTTGTCAGGTGTATAGGTGCACTAGTTCGGTGAAGAGATAGTGAAATACAAGTAATATGGATGATTATAAGTGGTAATTGCAATCTGAAATAAAGATGGCAGCAAGCAAACATGTAACATGACTGATTGTAACGGTGTTTCAATGCTTAGAAACAAGGCCTAGGGATCATACTTTCACTAGTGGACACTCTCATATAAATATGTTCTCTTCATGATGCTACCCTGAACTACTCTCCGGTTGGATAACTCTAATCCACGGTAGGGCTACAAAAGCTCTGCTTAAAGTTTGCATTCCCCATCTAGGTAACCCCAACCCTGTCACTGTGAGTGCTAGATGGTTCCAACAAACAGCACAATTTCATAGAGACATCCAACTCAAAATGTAACTCATGATAAGTATTTCTGTAATCTTTAGCCTAAGTGCCACACGGTTGCAAACTGTCAACTTCACACACGTGGGGATAACCGGAGATTACAATTAAAGCACTTGAGTAGCAGAGTGGTACAAATATCATGACCACAATAAGATCACGCATAGAGAGAGAGATGAACACATAGCTACCGATAGAGCCCTTAGCCTCGAGGAAGAACTACTCCCTCCTCATCATGGGAGTCAGCAACGACGATGGAGATGGTGGTGGAGTCGATGGAGATGGTGATGGAGATCGATGGAGATGGCTCCAGGGGCAATTCCCCGTCCCGGCAGGGTGCCGGAACAGAGACTTCTATCCCCTGAATCTCCTCTTTGGTGGCGGCGGTGCTGCAGAACTTTTTGTGGATGGAGGCCGATTCATTTAGGGTTTTTGCATCGAGGGCTTTATATAGGCGGAAGGGCATGATAGGTGGGCGCCCAAGGGGCCCACACCACCTGGTGGCACGCCCTAGGGTGGGCCCGCTCCACCCTATGGTGTGGCCACCTCGTGGCCCCCCTTCGACTGCCCTTCGGTCTCTGTGTTCGCTCTGGTAAAATATTGAATTCGGCTTTTGTCCCGTCCAATTCCGAGAATATTTCGTTACTAGATTTTCTGAAACAAAAAAACAGCAGAAGAAACGCAACTGGCACTGCGACATCTTGTCAATAGGTTAGTTCCGGAAAATGTATAAAAATACCTCAAAGTGTAGACAAAACATAAGAAAGCCGATACAAAACAAGCATGGAGCATCAAAAATTATACATATGTTTACAACATATCATGGTTTGTGTGATATTGGTGCAAGTTCAAGTGTTATTCCTTATGAGCTTTACAAAGAAATTATGCATGAAATTGGTCCTTGTGAACTTTAAGACATTGATGTGGTTATTCATCTTGCTAATAGAGAGACCGTCTGTCCAATTGGTATTGTAAGAGATGTGGAAGTTCTTTGTGGTAAGACTAAATATCCTGCCGATTTTCTAGTACTTGGTAAAGCTGCTAGTAAAACTTGTCCTGTCATTTTTGGTAGACCTTTCTTGAACACTTGTGGATCTATTATAGATTGTAAGAAGAAGAAGAAAATTTTAACTCAATTTGATGGAGAATCTTATGAGTTTAATTTTTTCCAAATTTGCTAAAACCCCTTATGAAAATGAATTGCCTAATGAGGATTTCAGAGTTGAACAACTTTCTTCTATTTCTCTTGCTCCTAACAATGCTTTGCAGCAATATACGGAAGATCATGAAGGTGAGATCTTCATGGAAGAAAGAAATGAAATCGACGAGGTTTTTCTTCGTTAACCCGAGATGCTTAAACATAACCTACCTGTGCAAGATTTGGGTACCACACTACCACCAAAAGAGGATACTGTCTTTGATCTAAAATCCTCTACCTGATGATCTTAAATATGCTTATCTAGATGATAAGAAAATATATCCTTTTATTATTAGTTCTAAACTTTCAGGAAAGGAAGAGTAAATATTATTGGAAGTATTGAATAAACACCGAGGAGATATGGGTTATACTCTTGATGATTTAAAAGGGATTTCTTGTATTATATGTCAACATGCTATTAATATAGAACCTGATGCAAAGACAGTTGTTGAACATCAACGCCGTTTAAATCCTAAGATGAAGGAAGTGGTAAGAAATGAGGTATTAAAACTTCTTGATGCTAGTATTATTTTTCCTATTGCTGATAGTAATTGGGTTAGTATTGTTCATTGTGTCCCTAAGAAAGGAGGAATTACAGTTGTACCAAATGAAAATAATGAGCTTATACCTCAAAGATTAGTAGTTCGTTATAGGATGTGCATTGATTTTAGAAAGGTGAATAAAGTTACTAAGAAAGATCATTATCCTCTACCTTTTGTTGATTAAATGCTAGAAAGGTTGTCCAAGAAGACTCACTTTTGTTTTCTTGATGGTTATTATGGGTTTTCTCAAATTGCTGTTACAACACAAGACCAAGAGAAAACCACTTTTACGTGTCCTTACGGAACCTATGAGTATAGGCATATGCCTTTTGGTTTATGTAATGCTCCTACTATATGTCAGAGATGTATGTCTGCTAACTTTCATGGTTTTTGTGAAGAAATTGTTGAAGTGTTCATGGACGATTTCTTCGTCTATGGAACTTCTTTTGATAATTGTTTGCACAATCTTGATAAAGTTTTGCAGAGATGCGAAGAAACTAATCTTGTTCTTAATTGGGAGAAATACCACTTCATGGTTAATGAAGGAATTGTCCTTGGGCATAAAATTTCCGAAAGAGGTATTGAAGTTGACAGAGCCAAAGTTGAAGCAATTGAGAAAATGCCTTGTCCTAGGGATGTTAAAAGTATTCGTAGTATCCTTGGTCATGCTGGTTTCTATAGAAGGTTTATTAAAGATTTCTCCAAGATATCAAAACCTCTTACTAATCTTCTCCAAAAATATGTACCTTTTGTTTTTGATGATGATTGTAAGGAAGCTTTTAAAACTCTAAAGAAAGCTTTAACTACTGCTCCTATTGTCCAACCACTTGATTGGAATTTACCCTTTGCAATTATGTGTGATGCTAGTGATTTTGCTGTAGGTGCTGTTCTTGGGCAACGAATAGATAAAAAATTGAATGTTATCCATTATGATCGTAAGACTCTTGATGATGCTCAAAAGAATTATGCTACTACTGAAAAAGAGCTCTTAGCTGTAGTTTTTGCTTGTGATAAGTTTAGACCTTATATTGTTGATTCAAAAGTTACCATTCATACTGATCATGCTGCTATTAAATACCTTATGACAAAGAAGGATGCTAAGCCTAGGCTTATTAGATGGGTGTTACTTTTACAAGAGTTTGATCTACATATTGTAGATAGGAAAGGTGCTGAAAATCCTGTTGCTGATAATTTATCTCAATTGGAAAACATTTCTTTTGATCCTATGCCTGTTAATGATAGTTTTTCCAAATGAACAGTTAGCTGCAATAAATGTAATCTCGTGAGAGAGTCCTTGGTATGATAATTATGCTAACTTTATTGTTTCCAAATATTTGCCTCCAACTTTTATAGCCCAACAAAGAAGGAAATTCTTTTATGATCTGAGGCATTATTTTTGGGATGACCCACATTTATATAAAGGAGTGGATGGTATTATGCGAATAAGTGTTCCAGAATATGAACAAAAATAGATATTGAGAAAATTTCATGGTAGTACTTATGGAGGACATCATGCTGGAGACAGAACCACACAAAAGGTTTTACAATCAGGGTTCTACTGGCCTACTCTTTTCAAAGATGCAAGAAAGTTTATTTTATCATGTGATGAATGCCAAAGAGTTGGTAATATTTCTAGACGCAATGAAATTCCTATGAATTATTCTCTTGTTATTAAACCATTTGACTGTTGGGGTTTTGACTTTATGGGTCATTTTCCTCCTTCAAAAGGTTATACTCATATTCTAGTTGTTGTTGATTATGTTACTAAGTGGGTAGAAGCCATACCCACAAAAAGTGTCGATGGTGAGACCTCTTTCAAAATGCTTAAAGATGTTATTTTTCCTAGGTTTGGTGTGCCTAGATACCTTATGACTGATAGGGTTCTCATTTTATTCATGGTGGTTTTAGAAAGACCCTTGCTAAATATGATGTTAATCATAGAACTGCTTCAGCTTATCATCCCCAAACAAGTGGGCAAGTAGAATTATCAAATAGATAAATTAAAACTATCTTGCAAAAGACTGTTAATAGATCTAGAAAAAATGGGCTAAAAATTTGAATGATGCTTTATGGGCTTATAGAACTGCTTATAAAAATCCTATTGGAATGTGTCCTTACAAAATGGTTTATGTGAAAGCTTGTCACTTGACTTTAGAATTAGAACACAGAGATTATTGGGCAGTGAAGAAACTGAATAGATATTTTAAACTTGCTGGTAAGAAGAGACTGCTTGACTTGAGTTCTTTAGATGAGTGGAGAAGTGAAGCTTATGAAAATGCTAGACTCTTTAAAGAAAAAGTAAAAAAATGGCATGATAGAAGAATTATCAAAAGAGAGTTTCATGTTGGTGATAAAGTTCTTTTGTATAGGTCTCTTCTTAGATTTTTTGCAGGAAAATTACTTTCAAAACGGGAAGGGACCTTTATCATTAAGGAGGTGTATCGTTCAGGTGCAATTAAAATTTCCTCATTGAGAGACAACACTATGCAAGTGTTGAATGGTCAAAGGCTCAAACATTATATTTCTGGAGATTCTTATAATGAAGATATTGATATTATTCAAGTGGTGACTCCGGAAGAATTTATTAAAGACCAAATTCAGGAACCTGCAGAGTACGTTTTCGAATAGGTAATAGTTCTGGTAAGAATAGTTTCGCGAAAAACTTTTCAATTTATATTTTTGCAGTTTTTATTTCATATGGAAGATACTGAGTTGAAAGAGGGAAGGAAACGGAGTCCGGGTGGATCACACCACCCCGTGGCGCGGGCCCACCTGGCCACACCACCAAGTGTAGTGACCACCACGGAGCCCGTCTCCGTCCCGTTTTCTCCCAATACCTTCCTTTTGTCGATAAACTATATAATCTCTCGGATCTCCTGAGGTCCATATATCATGTTCTTGTCGTGTTTTCGTTTCGATCTGTTTCTATCACGAACTACTCTCAAGTTTAGAAGCACAATGGTCTTCGCCAAGAACAAGGGCAAGAAGCCCGTGGAAGATTATCTCCAAGACCCCAAGCGGGAGGAGGAGATCGAGGTTCAAGTTGAAGAAGAAGTGGAGGAAGAAAAGCGCTCGCACACCCGCGCCACCATTGCAAGCATTAGAGTGGTGGCAAATCTTGTCAAGCTCAAGAGGACTGCACGGATGTCCACAGGAGGGAAAGTTCCGCGTCTTTGATTATCTCCACGATCACTTCCTCCACGTATCAAGAATTCCTTCCATACTCTTATACATGAGAAGGAATTCCAAAAGATGCCTAAAGAAAGGTTGCCCTCCAGTTGGGATATGCCTCATTCTAACCATGCAAGGAAAGAATACTTTAAGGCGGAAGAGTGGGGATAGAATCACAAGGGCTGGGATTCACAGTCCGACATGATCATGAACCGCATTGAGCATAATTCAGAGATGATTCGTACTATCGCCTTCGAGATTGAGGATTTGAAGAAATTGATTGAAAAGCTTATCGAGAGAACACCACCACCACCGAAGGAGTAATTCGTCATCAGGTTTTGGCATCCCCTTGGTTTGTTCCAAGATTAGTGGAGTGCTGCGGTATCACATCATTATCTTTCATCTTTTTACCTTTTTAGTAGAGTCATATCATGAATAGAGAAGTTATCATATAGTATGGTTTGCATTGTGGAAGTATCTCTCCTCTAGTTGGTTATCTATGTATCCCTTGCTGTGAGTGCCTTTATGGAATATTAATGAGAAGTTTCATCATTTACTTTTTGCACATCTTATTTTAGTTTGCAATCTTTGTTATATGATTGATCTTGTTGTTAGTATTGGTATCACTTTGGGAAGCATCAAGTTAATTTAGTTGGTTTTGGCAAACTTAGCTTTGGTTAGTAGCAACACTATTTTGAGGGTTGAGTGGAAGAGAGAAAAAGTATTTGGAGATATATTATATAATTTTTCTTTCTTGATTAGCTCATCAGATTAGTATTCCCAAGTTAAGATCTTTTGTGTTTTCAAGAAAGATTGCATGATTGTTTCTATCACTTGTATGTTTGTTTGTTTCCTTCAACTCTTATGCTTGCTACCCAGCCTTGCTAGCCAAAAACCTGTACTGAGAGGGAATGCTTCTCGTGCATCCAATCCTTGAACTAAAACCTATGCCATATGTATCCACCATATATACCTATTAGTATTATTGCTATTCCAAGTAAATTATCTAGTTTTATCTATCTTCCAAATTAAAATTATTTGTTATATGAAAACTAGTGATTAAAGCTCTCACGAACTTGATGGCACACCTTATTTTCTTGCCCTTAATAAACTTGAACCATTGTGTCATCTATGTTTCCTATATGATTGCAAATTATAAGTTGAGAGTTAGCAGAACCATGTTTTCATGGGGAACGCTTTCAACATTGCACTTATTCTATTCAGTTGATATCATGTTGTTTTGTTTATGGATCCCGGATGTGTGAAATAAAAGGGGAACTTGTAAGCTCATGGAGTTTGTATATGTGTTAGAGAAATGCCTGGGCGGCTAGCCTAAGTCATGCCTAATCATGGTGGAAACTTACAGCGTAACCATAATGAGCATTATGTGAAGCATCCTCAATAAAAACCTATGCAAATAGCGAATAAAAGATCGCTGAGATGCTCATTGTCTGTTGTCTTGTCATTTTGATATGGGATAGCTCTTATGTCATGGGTCAAGGGGTACCCCGTTGCGATTCTCTATGATACACATATACTTACAATGACAAAAAATTGTTTGTGACTAAAGTTGAGTAGCATGTGGAACGGCCCTCGTACTCAAGGGACATTAGATTGCCAACTTATGATTTCTCAAGCATATACTACATATTTGTTTCAATTTAACTTTAATCACTTCAAGATGCTTATGATAGGGGCAATGAGAGCTCAAAGCTAGTAAGTACCATAATTTTTTGGAAGCTCTTTATGAAACTTGAAATCCCTGCTTCCCTCTGCGAAGGGTCTATCTTTTACTTTTAAGTTGAGTTAGTAAACCTATTCCTTTCTATCTCAAGCAAGCATTTGAGTTTTTATGATTCAATCATCCATATGTTGATTTATTCAATCTTGTTTCTTATGTTCCTTGTTTTGCACAATGCTCTTATCTAAATGATTATGACTTTGAAAACTAATGTTTGAGCAAGAGACTCCTGCTTCATAAACTCCTTTATAGAAGCTTTGATTAAAACTAAGTATGATTTGTTAATTGTTCTCTGACCAAGAACAAGGTTTGCCATCACCAATTATGATTTTATTTATGCATCTTTATTGTGACTCCCATACTCCTTGCAATTTAAGTTATATAATAGTGAGTTGTTCTCTATTATGATCTGTGTATTGGTAAATGTGATGCTTCTTGTCCGTATTATTTTTATCGACACTTCACTCCATAAACATGAGTTCATGTTTACTGAGTTCATCTTTCGCTTGGGGACAAGCGAGGTCTAAGATTGGGGGAGTTGATACGTCCATTTTTCATCACTATTATATATCATAATTTACTATTATTCATTGATATTCATATTAAGAGGTGATACTTATGTTATTTCATCTATTTTGCATGTTTGATGACTTTTGGAGGATGAACTGCCGGAGTCAGAATTCTGATGGAAAAGGCGGTGTCCAGATGCAATATTCACGAATATCAGAAAAATCCAGAAAATATATGGAAATCCCTATTTTTCTAGAAGACGAAGTAAGCCAGAAGGGGAAGTGGAGATGGGCCACAGGGGGCCCACACCACCCCCTGGCGCCCCCGGGCCGCGCATAGGGACGCCTGCGCGCACTGTCTCCTTGCAAAAGGGCGCTGCCCAGAGCCGCTCAACAGAGGTGCGTTCTAGCCAAAGCCGCACGTAGCTCCGACGAGGGGTGCTGGTCGATGCCACATCTTCTCCTCCATGGCGCTGGCGCTTGTCATCGCCGCTCGTCTCGCTCTCTCTCACTCGCTGCGGGGGAAGCATAGGAAGGGGAGGGGAAATGGGGGCTAGGGATGGGGCCGGGGGCATCGTCGCGCATTGGTTTTGATCCATGCAGGCGCGCCCTCGTCCGTTGGATCGCATCCAATGGTTGGCAGCCTTGGATGCTTAATGGGCTAGTGGGACACTAAAATGGGTAAGGGGGAGATGGGCTAGGCCAGTTTTGACCCAGTCTGAAAGTTTTTTCTTTAAAAAATTTAAATTAAAATCAGTAAAAGGGTTTTAGGGTTTTGTGGGCCAAATTTATTTATGGGCCCAGATAATGTATAAATTTTAAGTATTAATGTTTATAAGTTAGGGATTATATAAATGAGTTTTGGGGCTAAGTTTTGGCATATCTTATTATGTCAATTATGGAACACAATTGTGTTACATTTTATTCTTATGTCATGAAATTATGTGCCATACTTAAGTAATATTAATGTGTTTAATCATGCTTGATTGATTATTTTGTGTTGTTTTACAAATAAATTGTAATAATAATGTTTTGCTACAAAATAAAGTCTATAAATCCTCAAATTGAGCATAGCTTATGTCTATCATTCTGGACAAAGCTGATTGATGGACATTTTTGAACATGAAATTTTATTGGTCCTTTTCAGTTTTGGCCAAAGCTGATGTGTACTAGATTGGTAAAATAAATTTATATGATTAGAGGATTTAATTAAGTGTGGCTAATATCTGTCATTCTGGCAAAGCTGATTGGCAGATATTCTAATTACAAAATTTTATTGATCATGTCTATTTCTGGTCAAAGCTGATATAGACTAGATTGATGAAAGGAGTATGAAATGGTAATGCTTACTCAAAGAATTTGTTTTATTTTGCAGCATCTAATACATCTCAAATTGCTGGAATCATTAATGGCATAGAACAGTTGACTAGTAGCAATTTTGGTACTTGGAAGGAGTATCTTGAGACCACTTTAGCTTTGCTAAATATTGATTATGCCCTCATTAAGGATCCTCCTATAGCAGCTGCTAAATGTGATGAGAATTATGATGCCCTAAAAAGGGATTATGATGATGAGAAAACTAAGTGGGAGGACTCAGATTGTAAGTGCCTCATGATCATTAAGGGTTCCATTACTCAAAGTATGAGGGGAGCTGTTCCAGACTTTCAGACTGCCAAGGGTTACCTTGGAAAGATTGAGGACCAGTTTAAGGGATCATCCAAAATTTATGCAATAAGCCTCATTAGAAGGCTTATTGATGAAAGGTATGATCCAACTGGGAGTCTGAGAGAGCATATCATGAGTAAAATTAACATGGCCACTAAAATTAAGACAATGGATATGGAAATATCTAAAGGTTTCCTTGTCCATTTTATTATGTCATCCTTGCCCACGGAGTTCTCTCTGTTCACCATCAATTACAATGCAATGGATTCTAAATGGGGCATTGATGAAATGATGGCTAGATGTGTACAAGATGAGGAAAGGCTTAACGTTGGACAAGTTGATCATGTCAATCAGTTCAAGCATTCTCGAAATAAGAAAAACTTTATGAAGCCTAAACCTACTTAGATTAAAGATAAAGGGCAACCTTATAAGTTCTTTCAGCAAAAGAACCCTAACAAAGCTCCTAATGCAGATGCAGTCCCTAATGCTGATGGTAAAGAACCTAATGGATGTCGCTTTTTTGGAAAAAGTGGACATGTTCAGAGGGATTGTATTGGGTTCATGAAATGGCTCAATAAGAAAGGTACTAATGTTCTAACCTTTATTGCCGAATCCCTTTATGTTGATTATGCCACTAATACATGGTGGGTTGACTCTTATGCAACGATCCATGTTGCAAATTCCTTACATGGATTTGATATGAAGATGTCCCTAAGAAGAGGGGAAATAACCATTAGAGTTGCTAATGGTGTTGAAGCTGGAGATGAGGCTATTGGAGAGTTTACACTTACACTCCATAATGGTTTTATGCTTCGTTTACATAATGTGCTTTATGTACCCTCTATGAGATGAAACCTTGTGTCCGTCTCATGCTTAGATGATGATGGTTTTCAATGTGACTTTGGGAATAAGAGATGTATAATTATGTTTGATAATAATGATATTGGTCTTGCCTTCCGACAAGACAAAGTTTATCTTGGTTCCATAAGTGATTCCATAAGTGAAGTTAATGCCTCTTCTAATATGAATGTTAGTACCAAACATAAGTGTGATGTTAACGAGACTTCTTCAAAACTATGGCACTATCGTCTAGGCCATATTTTGAGGGGGGGGGGGGTGGAGAATCGAGCGTCTCATTAAGGCGCAAGTTCTTCATCCTTTGGATTTCTCAGATGCTGATCTCGATCAATATATTGATTACATCAAAGGTAAATATGCTAAGAGAATCAAGAGAGGTGCAAATCGAAGCACGAGAGTTTTAGAAATTGTTCACACGGATATCTATGGTCCGTTTAATGTGAAATCAGTGGATGATTTTGATTTCTTCATAACATTGACTGCTGACTTCTCCCGTTTTGGATACATCTATCCTATCAAAGAAATATTTGAGGCATTAGAAAAAGTTTAAGATATTTAAAGCTAAAGTTGAAAATCAAGCTGGTCAAAAGATCAAAGTTGTAAGGTGTGATCGTGGTGGTGATACTATGGAAGACACACTTCTTATGGCCAAATTCCTAGAACTTTTGCTACGTTCCTACAAGAAAATGGTATTGTTGCTCAGTATTCAGCACCAGACGAACCTCAACAAAATGGAAGGCGGAATCGTACTCTTTTGGATAAGGTAAGAAGTATGTTAAGTTACTCCACTTTGCCGCTTGGTTTATATATAGAAGCTCTAAATACAACTGCACATATTCTTAATAAGGTCCCTAGTAAATCAGTGCCAAAAATGTCGTATGAATTATGGACTAGGAGAAAACCTACCCTGATTTATTTGCATGTGTGAGGATGCCCTGCTGAGGCAAGAGTTTTCAATCCAATTATGGGAAAGTTAGATCGCAAGACTATCAGCTTCCATTTCATTGGTTATCCTGGCAAATCTAAGGCATATTATTTCTATTGTTCAAAGCAATTCACTAAGTTAGTTTAAACAAGACACGTTGTGTTCTTGGAAAGGGATGTGTTGAGGGGGAGCATGACTCCCAGGGAAATAACCTTGGAGGAGAAACGATAATATGTCCCGGTGCCTATGATCCAAGAATCAATGTTTACTGTTCATGTTGAGGTTACATCTATAGTTGAAAGAACTACTAATCCTACTCCTGCTGAGATACCAGTGACTCCGTAAAAATCCATACCTAATGATACTTCTACGGAAGATGCTAAGAAGTCTGAAGTTGTAATTGAGGTACCAAATAATGCACCTCTCAAAAGGTCAAAGCGAACTAGAAAGTCTGGCTATTCCTGGTGATTACATGACTTATATGAGTGAGGATATGAATGAGTCGATGTTGGATGATGATCCTGCATCATTTAAGTAAGCCATGCAAAATGATCATTCATCAGAATGTCTTGATGCTATGAAAGATGAAATGAAGTCCATGAGCATTAATGATGTATGGGACTTAGTAGAAATTCCTGAAGGAGCCAAAACGGTGGGCAATAGATGGGTCTATAAGACCAAACGTAGAAAGGTGATATCGAAAGGTTCAAAGCAAGGCTCCTGGCTAAGGGCTTTACTCAAAGAGAATGTATTGATTATAATGAGACTTTTTCACCTGTCTCTTCTAAGGACTCGTTCAGAACTATTATGGCTCTTGTGGCTCATTATGATCTGGAGTTGCATCAGATGGATGTCAAAACGGCATTTCTGGATGGAGACTGACGAGGTTTGATCTCATCAATGCCCATTGTTATGGACTTGGGTTTTGGAGAAGATGGGGATGTTGGAGATCGTGGAACGGTTAGCAAACAAGCAACACGGGGACACAAGGTTTACCCAGGTTCAGGCCCCTGGAGGGAAAACCCTACTCCTGCTTGTCTGCTCTTGATTACGGCGGAACCGAAGGTTATAGGGGTGCGCAGATGCAATCTGGTGTGGAGGTGTGTATGCGAAAGTATGAGAGAGAGAGAGAGAGATCTAGGTCGTGCCCTCCTAGCCTTTATATAGACTCAGGCAGGTCCCGGGCTTAGACCTAGTCGGTTACAAGTTCTACGGTTTTACCCCTTTGAATTTCCTATCTACACTAGTCTTGCTCTCCAAGGATCCGAAGGCGTCATGAGCCTTGGCCACCCGAAAATCGTCATGGGCCGGCGTACATCTACCGTGGGCCTTCCTTGGGCTAGACCAGGTATGCTAAAATCATGTACCCGTAGGGTATAACCATGTCAGTAGCCCCCGAGTGATCAGTCGAATCGTAGATTCGGGTGAGGACTCTTCAATCCTTCGGGTGCAACTATGTATTAACAGTATGTGTGTAGGGATTGTTGATGCGCAGTGACTCACCCGATCGATCGGTCGATTAAGCTGTCTTAGGACGAAACAACACGATCTTCCTCAGGTTCGAGTCCCTCAACTCGAAACTGGAACATATGCTGGCGTAATTCGAATCAGGCCGCGGAGGACTTACATGAGTGGAATTCCAGTGAATTTAATTTATGTACCCAACGCGTCCGTCGGGATTTTTCATCGCACCTGTTAGTACGGGTTTTTACTAGCAGAGCGCAGTCGTGTGCGTTGCCAGGCCATCAGATGATATCTGTAGGTCTTATCTTTGTGTCGTAGACACAGCATCCAAATGTTTATCACCGCGAAGGTGCTTCGGGTGGTCAAGGATAACGTCACTCACTTAACGTTTAGTTGGGGCAGAGTTGCCGAAAAGTTTTTTGCATGCTGATCCGAAAGATCGCAGTCGAAGAATTCATAGGGTGCGCGACCAGTGCTCCCTATGGGAGTAGCCCCCGAGTGTCTGTTCGAGTCGTAGACTCGAGCGGAGACTTTACTTCAAACATTGTTCAGTTGTTAAGTCCGTAGGACACAAAAAATTTCGGATGCTTAAATCCATCCTCCCTATGGGAGTAGCCCCCAAGTCCGTAGTGGAGTCGTAGACTCGACGTAGGACTCGAAGAAATAGTTCGTTTTTATTCATCTTTCGGGTGCGCGGCCAGCGCTCCTAATAGGAGTAGCCCCCGAGTATTTAGTCGAATCATAGATTCGAGTGAGTACTCTTAGCTTTGAAGCCGAAGAAATTGTAGTTGCTGCTAGTATAGATTTTGATGACATCAGTGCTGACGATCAATGACCTCAAGCCTCTGCTGCATCAGAGATGACTTGACTGGACGAACATGGGTCCCACTTGATGACCTTGAATTGACCGGTCACGCGCGGCATGTAGATAATTACGGCGTCGCCTCGATTTCCGCGCTTAGTGGAAGGCGTGGTAACAACTGTTCGTTGTGATGCTGACACGTGTATGGCCAGATCTTCCGTTGGCGTTAGGTCTTCTTGATGGACGGTTGTCGTGCATCGTCTTCGCCGTTATAATCATTGGGGAAAGCTGCAGTTTGTTTTCACCGCATCGATTCTTGTTTTCACTGCCATCTTGTGCTCTAGCAGTTCTTGCTGCGCGCTGGAATATCCTTCCACATTTCCGTCTTTCCTTCTGCGCTCTCACCGTCGGCGCCGCCGTAGCGCGATGGGGAAACCGAAGAAATCATCATCTGCGGTTGGTACCAGCGCCGCCGGAGGAAAGAAAAGCGCTACCGCTACCCGTGTCACCGACGGTGGTTGGCGGCGAGCAGAGACGCGGGAGAGTAACCTCCGCAAACTTCGCGAGCGGGGCTTGATCCCGCAGGATAGGGAGGCCGTCAGACTCCCCGGCAACGAGGTAATTGTAGGGTTTCGTAGCATGGAAAACAAAAAATTTCTACCGCATACAAACAAACAAGCCAAGATCTATCTACTAGATTGTAGCAACGAGTCGATAGAATAACTCACCCTCGAAGATTCCAAAGTGTTTAACGAGAGCGGATTCTCGTGGGTGATGTAGTCGTACTCTTCCCGATCTCAAGATCGCGTAGACGATCCTTCCGCGGCGTTACGGCGCTCCCATGATCGGTCACACGTTCGTTACTCGACGAAGACCTTCCTCTCCCTTGTTACAGCAGGCAGCAGAGGTTGTAGCACTCTCCTCGTGATTCCGGCAGCACAACGGCATGGTACCGGAAGTAGAGGGGAGATCTCGCAGGGCTTCGCCTTAAGCCGGAGCGAGTATGGTGGAATATGAGAGAGTCCATCGGTGTTCTAGGATTTAGAGACACCAAGGAGGGGACAAGCCGGCGGCTAGGGTTTAGCTAGGCGGCGGCGAGTTGATGCCCTAGGGGCCGGCGGCGGCTTGGAGGCGGCGGCGGCTTGGGCTAGGGTTTAGAGGAGTAGGAGTTGTGTGTCAAGGAGGGGAGCCCTGCCCCTCCTTATATAGGTGGAGGGGGGCGGCCGGCCAAGGGGTGGTAGAGGAGTCCCTCCCCAACTTGGCTTGGAGGTGGGCCGCCGGTTGGAGGAGGGAAATCCTCCCCAACTAGGTTTCCACCTCTCCTCCTCTTTCCAAAAATTGTCGTTTGACTTTTCAAACTAGCCGTTTGACTTTTCAAACTAGGATTTGAATAATCCCTTTATTTTGGACAACGATGACACTTAGTACATGATGCAATCATTCCAACTTGCAATTACACATTCATGTACCCCTTCCCCTCCGGAGTGCCGGACATTCCGGAACCTTCTAAAACATTCCCGATAAAAACACCGGAATCATTCCCCAACTCCGAAACGAGACTTTCCTTATATGAATCTTATTCTCCGGATCTCCTCGTGATATCCTGGATCCCATCCGAGACTCCGAACAACATTCGGTCTCTTTCTCATCATACCATAACTACTCAAACAACGTCGAATCCTTAAGTGTGTCTCCCTACGGTTCGTGAATTATGCGGACATGATCGAGACACTTCTCCGAACAATAACCAATAGAGGAATCTGGAAATTCATATGGCTCCCACATATTTCTACGATTACTTTGCGATCGAATGAACCACTTACATACGATACCAATTTCCCTTTGTCTCACGATAGTTTACTTATCCGAGGTTATGATCGTCGGTATCTCTGCATACCTAGTTCAACCTCGTTAACGATAAGTACTCTTTTCTCATTCCCGTGATATGGGATCCCTTGTGAGCCAGTCACATGCTTGCAAGCTAATTGGATGACATTCCACCGAGAGGGCCCAGAGTATATCTATCCGTCATATGGATGGACAAATCCCACTCTTGATCCATGTGTCTCAACCAATACTTTCCGAACACTCAATTCCACCTTTATAGCCACTCGGTTACGGTGCGGTGTTTGATGTCATCAAAGCATCCATCCGGTAAAGGTGATATGCATGATCTCATGGTCGAAGGAATTAGGTTACTATGTATCAGAAAGCATATAGCAATTGAAATATTGAAATGACTTGATCTTTATGCTACGCTTATCTATAGGAGTATGTCCACCATATCATTCTCCTAACGATATGATCTTGTTGTTAATAACATCTCAATGTTCATGATAGGGAAACCACAATCATCTATTAACCAACAAGCTAGTATTATATAGAGGATTTACTAGGGACTTCAAATTAAGTTTACAAATCACACAAGTATCAATATTTCCTTGTTAATAATATTATAGCATGAATGTAAACATTTATCATAAACACAAAGATATAATAATAACTACATTTATTATTGCCTCTAGGGCATATCTCCAACAATCTCCCACTTGCACTAGAGTCATCTAATCTAGATTACATGGTAATATACCGAACACCCATGGCAGTTTGGTGCTGGTCATCTAGATTACATGGTAACATACCGGCACATTCAGATCTGTGTGTACTTTGCAAATCTTTATATACCCATCTTGGATATGTTCTCGAATAGCGTGAAAACGTAGCTTGATATGCTTCAGCTTCTTGTGTGACCTTGGTTCTTGCGCATTGGCTATGGCGCCCATGTTATCACAGTAGATAGACATTGGGTCCAGCGCACTAGGAACCACACCCAGCTCTGTTATGAACTCTTTCATCCATATCGCTTCTTGTGAAGCCTCTGAAGCAGCCATGTATTCTGATTCAGTTGAAGATCTCGCCACAACGCTTTGCTTTGCACTCCTCCAGCTAACTGCTGCACCATTCAAAATAAATACGTATCCAGATTGTGATTTAGAATCATCCGGATCAGTGTTCCAACTAGCATCGGTGTAACCATTAACAACGAGCTGTTCATCACCTCCATAAGAAAGAACCATATCCTTCGTTCTTCTCAAGTACTTAAGGATGTTTTTGACCGCTGTCCAATGATCCACTCCTGGATCACTTTGATATCTGCTAGTTAAACTAACAACATATGCAATGTCGGGTCTAGTACATAGCATGGCATACATTAGAGATCCTATAGCTGAGGCATAGGGAGTCTTACTCATCCTTTCTCTATCTTCTGCCGATGTCGGGCTTTGAGTTTTACTCAAGGTCGTATTGGGCAACATGGGCAAGAACCCTTTCTTGCTTTCTTCCATTCCAAACCTCTTTAGAACTTTGTCCAAATATGTACTTTGTGACAATGATATTTGGCGTTTCGATCTATCTCTATAAATCTTTATGCCTAATATGTAAGCTGCTTCGCCAATGTCCTTATTGAAAAACTATTATTCAAATATTCCTTGACACTATTAAGAAGGTCTACATCATTCCCAATCAACAATATGTCATCTACATATAGTATTAAGAATGCTACAGAGCTCCCACTCACTTTCTTGTAAATACAAGCTTCTCCATAAGTTTATATAAAAGCAAAACTTTTGATCACCTTATCAAAACGTTGATTCCAACTTCGGTATGCTTGCTTCAATCCATAGATGGACCGTTGAAGTTTGCATACCTTGTTAGCATCTTTAGGATCGACAAAACCTTTGGGTTGCATCATATACAACTCTTCATCAATGTCTCCATTAAGGAATGCTGTTTTGACATCCATCTGCCATATCTCATAATCATAATATGCAGCGATTGCTAACATAATCCTCACAGACTTTAGCTTCGCTACTGGTGAGAAAGTCTCATCGTAGTCAACTCCTTGAATTTGTCGAAACCCTTTTGCGACAAGTCGAGCTTTATAGACGTGAACATTACCATCGGCATATGTTTTCTTCTTGAAAATCCATTTGTTCTCGACCCTTCGCCATCCTAAGTCCACCAAAGTCCATACTTGGTTTTCAGACATGGATCCAATCTCGGATTTCATGGCTTCTTGCCATTTGTTGGAATCTGGGCTCATCATCGCTTCCTCATATGTCTCAGGGTCATCGGAGTTGTCCACCAACATGACACTCATAACAGGATCATACCAATCTGGAGTGGTACGATTTCTCGTTGACTGCGAGGCTCAGAGCAACTTCAACCGAAGTTTCATGATCATCATCATTAGCTTCCTCTCTAATTGGTGCACCACAGAACTTCTTCCGGTGCGCTACTGCAATTCGAGAGAAGGTTCGACAACCTCGTCGAGTTCTACTTTCCTTCAGTCACTTCTTTCGAGAGAAACTCCTTCTCTAGAAAGGATCCATTCTTAACCTTGAAGATTTTGCCTTCGGATCTATGATAGAAGGTATACCCAATAGTTTCCTTTGGGTATCCTATGAAGACGATTTTTCCGCTTTGGGTTCAAGCTTGTCCGTCAGAACTTCTTTACATAGGCTTCGCAACCCCAAACTTTAAGGAACGACAATCTAGGTTTCTTCCCAAACCATAATTCATACGGTGTCGTTTCAACGGATTTAGACGGTGCCCTATTTAAAGTGAATGCGGCTGTTTCTAATGCATAACCCCAAAATGATAGCGGTAAATCTGTAAGTGACATCATAGAACGAACCATATCTAAGAGAGTTCGATTACGATGTTCGGACACACCATTATGCTGTGGTGTTCCTGGCGGTGTCAACTGTGAAAGTATTCCGCATTTCTTCAAATGCTCGCCAAACTCGTAACTTAGATATTCACCTCCACGATCAGAACGTAGAAATTTAATCTTCTTGTTACGTTGATTCTCTACCTCACTTTGAAATTCCTTAAACTTCTCGAAAGTTTCGGACTTATGTTTCATGAAATAGATATACCCATATCTACTCAAGTCATCCGTTAAGGTAAGAACATAACGATAACCACCGCGCGATGCTACACTCATTGGACCACATACATCGGTATGTATGATTTCCAATAAGTCCGTAGATCGCTCCATCATACCAGAAAATGGAGTCTTAGTCATTTTACCCATCAGACATGCTTCGCATCTATCAAGTGATTCAAAATCAAGTGATTCAAGAAGTCCATCGGAATGGAGTTTCTTCATACGCTTCACTCCAATGTGACCAAGACGACAGTGCCACATATAGGTCGAGTTATCGCTTGATTTCAACCGTTTAGCCTCAATGTTATTAATATGTGTATTTCCACTATCGAGATTCAATAAGAATAGACCATCTATCAAAGGTGCATGTGCATAAAACATATTACTCATATAAATCGAACAACCATTATTCTCGGACTTAAACAAGTAACCGTCTCGCAATAAACAAGATCCCGATATAATGTTCATGCTCAACGCAGGCACCAAATAACAATTATTTAAGTATAAAACTAATCCCGATGGTAGATGAAGGGGTAGCGTGCCGACCGCGATCACATCAACTTTTGATCCGTTTCCCACGCGCATCGTCACCTCGTTCTTCGCTAGCTTCCGTTTATTCTGAAGCACCTGTTTCGAGTTACAAATATGAGCAACCGAACCAGTATCAAATACCCAGGCACTACTACGAGTACTAGTGAGATACACATCAATAACATGTATATCATATATACCTTTCTTCTTGATGTTGCCGTTCTTCAAATCCGCCAAGTACTTTGGGCAATTCCGCTTCCAGTGACCTTCTCCCTTGCAGTAAAAGCACTCAGTATCAGGATTAGGTCCAGCCTTGGTCTTCTTCGTCGGTGTGGTAACCTTCTTACCACCCTTCTTGAAGTGTCCCTTCTGCTTAGACTTGCCTTTCTTGAATTTCGTGGTCTTATTGACCAACAACACTTGGTGCTCTTTCTTGATCTCCACTTCTGCAGATTTCAACATGGCAAAGAGTTCTGGCGACGTCTTGTTCATGTTTTGCATGTTGTAGTTCATCACAAAGTTCTTGTAACTTGGTGGTAGTGATTGGAGGACATGTTAAATCCCCAAAGCATTAGGAATCACAATATCCAAGCTTTGAAGTTTGTTTGCATGCCCAGACATCTTAAGCACATGCTCACTGACGGAGCTGCCCTCTTCCATCTTGCAGTTAAAGAACTTTTTAGAAGCCTCATAGCTTTCAATTGCCGCATGAGTCTCAAAGATCAATTTGAGATCCTCGACAATATCATATGGGTCTGAATTCTCAAACCTTTTATGAAGCTCTGATTCTAAACCATACAAGATAGCACACTGAAATGTGGAGTACTGAGCCTTCCGAGTGAGTTAAACATTCTTTACTTCATCGGAGCATCACCGTGTGGGTCACCAATGTGCATCCAAAGACATAGGTCAAATTACCAGCTGTGAGGACAATCCTCAAATTTCGGAACCAATCCGCAAAGTTGCTTCCATTGTTTTTCAACTTTTCTTTCTCTAGGAACGCATTAAAATTGATGGGAGGGGCTGCCATTGATCTACAACATATTTGCAATAGTTTAGACTAAGTTTATGACAAATTGAGTTCAAATTAATAATAAAATTAATCTAGGTGAACTCCCACTCAAAACAATATCCCTCACATTGTTTTAGTGATTACACGAACCAAATCCACCACATCAACACCGATCATCACGAGAGTTGATATAGTTTCAATGGCGAACAATCAACATGTTCATCATATCTACTATATGATTCATGCTTTACCTTTCGGTGATCCGTGTTCCGAGACCATGTCTGTACATGCTAGGCTCGCAAGATCAAACCTTAGTTTCCGCATGAGCAAATCTGCTTGCTCACGTTGTATACACTTGCGTAATCTAACACACCCGATCATCACGTGGTGCTTGAAACAACAAGCTTTAGCAATGGTGCTAACTAAGGGTGAACACTTTATGACTTGAAATTCATGTGCATGAGGGATCATCTTATAATGCTACCGTGCCTACTAAGCAATACAAGATGCATAAAGGATTAACATCACATGCAATTCATAATATGTGATATGATATGGCCTTTCTTCTTTGTGCTTCCGATCTCCATCTTCAAGCACGAACATGATCTCCATCATCACCGGCATTGCATCAAGGTCAATGACGCTTCTCCATGGTTGTCGTCCACCGGCTTCAACTATTACAACTACTTTGAATAGACACGCGGGTCTTAACATAAATTAAAGACAACCATATGGCTCCTGCCGGTTGCCAACTTACAATAAGGAACATTGCATACAACAAATATAATCACAATCATGGCCATATCACATCACGGCACACCCCTGCAAAACAAAGTTAGACGCCTCTACTTTCTTTGCATATTTTACGTGGTTTGGGGCTTTCAATAAGTGTCGTTCTAACTTACGAACAAGAACCACAACATTGATACTAGTATTTTTAATCACCCGTTGTAAATTGGATCTTAACTATGCTAGGAGAAATAGTCACCCGCAAAGCCACTTATGCAATACAAGTTGCATGTCAAGCGTGGAGCAAGTCTCATGAACGATGTCATGTAAGGTTAGCCCGGGCCGCTTCATCCCAACATACCGCAAGATGCAAAGTACACAAGAAGCAATCGACAATAAAAGCATCAACGCCCACAATGACCATTGTGTTCTACTCGTGCAACAGATCTACATATAGACACGGCTCTGATACCACTGTAGGGTTTCGTAGCATGGAAAACAAAAATTTCTACCGCATACAAACAAACAAGCCAAGATCTATCTACTAGATTGTAGCAACGAGTCGATAGAATAACTCACCCTCGAAGATTCCAAAGTGTTTAACGAGAGCGGATTCTCGTGGGTGATGTAGTCGATTCTTCCCGATCTCAAGATCGCAGACGATCCTTCCGGCTGCCCGCAGCGCTCCTGGATGGTCACACGCGTTACTCGACGAAGAGCTTCCTCTCCCTTGTTCCAAAGAAAATGGGAGGTTGTAGCACTCTCCTCGTGATTCCGGCAGCACAACGGCATGGTACCGGAAGTAGAGGGGAGATCTCGCAGGGCTTCGCCTTAAGCCGGAGCGAGTATGGTGGAGTATGAGAGAGTCCCTCGGTGTTCTAGGATTTAGAGACACCAAGGAGGGGACAAGCCGGCAGCTAGGTTTTAGCTAGGCGGCGGCGAGTTGATGCCCTAGGGGCCGCCGGCGGCGGCTTGGGCTAGGGTTTAGAGGAGTAGGAGTTGTGTGTCAAGGAGGGGAGCCCTGCCCCTCCTTATATAGGTGGAGGGGGGCGGCCGCCAAGGGAGGAGAGAGTCCTTCCCAACTCGGCTTGAGGTGGGTCAGCTGGAGGAGGAACTCCTCCCCAACTCGGTTTCCACCTCCTCCTCTTTCCAAAATTGCTTGACTTTTCAAACTAGGATTTGAATAATCCCTTTATTTTGGACAGCGATGACACTTAGTACATGATGCAATCATTCCAACTTGCAATGACACATTCATGTACCCCTTCCCCTCTGGAGTGCCGGACATTCCGGAACCTTCTAGAACATTCCCGATGAAAACACCGGAATCATTCCCGAACTCAAACGAGACTTTCCTTATATGAATCTTATTCTCCGACCATTCGGATCTCCTCGTGATATCCGGATCCCATCCGAGACTCGAACAACATTCGGTCTCTTTCTCATCATACCATAACTACTCAAACAACGTCGAATCCTTAAGTGTGTCTCCCTACGGTTCGTGAATTATGCGACATGATCGAGACACTTCTCCGAACAATAACCAATAGAGGAATCGGAAATTCATATGGCTCCCACATATTTCTACGATTACTTTGCGATCGAATGAACCACTTACATACGATACCAATTTCCCTTTGTCTCACGATAGTTTACTTATCCGAGGTTATGATCGCTGGTATCTCTGCATACCTAGTTCAACCTCGTTACGATAAGTATTCTTTTATCGTTCCGTGATATGTGATCCCTTGTGAGCTACCATGCTTGCAAGCTAATTGGATGACATTCCACCGAGAGGGCCCATAGTATATCTATCATATGGATGGACAAATCCCACTCTTGATCCATGTGTCTCAACCAATACTTTCCAACACTCAATGCCACCTTTATAGCCACCCGCCACGGTGTGTGGTGTTTGATGTCATCAAAGCATCCATCCGGTAAAGGTGATATGCATGATCTCATGGTCGAAGGAATTAGGTTACTATGTATCAGAAAGCATATAGCAATTGAACTATTGAAATGACTTGATCTTTATGCTACGCTTATCTATAGGAGTATGTCCACCATATCATTCTCCTAACGATATGATCTTGTTGTTAATAACATCTCAATGTTCATGATAGGGAAACCACAATCATCTATTAACCAACAAGCTAGTATTATATAGAGGCTTTAATAGGGACTTCAAATTAAGTTTACAAATCACACAAGTATCAATGTTTCCTTGTTAATACTATTATAGCATGAATGTATACATTTATCATAAACACAAAGATATAATAATAACTACATTTATTATTGCCTCTAGGGCATATCTCCAACAGTAATCCCCCGTCCCCCCGCTGGGTATCGGGTTATGTTTCTTGCCTTCGTTATGCGTGGGTTTTCCTTCCCAGTCCACGACTTCCTTCATGGGCTGCTCTTCCTATATTGGATCCAGCTGCATCATCTTTCGCCCAATTCTCTTCTTCACATTGCTTGTTTCGTCACTTTATGCGAGTGCTGGCTGGGCATCGAGCCGCATTTTGGCCTCTTCCGGAAACTTTATTCCGTGAAGAGGCAATCTGGTTCGGATGGTGTTTATCCCATTGGGGGTTGCATCATCTCCCTCAAGGCCAATATTCTTTTCTTTTCTTTCTCTATGTCTGAATCATCCAAGATCTTGGCGGAGGCGATGGTTTTACATTCGCGACTCCATAGTGGCTGGGTAGCATTTTGGTCTTGCTCCTTTCGACTCCTCCCAGATAATCGAGCCGAAAAGGTCCTAGAAAAACCAGATCTTAGATGGCGAGTCAGCTGAGATAGAGGCCCTTTACCGTCGGGTGGAGGATCTCCAGTTGATTCTGGAGAACGAAGTGAACGACGTGGATATTATCCGCACGTTTCTCGAGCGTCGGGTGCAGCCTCTCCAGGCTAGGGCGCACCCGATGTTTCTTTATTCTGGGCGACGTGATCCGACGAGAGTTTCGGCTGAGAAAATCTCCGAGGGAGATTTTGACAGGGCCCTTCGCTTGCTGCTGAAGTTCAAGGCCGGAGAAAAAATCCCGAGTAAGTCGCGACTCGCTTTTTCGTCACCGCCGTTCCACGGTGTAGATTCGCACGAGCTTTTCGTCATCAGATTTATTTTCCTTTGTTTGCTAACAAATTTCCTTCTTTTTTGCAGAGCTTCAAGGTGCCGGGCATGGTGCCGCCATTGCCTGAATTATTTCCGGATGCTCTGGATAATGACCTGGTGGATTCCGTGTCCGAGCTGCCGTCGGCGCGATCTCCGGCGGAAGATGCCAACGAGTCGAGCGAGGACCACACGCGCAAACGATCGCGGAGCTCCAGCGAGTTTTCGGATGCCTCGACTCCTCCGACTCCTAGGAACGCTCTGTGCCTTGAGCGTCACAGTGACGGTCATGGAGGCTCTTCCTCCCCTCTTCCTGCCATTCCTGTGCGGGCTGTAGCACCGCACCCGCCAGCGAAGCGGAAGAAGGAAGAAAAGAAGGAAGAGAAGAAGGAAGAGAAGAAAGGGGAGAAGAGAGCCCGAAGGACTCCTCCTGTCTTCGACCTGAGCTCACTGGACTCGTAAGTTTCTTTTATACTGCTATCCTGTTCCTATTGATTTTGTGCTTGTGCTAAATATTTCGTGTGCAGGCACTCCTCCCACGACTCCTCCAGCGATGGTGCTCGGGAGATGATGGGAGAGTCAAAGGTTGCGTCTCCTCCTCCTCATGTGGTGGCCACCTCTGAGGGTGCCGCACCGGTCCCTTCTCCGCAGGGAGCTCAGGTGGTTGCGCCTCAGAAGGCTGCGAGCGGGCCTTCGGAGTCGCCATCGGAGCATGTAAGTACTTCTGTTTCCTGCCACGGGGAGCCCCAGTCTGAAAAAATTCTTGTCTTGTTCTTTCTTGAGTCTTGAGGAGCCCCAGCGTTGCAGCGAATTTTGCTTTTTGTTCCTTCGTGGTGGGCGCAGCCCCCAAGTCCTTTTCCTTACTGGTAGTTCTTCTTCCTGCAGCCGTTTGTGCAGGATGCCAAGCGACTGGTGCAGGAGCACCTGGTGCTGGAGGCCAACCTCCAACATCTTCAAGGTACCTGTATGCTTTGGTACCTCTTTATTTTTGCATTGTTGTCTTGCTTTCTGAAGCTTGTATGTGTTGAATGCAGAGGAGCATAACACTTCCCTCCATGAGATTGATGCTCTCAAAAAGAGTCTTGGTCAAGCGGAGAAGAAGGCCGAAGACGCCGCTGGTGCGAAAGAGCGCCTTGAGCTGGAGCTAGCCAAGGCGCCCAAGGCTAAGGAGCGTCTGCAGCAGGAGGCTACGGACCGCGAGGAGCAGCTTGCCATGGCTGCGACTGCGCGTGAAAGATAGGTGGCGGGCAAGCTCATGGCTGCTGCCAAGGCTGTTTCGGGTGAGTACCTTATTTTGATCCTTTCTTTTCGTTTTCTTGTCTTTCTTCTGTGTTACTTTCTTCATTCCTTCTTTTTTTGTCTCAGATGCCGCAGGCATCGAGTTTGACCGCAGCGCTCTGGAGCACGGGAGTTCTCTGGATGATGCTACTGCAGTGGTCGAAGATCGCTGCAGCACCATTGTCAGCTCCCTCGCCAAGGCGAAGGAAGTCCTTGGCCGCTTCTACAAGGAGCTTGTCCCCAAGGGCGCGGCCCTTGATGATGTTGATGCCCTGGCGGAGGCTTTGTCAGCCGAAGCGCCTGCGGTGTACAAGCGCAAGCAGAAGGGCATCGGCGCATCCGTCGGGCTGGCGATGGCCTTGGCGGCTAGAGCGGAGCTGGACCTTCCCTAGATCACCTCCCGGATGCCGACGACCGCGGATGGATCCGAGGTAGCCTTTGCTACCTATTCTGCTCAATGCAAGCGATATGGGCCAAAGCTCATTGATCTGCTATCCGAGTATGCGCTGCGGCAGAAGGGGGAGGCCAAGGCGAGGCACTCCGGCTCCGAGGCTACTCAGGGTGCCGCGTCTTAGGCGTTGTAGCTGTAGGATAGTTTGTAGTCTTCTTTTGCTTGTAATTATGTTGAGGAACAAAAATCATTGTGCCACGTAGTGGCCTTTATATGCTTAATGAATTTTGTCGAGTTGTGCTCTTCTCCGTCTGAATGTTTATGTCCTTTTCTTTTCTGCTTCTCTAGGTTCCGTCGGGTGCTGATCCCATTGACACCTCACCTGCGACGCGGCAGCGGCCATCTTTGGATGATTCATCACAACTTGCTTTTCTTCGAGACCGCGTTCGTAGTCTTGAGAAGGAGTTGCTTGGGGTGCGTGGCCACGCTGATGTTTGGAAGTCCAAGGCAGATCGAGGTGCAACCAGAGAGGAGTACTTGATGGCAGAACTGCTTCGGCTGTCTGAGCAGCTTCAATGTAAGTTATTTTTGTTTCGAGCTGCAGCTCAGTTTTTCGGATGCGCCTGCTGGCCTTGCGTCTTATGTTGTGCGAGTGTCGCAGGTGCTAACCTTGCTCCGAGGGAGGAGAAGGAGCGTGTCGTTGTTCGGGTCAATTGCTTGACTCAACAAGACATGGAAGCTGGCGGTTTCTTATGGATGGATCGTGACCGTGCCATGGCAACTGTGCAGGATCGCGTTCACCAAGTGTCGCGGGTGCTTCGTCAAGTGCAGACTTCGCTCTCGTCGGCTCTGCATGTGATGTTTCCCCTGGATGCTGTGCCAACATCCTTGTCCGGCCTTCTGTCTAGATTTCGGAGCGTGACTCGTGTCCAGGAACTAGTGAGGCAGCAGCTCGTTGCAGGGGTGAAGGCTGCATTGTCCCTTGTTAGGCTGCATCGACCTGATGTAGATCTGTCTGTTGTAGCCGCTGGGCCACCTCTTCGACCGGATGGTGGCGAGTGGGATATGCGTCCGCATTATGCGGCTGTAAGGCAGTATGCCGAACAGGTCGTAGATTTGTTTGAGCAGCATGCTCAAGTTATTCTTCAGAATAGGTAGTACCTGTAAAAGAGATAGATGTAAAATTTGTATATTTCGACTGGGCGTGTTGTGCCCTTTGTTATAAAGGTTTGTTTGTTGTGAGCACGTAGTGCTTTGTTTGAGTACGTGTCCTTTTCGTTTGCCTGACGTTGTCAGCTACTCAGGTGTACACGTGTGATCCTCGGTCGATGAAATCATGAGGTGGGGGGGAGCCCCCGAGTGCGTTTGTAGCATAAAGTAAAGTTGCAAGTAGCGAACGAGATTTTTGGGGCGAGACACTTATCTTTATTTATATCGTAATGGAGGTAGTACATTGTTTGGCTGAATAGCCTTGGCTGAAAAGCCTTATTGAAAGTAAAGGGGTAGGTAACTATGGATAGAATCGCCGCAAGTGTGCGATGTTCCATGGGTTGGAGTATGCGACTCCAGACTCCACGTGCTTGAGGCGATAGGCGCCACCTGGGATGACCTCGGTGATGATGTAGGGTCCTTCCCATGGCGACTCGAATTTCTTCGGTCGTTCTTGCTTGAGTCGCAAGACGAGGTCTCCTTCGACGAAGGACCTTGGGCGTAGCCGACGGCTGTGGTAGTTGCGGAGACTCTTCTGGTACACTGCTGATCGAGCTGCTGCTTCGTCTCTTGCTTCGTCGAGTGTGTCAACGGCATCTTCGAGTGCAGCCGTGGATTCGGCTTCACTGTAAGCGACGACCCGGGGGGCCTGGTGGCGTACTTCGGCTGGTAGCACGGCCTCGGCTCCGTGCACCATGAAAAACGACGTGTAGCCGGTGGAGCTGTTTGGCGTAGTTCGTAAGCTCCACAAGACGGATGGTAGCTCTTTCGTCCAGGCTCCAGCTTTCCGTTCAAGTGGACTCATGAGGCGCTTCTTGATGCCAGCGCCGATTAGGCCGTTGGCCTTTTCCACTTGCCCGTTCGTTTGCGGGTGTGCCACTTAAGGCGTACGTGATGTTGATCCCGAGGCCTTCGCAGAAGTCCTGGAATTCCTTGGAAATAAAGTTCGATCCATTGTCGGTGATGATGCTGTGCGGTACGCCGAACCTGTAGACAATGGATTCGAAGAACATGACGGCGGTCTTGCCCTTTTGGTTGGTGACCGGCATGGCCTCGACCCACTTGGTGAATTTGTCGACTGCGACCAGGAGGTAAACGTGCCCCCATTTCGAGGACTTTGGCAATTTGCCGATCATGTCGAGGCCCCATTGAGCAAAGGGCCAGGCTATAGGTATGGGTCTGAGCTCTGACCCGGGTGCGTGCGGTTTATCGGCGAACCGTTGGCATCCGTTGCATCTTCGGACAATGTCCTTTGCATCGCTCATGGCCGTTGGCCAGTAGAATCCGACTTGTAGAGCTTTGGCGACAAGGGAGCGGCTGCCTGCGTGATTGCCGCAGATGCCCTCGTGGATGTCTTGGAGGATGGCTTTCCCGTCACCGATGGTGACGCACCTTTGTAGTACACCGGTAATACTGCGCTTTTATAGCTCGCCATTGATGATGGTGAAGGCTTTTGACCGACGAGATATGCGCCGGGCATCTGTCGGGCTATCAGGAAGTTCTCCGTTTATCAAGAACTGGAGGTACGGTCGCTTCCAAGTTTCTTCGACTGCCATGACCTGCATTAGGTTGACCATAGCGACCTCTGTGTCCAGTTTCTCGAGTCCTTCGTGTCCTTCGGGAGGCGTAGCCCCGAGTGTTCTGCTTCTTCGGGTGATCCCTTGGGGAATTTCCGCTTGATGGATGGTACGCAGATATGTTCGAGGAACACACCTGGTGGCACCTTTGCGCAGGTGGAGCCGATGTTGGCGAGTCTGTCGGCTTCCTCGTTGCTTTCTCTTCCGACGTGCCGAAGCTCGCAGCCGTCGAATTATCCTTCGAGTGCGTTGTAGGGCGCGCGGTACGCGATCATGTTTTCGGCGTCTGCGTCGCACTCGTTCATCGTCTGCTGGACGATGAGGTTGGAGTCACTGTAGATGACCAGGCGCGTTGCGCCGCAGATCTTTGCCATCCTCATGTCGTGGATGAGGGCTTCGTATTCGGCCTCGTTGTTGGAAGCTCGGAATTTCATCCGGAGGACGTACTTCATCTGGTCGCCCTGCGGAGAGGTCAGTATGACGCCGGCTCCCGCTCCAGCTTCATGCTTGGAGCCGTCGAAGTGCATTGTCCATGACTGTGACATGTCTAGGGTGTTTGGCAGCTGCAGCTCCATCCAATGTACAAGGAAGTCCGGGAGGACTTGAGATTTGATTGCGAGTCGCTTCTCATAGACGATGTCCAGAGGTGACAGCTCGATGCCCCCACAGGGCCACGCGTCCTGTGGCCTCTGGGTTATTCAGGATGCTGTTCAGGGGTGCCTCGTTGACGACCATCACCTGGTGCTCCTGGAAGTAGTGGCTCAGCCATCGATCCGTCATGAACACGCCGTAGGCGAGTTTCTGGTAGTGAGGGTACCTCTGTTTTGTTGGCGTCAGTACCTTGATGAGGTAGTAGATTGGGCGTTGGACCCCGTGGGTCATGCCTTCTTCGGGTCGTTCGACCACTAGCACGGTGCTGACCACCTGGTGTGTGGCTGCTATGTATAGCAGCAGATGCTCGCGCTCCTTTGGCGTGACCAGGACGAGCGAGGTGGAGAGTAGCCGTTTGAGGCTTTCGAACGCATCGTCGGCTTCGGGCGTCCACTCGAATTTATCTGCCTTGCGTAGCAGCTGGTAGAATGGAAGGGCCTTCTCGCCCATGCGGCTGATGAATCTGCTCAACGTCGCCGCTATTCGCCCCGCCACCTTTGGACGCCTTGAGGTTTTTCGCTTCTCCATCGCCATGATGGCTCGATTTTCTTCGGTTCGCCTCGATCCTCGCCGAGATGAAGTACCCAAGCAGCTGACCCGATGGGACGCCGAAGGCGCACTTTTCGGGGTTGAGTTTGATCCTGTAGCGATCGAGGTTGTCGAACGTCTCGCAGAGATCGTCGATAAGTGTCCTTGCCTCCCTGGTTTTTATGACTATGTCGTCGACATAGACTTGAACGTTGCGACCGATCTGGTCCTTGAGGCATGCCTGCATGCATCGCTGGTACGTGGCACCTACGTTCTTTAGCCCGAAGGGCATTGTGTTGTAGCAGAACACTCCGAACGATGTGATAAACGTTGTTTTCTCCTGATCTTCGACCTTGAGTCGAATCTGGTTGTAGCCTGAGTAGGCGTCGAGGAAGGAGAGTTTCTCGCAACCTGCAGTCAAGTCGATGATCTGATCGATCCGAGGAAGAGGGAAGTGGTCCTTTGGGCAATGCTTGTTTAGCGACATGAAATCCACGCACATCCGTAGGATGTCCGTGTCCTTCTTTGGGACCATAACTGTATTTGCAAGCCACTCGCTTTCTTTGATTTCCCTGATGAAGTTTGCAGCGAGTAGTCTGTTGATTTATTTGCCGATAGCTTCGGCTCGTGGTTCGGACAGTCTCTGGATGGACTTCTTGACGGGCTTGGTGTCTGGAAAGACGTTGAGTGCGTGCTCGGCAAATTCCCTGGGAACTCCTGGCATGTCCGCAGGACACCAGGCGAAGATTTCCCAGCGCTCACAGAGGAATTCGACGAGCGCGCCTTCCTATGTGGGGCTGAGGTCGTTGGCGATCAGCACCGTCTTGGAGGCATCCGTCGGATGGACCTGCACCTTCTTTGTGTTGACGGTGGAGTCGAAAGACATGTCAGGTGCGTTTTGTCGTGCGACTGGGGGTGCCCCATTGTCCGTCACCTCGCGGAGCCTTAGGAGCTCCTCCTGCATGCCGAATGATTGGGAGATTCTGTTGAAATCTCTGTCGCATTGGTCCGATCGGGTGAAGCTCCCGTGGATTGTGATGACGCCCTTCGGTCCTGGCATCTTGAGTAGCAGGTATGCATAGTGCGGGAAAGCTAGGAACCTTGCGAATGCTACACGCCCGAGGATGGCGTGGTACTGTGATGGCCAGTCCACCACTTCGAATTCGAGCCGTTCCAGTCGGAAGTTGTCCGGCTTGCCGAAGATGTCGAGCCATATTTTGCCCAGGGGGGATATGCCCTTCCCTGGAACGATGTCGTGGAACGTTGTGTCTGATTGTTCCAGGCTGCACTGCGGGATCCGCATTGCTGCTAGAGTGCTTGCGAACATCAGGTTGATGCCGCTGCCGCCGTCCATGAAGACGCGACTCATCTCGAAACCTCCGATCTGTGCCTCCAGCACCAGGGCAGCATGACCTGGGCGAGGGATCTGGCAAGGGTGATCCGAACGACTGAACGTGATGCAGGACTCCGATCCGCTGAGGTACACAGGGATGGCGGGTGGAGTTGCCACGACTAGGTTGATTTGTCGGGTGATTTTCTTCTGCACCCTATTCGTGGGGCGCCCCTTCTGAATCATCAGTGCTCCTTCGGGGATACCCGTTCGGTGTTGTTCTGCGGTGCGATGTTGGTTCGGGCCTCCAACAGGTGGCGGTGGAGGAGCTCCATGCGCTATTTCACCTGGCGCGGGTGCGTTTCCGAACGCAGGGATTGGGGCTTGCTGCCTCATCTGCACCATGCTTTCGATGAGTTTCTGGAACTCACGGCAGTCCTTGAGCATATGGCTCACCTTCTTTTTGCCATCCTTCTTGTCGATGTAGAAGTGGATGGTGCATGGACCCGAAAGCTTTTCGTATGCTGAGGGTCCGTTATCGCGGTCGCGGCGTTGCCACGACTGTGTTGGGCGTCTCCCGTCGCGGAAGTTTCCTCCGCGGTATCCTCCGCTGTTGCGGTTGGCGTCATTGCGGCGATCGGCATAGCCAGTCGCGACCATGTCGGGTCCGTCGTGATCGTCATAGACGCGCGATCTTCTCTTGCTGCGGCACTCTCGTCGTTGACTGTAGTCGTCTTCTTCTTCCGATTGTGCTCGGTGAATGGAATCTTCGCCATCAGCCCACCTGTTGGCGATGTCCATGAGGTGGTCGAGTGTTTTGGGCTTGACGCGCCCAAGTTCCTCCTTGAAGTCTTGGCGCTTGACGCCGTCCCTGAAGGCGTCGAGGGCCCTCTCTTCGGAGATGTGGGCTGCGGAGTTCTTTGTGTTGGACCAGCGTAGTATGTACGAGCGAATGGATTCGCCCGTTCGTTGAGTGCAGGCTCGCAACTCTTTGATTGAGGCGGGCCTCTTGCTGGTGCCCTTGAAGTTTTGGATGAAGCTGTAAGCTAGCTCACCCCAACTTCGGATGGTCCCTGAAGATAGGCTGCTGAGCCAGATCCGGGCCGCTCCTGTCAGCTGCAGCTGAAGGCATTGCATGGCGGTTTCCTTGTTTCCGCCGTGAAATTTGACGGACGATAGGTGGTCGCTGAGCCACACCTTTGGATCTTGTGTGCCGTCGAACTTCGGATTATCCGAAGGAAGCTTGAAATTGCGCGGCATCTTTGTTCGCCGAACAGATCTGCTGAAGCATCGGGCTCCGCAGAGTTCTCCTTCGTCTTCGTCCATCTCGGACTCAGACGAGCATGCGCGCTTAGCTCGCGCTTTGTCGATTTTGCGCTGCGTGAGCGCGTCTCTGGCGTCGTAGTCGCGGTTGCGGTGGCGCGAACTCTTCTTCCTTCGAGGAAGGTCATGTTCTTCTTCTTCGGATGAAGGGGTTGGGTTGCGGTCGAACCTGACTGGAGCTTTCTTCTTTGGCTCCGTGGGAGCTTCCTGGTGGAGCGCAGCTCCGACGAGTCCTAGTCCGGTAAGCGCATACTTGTGAATGGCCCTCTTCGGGTCCCCCTCCGGAGGTGGGTGGGCCGCGAGGTACGCAGTGGCTGCCATGATCGCGGCATGTGGCGTTTTTGGGATGACGTTGCCGTCGGCGTCCATCTCCATGAAGGATGTGTGGAGAGTTCTGTAGGGGTTCGTAGCATGGAAAACAAAAATTTTCTATCGCATACAAACAAACAAGCCAAGATCTATCTACTAGATTGTAGCAACGAGTCGATGGTATAACTTACCCTCGAAGATTCCAAAGCGTTTAACGAGAGCGGATTCTCGTGGGTGATGTAGTCGTACTCTTCCCGATCTCAAGATCGTGTAGACGATCCTTCCAGCCACGTTCCGCAGCGCTCCCTAATCGGTCACACGTTCGGTACTCGACGAAGACCTTCCTCTCCTTGTTCCAAAGAAAATGGAGGTTGTAGCACTCTCCTCGCGATTCCGAAAGACAACGGGCGTGGTACGAAGTAGAGGGAGATCCCAGGCTTCGCCTTAAGCCGGTGCGAGTATGGTGGAGCTTATGAGAGAGGCTATTAGTGGTCTAGTAATTAGACACACCAATTAGAAGGCTCTAAACCGTTGGCTAAAGCAATTAGAAGCTCTAAACCAAAACGGCTCTAAACCGGAGATCTAGAGTAGAAAGTTATGTGTCTATGGAGGAGCCCCGCCTCCTTATATGGGAGGGGTCCTTGGCCAGGGAGGGAGGGAGTCCCTCCCAACTCGGCCTAGGGCTGGCGCCTGGAGGAGTCCAACTCCTCCTCCAGTTGGTTCCAACTCCTCTTGCTTGTTTCCACAGTTTCTTGTTTTGGCTTGACTTTCAAACTGGACATTTGACTTTTCTGCTTTAGGATTCAATTTAATCCTTTATTTGGGACAGCAAGAACACTTAGTACATGATGCAATCATTCAATGAGCAATGACACATTCATGTACCCTTCCCCGAGTGCCGGACAATCCGAACTTTCTAGAACATTCCCGATGAAAACACCTAATCATTCCCGAACTCCAAACGGGACTTTCCTTATATGAATCTTATTCTCCGGACCATTCCGGATCACCTCGTGACATCCGGATCCCATCCGAGACTCAACAACATTCGGTCTCTTTCTCATAATACCATAACTACTCAAACAACGTCGAATCCTTAAGTGTGTCTCCCTACGGTTCGTGAATTATGCGACATGATCGAGACACTTCTCCGAACAATAACCAATAGAGGAATCTGGAAATTCATATGGCTCCCACATATTTCTACGATTACTTTGCGATCGAATGAACCACTTACATACGATACCAATTTCCCTTTGTCTCACGATATGTTACTTACCCGAGGTTATGATCGTCGGTATCTCTGCATACCTAGTTCAACCTCGTTACTGATAAGTACTCTTTTCTCGTTCCCGTGATATGTGATCCCTTGTGACCAAGTCACATGCTTGCAAGCTAATTGGATGACATTCCACCGAGAGGGCCCAGAGTATATCTATCCGTCATGTGGATGGACAAATCCCACTCTTGATCCATGTGTTTCAACCAATACTTTCCGAACACTTAATGCCACCTTTATAGCCACCCAGTTACGGTGTGGTGTTTGATGTCATCAAAGCATCCATCCGGTAAAGGTGATATGCATGATCTCATGGTCGAAGGAATTAGGTTACTATGTATCAGAAAGCATATAGCAATTGAACTAATGAAATGACTTGATCTTTATGCTACGCTTATCAATAGGAGTATGTCCACCATATCATTCTCCTAACGATATGATCTTGTTGTTGATAACATCTCAATGTTCATGATATGGAAACCACAATCATTAATCAACCAACAAGCTAGTGAAGTATAGAGGCTATACTAGGGACTTCAAATTAAGTTTACAAATCACACAAGTATTAATGGTTTCCTTGTTAATACTATTATAGCATGAATGTAAACATTTATCATAAACACAAAGATATAATAATAACTACATTTATTATTGCCTCTAGGGCATATCTCCAACAGTCTCCCACTTGCACTAGAGTCATCTAATCTAGATTACATGGTAATATACCGAACACCCATGGCAGTTTGGTGTTGGTCATGTTTTGCCCTGGAGAGGTTTAGTCAACGGATCCGCCACATTCAGATCTGTGTACTTTGCAAATCTTTATATCCCCATCCCGGATATGTTCTCGAATAGCGTGAAAACGCAGCTTGATATCTTGACTTCTTGTGTGACCTTGGTTCTTGTGCATTGGCTATGGCGCCCATGTTATCACAAGAGATATACATTGGGTCCAGCGACTTGGAACCACACCCAGCCTGTAATGAACTCTTTCATCCATATCGCTTCTTGTGAAGCCTCAAAGCAGCCATGTATTCGATTCAGTTGAAGATCTCGCCACAACGCTTTGCTTTGCACTCCTCCGACTAATCGCTGCACCATTCAAAATAAATACGTATCCAGATTGTGATTTAGAATCATCCGGATCGGTGTTCCAACTAGCATCGGTGTAAACATTAACAACGAGCTGTTCATCACCTCCATAAGAAAGAACCATATCCTTAGTTCTTCTCAAGTACTTAAGGATGTTTTTGACCGCTGTCCAATGATCCACTCCTGAATCACTTTGATATCTGCTAGTTAAACTAACAGCATATGCAATGTCGGGTCTAGTACATAGCATGGCATACATTAGAGATCCTATGGCTGAGGCATAGGAGTCTTACTCATCCTTTCTCTATCTTATGCTGATGTCGGACTTTGAGTTTTACTCAAGGTCGTATTGGGCAACATGGGCAAGAACCCTTTCTTGCTTTCTTCCATTCCAAATCTCTTTAGAACTTTGTCCAAATATGTACTCTGTGACAATGATATTTGGCGTTTCGATCTATCTCTATAAATCTTTATGCCTAATATGTAAGCTGCTTCGCCAATATCCTTCATTGAAAAACTATTATTCAAATATTCCTTGACACTATTAAGAAGGTCTACATCATTCCCAATCAACAATATGTCATCCACATACAGTATTAAGAATGCTACAGAGCTCCCACTCACTTTCTTGTAAATACAAGCTTCTCCATAAGTTTGTATAAAACCAAAACTTTTGATTACCTTATCAAAACGTTGATTCCAACTTCGTGATGCTTTCTTCAATCCATAGATGGACCGTTGAAGTTTGCATACCTTGTTAGCATCTATAGGATCGACAAAACCTTTGGGTTGCATCATATACAACTCTTCATCAATGTCTCCATTGAGGAATGCTTTTGACATCCATCCGCCATATCTCATAATCATAATATGCGCGATTGCTAACATAATCCTCACAGACTTTAGCTTCGCATTGGTGAGAAAGTCTCATCGTAGTCAACTCCTTGAATTTGTCGAAACCCTTTTGCGACAAGTCGAGCTTTATAGACGATAACATTACCATCAAGATCTGTTTTCTTCTTGAAAATCCATTTGTTCTCGACAGCCTTCCGGCCATCCGGTAAGTCCACCAAAGTCCATACTTGGTTTTCGTACATGGATCCAATCTCGGATTTCATGGCTTCTTGCTATTTATTGGAATCTGGGCTCATCATCGCTTCCTCATATGTCTCAGGGTCATCGGTGTTGTCCACCAACATGACACTCATAACGGGATCATACCAATCTGGAGTGGTACGATTTCTCGTTGACCTGCGAGGCTCTGTAGCAACTTCAACTGAAGTTTCATGATCATCATCATTAGCTTCCTCCCTTATTGGTGCAGGCACCACAGGAACTTCTTCCGGTGCTGCGCTACTCGCAATTTTGAGAGAAGGTTCAACAACCTCGTCGAGTTCTACTTTCCTTCCAGTCACTTCTTTCGAGAGAAATTCCTTCTCTAGAAAGGATCCATTCTTAGCAACGAATGTTTTGCCTTCGGATCTATGATAGAAGGTATACCCAATAGTTTCCTTCGGGTATCCTATGAAGACGCATTTTTCCGCTTTGGGTTCAAGCTTGTCCGGCTGTAACTTCTTTACATAGGCTTCGCATCCCCAAACTTTAAGGAACGACAATTTAGGTTTCTTCCCAAACCATAATTCATACGGTGTCGTTTCAACGGATTTAGACGGCCCTATTTAAAGTGAATGCGGTGCTTTCTAATGCATAACCCCAAAATGATAGCGTAAATCTGTAAGTGACATCATAGAGCGAACCATATCTAAGAGAGTTCGATTACGACGTTCGGACACACCATTACTGTTGTGGTGTTCCGGTGTCAATTGTGGAAGTATTCCGCACTTCTTTAAATGCTCGCCAAACTCGTAACTTAGATATTCACCTCCACGATCAGAACGTAGAAATTTAATCTTCTTGTTACGTTGATTCTCTACCTCACTTTGAAACTCCTTAAACTTCTCGAAAGTTTCGGACTTATGTTTCATGAAATAGATATATCCATATCTACTCAAGTCATCCGTGAAGGTAAGAACATAACGATAACCACATGACGCTACACTCATTGGACCACACACATCGGTCGGTATGTATGATTTCCAATAAGTCCGTAGCTCGCTCCATCATACCGTAAAATGGAGTCTTAGTCATTTTTCCCATCGACATGCTTCGCATCTTTCAAGTGATTCAAAATCAAGTGATTCAAGAAGTCCATCGAATGGAGTTTCTTCATACGTTTCACTCGATGTGACCAAGACGACGATGCCACATATAGGTCTAATTATCGCTGATTTCAAGCGTTTAGCCTCAATGTTGTTGATATGTGTATTTCCACTATCGAGATTCAATAAGAATAGACCATCTATCAAAGGTGCATGTGCATAAAAATATTACTCATATAAATAGAACAACCATTATTCTCGATTTAAACAAGTAACCGTCTCGCAATAAACAAGATCCCGATATAATGTTCATGCTCAACGCAGCACCAAATAACAATTATTTAAGTATAAAACTAATCCCGATGGTAGATGAAGGGTAGCGTCGACCGCGATCACATCAACCTTTGATCCGCTTCCCACGCGCATCGTCACCTCGTTCTTCGCTAGCTTCCGTTTATTCGCAAAGACTTTGCTTGAGTTACAAATATGAGCAACCGAACCAAGATCAAATACCTGGCACTACTACGAGTACTAGTGAGATACACATCAATAACATGTATATCGATATACCTTTCTTCTTGATGTTGCCGTTCTTGAGATCCGCCAAGTACTTTGGGCAATTCCGCCCAAAGTGACCTTCTCCTTGCAAGAAAACACTCGGTTGTGCTTAGGTCCAGCCTTGGTCTTCTTAAGTCGGCGTGGTAGCTTTCTTACCACCCTTCTTGAAGTGTCCCTTTGCTTAGACTTGCCTTTCTTGAATTTGGTGGTCTTATTGACCAACAACACTTGGTGCTCTTTCTTGATCTCCACTTGCAGATTTCAACATGGCAAAGAGTTCTCGCAACGTCTTGTTCATGTTACGCATGTTGTAGTTCATCACAAAGTTCTTGTAACTTGGTGGTAGTGATTGGAGGACACGGTAAATCCCCAAAGCATTAGGAATCACTATACCCAAGCTTTGAAGTTTGTTTGCATGCCTGACATCTTAAGCACATGCTCACCGACGAGCCCTCTTCCATCTTGCAGTTAAAGAACTTTTGAAGCCTCATAGCTTTCAATTGCCGCATGAGTCTCAAAAATCAATTTGAGATCCTCGACAATATCATATGGGTCCGACTCTTCAAACCTTTTACGAAGCTCGATTCTAAACCATACAAGATAGCACCTGAACTATGGAGTACCGATTCTTCCGAGCGAGGTAAACATTCTTTACTTCATCGGAAGCATCACCGCAGTGGGTCACCCAATGGTGCATCCAAAGACATAGGTCAAATTACCACTGTGAGGACAATCCTCAAATTGCGGAACCAATCCGAAGTTGCTTCCATTGTTTTTCAACTTTTCTTTCTCTAGGAACGCATTAAAATTGATGGTAGGCTGCCATTGATCTACAACATATTTGCAATAGTTTAGACTAAGTTTATGACAAATTGAGTTCAAATAATTAATGAAATTAAACTAGGTGAACTCCCAACCCAAACAACATCCCTCACATTGTTTTAGTGATCACACGAACCAAATCCACTACATCAACACCGATCATCACGAGAGTTGATATAGTTTCAATGGCGAACAATCATCATGTTCATCATATCTACTATACGATTCATGCTTTACCTTTCGGTAATCCGTGTTCCGAGACCATGTCTGTACATGCTAGGCTCGTCAAGATCAAACCTTAGTTTACGCATGAGCAAATGCTTGCTCACGTTGTATACACTTGCAGAATCTATCACACCCGATCATCACGTGGTGCTTCGAAACAACAAGCTTTAGCAACGGTGCTAACTAAGGGTGAACACTTTATGATTTGAAATTGATGTGCATGAGGGATCATCTTATAATGCTACCGCTGCCTACTAAGCAATACAAGATGCATAAAGGATTAACATCACATGCAATTCAATATATATGTGATATGATATGGCCTTTCTTCTTCGTGCCTCCGATCTCCATCTTCAAGCACGAACATGATCTCCATCATCACCGCATTGCATCAAGGTCAATGACGCTTCTCCATGGTTGTCGCCCACCGGCTTCAACTATTACAACTACTTTGAATAGACACGCGGTCTTAACATAAATTACAGACAACCATATGGCTCCTGCGGTTGTCGACTTACAATAAGGAACATTGCATACATCAAATATAATCACAATCATGGCCATATCACATCATCGCACACCGCAAAACAAAGTTAGACGCTTCTACTTTCTTTGCATATTTTACGTGGTTTGGGGCTTTCAATAAGTGTCGTTCTAACTTACGAACAAGAACCACAACATTGATACTAGCATTGTTGATCACCCGTTGTAAATTGGATCTTAACTATGCTAGGAGAAACATGCACCATAAAGCCACTTATGCAATACAAGTTACATGTCAAGCGTGGAGCAAGTCTCATGAACGATGTCATGTAAGGTTAGCCCGGCCGCTTCATCCCAACATACCGCAAGATGCAAAGTACACAAAAAGCAATCTACAATAAAGCATCAACGCCCACAATGACCATTGTGTTCTACTCGCAACAGATCTACATATAGACACGGCTCGATACCCTGTAGGGGTTCGTAGCATGGAAAACAAAAATTTTCTATCGCATACAAACAAACAAGCCAAGATCTATCTACTAGATTGTAGCAACGAGTCGATGGTATAACTTACCCTCGAAGATTCCAAAGCGTTAACGAGAGCGGATTCTCGTGGGTGATGTAGTCGCATTCTTCCCGATCTCAAGATCGTGTAGACGATCCTTCGGCCACGTTCGTAGCGCCCCTTGATCGGTCACACGTTCGATACTCGACGAAGACCTTCCTCTCCCTTGTTCCAAAGAATGGAGGTTGTAGCACTCTCCTCGCGATTCCGAAAGACAACGGCGTGGTACCTGGAAGTAGAGGGAGATCCCGCAGGCTTCAAGCTTGCTAAGTAGTATGGTGGAGCTTATGAGAGAGGCTATTAGTGGTCTAGTAATTAGACACACCAATTAGAAGGCTCTAAACCAATTAGAAGGCTCTAAACATTTGGCTAAAGCAATTAGAAGCTCTAAACCAAAACGGCTCTAAACCGAGATCTAGAGTAGAAAGTTATGTGTCTATGGGAGGAGCCCTGCCTCCTTATATGGGAGGGGGTCCTTGGCGCCAGGAGGGAGGGAGTCCTCCCCAACTCGGCCTAGGCTGGCGCCGCCTGGAGGAGTCTAACTCCTCCTCCGTTGGTTCCAACTCCTCTTGCTTGTTTCCCACAGTTTCTTGTTTTGGCGCTTGACTTTCAAACCGGACATTTGACTTTTCTGTTTTAGGATTCAATTTAATCCTTTATTTGGGACAGCAAGAACACTTAGTACATGATGCAATCATTCAATGAGCAATGACACATTCATGTACCCTTCCCCGAGTGCTGGGACAATCCGAACTTTCTAGAACATTCGATGAAAACACGGAATCATTCCCGAACTCAAACGGACTTTCCTTATATGAATCTTATTCTCCGGACCATTCCGGATCACCTCGTGACATCCGGATCCCATCCGAGACTCGAACAACATTTGGTCTCTTTCTCATAATACCATAACTACTCAAACAACGTCGAATCCTTAAGTGTGTCTCCCTACGTCGTGAATTATGCGACATGATCGAGACACTTCTCGAACAATAACCAATAGAGGAATCTGGAAATTCATATGGCTCCCACATATTTCTACGATTACTTTATGATCGAATGAACCACTTACATACGATACCAATTTCCTTTGTCTCACGATATGTTACTTACCCGAGGTTATGATCGCGGTATCTCGCATACCTAGTTCAACCTCACATCGATAAGTACTCTTTTCTCCCGTGAAATGTGATCCCTTGTGACCAATTCACATGCTTGCAAGCTAATTGGATGACATTCCACCGAGAGGGCCCAGAGTATATCTATCCGTCATGTGGATGGACAAATCCCACTCTTGATCCATGTGTTTCAACCAATACTTTCCGAACACTTAATGCCACCTTTATAGCCACCCGCCACGGTGTGGTGTTTGATGTCATCAAAGCATCCATCCGGTAAAGGTGATATGCATGATCTCATGGTCGAAGGAATTAGGTTACTATGTATCAGAAAGCA
This sequence comes from Avena longiglumis, assembly GCA_030063025.1. Taxonomy (NCBI): domain Eukaryota; kingdom Viridiplantae; phylum Streptophyta; class Magnoliopsida; order Poales; family Poaceae; genus Avena; species Avena longiglumis. Next base: position 480,560,895 of record CP125975.1, read on the forward strand.
TATAGCAATTGAACTAATGAAATGACTTGATCTTTATGCTACGCTTATCAATAGGAGTATGTCCACCATATCATTCTCCTAACGATATGATCTTGTTGTTGATAACATCTCAATGTTCATGATATGGAAACCACAATCATTAATCAACCAACAAGCTAGTGAAGTATAGAGGCTATACTAGGGACTTCAAATTAAGTTTACAAATCACACAAGTATTAATGGTTTCCTTGTTAATACTATTATAGCATGAATGTAAACATTTATCATAAACACAAAGATATAATAATAACTACATTTATTATTGCCTCTAGGGCATATCTCCAACAAGTTCGCGTCACCTCACGGCGCTCCTGGGGGTCCATGTTCTCCATCCGAGAGCGGTGCTTGTTGCCTTGGTTGGCGCTCGAGCTGGATCCGATGCCCATGGCGGAGAGTGCGGCTCGTCGCGCGCTGGACTCTGAGGCTGCTTTCTTGCGTTTGTCAAGCACCTCCTGCATCTTGACCTGCTTTTTGTGCTCCTCGATCAGGAGCAGGTGGTAGGCCATTAGCATATCCCGGGAGGCGTCTGCAGGCAGTACTATGTTGCCTGCCATGGCGTTGTGGACCTGGGCCCATCCTTCTTTGCTAAGGCGGATGACATGGCCATTGTTTTCTTCCCTTGGTGGGGGACCGCTTACATTCTGCCGTTTCGTTCTGGCGGGTTAGGTGGCGGGTTGGGCGGCGGGTTAGGTGTTTGCTGATCCGCGTCGCTCTGGATGACTACGACGCATTGGTAGCGCTCGTAGATTGGTCCGCTGCTGCCGCAGCTTTCAGATCAGGAACCGTAGGTCCCTGCATCCGATGGCGGATCACACAGATCGGAGTTGCGATTCTTTTGTCGTAGAATCATCATTGATGATGTTGTGCGTAACGGTGGGGTCCATGAAGCGGGCACGATTGATGGTAGGGCACCCGCCGAGAGGCGGAGGGTGCCGTTGCCCCACCCGAAGCTCCCGAGCAGGATTTCGAGTCCGTCGCCTACGGGCTCGAAGTCCTTCATGGTGGACGGTGAGTGGGCGGTGAAGTCGAAAGCGCCGAAGAGGAGGTGACTCTCCGTCGCCGCAGAGTTGTAGATCGATCGGGTTGGGACCGTCACGACCGCACAATCAGCGTCCCCAGTTCCCACAGACGGCGCCAATTGACGAGGTTTGATCTCATCAATGCCCATTGTTATGGACTTGGGTTTTGGAGAAGATGGGGATGCTGGAGATCGTGGAACGGTTAGCAAACAAGCAACACGGGGACACAAGGTTTACCCAGGTTCAGGCCCCTGGAGGGAAAACCCTACTCCTGCTTGTCTGCTCTTGATTACGGCGGAACCGAAGGTTATAGGGGTGCGCAGATGCAATCTGGCGTGGAGGTGTGCATGCGAAAGTATGAGAGAGAGAGAGAGACATCTAGGTCGTGCCCTCCTAGCCTTTATATAGACTCGGGCAGGTCCCGGGCTTAGACCTAGTCGGTTACAAGTTCTAGGGTTTTACCCCTTTGAATTTCCTATCTACACTAGTCTTGCTCTCCAAGGATCCGAAGGCGTCATGAGCCTTGGCCACCCGAAAATCGTCATGGGCCGGCGTACATCTGCCGTGAGCCTTCCTTGGCCTGGACCAGGTATGCTAAAATCACGTACCCGTAGGGTATGACCATGTCAGAGACTTAGATGGATGTTTACATGGCTCAACCGGAAGGTTTTCTTATGGAAGGAAAGTAACATTTAGTATGTCGTCTTAAGAAATCCATTTATGGATTAAAGAAAGCCTCAAGGCAATGGTACTTCAAGTTTGATCAAGTCATAAAGAATTTTGGTTTCAAAGAGAATGAAGTGGACAATTGCATCTATGTGAAGTTCAGGGGGAGCAATTTTGTCTTCCTGATATTGTATGTTGATGACATACTCTTAGCCAGTAGCGATAAGAATATGCTGCTGGAAACTAAATGGTTTCTCTCTTCAAATTTTGACATGAAAGATCTTGGTGAAGCCGCTTATGTCTTAGGCATTCAAATTCACTGAGATAGATCTAGAGGAATCTTGGGGCTATCACAAACATCGTATATTGAGAAGGTACTCAAAAATTTCAATATGCATAAGTGCTCAGCCTCGCATTCTCCAATTGTCAAGGGCGATAAGTTTAGGACTTTCGAGTGCCCATGTAATGATTATGAATCCACGCAGATGAAGTCAGTTCCTTATGCTTCAATCATTGGAAGTATGATGTATGCACAAGTGTGCACTCGCCATGAGTTAGCATTCATAACCGGGATGCTTGGCAGATATCAGTCTAATCCAGGGTTGGATCACTAGAAGGCTGCTAAGAAAGCTTTGCATTATTTGCAAGGCACCAAAGGCGTCATGCTCACATATAAGAGAACTGATAACCTTGAGGTGGTGGGTTATTCATATGCTGATTTGGCGGGGTGCGTTGACACTAACAAATCCAGATCGGGTTATATTTTCACCCTAGCAGAAGGAGATATTTCTTGGAAAAGCACCAAGCATAGTGTTACTGTATCGTCAATAATGCAGAGAGAGTTTGTGGCATGTTATGAGGCAACCGGGCCAAGCAGTATGACTGAAGAATTTTATTCCGTGTTTAAGGGTGATTGACAGTATATCTGAGCCACTTACTCTTTTCTGTGATAATCAACCCGTAGTGATCTATTCGAGTAACAACAAGTCAAGTGATGTTGCCAAAGACATTGGCATCAAGTATCATGTTGTGAAAGATAGAATCCAGGATCAGACGATAAGTATTAAGCATAAAAGGACTAACGCAATGTTAGCGGATCCACTTACGAAAGGCTTGCCACCTAGCGTGTTGAAAGAGCACGTTGCTAGCATGTGATTGGCAGAAAGCTTTTGTTCCTGAAATTGGGACCGTTATGACACCATCTCCCCATAAGTCTAAGAATGGTTCTTCTCTTTAATGTAATGATGTATTGTAGTCAATTAGTTTAATGATACTTAACTGACCATTGTAATTTATTGTCTCTGTATAAGTTTTAATAAAGAGCTGAGCTCATAAGTTTATCATAAGTATAAGTTTATGGAGCTCCTAAGTTAAAGAAGTACTATTTTAAAATAAAGTGGTATATGGTAGTAACTGGGTTTTGCGGTACTCTATGACCATTATAATTTTGTTGTCTCATATGTTGTTTTGTTGAGAAATGGACTTATAAGTTTATTCTTACGATCAAGGGGAAGATTGTTGAATATAAGTGATTTGAAGTTTTCTGTGATCACATAAGTCAATATTATGGTTTTTAGGGGCTGTTGATTAATAGCCATTGGGGGCATCATCCATTTAGAGGTGTCGGTTCCCCTAGTGCAAGTGCTATAAATAGGGGCCCTAGGGTTTGAGCTGAGTTACACCCTCATTCGGCTGCTCTCTCTCTCTCTCTCTCTCTCTCTCTCTCTCTCTCTCTCATCATCAACAACAAGGTTCAGGTGGAGCAGATCAAGGGGAGGCCATGGCTGCACCTCCTGATCAAGGTACACACCTCTGATCTTCTCTTGTGTGACTTAATCTTGAGCTAGATGATCCTAAGGGATCTAATAGATTCCAAACTATGGACAATGGTGTATATGTCTGCGTCCCTAACCGGTCTCTCACAGAAAATATTAAGCCCAATCGTGATCAGAATTTATTCATATAGCTTCACACGATAACTTTATCCAACACCAACTCCTTCGTGGCTTCATATAAGCTAAGGGAGGGGAAATTATGGTGATCTCAAACTCTTGCTAATTAATGTGCCCCATAGGCATCTTCTCCTGCTCGACTGCCAAGACGAGAAAGGAAGAACGTGAACCAATCCATCTGCAATGGCACAACCTCTGCACGGCTAGCATGGTGTCGGGGCCATTCCAAAAGCTCCTCCGCCTTCTCGGTTTCGAGGTCAGCAACATACGTGTGCCCACCGGAACATGTGATAACCATGGTGCCATACTTCTCTTCTAACATGTATAGGTTAGTGAGCATCTTGCGTGGTTCTTCTAGCTTGATCGTTCGAGTGTTAAGCCACTCTGCAGTATCATCCACAATTTTCCTAATCTTTATGAGCTCAAGCCCTTGCCCTTCCATCTGAATGTCGATCAGTGAAATCGTCCCGTCGATGGCGAGGGTAAGACATGGGCGACACGTCCTAGAGTCTACCCTGAAGGGAATCGTCGTCAAGGAGACATGGCCCTTCTGGACATCCATGTCAATGGTGCATAGACATGACATAGTCAGGTTATGAAAGAGCCAGCGCGCCGTGCCGCGGCACACCACGGCGGCGCCGTGAGAAACCGGTATGTAGTTGTGGGTGTTCACACCGCTGAAGGTCGGCGTGCCCCAGCTCGCTTGGCCAGAGGAGAACGTGTAGAGATTGTAGCCCATGTCCATGATCACCACTCTGAAAGACAGAGGGTTACTCGATGGCGCCGGCAGATGTTGCTCGCTATTGAAGGCACAGTCTGTGCTGCTCAATATGGCGTACCCGCTCCAGCGGTCGACCCAGCCACACCTTAAAGGTGGAAGCACATGGCACTTGCCGGTGAGCAGGTTGCACACTGCCAGGTAAACGACGGTTAGGTCCGGATCGACATGATCGCCGTGCCGGTCGAGGCGCACGAGGAGGAGGCCGTGACGCGACACGAGCGGATCGGCGCGGTCTAAGATGTGGCCGCCGGAGGGCGCGGGCTTCAGGAAGGCCCTAAGGGCACGGCAACCACGGCCCATTGCTGACCGCGGCGCTGGGACAAAGCACGGTGGGCCCAGTTGTTGCCCATCGCGCTGCTCCCTGGTGAAGAAGCCGGCGATGGAGGCGCATGCTTCCTCCGGCCAGCAGTAGCGGAGGAAGGAGGGGTTGGCCATGAGGCGGCGCCACTGTTTGCACGCCGTTGCACATCGGAAGAGCGCCGGCGCGTCCTTCAGGCGGGCGAGGATCTCGAGGACCAGGTCGTCCGGGAGCGAAACCGCCGCTCGTTTCATTGTTCCTAGGGCAGATTGTTTTGACAAGGATGATTTGGTATGTGATACGGTAGAGTCGGGTTAGATTGGGCTGGAGCAACATATTCGGAGGTTCTCGAGTCAGCCTACTACAACCCAGCTTCCCAAGGTCTCCGGGTGCTGTACGTGTTTGCATGTCCTTTTCCACTTCTAATTCGCTAGTACCAAAACTGGCAAGCAAGCATACGTTTTTTTTTATCTACCTATCTCCTGTGATAATGCAATGCGTCTATCAAGTTCATCGCACTGCGTGGAACCATACATTTTCTTTAGAATTAGCTGCAAAGTGACTGGTAGGAAAAACGTATAAGGAAGGTTATGATTTATCCCTCAACTCTATAATTGATGCCGATTTCACAGGCATGATGACCCGGTCAGAGCACAAATTGTACTGGGAAGGGAAACCTTCCTAACTCAGGAAAAAGAATAAACATAATTTAGAGGATCTTTCCAAGAAAATCAGATGCTTAAAATCAACATGTAGAGCGAGCTTTTAACAATTTCTGAGAAAATATGTTTTTCAAATAGAAAAAGGTGTTCTGATAATTTTGAAGAAAATAGGGTACACTAGGGAAACACAAGAAATTTATAAATCGTTGTGAACATTCCCAAGAAATTACAAAAAATGAGAATATTAAAAAATCCAATTTCAAATATGTAAAAAATATTTTAAATTTGACTATTGTCCATTTTATTTATAACATGAAAGTTTTGCATTTGGATCTCGGGGATTTACACAATAAGAACATCTCTTTGTTTTCCTTCAAAAATGCAGCTAAAGTGATGCAAGAACTCTAGGTCAAATTCGCCAGACAAACACGTGTGTACATCAGAGCACGATGAAAAAAGCTAATAAACATCTATCCAAAATTTACCACTTTCTCCGGTCTATATTAATGACATCAACTTTATCTAGATTCATACGTATCTAATTAATTATTTTGACTAGATGAATTTATATCTAGACAAAGTTGAGAAATTAATATAGACCAAGGAGTAACCTGCTGGGAAGAAATTCGATGGACAAACAGGTGCTACAGCAAAGCATAAACTTCTTCTTTACTTTAGAATTATGCTTCATAAACATTCATCGGAAACTTGAATAAGAGCAAGTATAATAAGCTTATGTAAGCAGGCTATAAGGCTTTAAATAATATATTTAAGATAATGTGGAGGAGAGAGAAGTGGAGATAGAAGATTAGAGCAAGACTAATTATACAGCCTGTTACAGGCTCTATACTCATGCCACGTTATCTATAGCTAACACAAAAGCCCGTCTATACAATAGACTAGCTATTAAGTTGGCTACTAGATGAATTTTAATTAAGATTTATTTATTTAAGACACACAAGCTATTGGGCCTAGGCTGCAGGGCCGTCGATGGCCATGAGCGAGGTGCTCGACCGAACAGGGCCCCGAATTCTTGGGGCCCCAAAAAATATAGGCCTAGCGCTATTATCCATGAAAATCCGCCAGGATTCTTCCTGATTTGCTCCCGAGAGCTGCCCCTCCTGCCGATCGCTAGCAGCGTTGACCATGAAGCCATCTCCCAGCGGCCAGCTCCATCTGCTAATAGATCGATTTACGCCAGGAAAAAAAGTATCGATCAATTCCAATTCCATTAATGGTCGGCCTCACGCAAGAAAAAAAAAAGGTCCCAGATTGTTTGAATTCCATCCATGATCCACGATCTTGCAGATTGTAGTAGCAAATTTCCGTCACAATTATAAAATAAAAATACTCACTTATCATTCATATGCAATTGGATTATTTGAATTTACTTATAGTAATACTTCTCTTGTGTATGTAATAGAAAAAATCATGAATTTTTAGAAAAACCAAGTGTCAACAAAGTGCTGAAAAAGTATACTTTTTCTGAAATTTAGGCCCATGTTTTGATTTTCACACACGGGCCCCTAATTTCTGGAGACGGTCCTGCTAGGCTGTATGCAAGCTCCTTTTCTATTAGTAGCTGTGCTACAACCAGCGGTTCCTGAAGCACTCGCTTCACTCTCTCTCCTCTTTTCTCTTTTTTTACCTAATATTTTAAATGATATGGCACCTCTTATAGCCTGCTGACTAAGCTTACTGTATTTGTTCTTAGTGGGCTCTCATGCAAGAGCCAGCTATAGCATGAGCTCCTAGATATTTTGTGTGAGTGTAAGATAGGCCTTAGTCAAATAAAATAGTACATAATTATAACTAACTATTATATGTGTTAGCTATAAGATTAACTATAAATAATATGGCGCTGGTTTATAGCCAACAACGGGCTTTATTAGTGGACTTGCTCTAACCAGCTCCGGAACAGAATGAGTTGACCGAACATTTTTATGTCCGAAGTCTGAACGCGCGCACGGCCATGTGTGGAAACCGAAAGAGATGCGTGCGTGTGCTGCTACGACGACTTGTACTACTTCTGGTTACTCAAATAATCGGCACCTCCATCGTATTCCACGCGGATACGTTCATTATTGGAGTAGGTATCTCGATTCTCGAACACGCGTTTCGTTCCAAAGCACAGGTTCTTCCGACGATCTGGACCGCTGGACGTACGGAGCGTCGATCGGTCATGGAGTCGCGGCAGGATGGTGCAACTTAGCGCGTGCATCATCAAATGCATTTTGTTTTCAATCGCAATTCGTACGTTGCCAATTATATTGGGATAAAAGAATTGTTCGGCTCATCGATACTATAGAAATGGAGTTAAACGCCGACGGCTAGAAAAGTCTGGGCCGTCGTCGTAGGCCACGAGCTGGGCGTCCCATAAAGCTGGCCGTTGATGTAAGAGAGGCTACGCCGACAGCAGCCCTCGGCATATCTATTTTTTCTTTTACCTCATTAATTTTAAAAAAAAATAACTAAATCATTGTAATTTAGAAAAATATAAATAATATATCAAAATTTGCAAAAAATAAGATATATCTATCTACACTCAAATATTAGATATTTATGTTGAATAATAATCTTTATACTCGCCGTTTTGACCATAGATTAAAACGGGCATAAAAAATTCAAAAACGATCGAAACAGTGCGAAACATTTGTGTGATGTCATATTATGTGACATAGTTGAAAGGAAAAAATATTAAACTTGGTATATTTTGTATGTCTTAAAAAAACATTTACAAAATGACCTATCTCATTCGAGGTTATCTGGCTTTCGGGTCAAGTGACCATTGTTATGGCTAGAATCAAGGCATAGTTTGTAATAATATGCTTATATTGTGCATGCATGTGCATCATGTGATAGCGAACAATGTTGTAGGAGGAAGTTTTCATTTTCATCAAATCATCTATTTTATATTTTTTGAGCGCAAAAACGAGGGTTTTTGTGAAGGGACCACCAAATGGCTAATTTAAAATGCTACCCCCCATTTTTTTCAAAAATACTAGATCACCTTATATGGACAATGTCCCAATAAGGGGATCTCAAACCTTTCCGTCCACCCCTGTTGAAAAAGACAAATTCCTGCCGAATCGGTAGGAAGTGGGTCAGATATGAACTACAGGTACATGATTCCATGCTCATATTTTTTTACAAAAATCATTTTGAGGTTCACAATATGCTATTTTACTAGAGATCTAATGCAAGTTTAGCGAGGTTTGATCCCGAGCTAAGAATCTTCATGCCCGTCGATTCGCCAAAGTTTGACGATAGTTTAAAAAGGGCATAAAAAATTCAAAACCGATCGAAACAATCCAAAATCTTCGCGTGGTGTCATATTATGAGACATAGTTGGAAGGAAAAATATCAAACTTGGTATGTTGTTCATGTCTCAAAAAAAACCTTCACAAAATGACCTATCTCATTCGAGATTTACTATCGGGTGAAGTGACCAATGTTATGTGTAGAATCAAGGCATAGTTTGTGATAATGTACCCATATTTTACATGCATGTAGATCATGGGATGGCGAACAATGTTGCAGGAGAAAGTTTTCCTTTTTGTCACACCAAAAAGCCATTTTCCATTTTCCGAGCACAAAAAACAAGGAGTTTTGTGAAGCAATCACCAAATGGATAATTCAAAATGCTACCACCCCATTTACAAAAATACTAGAGCACCTTATATGAACAATGTCCCAACAGAGGGATTTGAAACCTTTCCGTCCACCCCTGGTGAAAAAAACAAATTTCTACTGAATCGGTAGGAAGTGGGTCAGATATGAACTACAGGTACATGATTTGATGTTCATGATTTTTTACAAAAATCATTTTGAGGTTCACAATATGCTATTTTATCAGATATTCAATGGAAGTTTAGCGAGGCTCGGACCCGAGCTAAGAATCGTCATGCCCGATGTTCGGCAAAGTTTGACGATAGTTTAGAATGAGCATAAAAAATTCAAACCCGATCAAAACAATGTGAAACCTTCACATGGTGTCATATTATGTGACATAGTTGGAAGAAAAAAATATCAAACTTGGTATATTAATTATGTTCTTAAAAAAACCTTCATAAAATGATCTATCTCATTCGAGGTTTCCTGCCTTTCGGGTCAAATGACCAATGTTATGGCAAGAATTAAGGCATAATTTGTGATAATGCCCATATTGTGTATGAATGTGCATCATGGGATGATGAACAATATTGTAGGAAAAAGTTTTCCTTTTCATCGCACCAAAAAGCCATTTTTCATTTTCCGAGCGCAAAAAACAGGGGATTTTGTGAAGAAACCACCAAATAGCTAATTTAAAAATGGAGGGGTTGTGATAAGTTGATATGGATATCATATTTAGATTCCTTTCATTTTTCTGATCAATTTAGACATATTATTTATCAAATTATGATTTACGGATTTAAAGGTATTAATTATTCCATATTAAATATAAAAATATAAAAAAGTAAAATTATTATATTTTTTATTTGAATTCAATAATATTTTTATTTGAATTCAGTAATATTTTTACTTATTCATTATTGTTTACTTAAATAAGTGTTTGTAATTTCAAAATAAAAACATGTGACATAATGATATAAGAGTTAATAGGATTGATATTATAGTATTGACAACTAGGTACAAATTGTTTTGCGGAAATTGATTCAGAAGGAACGGAAAAGTTAAGCATGCTGGAGATGAAATAGTGTTAGAATGGCTAACCGATCGGGAAGTTTGATCAAGACTACAATTTGATCAAAGATTAAGTGTAGTTAGTGTTAAAAATGTTCCAAGTGAGAGATTAACAATTCAAACAATTCAAAGATTTAAAAAAGTTGAGAAAAAAATAAAAATAAAAAATTGAAACTTTTTTTTAATTATTTTACAACCTGTCGTTATTATGCCGACGGGGTCGGCATATCCTACGCCAAAGGCCAAAAGTGCCTCCGCCGACGGAGGTATTTGCCGAGGATGCTACGCCGAGGGCTGCCCTCGGCGTAGCCTATGCTGACGGCGATCGAGGCTACGCCGACGGCTTTTGTCCCTCGGCGTAGCGTGTAGTGCGAGCTCCCTGCCGGCTGTAGCTCGACTCGTGAGTATATATCTGAAGCAACACAGGCCACCTGATCATGTATTTATAGTTTGATTTGAGGGGAACCACGAGATTTATATTTTATTTTTATTTTGCCAGTAGAACCACGGGATTTATATTTTATTTTTATTTTACGAGTGGAACCACGAGCTTTATTAATTAGGCAAAAGGTTTTATAATTGTCTTCCATCAGGGGTCGACACACAGCTCGGTTTTGTATCACCTTTGTGTGTGTGTGTGTGTGGGGTGGGGGCGGCAACCAATAGTTACATCATCTATAAATAGTTTGATGACATGTTTACCGAATTGCGCCGGATTATGTGTTACTTTATTCGGTTGACTATGCTAAGATAAATAGTTTGATGAAGTCTCAGGAATTCCTAAATTTCTCTATAAATGCACCGGTGAGTGTAAGTTGGAATGTCACAGCAATCACCACCCTAATGCAGTCCGTTTCAATGGTAGCTAGCAAACATCGCATATCAATGACATGTTTGTAAAGATGCAAAGTGGGTCACCATTAGGTTACCTTTACCATCCCTAGTTTAAGAAATGAAGTAACTTTTCAAATAATGATGTTATTGTTTAGTTCATTTTGTTAAACTAAGAAGGATAGGGGTACCCTAATATTGATCCACTTGTATCTCTCCATGCTTGACGCTCAAGGCAGGCAAGAGCTTTAGCCTATTCTGCACTCTCGCACCCTCGAAGGAACCACCATTTCAAGATGTTTAAAGCTCTTGTGGCATCTCGTACGTATAATAATCAGGCCCAACCCTGCCTTCTTGCTTTCTGAATCCTAGCCACCATCGACATTGGCCTTAGTCCATCTGTTGTAGGAGGTCGCCACCGTGAGCCTTCAACTATATGAGGCTTAGGAGGCTCCGACTTGAAAACAGTGACCTTTCCTTTCAGATAATCATGATTTTATCATGATGCACTAATTGAGGCCTTATCATTTGCATGGACAATGTTATTTCTAAGGTGCCACCCCTGCTAGAATAGGCAGAATAGCCTCGGTCTCGTTTCAGATGGAGAGTTCGCAAAGAGATGCAGAAACTAGTCCTCGCCTATTTTAGCGAACTCTCGTTCCAGTGGCAGAACCCCGCAATACCACCGGTCATCCAAGTTCTCCGTGGCTTGACGGTTCGGTGCCAAGTCCATGTTTTCCGTGCCGTTAAAAAGATCTTCTGGGAGCTGTTCAAGATCCGAGGCCCCAAGACCAACGCTACGAGAAGTAACCGCCCTGATGCCAAGATCGGCCGGCGAAGACACCGACGAGTACCACCATGATGCCACCCTAAGACCCCGACGACGAAACCAAGTTTGCCATCGACAATCGAAGCTGAACACCAAGTTTTCCATCACGGATCCGAAGCCCTGTTCCCAGAGCCTACAGACCCTTCATAACCAAGATCTTCGGAACCAAAAGTGTGACCCTTTTCGATGCCCTATTTTCGTAAATTCTCTCTCTATATATATAAAACACTTGTTGCACTGGGTCATGCATGCTTGCATACATATTATCTTGTGGCTTTGGGTTAAATAGGCGACTCATCTAATAATTAAATATGTAGAGTATATGCGGAATTTTCTAGTCTTATTTTGGCCTTATTTAAATTTGTGTAGCGAATCACCATGTTTTGCCTTGTTAAGCCAACATTTAAATTATAGGGTATCTAAACAACATGAGCCTACTAATTAATTGTCGGGACCCCGGTTCCGTTTAATATTGCCTAGTTGCATCGCATCTTTGTCATGCCATGCATCATACATACATCATGCCATCTTCTGCCCTAGTATTAAATAGTGCATCTGCTGTTTCTTTTAATGCTTTGCTTCTTGATGGATTAGGCCGATGAGTTGATGCGAGTGTTGACCCGATCTTCGGATGAACCTTCGGCAATGTTTTCCAAACGAGCATTATCCCCCTTTCTTCCTATTTTGCATTTATAGTCTTTACTTCCTCCTGTTGATCTATTGCTATCTGCGTTGCGATGCTTTAGTTTCTGTACCCCTGTTATATTATTTGCAACCCCTATATTGCCTTGAATACCTCCTATTGCCTGTTGTTTGGGTAGACAGTTGGCCTTACGAGTCATAGTCGCTTACTTAGGTGCTACTTCGCATCGTCGAGTGCCACTGATGTTGGGGGTTGGCATATTCTTAATGGTGAAGATGATCGTGGATTTAATAACAACTTGTTAATTAAATGTTGGGAATATATATAATTAATGTAGAGGCACATAGGGATAATAATTGATATCTGGTTATTATCCCGGCTCCCTATGTCCACCTAGGACCCGAGTTCTTGACACCTATTCCGAGACTGAGCGGGCTAACTATTGGAGATATGCCCTAGAGGCAATAATAAAAGTAGTTATTATTATATCTTTGTGTTTATGATAAACGTTTACATTCATGCTATAATAGTATTAACCAGAAACATTAATACTTGTGTGATTTTTAAACTAAATTAGAGTCTTTGGTAAAGCCTCTTTGAAATACTAGCTTGTTGGTTGATAGATGATCGTGGTTTCCCGATCATGAACATTGAGATGTTATTAACAACAAGATCATATCATTAGGAGAATAGTGTGATGGAAATACTCATGTAGATAAGCGTAGCATAAAGATCAAGTCATTACAATAGTTCATTTGCTATAAGCTTTCTGATACATAGTAACATAATTCCTTCGACCATGAGATCATGCTAATCACCATCACCGGAAGGATACTTTGATGATATCAAATACCACACTGTAATTGGGTGGCTATAAAGGTGGCATTGAGTGTTCGGAAAGTATGTGTTGAGGCACATGGATCAAGAGTGGGATTTGTCCATCCATATGACGGATAGATATACTCTGGGCCCTCTCGATGGAATGTCATCCAATTAGCTTGCAAGCATGTGACTGGCTCACAAGGGATCACATATCACGGGAACGAGAAAAGAGTACTTATCGGGTAACGAGGTTGAACTAGGTATGCATAGATACCGACGATCAAACCTCGGATAAGTAAACTATCGCGAGACAAAGGGAAATTGGTATCGTATGTAAGTGGTTCATTCGATCGCAAAGTAATCATAGAAATATGTGGGAGCTATATGAATTTATAGATTCCTCTATTGGTTATTGATCAGAGAAGTGTCTCGGTCATGTCCGCATAATTCATGAACCGTAGGGAGACACACTTAAGGATTCAATGTTGTTTATTAGATATGGAATGTAAGTAGGGAGACCGAATGTTGTTCGGAGTCTCGGATGGGATCCAGGATATCATGAGGATATCCGGAATGGTCCGGAGAATAAGATTCATATAAGGAAAGTCTAATTCCAGAGTTCGGGAATGATTTTGATGTTTTTATCGGAGAGGTTCTAGAAGGGTCTAGAAGGTTCACCGGACCGGAAGGGGAATGGTTCATGAATGTGTCCTGGTAAAGTGGAATGATTAGATCATGTCCTAGGTCACTTGGTTGGGCATTTGCAATAGAGGAATTAAGATCCAAATTGCAAGTCAAAAGGCAGGTTTGAAAAATCAAACTGGGACAATGGTTTCCTAGTGGAAGAAGGAAAGAGTCCTTTCCCTCCAATAAGAAGAGGTGGTTGGGGAAGGATTCAAACTCCCCTCTCCCAATCTGCCCTCCCTCTCATAAATAGAGGGGGGGCTGCCCCAAGAGAACATAACCAGCCCTCCCGACCAAGCCCCCCCCCCCCCCGCGCCTCCTCGCGCCGTCGCCGGATCGTCACCGTCGCCCTAGCCGCCACCGACTCCACCTCCTCCTCTCCGGCCCTCTAAACCTAGATCGTCGGAAACCCTAGATCCACCATAACCTGCTCCGTCTTAGACGAAGCCTGCGAGATTTTCCTCTACTTGAGCACGCCATCGTCTTTGCGGAATCGCGAGGAGAACTACAACCTCCGCTTTCTTTGGAATAAGGAGAGGAAGATCTTCATCAGTACGAGCGATGTGTGACCGATAGAAAGCGGCTGGAAAGCGGTAGGAAGGATCGTCTACGCGATGTTGAGATCGACAAGTATACGACTACATCACCCACGAGAATCTGCTCCCGTTAACCGCTTTGGAATCTTCGAGGTGAGTACTCTAATCGATTCGTTGTTACAATCTAGTAGATAGATCTTGTCTTGTTTCTATGCATGCGGTAGATTTTTTTTGTTTTCCATGCTACGAACCCCTATAGTGGTATCAGAGTCGTGTCTATATGTAGATATGTTGCATGAGTAGAACACAATGGTCATTGTGGGAGGTGGTGCTTTTATTATCAATTGCTTTTTATGTACTTTGCATCTTGCGGTATGATGGGATGAAGCGGCCCAGACTAACCTTACATGAAATCGTTCATGAGACTTGCTCCATGCTTGACATGCAACTTGTATTGCATAAGTGGCTTAGCGGGTGCATGTCTCTCCCATCATAGTATAGATTCAATTTGCAACGGGAACTTGATAGTTCAAGCATCAACGTTGTGGTTCTTGTTCGTAAGTTAGAACGACACTTATTGAAAGCCCCAAACCACGTAAAATATGCAAAGAAAATTAGAGGCATCTACCTTTGTTTTGCAGGGGTGTGATGTGATGTGATATGGCCATGATTGTGATTATATATGATGTATGCAATGTTCCTTTTTGTAAGTCGGCAACCGATAGGAGCCATATGGTTAAGACCTGTGTGTCTATTATTCAAAGTAATTGTAATAGTTGATGCTGGTGGAGGGCAACCATGAAGCGGCGCCATTGAACTTGACGCTATGCCGG
Organism: Avena longiglumis; assembly: GCA_030063025.1. NCBI lineage: Eukaryota > Viridiplantae > Streptophyta > Magnoliopsida > Poales > Poaceae > Avena > Avena longiglumis. The sequence continues at coordinate 480,576,173 of CP125975.1, forward strand.
TGATGATGGAGATCATGTTCGTGCTTGAAGATGGAGATCGGAAGCACAAGAAGAAAGGCCATATCATATCACATATTATGAATTGCATATGATGTTAATCCTTTTATGCATCTTGTATTGCTTAGTTCACGACGATAGCATTATAAGATGATCTCTCTCACAAAATATCAAGTTATAAAGTGTTCATCCTTAGTAAGCACCGTTGGTAAAGCTCGTTGTTTCGAAGCACCACGTGATGATCGGGTGTGTTAGATTCTACGAGTGTATACAATGGGAGCAAGCCAGATTTGCTCATGCGGAAGCTAAGGTTTGATCTTGACGAGCCTAGCATGTACATACATGGTCTCGGAACACGGATCACCGAAAGGTAAAGCATGAGTCATATAGTAGATATGATGAACATGTTGATTGTTCGCCATTGAAGCTACATCATCTTTCGTGATGATCGGCTTTGATGTGGTGGATTTGGTTCGTGGGATCACTAAAACAATGTGAGGGATATTGTTTTGAGTGGGAGTTCACCTAGATTAATTTAACTATTAATTATAACTCAATTTGCCATAAGCTTAGTCTAAACTATTGCAAATATGTTGTATATCAATGTCGGCCCCTACCATCAATTTTAATGCGTTCCTAGAGAAAGAAAAGTTGAAAAACAACGGAAGCAACTTCGTGGATTGGCTCCGCAACTTGAGGATTATCCTCAATGCTGGTAATTTGACCTATGTGTTGGATGCACCACTGGGTGACCCACCTGCAGCTGATGCTACCGATGAGGTGAAGAATGCTTTCCTCACTAGGAAGAATCAGCACTCCACAGCTCAGTGTGCTATCTTGTATGGTTTGGAATCGGAGCTTCAGAAAAGGTTTGAGAACCATGACCCACATGATATTGTCCGTGAACTCAAAATGATATTTGAGGCTCACACGACAATTGAGAGTTATGAGGCTTCTGAAAAGTTCTTTAACTGCAAGATGGAAGAGGGCAGCTCCGTTAGTGAGCACGTGCTTAAGATGTCTGGGCACACAAGCAAACTTCAAAGCTTGGGTATGGTGATTCCTAACGCTTTGGGGATTCACCGTGTCCTCCAATCACTACCACCAAGTTACAAAAAAATTGTGATGAACTACAATATGCAAAAGATGGACAAGTCGTTGCCCAAACTCTTCTCCATGTTAAAGTCTGCGAAAGTGGAGATCAAGAAAGAGCACCAAGTGTTGATGGTCAATAAGACCACCAAATTCAAGAAGCAAGGCAAGTATAATAAAAAGGAAAACTTCAAGAAGGGCGGTAAGAAAGTTACCGCGCCAATGAAGATGACCAAGGCTGGGCCTAAGCCTGATAATGAGTGCTTTTACTACAAGGGAGAAGGTCACTGGAAGCGGAATTGCCCTAAGTACTTGGTGGATTTGAAGAACGGCAACATCAAGAAGAAAGGTATATCCGATATACATGTTATTGATGTGTATCTCACTAGTAGTCGTAGTAGTGCCTCGGTATTTGATACTGGTTTGGTTGCTCATATTTGTAACTCGAAACAGGTGTTGTAGAATAGACGGAAACTAGCGAAGAACGAGGTGACGATGCGCGTTGGAAATGGATCAAAGTTTGATGTGATCGCGGTCGGCACACTACCTCTTCATCTACCATCGGGATTAGTTTTATACTTAAATAATTGTTATTTGGTGCCTGCGTTGAGCATGAAGATTATATACGGATCATGTTTATTGCGAGACGATTACTTGTTTAAGTCCGAGAATAATGGTTGTTCGATTTATATGATTAATATGTTTTATGCACATGCACCTTTGATAGATGGTCTATTCTTATTAAATCTCAATTGTAGTTATACACATATTAATAACATTGAAGCTAAACGTTTGTAATTGAGTGATAACTCGACCTATATGTGGCACTGTCGTCTTGGTCACATTGGAGTGAAGCGTATGAAGAAACTCCATTCCGATGGACTTCTTGGATCACTTGATTTTGAATTACTTGAAAGATGTGAAGCATGTCTTATGGGTAAAATGACTAAGACTCCATTTTCTGGTATGATGGAGCGAGCTACGGACTTATTAGAAATCATACATACCGATGTGTGTGGTCCAATGAGTGTAGCATCGCGTGGTGGTTATCGTTATGTTCTTACTTTCACGGATGACTGAGTAGATATGGATATATCTATTTCATGAAACATAAATCTAAAACTTTCGATAAGTTTAAGGAATTTTAAAGTGAAGTAGAGAATCAACATAACAAGAAGATTAAATATCTAAGTTACGAGTTTGGCGAGCATTTTAAGAAATATGGAATACTTTCACAATTGACACTGTCGGGAACACCACAGCGTAATGGTGTGTCCGAACGTCGTAATCGAACTCTCTTAGATATGGTTCGTTCTATGATGTCACTTACATATTTACCGCTATAGTTTTGGGGTTATGCATTAGAAACAGCTGCATTCACTTTAAATAGGGCACCATCTAAATCAATTGAAACGACACCGTATGAATTGTGGTTTGGGAAGAAACCTAAATTGTCATTCCTTAAAGTTTGGGGTTGCGAAGCTGATGTAAAAAACTTACAACCCGACAAGCTTGAACCCAAAGAGGAAAAATGCGTCTTCATAGGAAACTCGAAGGAAACTATTGGATATTACATTCTATCATAGATCCGAGGGCAATATCTTCGTTGCCAAGAATGGATTCTTTCTAGAGAAGGAGTTTCTCTCGAAAGAAGTGATACGTTGGAAACGTATCTATAATTTTTGATGCTCCATGCTTGTTTAGTATCTACTTTGCTTTACTTGTCCACACTTTGAGGTGCTTTTTACATGTTTTCTTGTACTAACCTACTAACAAGTTGCAACAGTGCCAGATGCCTGTTTTCTTCTGTTTTTGGTTTCAGAAAAGTTGGTAAAGAAATATTCTCGGAATTGGACGGGATAAAGGACAAAGTCAACTACTTTCCGTGGGGAACAATAAGTCTAGAGGAGAGACGGAGGGGCCAGCCAGGGGGGCCAGACCCACCCTAGGCGCGGGTGGGACCTAGACCACGCCTGGCTAGGGTTTGCCAGCTTTGGTGGCTGCCTCGGTCTCCCCCTCCGCCTATAAAATCCCCCGATGCAGAAACCCTGGGTTCCCAATCAGAAATCCATGAAACCGTCTTTAGCCGTCGCCACCATCGTCCCTAGATCGGGGGGATCTGAATTTCTTCCCGGCACCTTGTCAGAGGGGATATCATCCCGAGGCCTTCTCTCCAGTATGATACGTGAGTAGTTCCACCTTGGACTATGGATCCATGTAGTAGCTAGATGGTTGTATCTCCTCCTTTGTGCTTTCATGTATAGATCTTGTGAGCTCCGTTCATGATCAAGATCTAATCTATTTGTAATCATGCATGTTGTGTTTGCGGGGATCCAATGGATATTGAGACTATTATGTTGGTTTGATTAATGGTTTTGTCTTTATGATTCTATCATGTCTGTGTTGTTTGTGATCTTGCATGCTCTCTGTTGTTAGTAGCTATCTTGGCCAAATAGTTGCTAGTGACTCCAAGAGGGGGTATTTATGCTCGATAGTGGGTTCATGCCTCTAGTTTCCAAGGGAAGTGACAATAATCTCTTTGGTTATAGATGTGATGTTGCTACTAGGGAGAAAACAACGGTCTCTTGTTCATGGAACATGTGGATTGTTTACCTTACACACTTTGCTTAAAGCAGTTGTCTGTTGCTTGCAACTTAATACTGGAGGGGGTTCGGATGATAACCTGAAGGTGGACTTCTAGTCATAGATGCAGTTGGATGGCGGTCTATGTATCTTATTGTATTGCCCAATCAACCTCATAGGATCTTTTTTACTAGTAATTGCATTGTTATGCCTTGCTCAGTTCCTGTCAATTGCCCTGTTGTAATTTGTTTACCCTTCATGCCATGTTGTTTATCTAAGGAGAGCACCTCTAGTGAACTATGGACCCCGATCCAATCTTTACCATTGATACATCTTCCACTGTTACTTGTTTACTTGCTGCAAACCACCATTGACTTCCACACCATATGTTTAATCCTTTGTTATAGCAAACCGGTGAGCTTGACAACCTCACTGATTCGTTGGGACAATGTCTTGAGTTTGTGTTGTGCAGGTCTTCGCGTTTCTTGCAACACCTGTGTGACGTTTCCTTCCTCCTTCTGGTTCGATAACCTTGGTCTCAACTGAGGGAAAACTTGTTGATTGCTCTTCACACCCTATGCTTGGGGTTACCAACGAAGTGCCATGTCGAGCACCATCAAGTCTTTCTGGCGCCGTTGCCGAGGAGGCCAAGGACGTATTCACTAGGGGAGTCCTTCACTTCCTTTCTCTTTACTTTGTTTTTAGTTTGCATTGTTTATTTTGCTTGGCTTTGTTTGCCTCTTTTTTAAAAAAATAGTCTAGTTTGGTTTGCTTGCTTTATTCAAAAACACACAAAAAATAGTTCCTGCCCTAGTTGTTGTCATGTCTGGTTTTGGATCAACCTCTATTTCCCATGTGGTAGAAATCTCCACTTTTAAGCAAAAAAGTGAAGAAAGTTTTAAGGAGGCTTGGTCTAGAATCTCTGCTTTTCAGAGGGAAACTGGGCCGAGGTGAGCCTCGGCTTGGTTATTGATAGTTTCTACCGCGGTATTGCTCTTCGTTATAGATATGCTTTGGATGTTGTGGCTGAGAAAGATTTTTTGCTATGTACTAAGGATGAAGCTTTTGATGCCATAAGAAAATTAATCATAATCTATGGTACACCTGGCAAGTCTGATTCTGCTTTCATAATTTTTTTTGCTAGGTTGAACACTCTTTAGACCGGCATTGCTGCTATGCATAGTTGCTATCACACTCTTAGGGCCTATCATTATTATGTTCCCATAAATTCTGAGCCTTCAAAGTGGCTTCCCACAATCAAAGTTTCAATAAACACTACACTTTTTGATGCTCGCTGTGATATCATGTCTGAATTTTGTCTCATGCCTAAAGATATTTTTGATTCCTTGAGTCTTTGGGGGCTTATTGAAGGAGGAGAGGAAATCTCTCTTACCAACAATACCACTATATCACCCATTGGAATAGCCGAAGGTGTATTTACAAAAATCTCAGGAAAAATGGTGACTACTGATTATCTTGTTATTGAATGTGTAGGCAAGGGACAGGTCACACTTGGAAGGTCTCTACTTAAACACCTTGGGGAAGTGATAGATGTGGGGAAAGGTATCATGCAATTTGCTCATCCGGTAAGCAATCATATCTTCCCTAAGGAAAATAAGAAAGGTAAGAAAGGAAAGAACAAGAAGGTTGCTTCTTCATTTGAAAATACTAGATTCTTCTTGCTTCTTGTGCCTAACTTAAAGGCGTTAAAGAAAAGTACTTGTTGGGAGATAACCCAAGAGTTTCCTTGAGTCTTGGAAGTTATTACTTCAGTAATGACCTCTCCTTATCCTTTTTGTTTGCTTTTTGTGCCAAGAATGACCTCTAATGAGAGGGAAGTAAGATTTGGGTAGTTGCTATTCCGAAACAGACTTTTGTCCTTCACCAAAAAAAATCGTGAGGAGGCTCTGTAACTTTTGTTAGTACAACACTGTTTGATTTGAGCAACATAAGATGTTTGAAAAAATCGGTTTCTACCTTCTGGTCCGTTTTGACAAATTTCTGCCATTATTTGCATTTGCTTCTTATTGATTCCTTTTTGAGTTCTCTTCAAGTAAATTGAGCTATTTGAAGGAGTCACTACAGTAGATTGTGTTTTTAGTGAAAATCCTTGCTATTCCAAAGCTTTTCCAGTGGTCTAATATCTTTTGAATAAACTAATGTCGCTAATGAAGATTGTGTGAAGTTTTGTATGAAGGAAAATTTTAAGTGTAGAGAAAGAATGATGCAATGAGATGAAGAATGGACAAAATCTCAAGCTTGGGTATGCCACCATGGTGTCACCCCAAGAAATATCCAAGAGGTACAAGTGTCAAAGCTTGGGGATGCCCAAGGCATCCCCCTCTTCATCAATAAAAAGCTCAGGTCTGTCTAGACACTTCGTTTTTATTGTTTCATGCACAGTTGTGTTGTTCTTGGAGCGTATTAGTTTTTGTTTGCTTTGCTTAGTTTGTTTAGTTTTCTTAAGTAGTTTTGACCCCCATTCTCGCTGTTTTGTTTTGCAAATAAGTTTGCTTGGTGTTGGAAAGACGAAGTAAGTCCTTGCTTGATGTGCAAGAGGAGCTTGCATTGACTGTGACTTAGACTTTAGCATGACATGCTAGGTGTTGTTTTGACTTCATGCTTAGTGATTATTTCTGTATCATGTCTTGTTTCAAACAATTGGGATTGCTTAGTGTGCCTTGAAGAAATTATCCGTTGTTTTAGCATGCAAAATCATAGTATTGTGGTATTATCCTTTGATGTTTTGCTTAGGTAGACTTGACACATGCTCACACCATGTTATGACTCTCACAAGTCACCATTAGCCTCTATGATCATTTAGTCCTTGACTTGTAGTACCACTCTTTGCTTTGATTAGTATGCTTTGTTGCACTGCATGATTATGGCCATTATTGCTCTCTTAGTTGGTTGCTCTCAGTATTTTGCTAGCCTCCACTTGTATGAGTAAGTTCTACTCATGCCTCCAACTCCCAAAAAAACAAGTTATTCCGAAGTGTCCATTATAAACTCCTATGCATGGTGTGTTACACCATTCCAAGTATATTCTGGTTTTCAACTATCTTCCAATTAAAAACTATTTTGTTATGTGAAAACTTAGTGATTAAAGCCCTCACGAACTTGATGGCACATTTGTTCTTTGCCCCTAATAAACTTGAACCATTGTGACAACTTTGTTGTATATGCTTGCACTTATAAGTTGGAATTAGCAGAACCGTGCTGTGAAGGGGAACGTTTTCAACATTGCACTTGTACCTTGTTGTACTCAGTTGATATCATGTTCTTTTGTCTATGGATGTCACCCATGTGAAATAAAGAGGGGACTTTTAAGTCCATGGAGTTTGTATTATATGTTAGAGAAACGTCTGGGCCGCTAGCCTAAGCCATTCCTAATCATGGTGGAAACTTACAACATCACCATAATGAGCTATCTATGAAGCATCCTCAATAAAAAGCTATGCATATGGTAAATAAAAAGATTGCTGAGATGCTCATTGTCTGCTTGCCTTGTCATTTTGGTTATGGGAAAGCTCCTGTACCATGTGCAAGGGTGTGGCATCCCGCAAAACCACTACCAGAAAATCGCGTTGAATTTGTGCATTGCATCGTCATCATCATGTATTGTTTGTCAAAAACTAATTTCGGAAACCTATTTTGAATTTCCAAACGCCCCATCTTTATTCAAACGCAAAAACCCGGGTCTCCGGAGTTAATTTGTTTGTTGCTATCGGGTTGCCAACGGCCCAATTAGAATAAATAAAAATTTAAATTATTTTAATAGGCGAACGGCCGATTGACCCGATCGACCACCCCAGAAATAATAAACGGTCCAAACAAATTTCCTAAATCCTAGTCTCACCCAATCTATCCCTACCCACCAACAAAGACCGCCACCTCACCCTCTCACCCAAACTATACCCACCGCCACCTCATCCATCCACTCCTCTCTCTTTTCTCACCCCGACCATCTCTACCCTCTCTATGCCCCTGGCCCCGCTGGCGCACGCCATTGCCACGCCACTGCACACTGGCCACAGCCACCGCCACACGCACGGCCACGCCAAGACGCCATCATGGGCCCCACGCGCCACCCAGACACTTCACGCACGCTGGCAAGACCACACCTCACCGACCACCCCACCCAATCCTGCACACCACACCCCCATCAAGGCCCACGCTGGGCCCACCTGCCCGCTTCCCCCACGCGGCATCGGCCTCACCCCACGCACGCGCCATGCTTCCTCCTCCGCCTCACAGACACCCTCCGCCACCGCCTTCTCTCCCTCAAGCGCTCGCGCCGCCGCCTCCTCCCTAGCGCCACCGCCCCCTCCTCACCTCCGCCGCCAACCTCCTCTCCTCCGGCTCACCAAGACGACCCAGCGCTGGCCCGCCTCCAGGCCCGGCCACTCCGGCCAGCGCCAGTGCTCCTCCGGCAAGGCCTCCCTCCGAGCTTGCCACCGACCCGCCTCCTCGGCTCACCGCACCTCTCCGCCGCCTGGCCGGAGCCGCACCAGCCTTGAGCGCTGCTCGCCTCATTTCACCGGCCGTCCCCGCGCCCCCCTCCTCCCGAGCTCCTTCCGCCGCCGCCCGGCCACCAACCAGCGCCCTTAACCCTCTCCAATGACCACCGCCCGGCGTCCCGCTCCTCCTCGTCATCCTCATGCCGGCCTACTTAAGTCCGCCTCCTCCTTCGCGACGCCATGACAAGGCCGCGCTTCACCTCCTGACGCCGCCTGGCGGCCGCTCGAGCTTCAGACCCCACCTCGTCGGACCGCCTCTCGAGCTCGCCTCGAGCCGTTCGACCGCCAGGCCCGCCGAGCCCGACCAGCCCGCGGCCACCCACCTGCGACCCTCCTCCAGCGCCCGCCTCGTCGGCCCATGCCGCCTACCTCCGCAGCGCCGCCCAAAGGACTGTTCCTTTACGGTGCGAGCCTGGTGCTATCGTTGGTATGTGAGGTGATGGTTACCTTGTGTTGATGCTGCTCGAGTACGACAAGGTCGTCAAGGTCCTCGAGGCGGAGACCCGTGCATCGTACCGACGTAAGAGAGGGAACCAAGACCCCGATCTCAAGGATCCGAAGCGCCAAGGTCATCGACAAGATCGTCGTCCCGACACCCCGAGTACCACCACCCAGGATCCGATGGTCGTACCTCCGAGAACTCCGACACATGGCACCAAGTTCTTCACCTCGAAGGCAAGACCGACCAGTTACACGAGCCGACCAAGTCTTCGCGACAACAAGTTCGACACCGCCCGAAGCGAGACCGATGCGCCTGACGCCACGCCAAGTTCGTTTACGAGACGCCAAGATCTTCAGAACGCCATGACCGACAACATGACCCAAGACCTGGATGTAACAAGATCTACCCGATCCAAGACCAACCCAGATCTGGACCTCGAGCCCGAACCGAACCTCGGACCTCGAGACCGACCCCGGACCCCGGAACCCCAAGATCGTCGAGCCCCCTAATGTGTGACCCCTTTTCCCGAAACCCTATTTATAAATGAAATATAACATTGTTGCATATTCAATTGTCCTTCTCGCATGCATATCATTGGGTTGGGGGCATTATGCCGAGTCACCTAATAATTAAATATGGGGCCCATATGCGGGCAAATCTAGTCTCATATCGGCCTCATTTAAATTTGTGTAGCGAACCTGTTGCTATCTTCTACCATGTAAAAAAATATTTAAATTGCGGGGTACTAATTAACTCGAACCGTTTAATTAATTATCGGGACCCCGGTTCCGCTTAATATTGACCTAATTGCATCGCACCTTTGCCATGTCATACATCATACATGCATCATGCCGATCTTCTGTCGTGTATTAAATATTGCATCCGGTGTTTATTCTAGCGTTTTGCTTCTTCGCGGATAAGGCCGTTGAGTTGATGTGAGCTTCGCCCCGATCTTCGGTTGAACCCTTCGACAATGTTTTCAAAGTAGCATCTCCTCTTTCTACCTATCTTACTTTTATAGTCTTTATTCCTCCCTGATCTATTGCTATCTGTGTTGCGATGCTTTAGTTTCCGTACCTGTGAAATACCGAGCAGCCCTATATTGCCTTGGACACACCCTATTACCTGTTGTTTGGTAGATAGTTGGACTTGCGCGTCGTAGTTGCTTGCTCAAGTGTTGATGTGTGTCGTCATATGCCACAGTTGCTGATGCATTGCCGCATGTTGATGTGGAGATGATTCTAGTTTTACTTATCGTCACTTTAATTTTTGTTTAACAACTAAAATTGAAATAAGCAGAGGCATCGGTGGGTGATAGAAAATATTTGGTTTCCGAACGCCCACTTGTGTCCCGTAAGACCCCGAGTACTTGATACCTGTTCCTTGATTTTTGCGCGCTATCCACATCCGGGAGGTATATGGGACCCCCCTGAGCCAGAGCTTGATTCAGTCTTATTTCTTGGGGCCACAAACTAGTTTGAGGTTTTATTTACGATCCTGTACTTATGCCATGCTACTTTCTGTATTTAAATTGTGCGAGGAGCACACTGTACTGTTTAGGATCGGGACACGATTCCGCGGTGTCGACAAGCCCAGCCACACTTTCGGGTTCCCAGTCGTTCACAGCCGTATTACCCAACCTTGAGGCCGTCTCGGAGCTTGCTTACTCGCTATGGATTCTACTTAAGGTGGCCTCAAATATTTCTGAATCCCGTGATTGTTCATCGTGAAAGCCTCGTTGGGTTTTGATTTGGTTTTTCCGAGGTTGATCGGCGTGTGTTGCTATTGGTGCACCCGCCGGTAAAACTTTAAAGCCGTGTCCGCGGATATGGACGACTTGGAGCACAGTATCTCGATCATAGACAAGCACAACTAAAGTTTACTGCTATAAATTTGACTTATAATGACTAGTAATCAGCTTCACTATAATGGAATGGCTAATTAATACTGCCCACAGTTGCTTGTTTGGAGTGTCGCCATACCATTGTATTCTGACTAGTAAGTATTGCAACTACAACGGAATTGGCTGATTAAAAGTACCAACAACTGCTGGGTTTTTGGGTTATCTCATGATAAATGTATCTGACTAGTAAGTGTTGCCACTATAACGGAATGGTTAATTAAAAGTGCCCACTGCTTACTTTATCAGGACGATTATCTAAACCTGACTAGTAAAGTGCCGCAACTATAACTGAATAAGTAAAACTGCCAACTGTGTGAGTTCCTCGGTTGACTTCCTCGTATGGTCTCGAGGGGGAAACACCAGGATGGGTTTGTTTGGTGCTAGCTTCAGGTTGGATCCGTTAGGTCATTCTCACCCTCTCGATAACCGCCATTGTATCGAGTCTCTATAGGTTGTTCAAGGCATGTCGCCGCCGCTCGATCCACCATACCCATGTAGGCGAGGACCGCCAATTCTAGCCTCGCTGCAATCGCCTCAAGATCGACGCTCCTTCTTTTTCCTCCGCCTTTGTCGGCACCCTTTTGTTTAAGCAGGTTTGAGATCGACGCCGTTAGTGGTTACCCTTCCGCTTGGCACAGGCAGGTTATGGACGCCATTGGTTATTCTTCGGCTCTTAGCCCCATTTGCTTCTTGTCCGTAGTCGGACGCCTACCGCTTTCGTGGTGATTTGGATCTTTGTATATTATATTCGTAATCTTGACTCTCGAGTCTGTTATATATATATCTGCTCATGGGTCCCATCGAGGACGTTGTGTAATGTTATTACTTCGCTTTCCACCCGCACGAAAGTGCTCGGTGCACCTTTGAATCGTTTCTATGCGGGTTTGGCGAATTTTGCTCAAACTTGCATAGGTCCGATTCTGAGGGTGTTACAGAGTGGTATCAGAGCCCAGCAGTTGCGATACCCCACAAGTCCAGCCTGTAGGATAACCTAGCTAACGGCCGCAGTAGAGTGTCAAAACTATTTTGCAAAATCGGTTGGATAGTTCTGATTAGGTCTGATTTTACTCCTTACCCCTCTGCTGTTCTCCTCTTACCTCTACGTGTTTTGAATCCACCTCTTATCTTTTCTTCGAGTCCAGGATTTCTCGTGGTTGGGTTTCCGTCGTACCTTCAGGGTTTTCGCATCCTTCTTCGATAACGGTGATCTATCATCCGGTGTTCAAGCTGCCTGAGGGATCCGTCTTCTGCGGTGTTACCATTCTTTGTTCCTTGTTTGTGCCTTCTGGTGTTTTCCGACGCAACGACATCACCTACGCCCGATCCGATGCAGAGTCTACATCACTCCTTTGTTTCCGAACCTCGCTTGTCGAGATCTTCAGTCTAATTCCGAGAGTTGGTTGCATAATCCGCCTATTTGCATGCAGAGTAATGGTTCGAGTGCGGGATGGAGTAGCTACCATACCACTACTCTTATCATTCGCTCTTGTACATCGAATCAGTGGATACAACAACTTTACTCCGCCATGGAAGTTAGGGGTGGCTATATTTGTGATACCTCTACCTTCGACCTGTTGTTCCCGGAGTGTTCTCGCGACGGTCAGGATCAACGACCCTTTGTTAGTGGTGTCGCGAGGATCTACACGAAGCGAGAAGACGAAGATCTCCGACCTTCTTTCCGGTACCATGAGGCGGATCTCGAGGGCGAGATCCATTGTTAGTGGTGTCGAATTGTGGCATCCCGCAAAACCACTACCAGAAAATCGCGTTGAATTTGTGCATTGCATCGTCATCATCATGTATTGTTTGTCAAAAACTAATTTCGGAAACCTGTTTTGAATTTCCAAACGCCCCATCTCTATTCAAACGCAAAAACCCGGGTCTCCGGAGTTAATTTGTTTGTTGCTATCGGGTTGCCAACGGCCCAATTAGAATAAATAAAAATTTAAATTATTTTAATAGGGGCAGTCGAACGGGCCGATTGACCCGATCGACCACCCCAGGAAATAATAAACGGTCCAAACAGCCCCCCTAAATCCTAGTCTCACCCAATCTATCCCTACCCACCAACAGCAGACCGCCACCTCACCCTCTCACCCAAACTATACCCACCTGCCACCTCATCCATCCAGCTCCCTCTCTCTCTTTTTCTCACCCTGACCCTCTCTACCCTCTCTCTATGCCCCTGGGCCCCCCGCCTGGCGCCACGCGCTGGCCACGCGCCACAAGACGCCATCTGGCCCCACGCCACCGCACCTGACACTCACGCCACGCTAGCTGGCAAGACCGACCCACCGCCTCACCGACCACCCCACCCAATCCCGCCACCACACCCCCACTGCGCCCCACGCTGGGCCCACCCGCTTCTTCCCCACGCGGCATCGGCCTCACCCCACGCCGCGCCAACCTTCCTCCTCCGCGCCACTCAGACACTCCGCCTCATTCTCAAGGCCTCCCGGCCACACTCGCCAGGCTCCGGCCAAGCGCCTCCCTCCTCCGAGCCGCGCCACGACCCGCCTCCCTCGGCTCACCGTGACCTCCGCCCGGCCGCGCCGGAGCCGCACAGACGCTGCTGGCCAAGGCCTGCGCCTCACGCCTGGCCCCAAGGCCGCCCCTCCTCCCAGAGCTCCTTCCGTCTCCGCTGCCCTCCCCGGCCACCAACCAGCGCGCCTAACCTCTCCAGCGACCACCGCCAAGGCCCCCCCGCCCCTCCTCATTGTCGCCACGCGGCCGCGCCAAGTCCGCCTCCTTCTGACGCTGGCCGCCGCTTAAGGCCGCTCACTCCCTGACGCCGCCTCCCAAGCCGTTGCTCGAGCTCGACCACCTCGTCGGACCGCCTCGAGCTCGCCTCGAGCTGCTCGACCGCTGGGCCGAGCCCGACCAGCCAGCTGGCCACCCACAGCCCGACCATGACCTCCAACGCCGGCCTGCCTCGTCGGCCCATGCTGCCTACCTCCCGCAGGCGCCGCCCCAGTGACCCCCTGTTCCTTTACCGGTGCGAGCCTGGTGCTATCGTTGGTATGTGAGGTGATGGTTACCTTGTGTTGATGCTGCTGCGGCTCGAGTACGACAAGGTCGTCAAGGTCCTCGAGGCGGAGACCCCCGTACCGGTACCGACGTAAGAGAGGGAACCGAAGACCCCGATCTCAAGGATCCGAAGCGCCAAGGTCATCGACAAGATCGTCGTCCCGACACCCCGAGTACCACCACCCAGGATCCGATGGTCGTACCTCCGAGAACTCCGACACATGGCACCAAGTTCTTCACCTCGAAGGCAAGACCGACCCGTTACACGAGCCCGACCAAGTCTTCGCGACAACAAGTTCGACACCGTCCAGAGCGAGACCGATGCGCCCCGACGCCACGCCAAGTTCGTCTACCGAGACGCCAAGATCTTCGTAACGCCATGACCGACAACATGACCCGAAGACCCTGGATGCAACAAGATCTACCCCGATCCGAAGACCCTGAACCCCAGATCTGGACCCTGAGCCCGAACCGTCGAACCCTGGACCCTGAGACCGACCCCGGACCCCGGAACCCCAAGATCGTCGAGCCCCCTAATGTGTGACCCCTTTTCCCGAAACCCTATTTATAAATGAAATATAACATTGTTGCATATTCAATTGTCCTTCTCGCATGCATATCATTGGGTTGGGGGCATTATGCCGAGTCACCTAATAATTAAATATGGGGCCCATATGCGGGCAAATCTAGTCTCATATCGGCCTCATTTAAATTTGTGTAGCGAACCCGTTGATATCTTCTACCATGTAAAACAACATTTAAATTGCGGGGTACTAATTAACTCGAACCGTTTAATTAATTGTCGGGACCCCGGTTCCGCTTAATATTGACCTAATTGCATCGCACCTTTGCCATGTCATACATCATACATGCATCATGCCGATCTTCTGCCGTGTATTAAATATTGCATCCGGTGTTTATTCTAGCGTTTTGCTTCTTCGCGGATAAGGCCGTTGAGTTGATGTGAGCTTCGCCCCGATCTTCGGTTGAACCCTTCGACAATGTTTTCAGGCGAGCATCTCCCTCTTTCTACCTATCTTACTTTTATAGTCTTTATTCCCCTCCTGTTGATCTATTGCTATCTGTGTTGCGATGCTTTAGTTTCCGTACCTGTGAAATACCGAGCAGCCCTATATTGCCTTGGACACACCCTATTACCTGTTGTTTGGTAGATAGTTGGACTTGCGCGTCGTAGTTGCTTGCTCAAGTGTTGATGTGTGTCGTCATATGCCACAGTTGCTGATGCATTGCCGCATGTTGATGTGGAGATGATTCTAGTTTTACTTATCGTCACTTTAATTTCTGTTTAACAACTAAAATTGAAATAAGCAGAGGCATCGGTGGGTGATAGAAAATATTTGGTTTCCGAACGCCCACTTGTGTCCCGTAAGACCCCGAGTACTTGATACCTGTTCCTTGATTTTTGCGTGCTATCCACATCCGGGAGGTATATGGGACCCCCCTGAGCCAGAGCTTGATTCAGTCTTATTTCTTGGGGCCACAAACTAGTTTGAGGTTTTATTTACGATCCTGTACTTATGCCATGCTACTTTCTGTATTTAAATTGTGCGAGGAGCACACTGCATCGCTTAGGATCGGACACGATTCCGCGTGTCGACAAGCCCAGCCACACTTTCGGGTTCCCGATCGTTCACCCGTATTACCCAAACCTTGAGGCCGTCTGAGCTTGCTTACTGCTATGGATTCTACTTAAGGGTGGCCTCGAAATATTTCTGAATCCTGTGATTGTTCAGTCGTGAAAGCCTCGTTGGGTTTTGATTTGGTTTTTCCGAGGTTGATCGAGCGTGTGTTGCTATTGGTGCACCCCGGCCAGGTAAAACTTTCTGAAAGCCGTGTCCGCGGATATGGACGACTTGGAGCACAGTATCTCGATCATAGACAAGCACAACTAAAGTTTACTGCTATAAATTTGACTTATAATGACTAGTAATCAGCTTCACTATAATGGAATGGCTAATTAATACTGCCCACAGTTGCTTGTTTGGAGTGTCGCTTGCGACCATTGTATCTGACTAGTAAGTATTGCAACTACAACGGAATTGGCTGATTAAAAGTACCAACAACTGCTGGGTTTTTGGGTTATCTCATGATAAATGTATCTGACTAGTAAGTGTTGCCACTATAACGGAATGGTTAATTAAAAGTGCCCACTGCTTACTTTATCAGGACGATTATCTAAACCTGACTAGTAAAGTGCCGCAACTATAACTGAATAAGTAAAGCCAACTGTGAGTTCCTCGGTTGACTTCCTCGTATGGTCTCGAGGGGAAACACCAGGATGGGTTTGTTTGGTGCTAGCTTGTGTTGGATCCGTTAGGTCATTCTCACCCTCTCGATAACCGCCAGGTTGTATCGAGTCTCTATAGGTTGTTCGAGGTGCATCTTGCCGCCGATCCACCATACCCATGTAGGCGAGGACCGCGAATTCTAGCCTCGCTGTCTTGGCCTCAAGATCGACGCTCCTTCTTTTCCTCTGCCCTTTGTCGGCACCCCTTTGTTTAAGCAGGTTTGAGATCGACGCCGTTAGGTGGTTACCCTTCCGGCTTGGCTCGTGGTTATGGACGCCATTGGTTATTCTTCAGGGCTCTTAGCCCCATTTGCTTCTTGTCCGTAGTCGGACGCCCTACCGTTTTCAGGGTGATTTGGATCTTTGTATATTATATCTGTAATCTTGACTCTCTGAGTCGCTGTTATATATATCTGTTCTGTGGGTCCCATCGAGGACTGTTGTGTAATGTTATTACTTCGTTTTCCACCCGCACGAAAGTGCCTGGTGGGCACCTTTGAATCGTTTCTATGCGGGTTTGGCGAATTTTGCTCAAACTTGCATAGGTCCGATTCTGAGGGTGTTACAAAGGGGTACCCCGTTAGAGGTTCTCAATGATATGCAAATACTTACAGTGACAAGAACTTACCTGGACCCAAATTTGAGTATGCATGAGGTGTGGCCCTCGTATTCAAGGGACTTGAGATTGCCAACTTATACTTCGTCAAGCATTTTATACTCCAGCTTTGCCACTTTAACCTTAACCACTTCAACATGCTTATGATAGGGGCAATGAGGGCTGAAAGCTAACAAGTACCATAATTTTTGGAAGATCTTTTTGAAACTTGTAATACCTACTTCCTTTACAAAAAGGCCTTTCTTCCACCATTATTGAGTCTCCACCTTCTACCTTTAGGCACCATTAAGAGAGCATAGTTGTTATTCTGTGTGTAGTGTTCCAAAGCTTATTAATTGATGCATATTGTGTTATTACTTGCTCTTGTGCTATTTGTTTCTAGTCACCCTTGTGAACTTTTCAGGTGTCCTATGCATTTTATTGCTACTCTATGAGGGACAAGCTGATTGCCACTATGCTATGTTTTCTGCATGTGAAACAAACAAACGTTTTTCAATGCATGTTATTCATGATCTTTGTTTGTAGCCTTTCATGTTGCATGCATAGTTACTATGTCCTATTGTTAGAACTCCACCTTTCATGCACCTGTTTAGAGTTCTTTGATCCCAGCTTTCAATGCTTGCAAATGGTTGGATCTTTATTGTGAGGGTGCATGTCACCTAAAAAATTATTCTGTTTATCACTTACCTACTCGAGGACGAGCAGGAGTTAAGCTTGGGGATGTTGATACATTGGAAACATATCTATAATTTTTTATGCTCCATGCATGTTTAGTATCTACTTTGCTTTACTTGTCCACACTTTGAGGTGATTTTTACATGTTTTCTGGTACTAACCTACTAGCAAGCTGCAACAGTGTCAGATGCCTATTTTCTGTTGTTTTTGGTTTCAGAAAAGTTAGTAAAGAAATATTCTCAGAATTGGACGGGACAAAGGACAAAGTCAATTACTTTCCGTGGGGAACAAGAAGTCCAGAGGAGAGCCGGAGGAGCCATCCAGGGGGGTCAGACCCACCCTAGGCGTGGGTGGGCCCTCCCCCGTGCCTGGCTAGGGTTTGCCAGCCCAGGTGGCCGCCTCGGTCTCCCCCTTCGCCTATAAAAAGCCCACGATGCCGAAACCCTAGGTACCCGATCATCAATCCACGAAACCGTTTGTAGCCGCCTCCACCATCGTCCCTAGATCGTGGGGATCTGAAGTTCTTCCCGGCACCCTGCCGGAGGGGAGTGAAGGGAATATGCCCGAGAGGCAATAATAAAGTGGTTATTATCGTATTCCTTATTTATGATAAATGTTTATTTTGCATGATATAATTGTATTAATATGGAAACGTTAATACATGTGTGTTTAATAAACAAAAAGGAAGTTCCTAGTTATGCCTCTCTTATAAACTAGCTCTTTGATTAACAAGATGATCAAAGGTTTCCTGATCATGGACATTGGATGTTGTTAATAACGAGGTCACAACATTAGTGTAATGATGTGATGAACATTCATCCGAAGTATAGCATTACGATCAAGGTCATTGTGTTTATATTGCTATAACATCATATGAAGTAATCTTAGTCCTTAGACCATGAGATCATGTCAATCACTAACATCGGAAGAGTATCTTGATAACATCAAACGTCACACCGTAACAGGGTGATTATAAAGATGGGTTCAGTGCTACGAAGGTGTTATGTTGAGGGTCATGGATCAAGAGTGGAATTTGTCCATCCCGATGACGGAGAGATATACTCTGGGCCCTCTCGGTGATATCACATTGGTTAGCTTGCAAGCAAGTGATTTGATCACTAGAATGTTATATCACGGGAACGAGAAAAGAGAACATGTCGGTAACGAGATCAAACTAGGTATGGGGATACCGATGATCAAATCTCGGACATGTAATATATCGCGAGACAAAGGGTTTGAGTTACATGTGTATAAGGTTCACACGATCACATAAGTCATTGTTGAATATGTGGGAGTCAGTACGGATCTCCAGGTCCCGCTGCTGATTATTGCTCGGAGAGGGGTCTCGATCATGTCTACATTATTCACGAACCGTAGGGTGACTCAATTAAGGGATACCGACACCATTCGGAGCAAATAATATGACAGAGAAAGAAAAAGGAAAGCGCAGGAATTTATTTCACTAGACACCAAAACTGTTTCGGTTGAAATTGCTGAAACTGGTTCTGCATGTGAAATTGAAATGTTGTAAGGGGTTTTATGTGATTGTTTGTTAATTAAAGTAATGAACAAAATTCTGAATAAATAAATAAAAGAGTTTTATTTAAATGAGAGCTTGCATTAAATTTGGTGGAAATTTAATGCATGTGAGTGGAATTGTGAGTGGAGGTGTTTTTATGTGAGTGGAGCATCCACCACATGAATGAGGGAGAGGTGGGGGCACCCTCCATGGCCGGCGGCCATGCCCCCTTGGTCTGCCCCCTCCCCTATAAAAGGACCCCCTTCTCTCACTTGTCACTCACACCTCCTCGCGAAGGATCTCTCTCCCCCCTTTAGAATTTCCCCATGGTCTCGGATCAGCGAGATACATGTTCCCGGTGGCTTTTTCTGGAAGGATTTGTTGCGTTCGCTGATTCGCTGGATCGAGGGCACAGAGGTTGTCGGGGTACCCGGACGTGTGTACGATCACGGATGCACCACTGCTTTGCGGTGCTGGACGTGATGGTGCTGGACCAGATGGACTTCATCACGATCTTGATATTGGCAATCGTTCGACTACATCATCCACGAGTACAACCTCTTTAATGCTATATGGTCTTTGAGGGTATGTATTCTATGGATGTATATCCACCCGTTGCTTGTATCTAGTAGATATATCTTGGTACATAGTTGTTCCCATCGTAGGAAATTTTTTGTTTTCTATGCTGCGAACCCTACAGTGGTATCAGAGCCGGATCTATGCGTAGATGCTTTGCAAGGGTAGTACACATATGAGTATGTGGGCGATGATGATCATTTTATTGCTTCTTAGTTGTACTTTGGATATTGGTGGCATAGTGGGATGAAGTGGCCCGGACAAACTTTACATGTCCTCGCACATGAGACCTGTTCCACGCTTAACATGCAACTAGTTTTGCATAAGTGGCTAGCGGGTGTCTGTCTCTCCTACTATAGTCAATATCTAATTTGCAATGAATTGTCAACAATTTGGTTATCCTCGTTGTGGTTCATGTTCGTAGGTAAGAACGGTTCTATCTTCGAAATCCCTAAGCCACGTAAAATTTGCAATGGATAAATTAGAGGCGTCTAGTTTAGATTGTTGCTGGGCTAGTGTTATGATATGGTGATGTTGTAAGTAGAAGTATGAGATGATACTCTTACAACACACATAACGTGTCAGTTCCATAGACCTTGGCCTTACACATAGAGGTATGATAGTGATCATACCACGATGCACATGATGGAGATCGAGTGCAAGAACCATATCATTTCACTTACAAACATATGATGTTTGATTGCATCTTATATTGCTTGTTTAGCGTTTTATTAGCATAATAAGATGATCCCTCATTTAGATATCAAGATTAAAATGTGTTCTTCCTTAAGTATGCACCAACAATGTTTTATCGCTTCAATACATCACGTGATGATCGGGTGTACTTGAATCCACGAGCATATCTTGGGTGTAAGACAGTTACACACGCGAATACTAAGGTTCTTACTTGGCGAGCCTAGCATGTACAGACATGGCCTCGGAAAACGGACCGAAAGGTTAAGCATGAGTCATATGTTTTGATATGATGACCATATGGATGCTCGCCTTTGAAGCTATACCGACTCACGTGATGAACGGACTTGGTGTAGTGGATTTGGTTCATGTAATCACCAAAAAGACACGAGGGATGTCGTTTTGAGTGGGTGTTCATTTCTAATTTGGATTAGTAGAACTCAATTTATCATAAAATAAATCAAAGTGAATTTGCATAATTTGTTGTAGTCATTGGCATTCGTTCACCACCTTATGCATAGTTGTAATTGAGATAATAGAACTATAGAATTCTGGATATTTACTTTACGAACTGGTATCGTATTGTGTTGAGTGTCAATCTAAAGTTTAAATTTCTATTGCAAACTTTTAGCAAACTTTGTTTACTCCGTGAAATTTAATAATTGGTATTAAATCGAGAGTAACAATTCGAGTGTTAGTATCTTAAGTATCACGTTTTCCTCCATGATTCTTGATTGTTCTAATATCAAGTTTATCTAGGAGCTAAAAGAATTGTTTCAGAAACCATCATGTGTGACAAATATAACGATATCTAAAACAATGTTTTGGTTGCAATATGATAGAGTATAATGTATGTTCTCATATTGGATGAGAATTTACAAAGGTTGGAGATGCTAGACATCCTAATCATCCAAAAGGGTTTTGGAAAGTAACGCTATACTCGTGATTCGTCTTTATATGCTACATTAGCTTGATCATGAAAGTTGTCATGGTAAGGATGAATAGAAGATGTATGTAAAGTGTTTACTACACTAAAAGGATTACTAAAGAATGGATTTTGAAAGAATACCGATCATTTTGATGATGGTGATCTACTTTAAAGTGCAAGTCCAAAGGTATTATTATTTGAATATACATGCTTTGGACTATGTGTCATGTATATGGCGCCACTTTTGATGTTGATAGATTCTTTTAAAAGGAAAAGGAAATGCTGAAAGAGAATTTATAAAATATATTTGGCAGAAAAGAAAATATTGGAAATATCCAATTTAGGTATATAGATTATATACATGTTATGGTTGTATTCTTTGCTTGTTAAACAATGTGGTTCTTGGGTATTGAATACCGAATTGGTTGGTATGAAATTTCATACGGAACGACGCAATTCATGAACCACAATGGCCTAAGTAACTAGCAAGAGAATATGTGATGATGTTCATCGAAAACAAACAAACCATTGTTTGTATTTCTCATTGACACCAAAGCTCGCCTTGAAGATTTGTTTTAATAATAGTTATTTAAATCAGGTATTATGAGAACAAAGGTTGTTCAAATAATTATGGTATTCCATATAAGATGGATGATTTACAAATCTAGTTGAAGAAATCACATCCATAAAAACTAATGCTAAAATGTCGCAAGACAAATGATTGAAAGATCACTTACGAAGTGACATCGCCGTTTAAATTATATTGGAAAGAAAACATGAAGAATCTCAATATTTATGGATTTTTGGAGTCTTTGATTTGATCAAGTGACGCTTGTGAGACTTTCCTCGGGATAATTAAAACTTCGTTCAAAGGCCAAAGAAGAACGAGCGACTAAAATATTGGAATTTATACATATCGATGTATGTAGTCCATTATGAATAGTCGTAAGCGATGGATTTCAACTTCATATGCTTTCTCCGGAAATTTGAGTGAATGTTCACTTAATGAGAAAGAAGTGTGAAATATTTGAAAATGTTCAAAGACTTTCAAGATGAAGTGGAAAATCATTGTAACAAGAAAATAAATGGTTTATGATTTTACCATAAGGGATTTATTTGAGTTACAAGTGTAACAAGAAAATAAATGAATTATGATTTTATCATAAAGGTATTTATTTGAGTTACAAGTTTAGCAAAAACACCTAGATTTACATCTCCCGAAACACCATAGGAGTATGGAGTGTTTGAGATTTGTAATAAAACCTTGTTTGACATGGTTGGATCAAAGGTGTTATTTATAAAACTGCCATTATGTTTTAAAATATTAAAGCTTTAGAGACTACCGCTTTTACACTGAAAAGAGCTCCATCTTGATCCGTTGAAATGACACCATATGAGTTATGGTTTCGGGTAAAACCCAAGTTGTTCTTTCTTAAATTTTGGTATGCTAAACATAAGTAAGATGTTTACAACCAAAGTCGGATGAGCATGCCTTTGTAGGTTATTTCGAATAACAATTGGTTATTCCTCCATAACACCAAGGACAAAAGTGTTTATCGCTTGAAACGTGAAGTTTCTTGAAGAAGGAATTTTTTGCAAAAGTTAAGTGGGAGGACAATAGAACTTTGATAAGGTTAACGAACCTTAGCTAAATATGCTGAGTTGCGCAGCGCCGAAAAATGTTCCGGAGGCAGCCAGAAAGCTCATAGCTTATGTGCCTCAAAGGTTGTGGTCACGGAGATCTAAAGTTCCTATTGAACCAAGAAGGTCGGATAAACAATCAAATGATTGAGATTTGAGAATGAACCATTATTGTTTGACAATGATGAAGCGACTACAAATAAGCGATGATGGGCCCTGACTCCGTCAAATGGCTTGAAGACATAAAATTCGTGATAGTTCCATATACGAAAAATCAAGTTTTGAACTTGGAAGACCCTTCAGAAAGGAGTAAAAACCTATAGGTCGTATTTGGATCTATAAAGAAACAGACATGGATGTTTCACATCTATGAAATAGTCGACATGTCGGTAAAGTTTTATGACAATGTTCAAGGAGTTGACTATGACAAGATTTGATCTTTCATAGCGATATTTAGTCTGGACAAATTAAAGTAGCAACCACTACATATAATTTGTTATATGGTAGATGAATAAAAAAACAAAGTTCTTCTAATAGAATGGTTACCTAGGACGTGTACATGACATGGTCCAAAGGGTTTTGTTAAATTCAAAGGATGCTAAAAGGGCATGCAAACTTTAATGGTTGAAGTAAGCATCACGGAGTTGGAATCTTCACCATGATGAAAAGGAGTTTAAATCAGGAGACGATGAAGATGCTTGCATTTGCAAGAAATTAAGTGGGAGCGTTGAGACATATTTCTAATACATTATGTGGAGGACATCTTGTTGATTGGAAATGATGTATCTTTTATTGACAAAGGTTAAGAATTTCATTCTGATGAAAGACTTAGGCAAAACCCGAATATTTAGCATGAATGTCTATAGCGGATAGACTGTGACGCTAATATGGTTGTGCCAAACGTACATATATAAGATATTGAAGGAGTTCAATATAGAAATGACAAGAAGCGGTTATTATCGCATGGAAAGGAATTGAATCAAGATTCAAGTGTATCGGCACTTGTGAAACAAGATTCAAGTGCTTTGACACTTGATGAGTGAAATCACAAGAATGATTTGATCAATCATACCATGGTATGTACACATCTAGATATGTCCTATGCTCTAAGTGTTATGAGAATATACCAGAATGAATCATAAAATGATCATTGGATGATAGTGGGGATATTCTTATGATATTTTGGAAGAACTAAGAATATATTTGTGTAGAGGTGACAAACAAATACAAATAGTTCATTGTAAAGTGTTACATTGATACTAGTTTTGTCACAAGATACAAAATTAAGTTTATCTCAATTTAAACTATGGGTGGCACAATGAAATGGAAATGAGTTTCCATGATGGATTTGGATGTATTCCAAAGTTAAGACATTGTGACGGATACTACAACAAAAGGCTAAGTATATGACTGCTATAGTAGCAGCAAAGGAGGGAATTTGTGTCAAGTAGTTTGTTATCAAACTAAGGTGTGGTTCGCAATGGGCTAACACTAAAGATATATTGTATGACAATAGTATCGATGTGATTTATCCCCAAGGAACTAAAGGTCTCACCAAAAGACCGAATTTATACAATGCCATCTCATTAGAGAATGAGTAATGCATGGAGACGCAAAGACATGCAAATACACAAGGACCTGAAGCGTCAGATCCATAGATTATGTTAACCACTTGCAATTGCATATATGGAACACCAGAAAGCCATATGTGTTCAATACGCAAAGTTTTCAAACTAGATTATTGTCTCTAGTGCAAGTGGGAGACTGAAGGGAATATGCCCGAGAGGCAATAATAAAGTGGTTATTATCGTATTCCTTATTTATGATAAATGTTTATTTTGCATGCTATAATTGTATTAATACAGAAACGTTAATACATGTGTGTTTAATAAACAAAAAGGAAGTTCCTAGTTATGCCTCTCTTATAAACTAGCTCGTTGGTTAACAAGATGATCAAAGGTTTCCTAATCATGGACATTGGATGTTGTTAATAACGAGGTCACAACATTAGTGTAATGATGTGATGAACATTCATCCGAAGTATAACATTACGATCAAGGTCATTGTGTTTATATTGCTATAACATCATACGAAGTAATCTTAGTCCTTAGACCATGAGATCATGTCAATCACTAACACCGGAAGAGTATCTTGATAACATCAAACGTAACACCATAACGGGGTGATTATAAAGATGGGTTCAGTGCTACGAAGGTGTTATGTTGAGGCTCATGGATCAAGAGTGGAATTTGTCCATCCCGATGATGGAGAGATATACTCTGGGCCCTCTCGGTGATATTGAAAGAACATTTCATAATCCCTAGTGTTTTGTGTGTTAGATAACAATATCAAGGATTATTTAATGTGTGTTCAAGTGTTGCAGCTCTCTCTAAGGAAAAAGGGAAAAGTATCTACCTTTGGGGGCGGATAATCCGCCCCCACCAGGGGAGGATAATCCGCCCCTCCCTCTTCCCAAATAGGAGCAAGCCCCAGAAGAGGGGCGGAGTTTTGGCCGGATTTTTCGGCCCCGCCGGATAATCTGCCCCTCAGGGGGGGCAGATAATCCGCCCCTCCTGCTCTCGCCCAAGGCGCAAGACCCAGAGAGGGGGCAGAGTTTTGGCCGGACTTTCCGGCGTAGCCGGATAATCCGCCCCAGGAGGGGGCCGGATTATCCCCCCCTCCCCCAAGATCTTCATCAAGTGCGCAGGCGCCAGCCCTAGAGAGGGGGCAGAATTTCTCCCGGAGTATCCGCCCTTGGGGGGAGTTTTCCTAGGGGGCGGATAATCCATCCTAAGTGGGGGGTGGATAATCCGCCCCCAAAGTTGCTCAACGGCCAGATCTGGGCAGAGGGTATTTAAGCCATCCTTCCCCCTCTTGCCAAAACTCTTGGTTCATTCGAAAAAGACAAGATCTGATCTGCAACCTTCATCCAAGAGAGATCTACCTAGATCCACCCAAAGGCCCCGTCCCTTGGGGAATTGAAGGAGGAGAACTTGATCTTCATCATCAGCAATCAAGCGCTTCATATCCTCTCCATTCACTTAGAGAATCACCGGTCTAGTATTTCTTGCAAATACCTAGATCCTTGTTTTGTTTATATTGATAAACCTTGTTCTTGTGACAGCTTGTTGTCATCTCGGGAGCCCCCAATTCAGTTGTTGGTGTGTGCCCCAGTAGCGTTGTAAAAGGCACCGGTTCCCGCCTCGAAGGGATCCAATAGTGGAGAAGGTGGATCGGGCCTCTCGTGGCGAGATCCATCGGAGAATAGGGTGAGGCCTATTGTGGTGTGGTGGTCTTAGAACTGCCCACCCCTCCAACGCAGATGTACTTACCTTAACAAGGAAGGAACTACGGTAAAACAAATCCCCGTGTCTCCGCGTGCTCCACTACGGTTCCTTCGCTCCTCTCTTTACGTGCTTAGTAGCTAGGGTTGCATATAGGGAAATTCTCGTAGTTACATATCTAGAGAATTTACTTTGTGTCAAGCCTAAAATTGAAAAAGTATTAAAAATTGGTTAGCACCTATTCACACACCCCTCTAGGTGCCCATACGATCCATTTCAATTGGTATCAGGGCCCCAACTCTTATTTCGGGCTTAACCGCCTAAGAGAAGTATGGGTTCCAAGGTAGATGTGAGTGATGCTCCAGATGTAGTCACCATGAACGATCTCAAGACGTTGGAAACAACCTTGGTGAGTTCAATGGAGGCTAAGATGGAAGAGATGCGTCAATTGATAATGCGTCTTTCCACATCCACAACATCACCTCCATCTAACTCTGAGGCTACCACTCCGCAATCCAAGGAAACGGGTAAAACCGATTCCAAAGAGAACGAAGTGGTTGGTGATGAAACTAGCAAGAGCTCCTCCTCGAAAAAGGATAGTGGTAAGGATGGATACAATGAGGTTTCTCATGTGTATTCTCCTGATCCACCTATCCCTCACCCACATATACATAATAGGGGTGATCCACCCAAACTTTCTGCATCTACTTTTACTCAATGGCAATTTTTTATGAAGTCTCATGTGTGCAGTTCCTCCATTGAGTTGTGGAAAATCATAGAAAATGGTCTACATATTGGAAACCCCAATAATCTCACAAGAAGAGAAGTTGTTGATAGCCAACTCAACGCTACAGCTCTACACATGATACAGCTTGGTGTGGGTGACAAATACGTGCCACACATTCAGCATCTTAGCACAGCTAAGGAAGCTTGGGATGCCCTCACCGATCTCTTCATCGGAAATGAAAGTATGAGAAGGAATAGATATGATGCTTTGAGCAACGAAGCTGAAGGATTCTATATGTTGGATGGAGAAGACCATGATGACATGTATAGGAGGCTCAAGGCAATAGCCACAACTTTTAGAAACCACGGTGCAGCTCATGTTGATGATGCATGGATCAAGCGCAAGTATGTCAGTGCTCTAATGCCATTTGAGCCCACAGATTTGAAAAGTCTCCAAGGTAGGCATAACTATCACCTCATGACATCCAATGAGGTAATGCAAGAAATGGATGCTTTCAAAGTGGCTGCCAAGAATGCCGAAGATGCTCGTGCTCGAGCTATGGGGATGCAAAAGGGGGTCAACATGGCCTTGAAGACTAGTGTGATTGATCATGATGAATATGCCATAGAAGGTCTGGACTGTCCCGAGGATATAAAAAGGATCCACGGACAATACTTGGCTCTTTATGCTAGAAACTTTTGGAAAGATCCAGCCAAGGCTAAAGCTGAACTAGAACGCAAGAGTGGAGCCTATGGAAGAAAAGAAAATGGTCCCAAGCTGAGAACATGTTTCAACTGTGGTGACCGGCTGCACTTTGTAGCTGAGTGTCCATATCAAAGTAGGGAAGATAATGGAGGAAGACTTATTTTCAAAGACAAGTCAAAGGCTCCACTCAAGAAACAGTTTGTAAAGAAGAATGATCCCTTTAAGAAGCAACCAAAGATTGTTCTAGTGGCTCAATAAGAATATTCTTCAGGAAGTGAAGATGAGGACAAGGACGATGGATCTCAAGAGGTGGCTGATATAGCCACCACATCTACATCAACATCTCTCTTCGACTCTCCGAACGAAAACATCATCAACAAGAATGGTACTTGTCTCATGGCCCGAGGTAACGACTTCTAACTCTTCTTTTCCTAAGGCTATGGTAGACATGGATGATCCTACTAGTCTTAAGGTTAAAGAAGAAATTATTGCTTTGGATTACTTCTACACTAACTTGCAACGTGAGCACAAAATACGTTTTGAAGCTCTTATGGATTATCTGGCCCAAAACGAAGCTCTCCTCGAAGAAAAGGGCAGAATTGAAAGGGAGGATGCAATGGAAATTGCATCCTTAAAAAATACTCTTGAGGAAGAAGAAGAAGCTCGGGTCTCTCTTGAAGAGAGTCTTGAGTCCATTGAAGAGTCATATGAAGAAATTGTGGCTAAACTTGTTAAGGAACGTGACAATTTAGTCACCAAAGCAAAGAAGTTAAAGAAGGAAAAGATTGACTTTGGGACTGCTCATGATAGACTCTCCAAGGAATTGGAGAAACTTGACAACGCTCACAAGGCGTTGAAAAACGATTTCTCCTTCCTCAATGAGTCACATGATCAGCTCCAAAGTCGATTGGCCAAATATGATGTTCCTAGCTCATCCAACTCAACATATAGTCACAAAGAAAATGCTAGTGTGAAAAAAGAAGTGGTCAAGGACATCACTCCCAAGGATAAGGGTGTGCTTGATGAAGTTCTTGGCAAGCAAAGGTCAAATCATGGTAAAGAAGGACTTGGGTATGTAACCAATTCCAAGAAAAAGAAAAACAAGAAGAACAAGACCAAGAATGTGCAATCAAAGACAAGCAGCGCTGAGAAGAATGTCACAAAAGACAAGACTAAAAATATTGGTTTTGCAGGGTCTCACAATCCAAATTATGAACTCTTTTGTGATGATTATGGCGATGTTTATGCTTATTATGTCGGTCCCTTTGATGAATATATTGCTTGGTCTATTTGGGTCCCAAAGACCCTTGTTACTAACATGAAAGGACCCATTGAAAAATGGGTACCTAAAACCAAGAAGTAATTCTCTTGCAGGGCTATACTTCCGGTGGGTCGAAATGGGTGCTGGATAGTGGATGCACTAGTCATATGACCGGAAGCAAGGAGATCATCACGGAGATGCGTCCAAATCATGATAATATTATAGTCTCCTACGATGATAAGTCTAAATCTCAGTTATTGGGTCTTGGCAAGGTTGTGGTTGCCCACGATATCTCTCTCGTGGACGTCATGCTTGTTGAGACCCTCGGTTACAACCTTCTTTCTGTTCGTGCCCTTGGCAAGATGGGTTTTGCTGTTTTTATTGATGATGGTTTGGTGGTACTCCTGTGGAGCAAGTCTCTAAAGGTCGCTTTCATTGGGTACGTCGAAAATGACCTGTATGTGGTGGACTTTTCGGGGAAAACCACTTCGGGTCCGATGTGTCTATTCGGAAAGGCCGACGTGGGCTGGCTTTGGCATCGCCGTTTAGCCCATGTCAACATGAGAACTTTGCAAAGTCTCCACAAGGGTGGCCACATCCTTGGACTAAAAGACAATGTCTCCTTTGCCAAAGATCGTGTTTGCAGGTCTTGTGTTGAAGGCAATATGCATGACTCTCCCCACAAGAGGAAGACCATTGTGTCTTCAAAGAGGATCTTGGAATTACTTCATGTGGATTTATTTGGACCTCCTTCTCATGCAAGTCTTGGTGGGAAGAAATATTGCTTGGTCATTGTCGATGATTACTCAAGATATACATGGGTCTATTTCTTCAAGCTAAAGAGTGAGACTCAACAAACAGTCATTGACTTTGCCAATGAAGTTCAACGTCAACACAATGTTCCTATCTTGGCAATAAGAAGTGACAACGGCTCCGAATTCAAGAACTATACTTTGAATGAGTTTCTAAGCGAAGAGGGGATTAGACATCAATATTCCGCTGTGTACACCCCTCAACAAAATGGTATATCCGAGAGGAAGAACCGGACTTTAATGGATATGGCAAGATCAATGTTGGCTGAATTCAAGTCTCCTTACAATTTTTGGGCTGAAGCCATATCCACTGCTTGTCACTCATCAAACCGGCTCTACCTCCAAAAGATTTTGGACAAGACTCCATATAAAATACTTACCGGTAACAAGCCCAACATCTCATACTTCAGGGTATTCGGGTGTAAGTGTTTCTTTCTTATTAAAGGTGTCCGCTTGTCTAAATTTGAGTCCAGGGCTTTAGAGGGTATTTTTGTTGGTTACGGTGCCGAGTCCCACACTTATAGAGTCTGCAACAAGCTCACTGGGATTGTTGTAGAATCTTGTAGTGTGGAGTTCGATGAAAATAACGGCTCCTTTGTAGGGCAAGTTGATGTTTGTGATGCAGATGTTGAAATACCCCAAGATGCCATAAGAAGAATGGGTGTGGGATTTTTCCGCCCCATTGAGGAACCCCTTGTGGCGGATCGGGAAGGACAATGCTCCACTCAAGTGGATCCCTCATCTACACAAGATCAACAAGATCCTACTGTTGGAGAAAACTCTGCACCGACACCGCCACCTGCTGAAGATCATCAGTCTCCTGGACAAGATGGTAGTCCCAGGCCGGACTATCCGCCCCCTCCAAGGGGCGGACAATCCTCCCCTGGCACTCCAACTTGTTCCAGGGGATTCGAACATGAAGACAACAGCCAAGAAGTTCCCAGGCCGTATTCTTCGGCCCCCGAGGGCGAATTATCCAGCTCTGGATCTCCCAGTTCAGTCAGGCATCCTCAGGAAGAAGAAACTGGTGCCTCATCTCCCAGGCCGGATAGTCCGGCCCTACCAAGGGTCGGATTATCCGGCCCTAAAGAACAAATTCTACAGCAACCTCCTGTTGTTAACTCAGATCAAGATCAAGGGCAAGGCAGTGGTCAAGACAAGGATACAAATATTGAATCAACTCCTTCTAAAAACAATAAGAACAATGAGGCTCGTCGCAAGGCTCGTGCTGATCGTAACCTTGAACTAAGGGGTCACACTCTTGACAAGGTTTTTGGTGATCTACGAAGAAGGGTGTCTACTAGAAGAGAACTTTCAAGCTTCTGTGATCATCAAGCTCACATTTCCATGGTTGAACCGAAGAAGGTCTTTGATGCTCTTGAAGACCCCGATTGGGTTGTTGCAATGCATGAAGAATTAAATAACTTCGAACGCAACAAAGTTTGGAAGCTCGTAGAGAAACCCAAGGACTGTCGCAATGTTATCGGCACCAAGTGGATCTTCAAGAACAAACAAGATGAAAATGGCATTGTTGTAAGGAATAAAGCAAGACTCGTGGCTCAAGGATTCTCTCAAGTGGAAGGAATTGATTTTGGCGAGACTTATGCTCCTGTGGCTCGTCTTGAGTCCATTCTTATCCTTCTTGCATATGCAGCCCATCATAACTTTAAATTACAGCAAATGGATGTTAAGAGTGTGTTTCTTAATGGTCCTCTACATGAGTTAGTATACGTCAAGCAGCCCCCGGGTTTTGAGGACGCCAAATTTCCGAACCATGTCTACAAACTCGATAAGGCGCTCTATGGCCTTAAACAAGCCCTATGTGTGTGGTATGAGCACCTTAAAGAGCTTTTGTTAGACCGTGGATTCGAAGTTGGGAAAATCGATCCCACTATTTTTACTAAGAAGGTTAATGGGGAGCTTTCTGTATGCCAACTTTATGTAGATGGAATTATTTTTGGCTCTACTAACCAAGCTTTTAACGATGAATTTTCAAAGCTTATGACTGACAGGTTTGAGATGTCAATGATGGGTGAGTTGAGGTTCTTTCTTGGATTCGAGATCAAACAACTTCGAGAGGGAACCTTTATTAATCAAGCTAAGTACATCCAAGAAATGCTCAAAAGGTTCAAGATGACGGATCTCAATGACGTTGCTACTCCAATGCAAACAAAGTGTCATCTTGATCTCAATCCCAAGGGTAAAGACGTGGACCAAAAGGTATACCGATCCATGATCGGCTCTCTCCTTTACCTTTGAGAATCTAGGCCCGATATCGTGTTAAGTGTAGGAGTGTGTGCAAGGTACCAAGTTGCTCCTAAAGAAAGCCACTTAGTGGCGGTCAAACGAATCTTTAGATATTTGGTTCATTCCCCGAATTTTGGGTTATGGTATCCCAAGGGTTCAAGTTTCTCTCTATGTGGTTACACTGATTCAGATTGGGCTGGTGACAAAGATGATAGAAAATCAACTTCTGGTGCATGTCAATTCTTGGGCAGGTCTCTAGTATGTTGGTCTTCAAAGAAACAGAATTGTATTTCACTCTCAACCGGCGAAGCTGAATATGTTGCTGCTGCTAGTGCTTGTACTCAGTTATTATGGATGAGGCAAACTTTAAAGGAATACGGTGTCAATTGTGACAAAGTTCCTCTATTATGTGACAATGAAAGTGCTAGCAAAATTGCTTACAATCCCGTGCAGCATACAAGAACAAAACATATTGAGATTCGCAACCACTTCATTCGGGATCATGTTGCTCGAGGCGATATTGCTCTATCCTTTGTGAGCACGAAGAACCAACTTGCTGATATTTTCACGAAGCCCCTTGATGAAGCAAGATTTTGTTATTTGAGGAATGAGCTAAATATCATAGATTCAAGGAGCTTGGATTGACTACCCTTGCACACTCACTTGCCCTTATTCATGTATTTGGTTTAGATGCAGGCATAGACATAGGGGGAGTGTGTTCTTAATTGATTGGGCTAACCCTCCCCCATAATTCTGAAAGCAAGAAAAATCATTTCCCTTAATATCATTTTGTGATATGTGGGTCATCGATGAGCATTGGTTTTGAACTCAAGATACATCTTCGCGGTGTCATGCCATGAACTCCAACATGGTGGCTTCGGCCACCGCCCTCTTCTTTGAGAAGAGTTGGTTTCTAATGGCTCTCTTTGGATTTTCTTGCATATTTCTTGTTCTTATGGAAAACACACTCAACTTTGGATTTTGTTTGATTTGATTCTTGCAAATTTGGGTGTGTAGTACCATCTGAGTTTGTTGCTCTAAACCCAAGCCTTTCTTTCCTCCTTGAACCATCTATTCTTGCACACAAGTCCTCTATACAACAGCAAGGGGTTTTGCAAGGTTGCTCCGGCTTGAATCTGTACTTAATAGAATTTTCAGAGGGGGGCGGACTATCCGCCCTAAGTGGGGGGCGGATTATCCGCCCCAGGAGAAATCAGCCATTTAAAGGCTAGGTCAGGGAGGGCAGGCTCAAACAGAGCAGCCAGTCCTCCACCAACCCTACCTCTGCCCCCAGCCGCCGCCGGAGCCTCCGCCCCTCCCGGAGTGGATTTGACCACCGGATTCTCCGGGCTCTCCCCGGATCTTCTTCACCTCGCCTCCGGGTATCTTCTCCTCCATGATTTTCCTCCAATGAGTGATGGTAACTCCCTCATCTCTCTCCTTTTGTATGGGATGCATTTTATTTGGTGTAAATCTCGTTGTAGAAGATCCTTGGTGTTCTTCCTTACATGCTAGAATCAGTAGAATTGCAACCCTAGTGCCCGATCTGTTTTGCCATTGTAGATCTGCGCCATTCCAGAAAATTTCTACGGGGGGCGGATCAACTTTGGTCTGGTTTGGTCCTGACACATGCAATACACATCATTCACTCATGGATTGTTTTTTTACTCTTTCTATTGTTTCTCCTGGACTCGTGTGTGTGCTTATCTCCATGCTATCCCTCTCATGCTTTTCACAGGTGGTTCCAAGCCGACCAAGACCTTCTCTCGTCGTTCCCATGCCCGTTATCTTAAGCCCACTGCAGAAGGGAAGTTCATTGACGAAACCAAGGTCAGCAGAGCACCAAGAGAATCTGAACGGATGCCAGAGGCTGGAAAGAAAACTAAGAGGACCGCATCTCGCAAGGGCAAACAGTCTTGGCCCAATTACAAGTCTATGGACAGCTTTAGTATGCCTCCATTCGCCAGACTGATTACTATGATGAGGCTTACAGTGATGGTCCCCCCGAGGACTCTATGTTTTGGAATGCCCACTTTTGGGATATTCATGATGATGTATATGCTTCCCTCAAGCTTCGCCCAATGCATCCTATCAATTTGACCGAGGCTCAATCCAAGGAAAGGATTCTTGAGGCATTAGATGTGACCAACAAGATGGGGCTTCACCAACTTATGACTATCCAATGCAACTATGATTCCTCCGTGGTGAGGCAGTTTTTCTCGACACTTGTGATTTACGGTGATGAGCGCCGTACAATGAAGTGGATGACCGGGACAACAATGATTCAGTCGGACTTCTGCATCTTTGGGAAGGTTCTTGGTTATGCATTCCATGGCCGTGACACTCCTTCTGGCCATCGTATCATTTCTCCACTGAAGCCATCCAAGGATACTATGCTTGCTCCTTGCCTCACTCCTGATGGTGTTGCTGGTACTTTTGCTGGTCTATCTCCCTTGTATGCCTCCCTTGTTGGCATATTTAGGGATTGCATTTCTCCGAGAGGTGGCTTCGGCCACAAGATCCGTGGTCATCTGGTTCCTCTCCTTGCTTTTGCCCATGAGTGTGCCACCAACTCTGGTTCAGCTACAGGTTACAAACTGGATGTCATGGATTACATTTATCATGAGATTATGGATGCTATGATCAACAGGATCTCTATTCCTTATGATCCTTTCATTATGATGCTCATCAAGCATATGTTTCCCCATGAGGATTTTGGCACTGCTTTGGATGGAGTTCACAAGACCAAGAAAATCTACAACAAGGCTCAGAAGACCCATCACCCTTCCACTGCCCCGGAGTCCTTCATGCGTGATGCACGGGCTAGTGGTCGTCGTTCTGCAGTGTCCCCAATGGCACGCGAGGTTAAGCAGCTCACTTGGTTCCAGCGGCACATCCTTTGCATGGGCATTGACACGCACAAGGGCCAATATGAGGCGTACTGTAGGGATCGTGAGAGGGATCATACTCAGCAGCTTATTCTTCACCATGTCTCAGGTTCCACTGGCCATCCACCTCCTCCCACTGCTCCGGAACTGTATGCTCAGTGGAACACTTCAGGGATCAACTACGACGAGCTCAAGAGTTGCCTATTTCCTCCACCACCGAGGGCACCCACTCCTATAGCTGATGACGATGATGATGAGTATGGTGAAGAGGAAGGTGACGGGAATGACTATGACGAGGATGAGGAGGAGTGATCTTCAGGGGCGTTAGCATCGCTCTTCTTCCTTTTTGGATTTTTGATGCCAAAGGGGGAGAAGTAGTTCTATTAGGTCTCGTGGATTTGCAAGGGTCGGGCACAAGCTCCTATCTTTCAGTCGTTTCCTTTGCTTGCTTGTGCCTTTTTAGCGTGAACTTATTTGCTATTTGTGTTTGATTATGTAAGACTATGTCGTGCCTTACTCTGTGTGCTTGGTATATTCTGGAATTCCGGAATTATATTGTGGATCTCATGGAATTCTGGATTTATCTATGGAGTATGTTTTATGACATATGGAATCATGGGATTATCTAATGTATGCATCAATATTGTTGGGATGTGCTTGGAGTCTATCAATCTCATTATTTTTGTTGGCTATAGTCGCATCCCGGTGGTATGACCTTGTTTCCCTACCCACCTTGTTTCAATTATCTTTGCTATGAAAGTTGTATTCTCTCTAGTGTGTGTATTTGTACTCAAATGCAAATTGTAAATATGCACACCTCTAGGGGGAGCGTCTTTCATTTTTAAGGTGGCGTTAGCCGGTTTCATTGCAAATCCTAGTATTGTCATCTAACACCAAAAAGGGGGATATTGAAAGAACATTTCATAATCCCTAGTGTTTTTGTGTTAGATAACAATATCAAGAATTATTTAATGTGTCTTGAAGTGTTGCAGCTCTCTCTAAGGAAAAAGGGAAAAGTATCTGCCTTTGGGGGGCGGATAATCCGCCCCCACCAGGGGCGGATAATCCGCCCATCCCTCTTCCCAAATAGGTGCAAGCCCCAGAAGGGGGGCAGAGTTTCGGCCGGATTTTCCGGCCCTGCCGGATAATCCGCCCCTTAGGGGGCCGGATAATATGCCCCTCAGGGGACCGGATAATCCGCCCCTCCTGCTCTAGCCCAAGGCGCAAGCCCCAGAGAGGGGGCGGAGTTTTGGCCGGACTTTCCGGCATTGCCAGATAATCCTCCCCAGGAGGGGGCCGGATTATCCGCTCCCTCCCCCCAAGATCTTCATCAAGTGCGCAGGCGCCAGCCCCAGAGAGGGGGCGGACTTTCTCCCGGAGTATCCGCCCTTGGGGCGGAGTTTTCCCAGGGGGGCGGATAATCCGCCCCCAAAGTTGCTCAACGGCCAGATCTGGGCAGAGGGTATTTAAGCCAGCCTTCCCCCTCCTGCCAGAACTCTTGGTTCATTCGAAAAAGACAAGATCTGATCTGCAACCTTCATCCAAGAGAGCTCTACCTAGATCCACCCAAAGGCCCCGTCCCTTGGGGAATCGAAGGAGGAGAACTTGATCTTCATCATCAGCAATCAAGCGCTTCATCTCCTCTCCATTCACTTGGAGAATCACCGATCTAGTATTTCTTGCAAATACCTAGATCCTTGTTTTGTTTATATTGATAAACCTTGTTCTTGTGACAACTTGTTGTCATATCGGGAGCCCCGAATTCAGTTGTGGGTGTGTGCCCCGGTATCGTTGTAAAAGGCACCGGTTCCCGCCTCAAAGGGATCCAATAGTGGAGAAGGTGGATCAGGCCTCTCGTGACGAGATCCATCGGAGAATAGGGTGAGGCCTATTGTGGCGTGGTGTTCTTAGAACCTCCCACCCCTCCAACGCAGATGTACTTCCCTTAACAAGGAAGGAACTGCGGTAAAACAAATCCCTGTGTCTCTACGTGCTCCACTACGGTTCCTTCGCTCCTCTCTTTACGTGCTTAGTAGCTAGGGTTGCATATAGGGAAATTCTCGTAGTTACATACCTAGAGAATTTACTTTGTGTCAAGCCTAAAATTGAAAAAGTATTAAAAATTGGTTAGCACCTATTCACCACCCCCTCTAGGTGCCCATATGATCCATTTCAGATATCACATTGGTTAGCTTGCAAGCAAGTGATTTGATCGCTAGAATGTTATATCACGGGAACGAGAAAAGAGTACATGTCGGTAACGAGATCAAACTAGGTATGGGGATGCCGATGATCGAATCTCGTACATGTAATATATCGCGAGACAAAGGGTTTGAGTTACATGCGTATAAGGTTCACACGATCACAGAAGTCATCGTTGAATATGTGGGAGTCAGTATGGATCTCCAGGTCCCGCTGCTGATTATTGATCGGAGAGGAGTCTCGATCATGTCTACATTATTCGCGAACCATAGGGGTGACACACTTAAGGGATACCGACACCATTCGGAGCAAATAATATGCCAGAGAAAGAAAAAGAAAAGCGCGGGAATTTATTTCACTAGACACCAAAACTGTTTCGGTTGAAATTGCTGAAACTGGTTCTGCATGTGAAATTGAAATGTTGTAAGGGTTTTATGTGAATGTTTGTTAATTAAAGTAATTAACAAAATTCTGAATAAATAAATAAAAGAGTTTTATTTAAATTAGAGATTGCATTAAATTTGGTGGAAATTTAATGCATGTGAGTGGAATTGTGAGTGGAGGTGTTTTTATGTGAGTGGAGCATCCACCACATGAATGAGGGAGAGGTGGGGGCACCCTCCATGGCCGGCGGTCATGCCCCTTGGGCTTCCCCCTCCCTTATAAAAGGACCCCTCCTCTCACTTGTCACTCACACCTCCTCGGGAAGGATCTCTCTCCCCCCTTTAGAATTTCCCCATGGTCTCGGATCAGCGAGATACATGTTCCCGGTGGCTTTTTCTGGAAGGATTTTTTGCTTCCGCTGCTTCACTAGAGCGAGGGAACGGAGGTTGTCGGGGTACCCGGACGTGTGTTCGATCACGGATGCACCACTGCTTTGCGGTGCTGGACGTGATGGTGCTGGACCGGCTGGACCCGATGGACTTCATCACGATCTTGAGATCGGCAAGCGTTCGACTACATCATCCACGAGTACAACCTCGTTAACGCTATACGGTCTTTGAGGGTATGTATTCTATGGATGTATATCCACCCGTTGCTTGTATCTAGTAGATAGATCTTGGTACATAGTTGTTCCCATCGTAGGAATTTTTTTGTTTTCTATGCTGCAAACCCTACAGGGAGATCATCCTGGAGGCCTTCTCTCCGGTATGATGCGTGAGTAGTTCCACCTTGGACTATGGGTCCATGTAGTAGCTAGATGGTTGTATCTCCTCCTTTGTGCTTCCATGTATAGATCTTGTGAGCTCCGTTCATGATCAAGATCTAATCTATTTGTAATCATGCATGTTGTGTTTGCGGGGATCCGATGGATATTGACATTATTATGTTGGTTTGATTAATGGTTGTGTCTTTATGATTCTATCATGTCTGTGTTGTTTGTGATCTTGCATGCTCTCCGTTGATAGTAGCTATCTTGGCCAAGTAGTTTCTAGTGACTCCAAGAGGGGGTATTTATGCTCGATAGTGGGTTCATGCCTCTAGTTTCCAAGGGAAGTGATAATAATCTCTTCGGTTGTAGATGTGTTGTTGCTACTAGGGAGAAAACAACGGTCTCTTGTTCATGGAACATGTGGACTGTTTACCTTACACACTTTGCTTAAAGCAGTTGTCTGTTGCTTGCAACTTAATACCGGAGGGGGTTCGGATGATAACCTGAAGGTGGACTTCTAGTCATAGGTGCAGTTGGATGGTGGTCTATGTATGTTGTTGTATTGCCCAATCAACCTCATAGGATATTTCTGACTAGTAATTGCATTGTTATGCCTTGCTCAGTTCCTGTCAATTGCCCTGATGTAATTTGTTTACCCTGCATGCCATGTTGTTTATCTAAGGAGAGAACCTCTAGTGAATTATGGACCCCGGTCCAATCTTTACCATTGATATATCTTCCATTGTTACTTGTTTACTTGCTGCAAACCACCATTGCCTTCCATACCATACGTTTAATCCTTTGTTACATCAAACCGGTGAGCTTGACAACCTCACTGATTTGTTGGGACAATGTCTTGAGTTTGTGTTGTGCAGGTCTCCGTGTTGCTTGCAACACCTGTGTGACGTTTCCTTCCTCCTTCTGGTTCGATAACCTCGGTCTCAACTGAGGGAAAACTTGTTGCTTGCTCTTCACACCCTGCGCTTGGGGTTACCAAGGAAGTGCCACGTCGAGCACCATCAAGAAGTGACAGGAAGAAAAGTAGAACTCGACGAGGTTGTTGAACCTTCTCTCGGACTTGAGAGTAGCGCAGCACCGGAAGTAGTTCCTATGGCGCCTACACCAATAAGAGAGGAAGCTAATGATGTTGATCATGAAACTTCGGTTGAAGTTACTACAGAACCTCGCAGGTCAATGAGAACTCATACCACTCCTGATTGGTATGATCCCGTTATGAGTGTCATGTTGGTGGACAACACCGATGACCCTGCGACATATGAGGAAGCGATGATGAGCCCAGATTCCAATAAATGGGAAGATGCCATGAAATCCGAGATTGGATCCATGTACGAAAACCAAGTATGGACTTTGGTAGACTTACCGGATGGCCGAAAGGCTGTCGAGAACAAATGGATTTTCAAGAAGAAAACATATGCTGATGGTAATGTTACTGTCTATAAAGCTCGACTTGTCGGAAAAGGGTTTCGAGAAATTCAAGGAGTTGACTACGATGAGACTTTCTCACCGATAGCAAAGCTAAAGTCTGTGAGGATTTTGTTAGCAATCGCTGCATATTATTATTATGAGATATGGCAGATGGATGTCAAAACGGTGTTCCTCAATGGAGACATTGATGAAGAATTGTATATGGTACAACCCAAAAGTTTTTTCGATCCTAAAGATGCTAACAAGGTATGCAAATTTCAACGGTCCATTTATGGATTGAAGCAATCATCCCGGAGTTGGAATCAATGTTTTGATAAGGTAATCAAAAGCTTTGGTTTTATACAAACTTATGGAGAAGCTTGTATTTATAAGAAAGTGAGTGGGAGCTCTGTAGAATTCCTAATACTATATGTAGATGACATATTGTTGATTGGGAATGATGTAGACCCTCTTAATTTTGTCAAGTATTATTTGAATAATAGTTTTTCAATGAAAGATCTTGGCGAAGCAGCTCACATATTAGGCATAAAGATTTATAGAGATAGATCGAGACGCCTAATGTCATTGTCACAGAGTACATATTTGGAAAAAGTTCTAAAGAGGTTTGTAATGGAAGATAGCAAGAAAGGGTTCTTGCCCATGTTGCCCAATACGACCTTGAGTAAAACTCAAAGTCCTGCTACGATGGAAGATAGAGAAAGGATGAGTAAGACTCCCTATGCCTCAGCCATATGATCTCTTATGTATGCCATGCTATGTACTAGACCCGACATTTCATATGCTGTTAGTTTGACTAGCAGATATCAAAGTGATCCAGTAGTGGATCATTGGACAGCGGTCAAAAACATCCTTAAGTACTTGAGAAGAACTAAGGATATGGTTCTTTCTTATGGAGGTGATGAACAACTCGTTGTTAATGGTTAAACCGATGCTAGTTGGAACACTGATTCGGATGATTCTAAATCTCAATCTAGATACATATTTACTTTGAATGGTGCAGCAGTTAGCTGGAGGAGTGCAAAACAAAGCGTTGTGGCAAGATCTTCAACTGAATCGGAATACATAGCTGCTTCAAAGGCTTCACAAGAGGCGATATGGATGAAGGAGTTTATTATAGAGCTCGGTGTGGTTCCTAGTGCGCTGGACCCAATGTCTATCTACTGTGATAACATGGGCGCCATAGCCAATGCGCAAGAACTTAGGTCACACAAGAAGCTGAAGAATATCAAGCTACGTTTTCACGCTATTCGAGAGCATGCCCAAGATGGTGACATAAAGATTTGCAAAGTACACACAGATCTGAAATGTGGCGGATCCGTTGACTAAACCTCTCCCGAGGGCAAAACATGACCAGCACCAAACCGCCATGGGTGTTCGGTATATTACCATGTAATCTAGATTAGTTGACTCTAGTGCAAGTGGGAGACTATTGGAGATATGCCCTAGAGGCAATAATAAAAGTAGTTATTATATCTTTGTGTTTATGATAAACGTTTACATTCATGCTATAACAGTATTAACCTGAAACATTAATACTTGTGTGATTGTAAACTAAATTAGAGTCCCTGGTAAAGCCTCTTTGAAATACTAGCTTGTTGGTTGATAGATGATCGTGGTTTCCCGATCATGAACATTGAGATGTTATTAACAACAAGATCATATCATTAGAAGAATGGTGTGATGGACATACTCCTGTAGATAAGCGTAGCATAAAGATCAAGTCATTACAATAGTTCATTTGCTATAAGCTTTTTCATACATAGTAACCTAATTCCTTTGACCATGAGATCGTGCTAATCACCATCACCAGAAGGATGCTTTGATGATATTAAACACCACACCGTAACTGGGTGGCTATAAAGGTGGCATTGAGTGTTCGGAAAGTATGTGTTGAGGCACATGGATCAAGAGAGGGATTTATCCATCCATATGATGGATAGATATACTCTGGGCCCTCTCAGTGGAATGTCATCCAATTAGCTTGCAAGCATGTGTTCACAAGGGATCACATATCACGGGAATAAGAAAAGAGTACTTATCGGTAATGAGGTTGAACTAGGTATGCAGAGACACCGTTGATCAAACCTCGGATAAGTAAACTATCGCGAGACAAAGGGAAATTGGTATCGTATGTAAGTGGTTCGTTCAATCGCAAAGTAATCGTAGAAATATGTGGGAGCCATATGAATTTCCAGATTCCTCTATTGGTTATTGATCGTACAAGTGTCTCGGTCATGTCCGCATAATTCACGAACCGTAGGAAGACACACTTAAGGATTCGATGTTGTTTAGTAGATATGGAATGTAAGTAGGGAGACTAAATGTTGTTTGGAGTCTCAAATGGGATCTGGGATATCACGAGGAGATCCAGAATGGTCTGGAGAATAAGATTCATATAAGGAAAGCCCAATTCCGGAGTTCGGGAATGATTTCGATGTTTTCATCGGAGAGGTTCTAGAAGGGTCTAGAAGGTTCACCGGACCGGAAGGGGAATGGTTCATGAATGTGTCATGGTAAAGTGGAATGATTGGATAATGTCCTAGGTCACTTGGTTGGGCATTTGCAAGAGAGGAATTAAGCTCCAAATTGCAAGTCAAAAGGCAGGTTTGAAAAGTCAAACTGGAACAATGGTTTCCTAGTGGAAGAAGAAAAGAGTCCTTCTTTCCCTCCAACAAGAAGAGCGAGTTGGGGAAGGATTCAAACTCTCCTCTCCCAATCCGCCCTCCCTCTCACAAATAGAGGGGAGTGGCTGCCCCAAGAGAACACAACCAGCCCTCCCCACCAAGCCTCACAAGACGCCGCCGCCATGGCCACCGAATCGTCACGTTGCCCAAGACGCCGCCAACTCCACCTCCTTCCCTTTGGACCTCTACACCTAGATCGTCGGAAACCCTAGATCCACCATAACCTGCTCCTGCTTAGGTGAAGCCCTGTAGGATTTTCCCTCTACTTCCGACACCATGTCGTCGTGCTCCCGGAATAGCGAGGGGAGAACTATAACCTCCGCTATCTGCTGGAACAAGGGAGAGGAAGGTCTTCATCGAGTACCAAACGTGTGACCGACTGCGGAAGCGCTGCCGGAACGCAGCGCCGGAAGGATCGTCTACGCGATCTTGAGATCGACAAGTATACAACTACATCACCCATTAGAATCTGCTCTCGTTAACCGCTTTGGAATCTTCAAGGATGAGTATTCTAATCGATTCGTTGCTACAATCTAGTAGATAGATCTTCGCTTGTTTGTGTGCATGCGGTAGAATTTTTTGTTTTCCATGCTACGAACACCTACACTAACCACATGTGGGTGTATGGACACACCTATTGGCTTAGTACCTGATTTCAAAGTACTGTACTGGGGGCCACAAACTAGTTTGGGGTTTTAATGTCATGTATGCCATGTTATGCCATGTTTATAATATGTTGCTCGATGAGCGTTTACTACTCTACTGTTTAGGTTGTGGGTCGTTATGTTGAGGATTATACTATGGCCTCTGATTTCTTGGCCGATCTCGCAACCTCTGGGTCCGTCTTTGGAGCCGACCGACTTCGTTATAGGTAGCTTAGTGGGGTGGCCCCCATGTACTTACTTTGGATCTGGTAAAACGTCGTGTCCGAAGCCCCGCCGACATACCGATGGGTGTATGTTAATTGATCTAGAAAAAAGGGTTGAAGTGCGTGTGGAAACTTTGGTGCACCACTACAGGGTTAAATATTTTTGAAAAAGCCATGTCTGCGGTTATGGACGACTTAGAGCACAGTTTCTCGATTATAGACAACCATAACTAAAGTTTACTGTTATAATTTGATTTGGATCTGATATGACTAGTAAGTTGGATAACAACCATGGAAAGAATGAATAAAACTGTCAATCGTGTGAGTTTTCTCGGTAGGACTTCCTAGTTTGTTCTCGAGGGGGAAATACTAGGATGAGTGTGATTGGTCTTAGTATCAGGTTGGTCCCACATAGGTATTTCTTACCTCTCTTTGATAGTCTACAGTTTTATCGAGTCTCTATAGGTTGTTTAGTGCATGCTGTGTTGCAGCTTCAGTCCACC
This sequence comes from Avena longiglumis, assembly GCA_030063025.1. Lineage (NCBI taxonomy): Eukaryota > Viridiplantae > Streptophyta > Magnoliopsida > Poales > Poaceae > Avena > Avena longiglumis. The sequence continues at coordinate 480,619,473 of CP125975.1, forward strand.
ATACCTATGTTGGTGAGAGCCGCCAAATTCTAAGTCTCGTCGTGTACTGGCCTCAGTACTGACCGCTCTCTTTTTCCTTTGCCCTTTGTCGGCATCCCTTTTGTTTTAGAAGGTTTGAGATCGACGTCGTTAGCAGGGCTATCCTTCTGGCTTGGCCTAGGCAGGGTTATGGACGCCATTGGTTATTCTTCAAGGCTGTTAGTCCAATTTGCATCTTATCCGTACTCGGATGTTTGTATAGTTCTTAAGGTGATTTGGATCTTTGTACTGTACTATATATTTGTATTCTTGACTCGTTAGTCGTTGTTGTATATATTTGTTCTGTGAGTTCCATCATGGACTATTGTGTAATGATATTAGTTCGTTTTTCACCCGCACGCAAGTGCCTGGTGGGCACCTTTGAATCGTTTTCATGCGGGTTTGACGACAATCGCTATATTTGCATAGACCGATTTGAGGGTGTTACAATGCTACCGAGGATGATGAGGACGCTTGGAAGGCGTGGTTTGGCTTGGTTGCACATGTTTGAGGCTGAGACCAATGACGATGTTGTCATTTGGGACACCATTGTGAAGGAGCTCAAGGACAAGGATGCCATGTTGAAATGTATTATCGTCCTTTCTCCATCAATTCGGACTTTTTGATAAACTGGTTAGCTCATAAATTTAATATGCCAATCCACCCCTTCGCCCCCACAGGAATCTGCTCTGGTTAGCTCATAAATTTAATGTACTAATTTCATATAATGTACTGGTTATTCTAATTTTGTTGTTGTTTCAAATATGTTAAACTCTACTATATGCTGAACTATTTAGATTTGTAGTTGAACTATGTAACTTTGTCCTTCCAACTCTTTGGAAATCAGGCATGTCCATGTCCGTCTGATGGGCGACATTGGTGCACCGGAGAAAGTGTTTGCAGATATATTCCACCGTCTAGGGATGGAGCTCCCCTTAGGGCAAGGTAGGGCGGCCGTCCTACCTTGATTTTTGGGGAAAAAAACTACATATATATAGGTAAATAAATATATATGTAGGTTTCTTTGTGTATATAATTTTCGTTGTTTTGTGCTCAATAAAATAGACTTTCTTGTCGTACTCGGATTTGGAAGTTTAAATAGACAAATGAAACCTTTGGAAAAGGCCCACAAATTTCATGTTTTGGTCCTTTTTCATTCGACACCATCTTCATGAAGCTTTTGGCGATCTCTAAGACTGTTCTGTAGGGACAAACTTTGAGAAACTCCGAGTTTCATAGCAAGCTACTTTGGGATTCACCTAATATCCATGCAATTCCTATATATCAAAGTGTAAAAAAAACTTGTGAACTCTTACAACTATTAATATGTTAGTCCTAATAAATATAATAAAAGTTTTCAAATATCATAAATAGTAACGAAATAAACTTCACAATACATAGATATTTTCTTTGGAGTGTGCTACATCTCGAGCGAGAGATGTTCAAAAGTCTTGATCTTGGTTAATTAAAAAGATTTTCAAAAATAAGCTAGAACTTTTCCTAGGTCTTTTGGACGGCATTAAGGTCTCATTATCGGTACGTTCGTATGTTCTATATATATCAACATAAGTCGCTATTATCTTGTGTTTATAGCTTTTAATTTGTGTTGTGTGATGAGATTTTGATTGAAATCCTTGAATAGCTGACAAGACTGATTTTTATGCAATACAAATATTAATCAATCTTTTGAACCATTCTCCGCTACTGCCACCGCCCCCTCAAACGGACATATTATGTCTGAAAACAGGAACTATTTGAGGGGCGGAGTTGCCCTAACAAAACGTTGCCGCTATCTGGCTACTGAACAAGGCATCGCAGAATCTGCAGCAGTTGTTCGGTCTATTCTACGAGGCTGGCGAGCTCCCAGCCTCTGGATCAGTTCGAGTGGACTTCAGTTCTAAAACCTACAGCATCAATGCAGTGACAACACAACTGCAGAGGAGCCGAACTCCGTCTACAGCAGAGCTCAGCAAGAAAGCTCTATAAACATTGATAAAAAAAACTTGACTAGCCAGCTCGAAAACATAAGGACTTGACTAGACCATTTTTCTGTCCGAAGTCTGAACACACACGCGGCCGTGCAGAAATCAAACGAAATGTGTGCCACGACTTCTAGTACTACTTGTGGTTACTCAATTGGGCAGTATTCCACGCGGATGCTTTCATTATTGGAGTTATATATCTCGAACACGCGTTACAGGTTCTAGGTGCTGTTCAGCCCGGTGGGTGGTCATGGAGTCGCGGCAGGTATGGTGTGCCTTTGCGCGTGCATCTTCGAATCAATTCTGTTTCCAATCGGCTAATCAAGCTCGCTGTCGGCTGTCGCGCCCCTGATGAGTTGGTGTGTGGAGCAACACAGACCGTCTGATCATATTTATTTTGTAGTTAGACTTTAAAATTCAGTCAATTCACTGTTTGACCGTCTGATCCTACTTTATGCCGAATTATTTGTTTGTTGTTGTCTTTGTGATGTTTTAACACTTGGATTAGAGGTTTGAATATGCAAACTACTTCCTTGGAGCTTTACACCAGCTGTTACGACGATGAAACATGTCGATGCGACAAATTACTTTACAACGCACAAATACAACAAAAAAAAACCACACAAATATAGCAAAAAATTGTAGGCACGCTACCAAGATCTTTGAGAGTTTGCATTTGATAAATTTTGGGCACCAAACATGCTGGCCTTATTGAATGCTGATAACTACTCTTTTTTTCACCTACTAAAGGGACCTTAGAACTCCCCAAGTCAAGAAAGCAGATATCCATTTCTTGAATCTCCTCCAAACTACCTCTATTTTATCAAACCAGTCAGTCACATTAAGCGGATTTCAAGTTTAATTTGTGATGTCCGTCAGACCTTTGAACTCCCAAAGTCAAGAACTCAGATACCCTTTTCACTAATCTCCTCCAAACTAACCCTGTTTCTCAAACCAGTGAGTCGCATTAATCGGATTTCAAGTCAAATATGTGATGTCCGTAAGACTTTTCGACGAGCATAACCACGAGATCCAGCGAACTAGATCTCGTAGCACTTAGCAACAAGGCCCTACCAGTTAACAAGTACTATTATGAATCAACGAGTCTCACATAAACTGAACCAGCCAGTCAACCATTTACATTCGAAATAGCCTCTTCCAGTACGAGGTGAGTACTAATCCTGCCTTATTACATTAGTTCAAAGAATGAATGGAATTAAATTAAAATAAGTACATACAAAGAAGGGTGCTGCTCCAAAAGAATCTAATGTTAACCCCCCAGCAAAATAGCGCAAGCCCACCTAAATTTTTGCTTGCGAAGTCACACATGGTTATCTGCATATCCTGCTCGTCATCCCCTTGACACCACTCTGTTAGTGCTACTTCCTAGAGTGAGAGTCTAGTTCCTCTAGCAATGGCGACAAGTTAAGAAGAACCTGTGAACTTCTGCAACTGTATGATCAGAACGCTGATGTCGTCGGTAGAGCCCCTGGCAACCGCGGTATCGACAAGCCTTCGGCACGCATCCACACGAGAAGCCTTGTCGTCACTGATGCAAAGAGGTCTGGCGATGTCTACGGCTTCCTGGTTATCCACCTTGTCCCACAGGCCGTCCGAGGCAAGTAACAAGAATTCACACTGTGGGTCAACAAGGAGTGTCCTGGTGTCTGGATCAGCAACCACCCACTGCTTGAGGTGGGCGTCGCCGATGCCCCTTGAGACTGCCAAGGAGCCCTGCACTCGCCATGTTCCTCGGTAATTCACCACGAATCCACCCTGAAAATTAGCGACAGAAACACCATGAGTCACATACTCAATTGCAGGGAACTAAATAAGTTGATGGTTCAAATTTTGCAGCAAACTCAAGCCTAGGACAGTCGGTTCTTACCAGGCTCTCGATTCTTTCCCTCTCGTCGTCACGCGAGGCCCGGTGATCAGAGGTGATCGCCTCTGCCTTTCCTGCCCGGCTGAGGACGGCACGGCAATCTCCTGTATTGGACACCGTGAGGCCGCCTTTGTGGAGCAATGCGGTGACACAGCACGCTCCTCCGCTCTCCTCCCTCTTGAGGAACTCTTCGTCAGTCTTCAGGTAAGCCTTCTTCACAGCTTCCTCGACTTGGTCAATGTCACCGCCATCCACCTTCTTTATTTCCCCTGCCATGTACTTGGGCATGTTTTCGGCGGCGAACTCCGCCGCGTTCTGCCCACCGTGGCCATCGAAGACAGCAAACAGCGACTGCAGAGTTGGGGAAAAAAGGAGAAAGTTTAGAAACGACTGAAATTTTCCCTCTGCAGGGTCCTGAATCTGAAAGAAATCGTGCAAACAAATTCTTAACAAGCACAAGTAGTTTGGAATGGAGCTTACCACTTCGGGGTCTCCAGCGAGCGCGACCTTGGCGACATGCCGGTCCTCCATCTCCACCCTTCTCCTCCCCCTGCCCCTCCGGCAGTAGGCCGCGAAGTCATCCCCCTGCTCCTCCACCTCGTTCCTCGGATCCGACTCAACCGCAGCTACAGCCGCCGCAGCTGCGGCAGCAACCGCCGCGCCGTCCACCGGCACCAGGAGCGGTGCCGGCCGCCGCCTCTTGAGCACCGACCCGGCGGCGGCTGAGCCGGACTTCTGAGGCGTCGGAGAGGCTTCCTCCCGGATCTGGGCGCGCAGCAGCGAGAAGGGCCGGAGCGGCGAGCCGGCGGTGGACGCAGGCGGCGCGGGCGACGAGACGGAGGCGGACTCCGGTGAGGCGGAGGCGGCCTTGCAGGAGAGCGGGCGGCGCGACGGGGAGAAGACAGGGGAGCTCGGGATGGCGACCGTGCAGGACATGGCGAGGCGAGGCGAGGACGCGGTCTTCGCTGCGGCTCCGCCTCCTGGCTTTGCTTTTTCCACGATCTGTTCTGTGGTTAGGTTAGGATTTGGTCTGCTCCCTGTGGCCTCTGGCTCTGGGGCAAACGGTCGTTTGAACGGGCTTATATACGGGGCGAGTACGCGTCGCGGGGCCGCTCCCGTGAGAAATGGACTAGCGTAGCGTTACCCCTAGGGCCGTGAACTGGACTAGCTGACTGTTTTTAAATTATGTTTTGTCTGTTGCAAGATACTGCTGGCTCACGCTCATGCACAACCAGCGAACTTCATGGCGCAATTATAGGGCTAGGTTTCCTGTTGACCCAATTTATATTGGCCCATGCTTTTGGTGGTAATGCTTCTTATGTAGGTGTTCTATTAAATTGTGATTTTACTTATGTATGACAACATTGAAAAATTGTGTTCTTATGTACAAATGTAGGTGTTCTATTATATTCTTGTGCAGTTTTACTTATGTATCACAACATTGCAAAAATTGTTGTTTTATTTAAGGAAAAAACTCATCTCTATCAAAACATTTACTACTACACACGTTGAAATAACTTTTCTAACTGGAGATGAAAACGGACAAAAATGGACAAAAAGCATTTGTTTCATTTTTTTGCGGAAACGGAAAGAAATACGAAAACCATAAAAATCATGTAGAAACAAATATACTATATACTGATAGGGTGGTTATTGCCAAAAAACATATTGATTGTGCTTGCCTCTTACCAAATGGTTTTAGGCCGAAGATCTTCTTCTATTAATCTAGAAAAAGTAGAGAGAAGAGTAGTAGTAAGTAAGTATATATAGGATAGAGTAGTATATATCATACTACTAGTGACATGTTATATCATTTTAAGTTTTTCATTTTATTTTTTTTTTTTATTTTTATATTTTTTTTTTTTTTTAAATAAAAAAATTTTTTTTTTTTTAAAATTAAAATATTTTTTTTTTTTTTTTTAATTATAATCCATAAATTCTATCGAATCCTTTTAGAAATTTTCTTTTTTTTTTCAAAAATTTTTTTTTTTTTTGTTTTATTTTTTGTAAAAAAAGACATAAAAAGACATATTTATACAAATTAAGACCACACAAGAAGAAAGAAACAAAACAAAGAAAAGTTAGTTTTTAAAAAAATCATATCCCTTACACCTTCCCTGACAAAGCCAATATGAAGCAAAGCTGACAAGGCCTCCTCACGCCATGATGAAAAAAAAACAAAAAAAAAAAACTTGAAAAACAAAAAATTGTTGAAGAGAAAGTGAGCAAGAGAGACGTTGGAAGGAAGGAGCGGCGAGGTGAGATGGAGAGAGGGAGATGGGCGCCTCGAGCTGGAGATTTCGAGAGAGTTGGATGATAATCGCTTTCTTTATTTAGCTTGACAGACAAATTACGGCTTGACTAATGAACATCGACTCTCAACTCACTTTATCGGAGATCTTCATCGAGAACAACGATTTCATCGAGGCGAGCTTAGCTTGATACCTTTATTACAACGAACACAGACAAAGAGAGACGCGAAGACGAACGAAGACAAGGAAAATAAATGATGGCATAAAACCAATAATAACCAATGCAATATCCATGCGTTAAAAGTTAATAGGTGAAGTACTTTACCGGTATAAATAAACATACACATGCACATAACCGTTTACGTACATACCACGTTTGATCTAATTAGTAACAAGTTTTTCAACAAATTTATATTCACAAATTTATATTTGATATAAATATATCTATCTCAATATAAATAATACTATAGTAAATAAATAATAAATAAATAAAAAAAATAAAAATCAAAAATATGTCACTCGTAATATCCTCGAAGGTAAAAACTCTACTTAATTTAATTTTGCATGTCGATTATACGATGGATTAAGTATTAATTACACGTCGTACTATCTACCCGCGACTGTCACTTACCCTGCCTTATACCGAGATATGGGTATGAGTATTATTCATGGGTCCATGGGTGTGGGGTGATGGTAGGATATTAGGTAGCCGTAAAGTGTCATAAAATTGTCATCCTAGCGATTGGTCGTGTCATTGTCAGGGTTCCCAACCCGCCGTCGTGGAAAAAAAAAAAAAAAAAAGGAAAAAAAAGAACCATCGGAGAGGCGGCGCAGGATAACAGAAGGCACACCTGTGTGTTGCCACCCAGCCAGACGAGTTTTTTTTTTCCTTATATGATATTATTATAATTTATAAACACACTATATATATATTGTTGTTAGGGCTTTTTTGAGAATGTATCTGGGTCCTCCTTTGAGGTCGAGGGTTGATGGGATCGCCTATATGAGAGAGTCCTAGAAAATTGTGGTCGCGAGAATATCATGTACTATCTCCATTCCGATTTATTAGGCTAATACATACTCTAAGAAAACAATTTAATTATAAATTTGTTCAACAATATACGAATTATATGTCACAAAATTTATACTATTAAAAGCTTATTTTAAATATGAATCTAATGGTATAAGTTTTGTTAAATATAATTTTTATTTTATTGATCAAATCTACGGTCAAATCTACCGGAATGGAGGTAGTATCTTAGAGTAGACAATGTATAATCAAACTAGCGCATAGAAAAGCAAAAAAAAATGTTTGAAAATGCAAATTCCAATGTTTTTTGTAAGCACACGGGCAGTTCCTAGGAAAAACTCGGATAGACACTGGCAGTCACAAAGAAGCGTGAACGACTGACTGAACGGCCGCAGCACCGCAGCAGGTCAAAGATGCGTTAATCCCGTGTGACACAGAAGTAAGCAGAGCTGTTGGGCCTGAGAGCTGCGTACAGTACATGTGAGACGTGAAACGCGCGCCCTCTTCCCTTCTCTCCTCATAGGAAAGACGCGGTCCCGCCGTCTCGCTCAGTTTGTTTCCCCAATGAGACCGATCGAACCACCTGGCTGGCCCTGGCCGTCTCATCCCTTCCTCTCGGCCGAACACGGCACACCCAGACGGGCAAACGGCGATCTGCCGAGGAGAGACGCGTGACGACGTGTCGGAGTCTGGCTGGCTAGACACGAGATTTGTGTGGGTGTGTGGCCGTGTGCTGCGCGACGGGGACACGCGGCGGCGGTTGGACCGGGAACGTGCCGGGAAGGGGAGTGACGTCTGGAAGGAGAGAAGGCTTGGGATTCGGATGCGAGGAGGAGGAGAGAAGGCGCGCTGACTGGCCGGCCGGCGCGCGGTTGGACCGGACCGGACCAGAGAGACGAACGTTGAAGGCAAAGTGAGTGACCTTTATCGCATCGCGTACCCGGCTAAGCAACCCCTCTCAGGTCGCTATCACGCTTCCGTTTGCTTCATCGACTGAGCTAGCTAGCTGAACCGTGTCGTCCCGCTCACAGCCGAGCGCGGGTGAACCTGATCAAGTCGAGCACACCTGGTTTCATCAGATCGAAAGGGTACAACTTCCTGGTGCTGGTGACAGTTTTGAACTTGGTCCCACGTGTCATCGCCTTGATCCTAACTTGCGTGGACGAGCGCGTGTGTCCGTAGCACAACGCGCACGGGACGGGAGGGAGAAGAGGTAGCCGTTGGCGCTACTAGCTATCGCTACGCTCGGGGCGGCAGGACCGAGGCGAGGGGAGGTGTGGGGCCCGCCAGCTGGCGGCGTGGCGTCATCGCTCATCGGTGGCACGTTTCGTGTCGTCTCCTTGTGCTGGCCTGGCCTGGCCGTGTGGTGTGCGTCGTGAAGCACAGCACGCATGCACGCCCGGTTTTGCTCCGGTCCAACCGTGCCCGGTCAGCCCAGGCGTTTACCGCCCACACAACGGCACGGTGAGAAACGGAGAATCACGAATCCGTTCCAACGTCGGTGCCGTGCTTTCTTTTTCAGCCCCAAAAATGTTCCGGGATTGTTAATTTCTTACGGGCGATTTTTGTTCTTCTAGTCTTAATATATGACGGCGATTAGGCAGTACCCACTGATTCAGTTTTCAACGAGACGAGCAATTCTTCTGTGCTTGCACTTGCAAACTTTCTTAGAGCATCTCTAACATTCTCCCCAAATTTGCGAACTGAATAATGCAAGTTCAAGCCACCGAACTCGTATTTTTTCAGTTTACAAGTGTGTGACGCAGATCAATAACCGAACTGATAAAGTGTAAATTTGAATTCAAAAACTCCCAGAAAATTTAGGCCGCGATTCATACTAGGGCCTTTGATCAGTATATGCATATAGTTGTTGCAAATCAAAATTACAACGAAAAAACGCAAATAGTTAGTGGACGAGCTCTCCAAAGACAGATGCGTGGTGACGCTACCCCGACGTAACAAAAATGGAGCTCGCTGGCGTGCGCTGGCCGTGGCGCCGCCACCTAGTCGTCGAGGACGATGGCGTCCACGTCCATGAGGTCGGGGTCGAGGTCCCCCGGATCCATCGACTGCGTCCGTGCGCTCGGCCGCTTCCACCGCGACAATGGCGGCCTCCCTCTCCACGTGCTCGCCCGCCTCCACCGCAGCAATGGCGACCTCCATCTCCTCGCGCTCGCGGAGAAGCTCCTCCCACAGCGCGGCCTCGGAGAGGCATATGGATTCGACAAGCGCATCGCGCTCCTCGTCGTCATCATGCGCCCAAAAGAGGCGGCGCAGCCGATGGGAGTGCGAAGACTCCCCACGCGCCGGGGTCATCGGCGGAGCAGGGACGGCGTTGTCGGGGAAGTCGACGTAGGCACCGAGCAACTGCGGGGGACGGATCCCAAGTTTGGCCTAGTGGTTGGGCTAAATCCACCACGGTGCTCTGGGTCAACCGACCCAGAACACACGGGTGCCCTCTCTCTCGCTCCCCTTTCTCCTCTCGTGACACGTGTTGCCCCCGATGTCGTCACTTGATTTCGGCTGGCTCCGGCCACTCTGGTCGCCGCCCCCGTGTTTGCCGACACAGTTGATGATGATACGTCGACTGGTCCAGTTCGATTCGCCACTCGACCCCTCCCTTGGTCACGTTGTCTCTATTGGAGATATGCCCTAGAGGCAATAATAAAAGTGGTTATTATTATATCTTTGTGTTTATGATAAATGTTTACATTCATACTAAAATAGTATTAAACCGGAAACATTAATACTTGTGTGATTTGTAAACTAAATTAGAGTCCCTGGTAAAGCCTCTTTGTAATACTAGCTTGTTGGTTAATAGATGATCGTGGTTTCCCGATCATGAACATTGAGATGTTATTAACAACAAGATCATATCATTAGGAGAATGGTATGATGGACATACTCCTATAGATAAGCGTAGCATTAATATCAAATCATTTCAATAGTTCATTTGCTATAAGCTTTCTGATACATAGTAACCTAATTTATTCGACCATGAGATCATGTTAATCACCATCACCGGAAGGATGCTTTGATGATATCAAACACCATACCGTAACTGGGTGGCTATAAAGGTGGCATTGAGTGTTCGGAAAGTATGGGTTGAGGCACATGGATCAAGAGTGAGATTTTTCCATCCATATGACGAATAGATATACTCTCGGGCCTCTCGGTGGAATGTCATCCAATTATCTTGCAAGCATGTGACTGGCTCACAAGGGATCACATATCACGGGAACGAGAAAAGAGTACTTATTGGTAGCGAGGTTGAACTAGGTATGCAGAGATACCGACGATCAAAACCTCGGATAAGTAAACTATCATGAGACAAAGGGAAATTGGTATCGTATGTAAGTGGTTCATTCGATCGCAAAGTAATCGTAGAAATGTGTGGGAGCCATATGAATTTCCAGATTCCTCCATTGGTTATTGATCGGAGAAGTGTCTCGGTCATGTCCGCATAATTCACGAACCGTAGGGAGACACACTTAAGGATTCGATGTTGTTTAGTAGATACGAAATGTTAGTAGGGATATCGAATGTTGTTCGGAGTCTTGGATGGTATCCAGGATATCACGAGGAGATCCGGAATGGTCCGGAGAATAAGATTCATATAAGGAAAGTCTTATTTCGGAGTTCGGGAAAGTTTCCGGTGTTTTCATCGGAGAGGCTCTAGAAGAGTCTAGAAGGTTCACCGGTTCGGAAGGAGAATGGTCCATGAATGTGTCATGGGTAAGTGGAATGATTGGATCATATCCTAGGTCACTTGGTGTGTGCATTTGTAAGAGAGAATTAAAGCTCTAAATTGAAAGTCAAACGGGAGTTTGAAAAGTCAAATTGGAACAATGGTTTTCTAGTGGGAGAAGAAACAAGTCCTTATCTCAATCCAACTTGGGTTTGGGTTTGGATTCAAACCCACCCCTCCCAAGGATGCCCCCCTCTCATAAATAGAGGGGGAGGGATGCCCTAAAGCACACAAGCCCTAGCCCCTCTCCACCCGAGCCGCCGCCGACGACCCGCCGCCGCGCCGCCGTCGACACCTCCTCCTCCTCCCGGTCGTCTAAACCCTAGATCTCCGGGAAACCCTAATCTGCCATAACTCGCACCGGCTTAGGCGAAGCCCTGCGTGATTTTCCCTCTACTTCCGACACCACGCCGTCGTGCTGCCGGAATCGCGAGGGGAGAACTACAACCTCCGCTGGCTGCTGGAACAAGGGAGAGGAAGGTCTTCATCAAGTACCGAACGTGTGAACGACTGCGTAAGCGCTGCCGGAACGCAGCGCAGGAAGGATCGTCTACGCGAACTTGAGATCGACAAGTGTACGACTACATCACCCACGAGAATCTGCTCTCGTTAACCGCTTTGGAATCTTCAAGGGTGAGTACTTCTATCGACTCGTTGCTACAATCTAGTAGATAGATCTTGGCTTGTTTATGTGTATGCGGTAGAAATTTTTTGTTTTCCATGCTACGAACCCCTACAGTGGTATCAGAGCCGTGTCTATATGTAGATCTGTTGCACGAGTAAAACACAATGGTCATTGTGGGCGGTAGTGCTTTTATTATCAATTGCTTTTTGTGTACTTTGCATCTTGCAGTATGATGGGATGAAGCGGCCCGGGCTAACCTTACATGACATCGTTCATGAGACTTGCTCCATGCTCAACATACAACTTGTATTGCATAAGTGGCTTTGCGGGTGTCTGTCTCTCCCATCATAGTATAGATTCAATTTACAACGGGCACTTGATAGTTCAAACATCAACGGTGTGGTTCTTGTTCGTAAGTTAGAACGACATTTATTTAAAGCCCAAAACCACGTAAAATATGCAAAGAAAATTAGAGGCGTCTAACTTTATTTTGCAGGGGTGTGCTTTGATGTGATATGGCCATGATTGTGATTATATATGATGTATGCAATGTTCCTTATTATAAGTTGGCGACCGGCAGGAGCCATATGGTTGTCTTTTAAATTTCGTTAAGACCCGCGTGTCTATTCAAAGTAGTTGTAATAGTTTAAGCTGGTGGACGACAACCATGAAACGACGCCATTGACCTTGACGCCATACCGGTGATGATGGAGATCATGTTCGTGCTTGAAGATGGAGATCGGAAGCACAAGAAGAAAGGCCATATCATATCACATATTATGAATTGCATGTGATGTTAATCCTTTATGCAGCTTGTATTGCTTAGTTTGTGATGGTAGCATTAAAATATGATCCCTCAAGCACACAATTTCAAGTTTTAAAGTGTTCATCCTTAGTAAGCACCGTTGCTAAAGCTCGTTGTTTCGAAACACCACGTGATGATCGGGTGTGTTAGATTCTGCGAGTGTATGCTCATGCGGAAGCTAAGGTTTGATCTTGACAAGCCTAGCATGTACATACATGGTCTCGGAACACGGATCACCGAAAGGTAAAGCATGAGTCATATAGTAGATATGATGAACATGTTGATTGTTCGCCATTGAAGCTACATCAACTCTCGTGATGATCGGTTTTGATGTGGTGGATTTGGTTTGTGTGATAACTAAAACAATTTGAGGGATATTGTTTTGAGTGGGAGTTCACCTAGATTAATTTAACTATTAATTAGAACTCAATTTGTCATAAACTTCGTCTAAACTATTGCAAATATGTTGTAGATCAATGGCGGCCCCTACCATCAATTTTAATGCGTTCCTAGAGAAAGAAAAGTTGAAAAACAATGGAAGCAACTTCGAGGATTGGTTCCGCAATTTGAGGATTGTCCTCAATGCTGGTAATTTGACCTATGTGCTGGATGCACCGCTACCGATGAGATAAAGAATGTTTTCCTCGCTCGGAAGAATCAGTACTCCACAGTTCAGTGTGCTATCTTATATGGTTTGGAATCGGAGCTTCAGAAAAGGTTTGAGAACCATGACCCACATGATATTGTCCGTGAACTCAAAATGATATTTGAGGCTCACGCGGCAGTTGAGAGTTATGAGGCTTCTGAAAAGTTCTTTAACTATAAGATGGAAGAGGGCAGCTCCGTCAGTGAGCACGTGCTTAAGATGTCTGGGCACGCAAATAAGCTTCAAAGCTTGGGTATAGTGATTCCTAATGCTTTGGGGATTCACCGTGTCCTCCAATCGCTACCAAATTACAAGAACTTTGTGATGAACTACAATATGCAAAACATGGACAAGTCGTTGCCAGAACTCTTCTCCATGTTGAAGTCTGCAGAAGTGGAGATCAAGAAATAGCACCAAGTGTTGTTGGTCAATAAGACCACCAAATTAAAGAAGCAAGGCAAGCCTAAGAAAAAGAGAAACTATGCAAACTTCAACGGTCCATATATGGATTGAAGCAAGCATCCCGAAGTTGGAATCAACGTTTTGATAAGGTAATCAAAAGTTTTGGTTTTATACAAACTTATGGAGAAGCTTGTATTTACAAGAAAGTGAGTGGGATCTCTATAGCATTCTTAATACTATATGTAGATGACATATTGTTGATTGGGAATGATGTAGACCTTCTTAATAGTGTCAAAGAATATTTGAATAATAGTTTTTCAATGAAAGATCTCGGCGAAGCAGCTTACATATTAGGCATAAAGATTTATAGAGATAGATCGAGACACCTAATATCATTGTCACAAAGTATATATTTGGACAAAGTTCTAAAGAGATTTGGAATGGAAGATAGCAAGAAAGGGTTCTTGCCCATGTTGCCCAATACGACCTTGAGTAAAACTCAAAGTCCTTCAACGGCAGAAGATAGAGAAAGGATGAGTAAGACTCCCTATGCCTCAGCCATAGGATCTCTAATGTATGCCATTCTATGTACTAGACCCAACATTGCATATGCTGTTAGTTTGACTAGCAGATATCAAAGTGATCCAGGAGTGGATCATTGGACAGCGGTCAAAAACATCCTTAAGTACTTGAGAAGAACTAAGGATATGGTTCTTTCTTATGGAGGTGATGAACAACTCGTTGTTAATGGTTACACCGATGCTAGTTGGAACACCCATCCGGATGATTCTAAATCTCAATCTGGATACATATTTACTTTAAATGGTGCGAAGATTAGGAGGAGTGCAAAGCAAAGCGTTGTGGCGAGATCTTCAACTGAATCGGAATACATAGCTGCTTCGGAGGCTTCACAAGAGGCGATATGGATGAAGGAGTTCATTACAGAGCTCGGTGTGGTTCCAAGTGCGCTGGACCCAATGTCTATCTACTGTGATAACATGGGCGTCATAGCCAATGCGCAATTACCAAGGTCACACAAGAAGCTGAAGCACATCAAGCTACATTTTCGCGCTATTTGAGAGCATGTCCAAGATGGTGACATAAAGATTTGCAAAGTACACACAGATCTGAATGTGGAGGATCCGTTGACTAAACCTCTCCCGAAGGTAAAACATGACCAGCACCAAACCGCCATGGGTGTTCGGTATATTACCATGTAATCTAGATTAGTTGACTCAAGTGCAAGTGGGAGACTGTTGGAGATACGCCCTAGAGGAAATAATAAAATTGGTTATTATTATATCTTTGTGTTTATGATAAATGTTTACATTGATGCTAAAATAGTATTAAACCGGAAACATTAATACTTGTGTGATTTGTAAACTAAATTAGAGTCCCTGGTAAAGCCTCTTTGTGATACTAGCTTGTTGGTTAATAGATGATCGTGGTTTCCCGATCATGAACATTGAGATGTTATTAACAACAAGATCATATCATTAGAAGAATGGTATGATGGACATACTCCTATAGATAAGCGTAGCATTAAGATCAAGTCATTTCAATAGTTCATTTGCTATAAGCTTTCTAATACATAGTAACCTAATTCCTTCGACCATGAGATCATGTTAATCACCATCACCAGAAGGATGCTTTTATGACATCAAACACCACACCGTAACTGGGTGGCTATAAAGGTGGCATTGAGTGTTCGGAAAGTATGGGTTGAGGCACATGGATCAAGAGTGGGATTTGTCCATCCATATGACGAATAGATATACTCTGGGGCCTCTTGGTGGAATGTCATCCAATTAGCTTGCAATCATATGACTGGCTCACAAGGCATCACATATCACGTGAACGATAAAAGAGTACTTATCGGTAACGAGGTTGAACTAGGTATGCAGAGATACTGACGATCAAAATCTCGGATAAGTAAACTATCATGAGACAAAGGGAAATTGGTATCGTATGTAAGTGGTTCATTCGATCGCAAAGTAATCGTAGAAATATGTGGGAGCCATATGAATTTCCAGATTCCTCCATTGGTTATTGATCGGAGAAGTGTCGCGGTCATGTCCGCATAATTCACGAACCGTAGGGAGACACACTTAAGGATTCAATGTTGTTTAGTAGATATGGAATGTAAGCAGGGATACCGAATGTTGTTCGGAGTCTCAGATGGGATCCGGGATATCACGAGGAGATCCGAAATGGTCCGGAGAATAAGATTCATATAAGGAAAGTCCTATTTTGGAGTTCGGGAAAGTTTCTGATGTTTTCATCGGAGAGGTTCTAGAAGAGTCTAGAAGGTTCAGGAAGGAGAATGGTCCATGAATGTGTCATGGGTAAGTGGAATGATTGGATCATATCCTAGGTCACTTGGTGTGTGCATTTTCAAAAGAGAATTAAAGCTCTAAATTGAAAGTCAAACGGGAGTTTGAAAATTCAAACTGGAACAATGGTTTCCTAGTGGGAGAAGAAACAAGTCCTTCTCTCAATCCAACTTGGGTTTGAGTTTGGATTCAAACCCACCCCTCCCAAGGCTGCCCCCCTCTCATAAATAGAGGGGGAGGGCTGCCCCAAAGCACACAAGCCCTAGCCCCTCTCCACACGAGTCGCCGCCGCCGACCCGCCGCCGTGCGCCGCCGCCGCCCTAGACACCGTCGACACCTTCTCCTCCCGATAGTTTAAACCCTAGATCTCCGGAAAACCCTAATCCGCCATAACTCGCACCGGCTTAGGCGAAGCCCTGCGTGATTTTCCCTCTACTTCCGACACCACGCCGTCGTGCTGCCAGAATCACGAGGGAAGAACTACAACCTCCGCTGCCTGCTGGAACAAGGGAGAGGAAGGTCTTCATCGAAAATCGAACGATGTGACCAAGCATGGAGCGCCAGGAAAGCAGCGCCGGAAGGATCGTCTACGCGATCTTGAGATCGGCAAGTGTATGACTACATCACCCACGAAGAATATGCTCTCCTTAACCGCTTTGGAATCTTCGAGGGTGAGTACTTCTATCGACTCATTGCTACAATCTAGTAGATAGATCTTGGCTTGTTTGTGTGCATGCGGTAGAATTTTTTGTTTTCCATGCTACGAACCCCTACAGTCTCCTCTCTGGTGGCTAGGGTTTGTGGCTCCTCTCATGGTGCCTTGTTCCGATGACTCCCCGGTTGATACACTAGTGATTTAGCGGCGAGGTGATGCCCAACGTCGTCGTGCTTTTCCTCAGTCTGCCGTGGTTGCGGCTTATGTGCGGGTTGCAGCGCCTCCTGGTGCTCCCTATGCCGTTGTGACTCCACTGCTGGATCTCTCTCACCCTCTACTTCCTCTTATTGCTGAGCGAGGCTAAAGGTGAGTCTTCTTGTTCCTCTCATCTCTTAGTTTCTCTTGGATTTCCTCACTGATTACTGGATGTTAACCCTAATTAGGGTTCGTGTTCTGTTCTAGGGTTCTTATCCCTCTCTATTTACTCTCAACTATGATAAAGTTGTGCTTAAACAACTGTTATTATTGCTATGATACAATGATAATCTCAGTTCTATGGTTGGATTAGAACTACTCACAGTGGTATTCTATCAATTGATTACTGTCTAAGTATACACCTTGCTGATGCTATGATATCAACTCAAAGGTTGATTCCATTGATACTTTCTTGGATGCCTGAACATGACTGGTAACTTTTTTAATGTAATACTACTAGAATAATTAGTGTTGGTTATGCATATTGAGTCGTGTTGAGGATCTATATATGATATTTGCTTGGTGTCTGGCTTAGGGGAAAAATTCTATGATCCATGGGAACATTAACTTGTTGTCCTAGATATCAAATACCACAATGATTTGCTTATATATCAAAGAAAGATTTAACTCTTTAGATGATGGTACTTCTGATCCATAAGATGACAGGATTATTTGGAAAGTGGCTAATAATAGGAGTGGCTCCTAACTAGCATAGGAAAATGATTCAACTAAGTTACTTGGTGAAGATTGTAGCTGTTATTTCATACTTGGGAAATATTTATTAGGATGGGTTGCTACTGAGGTGCTACTAGTAACTGGGATGTTCCCAGTAGCAACCAATCAATGGATTTGCCTAGTTCTAATTGCTACGATTTGCTGGCTCCAGATTAGGTCAATGATGCATAGGCTGAGACCTAATATGCTGATTAAAAGAAGAACATTTACTACTGATGGCTTTTAAGTATCCAGTGATGGGTTTACACTCCACTTGGGTGTATTTATGAGGATTACACCCAAATCCAACAAATCTTCTCCGTATAGTTGATAAAAACAAATACAAGATATGGATTTGTTTGGGGATTCTCTAACCTGCTGTGGTTGCTGATATTGATGTTGCTCTTGTTGTTCCTGAAGAACTTGTCTAGCTCCTTCCTGCGACTGGTTTGCCTCTCCTTCCTTATCACCCCCTTGATTTCCTCCTTGCCTGCCCATGCCCAACACTTGTTCCACCCCTCCTCAGGTAACCATTTTGGTTGGTGAACTAATGTATTGTTGGGGTGTTTTGTTGGTTAAGATGGTGGGAATCTGATTGAGGAAAATGTTTAGATCTCTCTGCTACGTATGGGAACTTATCCCTTTCCTAGGGCTTCTCATGTGTCAACAGCACACAACTTGCATGTGTTTGTGTGAGCTGCTTCCTTGTTTGGGATGAGCTCGAGCAATTTTGATTGTTACTCTTATTACCTTACCTTTCTACCTCTCACTTTCTCTCTGGTGAAATTTGCCCCTCTTGGCTAAGGATGTGATACTAAAGCTTTAATATTAAAAGAACAAATATTTCCTTTTGTTGAAACTTGCCCCCTTAAACTTGTATTTGCTCAATGATGCAATTAAACAACGCACTTCACTGTTCAGGGCTAAGAGCAAAACTACTAACAAAAACTATCTCCTTTATTTTGTTTGCTTTATTTGTTTACAGGTACAAGATCATACAAGGAAGAACAAGAATATTAGATTAGGGAATAGTATAGTTTTTCCCTTTTATCATTTTGTAATTTTACTGTTTTCCTCCTGTAAGGAACAATGTAAATATGTTTATTATTCAATAAAGATTACTTTCTTAACTTGCAATTATTCATTTGTATAAGAACTTCTTACTTGTTTATGTTATTCTTATATTTTAATTATGGAATAAGAAAAGAATAAGAGTTTCTAATTATTTGTATATATATATATATCATTTTTTATAATGTCTTAAATTTCTTTTACTTGTACCCTTATTCTATAATATAATACTTAATACTTCACTCTAAATATTTAAATGTCCTTTTAAAAACAATAAACTCCTAAATGCTTTTAGTTAAACCATTTCAAAAGTAGTTTCAAATTTAAATGTGAATTTAAGTTATTACCCCAAAATAATACAAATTCCTAAAGATCATGTAAAAAATTATAACAATCACCAGCACGAGCTAAACCCTAACTCGACATGGTGAAAGAAACTCAGGTCTCTCCAGGTTTTTATTTTACGAAATATTTACCCCAATTTTACAAATGAATGCATGCACATGCACATATTATTATTTCTACCATGCGTTGGTTCCTAAACGCTAGGATGTTACAATCTCGTCGGAGACTACATTGTTGGAACTTCTTCGTGAACTTTCTTTCAATCACCTCTCCACCTCTTTGATTGGGAGCAACAATGTAGTTGCAAAAACACCACCAAGTCTCATACATAGAAACTACCACCCCATAGAAACACAACCAAAATTGCAGAAAAGGGTGTTGCCTACACATGACAAGGACCAATGTTGTGGAGAAAAGCACATATTGTTTTCCTAGCCACTCCTCATGATTACTTCGATATCCTTGCATGTAGAGCCACATACATTGCTAAACCGAATCAAATGTTTGAGGTCGCATTGCGATGCCTAGTGATAACCGAGGCAACTGGTTCACCTCCCATGACGAGCGAAATCGACATCCACCACTACATGAGTAAAGCTGAGCACTACGCAAATTGACGTGAGCCCCTTGTGCCATCAAAGCACAACAATTAACCAAAACATCTCCATGAAATCCTTACAAGGTGGCTAGTATCACTATTTGTGGACCAAAGTAGTTAACTTGAGGCGGAGTCGCAAAGTGTCTAAGGAAGACCGGGTATTGCCTGGGTGCACACGCTGAATGTGGCAATGAAAAATTGGGTCGGGAGAGGTAATGTTTCCAAGAAAGATAACTAAGACCTCATGTGTGGATGGTATGGGGTTTCCTGGCTAGTGCTATTTGATATTTTGGGATATTGAGAGAATAGTAGTTGTGTTGATTGAGGCCTCGAAGGGCTGTTTATATAGATTATAAGACTTAGCCTTCAAGGACTAATAGAGATAGACTACAACTCAAAGAGCCTAACCCTAACCGATCTATACTCTGATACTATGGCTAGGGTGAGGGGGACAGGATGCGCCAAATTCTAGTGGCGGGGGCCCCTAAGTTGCCTAGGGGCGACATAGGAGGCCAGGGTTTCAATATATATTGCGTTTCTTACTTTTTTATATTTTATGAATGGTTTGGTGTTTGTAGGATGTTGAACCTCTCGGAATGTGATATACTCTTTCCGTTTAAAAATATAAGACGTTTTAACTTTGTGAATAGAATGTATCTAGACATCTTTTAGTGTATAAGTTCATAGAGGTTCGGAATGAATCTATATACTAAAACGCGTCTAAATACATTTATTTCATAATCTAAAATGTCTTATATTTCAAGAGTAACATATAAGTCAATGTTTGCAGCATTGAATCTACTCCCTCCGACCTATATTAGTTAAATTAAATTTGTCTAGATTCAGATATATCTAGCACTAAAATATATCTAAATACATTTAAATTTAGACAAATGTAAGCCAAATAATATAAGTTGAAGAAAGTAGTAAAAGTCACACGGTCGAACGCAAGGACTATGCGAAAATAGACGTTCACGCCCCCCAAGAACCACCAAAGCGTGCATGTGCAACGACAGAATGCAGAGCCCCAGCTCGACTACTCCATCAACAGTCAAATGCCTATGCACCCCATCAAGTTGCCTCAAGATTTAATCTTTGGAAGATACACGTAAGCACACACGCACGAGCAAACTTCGTAAATCCAACGGTACGAGTCGTCAGGAATTCAAGTTGCAAGCTCTGTTTTTTCATTCTTTGCGGGAAAATGCATGCATTGTCAAGCTATACGTATGCCAATACGCCATGGCAGTTGGACTTTTCGTCGTTTGCCTTCCTTGCTCTGCCTTTTCCACTTGCGCACGAGCTAATCCAGCCATGTCGCGCTGACTTGGACCGGCGATTGTATCGTGTTCTTCATGGTCAACCGACGGCCGGTCAGGCTTTGTCCACTGGATCATGGCGATAACTTGATAATGCCTCCCGCGAGCTTTTCCTCTTTTCAAGTTGACGGTGTTGACTGCCGACGAGTTGCCTACTTGTCTTACTGGTCGTACGTGCGTTCGGGGTCAACGGCCGAATGAGAATGACCCACACTTTCTCTGGGCATCTCCATTCGATCGCGGCCTGTATGAAATGCTCCGAACGGACAGACTGACTGTGAAAACTAGCACAAGAGCGGGTCTATCCAAAGGGACAAACTGCCCGGGCACGATCTATTTTTGACCGAATTGATTCAGCTTTGGGTCGAGTTGGACACACCGTGGACAGTCGAACTGTCCTCTCCTCCGTCGGTCTGGCCCACTACCACTAGACAGCCACCCACTGACCCACCAATCTATTTGGCTTTAATTTTTTCTTTCTTCCCACCCGCAACCGCCATGCTCCTCTCTATGCGTCGCCGCCGCTCCTCGTGATGCGCTCGCCTATCGTCGGCAGGCCAAGGTGAGCCCCTTCTTGTGCTTCACTGAGCAGACCCGCTCTAATCTTTCAGAGGACGTCTTCTTCGTGGTCGGCGTCACAGCGCTCATCATCGCGATCGTGTGTAGCCTGCTCCGGCGAGAGCAGTCAAGAGATGTCTTGCCAGAGCACGAGACATAGCCTGCCAAAGCCCAAGACATATCCGGGATTAAAATGGGTCGGGCCGTTGGGCACTTTCCTTAACTGAAGCAGATAATGATCATTTTCCTATCCGTCAGCCAACCCAAACGTACTATAACAGACACAATATGTATCCGAAATAGGCGACTCTCGGCCTAGTAGGAATCTCGACTGTTCACTCTACTTGTTCCGGTCAACCAGCACATCCGTTTCCTCTAGGGCTCTGGGCTGCGGCTCCCCGGGCCAAACAAGTGTACCCTGCATCTTCAAATGTCGCACATCCGGTGCCTCTTTAAGGTACAGATTACAAAATAGGCTCCACCACCCACACCAAAAGCATTGCAAGCTGCTGTTCGGTAGAGATCTCATTTAGCCTTAGTATTGTTAGTAATCTTCATCGGAGAAGAACTCTAATCTGTGCGGCACAATAGTTTGTTTGCGACCAACATGGCCATCTTATTAGCCAAAAAAAAAGGAAAAACAGAGCCATCTTCAAGAAGACGAGGACATTGCCAACAGAATCTAGGCCAACCATATTTCGGCTCCATATTCCGTACGTGCAACTGACAGGCGCTGCGGCCCATTAACGCAAGTACAGTTTTTATTTTCTTTATATAAAATCCGGAAATTTATATTTATTTGTGGCCCATATTCCTCGATTTGTTATACCCACAAGTACTCTAAGTTACTACATCCGTTTCAAAATATAAGATGTTTTAAGTTTATAGAGAAAATGTATCTTAACTTCTTTTAGTATGTAGATTTACTCCAAACCTGAGTGAACCTACATATTAAAACAAGTCTAGATACGTTTTGCTTCACAAAACTAAAACATCTTATATTTTAAAACGGAAAAAGTATTATTTTAGAGCAACGAATAGGAAAATGGAATATAATGCTTTATAGGTGGACTGTTTTTTTTTTTTTTGCAAAATTTACCATAAATGCTTATATGTTCCCACGCGTATAAGCTTCATATCCCGTCTTTCTAGAAGACTTGGCCCACCAAATCAGTTTTTTTTTTATTCTGCCCACCAAAACAGTTGGTAAGCCTCATATCTCGTCTTTCTAGAAGACTTGGCCCAGTTTGAGAATTGGAAAATGTTTTTTTGAAATGTTTACCGGCTGCTAGCTTTTGCCTTTGCCTCTACTTCATCTCGAAGAAGTAAGTGCAGTCTTCCATAGCAAATAAATGTCGCGTGATCCATTAGGTATGAAGAAAAGGTCTGAGCGTGACACCGTAGACAGAGGCAAAGGTTCTATGGGCAATCACCATGCGCAGCCAAGCCATTAGGAAAAAAAGATTACGAGACCAGATGCATCACTTTTGGCCTTTTGGGCTTGTTCTTTTGCTCAGAGTTGGTATGATTTTCATTTTCCATTGAAGCCATGAATGATCTTCGAGAAAATTGTTTTTATCGAGATCTTTCTTGAGGTGATCATAGTAGTGTGTTGGTGCACATAGACAGCTCAAGAAGGGAGAAATTTCTAGAACATTGACTCGTCGTTTGAATGGTGGAAGCGGTGTTTCAAGTAGGAAGTCCCCATAGCTAGCTTTCGGCCACGAACGCCACTTAGCTCCATGACCTGGCTGCCATCCGGCGCTAATTCTAACCGTCGCAATAGCCTTGCAGTCTCTCAAATCGGGATCAACCCGACGAACGACCGCCACCCGATTATGGCTGCTTCCTCCCCACTCATGGCCTTCCGTGGTCGACACCTTTGGCGTCAACATTTTTTATTGATTCCAAAATATATTACGCAAATTTATAAATTTGCAAATCTATCACATTATCGGTTTGGGCCAAACCGAATGAGCCCGACTGGGCTATTAGGTTTGGGCCAAACCAACTGGATCATGGTTCTTCACTTTGGCAAATTTCCAGTCGGCGTGGGCAATGACCTAGTCGGTTTGACCCATTGATTTGGGCCAAACTGACAATGTGCTAGATTTGTAAATTTTTATTTCCGTGTATTATATTTCAAAATCAATAAAAATGTATTATTTAAAAATAGCCTACTTCAGATGCCCTAAAATATATCACACCGCCGGCTACAACTTTTTCAGATGACTTAAAATAGAGCACCACAAATGTATTTCCTCAACATACATGCAACAAACCAGATCAAAGACATGAGAGATAAATTTTTAAAAAATTGTACATAATTATTATTATATCACAAATAAATAGTACATCAATTCTTACACAAATCGTTCAAAGTTTCCCTCAAATCAACACACAAACACCATATAGTTCATCACATACAACAATACACACATACATCATGAAGATGAAATTAGTGGCTTTGGTTGCCATGTCATGTCCACCACTCCTCGATTAGATCTTTTTGAAGACCATCATGCATATCGGAGTATCTAATGGCATGGTAGGAGGCAAGAAAGCGGGCCACTCGGATAGTGCTATGTCCAAATTCTCCGACAACATTCCTCATTTTCTCAAAGTATCGATAATGCTTCATCACACACTCGACAATATGCTCAAACAACTAGATGCCCATCCGAAACCGACACCAAAAGTATTTTTCGAGGAAAAATAGGATTCTTCATAAATTAGCTTCGCATGAACTTGTTATGGCCTTCTATTCCCTCCCTCTGCAGCTTCACACAGTCGAGAACGGAACCACCATGCTTTGGCCGCTTGTTTTTCCACAATGCTACAAGCATAGCAATATCTTCCTCCTCTGAAATGTCCCATTCTTCATTGGATGAGGGCAAATCATCGTAATCATCCCAAACACTCATCTACAAACAATATACTATGTTGGAACACATTGATAGAACACTAAAATTGGACTCAAAAAATTTGTATACTTGTCTATACCTTTCTTCAAGCAACTAGTGTGCAAGGTATTGCTCATCAGCCGGATGCGCTCGGGGGGTTGGCTGCGGTGGAGGGCCTGTAGAGGTCACCGACGGTCACAGTGGAGCCAGAATGAGACTGATCGCATCGCTCAATTCAGCATGGTGACGGGGCTTGTACGAAAGGTCACCGGCGGTCGCAGTGCAGACGGAATGAGACTGGCCACGACGCTCAATTCAACATGGTGACGGGGCTCGTCCGATCGCGGGAATCTAGGGGAAGTGAGGAGGGGTGTAGAAAAGTGCGGCGAGGAGATTTGGTGGAGGTATGGTGGCTGCCGACAGTTGGGAAGGAGGGGGAGGCGGTGGCAGTTGCATGTTGGGAAGTTTTAGCTTGGTCGTTGGCGTGTGCGTGTGAGCGATTTGGCTTTTGGCATGCCCGTCGTTGTCCCGCAATTTTGCAGCGCGGAGGGCCAAAAACTTGCACCCGCTGAAAAAAATTGGGCACGCCTAAAAACAGGGAAGCTGTTGGAAGATTTTTTTGGCGCTGAGGCCCAAAAATTTGTTTATTTGGCACCAATGATTCCTTAGGCAGTTGTGGAGATACACTCCTTTTTTTTCAAGGATACAAGTGTGTATCGGTTTCATAGAAGAAAGGCCAAGATGGCCAGCACAACGCCACGAAGGCTACACGATACAAACTTGACGCCACATGGATTACAACGCAACCCACAACAACCAAACAACAAGGACTCTCCTTGCACCATCTCCTGCCACGAATGGTGGGAAGGGGGGATACACCAAGCTCCCAGACCGCGTCACAACCGAAGGAGGAAACTCCAGGAGACCAAAAATACCAAGGATGGCACAACCAACGCACCGTCGACCCTCAAGCGCCTAAGATCTGTGAGTGAGCGATGGGACTGGACCAACCGGTAGAAGCCGCCAGAGAAGCGCTGCCGATGATGTACATTGCGCCCCGAAAGCCCACACATTAAGTGGCCGCCAACCTGGACTTCATCAAGCCTCTCCGGGATTCTACGAGAAGCCTAGACAACGCCTCCAAGATGGGGACGACACTATGGTGTCGTTGCTGTCTGATGACTACAAGTGCATAGATTAATTGTAGCTAGTTTCGAAATAAGAGTATCAAACCCACAAAGAGCTAGTTGGTTAGGGTCTTTATGCCCCTCGTCACTATCTACTAAAGGGTACTTGTAAGCTGTCTTTGGTTTCAAGTAAAGGGTATTTGAGAGGTTTTTGGGTTAAATGCAAGAAAGTAAATAAAACAAGTAAACAGAAAGCAAGTAAAAAGAGTGTATGGAATGGTAGTTGAACTCAATAGGGCTAAGACGTTCTCGGAGATGTAGAATACACCACTAGCACATTGTAATTAATTATAATTAGGATAACCTATTTCTTATGTCATGATATGTGTGGAGAGAATTTCGTAATAAGATGTTCACCAAGGCTCGTAGGCAGTCACTTTGTTGAGCCAAGAACGAGCTTATCTCTAGATAATCACTACGATGCATGGAAGCAATCATCATGCAGACCACCACAATTAAGGGTTTTCCGGTGGATATCGTAATTAGCTTAGTAAATCTCTCTTTGTTCCCCCTTCGACCGTATTGGGTGCTAGCGACGCTTATAGTCACAACAGCTGCTGGCTCAATCATCCAGGCACGTTCAAAGGGTTTCACCCTCTTATTTTATACCGAAAGCAAATGATATGTGGCCGACTACACATACCATCTAATGGGATAGATCAAACACACATCATAGATTAATGGATCATATACACAAGTAATAGATCATCTTTATTTTATTTCATAATAATGTTAGGGTTTCTCCATCTTCTCAAGAACTAAGGGAACTACTCACACATGGAAGCAATCAACAACATCATCATAATCAAATGGATGAATAAAAGTAATAGAATGAATCTAGTGTAAACCACAATTGAATTTGCAATTACAACAAGATATAATGAATGAAAGATGGGGGTAGAGATGGTGATAGAGATGCAACGGTTTATGATGTAGGGGATGATGCGTTGTCCTCCAATGATCCGCGCAACAACAAGGATTTTCCCTTCTTCAAGTTTCTCCTTCAGGTCCGTTCGGGTGTGGTTTTTCGTGGCTGGAGGTTTTTGTAAATGCTAGATTTGTGATCTGTTTTCATGAGGAGGAAGTATTTTACGAGGCGGTCCCGTCGCCGGGTCTTACGGGCGCGCGGTACAGGCGGGCTTCGCCCGTACCACTGGTCGTTACGCTCGCTAGAACCTCCTAGGCACAGGCAATTCCTCCAGGTGTGAAGATAAATCAATAAAATGACTTTTATGATTTTAAAATATCATAAGCTAATTACGATATGATAGTCTCAATTGATATGTTCATTATAGACTTAGTAAATTAGGATCTTGTTGAAACAAAGACAAAAGGTGCGCGCAAACACGGTAAAATACTAAAAACCCTACTTTACTTATGCAAAAAGAATAAGTAAAAATACTCCAATTTTGGACTCATCACTGTCCGATCCGGCAAGCCGAATCAAGGGTTTCCCCTGGCGCTCTAGACGGGGCAACACGGGAAGTGCCATGACGGCACCCGTAGGCGTCGACATCGTCATCTTGAAGTAGGGCTTTCGCCCCAACACATCCGTCAGCCCCAGACCACCGAAAAAGGGGTGATTTTATCCACCCTTGGTCGCACCGTAGTCGAGAGGAGAGCCAAACCTCGGTACCGTCGATGGGGAAGCGTTGATCACAGTTTCGCATCCACCACCAGACAGACTCGACAGTGGAGGTCCAGCCCTCCGTCGTCACTCGGCCGGGCACCGACACCACCATGATGCCAGGATTCGGAGCTGCCAGGCGCCCCCACGCCCCTTGCAGCCATGGACCCAGCCCCACAGGCCCGTTCGAGCCCAGAGGCCCACGAACGAGCCTAAAACTGCCATGCACGGGTGCAGATTCACCACCACCGAGCGGGGCTAGATCCCCCACCTTCGACGTCGTCGGTCCGCCAAACGCCGCAATCCCGCGGCTCCACGCCGCCAGATCAAGATGGGAGAGCAGGGGAGCCGCCACCCAGGGGAAAGGCCCTGCCGTTGCCATCCCCGCCCAAACTTTGCCCGACGAAGCCTCTTGGCAACGGAGGGAGAGGGGATAACCACTAGGAAAGGACGGCCGTCGGCGGGAGCTAGGGTTCCCCGTGTCACCTCTAGGAGGGACGCGAGGGCCAGCAAGGAACACGATCTCCTTATACTCTCCTTTTTAACGAGGCATAAAACCCCGCAATTATATATGGGGTTGAAGGCGATGTGGGAAGAGTGGTGTGCTCCTCCTTATGTCACGTGGCAGCATGGAGCATGGCCGATGAAGCGTGTTGCCCGTCCCACCGAACTGGATCCTCCATTGTATAATCATGTTATCTAGGAGTCGTACTTTCAATCGTTCATTATTTTAACGTTGAAATAGTTTGGTGCATGGAACTCATTAAAAACAACTTTTACAAAGGTCACCAAAAATTAAGAAGATGAAGTTATACTGCCACACAACATGTGGAAAATCTGTATGCTTTAGGAAGATACACACAATACGTAGGCACATGTTGCATATCCCATTAATTCGAGCAAGAAACGCAGACCATTGGTGCAGACCATTATATGAGTCTCGTGGCTTGTGGTAGTATGCATGTCACTGCTGCTCCGGTGAAGTTGCTTCACCATCGTCCAAAGGCTTTCTTCTTCCTCAGCTGAAGAAAAAATAAATACATCAGATCACAGAATGAAAAGGTAGACTACAGCAGAAGAAAAAAAATCTGATCACAGAATGAGAAGGTAGACTACTGGCAATAAAAAATTGCAATTTGAAGAGAGAAAATTACGTCGCTGCTGCGGCCGCACTTTTTCTTGCGGCAGTTGGTAGCCCTGAGAGGAAGGCGTGCATAGCACCTGATTTTATCAAAGAACGAACCAATGCCGGAGAACGAGTCAGTGAAAAAATAAATCAAACATGTATAGGCGTGGTATATTGCACACGTACTTGCGGCCGGAGACCATCTTCTTCTCGTTGTTGTAGCTGAGCGCAAGCTCTCGGAGGCTGGGCTCGATGAACCAGCATTGGCCACCCCAATGGCCGCCACGGAGGCCGAGCACGAGGTGAAGCGTCGACTCCCTGCAGATGCCGTAACCGGCCAGGATTCGCTCGTACTCCTCCTCTAGCTGCTTTCACTAGTAGAAAACAGACTATCCATACGCGCTCCCTAATAACATTAGTCCCGGTTACATCATGAACCGGGGCTAATGCTGACACACGTCTCGGTTTGAACGGGCACGGTGACCGGAGACATGCTTTCCGGTTTGTAACACAAACTGGGGCTAAAGATTGTGCGCCATACACGTGGCCTGCCACACACCTTTAGTCCCGGTTTGTGTATGATCCCGCCCTCTATAAATACGACGCCCCAGCCTCTGCCTCTCCTTTGTTTTTTCTTGGTAGAAGGTGTGAAAGGTGTGCTAGTTTATTTTTTTCCTATGCATGCATTCAAGGTGTTTGATGAAATGTTTGAGTGAATGATCCCGTTCAATTTCTCACAGAACAAAAATATAGGAGGTGCCTGAGACGTACTTGAGCTTTCTCCTCTTTATTTTCCTCGATCGAGGTTAGCAATCTTATCTTTTCTCTGTCATTGATACAATGCATGTATCGATGTGAATTGGTAATTTCACTATTTATGATGTTCTGTTTTTGATAAACTTAATTATATGATGCAAATTAACGGTCGAGAATGGATGTACGGTGATCGGCGTGTACCCGGATACATTAAAGCCGTGGATAAATTTATCGATGTGGCTACGACAAACAGAGAGAATGGTTTTATCCGTTGTCCATGTGTTCAATGACGGAACAATAAGGAGTACTCTTCCTCGAAAATCATTCGTGGCCACCTGGTTATAAAAGGTTTCATGCCCAACTATAATTGCTGGACCAAGCACGGGAAAAAAGGGGTTACAATGGAAGACAATGAAGAAGAAAATGATGATAACAACTATCATCATATGTTTTCTAAATACAGTGATACTACAATGGAAGACAATAAAAAGGAAGGAGGTGAAGAACAGGCATCAGATAAGCTTGTTGATGAACTTGGTATGGTCATTTCTGATGCAAAGCGAGACTGTGAAACAGAAAAAGAAAAGTTGAAGTTGGAGGGCATGTTAGAAGATCACAAGAAATTGTTGTACCCAAATTGCGAAGATTGTAGCACAAAGCTTGGTACCACACTGGAATTACTGCGATGGAAGACAGAGTGTGGTCTAACTGACTCCTCATTTGAAAAGATGCTGAAAATAATGAAGCCAAAGTTTCCAAAACATAACGAACTTTCCGAGAGTACGTACGAAGCAAAGAAGACTCTCTGCCCTCTAGGATTAGATGTGCAGAAGATACATGCATGCATTAATGACTGCATCCTCTATCGCGGTAAGGAGTATGAAAATTTAGATAAATGCCCGGTATGCAATGCATTGCGGTATAAGATCAGACAAGATGATCCTAATGATATTAAGGGAGAGCC
Source organism: Avena longiglumis (assembly GCA_030063025.1). Lineage (NCBI taxonomy): Eukaryota > Viridiplantae > Streptophyta > Magnoliopsida > Poales > Poaceae > Avena > Avena longiglumis. The sequence continues at coordinate 480,649,277 of CP125975.1, forward strand.
CCTCCGGAAGAGGGTTCCTGCTAAGGTTATATGGTATGCTCCTATAATACCAAGGTTGAAACGCATGTTCAGAAACAAAGAGCATGCCAGGTTGTTGCGATGACACAAAGAAGACCGTAAGAAAGACGGGAAGTTGAGACACCCTGCTGATGGGTCACATTGGAGAAAAATCAAGAGAGACTTCCCGAATTTTGCAGGTGACGCAAGGAACTTATGGCTTGGTCTAAGTACGGATGGCATGAATCCTTTTGGGAAGCAGAGCTGCAATCATAGCACCTGGGCCGTGACTCTATGTATCTACAACCTTCCTCCTTGGTTGTGCATGAAGCGTAAGTTCATTATGATGTCAGTGCTCATGATCCAAGGCCCGAAGCAACCGAGCAACGACATTGATGTGTACCTAAGGACATTAGTTGAAGAACTCTTATAGCCGTGGGGCAAACCAGGTGTACATGCGTGGGATGAGAACAAACAGGATCCATTTGACCTATGAGGGTTGCTTTTCGTAACCATCAATGATTGACCTGCTCTTAGTAACCCTTTCAGGACAGACAAACAAGGGATATAAGGCATGCACGCACTGTCTAGATAAGACTGAAGGTACATATTTGCATAAATGCAAGAAGGTTGTGTACCTGGCGAATCGACGATTTCTTCCGACCAATCATCCCGTAAGAAAGAAAGGCAAGCATTTCAAAGGTGAGACTGATCACCGGAAGAAGCCTGAACTCCCTGCTGGTGATGATGTATTTGGTATAGTTGCGGTGATCCAGCATACCACTGCATGTGTAGTACACTATAGTCATGAATATGACATCCACAAAACACCGTTCTGTAAATATCACATCCCTCAGAGTGGTACAACAAAAACATTGCGAGTCCATATTACAAACATCCACACATTATTATTATTACAAGACCAGAAGTTCAAGACTTCAAAATGATTCAACTTACAAACCAAAATATTAAGTGTTTTTAGCGGAATTTAAAAGTAGCAACTCTCACTAGGAGTTGAGCTCAGCAGCTTATTCTATAGAGTTCATGTTGCTCGGTTCCGTTGGTTACTACTAACTAGGATACTTAGTTAGAATCGTTGTCATCGACACCATAGCAGATTTCGTAATCCACTCCTTCAACACCTCCTGACAGGTCAGGCTCCTCGTAGAACACATCTTCTTGACATTCAGCTGCATACATTGGCACGTCTTCGGGATCCTCAGAGTCTAAGCAAGGGATCAAAGGAAATGATGAGTAACAGCGTTACCCAACAAGTTCATTATATGCAAGGTGGGAAGTTTGATGCTCTAACTACCACCTCGGATTATAAATCCTTGGCACTATGCAGTTTTTGTAAATCTTTCTTCAAAGATTGATTTTATTTATAAAAATCTATGACCATCATCCTTCACAGGTTGACCAGAACTTTCATGGAGTTCCTTTCCTGCTGCGTTCGCAGCTCCTTCCCGGAACAGGGAGTAACAAGTTACAATTCTTACACTCTACAGAGGTGCGTTACTTTACCCATGAGAGATCAACTCCTTGTTGCACAACCGGGCGTACTTTCCCGTCCACAATTCCATGATGTGGGGCCCAGTAGTTGGTCCAAGCCAATCACTGCCCCCTTCGCGACCTCGCATGCCTCCTTAGTGTACACCATGTCAACATATTGAATTACGGCAATGGTTTATACAAACCGTTAGATGCCAGAACTATCATGGGACGTTGAGGTTTCCCTCCCATATGCTGCATATCCTCTATGAATTACCAATTAATATGCACGCTACGAGGATAACAGCCACGACCTGCACATCCGGCTACATGCGAGAGGAAGAAGATACAGCTGACTTCTCTGTCCCATTCCAAATCTCATAGCTAACGCGTAATATACGGTGTTAGAATCACTGATGTTAGGGGTTATTAAGTCCCTAATTGATCATCATTATTGCAAATAGAACCCTAAGTTCTATTGCTCCATTATATCATCACTTAGGATGATATCTAAGATTTCTTTATTTGTGAAAATAATATTTTCTTTCTTTGGAGTATATATGATAACACACAATTTGAAAATACTTTTATAAAGACTCTTCAAAGGATATGAGCAAGTGATGAACTTGCCTTGTGGTGACAAGGTAGTGAAGTCTGATGCTTGCACTGGACCTTGAGCTTCTATGTCTATAAAAACATCATTATTGCCCGGTAAGGACAATATTTAAAGAAACAAAATGATTATGCAAAGTAATGTAATGCATTATTTAATTTTATGTGTATTGTCCACCAATATTTAAATTATAAAAATTCTTTTTAATAATAAAGAATTTATAATTTTTTTTAATATTTATTGAATATTGTATTCTTTTATTTAATTTCCTTTATTTGAATTTTATTAATATAATAATTCCTTTAAGAATTATCATTTAAATACCAAAAATTGTTATTAAATATTTGTTTTGTATTTTTCTAAAATAATTCATTATTAATTTATAATGAAAGTGTTTTTTATTAATTTTTATCAACTTTCAATAATTTTGTAAAATTCCATAAGAGGTCGTTTGGCATCCAGGTATTCATTTCATTTAGTGGAATTGAAATGAATACATGGATTCATTTCATTTATATTATGATTCCAAAAACACTCACATGTTTGGCTGCCACCGAAATTTGGAAATGACAGGTTTAAGATAGGAATCAGGTTTACACATGGGGATATTTGAATGGATTTGCCAAATGAAATGACAGCTCAATTCCGTACCAACCAAACAGCATGGGGATGGAATTGCAAAATGAATTCCAGGATTCCAGGCCCAAATGATGGATACCAAACGACCTCTAAGGAATATATAGATTACAAAATTCTTAATAAAATTTGTATGTTTAAAATTTTATTTCTTAATTTACTTGGATAGTTTGGATTATTGTGAATCCAACAATATTTTATTTATAATTTTTGGATTTTTATTTTATTTTCTAGAATTTATTTAAATTCAGGGGCATTTTGGTCTTTTCTTATTTATTAAAAATGGCCTTTAGGTAAATGGGCTGCCTGTGTTGGTTTATTGGGCCCTTGTGGCCCAATAGGACAAAACCAAAACCACACCCCAAAGGGGTTTTGGCCTAGTCCAACCCACTCCCTCTGTCACTCGCTCGACCTTATCCTTCTCTTCTCCTCCTCGACCCCGTGGTTGATGGCGTCATCGCCGTGCTCTGCTCGTCGCCGTGGTCCTCCCTGGCCGCTGCCGTGATGCAGGGCGAGGTTGTCGACCATGCGCTACCCTCCTGTCCAATTCGATTTGGCTTAGGAGCTTCCCGTGGCCAGACTAGCCTCATCTCGAACCCTAGGGTTTAGGGTGATGCGGGTATTGTCGCCACCGTTGCTGTCGTGTGTTGTGGTGGTGCTCCTCGCCTTTAGGCGAGTCTGTGGTCGCTGCCTTGGTGTGGTGTGGGTCGCAGCGCCCCCTTGGGGGTGCTCCCCATGCCACCGTGTTCGTCGGCCTTCTTCGCTTCCTCTTCTATTCTTCAGCGAGGACCATATGTGAGTTGTTCCTTGGGTTATCACTTGTGCCTCTACCTCCTCTGAGTTCATATGTGTGTAACTAGTGGCCATCCCTCATTAGGGTTCATCTCTGTTCTAGGGTTCTTCCCTGGTTCTAGGATTCATCCTTGTTTGTGCTTGTAAGATGATTGTTTGATTTGGTAGTGATGACTAGTGAAGATTGTGCTCACCGCACTTCAGTGTTTTCTGTCATGATTTAATTACCTGATGATATTCTTGATCCGATGCTGGTGATTTAGTAGTGTTGCCTTTAACTGGTGATAAAGCTTGGTTAAGCCGATGATTTAACTGTGAAACCTGGTTAGTTAAGTTAAGGCTTAGTGAGTTTCTCTACTGTTAGTGGAGATGTGCAGATGGAAGTTACTTAGTTTATTACAGTAACACTTTGCACATATAAACCTGATTCTGATTCCTGGTTGTTCTTTCCAAGAAAATGATAGTGATTATTTTATTGGTTTATTTATGAAAGCTCAATGATTGTTGGCTTGTTTTAGAATGGGTTCTTGTGACACCATCCTAGGATGGCACACAAGTAGTGATTCTACTGCTAGGCTTTTACTATAGAAGTGCTTAAATTGTAAGCTTCTTTCTTTAAAAGATCCATGCCTATGATGCTGGTCTGAGGCTTAGGAATTAAATTCCTATCCTGCTGCCCCTTATAGATATGCTTAAGTATCAAGGTTGTTCTCTGAACCTTGGATCCTAGTGGGCTAAAATGATTGGTTTGCTTGTAGCTTAATGTTGGTGCATATAGTTTATAAAATCTGAGGTGCTACTCCATCATGAGATGTGCCCAAATTTTATAGGCTATTTGAGAACATTTTGGAATATATGAGTTGTTTATGATTACCAGGACCTATGATGATGGTCTGAGGTCCTAGTGGATTTGGTAGAGCTTACTACTGGCCTTTATATTTCAAACTTCCTCTATGATAGGTTCACCCCACTTGGGTGATCACTGAGAGGTTTAATTTGTAAAACATCACATGCTTTTCTGTTGAACTAAGATGAACAAAATATATGGGTGTTTTATGATACTCACTGTAACACCCTCTGAATCGGCCCTATGCAAGTTTTAGCGAAACCCGCCAAACCCGCATAGAAACGATTCAAAGGTGCCCACCAGGCACTTTTGTGCGGGTGGACAACGAAGTAATAACATTACACAACAGTCCTCGAGGGGACCCACAGAACAGATATATATATACAACACGACTCCATGAGTCAAGAATACAGATATACAGTACAAAGATCCAAATCACCTTGAAAACGATAGGGCGTCCAGCTACGGACAAGATGCAAATGGGGCTAAGAGCCCTGAAGAATAACCAATGGCGTCCATAACCCTGCCCAGGCCGGAAGGGTAACCACCGCTAACGACGTCGATCTCAAAACACGCTTAACAAAAGGTGCCGACAAAGGGCAAAGGAAAAAGAGGAGCGTCAGTACTGAGGCCAGTACACGGCGAGACTAGAATTCGGCGGTCCTCGCCTACATAGGTATGGTGGACTGAAGCGGCAATGGCAGCATGCACTAAACAACCTATAGAGACTCGATACAACTGGCGGCAATCAGAGAGGGGTAAGAAGGACCTATCCGGAAACAACCTGATACTACCATCAAACAAACCCATCCTGGCGTTTCCCCCCTCGAGACCAAACGAGGAAGTCAACCGAGGAACTCACACAGTTGGCAGTTTTATTTATTCAGTTATCGTTGCAGCAATTACTAGTCAGGTTTAGATAATCATCCTGATAAAATAAGCAGTGGGCACTTTTAACTAACCATTCCGTTGTAGTTGCGACACTTACTAGTCAAATACAATTAGCATGAGATAACCCCAAAACCCGGCAGTTGTTGGTACTTTTATTTAGCCATTCCGTTATAGTTGCAATACTTACTAGTCAGGTACAATGGTCGCAAACGACAACCCAAGCAAGCAATTGTTGGCAGTTTTATTTATTCATTCCATTATAGTGAAGTTTATTACTAGTCATTATAAAGTCAAGTTTATAGCACTACTTTAGTTATAGTTGTCTATGATCGAGATACTGTGCTCCAAGTCGTCCATAACCGCGGACACGGCTTTCAGAAAGTTTTACCCGGCCGGGGTGCACCAATAGCAACACACACTCGATCAACCTCGGAAAAACCAAATCAAAACCCAACGAGGCCTTCACGACAAAGCAATCACAGGATTCAAAAATATTTCAGGGGCCACCTTGAGTACACCCGAACGGTTAGCTGACTTGAGACGGACCCGAGGTTTGTGGGGTCAGAAGCGATCGGGAACCCAAAACTGGGCTTGTCGATACAGCGTAACGGGTCACAATTCCTAACAAGCAAAGGTGCTCCTCGCACAATCGTAAATAAAGCAGTAGCATGGCATAAGTACAGGATAGTAAATAAAACCTCAAACTAGTTTGTGGCCCCAAGAAATAAGACTGAATCAAGCTCTGGCTCAGGGGGGTCCCATAATCCTCCCGGATGTGGATAGCGCGAAAAATCAAGGAACAGGTATCAAGCACTCGGGGTCCTACGGGACACAAGTGGGCGGTTAACAACCAAAAAACATCTATTGCCCACCTGTGGCTCTGCTTACTTACTTCAATTTTAGTTGTTAAACAGTAATTAAAGTGAACGATAAGTAAAGCTATGATCATCTCCAACATGAAACATGCGGCAATACTCCAACAACTGTGGCACTTGACGACCCGCAACAGCACTTGAGCAAGCGACTACGACGCGCAAGTCCAACTATCTACTAAACAACAGGTAATAGGATGTGTCCAAGGCAATATAAGGCGACAAGGGATATCTCGGGTACGAAAACTAGAGCATCGCGACACAGATAGCAATAGATCAATAGGAGGGAATAAATACTATAAAAGTAAGATAGGTAGAAAGGGGGAGATGCTCGCCTGAAAACGTTGTCGAAGGTTCATCCAAAGATCGGGTCGACACTCGCATCAACTCAACGGCCTTATCCACGAAGAAGCAAAACACTAGAATAAACACCGGATGCAATATTTAATACTACGGCAAAATATCGGGCATGATGCATGTATGATGCATGACATGGCAAAGATGCGATGCAATTAGGCAGTATTAAACGGAACCGGGGTCCCGATATTTAATTAAATGGTTCAAGTTGTTTAACTACCCCGCAATTTAAATGTTGTCTTAACATAGCAGAAGATAGCACCGGTTCGCTACACAAATTTAAATGAGGCCAATATGAGACTGGATTTGCCCGCATATGGGCCCCATATTTAATTAGAGGTGAATCGGCATAAGGCCCCCAAACCACACAAATATGCATGCGAGTATGACAATTTAATATGCAGCAAGTTATATTATATTATAAAATAGGGTTTTCGGGAAGGGGTGCACACATTAGGGTTCGGCGATCTGGGGTTCCGGTTCGGGGTCGGTCTCGGGGTCCGGATCTGGGGTTCGGCGGGATCGTTCTCGGATAACGGAGTCTATCTTGGCGTTCCGAGGAGAAGATCTTGGCGTTCTTCCGGTTCAGGTTTTGGCGTCGAGGGAAGTGCTTGGCGTGTCCGAGTCGACGACCTGGCGTTCGAGAGACGATCTTGTCACGCCCGCGGTCTTCAGGTTCGGCTAGCAGATCTCGGCGTCCCGTGATGAAGGTCTTGATGGTGCCGTCTTCGTTTGTCGATGTCGGACTTGGGTGAGTCGGTTACCGGGGTACTCGAGTCCGTGTGGGTGATCTTGAGGCGCCCGCTTCACCGGGTCCAGTAGGAGTTCTTGTCGTTCCATGTAGAATACCTTCGGGTTCGGGGCTTCGGACCCGCGAAGGGGCCTCGACGTTCCGGACTTCGGTGGTCGATGGAGAACTTGGGTTACCCGTTGGTGCGGTTTTCGAGTGGCACTGATGGTAGACGAACTCGACGAAACATGAAGGTCTTGTCGACGCGGGACCTGGAATCCAATTGGATTACAAAGAAGAGCAAGCATTCAACTGGGACGCAGCGCTACAGACAAGAGGACAAGGGCTAGAGCAGCGTGGCGACTTCTGGACAAGGGGACACTGATCACTGCAGACGCGTCAGAGAGGGAGGCCTCATGGACGGGCGGAGAGATGGCGACAAGGGCCCTTGTGGTCGAGACAAGTCGCACGGAAGGAGGGCCCTGGGCGGCGGATTCCAGCACATAGTGGCGACTGACATCGAGCTTAGAGACGGCAGGTCCTAAAGCAGAGGAGGAAGGCTCGGGCGACCAGAGGTGAGCAGAGGCACACGGGGCGCTGCGAGAGGTGGCGATGGCGAGGAGGAACCCAGCGGCAGACACGGGGAGGCGAGGCACCGGCAAGAGAGCCCAGCGGCGCGCATCCTGCAGAGGGAAGGAACCGCAAGGCCGAGGGCTGGGGCGGCTTAGCGACGCGGTGCGCTGCGGGGCCTAGGGAGGAGGCGACGGGGCCGGGGATATGGCGAGGAAGGGCTCTGGCCGGAGGCGGGCGATGGAGGCTTGACGAGGTCGGGGCCCGATGCGGTCGCGAGAGGTAGGGGAAACAGGGAAAGAGAGGGAGGTGCGGCTAGCAGGGGAGGCCGCCGGAGGAGGCCGGCGGGCGACGGCGGTTGGCGCAGTGGCGGGCATGGAGGAGGAGGAGCGCGGCAGCGAGCGGAGGAGCAGCGGCGCGAGTGAGGAGAGGAGGAGGCGGGCCGGGCAGCGGGCGGTGGCGCGCGAGGCCGGCCGGAGGGCGGCGTCGAGGAGGCGCGGAGGGGAGGAGGACCGGCGGGTCCGGGCCGAGGAGGAGGAGGGGGCGCCGAGGCGTGGGGCGGAGGACGAGGTGGGGTGGCCGCGGCGGCGAGCGGAGGAAGAGGGAGGCGAGCAGGCGCCGGCGGCGGGCGCGGAGGAGCTCGAGGGGGGCGGTCCGGCGAGGTAGGGTGGGGAACGGGGCGTCGGTGGGGAGCAGAGAGAGCGGGGCAGAGAGGAGGAGGGGAGACGCGAGCGGGAGGAAGGAGAAGGTTGGGGGGGCGGTCGCGCGTGGGGACGCGGTTGGGTGGGTCCCGCGGGGAGAGGTGGGGTCGGGGTGATCCAGACGCGTGGGCCAGGTGGCCAGCAGGGGTGGTCGGTGTGTGTGTGGTGGGCAGGTGTAGCATCCCAGTTGTCTAACACCTGTAATGCTACTTGTTATAATAATAAAAAGGGCCACTTTCAACATATAATTGTTGCATCATCATCATATCATGCTCATGTCATCATGTCACCTTGCTTTTGAACATCATATAAAACTCCTTCTTGTTGGTTCTTATCTCATGTGCATTATTAATTGTAGTTTCCTCTTGATATCGTATTTGGTTCTTGATATATTGTTAAATGCCCAAGTTGATTTGGGGGCATATCTCTTAACAACTCCACCACCTTTCTTTCACCACCTTATCATTCCACCATCCAATTAATATGAGCTTGGCAGTTTATTTGAGTTTACCTCTTGCTCATGTTGGTTGGTTGGATTCCACCATAATCTTTTGCTTGGCCTTTGCCCACCTTTTGGAAATGCAAGGAAGAATGCCACATGAGTTGTTTCACGATATAAAGACATGGCATTTATCGTTTGCATGGGCCATGCAAGTGTCACCTCTTGCTGACTATTGAAGGTCATTTTGTTTTGCTTGCTTGGATCACTCCTTCCCTTTGCTTGATCTTGTTTTGACTTGTTTAAAACCCTAGCCTCACCCCTCTCTCTACCCTCTAGCTAATCTTTAATCTATCCCCTATCCTCTTTTCTCTTCCATGCATGATCATGTGATCATGTGTGCTTTCTCTCTTTTTGTGCCTTGTCCTCTGTTTGCCTCTCTCTTAGTCAAGCCCCCTTTTTCCAAACCTCCTGGTGACAAAGTTCAACAGAATTTGAATCAGTAGCTGGTTTGAATTTGTATTAGAATGAAACAAACAAATCAAACAAAAATAAAAGAGGAAGGTAAATAAAGGAGAGAACAACCTGGCAGCCAACCAGCCTCAAGAGGAGATCGCGCCCAAAGAGCAACACCTCCTCCCCAACTCGCCACCCGCCCGATACCCCTTCGCAATCACGCCACGCCTGCTTTCTCTTCTCCGCGCTCTCAAGAGCAGCAGACGGAGTGTCGCGTCCGCCCGCTGCTGGCACCTCACGCCATTCGTGACCCTCCCTTATCAACCCGGGTTTCTCCCTATAACCCTAGCTCTTCCTTCCTCGCGCGCAGCTTTTTCCCTTTTCCCCACCTTCTGCTTTGCCGCCTTGCCCATGACCAGGCCTAGCTGCCGCTAGCCTCGCGGCAGCTCGAGCTCGCCTCGCCTCTTCTACTTGGAGCGAGGAGACGTGCGGTGAGGCCCTCGCCGCTGCCCCCGCTGCTGCCACGCCGCCACCGCTATCATCTCCGGGCTACTGCCGCCGTCGCGCCACCGCTACCGCTTCTTCTCTCCGTGACGCTCTGGCTAGGCCGAGGACGCAAGGTGAGCCGACGCTTTTTGTCTCGCCTGCGCTACTTTCGCCAAGGCCACCAGGTTGAACGCGAACGGCATCGCAAAGAAGCAGCAAGCTTCCGCCTCGACGCTAACGTGCCCCCAGCTGCAGCCTAGATCCGACGATGAACCCTTAACAAAACTTGTAGCTGGTACATCCCCCTTCGTTTTAGGTTTTTACGGTTTAGTGGAATTCGCCTTCGTTTGCTCGCCTCGGTCGTTTGTTTTTCCTGTCAGCTAGCAGTTCTTAAGAATCTTCGTCGGTTCGTCAGACAACCGGCTCCAGACGCTTTTCTGTTTAGGCCCCTAGGGTTCCTCGGTCTTAAACCGCAGTCCCTAGCCCCACCAGTCAGCGTCAGAGGGTTTTATAAAAAGGCTCCTGAGGTTTTTCAGTTTTCAACTCATGTCCTGCGGCCCACGTGGCGCATCCCGTGTCCTCCGCACAAGGCAGCCGCGCCACTGTGTCCCTACCATCAAGGACTGTAGTTTAGCTCGAGTAAGAAAAGCCTCTGCCTTTTTCTTTAGTCAATAAAATTTCAGGAAATGAATATTATCAAATAAATTCATAACTAATTAAATATTTCGAATTTGAATTCAAACCTTATATGAAAAATGTTTAGTTTTTGAATTATAATTCAAATCCTTATTCAAATATTTTCAGAATTATTTTAATTAGTCAACCTTTGACTTTGACCCTAATTACTTAATTTTGACTTAAAATAAATTTAAAATTCATATTTTCAAATAATACAAATAATATATGTTTTTGAATCAGAAAAATGTGAGGATTTCAAATATGCTATTCAAATTGCCTTTTGCACATTTAAAATTCCAAGTTTAATCAAATTACAACAAATGCCACTGGAACTTAAATAATTAATAACTTTTGTTTTATAATTCCAAATTTAGCAAATGATATGTCTAAAATGATCAGCTCGACGAGACCTTTCTGTTTATGCTATCCATGACTTCAATTGCAGAATGCATCATATAAATATATAGCAAACAGCAATTGTTATGACAACAAAATGTGGTCCAAAACCCCATCAAAATGTTATGACTTGTCTTCCACACCTCACCATGCCATGCTACCTTATTGCCATGTAAATTGTGCATCATTCATCATGGCATGATTGTTTGCTTGACGCATCTTATTCATATGCTTGTGCTCTATATTCATGTTGGCCTTGTTTGTTTGGTTTTCTCGGATAGACACCGAAAGGGGTTATATCAAGAGAACCAGGAGCACTACCAGATCCGTCCCTCGCTTCAATCGAGTTATCAGCAAGCACTTCCACATGCTTGCATACATGCGCACCTATTGCCTCTATCTTATTCTTGCATCATTGAGTCGCGATTGCATTAAAATTGAATCCCAAGTATGCATAGCCTTTACTTTTAAACCCCACCAAGCTTGTTCCTCCATCCCATGAGCCATTACTACAGGAGTTGTTTGAGCCATGCGAGTCGTAGAACAGCATGTGTAGGGTATGTGAGAGTCTGATGGATGACGAGGTACCTAAACAACTTAACCTGAGTAGTAATGGGATAACTAATGAAAGTGGCACCGGTGAGCAACATCTGCTATTTGGTTTTTCCTGCTCACTTGTGTCCCGTAAGACCCCGAGTACTTGATTCATGTTCCTTGATTTATCGCGCTATCCACATCCGGGAGGTATATGGGACCCCCCTGAGCCAGAGCTTGAATCAGTCTTATTTCTTGGGGCCACAAACTAGTTTGAGGTTTTATTTACTATCCTGTACTTATGCCATGCTACTGTTTTAATTAAATTGTGCGATAGCACTGCATCTTTTAGGATCGGACACGATTCCGCGGTGTCGACAAGCCCAGCTTTGGGTCCCCTACGTTCACAACCGTATACCCAAACCTTGAGTCCGTCTCGAGCTTGCTTACCGTTGCGGGTAGCTTAATGGGGTGGCCTCAAATATTTCTGAATCCTGTGATTGTTCAGTCGTGAAAGCCTCGTTGGGTTTTGATTTGGTTTTTCCGAGGTTGATCGAGCGTGTGTTGCTATTGGTGCACCCCGGCCGGGTAAAACTTTCTGAAAGCCGTGTCCGCGGTTATGGACGACTTGGAGCACAGTTTCTCGATCATAGACAAGCATAACTAAAATACCGCTTTAATCTGACTAAGTAATTTGACTAGTAAATAGTGCAACACTCATGGAATGGTTAATAAAATTGCCAACGGAAGGGGGGTTGTTCGTCCGCTTCCTTGTTGGTAAGCGAGGAGGAGGATGGATCTGATGAAATTACCATTTCAACTGTTATTCTTAATTCACGGACATCCGTCTATCATTGGTTAGGAGGATGGTTAGTGTTTATCTGTAGAACTGCTAGGGTTTATCTTTCGCTGCAATTGCGTCACCCCAGGTTGTGTCCCCTTTAGAGGCATTAAGACTTGCTGAGTACCCTTAGGGTCTCACACGATAAATTATTGGTTCAGATGAACAGGTACCCTCACAGGACGGATACTGGGTGGAAGAAGCCGATGATGTGGGCAACGATCGTTCGGTGTAGAGATTCCGGGAACGGGGATCCGTGAGACCTGTAGTTGGGATGTGCTTATTTCTATGGCATCTTATGCCGATTTGCTTCTTATCCGTACTCGGATCTTGTTTGCCGCTTCCGCATGATACTCTGATGTGTGTTGTATGAGGAAGTATCCTAAAATATAGATCTATCTAGGTCATTTGAATCTTGCCGTATGGCGTTGCTATATTTCCTTTCTTTCTAGATGGTATGGCTCTGATGTACTCTTGTATGGTGGCTTGCATACATACCCACTTGTGTATGTAGTTGATCCCTTCGCCTGCCGATTACGCCGCCCGTACAGGTCCCGTTGAGAGGGTAGTGGTTGGGACGTCCGAAAGGACTACCAGTGAGTGGCTTTTGGGGCCCCACCGTACTATTTCAACCACTACCGCTCATCCAGGCTTGTATCTAGGAGCGTAATTCACCGAGGTAGTTACAATTGGTATCAGAGCCATCCCGACCTTCAGGGTTTCAGCCAAACGGTCGTTGTCAGTCTAGCAAATATTTTGGTAGTTATGTATATTAGGGAAAAACAAAACGCGAGAGTAGGACTGCTTCCATTTTTCTTCTTACCCTCCCACCCACCCTTTTCTGGTAAGGAAGTGCAACGTTTTCAATCCTCTTCTCAAAATTAAAACTAGGATTCACGTGTTCTGGGTTTCCGTAGTACCATAGGTTGTATGTATGTATGTGTGTTTGTGTGTAATCCCTTGTCTATCTGTTGCATCCAAGTTGTTATCTTATCTGCCTTTGGTTATCAACTGTTGGTACATTCCATACCATGTGTTTTTGCAAACCGACGCAATCTATCTTCCTCTTTGTATCCGACGCTATCTTGTTTGGGGTGTTCGTTTCCGTAGTTACCAATCTTTAGGTTCAACATGAGAAGAAGGGGTTAGGATATGTGTTCCACTTGTTCATGTGCGGAGTAATGATTTGAGTGCGGGATGGAGTCGCGACCATACCACTACTCTTATCATTTGCTTTTGTATATTGAATCGGTAGAGTCACTAATCTTGATTCGTTAAGTAATTTTGCGCATCTATTGGTATTCTAATGCCGAAATTTGTGGAAAATTTTTCTTTGATATATTTGTGTACCACACTCCTTTTCAGTCGTGTGCGATATGCTTAATATCTTTTAGGTGCTTTGAACTTTGTTGATATTTTAATATCATCTCAGTAATTGTATCCTTTAATCTTGGTTAATTCCATCTTGGTACTATTTTGGATTATTATCATTCTCCATTATAGTCTCGACTTGAGTTTTATATCAATGACAGGATGGCTCCACCACGCCGATGAAGAGGACATACCTCGGAATCGGGCTCACATTTGTCAAACATAGCTAATGCTTTGGCAGCAATGCAAGAGAACCAAGACACTTTGAGGAGAGTCAGAGAAACGAGTTTGCTCCACTTCCTCCACCTCCCAAGCGAGGAGACATCAAGAGCTTCCTCAAGTTCAACCCTCGTCGGTTTGATGTTTCCGACCGACCTCGGACGCGATGATTGGCTGCGTGAGATCTCAAGGTTGCTCGAGACCGCCGATGTTCCGGAGCAGGAGGGTCAAGTGTGCTACTCACCTTCTCAAGGGAGATGCAGCTCTTTGGTGGGAGAACTACTTGAAGGCAAGCTGACCGGGTTCCAGCCAACTTGGGAAAGGTTCACCGAGCGTTCAAAGAGCAGTTTCTCGAGATTGTAATGGAAAGGATGAAGGAAGCATTTCTCAACTGAAGCAAGGAAATGATAACGTCAACACCTATATCAGAACTTCATGAATCTCTCTCGTTATGGTGGTGATGAGGTATCCGATGACAAGAAGAAATGTAAGAGGTTCAGCAAGGGCTCAATGCGCCGTCGATCAAGTATGCAATCACACATGCAAGGCCGCAACTTTCCTGGAACTACAAAGACACAAGACTGCAAGAGGAGGCAAGGTGCAAATGTTTGAGGAGTCCAAGAAACACAACAGGATGCATCAAGCTCTGCAGCTTATGGCAGCTCCTTCTAAGCGGGCGTGTCCGGGTTCCTAACACCCCACTGCCGCTCCGCCCGCCAAGACCGCAAGTTTCGCGCCAAGGCCACCAAACTTCACCATCTGCGGCCTGGGCTACAACCACCACTACCTCGAGCGCTGGCGGAGTCACAGCTACTCGCCCACGCCCACCGGTGCTCGCTTCACGTGTGGAGATCCTGGACATCCCCATTGGAACTGTCCAATGAAGAACAAAGCTCTCCCTCCACCCCCGCCAAGATCTGCAACAAGCTCTCCTTCGGTTCGTGCACCACCGGGCTCTCAACATCAACACCAAGCCCGGTCTGCGGTTGTTCGTGCTAATCGCTAACGCCTCTCAAGCTGAGCTCACACCTGGAGTTGTGATGGGTATGCTTTCCGTTAACTCAGTCCCTGCACGAGTTTTGTTCGATTCTGGTGCATCGCATTCGTTTGTGTCTCACAAGTTTGCAAATGAGAATGATTTAACAATGGAGCCTATTCTTAAGCGGTTAATGGTTCTTTCGCCTGGAGCAAATATGATAGCATCTAAGATCAGTCATGGCAATCAAATTGAGATTGGTGGTTCTTCATTCTCGGCTTCTTTAATTGTTCTGGGCAATTCTGACATTGATGTCATCTTGGGCATGGATTGGTTAACGGCAAATGCAGCTGTGATTGATTGTCTTTGAACGCTTCGGTGTCTCTGAAGATTCCTCAAGGCCATATAGTCTTTTCTCCAAGTCCGACTCTCTTGTCCGGCTCTTCTCCTTGGCAGCTCGAATGATGATGCTATGGAAGCTATTCAGAGTGTACCAGTGGTCTGTGAGTTCCCAGATGTCTTTCCTGAAGAGTTGCCGGGTATGCCTCCGGATCGCGAGGTTGAATTCGTGATTGAGCTTGAACCTGGAACGGCTCCTATCTCCAAGCGACCATACAAAATGGGTCCTTCTGAGTTGGCTGAACTCAAACGACAACTTGATGAACAAGAGAAGTTGGGTTTCATTCAACACAACACTTCTTCTTGGGGTAGCCCAACAATCTTTGTGAAGAAGCGTGACAGAACCGATAGACTCTGTGTTGACTACCGGGCTCTCAATGCTAAAACCATCAAGAACAAATATCCTCTCCCGAGGATTAATGATCTATTCGATCAACTAGCTGGAGCTGTGGTGTTCTCTAAGCTGGACTTGAGAAGTGGTTATCACCAAATCAAGATTCGCAAAGAAGATGTGCCCAAAACAGCTTTCATCACCCGCTATGGCCTGTATGAGTACACGGTCATGTCTTTCGGTCTCACCAACGCACCTGCTACCTTCTCGAGGCTGATGAACTCCGTTTTCATGGAGTACCTGGATAAGTTTGTTGTGGTATATCTGGATGACATTCTGGTCTATTCCAAGTCTAAGGAGGAGCATGAAGAACACCTGCGGTGTGTCTTAAACAAGCTTCGTGAGAACCGCTTGTATGCAAAGTTCTCAAAGTGTGAGTTTTGGCTCAAGTAACATACCGGTCATGTTATCTCTCGCCAAGGGCATTGCAACAACCCGAAACCGTGAAGACAATAGTTGAATGGCTTCCACCGTTAATGTCAAAGAAGTGCGGAGTTTTCGGTTTGGCTAGCTATTGCGCCGCTTTGTTCGAACTTCAAGATAGCGAAGCCTCTTACCGATCTCCTCAAGAAAGGCAAGAAATACCAGTGGACTCCTGCGTGTCAAGAAAGTTTCGAGACACTCAAAGAGAAGCTCACTACCACACCAGTCTTGGTTCCTCCGGATACATCTAAGCCTTTCCAGATATTCTGTGACGCCTCTTTGCAAGGATTGGGTCCTTATGCAAGAGAAAGGTGGTTGCTTATGCCTCTGCCGCTTGAAGACGCATGAGATCAACTATCCCACATGACCTCGAGCTAGCAGTTGTCTTTGCTTTGAAGCTATGGAGGCACTACTTGCTTGGTAACCGTTGTGAGATCTTCTCTGACCACAAGAGTTTGAAGTATATCTTCACACAGCCTGATCTCAACCTTCGGCAGAGGAGATGGATTGAAGCAATCAATGACTTTGATGTGACCATCAACTACACTCCAGGCAAAGCAAATGTCATGGCAGATGCGCTTAGCCGTAAAGCTTATGTCAACAACCTCATGGTGGAAGAGCAACAGCCTCTCTTGTGCGAGGAATTCCGTCAGCTAAACCTGGAAATTGTGGAACAAGGGCATCTCCTGAACCTTCTGGCTACTCCTCTCTTGGAAGAAAAGATTCGCTCTCGTTTGGTGATCCGCACACCAAAAGCTCATCTCTAAGCTTGACCTTCCGAAGTATGAGTCCTTCCACGTTGATGATCAAGGCACGCTCTTCTTTGAACACCGGATGTTTGTTCCAAACTACCCGGGTCTGAGAGACCAAGTTCTCAAGGAGGCGCATGATTCGGTTCTTTCTATCCATCCTGGCAGCACAAAGATGTACATGGACTTGAAAACACAATACACTTGGTGGCCTAGGTTGAAACGGTATTGTGCCAAGTATGTCTCGAATGTGATGTCCGCAGAGTGAAGGCTGTCCATCGAAACCATTTGGTCTTCTACAGCCATTGAAACCTCCGGAATGGAAATGGGAGAAAGTAGAGATGGACTTCATCACCGGCTTTCCATGGTCGCAGAAGGGCAACAATGCAATTTTTGTTGTCATCGACAGCTTTCTAAAGTGGCTCATTTCTTCCAACCAAAGAAACAATTTCGAATTCAGTTGGCTGATCTCTATATCAATGTAATTGTCTCTCAGTATGGGGTTCCACTTGAAATCAGTTCGACTGTGGGAGCATCTTCACCTCAAAGTTCGGGAGAGTTTCCAAAAGCTTTGGGAACAAAGTTGAACTTCAACACTGCTTACCACCCTCAACAAGGACAAGTGGAAAGAATCAATCGATTCGGAAGATATGCTTCGGCTTGCGTCATCTCGTTTGGCATGAAGTGGGAGGAATGTCTTCCATATGCTGAATTCTCCTACAACAACAGCTTCCGAAGAGTCTCAAGATGGCACCATTTGAGGCTCTCTATGGTCGCAAGTCGAGCGTAACTCCGATTGGTTGGTCGGTGCATGAGAAAGAATCTGGTTTGGCCCCGACATTGTAACCCAAGAGGAGAAGGTGCATATCATTCGAGAACACAAGATTGCTCAAAGTCGTCGAAGAGCAACTATGACAGAAGCACACGGATATGGTATATGCCCTCGGTGATCTCGTGTACCTTCGTGTCACTCCCATGAGAGGAACACACCGCTATCAAAGGAAAGTTGGCTCCTAGATACATCGGTCCTTTCAAGATACGTGGTAGAAGAGGAGAAGTTGCTTATGCTGGAGCTCCGGAAAACTCAAAGTCCATGATGTTTTCCACATCTCTCAGCTCAAGAAGTGCTTCAAAGATCCCGGCAGAACCGTGGATCATGAGCTAATCGACCTCCAAGAAGATCTGTCTTATCAAGAACACCCCACCAAAATCCTCGAGACCGCAGAAAGAAGGACTCGCAACAAGTCCATCAAGTTCTGCAAGGTGCAGTGGTCACACCATTCTGTTGATGAAGCCACATGGGAGCGTGAAGATGAACTCCGTGCCAACCATCCTTTTCTCTTTGTATCTTCTCCTTCTTCCTAGAATCTCGGGGCGAGATTTCTGTTTAGTGGGGGAGAGTTGTAGCATCCCAGTTGTCTAACACCTGTAATGCTACTTGTTATAATAATAAAAAGGGCCACTTTCAACATATAATTGTTGCATCATCATCATATCATGCTCATGTCATCATGTCACCTTGCTTTTGAACATCATATAAAACTCCTTCTTGTTGGTTCTTATCTCATGTGCATTATTAATTGTAGTTGCCTCTTGATATCGTATTTGGTTCTTGATATATTGTTAAATGCCCAAGTTGATTTGGGGGCATATCTCTTAACAACTCCACCACCTTTCTTTCACCACCTTATCATTCCACCATCCAATTAATATGAGCTTGGCAGTTTATTTGAGTTTACCTCTTGCTCATGTTGGTTGGTTGGATTCCACCATAATCTTTTGCTTGGCCTTTGCCCACCTTTTGGAAATGCAAGGAAGAATGCCACATGAATTTATGTTGTTTCACGATATAAAGACATGGCATTTATCGTTTGCATGGGCCATGCAAGTGTCACCTCTTGCTGACTATTGAAGGTCATTTTGTTTTGCTTGCTTGGATCACTCCTTCCCTTTGCTTGATCTTGTTTTGACTTGTTTAAAACCCTAGCCTCACCCCTCTCTCTACCCTCTAGCTAATCTTTAATCTATCCCCTATCCTCTTTTCTCTTCCATGCATGATCATGTGATCATGTGTGCTTTCTCTCTTTTTGTGCCTTGTCCTCTGTTTGCCTCTCTCTTAGTCAAGCCCCCTTTTCCAAACCTCCGGTGACAAAGTTCAAGAATTTGAATCAAGAGCTGGTTTGAATTTGTATTAGAATGAAACAAACAAATCAAACAAAAATAAAAGAAGGTAAATAAAGGAGAGAACAACCTGGCAGCCAACCACCAAAGCACCTCAAGAGGAGATCGCCCCCAGAAAGCAACACCTCCTCCGCCCAACTCGCCACCCCGCCCGATACCCTTCGCAATCACGCTGTCGCCTGTTTTCTCTTCTCCGCTTGCGCTCTCAAGAGCAGCAGACGGAGTGGTCGCGTCCGCCCGCTTGCTTGTCGGCCTCACGCCCGGCTTCGTGACCCTCCCTTATCAACCTGTGTTTCCTCCCTATAACCCTAGCTCTCTTCCTTCCTCGCCCAGCCTTTTTTTCCCTTTTCCCCACCTCTCTGTTGCCGCCGCCTTGCCCATGACCAGGGCTAGCTGCCGCATTGCTGCCGCTAGCCTCGCGCACGGCTGAGCTCGCCTCCGCCCTCTTCTACTTGGAGGAGGAGGAGACGTGTGGAGGCCCTGTCGCCGCTCGTCGCTACGCCGCCACCATCATCATCTCCGGTCAGCTACCACGTCGCCGTCCGCGCCAGCTCGCCGCCTGCTTCCTCTCCGTCTCGCGCACGCTCTGGCTAGGCCGAGGACGCGCGCAAGGTGAGCCGCACACCTTTTCGTCTCGCCGTCTGCGCTTTCGCCGCTGCCAGGCCACCGCCAGGTTGAACGCGAGCGGCATCGTGCAGCAGCAGCAGTCGTTTCCGCCTCTGATCGCCAACGTGCCCCGCCCGCTGCAGCCTTGATCCGACGATGAACCCTTAACAAAACTTGTAGCTGGTACATCCCCCTTCGTTTTAGGTTTTTACGGTTTAGTGGAATTCGCCTTCGTTTGCTCGCCTCGGTCGTTTGTTTTTCCTGTCAGCTAGCAGTTCTTCAGGATCTTCGCCGGCCTCGACAACCGCTCCAGACGCTTAGGCCCCTAGGGTTCCTCGGGCTTAAACCGCAGTCCCTAGCCCCACCAGTCAGCGTCAGAGGGTTTTATAAAAAGGCTCCTGAGGTTTTTTTCAGTTTTCAACCCGCGGTCCTGCTGCGTCCACGTGGCGCATCCCCGTGTCCTCCTCACAAGATGGGCGCGCCACTGTGTCCCTACCATCGCTGATCGGGTAGCCTAGCTCGAGTAAGAAAAGCCTCTGCCTTTTTCTTTAATCAATAAAATTTCAGGAAATGAATATTATCAAATAAATTCATAACTAATTAAATATTTCGAATTTGAATTCAAACCTTATATGAAAAATGTTTAGTTTTTGAATTATAATTCAAATCCTTATTCAAATATTTTCAGAATTATTTTAATTAGTCAACCTTTGACTTTGACCCTAATTACTTAATTTTGACTTAAAATAAATTTAAAATTCATATTTTCAAATAATACAAATAATATATGTTTTTGAATCAGAAAAATGTGAGGATTTCAAATATGCTATTCAAATAGCCTTTTGCACATTTAAAATTCCAAGTTTAATCAAATTACAACAAATGCCACTGGAACTTAAATAATTAATAACTTTTGTTTTATAATTCCAAATTTAGCAAATGATATGTCTAAAATGATCAGCTCGACGAGACCTTTCTGTTTATGCTATCCATGACTTCAATTGCAGCATGAATCATATAAATATATAGCAAACAGCAATTGTTATGACAACAAAATGTGGTCCAAAACCCCATCAAAATGTTATGACTTGTCTTCCACACCTCACCATGCCATGCTACCTTATTGCCATGTAAATTGTGCATCATTCATCATGGCATGATTGTTTGCTTGACGCATCTTATTCATATGCTTGTGCTCTATATTCATGTTGGCCTTGTTTGTTTGGTTTTTCTCGGATAGACACTGAGCAGGGGTTATATCAAGAGAACCAGGAGCACTACCCAGATCCGTCCCTCGCTTCAACTGAGTTATCAGGCAAGCACTTCCACATGCTTGCATACATACAGTACCTATTGCCTCTATCTTATTCTTGCATCATTGAGTCGCGATTGCATTAAAATTGAATCCCAAGTATGCATAGCCTTTACTTTTAAACCCCACCAAGCTTGTTCCTCCATCCCATGAGCCATTACTACAGGAGTTGTTTGAGCCATGCGAGTCGTAGAACAGCATGTGTAGGGTATGTGAGAGTCTGATGGATGACGAGGTACCTAAACAACTTAACCTGAGTAGTAATGGGATAACTAATGAAAGTGGCACCGGTGAGCAACATCTGCTATTTGGTTTTTCCTGCTCACTTGTGTCCCGTAAGACCCCGAGTACTTGATTCATGTTCCTTGATTTATCGCGCTATCCACATCCGGGAGGTATATGGGACCCCCCTGAGCCAGAGCTTGAATCAGTCTTATTTCTTGGGGCCACAAACTAGTTTGAGGTTTTATTTACTATCCTGTACTTATGCCATGCTACTGTTTTAATTAAATTGTGCGACAGATAGCACCTGTACTGTTTAGGATCGGGACACGATTCCGCGGTGTCGACAAGCCCAGTTTTGGGTCCCCAGTCGTTCACAGCCGTATACCCAAACCTTGAGTCCGTCTCGGAGCTTGCTTACTTGCTATGGGTAGCTTAATGGGTGGCCCCAAATATTTCTGAATCTGTGATTGTTCATCGTGAAAGCCTCGTTGGTTTTGATTTGGTTTTTCCGAGGTTGATCGGCGTGTGTTGCTATTGGTACCCCGCCGGTAAAACTTTCAAAGCCGTGTCCGCGTTATGGACGACTTGGAGCACAGTTTCGATCATAGACAAGCATAACTAAAATACCGCTTTAATCTGACTAAGTAATTTGACTAGTAAATAGTGCAACACTCATGGAATGGTTAATAAAATTGCCAACGGAAGGGGGGTTGTTCGTCCGCTTCCTTGTTGGTAAGCGAGGAGGAGGATGGATCTGATGAAATTACCATTTCAACTGTTATTCTTAATTCACGGACATCCGTCTATCATTGGTTAGGAGGATGGTTAGTGTTTATCTGTAGAACTGCTAGGGTTTATCTTTCGCTGCAATTGCGTCACCCTGGTTGTGTCCCTTTAGAGGCATTAAGACTTGCCGAAAACCCTTAGGGTCTCACACGATAAATTATTGGTTCAGATGAACAGTACCCTCACAGAGACATCGGGTGGAAGAAGCCGATGATGTGGGCAACGATCGTTGGTGTAGAGATTCCGGAACGGGATCCGTGAGACCTGTAGTTGGGATGTGCTTATTTCTATGGCATCTTATGCCGATTTGCTTCTTATCCGTACTCGGATCTTGTTTGCCGCCCGCATGATACTCGATGTGTGTTGTATGAGGAAGTATCCTAAAATATAGATCTATCTAGGTCATTTGAATCTTGCCGTATGGCGCTATATATTCCTTTCTTTCTAGATGGTATGGCTCGATGTACTCTTGTATGGTGGCTTGCATACATACCCACTTGTGTATGTAGTTGATCCCTTCGCCGACACGCCTGCATGTGTCCCGCTGAGAGGGTAGTGGTTGGGACGTCCAAAGGACTACCAAGGAGCTTTTTGGGGGCCCCACCGTACTATTTCAACCACTACCACTCATCCAGTGCTTGTATCTAGGAGCGTAATTCACCGAGGTAGTTACAGGGCGCATGTGCGTGTGTGCTGGTTGAGTGGGAGTGGATGGTTGGTGGGTGGGAGAGAGGGAGTGGACCTGTGGGAAAGAGAGGAGGATCATGGTGGGGCCACCTGTAAGGGAGAGGGGTAGGAGGGGACTAGGGGAGAAAGAGAGGGGGGGGGGAAAAGTCTAGGATTGATGAGGTGGCAGGTGGGTAGGAATTGGGGGAGAGGGTGAGGTGGCGAGCTGTGAGTGGTGGGTAGGATAGATTTGGGTGGGAATAGGTTTAGGGTTTGGGGCTTGTGTTAGTTTAGAAATATTTGCAGTGTTGTTTTAGTTTCAAATCTTTTAGCAATAACTTGTAGGCAAAATAATTTGACAGGTAATCATAAGACTTATTTTGAAATAAGAGAAGGGCATTTTTAGAAAACAAAAATAGGCTTATTGAAAATAGTTTCAGTCAAACAAATGCATGATGATGACAATGCAATGCACAAAAACAACGCGATTTTCTAGTAGTGGTTTTGCGGGATGCCACAATTCGACACCACTAACAATGGATCTCGCCCTCGAGATCCGCCTCATGGTACCGGAAGAAGGGCGGCGATCTGAATCTTCTCGCGTGTAGATCCTCGACACCACTAACAAGAGGTCGTCCGTGATCGCCGAGAGAACACTCCGAAACAAAAGGTCGAAGGTAGAGGTATCAACAAATAAAGCCAACTCTAGCTTCCGGGACGGAGTAAAATTGCATCGATCCACCATTCAATATACAAAGCAAATGATAAGAGTAGTGGTATGGTCGACTCCATCCCGCACTCAAAGCATTACTCAGACACGAATGTATAGTTTATGCAACCAACCCTCAGGATTCAGACTGAAGATCTCCACAAACAAGGTTCAGGAACAAAGGGGTGATGCAGACTCTGCATCGGATCTGGCGTAGATGATGTCGTCGCGTCGGAAAACACCGGTAGGCACGAGAAGGAACAAAGAGAAATCCAACAGATGAAGGATTCCTCTGATAGCATGAAGACCGGATGTAGAAGCATCGTTACCAAAGGAGGAAGCGAAACCCTGAAGGTACGACGGAAAACCCAACCACGAGGTATCCTGGACGAGAAGAAGGAAAGAGGACAGATACAAAACACGCAGAGGTAAGAGGAGAACAAAGGAAGGTAGGAGTAAAATCAGACCTAATCAACTATCCAACCGATTTTGCAAAAATAGTTTTGACACTCTACTTGCCGTTAGCTAGGTTATCCTACAGTGGACTTGTGGGGTATCGTAAGCCGAGCTCGATACCACTCAGAACATCCTCGATCGGCCCTATGCAAGTTTTAGCGAAACCCGCCAAACCCGCATAGAAACGATTCAAAGGTGCCCACCAGGCACTTTCGTGCGGGTGGAAAACGAAGTAATAACATTACACAACAGTCCTCGAGGGGACCCACAGAACAGATATATATATACAATACGACTCCATGAGTCAAGAATACATATATACAGTACAAAGATCCAAATCACCTTGAAAACGATAGGGCGTCCAGCTACGGACAAGATGCAAATGGGGCTAAGAGCCCTGAAGAATAACCAATGGCGTCCATAACCCTGCCCAGGCCAAGCCGGAAGGGTAACCCTGCTAACGACGTCGATCTCAAAACCTGCTTAACAAAAGGGGTGCCGACAAAGGGCAAAGGAAAAATAGGAACGTCGGTACTGAGGCCAGTACACGGCGAGACTAGAATTTGGTGGTCCTCGCCTACATAGGTATGGTGGACTGAAGCGGCAGCGGCAGCATGCACTAAACAACCTATAGAGACTCGATACAACTGGAGGCAATCAGAGAGGGGTAAGAAGGACCTATCCGAAAACAACCTGATACTACCATCAAACAAACCCATCCTGGCGTTTCCCCCCTCGAGACCAAACGAGGAAGTCAACCGAGGAACTCACACAGTTGGCAGTTTTATTTATTCGATTATCGCAGCAATTACTAGTCGTTAGATAATCATCCCGATAAAATAAGCAAAGGCACTTTTAACTAACCATTCCGCTAGAAGGCGACACTTACTAGTCAAATACAATTAGCATGAGATAACCCCAAAACCCGGCAGTTGTTGGTACTTTTATTTAGCCATTCCGTTATAGTTGCAATACTTACTAGTCAGGTACAATGGTCGCAAACGACAACCCAAGCAAGCAATTGTTGGCAGTTTTATTTATTCATTCCATTATAGTGAAGTTGATTACTAGTCATTATAAAGTCAAGTTTATAGCACTACTTTAGTTATAGTTGTCTATGATCGAGATACTGTGCTCCAAGTCGTCCATAACCGTGGACACGGCTTTCAGAAAGTTTTACCCGGCCGGGGTGCACCAATAGCAACACACACTCGATCAACCTCGGAAAAACCAAATCAAAACCCAACGAGGCCTTCACGACAAAGCAATCACAGGATTCAGAAATATTTAGGGGCCACCCTTGAGTACACCCGCAACGAAGTTAATGACTTGAGACGGACCCGAGGTTTGTGGGCCGCCAGAAGCGATCGGGAACCCAAACTGGGCTTGTCGATACCGTAAACGGGTCACAATTCCTAACAAGACACCGTGCTCCTCGCACAATCGTAAATAAAGCAGTAGCATGGCATAAGTACAGGATAGTAAATAAAACCTCAAACTAGTTTGTGGCCCCAAGAAATAAGATCAATCAAGCTCGCTCGGGGTCCCATAATCCTCCGGATGTGGATAGCGAAAAAATCAAGGAACAGTATCAAGCACTCGGGTCCCACGGACACAAGTGGACGGTTAACAACCAAAAACATCTATTGCCCACCTGCCTCGCTACTTACTTCAATTTTAGTTGTTAAACAGTAATTAAAGTGAACGATAAGTAAAGCCATGATCATCTCCAACATCAAACATGCGGCAATACTCCAACAACTGTGGCACTTGACGACCCGCAACAGCACTTGAGCAAGCGACTACGACGCGCAAGTCCAACTATCTACTAAACAACAGGTAATAGGATGTGTCCAAGGCAATATAAGGCGGCAAGGGATATCTCGGGTACGAAAACTAGAGCATCGCGACACAGATAGCAATAGATCAACAGGAGGGAATAAATACTATAAAAGTAAGATAGGTAGAAAGGGGGAGATGCTCGCCTGAAAACGTTGTCGAAGGTTCATCCAAAGATCGGGTCGACACTCGCATCAACTCAACGGCCTTATCCGCGAAGAAGCAAAACACTAGAATAAACACCGGATGCAATATTTAATACTACGGCAAAAGATCGGGCATGATGCATGTATGATGCATGACATGGCAAAGATGCGATGCAATTAGGCAGTATTAAACGGAATCGGGGTCCAGATATTTAATTAAATGGTTCAAGTTGTTTAACTACCCCGCAATTTAAATGTTGTCTTAACATAGCAGAAGATAGCACCGGTTCGCTACACAAATTTAAATGAGGCCAATATGAGACTGGATTTGCCCGCATATGGGCCCCATATTTAATTAGAGGTGAATCGGCATAAGGCCCCCAAACCACACAAATATGCATGCGAGTATGACAATTTAATATGCAGCAAGTTATATTATATTATAAAATAGGGTTTTCGGGAAGGGGTGCACACATTAGGGTTCGGCGATCTGGGGGTTCCGGGGTTCGGGGTCGGTCTCAGGGTCCGGATCTGGGGTTCGGCGGGATCGTTCTCGGATAACGGAGTCTATCTTGGCGTTCCGAGGAGAAGATCTTGGCGTTCTTCCGGTTCAGGTTTTGGCGTCGAGGGAAGTGCTTGGCGTGTCCGAGTCGACGACCTGGCGTTCGAGAGACGATCTTGTCACGCCCGCGGTCTTCAGGTTCGGGTAGCAGATCTCGGCGTCCCGTGATGAAGGTCTTGATGGTGCCGTCTTCGTTTGTCGATGTCGGACTTGGGTGAGTCGGTTACCGGGGTACTCGAGTCCGTGTGGGTGATCTTGAGGCGCCCGCTTCACCGGGTCCAGTAGGAGTTCTTGTCGTCCCATGTAGAATACCTTCGGGTTCGGGGCTTCGGACCCGCGAAGGGGCCTCGACGTTCCGGACTTCGGTGGTCGATGGAGAACTTGGGTTACCCGTTGGTGCAGTTTTCGAGTGGCACCGATGGTAGACGAACTCGACGAAACATGAAGGTCTTGTCGACGCGGGACCTGGAATTCAATTGGATTACAAAGAAGAGCAAGCATTCAACTGGGACGCAGTGCTACAGACAAGAGGACAAGGGCTAGAGCAGCATGGCGGCTTATGGACAAGGGGACACTGATTACTGCAGACGCGTCAGAGAGGGAGGCCTCATGGACGGGCGGAGAGATGGCGACAAGGGCCCTTGCGGTCGAGACAAGTCGCACGGAAGGAGGGCCCTGGGCGGCGGATTCCAGCACATAGTGGCGACTGACATCGAGCTTAGAGACGGCAGGTCCTAAAGCAGAGGAGGAAGGCTCGGGCGACCGGAGGTGAGCAGAGGCACACGGGGCGCTGCGAGAGGTGGCGATGGCGAGGAGGAACCCAACGGCAGACACGGGGAGGCGAGGCACCGGCAAGAGAGCCCAGCGGCGCGCATCCTGCAGAGGGAAGGAACCGCAAGGCCGAGGGCTGGGGCGGCTTAGCGAGGCCGCGGGGCCTAGGGAGGAGGCGACGGGCCGGGATATGGCGAGGAAGGGCTCGGCCGAGGCGGGCGATGCGAGGCTTGACGAGGCCGTCATCTGGTCGCGAGGTAGGGGAAACAGGAAAGAGAGGAAGGTGCGCTAGCAGGAGGCCACGAGGAGGCCATGGTGCAGCATGAAGGAGGAGGGAGCGCAGCCTGAGGAGGAGTGGAGGCATGTGAGGAGAGGAGGGGAGGGCGCGGCCAGCGGGCGGTGGCGGTGGCGAGGCCGGCCGAGGCGCCGAGGAGGCGCGAGAGGAGGACGGGCGGGTCCGGCCGAGGAGGAGGCGCCAGGCGCGGGACGAGGACGAGGCGTGGGTGGCGAGCGGAGGAAGGGAGGCAGGCGCTGGGCGCGAGGAGCTCGAGGCGGTCCCGAGGTAGGGTGGGGGAACGGGCCTCGGTGGGGGCAGAGCGGGCAGAGAGGAGGGGAGACGCGAGCGGGAGGAAGGAGAAGGTTGTGGGGGGCGGTCGCGCGTGGGGACGCGGTTGGGTGGGTCCCGCGGGGAGAGGTGGGGTCGGGGTGATCCAGACGCGTGGGCCAGGTGGCCAGCAGGGGTGGTCGGTGTGTGTGTGTGTGGTGGGCAGGGGCGCGCACGCGTGTGTTGCGTGTGTGTGCTGGTTGAGTGGGGAGTGACTGGTTGGTGGGGTGGGGAGAGAGGGAGTGGACCCAGGGAGGAAAGAGAGGGAGGACTGCGGGGTGGGGCCAGCCTGTAAGGGAGAGGGGTAGGAGGGGGCTGGGTGAGAAAGAGAGAGAGGGGGGGAAAGTCTAGGATTGATGAGGTGGCGGGGTGGGTATGAATTGGGGGAGAGGGTGAGGTGGCGAGCTGTGAGTGGTGGGTAGGATAGATTTGGGTGGGAATAGGTTTAGAGTTTGGGGCTTGTGTTAGTTTAGAAATATTTGCAGTGTTGTTTTAGTTTCAAATCTTTTAGCAATAACTTGTAGGCAAAATAATTTGACAGGTAATCATAAGACTTATTTTGAAATAAGAGAAGGGCATTTTTAGAAAACAAAAATAGGCTTATTGAAAATAGTTTCAGTCAAACAAATGCATGATGATGACAATGCAATGCACAAAAACAACGCGATTTTCTAGTAGTGGTTTTGCGGGATGCCACACTCACCACACTTGGATGTTGTTGGGTTTGCAAGTGGTGAATCTTGTGGTTGTGTGGCTATATTGATCTGGTGCTCCTCCAGATACTTCCAGCTCCTGGACTTGTCCTTGATCTAGCTCTCCACCTCCTGGTCATGGTGGCTTGATCTTGTCCTTGCTATCCACCTGATCTACCCCCTCCTTATGTCACCATCTTGGTGAGATGATCAAGGTTGTGATTTGTGTGATCTTGCTTGGCTTTGATTTGGTTTAGCTGGGTTGCTGTTCTTGGTGTGTATGAACAAGGAAATGGTGTGGGGATGCCTCCCACGGCTGTGCTGATAGTTTTGTGTGTGTGGAGCTGTTGTTGTGGTGCTGACAACACACACCATGTAGTTTGGTGTGTATGCTGCATGTGTGCTTGCTGCACACCTTGTGGATATGCTCTGATTATGAAGTTACTTTTATCTAGTTACATTTTACTTGGCTGGTGAAACTTTCCCATTAAAAGATTTACTCAATGATGAACCTTGAACAGTGCAACTCACTATCAAGTTTGAGAGTAAAATAATTTTAATCCTTAACTTTCTTTCTTTTTAGTTTATTTTTATTTTGCAGGTACGAGACTTGAAGATCAAGACTTTAGTTTAGGTTTTATTTTCTTTATAGAATAGTCACTTTTAATATTTCTTTTATTCTTTTGTAATTTTATTTTTATTCTTTTGTAATAAAGATTGTACTATTATTCAATAAATAAAGATTCTTCTTTTGTTTCATGTACTATTGTAAAGATTCCAATAAGTTACATTTTGTAACTCATTTATTGAATAAGTTAATATTCATTTTATTGATTAATTTATTTCATTTAAAGTTTGAGTTATTAATTGTTAATTCTTGATTAAATCAAATTACTCAAACCTAATTCAAATTCTTTCTACATTATAAATCCAACATTCAAATTTAAATTCAAATTTAATTTCCCAAAACATACTAATCCACAAAGATCATATCAAAGCCTATAACAATCATCCTTCAAGACTATACCTAATCTCAAAGCATGAAAGAAACTTTGATCACTTTAGGTTTTTATTTGGCAAAAAAATTACCCACATTTTTATAGATGAATGCATGCAATATCACAGATTCCTAAATCTACCCTTCGTTAGTTCCTAAATGCTGGGATGTTACAATGGTCAAGGACATAGAAGTAATCTTTGGAAAGGGTCCCGGGGGTCAATCAGTTCCGAACGACGACGCTACAGGACACGCACCCATGTGGAAGAAGAAATCTATATTTAGGTAGCTGCCATATTGGAAAGTCCTATGTGTCTGCTCTTCAATCGACGTGATGCACGTGACAAAGAATCTTTGCGTGAACCTACTAGGATTCCAAGGCGTGTATGGGAAGACAAAAGATACACCAGAAGCACGGGAGGACCAGCAAATTATGAAATACCCAAAGAACATGCATACACAGAACAAGAGGAATAAAGGGCGTCACTTAAGTCGTGTCAGCTATGCTCTTACCAAAGCAGAGAAGAAAATCTTATTTGAAGTCCTTTATAGTATCAAGGTGCCATCTGGCTTCTCATCTAATATAAAGGGGATAATAAATATGGCAGAGAAAAAGTTCCAAAATCTGAAGTCTCATGACTGTCATGTGATTATGACACAGTTGCTTCCGATTGCATTGAGGGGGCTTCTACCGGAAAATGTTCGAGTACCTATTGTAAAGCTGTGTGCATTCCTCAATGCAATATCTCAGAAGGTAATCAATCCAGATATTCCGCCAAGGTTACAGAAGGATGTGGTACAATGTCTTGTTAGTTTTGAGTTGGTGTTCCCACCATCCTTCTTCAATATTCTGACGCATATCCTGGTTCACCTAGTGGAAGAGATTGCCATTCTCGGTCTTGTATTTCTACACAATATGTTCCCCTTTGAGAGGTTCATGGGAGTCTTAAAGAAATATGTTCATAACTGTGCTAGACCAGAAGGAAGCATCTCCAAGGGATATGGAACAGAGGAGGTCATTGAGTTTTGTGTTGACTTTATTCCTGACCTTAAGCCGATTGGTGTTCCTGACTCACGACATGAGGGAAGACTAAGTGGAAAAGGCACGCTGGGAAATAAAGCAATGATATGTAGGGACAAAGATTCTTTCACTAAAGCACACTACATAGTTCTACATAATTCCACCTTGGCAGCTCCGTATATCGAGGAACACAAGAATATTGTACACTCCAAAAACCCGGGGAAGCCTGACTCATGGATTACAGATGAACACATGAAGTCTTTCAGTAGTTGGATGCAGACACATCTCTTGAATGACACCACTGTTGGAGATCAGCTATACTTGTTGGCCGCGTCACCATATTCTACTATATTGAATTTCCAATGGTACGAAATAAATGGGAATACATTCTACACGATCACCTAAGGTAAAAAGAGCACCAACCAAAACAGTGGTGTCCGCTTTGATGCAACAGACGAGAATGGGCAAAAGGACACATACTATGGTTACATAGAGGAGATATGGGAACTTGACTATGGAGTCTCTTTTAAGGTCCCTTTGTTTCGCTGCAAATGGGTCAACCTGAATGGGGAAGGGGTAAAGATAGACCAGTTGTACGGAATGACAACAGTGGATCTCAACAATCTTGGTTATAGAGATGAACCATTCGTCCTAGCCAATGATGTGTCTCAAGTTTTCTATGTGAAGGACATGTCCTCAAGAACAAAAAAAAGAAAAAAAATATGCAAACGAATACATCATATGATGAGCCAAAGCGTCACATAGTTCTTTTAGGGAAAAGAAACATCGTGGGAATTGAGGACAAGATAGACATGTCAGAAGATTATAATAAGTTTGATGAAATTCCGCCCTTCACAGTGAAAACCGACCCAAGCATTCCGTTAAGTATAGAAGATGCTCCATGGTTACGTATGAAGCAATTATAAGGAAGGACATACGCCAAGAAGTTCATGCTCATATTGTGTACCTCTAGTTTATGTCTAGCCAGTCGGCTGCATATTGTGAACCTAAATGCCATGAGACATGATAGCTCGTATTTTGAAGGATATATTATGATGTTTTCAATTTTCCAAGTTTAATAAATGTATTGAGTGTTAGTCCCAGTTTGTGGCTTGACCGGGACTATGTATAGGGGGGCCTTTACTCCTGATTTTGTAGTCTCGGTTTTTAATATTAATAAATGTCTTGAGTGTTAGTCATGTTTTGTGGCTGGACCGGGACTAAAGGGGGCCTTTAGTCCCGATTCGTAGAACGACTTTCTTGAACTATGAAGAAGTTGTCCCGATTCGTACTTACCATTAATATCTGATCTCCAAACATGCGTGGTCACATATTAGGGAGTGCCTCTATGACCAGTTTATTGGAGATGCCGGAGGACTAGGCTCCGGCGGCATCTCCCTCAAACTAGCCGTAGTGGTGTCCCTGCTCTCGCACACCATCTTGCAGCTTGTAACTTCTCTAGCTAGATCAATACGCCTGGGAGCTAACTAATTTCACATATTAGAGTGCCATGACTGGTTCTTGGAGATCTGGGAGGCTGATCCGGCATCTCCCGAAATCGGTCGTAGTGGTGTCCCTGCTCTCGAAAACCATCTTGGATATGCCTCAATTTGGCTAGAGGACTGGACTCACAAGGATGCCTATTTATAGTACAAGCAGCTCGGCAAAGTGTCGACACTCATGACATGATGTCGACACTCACCCCTATTATTAGTGCTGACTCGTGTTTTCTCCCGGTTGGTGTCTCCAACCGGGACTAAAGGTTCATCTTTAGTCCCGGTTGGTGACACCATCCGGGACAAGGTACAAGCCGCACGACATAATGTCGACACTCACCCCTATCATTAGTGCTACCTGGCCTAGCCTGCCAAAATCCCTCCAATCGGGACTAAAGATGAACCCTTTCCCTCTATTTATAGGTCTTTCCCTCTATTTAAAGATCTCGGGTAAAAAGGACAAATGTCCGCCGAATCGGCAGGAAGTGGGTCCTATTTGTACTACAGGTACATGATATAACGACAGTGATTTTTTGAAAAAATCATTTTTAGACTCGCAATATGTGGTTTCTTCAGAGATTCAATGCAAGTTCTAACGATGCTCATCCCCTATCTTCATTCACATCGGTTCGACCATAGTTCGAAAAGGGAAAAATTAAAAACAGGCATAAGAAATTAAAAAAAAAGTTTGAACAATGTAAATCCTTCACGTGGTGTCATATTATGTGACATAGTTGCAAGGAAAAATATCAGACTTGGTATATTGATCATGTCTTGAAAAAACCTTCACAAAATGACCTATCATGTTCGAGGTTTCATGGCTTTTGGTCCAAATGACCGATGTTATGTGCTGAATCGCGGCATATTTTGTGATGATGTGCCCATATTATGCATGCATGTGGAAATTGGGATGGAGAACAATGTTGCAGGAGGAAGTTTTCCTTGTCGTCGCACGGAAAAGCCATTTTCCATTTTCCGAGCGCAAAAACGGGTCGTTTTGTGAAGCAACCACCAAAATGCTATTTCAGAATGCTACCGTCCCATTTTTCTAAAATACTAGACCACTTTACATGGACTATCTCCCAACCGGGACATCTCAAACCTTTCCTTCCATCCCGGGTAAAAAGGACAAATGTTTGCCGAATCGGTAGGAAGTGAGTCCGATTTGTACTACAGGTACATGATCTAACGCCCGTGATTTTTTGAAAAAATAATTTATAGACTCTCAATATGTGGTTTCTTCAGAGATCCAATGCAAATTCTAAAGATGCTCGTCCCCTATCTTCATGCACGCCGGTTCGACCATAGTTTGAAAAGGGAAAATTGAAAATGGGCATAAGAAATTTAAAAAAAGTACGAACAATGTAAATCCTTCGCGTGGTGTCATATTATGTGACATGGTTGCAAGGAAAAATACCAGACTTGGTATATTGATCATGTCTCGAAAAAACCTTCACAAAATGACCTATCATTTTCGAGGTTTCATGGCTTTCGGTCCAAATGACCGATGTTATGTGCCGAATCGCGGTATAGTTTGTGATGCCGTGCCTATATTATCCATGCATGTGGACATTGGTATGGAGAACAATGTTGCAGGACGAAGTTTTCCTTTTCGTCGCAAGAAAAAACCATTTTCCATTTTCCGAACGCACAAAACGGGTCGTTTTGTGAAGCAACCACCAAAATGCTATTTCAGAATGCTATCGTCCCATTTTTATAAAATACTAGACCACCTTACATGGACTATCTACCAACCGGGACATCTCAAACCTTTCCATCCATCCCGGGTAAAAAGGACAAATGTCTACCGAATCGGTAGGAAGTGGGTCCGGTTTGTACTACAGGTACATGATCTAACGCCGATGATTTTTTGGAAAAATCATTTTTAGACTTGTAATATGTGGTTTCTTCAGAGATCCAGTGCAAATTCTAACGATGCTCGTCCCCTATCTTCATGCACGCCGGTTCGACCATAGTTCGAAAAGGGAAAATTTCAAAATGGGCATAAGAAATTCAAAAAAAGTCCGAACAATGTAAATCGTTCGCGTGTTGTCATATTATGTGACATAGTTGCAAGGAAAAATACCAGACTTTGTATATTGATCATGTCTCGAAAAAACCTTCACAAAATGACCTATCATGTTCTAGGTTTCATGGCTTTAGGTCCAAATGACCAATGTTATGTGCCGAATCGCGACATAGTTTGTGATGCTGTGAGCATATTATCCATGCATGTGTACATTGGAATGGAGAACAATGTTGCAGGACGAAGTTTTCCTTTTTGTCGCAGGAAAAAGCCATTTTCTATTTTCCGAGCGCACAAAACGGGCCGTTTTATGAAGCAACCACCAAAATGTTGTTTCAGAATGCTACCATCCCATTTTTATAAAATACTATACCACCTTACATGGACTATCTACCAACCGGGACATCTCAAACCTTTCCGTCCATCCTGGGTAAAAAGGACAAATGTCTGCCGAATCGGTAGGAAGTGGGTCCGGTTTGTACTACAGGTACATGATCTAACGCCCGTGATTTTTTGGAAAAATCATTTTTAGACTCGCAATATGTGGTTTCTTCAGAGATTCAATGCAAATTCTAACGATGCTCGTCCCCTATCTTCATGCACGCCGGTTCGACCATAGTTCAAAAAGGGAAAATTTCAAAACGGGCATAAGAAATTCAAAAAAAGTCCGAACAATGTAAATCCTTCGCGTGGTGTCATATTATGTGACATAGTTGCAAGGAAAAATACCAGACTTGGTATATTGATCATGTCTCAAAAAACCTTCACAAAATGACCTATCATGTTCGAGGTTTCATGGCTTTCAGTCCAAATGACCGATGTTATGTGTTGAATCGCGGCATAGTTTGTGATGCCGTGCCCATATTATGCATGCATGTGGACATTGGGACGGAGAACAATGTTGCAGGAGGAAGTTTTCTCGCCATTTATTCCCGCTATTTTTCTTCCCGCCTTTTCTTCCCGCGATTTCTTCCCGCAGTTTTGTTCCCGCCATTTCTCACTACATATATGTAGGATTGGCCTCCATTGTTATTGCACATCTCTAGACTCATATCTGCAACCTCATCACTCTTTCCCATGGCTTCCACCGTACGACTAACCCCCAGGGAGGCGGAGACGCTTTGCGCCTCGAACTACCCCTGCTCGTCGGGCTACTGCGTCCCCGTCGGTTGGATGCTGAGCACTGGAGGCATGCCGGTTCCTCCTATCCCTCTAGGTGTGGCGCGACGGATGGACATCACGAACCACTACTACTTCGAGCTCACGCTGGAGCAGCGGAGGAATCCCAACTGGCATCCCGACTATTTCCCGACTTGGGAAGCCTTCTTCGGGGATCGGCGTGAGAGGACGCTCGCCAGGCACGAGGAGGACGGCCCACCTCCTCCGAACTTCAACGAGGCCGACCGTCGGCTGTGGTGGCCCGGTCGGACTCTCCAGAGCGTCATGGCCTACGACATGACCGCCGACTCTAACCCCCGCCTGAGCTACCCTCAAGTCCAGCCCACTCGTACTCAGCCTTCAAGGTTCAACTACGGTGACCCCGACGACGACAGTCGCGGCGAGTACGACGATTACAGTGGTGAGTATTACAGGTGTAGGCAGGAGCATGACCGAATCACTCCAACATTGCAAAAAAAAGTTTGACCGATTGTGACTTAATCTAGCCATGTATCTTAATTTTCAGTTCTTCTATGTATCTTAATTTTCAGTCGTGCTTTATGTAACTTAGTGTTAGTTGCGTTATGTACTTTAATTCCAGTTCTATCGTAATAAAATTTTCTTCCCGCCCATTATTTCCCGTCCTTTTCTTCCCGCCCATTAATATATAAAAAATATAAGTTAATTCATTTTTAATTTTAAATGGTTCATAGTTTAAATGGTTACATTAATTATTTTTAAAAACAGAAAATGGTTTTGAATTAGTTATTCAAATCCAAACATTTTTTATGTTTAAAGTTTTTCTAAATTCCAAATTAATATTCAAAAAATATAAGTTAATTTATTTTTAATTTTAAATGGTTCATAGTTTAAATGGTTACATTAATTATTTTTAAAAACAGAAAATGGTTTTCAATTAGTTATTCAAATCCAAACACTTTTTATGTTTAAAGTTTTTCTAAATTCCAAATTAATATTCAAAATATATAAGTTAATTCATTTTTAATTTTAAATGGTTCATAGTTTAAATGGTTACATTAATTATTTTTAAAAACAAAAAATGGTTTTGAATTAGTTATTCAAATCCAAACACTTTTTATGTTTATTTTTTTCTAAATTCTAAATTAATATATAAAAAATATAAGTTAATTCATTTTTAATTTTAAATGGTTTATAGTTTAAATGGTTACATTAATTATTTTTAAAAACAAAAAATGGTTTTGAATTTGTTATTCAAATCCAAACACTTTTTATG
This sequence comes from Avena longiglumis, assembly GCA_030063025.1. Classification (NCBI taxonomy): domain Eukaryota; kingdom Viridiplantae; phylum Streptophyta; class Magnoliopsida; order Poales; family Poaceae; genus Avena; species Avena longiglumis. The sequence goes on from CP125975.1 coordinate 480,685,640, forward strand.
TTTATAGTTTCTAAATTCCAAATTAATATATAAAAGATATAAGTTAATTCATTTTTAATTTTAAATGGTTCATAGTTTAAAATGTTACATTAATTATTTTTAAGAACAGAAAATGGTTTTGAATTTCTAATTCAAATTCAAACACTTTTTATGTTTAAAGTTTTTATAAATTTCAAATTAATTATCATTTAAAAAACATTATAAATTTAAACCCCAAAATAAAAATAAGACGGGAACAAAGAGAAAATTCGTGAAAAATTTGAAAATAGGGTCATACCTCCCGGTTGGAGCCACCAACCAGGACTAAAGGCCCCCTGCACGCGCCGCTTGGGTTCAGCCCTAAATATAGAAAAAAAGTGGAGCATACGTCCCGGTTGGTAACTCCAACCGGGACGTATCACCCTTTAGTCCTGGTTGGAGCCACCAACCGGGATAAAAGGTCCTCCCTTTATAACTGCGTGCGCCTCTTCTTCTTCTTCTTCTTCTTCTTCTTCTTCTTCTTCTTCTTCCCCTTCTCCATTCTCTGCAACCCGACACGCCGCACAAAGCAAGGGAGACGCTGCCGCCCCGATCCCCATGACGCCGGCAGGCTGCCTCGTCCTTGCGCGCCCGTCGTCGCCGTCAGCGCCGCCGCCTCCACCCTCCGTCTTCGCCCATCGCCGTGCGCATCCTCCATCCTCCGTACGTCTCCGGACGCGCGTGTCGACCAACGCTGCCACCGCCACCTACGTCGGTACCGCCGCTTTCTCCTCTCCTCCCGACATAGCCGCCGCTTCACGCCATCACGCATTACCAATGCACTAGAGGCTCCCTTTTAGGTTTTTTTAGTTGATTTATTAGGCGATGATTATTTTAAGTGTATTAGTTGTTAGACGATTTAGGTGTATTTAGATGATGTAGATGATTTAGGTGTATTTAGATGATGTACATGATTTAGTTGATGATTATTATATGTGTATGTGTTGATGATTTAGTTGTAAATAATGTTAGATGATTTAAGTGGTATATGTATATGTATATTATCATATTTTTTATATATTATCATATTTTGTATTTGTATATGTATATTATCATATTTTGTATATACTATTTTTCCAATAGGAAATGAATAAATCTTATAAATTTAATAACTGTTGTTTAATAATTTAGAAAAATATGCTTAATATATGAATTTTTTTAGAAAAATAAAATGTACAACTTAAAACTATTACCATACATTATTATGTAAACTATTTAAATAATTACTATTTGATAAATATTTTATAAGTATTAATACTTTGAAAATTCATATTTTAATATTCATAAATGAGAAAAATATAAATTATATACCAAAATTTTGGTATAAATAATATACCAAAATAGTATACCTAAGTGACCCCTCTCATATGCATCCGAGGTTTCTCTGAACTAGGTTTTACACCCCTCGGAACTCCGGAATATTGATTTTAGTTGATTTTTATTATTGTAAATATTGTAAATTCATTTTTATTATTGTGTATATATATTAGGGTTTCTCCGAATTAGGGTTTATAGCTCTCAACACCCTACCTAACATTCTTCCTTAGCCGCTTTGACTTATCCGTTTTTCCATCTATGCAGAAAATATGGAACCAAATGACAGAGACGAAGAAAAGGAAGAGTTGATCCAAGGTGTGATCCGCGGGGAAGAAAATTTAGATGTATCGATGTTTCTGAACAACTCCGGTGAGGGTGATCCTCTTTTTGCCGGAAGAGACGACTTGTTTGAGGTTGAAGGTGATGCCTTCCGCGAGGGAGAAGGCGATGCCTTGTGTGATCGAGAAGACGACCGCTCCGGTGAGGTGCATGTAATATAATTAATTCATTAATTAATCATTTGCTATCTATATAGAAATAGTAACAACGATCTATCTTCTTTTAGCCCTCCGGATCGAACAAATCTACTAAAAAGAGCAGACGAGACCCAACCAAAAAGTTGGAAGACCATGAGAGGATGATGGAAGAAATCGGTGAAGACGGCAAACCGACAGCTCCCGTTGTTGTCGTAAACAAATTTGTGGCACAATGTGGAGTAATCGTTAGGGTCTTCATCCCGATCACCATTTGAAATTGGAATATGTCTGCTGATGCGGAAGAAGAGGGAACAAATATGATCCTATAATAATCTATTCGATTTTAGAAAATTTTAGAAACAAGAATCATATCATTTGGAATTCGTATGCAAAAGATATAGAGAAAATACTAAAATAGAAAAACAAAAAAATCTAAACGGGCCGGCCCACACCATGGAGATGAAGTTCAGGGAGTGAGCTATGAAGAAGATGACCCAATGTTTCACCAACTGGAAGAAAAGATTGCACCTTGACTATGTCGTGAAAGAGAAGACTCCGTATTTCGAGAAGATTCAGTATCAGAAGTTAAAACCATTATGGGCTGAGTTTGGAATTACAAGACATCAGAAAAAGCTAAGAAAATGTCTGCAACAAATAAGCTGAATGATGCTAACAAGAAGTATCACCATACTATGGGTCAAGGTGGCTACAGGGCTGGCATTCCTAAGTGGAAGAAACTTCAGGATGAACTACATGCTAAAAAGATCATCCCAGAGACAGACGATTGGATCGAACGTGCAAAGAATTGGTTTTACGGGCATGGGGGCACGTTGGACTCGGAAGGGAAGTGTATATATAACATACGATATAAAGAAGACCCCTTGCCAATCGAGAAGATGAGAAACACAGTAAAGGCTGTTAAAGATGGGGACTTCATTCCCGATAGAGAGAATGATGAGCTCACACTCGCCCTTGCGAATAAGGAACATAATGGACGAACACGAGGCACAATAGGCTCCCAACCATGGAGCACTGGGTTTCCCGAAGGGAGGAAGAAATATCCTGATAGAAGCCGTAAGAGGAGAAAGGACAAGGCAAAAGTTGAAGCAGATATTCAGAAAGAGCGAATGCGTATAATTGAAGAACGAATAAAGCAACAACAAGATCAAATTAACGCACTTAGCCAGCAAGGTACTACCGGCCCATCTCAACCACTCATGGTGGTGGAACCTGCATTCGATGCTACCGGCCTATCGAATAATTGAAAACGCAGTGTGGCTTCCACCGAGGTCTCGGGTGATGACAATGACGATGGTGCACCGACGATGACTCGTATTGGCTACCCAGTGGATGATATCACACAGATGACACACTGCGAGCTACATGTCAAAGTTGTGAACATATCAATGAAGGTGGCGGTCGGCTATGCCTTACCAATTGGACCCACACCAACTTATCATTGTCGTCAGGTTCCACAGGGCTACGCTATTGTCGGGTAGATGAAATCATGCCCACCTTTTAAGGTTTGAAGCTTGACTACCCTGCAGATGAAGGGAATGTGACTGAACTGGGAGAAGCAACAAACGTCACCATTCTATGGCCAAAGGAATGTATCGTGCTTCCAAATCACATGCCAAGACCATCTTCGCCGCCGCCTCACCCGTCTCCAGCGCGGTCGTCGCCGCCATGGTAGTCGTCTTCGTCGCCTCACCCGGCTCCGTCGCCTCACCAGTCTCCGGCACAGACATCATCGCGGCAGCCATCGCCGGCGCCTCAGGAAAAAAGCATAAGCTTACCACCGCTACTCTGCGGAGTGGTAAGCGATCGCCGACACGTAAATAGGAGCCTCTTCCAAAAGTACCAAAGGATCCTCCCAAGAGAGCTTATGACTGTACTGAAGAGGAGACTACGGCGATCGTTGAGGCGGAAACGATAGCGTTTTTCGCTAAGCTGAGGCGGCCGAAAGAGCCAGAGTTCCCCAGCACCAAAGAAGAAAAGCCCGAGTGTTCAAAATGATAAAGGCCCTTCATCAACCCGAGCCAAAGCTGTCATCAGACTATGAGCGCTCTATTCTCAAGTCACATGCGGCACAACAACTGTCGAAGAGCAGTACTGATGCAAGCGGGAAATCTGTTTCCCAGCTCGGAGAACAAACAAAACAATCTTGCGCCCCTCTCAAGGTGATTTCCCATACCAAAATAGGGTCGAGCGAATATACGACCGAAGAGCAGTATGATCCAGATGTAGTTGCACTATACGGAGAAGCTGCCGCTGCTCAAGGTATGAGTATTTCCCACTACTTATCCCAGTTACAGTAATTCCCCGTGGGTGAAGTAGCATACAAATACTAGTACGATAAACCTCTCGTCAAACTTGAAGAGGTAAATAATCTTCCAACAAAAATGCGAAGATTGCATAACTGGTACATGCATGCCAGAAAGGCCGGGGCTAACTGGATAATGCTGAGGGTTACAAAAAAGCATTATGGGAAAGAAGTAGATGACATGATAGCCATAGAATTTGTTGAACTATTTCAATTATTCAATCAAGACGCCTTGAACAAATCGATCATCAGTGCTTATTGTCTATAAGTACTAATTCTGTAATTAATTTAGTCTCTAGCTATCTCACCTTGTTTATTGCATGTATATAATCATACTATAATATGCGAATGAAAATTCTCGAATGCAGCAGAGGACAAATCTATGATATTGGGTTCGTTGACTCATATTGGGTTCATCAAGCTAATCTCAAAACAAAACCCAAGCATACGGAGGATAATATCGTACACGCGTTAAGGTTTCAAGAAACCATAAGGGAAATACTATTTCTTTACAACTTCGAGTGAGTGTTATTGTCTTGTATACACTTTTTATTTCGCTTACTCGATGTTAAGTATATAATTGATGAGTTATACATGCGCAACTTTCACTATATTCTGTTAATCATTCAACCTAACAAAGGGCGGGTACTAGTCATGGACTCGAAACATAAACCCCTTGAGACGTGGAAGGACATGCAGATGATTCTCCAGCGGTAATTCTAATCATTATGACACTATATCGGCAGCGTTCGTGAATTTTATGATATCAAGTAATTAATAACTTATTTTATTCGTCTTCTTCGTCGGGCAGCGCTTAGAAACGGTTCACCAACAAGGCTAGGGGTGTTTGGAAAGAAGATCTTACATTTAAACCACTAGATGTAAGCACCACTAGCTATATCCGCGCATCTCTTTGATTCTAGTTTTGATACCGTTATTATCATGCTTGATTATTATTTTGATTGAACTTTGTTCTCGTAAAATGCCTGACGCAGGGACCAGAAAACAATTTATGTGGATACTATGTTTGCGAGTTCATCTGTCAGACGTGCTGTGAGAATGACAGAAATTTAGAGCAACTTAACATACCGTAAACAATTTCTATAGTTTTTAATTACCATCAAATTGTGTTTAGTTTCATTCATATAGGTTGACTCCTTTTTTTAAATCAGATCGAACGTCTACGGGACGGTCTTCTGCCAAAGGATCACGTATGAGCAATTCAGGAGGAATTGGCGGGATTCTTGGATGCAGAAGTCCTAGACCCAAAAGGAGAATACTATGCGGGTGTGTATCATCAATAGGGATTGTACAAAGAGCTTATTTTATATGTAGTGCATAAAATTCGTCTATCGAATATAATATGTTCGACACTTGGATCTATATTGTCATGATGATCTTGTGTAATATAATGGTTCCTTCATTGATGAGTGCAAAACACAAAATTAAAAATAAAACAATATAAATGAATTCTCTGCCGCGGCACAAAAAGTGGCCAAAATGCTGCCGCGACAAAAAAAAGGTGCCAAAATGAATTCTCTGCTGCGGCAGAGAAATGTGTTAAATCTCTGCCGCGGCAGAGGATTATTTGTCCCGGTTCGTGTTACGAACCGAGACGGTTGCTCCTCCCCCCTCGCGCGGAGCAGCGGCCACATGTACTTTTTTTTGTCCCGGTTCGTGGGACAACCAGGAGTAAAGTTTGGAGTTTTAGTCTCGATTGCCTCGTTCCGATTGGGAAACCGGAAGTAAAGGCCTTTACCAACCGGGACGCATGGGTCGCTCTATACTAGTGTTCCCGGCGAAGACGAGAGACGGTACCTGATGCCGATCGTTGTCGTTGGCACCAGAGGAGACGATGATTCCTTGCGTCTGCTGGATCTTGGACTTGACGACGTCCACCGTGTCGCTTCTCTCGACCTCGAGCGTGAGGGTCTCCCCGGTGACGGTTTTCATGAAGATCTGCATCGTCCTCGAGCGTGAGGGTCTCTCGGTGGTGAGTGTGGTGGGATGAGGGCAGCGCGGCTCCGCGGACGTACCTATATATTACACCGAGCCTCGATCGATCGGAGGAAACGGAAATGCGCCCGCTACGAAACCGAGTACACCACGGTAACGGGACTACGTGTTCGCCACGGATAGTCACACAAGAGAGGCAGGGCCCGGCAGGAAAGGATGTCAGAACCTGAACCGGATGGTGGCGTGGCTGTTTATTTTTTTGACAGAGCGTGGGCAGTACTCACTAGTCACTAGCTTCGCTGTGCACCTCGTGCTAATTCTCTTGGGATCCGCGGCCGTCTACAGTGGACCCACCTCTTTCGAAGGAAAAAGTTCAAAATAAACTTTTAATTTATAGATGAAAGATAAATTAAACCCTAAACTCATAATCCTCGAAATCAGCACATCGAACTTTCCAATCCTAGTCTATTTTAAACCTTAGGGCCGTTTGACCTGGGATTCGCTGACGTGAAAAGTCAAACCCTGGGATGGTTGACTGGTAGACGAGATAAGTATGTTTTACTCTACTGACAACAGGACCCACTTATCATATTCATCGTCTTCACCAATTTTTCTCTCTCACATTCCCTTCTGTTCTGCCGTCGTGCCCTCCATCCTGCGAGAGTCTCGGCTCGCTTGTGACCACACGTGACGCAGTGGAGTCTGGCCTGGCCGAGGGAGAGGTTTCCTCGGAGCAACGAATATGGACCACTCGTCGTTGTCTTCCCCGTGAGCGGTAGTGCTCCGCTATCAGCCGTCAGCCACTACCCAACCTCGTCTCGGTGCACCTTTTCCCCTGCTCCCGTCCAGGACTGCAGTGTCTTAGCCGTAGGAGCCCGCGGGCTAGCTCAGGATGGCCATAAAGCCTCTGCTGCGTCGGTGATGCGGCTGCGATCCCTGACGAGGTACGTCGAGCGGAAGGCGTTCGAGCCGTCCTGGGCTTGGCATATTTCATGGAGGTGGCGCTTGGCCGCTCTCCGCAGACACCCGGACGCGGGACAACGCAGGGGAGTAGATCGATCAGATTGGACAAGTTCTGCTGCTAATCAATTTTAGTTTTGATTTTGCCTTTGTTCTCTCGTTCGATTCCCCGATCTTTTTAGTAACCCTTTTTGATTGATCTGTGTGGAGCTATTCTCCTGATTTGGGCCACCGCCGCTCTCCAAGATGCAGGCCTACTATCACTACTGCCTACTACTACCGACGGAAGCTGCCTGGCGCTGCAGCGGCACCTAAGCCGGTGCTTCTCCCGCGCCTCCGTCCTCTGTACCAGGTCGCCGCTGGCCGCGCTACTCACCTAGGACGCCGGCCGGAGAACAGGAGGTTGCTGACCCCCACTACCGAACACGCCACTGTGCATGGCGTACCTGCTCCAACAGGTGCCGCTGGATGGCACGATCCCAGGTTCGAACTGCCACGTCGACAATCCCTGTTTGGGAACGGCTCCAAGGTTTAAACTAGACCCGGATTAGAAAGTTCAGTTTCAAGGATTGAAAGTTGAGAGTCATATTTATCTTTCGTCTATAAGTTTAAGGTTTATTTTGGACTTTTCCTTATTTCGAACATGGGATGTGTATCTGTTTTGGTCCATATGGATCAGGCCGTAAATAGGTTTTCGGCCTCTGTTCGGCCTGGGTAAGGAGCTGACCCGTTTTTTCTTTGTAGTACTTCCTTCGATCCAAATTAATTGACTTGGATTTGTCTAAATTCAGATGTATCTAGCACTAAAACATGTCTAGATATATTTGAATTTAGACAAATCTAAGTCAATTAATTTGAATCAGATGGAGTAATTTATTTCAAACAAATTTAATTTATACTTTCTTTATTCCAAATATAAGATGTTTAAGTTTTTTGTACAACGAATGTATCTAGATCCCTTTTAGTGTGTAGGTTCGGAGCAAGATATATGAACCTACACAAAAAGCTAAAACATCTTATATTTCGCAACTGAGCCATGCCATCTTCGTCAGCAATGACGTCATGTGCGACAACAAAAAATCATCGGGCGAATAACAGAAAAATTAGACAACAACTATTATTCTTTGCAAAGACAAGGCCCGAGCCAAATATTTCCTCGGATGCTGAAAAACTCTGAGCCTATGCCTCGGTGCAAGCACCCAAACATAGTCTCGTGGGCTACTTCCATCGGGGTGCTGGCCGCGCACCCGAAGGAAAAATAAATCCTCCTCTGGAGTCGATAGAAAAAGATCATAATGACGAACTCTGAACCTACACTCGAATACGAATATTCGAATGTAGCCTCGGGGGTTATTCTCATCGGGAGCGCTGGTCGCGCATCCGAAAAAATCTAAAAAAATTCTTATAGATTCAATAAATATGAAACCTATGAGTATTACCCAAGTGTATCCTCAAACGGTTACTCCCATCGGGAGCGTCCGTAGCACACCCGAGACCGCGTCTGTCATGATAACATGTATGAATGACGTGTCCATGACATGAAGTTAAGACCTCGGGATATATCCCGTGAGGACCGGTAACCGCACATGAATGCACCCTGCCAGTAAATTATTCGTATCCACGATACGATAAAAAATTTAGACAAACACGTTGGGTAACCATAACACGAAATTGGAATTCAGTACTCCATAATACCTCAAATGGCCCGAACTGAATTACCAATGTACCGGGTTCGAGTCCGAGGACTCGAGTTTGATGTAGATTCACATTGTTTTTCCCAAGAGCAATTAACAGGTTCCTCATCCGCCGGATGCACCGTTATACCAAAATCCCCATGACAAAGATATCTAAAATTATAAGCTCGAAAAAAATATTTGGGTCAATACTGAAAATGTCTTTGAGACTCAACCTGAATCTATGACATGGGTATGAGTTATTGCGTTCCGGTGATTGGTATACCCAATGCGTACCTAAGATATGACCCATGATGCCTATGAAGAATAAAGAGTCCGGAACGCGTCCGACGATCAGAAGCTTGACTTGGCAATCAAGACAGAAGTGTAAACCGACATAGTACTAGTGTTGTAAAAATAACTAGTAGCGTATCCGTATCCAGCCTCTCATATAAAGTCTGGGAGGAGTCGACGAAGAGGGCATCGTAGCTTTGCAGCAACACACAATCCGCCGTGAGTTAGATCACATCTAGTGAATCGGCGACTTTGTAATCATCTTCTTCACATAATCAGACTACATTGACTTTCTTGTTTGTCTGGTAAGCCAACGAAATCACCATCGCTCTGTTTTTCACGGAACCCTAAGTCCATAACCATGGATATTGCTGAGGTTACCCCTCGACAATGATCAATACTAGGACAAGGATGCCCATAATAACCCCCGTGAATTCAATGATTTTCAACGTCATTTGAACCATAAACATCGAGTCCAATTCCCTTTGTTTGTTACTTTGATACCTAACTTGTCCGAAATCTGATCATCGATATCATGATACCTTGTTCAATATCGTTTCCGACAAGTGTTGCTTTACTCGTTTTCGTTATATTCCATCCTCATGACCTAGTCATACGCTCCATAGCTTATGGATGTAATTTACCGAGTGGGCCCAGTGTATCTTCTCGGCACGTAGGAGAACAAATCATGATCTGGATGCATACGATCTCAACGTGCCCCCTTGGAACACCCAACATGCACCTTTATGACCATCCTGTTACGGTGTGACGGTTGATGCAGTCAAAACAGCCGCGGGTGACAATGATTAAATATGATCTCACAGACTAAGGATTAGGATACTTCATTTCTAACTATTGCAACAATAAACTTTGTGACTTGATCATGTTGCAATATTTATATGGGTAATGTCCATCGCATGATTTCACCAATGACATGATTTCAATGTCAATTGGCATAAGTGCTCCATGATCAGGAAACTTTGATTATTTGCCCAATAAACTTTTGCTTTGTTTATATATCACACATATATCAATGTTTCCGATTGTTACAGTGATAGTAAAACATATTTATTATTTACATCTAGGGCATATCTCCTTCAGTTGCCTCTGCTATGGTCATGCAAGAGCTGGTCGACAGGAGGAACTCCGGCGCCGCCCCTACATTTGCGTCGCTCTAATCGTGCAGAATAGATTCGAATCGAGATGATTGGCCAGAACTTTGTAAGAGTTTGTCCGGAATCGAAACTTGGTGGCAGAATTTTGCCGGACTCCGGCAAGTACAGCACCGTTCCGGCAACAGTCAAAGCGAAACTTCCCTCACGAAGAAGCTTTGACCGGGATACGGGTGTTGGAGATATGCCCTAGAGGCAATAATAAATGTAGTTATTATTATATCTTTGTGTTTATGATAAATGTTTACATTCATGCTATAATAGTATTAACCAGGAAACATTAATACTTGTGTGATTTGTAAACTAAATTAGTCTCTAGTAAAGCCTCTTCATAATACTAGCTTGTTGGTTAATAGATGATTGTGGTTTCCCTATCATGAGCATTAAGATGTTATTAACAACAAGATCATATCATTAGGAGAATGGTATGATGGACATACTCCTATAGATAAGCGTAGCATAAAGATCAAGTCATTTTAATAGTTCAATTGCTATAAGCTTTCTGATAAATAGTAACCTAATTCCTTCGACCATGAGATCATGCTTATCACCAACACCGGAAGGATGCTTTGATGACATCAAACACCACACCGTAACTGGGTGGCTATAAAGGTGTCATTGAGTGTTCGGAAAGTATGGGTTGAGACACATGAATCAAGAGTGAGATTTGTCCATCCATATGACGGATAGATATACTCTGGGCCCTCTCGGTGGAATGTCATCCAATTGTCTTGCAAGCATGTGACTGGCTCACAAGGGATCACATACCACGCGAACGAGAAAAGAGTACTTATCAGTAACGAGGTTGAACTAGGTATGCAGAGATACGACGATCAAAACCTCGGATAAGTAAATTGTCGTGAGACAAAGGGAAATTGGTATCGTATGTAAGTGGTTCATTCAATCGCAAAGTAATCGTAGAAATATGTGGGAGCCATATGAATTTCCAGATTCCTCTATTGGTTATTGATCGGACGTAGGGAGACACACTTAAGGATTCGATGTTGTTGAGTAGTTATGGAATGATGAGTAAGAGACCGAATGTTGTTCGGAGTCTCATATGGGATTCGGGATATCACGAGGAGATCCAGAATGGTCTGGAGAATAAGATTCATATAAGGAAAGTCCTGTTTCGGAGTTGGGGAATGATTCCGGTGTTTTCACCGGGAATGTTCTAGAAGGGCCCGGAAGGTCCGGCACTCCGGAGGGGAAGGGTACATGAATGTGTCATAACAATATGGAATGGTTGCATCATGTACTAGGTATCATGGCTTAGCAAAATAAAGGGAGAAATCAAATCCTAGTTTGAAAAGTCAAACGCCAATTTGAAAAGTCAAACGACAGTTTTGCTTGGTGGAGGGAGAGTAGGAAACCTACTTGGGGAGGAAGTCCTCCTCCCTCCACCCGCCGGCCAAGGAGGCCGAGTTGGGGGAGGACTCCCTCCTCCCAACCGGCGCCCTCCCACCTATAAAAGATGGGGAAGGGGCTGCCCCTCTTCCCTACACCCAACACCACCCAAACCCTAGCCCTAGCCGCCGGCCACCACAAGTCGTCGCCGCCCTAGGGTTTCTTCCTAGCCGCCGAGTTGGGGCTCTCCCCAAGCCCTAGCCACCGGCCAAGCTTCCTTCCTTGGTGCCTATAAACCCTAGATCGCCAAGGCATCTCTCATAGTCCACCATACTCGCTCCGGCTTAAGGCGAAGCCCTGCGAGATATCCCCTCTACTTCCGGTACCACGCCGTCATGCTACCGGAATTGCGAGGAGAGTGCTACAACCTCCGCTGCCTGCTGGAACAAGGGAGAGGAAGGTCTTCATCGAGTTAACGTGCGATGATCATGAAGCGCTTTAACGTTAGCCGGAAGGATCGTCTACACGATCTTGAGATCAGCAAGAGTACGACTACATCACCCACGAGAATCTGCTCTCGTTAACCGCTTTGGAATCTTCGAGGGTGAGTTCCTCTATCGACTCGTTGCTACAATCTAGTAGATAGATCTTGGCTTGTTTGTTTGCATGCGGTAGAAATTTTTTGTTTTCCATGCTACGAACCCCTACAACGGGGCACCCTCGGTTTGGCCTAAAATACTTGGTATACAAGGGTCTCAGGTGTGCTTTTTGGGTGTCTTGAGAAATATTTACGGGTTTGATCACTTTTACTGTGTCTATTTGGGACAATTTTTTTGACCAAAACCGAAAATTATAGGGGTTTGACCAGTTTTACGGTGTCTGTTAGAGATGCTCTAAGGACGATGGCGGAATCCGGGTTGAATCTGGAAAACATTCAAAAGGTTCTTTTTCCGCATAAGTGCGATCGCTACATCTATTTTTTTGAAAAAAATGGAAAATCCATTAAACAACAAGCTTAGCTAAATCCCTGACTACCAAGTCTGATACAAACTGTGGGGCATCCTCAGTTCAGCCAGAGCATTCCTCATCCTCTCTATAGCCGTATGCAGCTAAAGCGTCAGCCACACGATTAAAAGAGTGCAGACAGAAAGTGAAATCAAAACTATCAAACGAGGCAATACAGATACTACGAGCTTCACGGATCAACGCTTCGATCACTGAAAGCTCGTGACTATCTGTCTTCAGGGCCTGCACTAAAGTTTGAGGATCAGACTAAAAACGACCTGATGAAGACCCATCGAATTCGCCCCCTCCATCGCTGCGACACACGCTTCAGCTTCCGCTTGTAGAGAAATGCTCGACGTCCTCAGCCACAAACAAAGCCCGAACCACTTCCTCATCCCATTGTACAGTGGATGGGTGATGACTGCAAGTGCATAGATCGTTTATAGCTAGTTTTGAAGTTAAAATGTCGATCCCACAGGGAGCCCAAAGGTAAGTATTTATTGGTGAAGTCTCCGCCACACCCGAAGTTGTCACAGGTCTTCGAGTGAATTGACTGCAAGTGTTGAAATAAGAATGGAATTTGGATTAAAAGAAAGTATTTTAATAAAACTAAAATGTAAACTTCAGAAATAAAAAGCATAAAAGTAAAAAACAATTTGTTTGTTATTTTCTGCAGATGGCAAAGTAGGCGCGTGGAGATTCATTCCATGGTGATAGTAAATGTGCCAGGTGGACGAGTGATAAGTGTAACAATTATAATCTTATAAGTATGTGTGTAGGCAAGCAACCCATAATTATTCGGAACTCCTCTTGGTAGATTTCGTCCCAACTTTAATAATTCTACTAGTCTTTTTACCACAACCATGATCAGTCACTAGACGATTAAGATCCTTCAGGTTGCTTAGCAATTAATCTCCTTGGATCGAACTAATGCATTAAGCTTGGTGGCTCCTTGTTATCCTCGAGTCAAACTAGTTTCCCATTGATATCCCCGTGTCACTCGGGGATCGCCGCTCTGCTAGCGAACAAAATTCTATCTATGTAGAACAAAGCATCATATTGTCCGAGCCCTTAATTGGACAACATGCATTAAGCATCCCACAGATAGTCAAGCACACATAATATAGTAATTAAAATCAACCACAAACTTAATGGAAATTATATAGGCACATCACATCTCACCAATCCCCTACATCTCCCATGCCCAAGGGAACTTACTCACATATGAGAGAAGAAAGCATCATCGATATAATTAAATAAAGGAAGTTCTTCTTGATATTACCATGGATATCCACAATAAGAAATAGAAGTAAATCCAACACAATTAAAGATGGGAAGAACAATCTCAAACCCTAGTCTTGCAAGGTGGAGATATCTCTCTCTCTCTCAAGTACAAGTAATGGCTATGGAGGTGTGGTGGCTAGGTGATCGAAGATCGTGGAGAGATATGAAGAACATCTTCCCCTTCTCCTTCAGATCTCTTCTTTCTCCCTTCTGGATGGGATGGCGGCTCGTGTGTTCTGTTTTCGACCTCTGCCTCTTCACGAAAGTTATCCCTTTTAATAAGACCAAGGAGATGGCAGCTATACGGCGGGAACTATACGACCAGAAAAATATTCCCGCCGTGTAGTTGCTCGTTAAAGCTTCTGTGTCCTCCCCTCGATTGCTTCCAAAAAGGGTCTTGCTTGTTTTTGTCTGAATATTGTGTTTTTGCTGTTAAATACATTTGTTGGTGTTCAGAATCTGAAAAACACATTAAAAACCAAGTTTTGTTTCTACCGAAGTATTAGCGTTAGATAAAGCTAGAAAACCATGAAATCCAAACGAAAATCATCGATAGAAACCATAAAAAATGTGTAGAATCTCACAGCTATCAACTCCCCCAAGCTTAGATGTTGCTCACCCTCGAGTGACAAGGAAATAAGAAAGGATAACGGAGATTCAAAACTGAAATAAAAGAACTTACAAGCTCGAATTGGTGTCAAATTATTTTCTTCACATTTCCTGCAATCTTAAACATGATCATACAAATATTCACAAGATTGCACTGAGTTCACTTCCTAACCACGTATATCTTGCTAAATCATATGCCCATGCAAGTGTCAAAAGTTTATCTAGGAAAGTGAAATAAATCTTTTTGGTCTCTCTCTTATTGAGAGATGAAAATTTTTTGCTCTTATTCCTTTGATCAATTAAGAGTACTCAAGTTGGTACCAAGAAACATTTAATTTAAGAACAACTCATCTACTCCCACGTCAAAATTTCAAAACTCTTAAAGCACCTTTTTCCTTTCCTTGTTTTTCAAAAACTCCAACTCTTTCATAGAGAAATCATGCCACTGTTTTTAACATGTTAATTGGGGGTGTGTTGCACACTCGTGACCATGCGAATAAATAACTGGTGAGCAATAGTGGGTCAGAGAAGTACTACAACTTCACTTGGAACGTGAAACCACGAGGAGACTAAATTTTTTACCTATCATAGCATTGCTGCTACAGACATTTAGATAACTCAATAGCCGAAATCAAATGGTTTCCCACATATAGATCGTTCATCCATGAAGTACGACAGTGTTGTAGTGACACGCGTAAAACAATATCCTACTGTAATTATTAGAAAAAGAAGTGGCATAATCTCTCCTACTTCGAAGCATCCATTTTATCGGATAATTTCATTCAATGGTGCTACCGAGTCTATTTACATTAAACTTAATGAGGTTGGGTAGTTTCTAAAATCAAATATTTTGGGCATGGACTCAGGTCATCTCTTGGATGATTTTTCTTGTTGTAAAAATGTCGCAAATATTTTAACCAAGTTCATTGCTCATTGTTTCAAAGATAAAAGAGGACACTGGCAAATGAATATAATTTATAGGATAACAAGTTAGGTGGGGAGCACTACTGGAAAAAGGGTCTTCGGTTCGATGTGAACAATGCCAGCAGTCCCGGCCTGTCACAGCCCGCGACTAGTACTAGCACTAGTCCCGGGCCGTGAGGCCTCTAACGGTTAGAAATGGCCGTAAACACTAGTCCTGGGTCGGACCAGATCTCTAGTCCCGGTCCGTAATACGGTCCGGGCTAATAACCTGGAGCAGGCCAGCTGGTCTTTTCATAGACTATTAGTCCCGGGTCGTATCACGGCCCGAGACTAGTTGTCCACCACTATATATTGTGCTTGCTGTCCAACTGCCCTAAAGCATATGGTGGCCATTTTTCTCAAAGAAGCAAGCGAGTTCATGCAATTTTTCTCAATATTTGTCAAGATTTAGTTTGCAACCCCTAAATCCAAAGCTTTAAACGGTTAGAACTTCATTCTTTCATCTCTTATTGCTACTTTAGCTCTATAATGCTCTAGAAGTATAGAGATATGGATCAATGCATACATGCTCTAGAAGTAGAAGGATTTTGATATATATATGTGTAACAAATTTTGATTAGATACATAATTATTGAAAATTTAAACGTGTAATTTTAGAGTTTCAGTGCTTAGAATGGAATGAGGTTTTCACTGATAGAACAATAATCAAAAACTCCACATTTATCATGTTAATTGTTTTCTCCAATTCACAAATTGGTGCATGTAAGTTTTTCAAAATTTAAAATTAATGCTCTAGAAGCTCTCAATATAACTTGTAATAATTTTGTCATGTTGTGTAATGGTTTTTGATATACTTTTACTATAATGCAGATGGTATGGGAATGGATATACGGTACTGACCGATGCTCTGGCGAGTTCATTAATGGCATGCATGAATTCATCCGTGTTGCTGATGCAAACAAGCGCAATGGTTTTGTATTCTGGCCATATAGTGGATGTAGGAATTAGAAGGATTACTCTGACTCAAAAACCCTTCACAGCCACCTGTTGAAGTCCAGCTTCATGCCCAGTTATAATTGTTGGACCAAGCACGGAGAGAGAGGGGTTATAATGGAAGACAATGAAGAAGAGGAGGAGGATGACAATTATCATGGTTTACCTGAGTACGGAGATACTTCCATGGGGGATGCTGAAGGGGAGGATGAAGAAGAGACATATGATGAACCTGACATGGATATATCCTACGGGTACCCGATGTTAGCCTACCTGGTCCAGCTCCACAGAAGGCCCACTCGACGATCTACCGAGGTCCATGACGCTCATGACGTTTCGGCTGCTATGAAGCCCATATGGACACGGGGTCTCAAGCGCGCAAGACAAGGAAACCTCAAGACTAGAGTTTGAATACAACTTGTAACCTACTCGTATCGGTACCTGAGACCTAGCCTCCCCATATATAAAGGCTAGGAGGGTCCAACGAACAGGGCACCCCCCGATAGACTAGACCACAATAGATCTACAGATCTAGATCTCTCTTACAACCTCTCATACACCACCGCATACACACCTCCACGCCAGATTGCATCTGCGCACCCCTGTAACTTTCGGTTCCGCCGTAATCAAGAGCAGACAAGTAGGAGTAGGGTTTTTCCCTCCGGGGGCCTGAACCTGGGTAAATCTCGTGTCCCCTGGTTGCTTGTTTGCTAACCGTTCCGCGATCTCTAGCATCCCCATCTTCTCCAAAACCCAAGTCCATAACAATGGGCATTGACGAGATCAAACCTCGTCAATTGGCGCCGACCGTGGGTACTGGGGACGTTGATTGTGCGGTCGTGACGGTTCCATCGCTAGCAATCTACGATTCGCTACTAGAGGTCAGATCTAATTCAGTTCCCTCGTCATCAACATCAATCAGATCAGATCACGTCGACGCGTTGAAATTCTACATCAACATCCATACGACAACCGATCGTATCCTTGCCAACACGATCTGTGGAGACTCGATGTAAAAAAAATCAATCTGGAGTCGAGCGACCATGCTCTATGGTTCGGTTTGGTTCAATGATTTGCAACCGTCGACTGGCCGGAAACATACATGGTCTGGCGTGCGTAACAATGGCCACGTAAACTCGACTGGATCAAGGCCGCACAGTGCAGCTGACTTCGATTCCAAATCGAACGTGTGCCTGCGTGGAGACCTCAGGTTTATTCTAATCAAAATAGCTATGGGCATACATACAGCAGTACAACATACATGCATCGGATCGCATCTCGAAAAATCCTGGACAAGCAAGTCACATCACCGATCGGACAAAATATATGTGCGACTTCAAGGCCGAAAAAAAAATCCAAGGCTTCTAAACTTGTCGTTGCTCAATCAAGTTTCGAGGGAGGCCTAGTTTGCGCTGGGTCAAAAAGCTATGACCATGGAAAAGATACAACACGCGCGTGAATCGGATCTACTAATTATACATTAATATTCGGGTGAACGGTCAATTTGTCGTTTCTATTTTCCGCAAGTCGACTTGAAGTTCGAGCACTTCTGATCCGCGCCACTCGCCGTCGTGTCGGCTCCCTCCGAACAGAAATATCGCGACCCGCTGCTGTGGTGACTACGTCCAATTGCATCAGCTCCATGCTCGGGGGCTGCGACGCCTTCATCGCGCAACCCGCCAAATCTTTGACACCGGCGACCCGCTGCGGTCTTCGACTGCGCTCGTATTGGCTCCGTCGGATCCTTTGACCCGTTGTGGTCTTCGGCTCCAACGTCTCGGTGGCTCGGGGGGCTCCCTCCACTTCGGCGACCATCCACGGCCTTCGGCTCCAGCAACCCGATGCGGCTTTCGGCTGCGGTCTCGTGATACATCTTTCAGATGCGGCCACCCGGTGCGTTCATCGATTGCGATAATCTTCGGATGCAGAACTCGCTGCCCCCACCGATCCCATGAACCCGTCGCTGCTATGACTATGGTCCGCCGCGTCGACTACGTCTGCCGCATGACCCGCTACCGCGTCAACTTCGCCACGACGATCAACAAAGCTAAGTTTCCCTCTACTTAGAGTTGATTTCAATATCAACTTGCACTCGAAACACTCGGGGGCTGCGCCCTCTTCGAGTAACCTAATGTGCCATCGGCTCCACGCACTCGAGCACCTCGAACACGACAGCCCGAGTAGCTGATTCTGCCTGATCGTCGAATCCTTGAACTCCGAGTGCCTCGGCAAGGTACTGATACTAAGGGTAATCAGGCTAACGAAAAGGCCTAGCATACAGTGCAACCGTGTCGACTCAATCGGCATCAGAATCTTACTGTACAAGCCGAAAGGCAAATATTATTTACAAGATACAAATACTTCATAATTCTTAATGTTTTCTACAGCTTACAATGACGTCGACTGCGCCGAGATATTCTATCGGGTCCTCCATGAAGGGTTTCGCGGCATAGTAAATCAAAATTTTCTACGGATGCGAACAGAGGGAAAGCCAAAATCTAATCTAGGAGATGCAAACAACGAGAGATATTGGATTAGATCTTCATACCCTTGAAGATTCGCACAACGGAACGTTCGTCGGAACGTTGGTGATGTAGTCGTACTCGCTTCTCCTCCTTGCGATCCGATCCGATCTAGCACCACAAGTGGCGATGCCTCTGTGAGATGCACACGTGCGGCACCTCGACGTCTCCTCCTTCCTTGGTCCAGCAAGTATGGTGGAGAGATGGGTTGGATCTACAACGGTAGCGGTGCAATTGGTGGAGAATTTCGCAGCAGGCCTACAACCATCGGGATGGAGAGGAGGGCAGGCGGCTAGGGTTGGAGAGGAAGGTGTGGGGTTGGTGCGCCCCAGCCCTCTATATAGAGGGGTGGGCGCAGCCCCAGCCCTCCCAAGCCAAGGCAGCGGCCCCAAGGAGGAAGAGTGGGGCAAGGAAACCCCTTCTAGAAGCTCTATCTAGAGTTTAAACCTCTCTTGGCTTTGGGCCCTATGGGGCCTTGTTCCTGGCCCAATGCGGCCAGGGCACTCCCTCATAGGCCCATGCCCTCACGGAAGGTGGGGCCATGTTGGTCCCTTCCGGAAGGTTCTAGAAGCTTAGATAATACCGATTAACCCGGAACAATTCAACTCCAAAAATGCACCGCCTTATATGAATCTTATTCTCGGACCACCCGGAACCTCTCGTGATGTCCCGGATCCCATCCGAGACTCAACAAAAACTCATAAACCAATTATCCAATCTATCCTAGCGCCGAGACACGTTATGTGTGACCTGGTTCGAGAATATGCAGACATGATCTTCTATCAATAATCAACAGCGGGGTCTGGAAACACATATTGACTCCCACACATTCATCGATGATCATATCGGATGAACCACGATGCCAGGATTCAATCAATCCCATATATATATTCCCTTCGTCTCGCGATATTTTACTTGCCAGAGATTCGATCGTCGATACCTTCATACCTAGTTCAAACTGCTCACGCAAGTACTTTACTGCTCCATAATCCGATATCACTTTGTGATTAACTCCTTAACCACATGCTTGCAAGCGGTGTTGATATCGACCGAGTGGGCCCAAGTATATCTCTCCGACTTGGGAGGACAAATTCCATCTCGATACATACAACCCAATGATACTTTCCGATCACCTGAGAGACACCTTTATGATCACCCTCTCATAGGATGACGTTTGATGACCTCAAAGCTTTCTTCCGATACCAGGGAGTTGTATTATCTCATGGTCTAAGGAATACAATATTTGACATAAGAAAAGCTTCGCAAAGACGAACACGATGACACGATCTAATTGCTTCGCTTAGTTTGGGTCTATCCACCATATCATTCTCCCAATGATATGATCTCATTATCAATTGACAACTCATGTCTATGGTTAGGAAACCTTAACCATCATTAATCAATGAGCTATTCCATAGAGGCGTACTAGGGACACGGTGTTGTTCACAAACCACACAAGTATTAAAGTTTCCGCTTAATACAATTCTAGCATGGAATATAAACTTTATCATGAACAAGAATTATAATAATAACATCTTTATTATTGCCTCTAGGGCATAATTCCATCAGTCTCCCACTTGCACTAGAGTCAATAATCTAGTTTACATTTGGCAACAATCTCACACCCATGGCACTAAGGTGCTGATCATGTTTTACACGTGGAAGAGGTTTAGTCAATGGATCTGCGACATTCAGATCTGTATGTACTTTGCTAATCTTGATCTCCATCCGCTATATAATCTCGGATTATATGAAACTTATGTTGATATGCTTGGTCTTTGGATGATATCTTGGTTCCTTAGCGAGTGCTATGGCGCCAGTGTTGTCACACAATATCTCCAGTGGGTCCAATGCACTTGGAACCACGCCAAGCTCAGTGATGAAGTTTCTGATCCAAACTCCTTCACTTGATGCTTCTGTAGCCACCATGTATTCCGCTTCTACTGTAGATCCCGCGATCACGCTTTGCTTGCAGCTTCTCCAGCTCACAACTCCTCCATTCAAAATATACACGTATCCTGTCTGAGATTTAGAATCATCCTTGTCGGTGTCGAAACTAGCGTCGACGTAACATTTTACGACGAGCTGTTCTTCACCCCCATAGACTAAGAACATTTATTTAGTCCTATTTAGGTACTTTAGGATGTTCTTCACGGCTGTCCAGTGTTCCATTCCTGGATCACTTTGGTATCTGCTCGTCAAACTAAGATCATTGGACACATCCGGTCTAGTACACAGCATGGCATACATGATCGAACCTATGGCCGAGGCATAAGGCACTTTGCTCATAGCTTCCCTATCATTTACCGTAGCTGGACACTGAGCCTTGCTCAATATCTTACCTAACAACATAGGCACTGAACCTTTCTTTGCCTTATCCATTCTGAACCTTTTCAGAACTTTGTCTAGGTATGTACTCTGGCTTAAAGCTATCAGGCGTCTTTGTCTATCTCTATAGATCTTGATGCCCAATATATAAGCAGCTTCACCTAGGTCTTACATTGAAAAACACATGTTCAAATAACTCTTCACATCGTTAAGCATGTTGATGTCATTTCCAATAATCAATATGTCATCCACATATAGTACCAGAAACGTCACCGAGCTCCCACTCACTTTCTTGTAGATGCAAGCTTCGTAGCAATTCGGAACAAATCCAAAGCTCTTGATCACTTGATCAAAACGAAGGTTCCAACTCCGAGATGCTTGCTTCAGTCCATAAATGGAATGCTGAAGTTTGCATACCTTATCAGCATCCTTAGGATCGACAAAACCTTCGGGTTGCATCATATACAACTCTTCATCAATGTTGCCATTGAGGAAATCAGTCTTGACATCCATCTTCCATATTTCATAATCATGAAACGCAGCAATTGCTAATAAAATCCGAATGGACTTAAACATCGCTACGGGAGAGAAAGTTTCATCGTAGTCAACACCTTGAACTTGTCGAAAACCTTTCGCGACAAGCCGTGCTTCATAGATGGTAACATTACCATCCGCGTCCGTTTTCTTCTTGAAGATCCATTTGCACTCAACGGCCTTTCGGTCGCTAGGAGGGTCCACCAAAGTCCATACTTGGTTTTTGCTCATGGATCCCAATTCGGATTTCATGGCTTCCAGCCATTTCTCAGAGTCTGGGCTCATCATCGCTTCCTCATAGTTCGTAGGTTCACTGTCTTCTACTAACAAGACAGTCAAGACAGGGTTGCTGTACCACTCAGGAGGGGTGTGCGCGACCTTGTCGACCTGCGACGTTCAGTAGCAGCATCGTCCCAAGCTTCATGATCCTTGTCATTAGCTTCCTCTATTGTTGGTGCAGGCGGTACTGGAACAATTTCAGGTGCTGCGCTACTCTCCAACTCAAGAGAAGGTTCAATAACCTCGTCTAGCTCTACTTTCCTCCCACTCACTTCTTTCGAGAGAAACTCCTTCTCAAGAAAGGAACCGTTCTTTGCGACAAACACTTCGCCTTCGGTTCTTTGATAGAAGGTATACCCAATAGTTTCCTTAGGGTATCCTATGAAGACGCATTTCTCCGCTTTGGGTTCGAGCTTGTCCGGCATCAACTTCTTGATGTAAGCTTCGCATCCCCAAACTTTAAGAAACGACAACTTAGGTTTAGCACCAAACCACAGTTCATACGGTGTCGTCTCAACGGATTTAGATGGTGCACTATTTAAAGTGAAGGCAGTGGTTTCTAATGCATAACCCCAAAATGATAACGACAAATCAGTAAGAGACATCATCGATCGGACCATATCTAATAAAGTTCGATTCCGGCGTTCAGACACACCATTGCGCTGTGGTGTTCCGGGTGGCGTGAGTTGCGAAACAATTCCGCTTGCTTTAAGATGCGTGAGAAAATCATAACTTAAATACTCGCCCCCACGATCGGATCGTAGAAACTTAATCTTTCTGTTACGATGGTTCTCCACTTCATTCTGAAATTCCTTGAACTTTTCAAATGTTTCAGATTTATGTTTCATTAAATAGATATACCCATATCTACTTAAGTCATCGGTAAAAGTGAGAAAATAGCGATATCCACCGCGCGTCGAAACACTCATCGGTCCGCATACATCGGTATGTATGATTTCTAACAAGTTCGTTGCTCGCTCCATCATACCGGAGAACGGGGTTTTTATCATATTGCCCATGAGGCATGGTTCGCATGTGTCAAATGATTCAAAATCAAGAGACTCCAAAAGTCCATCAGAATGGAGTTTCTTCATGCGCTTTACACCAATATGACCTAGACGACAGTGCCACAAATAAGTAGTATTATCACTATCTACTTTGCATCTCTTAGCCTCAATGTTATGGATGTGTGTTTCATCCCTTTCGAGATTTAGAAGAAATAAACCATTCACAAGAGGTGCATGACCATAAAATATGTTACTCATATAAATAGAACAACCATTATTCTCCGGTTTAAATGAATAACTGTCTTGCAATAAACATGATCCGAAAATAATGTTCATGCTCAACGCAGGCACATAATAACATTTATTAAGGTTTAAAACTAATCCCGAAGGTAAAACTAAGGAGAGCGTGCCGACGGCCATCACATCAACTCTTGATCCGTTGCCAACGCGCATCGTCACCTCATCCCTCGCAAGCCACCGTCTATTCCGTAGCTCCTGTTTCGAGTTACAAATATTAGCAACTGAACCAGTATCAAATACCTAGGCACTACAACGAGGGCTAGTAAGGAAAACATCAATAACATGTATATCAAATATACCTTTGATGGTGCCATCCTTCTCGTCCGCTAAGTACTTCGGACGATGCTTCCAAAGTGACCCTTGTCCTTGCAATAGAAGCACTCTGTCCGCTTAGGACCAGACTGAGCTTCTTCTCGGCAGGGCAACGCTGCCGCCGCCTTTCTTGAAGGATTCTTTGCACCTTACCTTTCTTAAAGGTGGGCTTGTTGACCATCAACACATGATTATCCTTCTTGATGTCCACTTCCGGCCTTGACTTTGCGAAGAGCTCGGTGATCGTGATGGAACCAACTGATTATGAGTCACTACAAAACTTTTGGTACCGGGAGGAGTGATTGCGAACTCACAATCTTGAGCTCCTCTGGAATCGTGCATTCTAGTTGCTCAAGGCGTTGAGTGTAGCCCGTCATCTTAATGGCGTGCTCACTAACGGAACTCCCTTCCTCCATCTTGCAGTTAAAGAACTTCTCAGAGATCTCATATCTCTCAGAACGGGCCTGAGTCTGAAACATGGTTTTCAGCTCTTCGAGAATCTCAAAGGGACCGGGATAGTATTCAAAACGATTTTGAAGTTCCGGTTCCATAGCAGACAACATGGTGCTCTTAATCACACCATAATCATCTTTGCGCGATGATGCGACTTTCTCATCACGTAGCGATTGCTAGGGGGTCACCTAACGCTTTCCCAAGGACATAGTCCTTTTGACCGCCAGAGAGAATGATTCTTAGATTGCGGAACCAATTGGTGAAGTTAGACCCATTGTTCTTAAGATTTTCCTTCTCAGTGAAAACGTTGAAGTTGAAGTTGGACTTAGCCATGTGATCTACAGTATTTGCAAGTACAAATTATACTATGTTCATGATAACTAGTTCAACTTAATCAAATTACTAGATGAACTCCCACTAAATTCAACATCCCTCAAGTTGTTTAGTGAACACGATCCAAATTCACCACACCTAATCCGATCTTCATGAGAAGAGATGTGGTTTCACTGGTGGACAACGAAGTGTCGATCATATCATTCATATGACTCATGCTTAACCTTTCGGTTCATGTGTTCCGAGGCCATGTCTGTACATGCTAGGCTCGTCAAGTTAGACCCAAGTATTTCCGCGTGTGCAAAAACTGGCTTGCACCCGTTGTATGTGAGCGTAGAGTCTATAGCACCCGATCATCACGTGATGCTTGGACACGACAAACTTTCGCAACGGTGCATACTCGGGGAGAACACAGTTTTTATCTTGATCTTTAAGTGAGGAATCATCTTATAATGCTACCGTCGCGATCTAAGCATGATAAGATACATAAAAGGATAAACATCACATGCATATAACTTTAATGTGACATGGTATAGCCAATCTTCGCGCAATGATCTCCATCTTGTGCGTTCCGTCATGATCTCCATCACTCCACCATGATTGCCTCCACCACGAATAGCAACTACAACTATTGCTAACTACTTAGCGATAAAGTGAAACTATTACATGGCGCATAAGAAGTTGACACACAGGTCATACACAATTATAAAGACAACCATATGGCTCCTGCCGGTTGTGTACTCATCGACATGCAAGTCGTGAAACATTACAAAACATGATCATCGCATACATTATACACATCACATCTTGGGCCATACCATATCACAGAAAACACTCCCATGCAAAAACAAGTTAGACGCCTCTACATTGTTGTTGCATGTTTTACGTGGCTTATGGGAGTACATGCTAAGAACGATTCTTATCTACGGAAAGCCACAACGGTGATATTATGGTTGCCAAACTCCGGTGTTAATCCCATGAAAACTATAGTGAGAGAAACTGACATCCACCAGCCGCATGTGTGGAACAAGCCACACGTCAAGTGCGGAGCCGGTCCATGCAACGACGTCGCGTAAGGTTGGCCTGGACCGCTTCAATCTCACTATCCCGCGTCATAAGAAGAACACAAACAAGAGGCTTGCAACAGAAAACATCAACGCCCGCAACAACCATGTTGCGTTCTACTCGTGAAACACATCTACGCATAGATCTAGCTCTGATACCACTGAAGGGTTTCGTGGAATAGTAAATCAAAATTTTCTACGGATGCGAATAGAGGGAAAGCCAAGATCTAATCTAGGAGATGCAAACAACGAGAGAGATTGGATTAGATCTTCATACCCTTGAAGATTCGCACAGCAGAACGTTCGTCGGAACGTGGGTGATGTATTCGTACTCGCTTCTCCTCCTTGCGATCCGATCCGATCTAGCACCACAAGTGGCGATGCCTCCGTGAGATGCACACGTGCGGAACCTCGACGTCTCCTCCTTCCTTGGTCCAGCAATTATGGTGGAGAGATGGGTTGGATCTACAACGCGACGACGCGGTGCAATTGGTGGAGAATTTCTGCAGCAGGGCTTCGCCTACAAGCAGTCGGGAGGGAGAGAGGAGGGCAACATGGCGGCTAGGGTTGGAGGGGAAGGTGTAGGGGGTTGGTGCGCCCCCAGCCCTCTATATATAGAGGGGTGGGCGAGCTAGCCCTCCCAAGCCAAGGCAAGGCCCCAAGGAGGAAGAGTGGGGGGCAAGGAAACCCCCCCTTCTAGAAGCTCTATCTAGAGTTTAAACCTCTCTTGGCCGGCTAGGCCCCATGGGGCCTTGTGCCCCTGGCCAAATGCGGCCAGAGCACTCCCTCATAGGCCCATGCCCCCTCCCGGAAGGTGGGGCCACGTTGGTCCCCTTCCGGAAGGTTCTAGAAGCTTCCGGTACAATACCGATTAACCCGAACAATTCGAACTCCAAAACTGCTGCCTTATATGAATCTTATTCTCGGACCACTCCGGAACCTCTCGTGATGTCCCGGATCCCATCCGAGACTCGAACAAAAACTCATAAACCAATTATCCAATCTATCGTGGCCGAGACACGTTAAGTGTGTGACCTGCGGGTTCGAGAATATGAGACATGATCTTCTATCAATAATCAACGGGTCTGCGGAAACCCATATTGACTCCCACACATTCATCGATGATCATATCGGATGAACCACGATGCCAGGATTCAATCAATCCCATATATATATTCCCTTCGTCTCGCGATATTTTACTTGCCCGAGATTCGATCATCGGTACCGTCATACCTAGTTCAAACTCGTTCACAGCAAGTACTTTACTCCTTCCGTAATCCGATATCACTTTGTGATTAACTCCTTAACCACATGCTTGAAAGCGGTGTTGATATCGATTACCGAGTGGGCCCGAAGTATATCTCTCCGACTTGGGAGGGACAAATTCCATCTCGATACATACAACCCAACAGATACTTTCCGATCACCTGAGAGACACCTTTATGATCACCCTCTCATAGGATGACATTTGATGACCTCAAAGCTTTCTTCCGATACCAGGGAATTGTATTATCTCATGGTCTAAGGAATACAATATTTGACATAAGAAAAGCTTCGCAAAGACGAACACGATGACACGATCTAATTGCTTAGCTTAGTTTGGGTCTGTCCACCATATCATTCTCCCAATGATATGATCTCATTATCAATTGACAACGCATGTCTATGGTTAGGAAACCTTAACCATCATTGATCAATGAGCTAGTCCATAGAGGCGTACTAGGGACACGGTGTTGTTCACAAACCACACAAGTATTAAAGTTTCCGCTTAATACAATTCTAGCATGGAATATAAACTTTATCATGAACAAGAATTATAATAATAACATCTTTATTATTGCCTCAAGGGCATAATTCCAACACTCCAACAGGAGTCGACGAAACAACTGGCTACGCCATAAGCTTAAGACCCGAGTCGAGTCACTCCTCGGATGGTTACATCGCCCGATGCTACACAGACGCGGCGCTGGCCGCGCACCCGACAGAAGAAACGGCGTCGACTTCACCCGCAACGTCCAGTCCTTCCGGCTAAAATGCCGCATCACTCCGCTATGTTGACTCATGTCTCCTTATGCCTAAGACGCTAACTCGATACACTTCCGGGTCAGTGGTTTCTCCTCGCATGAGTCTCCACTCGAGTCTGTGACTCGACTAGACACTCGGGGGCTACTTCTATCAGGAGCGCTGGTCGCGCACCCGATGTACTTCCGGGTCACCGGTATGCCCACGAGATTGCCGACTACAACTCCACGATACAAGACTCGAGTCTCTGCCCGAGTCTACCACTCCGCCAGACACTCGGGGGCTACTCCAAACTGGAGCGCTGATCGCACACACAGAAGATCTTCGAGTGGCACGCTTCGATTCCTCACTCGAATCAACGATTCGACTAAGGACTCGGGGGCTACTCCTATCAGGAGCGCTGGACGCGCACCCGAAAATGAACAAAACACTACATCACTGAACTATTTCTTCGAGTCCTACGACGATTCTACGACTCCACTACGAACTCGGGGGCAACTCCCATAGGGAGGATGGATTCAAGCATCCAAAAAATTTGTGTCCTACGTACCTGAAGCCGAACAACAGCTGAATTAAAGTCTCTGCTCGAGTCTATGACTCGAACAGACACTCAGGGGCTACTCCCATAGGGAGCATTGGTCGCGCACCCTATGAATTCTTCGAGCGCGATCCTTCGGATCAGCATGTAAAACTTTTTTGGCAACTCTGCCCTAATTAACGCTAAGTGAGCAACGTCCTCCTTGGCCACCCGAAACACCTCCGCGGTGATAAATATTCGGATGCTGTGTCTGCGACACAAAGATAAGACCTGGTGTATCATCGATGGCACAGTAACGCATACCAAGGCGCTCTGCTAGTAAGAATCCGTGCCAACAGGCGCGATGAAAAATCCCGACGGACGCGTTGGGTACATCATTTAAATTCACTGGAATTCCACTCCTGTAAGTCCTCCGTGGCCTGAGTCGAATTACGCCAGCATATGTTTCGGGTTCGAGTCGAGGGACTCGAATCTGAAGAAGATCGTGTTGTTCTGTCCTAAGACAGTTAACTGACCCTGATCCGTCGGGAGAGTCAGGCACACGCATCAAAAATCCCTACACACTCGAATCATTCTCTAAACGAACATAGATAGTTGCACCCGAAAGATTGAAGAGTCCTCAGCCGAATCTACGATTCGACTGAAAACTCGGGGCTACTGACATGGATATACCCTATGGGTACCCGATGTTAGCCTACCTGGTCTAGCTCAACAGAAGGCCCACTCGACGATCTACCGAGGTCCATGACGCTCATGACGTTTCGGCTGCTATGAAGCCCATATGGACACGGGGTATCAAGCGCACAAGACAAGGAAACCTCAAGACTAGAGTTTGAATACAACTTGTAACCTACTCGTATCGGTACCTGAGACCTAGTCTCCCCATATATAAAGGCTAGGAGGGTCCAACGAAGAGGGCACCCCCCGATAGACTAGACCACAATAGATCTACAGATCTAGATCTCTCTTACAATCTCTCATACACCACCGCATACACACCTCCACGCCAGATTGCATCTGCGCACCCCTGTAACTTTCGGTTCCGCCGTAATCAAGAGCAGACAAGCAGGAGTAGGGTTTTCCCTCCGGGGGCCTGAACCTGGGTAAATCTCGTGTCCCCTGGTTGCTTGTTTGCTAACCATTCCGCGATCTCCAGCTGAAGGGAATATGCCCTGAGAGGCAATAATAAAGTGTTTATTATGTGTATTCCAAGTATATGATAGATGTTTATTTTGCATGCTATAATTGTATTAATACGGAAACGTTAATACATGTGTGTTTAATAAACAAACAGAAAGTTCCTAGTTATGCCTCTCTCATAAACTAGCTCGTTGATTAACAAGATGATCAAGGTTTCCTGATCATGGACATTGGATGTTGTTAATAATGGGATCACAATATTAGTGTATGAAGTGATGAACATTCATCCGAAGTATAGCATTACGATCAAAGTCATTGAGTTTATATTGCTATAACAACTTACGAAGTGATCCTAATCCTTAGACCATGAGATCATGTAAATCACTAACACCGGAAGAGTTTCTTGATAACATCAATTTGTTCATCCCGATGACGGATAGATATACTCTGGGCCCTCTCGGTGATATCACATTGATTAGCTTGCAAGGAAGTGATTTAATCACTAGAATGTTATATCACGGGAACAAGAAAAGAGTGCATGTCGGTAACGAGATCAAACTAGGTATTGAGATACCGATGATCGAATCTCGGACATGTAATATATCGTGAAACAAAGTGATTAAGATACTAGCGTAAAAGGTTCCGACGATCACAAGAAAGTCATCGTTGAATGTGTGGGAGTCAGTATGGGTCTCCAGATCCCGCTTCTGATTATTGATCCGAGAGGGGTCTCGATCATGTCCGCATTATTCACGAACCGTAGGGTGACACACTTAAGAGACACCGACATCCAATTCGAGCAAAAGTTTCATGCCGAAAGAATGAACAAGCGCAGGAATTTATTTCACTAGATACCGAAACAGGTTTTCGGGTGAAATTGCATAAAGTGGTTATGCATGTGAAATGGAATTCTAGCAAGGGGTTATTTGTGAATGTTTGTCATTAAAGTAATTGACAAAATTCTGAATAAAATAAAAGAGTTTTATTTAATAAGAGTTTGCATTAAATTTGGTGGAAATTTAATGGGAATTTGAGTGGACTTTTGAGTGGAGGAAATTTAAAGGGCATTTTGTGAGTGGAGTGTCCACCCACATGAATGAAGGAGGGGAAGGGGCTGCCCCCCATGGCCGGCGGCCACCCCTTGGGTGCCCCCCTCCTCCTATAAAAGGAGCCCCCCTCCTCACTTGTCTCTCACACCTCCTCGTGAAGGATCTCTCTCCCCCTCTAGAATTTATCCCCCATGGTCTCGGACTAGCGAGATACATGTTCCCGGTGGCTATTAGGCAATAAAGAGTTGTGCTTCCGCTGCATCGCTGGAGCGAGGAGGCGGAGGTTGCTCGGTGCCTCGAACGTGTGTGCGAGCACGGATGCGCTGCTGATTTGCGGCGCTAGGACTTCCTCTCGATCTTGAGATCGGCAAGAGATCGTCTACATCAACCACGAGTTGAACTCGTTAATCTTTTTCGTTCTTCAAGGGTATGTTCTCTACGGATATACATCCGCCCGTTGTTTGTATCTAGTAGATAGATCTTGGTACGTAGTTCCCATCGTAGGAATTTTTTTGTTTTCTATGCTGCGAACCCTACAGTGGTATCAGAGCCGGATCTATGCGTAGATACTTTGCACGGGTAGTACACATATGAGTATGTGGGCGATGATGATCATGTTGTTTCTCCTTTGTTGTAATTTTGGATATTGGTGGCATAGTGGGATGAAGCGGCCCGGACAAACTTTACATGTCCTCGCACATGAGACCTGTTCCACGCTTGACATGCAACTAGTTTGCATAAGTGGCTAGAGGGTGTCTGTCTCTCCTACTATAGTCAATATCTATTTTGCAAGCGAGTTGTCAACAATTTGATTATCCTCGTTGTGTTTCATGTTCGTAGGTAAGAATGGTTCTATATCGAAATCCCTAAGCCACTAAAACTTGCAATGGATAAATTAGAGGCGTCTAGTTTAGATTGTTGCTGGGCTAGTGTTATGATATGGTAGTGTTGTAAGTTGAAGTATGAGATGATACTCTTACAACACACATAGCGTGTAGACTCCATAGACCTTGGATTTACACATATAGGTATGATAGTGATCATACCACGGTGCACATGATAGAGATCATCTGCGGGAACCATATCATTTCACTAATAAACATATTATGTTTGATTGCATCTTATATTGCTTGTTTAGCGCTTTGTTAGCATAATAAGATGATCCCTCATTTAAATATCAAGATAAGAATGTGTTTCTCCTTTAGTATGCACCGATTATGTTTCGTCGCTCCAAGACATCACATGATGATCGGGTGTTCTTGGATCCACGACCATATTTCGGGTGTAAAACAGTTACACACGCGAATACTAAGGTTCTAACTTGGCGAGCCTAGCATGTACAGACATGGCCTCGGAACACGGACCGAAAGGTTAAGCATGAGTCATATAGTTGATATGATGCCCATTTGATGCTCGCCTTTGAAGCTATACCGACTCACGTGATGATCGGACTTGGTATAGTGGATTTGGTTCATGTAATCACCAAAAAGGCACGAGGGATGTCGTTTTTGAGTGGGAGTTTATTCGTAATATGGATTAGTTGAACTCAATCTATCATACACTTAGTCTAAACATTACAAATTCTGTTGTAGATGGCACCACCTGCTTTTAATTTCAATGTGTTCATGGAGAAAGATAAACTAGCAACGAACGGTAGCAACTTTACCGAATGGGCCATGAATTTGAGGATTCTCCTCTCTGCTGCACAAAAGCAATATGTGCTAGAAGCGCCGTTAGGCCCCCCACCTTTAGATGATGCCCCTGATGAGGAGAAGAATGTCTATCAGACTCGTCAGGAGGACCACAACTTAGTTCATTGCGGCATATTGTATGGGCTAGAGCCAGAACTTCGAAAACGTTTCGAAAATGACAATGCTTTTGATACAATGGGTGAGTTGAAAATGATTTTCGACACACATGCTGCTGTAGAGAGCTACAACGCTTCAGAAAAGTTCTTTAGCTGCATGATGGAAGAGCACAACTCCGTTAGTGAGCATGTACTCAAGATGTCGGGTTACGCTGATAAGCTTGTGTCCTTGGGAATATTGATTCCCATTGACTTAGGCATCCATCGTGTTCTGCAGTCTCTGCCACCTAGCTATAAGAGCTTCGTGATGAACTATAATATGCAAGGCATGAAGAAGTCTCTCCCCGAGCTTTTGTCAATGCTTAAAACTGCAGAAGTGGAGATCAAAAAGGAACATCAAGTGTTGATGATAAATAGGAACACTGGTTTCAAGAAAGACAAGAAGGGAAAACGGAAGGGAAGTAAGGGCGGCAAGCCTGTTGCCGCGCTTGAAAAGAAACCCCGAGTTGGACCTAAGTATGATTCCGAGTGCTACTATTGTAAGGGGACTGGCCACTAGAAGCGCAACTGCCCCAAGTATCTGGCAGATAAGAAGGCCGACAAGGCAAACAAAGGTATATATGATATACATGTTATTGATGTGTACTTGACTAGTTCTTGCGGAGAACACGGTATTTGATACGGTTCGGTTGCTAATATTTGTAACTCGAATCGTGGGTCATGAACAAGCGACCGCTAGCAAGGGTGAGGTCAAGATGCGTGTCGGCAATGGATCAGCGTTGATGTGATCGCCGTCGAACGCCGCCTCCACTTGCCGCCGGATTAGTTATAAACTTGAATAAATGTTATCTGGTGCACCGAGCATGAACATTGTATCTGGATCGTGTTTGATGCGAAGTGGTTATTCATTTAAATCCGAGAACAATGGTTGTTCCATTTATATGAATAAAATCTTTTATGGTCATGCACCGATGATGAATGGTTTATTTCTATTAGATCTTGATGATAATGTTACACATATTCATAATGTTGATGCTAAAAGGATTAAACTTAATGATGATATATCCGCATATATGTGGCACTGCCGTCTAGGTCATATTGGCGTTAAACGCATGAAGAAGCTCCATTCGGATGGACTTTTGGAATCACTTGATTATGAATCATTTGATACATGTGAGCCATGCCTTATGGGCAAGATGACTAGAACGCCGTTTTCCGGTTCAATGGAACGGGCGACAGATTTATTGGAAATCATACATTCTGATGTATGTGGTCCAATGAGTGTGTCGGCGCGAGGTGGATATCGTTATTTTGTTACTTTCACGGATGATTTGAGTAGATACGGTTATATCTACTTGAAGAAACACAAGACTGAAACCTTTGAAAAGTTCAAGGAATTTCAAAATGAAGTGGAAAATCATCGTAATAGAAAGATCAAATTTCTACGGTCCGACCGTGGAGGTGAGTATCTAAGTTACGAGTTTAGCACTCACATGAAAGAGTGTGGAATTGTTTCACAACTCACACCTGAACACCACAAATGAAATGGTGTGTCGTAATCGTACTTTATTAGATATGGTTCGATCTATGATGTCTTTGACGGACTTGCCGTTGTCATTTTGGGGTTATGCACTAGAAACTACTGCATTCACTTTAAATCGGGCACCATCTAAATCCATTGAAAAGACACCGTATGAATTGTGGTTTGGAAACAAACCTAAGCTGTCATTTCTTAAAGTTTGGGGATGCGATGTTTATGTGAAGAAACTTCAAACGGATAAACTCGAACCCAAAGCAGAAAAATGCGTCTTCATAGGATACCCTAAGGAAACTATTGGGTATTCCTTCTATCACAGATCCGAGGGCAAGGTTTTGTTGCCAAGAATAGATCCTTTCTAGAGAAAGAGTTTCTCGTGAAAGGTGTGAGTAGTCGGAAGGTAGAACTCGAAGAGGTTATTGAACCTTCTCTTCAAAGTATGGCGAGTAGCACAGCGCCGGAAGTTGTTCCGGAGTTGGCTCCACCTGTTGAAGAGGGAACTAATGATAATGGTCATGAAACTCCGAAAGAGAGTACTACCGAACCTCGCAGGTCAAGTAGGACGTGTGCAGCTCCCGAGCTGTACGGAAATCCTGTCATGAATTTCATGGTTGATGAAAATGATGACCCTGCGACGTATGAAGAAGCGATGATGAGCCCGGATTCCAACAAATGGTTAGATGCCATGAAATCCGAGATGGAATCCATGTATGAAAATCAAGTTTGGAACTTGGTAGAATTACCTCACGACCGAAAGGCCGTGGAGAACAAATAGATTTTCAAAAGGAAAACTGATGCTGATGGTAATGTGACCGTCTATAAAGCTCGACTTGTCGCAAAGGGGTTTCGACCAATTCAAGGAGTTGACTACGATGAGACATTCTCTCCCGTAGCGATGCTAAAGTCAGTTAGGATTATGTTAGCAATTGCTGCGTATTTCGATTATGAGATATGGCAGATGGATGTAAAAACCGCGTTTCTCAATGGTAATATTGAAGAAGAGTTGTATATGATACAACCAAAGTGTTTTGTCGATCCTAAGGATGCTAACAAGGTGTGCAAGCTTCAGCGATCCATCTATGGATTGAAGCAAGCATCACGAAGTTGGAATCTCCGCTTTGATGAGGTGATCAAAGAGTTTGGATTTGTCCAAACTTATGGAGAAGCTTGTATTTACAAGAAAGTGAGTGGGAGCAATGTGGCATTTCTGATATTATATGTGGATGACATATTATTGATCGGAAATGATATAGATCTTTTAAACAGTGTTAAAAGTTATCTAAACAGCAGATTTTCAATGAAGGACCTAGGTGAAGCGTCATACATATTAGGCATAAAGATCTATAGAGATAGATCTAGGCGCCTATAGGGCTATCGCAAAGTACATACCTTGATAAGATTTTAAAGAAGTTTAAAATGGACGGAAGTAAGAAGGCGTTCTTACCTATGTTGCAAGGCAAGACATTGAGTAAGACTCAAAGTCCGGCTTCGGCGGAAGAAAGAGAGATAATGGACAAAGTCCATGCTTCAGCCATAGGCTCTATAATGTACGCCATGATATGTACAAGACCGGATGTGGCACATGCTATTAGTTTGACTAGTAGGTACCAATCGGATCCAGGTTCGGAACACTGGATAGCGGTCAAGAATATCCTTAAGTACTTACGTAGAACTAAGGATATGTTTCTTGTATACGGAGGTGAAGAAGAGCTCGTCGCTAAGTGTTATGTTGACGCTAGCTTTGACACCGATCCGGATGACTCTAAGTCTCAATCCGGATACGTATTTCTCATGAATGGCGGAGCGGTTAGTTGGAGGAGCTCCAAACAACCTATGGTAGCGGGATCAACAACGGAGGCCAAATATGTTGCTGCTTCAGAAGCGGCTCAGGAAGCAGTTTGGATGAAAGAGTTCATATCCGAACTAGGAGTGGTGGCAAACACGTTGGACCCAATGGTGATCTATTGTGACAACAATGGTGCCATTGCCAATGCCAAAGAGCCAAGGTCTCACAAGCATTCCAAGCATATTAAGCGCCGGTTTCACTCCATCCGCGAGCATGTCAAGGATGGAGATATAAAGATTTGTAAAGTAAATACGAATCTCAATGTAGCAGATCCGTTGACTAAAACTCTCCCTAGAGCAAAACATGATCAACACCAGAACTCAATGGGTGTTAGATTTATCACTATGTAACTAGATTATTGTCTCTAGTGCAAGTGGGAGGCGAAGGAATATGCTGAGAGGCAATAATAAAGTGTTTATTATGTGTATTCCAAGTATATGATAGATGTTTATTTTGCATGCTATAATTGTATTAATACTAAACGTTAATACATGTGTGTTTAATAAACAAGCAGAAAGTTCCTAGTTATGCCTCTCTCATAAACTAACTCGTTGATTAACAAGATGATCAAGGTTTCGATCATGGACATTGGATGTTGTTAATAACGGGATCACAACATTAGTGTAATGATGTGATGAACATTCATCAAGTATAGCATTACGATCAAAGTCATTGAGTTTATATTGCTATAACAACTTACGAAGTGATCCTAATCCTTAGACCATGAGATCATGTCAATCACTAACACCGGAAGAGTTTCTTGATAACATCAAACGTCACACCGTAACAGGGTGATTATAAAGATGGATTCAGAACTAATAAAGTGTTATGTTGAGGCTCATGGATCGAGAGTGGAATTTGTTCATCCCGATGACGGATAGATATACTCTGGGCCCTCTCGGTAATATCACATTGATTAGCTTGCAAGCAAGTGATTTGATCACTAGAATTTTATATCACGGGAACGAGAAAAGAGTGCATGTCGGTAACGAGATCAAACTAGGTATGGAGATACCGATGATCGAATCTCGGACATGTAATATATCGTGAAACAAAGGTATTAAGATACTATCGTAAAAGGTTCCGACAATCACAAGAAAGTCATCGTTGAATGTGTGGGAGTCAGTATGGGTCTCCAGATCTCGCTTCTGATTATTGATCCGAGAGGGGTCTCGATCATGTCCGCATTATTCACGAACCGTAGGGTGACACACTTAAGAGACACCGACATCCAATTGGAGCAAAAGTTTCATGCCGAAAGAATGAACAAGCGCATGAATTTATTTCACTAGATACCGAAACAGGTTTTCGGGTGAAATTGCATAAAGTGGTTATGCATGTGAAATGGAATTCTAGCAAGGGGTTATTTGTGAATGTTTGTCATTAAAGTAATTGACAAAATTCTGAATAAAATAAAAGAGTTTTATTTAATGAGAGTTTGCATTAAATTTGGTGGAAATTTAATGGGAATTTGAGTGGACTTTTGAGTGGAGGAAATTTAAAGGGCATTTTGTGAGTGGAGTGTCCACCCACATGAATGAAGGAGGGGAGGGGGCTGCCCCCCATGGCCGGCGGCCACCCCTTGGGTGCCCCCCTCCTCCTATAAAAGGATCCCCCCTCCTCACTTGTCTCTCACACCTCCTCGTGAAGGATCTCTCTCCCCCTCTAGAATTTATCCCCCATGGTCTCGGACTAGCGAGATACATGTTCCCGGTGGATATTAGGCAATAAAGAGTTGTGCTTCCGCTGGAGCGAGGAGGCGGAGGTTGCTCGGTGCCTCGAACGTGTGTGCGAGCACGGATGCGCTGCTGATTTGCGGCGCTAGGACTTCCTCTCGATCTTGAGATCGGCAAGAGATCGTATACATCAACCACGAGTTGAACTTGTTAAGCTTTGTCGGTCTTCAAGGGTATGTTCTCTACGGATATACATCCGCCCGTTGTTTGTATCTAGTAGATAGATCTTGGTACGTAGTTCCCATCGTAGGAAATTTTTTGTTTTCTATGTTGCGAACCCTACACCAACATCCCCATCTTCTCCAAAACCCAAGTCCATAACAATGGGCATTGACGAGATCAAACCTCGTCAGAACCCGCTGATGATCTTGGTCGGACCATTGCCGATGCACGAAGAGACTGTGAAACTGAAAAGGAGAGAGAGAAGTTCAATCACATGTTAGAGGATCACAAAAAGTTGTTGTACCCAAATTGCGAAAATGGTCTGAAAAAGATGGGCAGCACACTGGAATTGCTGCAATGGAAGGCTGAGTGTGCTATACCTTACTCCTCATTTGAAAAGTTGGTAAAAATGATGAAGAATATGCTTCCAAAATATAACGTATTGCCCGCCAGTACGTACGAAGCAAAGAAGGTTGTCTGACCTCTAGGTTTAGAGGTTCAGAAGATACATGCATGCCCTAATGACTGCATCCTCTACCGCGGTGAGGAGTACGAGAATTTGGATGCATGCCCGGTATGCACTTCACTTCGGTATAAGATCAGACGAGATGAACCTGGTGACGTTGAGGGCGAGCCCCCCGGAGGAGGGTTCCTTCCAAGGTGATGTGGTATGCTCCTATAATATCACGGTTGAAACGCTTATTCAGAAACAAAGAGCACGCCAAGTTGTTGCGATGGCATAAAGAGGAACATAAGTCAAACGAGATGTTGAGACACCCCGCTGATGGGTCGCAATGGATAAAAATCAATAGAA
The DNA here is from genome assembly GCA_030063025.1 of Avena longiglumis. Taxonomy (NCBI): domain Eukaryota; kingdom Viridiplantae; phylum Streptophyta; class Magnoliopsida; order Poales; family Poaceae; genus Avena; species Avena longiglumis. The sequence continues at coordinate 480,723,774 of CP125975.1, forward strand.
AGTACCCGGACTTTGCAGATGACGCAAGGAGTTTAAGGTTTGGTCTAAGTACAGATGGCATGAATCCCTTTGGGGAGCAGATCTCCAGTCACAGCACCTGGCCTATGACTCTATGCATCTATAACCTTCCTCCTTGGTTGTGCATGAAGCGGAAGTTCATTATGATGCCAGTGTTGAACCAAGGTCCGAAGCAACCCGGAAACGACATTTATGTGTACCTAAGGCCATGAGTTGAAGAACTTTCACAATTGTGGCATGAACCCGGCATGCGCGTGTGGGATGAGCACAAGCATGAAGAATTTGACCTCCGAGCATTGCTTTTCATAACAATCAATGATTGGACTACTCCTAGTAACCTTTCAGGACAGTCCAACAAGGGATACAATGCATGCACACACTGTTTAGATAAGACTGAAACTATATATTTGGAACATTGTAAGAAGAATGTATACAATGAGCATCGTCGATTTCTTTTGGCCAAGCATCCCTTAAGAAAGAAAGGCAAGCATTTCAACGTTCTGGCATGTCACCAGACAAAGCCTAAGGAGCGTACTGGTGCTGATATATTTGATATGGTCAAAGATTTGGATCAAATAGTAACCTTTGGAAAGGGTCCTGGCGGAAAATCTGTTCCGAAGGACGCTGAAGGACACACACCCATGTGAAAGAAGAAATCTATATTTTGGGAGCTACCATATTGGAAATTCTTAAAGGTCCGCTCTGCAATCGATGTGATGCATGTGACAAATAATCTTTGTGTGAACCTGCTAGGCTTCTTGGGCGTGTATGGGAAGACAAAAGATACACCTGAAGCACGAAAGGACCATCAACGTATGAAAGACCCATATGGCCTGCATCCAGAATGGTTTCAAGGTCATGCCAGCTACACTCTTACCAAAGAAGAGAAGGAAATATTTTTTGAATGCCTGAGCAGTATTAAGGTCCCGTCTGGCTTCTCATCGAATATAAAGGGAATAATAAATATGGCAGAAAAAAGTTCCAAAACCTAAAGTCTCATGACTGCCACGTGATTATGACGCAAATGCTTCCTATTGCATTGAGGGGGCTTCTACTAGATAATGTTCGAGTACCCATTGTGAAGCTATGTGCATTCCTCAATGCAATCTCTCAGAAGATAATCAATCCAAAAGATCTACCATGGTTACAGAATGATGTGGTCCAATGTCTTGTTAGTTTTGAGTTGGTGTTGCCACCATCCTTCTTCAATATTATGACGCACCTGCTGGTTCACCTAGTCGAAGATATTTCCATTCTCGGTCCTGTATTTCTACACAATATGTTTCCTTTTGATAGGTTCACGGGAATCTTAAAGAAATATGTTTGTAACCATGCTAGGCCAGAAGGAAGCATCTCCAAGGGCTATGGAAGAGAGGAGGTCATTGAATTTTGTGTTGACTTTGTTCCTGACCTTAGGCCGATTGGTCTTCCTCAATCGTGGTATGAGAGGAGACTAAGTGGAAAGGGTACTCTAGGAAGGAAATCAATAATATGTAGGGACAGACATTCTTACACCGAAGCACATTACACAGTTCTACAGAATTCTATCTTGGCAGCCCCATATATCGAGGAACACAAGAAAATCTTACACTCCAACAACCCTAGAAAGCATGACTCTTGGATTAGAGATGAACACATGAAGTGTTTCGGCGGTTGGTTGCAACATCTCATAAAAAACACTCTTGGAGATCAGCTATACTTGTTGTCTAGGTCACCATCTTCGACTATATAGACTTTCTAAGGGTACGAGATAAATGGGTATACATTTTACACGATCGCCCAAGATAAAAAGAGCACCAACCAAAACAGTGGTGTCCTCTTTGATGCAACAAACAACAATGGGTCAAAGACCACATATTATGGTTACATAGAGGAGATATGGGAACTTAACTATGGACCTACTTTTAAGGTCCCCTTGTTTCGGTGCAAATGGGTCAAGCTGACAGGAGGAGGGGTTGAGGTAGACAATAAATACGGAATGACATCGTTGGATCTCAACAATCTTGGGTACTTAAACAAACCATTCGTCCTAGCCAATGATGTAGCTCAGGTTTTCTATGTGAAGGACATGTCTACCAAACCTAGAAAAAGAAAAAATAAGAAAAAGAATACATCAGACGATGAGCTAAAGCGCCACATAGTTCTTTCAGGAAAAAGAAACATCGTGGGAGTGGAGGACAAGACAGACATGTCAGAAGATTGTGATAAGTTTCATGAAATTCCGCCCTTCGCAGTGAAGGATGACCCCAAGCATCATGTTAATGAATGAAGATGCTCCATGGATACGGCGGGATCAAAAAGGAACACACGCGAAGAAATGATGTGTAATAATTGTAACATTTTATGAGTGAAGATGCTTCATTTGTCCATTTTTATAGTGTTGTCTGCAAACCATCTTGAGTTTGTTAGTCCCGTTTTGTGGCTGGACCGGGACTAAAGGGGGGCCTTTAGTCCCGATTCGTACTTATCATTAAGATCTGATATCCAAATGTGTGTGGTCACATATTAGGGAGTGCCTCTATGACCAGTTTCTTGGAGATCTTGGGAGGATCTGGCTCGGCAGATCCCGAAACTAGCCGTAGTGGTGTCCCTGCTCTCGCACACCATCTTGCAGCTTGTAACTTCTCTAACTAGATCAATACGCCTGGGAGCTAACTAATTTCACATATTAGGGAGTGCCTCTATGCCGGAGGACTGGGCTCCGGCGGCATCTCCCTAAAACTGGCCGTAGTGGTGTCCCTGCTCTCTAAAACCATCTTGGAGATGCCTCAAACTGGCTAGAGGACTGGACTCACAAGGATGCCTATTTATAGTACAAGCAACTCGGCATAGTGTCGACACTCACGACATAATGTAGACACTCACCCCCTATTATTAGTGTTGACTCATGTTTTGTCCCGGTTGGTATCTCCAACCAGGACTAAAGGTTCATCTTTAGTCCTGGTTGGTGACACCATCCAGGACAAGGTACAAGCCGCACGACATAATATCGACACTCACCCCTATTATTAGTGCTGCCTGGCCCAGTCTGCCGCAATCCCTTCAGTCGCGGTTGGTTTCTCCAACCGGGACTAAAGATGAACCCTATCTTTATAGGCTTTTCCCTCTATTTATAGGCCTTTTCCTCTATTTATAGGGCGACCGTCATGGCCACCCACACATACACACATTCTTGGTTTATTAGTTTCAATACATTTATTGGTTTCAATACTACGACATTTTGATTGTTGTAGGCAAGTAGAAAAAACAGTATTTGATCACCTGAGCGAACTCACAAGAATACAACAAAATCTTCATATTTAGTCTCGGGACTAGGTAACACTCAAGACATTTATTAATATTAAAAACCGGGACTAGCTAACACTCAGGACTAAAGCCGCCCCCTTTAGTCATAATCATGCCTAGTCCTATAGTACACAGCTTCAGGGTCGTCTTTGTCATCATCATCATCATCGTCATTGTCACCTAGTACTCCGGGGATCCTCAGCCCAACCATGGCATATACCGGGGGAACCTGCCACTCCGGCCTCGGATTCACGGCGGTCAGGGGAGGGGTCTCCTGGAAGACGATGCTGCTACCGCCGTGCGGGAGAGGGGCCTTCTTGTGGCTCTATGGCAGGTGGACTTGTGGGCACCGCAGGCGAGGATGGTCTCCCCCGGCGCTATAGCGCATCACTCCGATGATAGTACGGTTCGCCCACCACAGACGGCGGCCGGCTTCGTTGTGGTTCACCGGGGGCAGGCCATCACCCTCGTACCTTACGAGCTCCCTTTCCTGCCGGTTAGCGAAGAAGGCACTCTAGGTGTCGTAGTTGTCGGGATCCCACTAGGGATCCATCCACTGCTCCGACGTGAGCTCGTGGTAGAAGTGGTTCGTGATGGCCGCCTGGAGTGCGGAACTTTGAGAGACAGGAGGGACGGGAACCCCTCCAGCGCTCAGCATCCAGCCGGCGGGCGGCCGGTAGCCCGACACACAAGGGTAGCTAGAGGCGCACAACGCCTTGGTCTCCTGGAGGGTCAGAATGGCCCAGTAGGCATTGTCCATTGTTCTAAGAGAGGAAGGTGTGGATAGCCATGGCGCGATCTCCCTAGATATAGAGGGAAAGGGCGGGAAAACTTGGCGGGAAGCTTTGGGAAATGGCGGGAAATAACTTTAGTCCCGGTTAGAGACTATAACCGGGACTAAAAGCTCTCGTAAAAAGGAAAGGGCGGGAAAACTGGGCGGGAAGTGGTGGGAAATGGCGGGAAATATCATTAGTCCCGGTTAGTGACTACAACCAGGACTAAATGGATATTATATTAAGATTCTTTATATTTTTCTAATAATAATAGACATATTATTTGTTTTATTTGGATTTTTACAATAGAAGATATGATTTTCCAAAGTTTTATATTTGATTTGAATTAAAAAAATAAAATTTACCAATAAAATAATTTATAAACGATGCAACAGATGTATGGATATTATATTAAAATTCTTTAAATTTTTCTGATAATAATAGACATATTATTTGTTTTATTTGGATTTTTACAATAGAAGATATGATTTTCCAAAGTTCTATATTTGATTTGAATTAAAAAATAAAATTTACAAATTAAATAAGTTATAAATGATGCAAAAAGATGTATGGATATTATATTAAAATTCTTTATATTTTTCTGATAATAATAGACATATTATTTGTTTTATTTGGATTTTTACAATAGAAGATATGATTTTCCAAAATTTTATATATGATTTGAATTAAAAAAAGAAATTTTACAAATGAAATAATTTATAAATGATGCAAATAGATGTATGGATATTATATTAAAATTATTTAAATTTTCCTAATAATAATAGACATATTATTTATTTTATTTGGATTTTTACAATAGAAGATATGATTTTCCAAAAATTTATATTTGATTTGAATTAAAAAAAGAAAATTTACAAATGAAATAATTTATAAATGATGCAAACAGATGTATGGATATTATATTAAAATTCTTTATATTTTTCTGATAATAATAGACATATTATTTGTTATATTTGGATTTTTACAATAGAAGATATGATTTTCCAAAGTTTTATATTTGATTTGAATTAAAAAAAGAAAATTTACAAAACACAAACTAGTCGCGGGTCGTGTCTCGACCCGGGACTAGAGGGTGCCTTCGCGCGCGAAAACGAAGCACCGAAAAAACACACTAGTCCCAGGTCGTGGCTTAACCCGCGACTAAAGGGAGGGGGGTGCTTTAGTCGCGGGTTAAACCACGCCCGGGACTAGTGACCCTCTAGTCCCGGGCGGTGGTTGGACCCGGGACTAAAGGGGGTCCCTATATATTTCGCACGTCACCGCCCACGACCAACACTTGGCATTCTCGATGAAGACGAAGCACGCAGGGGAGGTGCTGTCTGATTCCATAGCCACTCCGCCGTGCGTGCTCCGTCATGCCGCCGCTCCGCCGTGCTCTTCGCCATTTCATGCTACTGCGTGCCGCCTTGCCGCCTAGCCGCTCCGCCGTGCTCTCCGCCTTGTCGTGCCACCGCGTGCCGCCTCGCCGGGCGCTGCCTCTCTGTGCCGCCGCGCACCGTCTCGCCGCCTCGCCGTGCCGCCATCACGTGCTGCCGCCGGCATCGGTGAGAGCTCGAGGGAGGGGTATGGCGGGATGTGGTTTTTTGTTGTAATTATTAGCTAGCTAGGGTTATTAATTTTAATTAGAATTATTGTTTTAGTTATTAGGATTAGGATTTTAGGATTATTGTGTAAGTTATTTTTTTGTTTTAGTTATTAGGATTATATTGTTTTACCACAAATAATATTAGGATTATTATAATTAGGATTATTGTTTTACCACAAATAATATTAGGGTTATTGTTTTTTTTGTTTTAGTTATTAGGATTATTGTTTTACCAAAAATAATATTAGGGTTATTGTTTTTTTTGTTTTAGTTATTAATATTATTGTTTTATCACAAATAATATTAGAGTTATTGTTTTTTGTATTAGTTATTAGGATTATTATTTTACCGCAAATAATATTAGGGTTATTAATTAGTGTTATTGTTTTTTTGTTTTAGTTATTAGGGTTATTGTTTTTTCTAACCTGTTTAACTCTCTTTCTGTTATAGTTAATTAAGTCATGGATCCATCTGAAGATCCTGGTCGCATTGGTGAAGGTTTTCTTCAGGGCATGATAAGAGGTGAAATCGTCGTAATATTACTATCGGTGAAGATATTTTGCCTGAGGAAGAGATATCCTCATATCTGAATCCATCCGGTGATGGACTAGAGGAAAACCTAATGTACTAAGGGGAAGACCGGATGGGCGAAGGGTAAACAAATAACAACAATAATGATGGCCCCTCGATAGGATCCGTCGAGGTACATATATATATAAAGCCTCGTGTTACCTCTATTCATTAACCGATCTAGATATATCAATATATATATATTAATCACTCTCTCTTCTTCTTTTAGCCCACCAGATCGAAGCAATCGACAGCTCGAACGAAACGAGGGCCGAACAAAAAGTTGGATGGTAATCAGAGGTTCACCATCGAAGAAATAGATGATGATGGTGAACCGATTGCTCCAGAGAAGCACCAGAGGATGTTTACAAATTAATGCGGGGCGCTTGTTAGGGACAACCTGCCGATCACCATCCAAGAATGGAATAAGTCAAAGAAACCCGGTGAAGAATCCAACAACTATGTCACCGATGATGCCAAAGATGACCTTTGGCAGAAGCTCATAGCGCATTTCATACTATCTCCAGAGTATGAACAATTTGAGGCAGATGGTATTACCCCAAGGTCGGGTGGGCTTGAAAATAGATCGAAAGTCAAGGAGTGGGCTCTAAGCAAGATGGCTGAACTATACCGGAACCACAAGAAAAGTTTATACGCGAAATATTTCGCGAAAAAGAAAACTCCAGACTTCAAAGGAGCAAATGAGAAGTTGAGAGAATAGTGGCCCGATTTTGTACAGTACAAGCAATCTGATAAAGCAAAGGCAAAGTCAGCAAAGAACACGCTAAATGCTGCCCAAAATAAATACCATCATAAAATGGGGATAGGTGGCTACAAGAGTGCCGTCCCTAGGTGGGAAACTATGGAGAAGGAAATGAGGGCTAGAGGCATCACTCCTAGTACAGATGGATGGCCCGAGAGGTCAAAACGTTGGTGGTACGGTCATGAGGGATCGTTGGACCCAGAAACAGGAAAAACATTATTTCATGAAAAATTCTAAAACCCTCCCAAGACCTTGTTCAAGCAATGAACGATGCTCAATTGGGATTGTTCCGTCCCGAGAGAGAGAGAGCGATGAGCCGACACACGCCCTAGGGAATCCTGAAAAGGGAGGACAAATACGAGGCAAAGGCGCCCGTGTCTCGTGAAAGAAAGGGTTTCCTCGGTACGATGCCAGCTAGAGAAGCCGTCAGAGAAAGAAGGGCCGGGAGGCAGACCGAATCTCCAGGGTAGAGCAGGACCTAGCTGATCTGAAGAACCTCATGCAAGAAATTAGACAAAGGCCGCCGTCGTCAACTCACCTGCAGGCTGATGATCCTGCATTGGATCTTAGCCAACGGAGAAGCAGTGTGGCTTCCACGGAGGTTCGGACTGATGATCAAGCATTGCTGGATGATGCATCGGCTCCTCGCTACCCCGTGGATGATGTCAAAGAGGTGGCACAATGTGAGCTACATCGGCCAATGAACAACCTGTCCTTCAAGGTGGCGATCGACACTGCTTTACCTTGTCTATCTGGAGCACTCCATCATTCACTTCTGATTCCACCTAGCTATGCTCGTATCACGGTTGATGACATAGTGGAGGATTTTGCGGACCTAGAGATTGACATCGCTACGCCTGAAGGCCTTACGAAACTAGGAGATGTCAAGCGCTACATCATTCTATGGAAGAAGAAGTACATCAAGTTTCTAGGCTCGGTGCCAAGGCCACCAACTCCGAGGAATCCAAGTCCATCCCGCATCGAATATCGTCAACATCCAAGTCCACCCCAACCCGATTATCGTCAACCTCCAAGTCCACCCCGCCCCACTGACGATCGCCGCAGCAGGAGTACAATAACTCGATCTCCGCCTCCGTGCAATACTCAATCTCCACCTCTGCCTCCATGCAGTACTACTACCTCGTCGAAGAAATGGAAGTTCGACGCTCCCCCGCGCCCCACATCGAAGAAAGGTCAAACGGCGAAGATAGTCGACATCCCGCTTGCTCTTCCAAAGAGACCTTATGACAAGACCGATGAGGAAACTAACGCGGATGTGGCTGCCCAAGTTAAGGCACATTTTGCATCTAAAAAGCGTGAGCCAAAGATAGTATATGATGAAAAAACCAAAAACTGGGCTAAGTCCTTTCTTGAGCAACCATCCCAGATATCGATGAATCTGGAATCAGACTATGACTGGGATATTATTAAGCAAGCACAGAAGAAAAAAATCACAATTGCAAAAAGTGGGAAGCAAGTTGCCCAGCTCGGAGCACAGAAGAATCAATCGGTCGCCCCGCTCAAAGTCATTTCAGACCTCGACAAGGCCTTCAGAGCTGAAATGGATATGGACATGCAAATAATGGACCCCAGATCTCATAATAATGCTGCACTAATGGGCATCACTGTATCACAGCCAAAGCACTTGCTACCGAAGAAAATATGTCTCTTGGTCAATATTTAGGCTATGAAGATACGCCGGCGGGTCAGATAGTACGGAAGTATGTCCAAGGGGAGCCTCTAGTCAGTAATGAGGAGTCGCGCATCTATACACACATATGCGAAATCTGCACGATTGGTACATGTCGCAAGCATAAAAAGCATCAGAAAGATTGGTTTCTGGTGGACATTAGAAAGGAGCATCACTTCAAACATACTCGATACATGTTCAAATGACCGAACTATTTCAATTATACAACCAGCACGCCCTCGACAAATCTATCATTGGTTGCTACTGTTTGTAAGTGATTTATTTCTATAATTAAGTTTATAGCTTAGCTCGTTCATTGCATTTAATATATTATCCTAACTATATATCCTTTTGTATGGTATTATATTCTGCAGAATGAAGATGCTTGAATTCAAAAGAGCTAGAAGATATGACGTTGGGTTCATTGACCCATATATCGTTAATGAATATACGCTAAAGAATCACCCCAAGGACGTGGAGGGAGACCTGTATAGGTTCTTAACCGAGAATAATTTTGTTAAGAAAATACTATTTCCTTACAACTTGAAGTGAGTGTTTCTATCTTGTACATATTTTATTTTTGCTTACTCGATGAGCTATGCATGTATGCTTATGTAAACGTCCGCAGATTCCATTGGATCTTACTAAACATTCAAGATGAAAAGTCCCTAGTTGAAGTCCACGACTCATTAAGTTGGAACCAAGAGCAGTGGAGAGACATGAAAGTAATGCTCCATAAGTAATTTCAATCATTATCGCATTATATCGGTCTCTTTCGTTCATTTCCTGATATCAAGTAACTAATAGATCCTTTGTTCATTTTCTTTGCCGAGAAGGTGTTGGACACGGTTCAGACAGAAAATACCAGGTCCATTCAAAGAGGAGCTAACTTATAAAATGGTGAAGAGTTTACATCAGCCACCGGGAACTCATTTATGTGGATACTATGTCTACGAGTACATCCACGAGTTGACCAGTGAGCGGAAAGTTGACTCACATTATATTTATGGTTTGCGGGAGAAACTAGAGCCAGACCAGTGCATAAGAGCAATTCAAGAGGAGCTGGCGGGATTTATGATGAAGGAGGTCCTTGATGTACATGAAGAGCATTATGCGGATGACGTGGAACTCGATTTGCCTTAATGGTCTCCATGTAGTTGATATGATATATATTCATCAATGACCATGTAACTTCAAAACATTTCTTCCTTTTGATATATATCATCAATGTATGCTTGCAAGGGATCGATTAATTATATAGATGCATCAACGTGTACTGTGTATGTACTAGCGTAGAATATGTATATTGAAATATATGTTTGAAATTATAGTGAAACACAAAACGAGAAGGGAACGAAATAGCAAAAAAAGGAAATACACAATGATGGGGGAATACCAAATGGGGTATACCCACGAAGCGGTTTCGCCATCTGGTATCGAGCCGACTGAAGCCAAGGCCAGGGCGGGTCGACTCGCCGAATACGGCGACTGGCGCATGCTGGACCCAAACGACTGGCGCCGACTGGAGGCCCAAGACGGCGACTTCAATACAAAGCCCACCAAATACTTGTAAACCCTAACTGGCTGCATATATAAAGCCACCAGGGGCACCCCCACGGGGTATGTCATATTACATATTCTCCCACATCTCATTAGATCTAGTATCCCTCCGCCTACGGCGGCTCCATTGTAAACCAATCTATGATCATATACTGGATTGATAGCAGGACGTAGCGATCCTCCATCGGAGGACGTGAACCTGGGTACATCGTGTGCCAATCTCTCTCCCGGATTCTCCTACGTCGCCTTGCTCCCTCTATGTAAGCTACCCCCGTAGCATCTGCCGTGCAATACCACGACACACAGTTTTCTGCCGCGGCAGGAAACCTTATAGTCGCGGGTGGTGTTACGGTCACGGACTAGAGGGTTTCTGCCCCCTGCGGCGCTGAAACAGCCACGTGGCTGTTATCAGTCGCGAGCCGTAGCGACCCGGGACTAGAGGGGGGCCTCTAGTCCCGTTTTGGCAGTCCCAGGCCCAAAACCGGGATTAGAGCCAGTTGCGGCCCGGGACTAGAGGCCCTTTTTCCACTAGTGGAGCGACTCAAGTACAAGCGAGTAAATAATTGTAGGAGAAATTTGAAGTTGCAGAAGAGGTGATGAAAGGAATGTGATACCTCCTCTTGCTTCGTTCTTGTACTTGAGTCAAACCCCTCTAGATTTCCCTATTGCCAAGTCACCTAAAATTAAGCGATCTCCGAGAAAAACAAAGAAACAAATTTGCAAATAAAGGTTACAACTATTTTTTGTGTGTTTTTGGTTTAAGAATGAAAATTAAAAGTAAATATGCAACACTTGGAAAAGAAAATAAATCAAAAGAAGAGATAAAAATATGAATGCAAGTTTTGAGGTTTTCAAACCTCCACCAAGATTAGGCTGTTGCCATGCGGCGGGTACGGATGCTGCTGATAGTAGTCGGGGAAGTGGGTCATGAAGTGAATAAAGTTGTGAGTTAAGGAACTCACATCTTCACTCACTCCATGCGGAGTCTGGTTGATATCCCCAACGCGCTGGTTGAGCTGCAGAAAATCATGATAGGGGACATTGTTGAACCCTTGTTGTTGTTGTTGTTGTTGTTGTTGTTGTTGTTGTTGTTGTTGCTGCTGCTGCTGCTGTTGTTGCTGCTGCTGTTGCTGTTGTTGTTGTTGTTGTTGTTGTTGTTGTTGTTGTTGTTGTTGTTGTTGTTGTTGCTGGTGCTGCTGCTGGTGGTGGTGGTGGTGCTGGTGTTGCTGTTGTTGTTGTTGTTGTTGTTGTTGTTGTTGTTGTTGTTGTTGTTGTTGTTGTTGTTGTTGTTGTTGTTGTTGTTGTTGTTGTTGTTGTTGTTGTTGTTGTTGTTGTTGTTGTTGTTGTTGTTGTTGTTGTTGTTGCTGCTGCTGATTGGAACATGTGTCCCAAGGTTGCTCCTCCTCCTCCTGCTGTTGTCCCTCCCAAGCAGGGTTGTACTACTCCTGCTCATCTTGCTGCTTTCCTCCTTCCTCTTCATCGGAGTCAGGATAGAGCTCCGCCATGATCTCAGTCACTTGATCCTTGGTGAGGATACAATTGTCCCTCCCCTGAAACTCGAAGGCTTGCGGGCAAGGCAATGGCACCTGTTCATCCTGCACAACATCAAGATAAACAAATTGATAGGCTCGGAGCCTCCTGTTAGCTCGGTAAACACCAAGGAAGCCCCAAGCAGTTATATATTTGACATCCATAAGTATGGAGCCATCAATAGGTTGCACAAGAGGAATTGAAATTCCAAGAGCTTGGACTAGGTGGGTTACCAGTCCACCGATGCGAATATCACCTTTATTTTTGTTGCTCTGGTGGCAGAGATGGTGGAGAAATAGAGCCGCAGGAGTGGGACTCTGCGGTGTATTAGGGAAGAGCGCCTTGGTGATCATGGCCATGTCTGCATTAGCCATAGAGTCGGTGCCTCCTCTTACTAACAAAGTGTTAGCAAGAAACAAATCAAAATAGCGGATGGTTGGGTTCTGAGTGGTGGACATTTTCTTCTGGTAGAAGTCCCTGCCACCTGTCGTGGGAATGGCCACGGTAGACGCTGCAATTGGCAGCGAGTAGTAGAACGAAGGGCAAGGGCGGCCAGCCATCTACGGTGTGAGATGAGGGCGGAGACACAAGGGTTTACCACACGGTGCCTAGGCCCCATGACTTCTAAAGGCGGCATAATATTTCACACGGTGCCTAGAGCAACCTCTTCGGTTCCGGCTTCAGATCGCACGACGGCTGTCGACCCGGCAAGAGCAAAAACTCAAAGCACATGCTGCAAGAAAATGCCAATGCAGAAAGCAAGGGCGCCCAGGCGAACTGGTCGTGCCCACACGAGCTAAGCCAACAAAAACAAACTGAAGTATCGCGAGGTATGCCAGCGTAGCCACTCCTTCGGTTCCGACTGCAGACTGCAACCTGGCTGCCAGCCGACAAGGACAACGCTCGAAGGGCCAATATTCGCTGAGAAAAGGGGAGATGCTAACGGCCTAACTCGAAGGGGCGCGCCTCTATTTTCTTTTTACAATCAGTACCAACTAATTAATGAGCATATGCATAAGAAAACTAACCCGGAGAAATGCTATGTCTCGCGCGACCCGAGCCACAACTTGGCAGGAAACGAGACGGCGAAAGAGCTTCGACCCGGCTGGCTACCCCAGCCGGCCCGAACCTCGGGGATTACACCCAGTGGATGTGCTCCCGCGCACCCACAAACTCAAGTCAAGATAGCGAAAGAGCTTCGTTCCGGCTGGTACCCCAGCCGGCCCGAACCTCGGGGACTAAACCCAGTGGACGCGCTCCCGTGCACCCACAAACTCAAGTCAAGATAGCGAAAGAGCTTCGACCCGGCTGGCTACCCCAGCCGGCCCAAACCTCGGGGATTACACCCAGTGGACGCGCTCCCGCGCACCCACAAACTCAAGTCAAGATAGCGAAAGAGCTTCGACCTGGCTGGCTACCCCAGCCGGCCCGAACCTCGGAGACTACACCTAGTGGACGCGCTCCCGCGTACCCACAAAGTCAAGTCAAGACGGCAAAAGAGCTTCGACCCGGTTGGACATCCCAAACGGCTCGAACTTCAAAGACCGCAAATGACAAAGGCGTAAACATAGAAACGCCAAAGACAAACAAAAAGGCAGAGTGAGCCCAAAGAACTAAAGAGGCACCAGGCCATAAAGCGGAGCACGAAGGCTCCACGCTGATTCAGAATTTGGTGACAAAAGTTAGCCAAAATGTGCCAACAACAAAAGAATAGTTTAACAAGTACACCCGACATTCCGGGGATCAATACTCTGGAGCCGAAGCGGTGGAGGGAGCAGGAGTAGGAGCCGGATCAGCAGGGGTCGCGCCAACATCGGTTGTAGGAGCTTGGCTGGTGGAGGCGATGTTAGTGGGGTTCCAGGGCGCTGGGACCAAGTGGAACGGCCGAGGATCTCCAGGGGCGCTGAAGTCGCGCTCCAAGTCCACGTGGGTGCCAATTTTCACCCCATAGGACTATAGCGCCAGAGTACTGGCACGGAGGCCCTCGTAGCTCGTCCCAAGACAGAAGCCGCGAGTGAGCATGCTTAGATCGGCACCCGGGTACCATGACTTCACCAGGGCTAGAGCCATCTCCACTCCGCCTCAGGCAGCCCACTCCTTATGGATCTCCAGCACGTCGATGCCCTTGGACAAAGCAACAGCCAGGCTGGCAGTGTCGTGCACCTCGCCCGTGTTCGGCCAGATGTAGTGGACGAGATCGTTGCCAACGGCGCGTAGGCCATTGCTCTCCTCCGCAAGCACCTTAACCAGGTCGAGGGCAGTCAGGTCGCGTCCAGCATCCTCCACGGGCAGTTTCTCCAGGGCCATCTCGGTCGCCTCAGGATAGTGAGCTGCAGCCAAGCGCAAAGCTGAATGATCAGACTAGATTGAACAAGCCATGACACAATGGAAGAAGGAAACTGAAGAACTTACTAATGACCATCTCCGAGATGCTCTGGAGGTGCTGAGTCAGCTCCTCCTCCAGGGAGCGAAGAATCTTGATCGTCTCCTCCTGTTGCGTGGAGATTGTCTCAAAATTCTTCAGCGCCTCCGCCCGGATGTCAGCTGCCTTCTTGACCCACTCCACGCTAACCTCTAGCTTATGCTTAGCCGCGACAAGTATATCAAACTGCGCTTGTCGCGCCTTGTTGGACTCTTCCAGCCGGGCAACCTCAGCTTTGAGGCGCTCCACCTCCCTCTCCTTGTCTTGGATCATGGTTGTAGGAGGATACCCGATGATCAACAAAAAATGAGAAAAGGGAGACAATCGCCAAGGCAGATCTGAAGAAGCAATCTTACGGCCAAGATCCTGGGTGTTCTTCACAGACTCCGCAAAATCTCTATGCAGCAAGAAAATAAATAAGTAACAGAGTGGCAAACAGGCGGGAAGAGCAGAAAGGTGTGGATCACAACGACCTACCTCCATCAAGACCGACAAATTTTAGGCCTCGCCAAGGCCCTTCTTCACCCCCCTCAACCAGGTGGAGAAACTGGCTGAGTGCGACAGGTGCCGCACCCAAAGGCGGAGCCACCACCAACTCCCTCCTAGCCGGCGCGGAAGCACCCAGCTGGCCGCCATCCGCCGTAGCCGCCTGCACAGCCCCAGCCTCCTCTGTCACCTCCGTAATCATGGGCCTAGCGGAACTGCTTGGAGCATCGCTCCAGGCCGGGTTCACGCCAGCCCCGGGACGAAGGAGGGGGGTCTCCGGGTCCTGCGCAGCCGCGAACAGCTTCCCCAACCGCGAAGGCGCGGGTGCCTGGTGAAGCAACCCTATGGTCGGGGAGCCTGGAGGGGCCCTGGGCGGAGATGGCGCGGCTGGCGCAGCCGGTGCGGGTGCAGGCAGCGACCTCATCACCTCCTCAACCGGCGGAGGAGGGGTAAGATCAATGACGACATCGCCACCATCGCCAAGCAGCATCGCCTCGCCGCACAAGGTGAAGAATAAGAGGAAGTACCAGCAGAATCACAGAGCGACAAGGAGGATACTAACCCGGCGACGGACGGCGGAGCAACGACTTGACACCCTCGGCGCGTCTTTTTTGGTTCAGCTGGAGCGGGAGCGGCAATAGGTGCCGCCCTCTTTCCCCGGGCTTTCGCCGTGGGTTTTTCTCGGCCACCCTCCTCGTCGGTGACATCAACTGCGACACAACCAAAGAATCAAGACCACGCGCTTTAATAGTTAAAGTATTTATCGATCCTCCTGCTGATGAATCTAGAAATTCTATGCATTGAGTATTAAGACCGTGGTAAAATAAGTAGCAAGTAATTGACTCAGAATAGCCATGATTAGGAATACTATTGATCATTCCAAAGATTCTTTCCCAGACTTGTGGGTAGTTTTCTCCCACATTATGACTAAAGTTGCCTATATTCTTTCTAAGTTCTCTTACCTTTGCAAAAGGAGTAAACCTTTTTATAAATTTAACAATGCTGTTTTCATTATTTTAATGACAAGGGTGAGAATATAACCAGTCTAGAGATTTACCTTTGAGAGACTAGAAAAATAGTTTTAGACAAGAGAATTCTCTAGGCAAACCTTTTGGTCCAAGTGATGTTATCACATCGTCGAACTCTCTAAGATGTCTTCCTGGATCTTCATCGTCCCTTCCACTGAAAGATTTTTCCGACAAAATTTTAATAATTTCACCATCAAATCGATATTACCTAACTCCAGTATTAGGAAATTCTATTGGTTATTTAAGAAAATAAGAATTTGGAGCACTATATTTTCTGAGATTCTTCTCAGGTTTCTTGGGAGTTGTCCTATGAATGAACATGATTTCTATGAAGTCACTTAGGTTTTCAACTTCAACTTTATTCGACCTCAAAAGTGTTTCAATAATTCCCTCGCACCTTTGAGTAGGTACGCGATCAAGATAATCTGGTAGATAAGACCTACTAGAGCGTTTAGACCCTTTTTCTCCGTGAGAGACCATCTTGTTATCGTAACACCTGAAATGTCAAGAGACAAAACACTTAGTGCTCAGCTCCCGGCAACGGCGCCAGAAAATAGCTTGATGACAGCAAGTGGACAGATCGTTTGTATCTAGTTTAGAAGTTAAGATGTCGGTCCCACAGGAAGCCCAAAGGTAAGTGTTTATTGGTGAAGTATCTGTCACACCCTAAATTGTCACAGGTCTTCGAGTGAATTGACTACAAGTGTTGAAATAAGAATGGAATTTGGATTAAAAGAAAGTATTTAAATAAAACTAAAATGTAAACTTGAGAAATAAAAAGCATAAAAGTAAAGAACAATCTGTTTGTCGTTTTCTGCAGATGGCAAAGTAGGCGCGAGGAGATTCAGTTCATGGTGCTAGTGAATGTGCCAGGTGGACGAGTGATAAGTGTAAAAATTATAATCTTATAAGTATGTGTGTAAGCGAGCAACCCATAATTAGCCGGAACTCCTCTTGGTAGATTTCATCCCAGGTTCAATAATCCTACTAGCATGTTTACCACAACCATGGTCAGTCACTAGAAGATTAAGATCCTTCAGGTTGCTTAGTAATTAAGCTCCTTGGATCGGACTAATGCAATAAGCTCGGTGGCTTCTCGTGATCCTCGAGTCAAACTAGTTTCCCATTGATATCCCCGTGTCACTCGGGGGTCGTCGATCTGCTAGCGAACAAGATTCTATCTATGTAGAAGAAAGCATCATGTTGTCTGAGCCCTTAATTGGACAACTTGCATTAAGCATCCCACAGATAGTCAAGCACACATAATATAGTAATTAAAATCAACCACAAACTTAACGGAAATTATATAGGCACATCACATCTCACCAATCCCCTATATCTCCCACGCCCAAGGGAACTTACTCACACATGAGAAAAGAAAGCATCATCGATATAATTAAATAAAGAGAGTTCTTCTTGATATTACCGTGGAGATCCACAATAAGAAATAGAAATAAATCCAACACAATTCAAGATGGGAAGAACAATCTCAAATCCTAGTCTTGCAAGGTGGAGATCTCTCTCTCTCAAGTACAAGTAATGGCTATGGAGGTGTGGTGGCTAGGATATCGAAGATCGTAGAGCGAGATGAAGAACGTCTTCCCCTTCTTCTCCAGATCTCTTCTGTCTCCCTTCTGGATGGGATGGCGGATCGTGTTTTCTGTTTTCAACCTCAGACTCTTCACGAAAGTTGTCCCTTTTAATAAAACGAAGGAGATGGCATCTATACGGCGGGAACTATACGGCCGGAAAAATATTCCCGCCGTATAGTTGCTCGTTAAAGCTTTTGTGTCCTCCCCTCGATTGCTTCCACAAAGGGACTTTCTTGTTTTCATCTGAATATTGTGTTTTTGCTGTTAAATCCCTCTGTTGGCGTTCAGAACCTAAAACACACATTAAAAACCAAGTTTTCTTCTCTACCAAAGTATTAGTGTTAGATAAATCTAGAAAACCATCAAATCCAAACGAAAACCATCGATAGAAACCCTAAAAAATATGTAGAATCGCACAGCTATCAATGGGTTCAGAAGATCAGACACATGAATCACTTCATCCAACTCATATGGAGTCCTAGGATATCAGGTAGAACCCCTCGGAATCCAGGGGTCGCCCCACACCTAAATATTATCACCTGATCCAACCCGCCGGACTATACCTTCCTTTAATAACTCAAGCCCTTTAAGAATTATCCGCCACGTGTAGGACATACCAGTCTTACCAACTTATCCCAGAATTGTATTGTCTGGGAAATATAGAGCCTTCAAGACCACACAACACAAAGGATCCAGGTTCTATAATAGACGCAAACTTTGTCTAGCCAACATTGCAATATTGAACATATGTAGGTCTTGGAACCCCATTCCCCCATCCTTTTTCGATCGTGTCATACTATCCCAACCAATCCAGTGGCACTTGTTCTTCTCATCCTGCCGATTCCACCAGTAGCGACTGATCATCGCACTAATATCATCACATAAAGCCTTGGTGAGGTCGAAACAAGACATTGCATAAGTAGGAATCGCTTGGGCCATAGCTTTGATCATGAGTTCCTTACCCGCCTTAGACAGAATCTTCTCCTTCCAGCCTTGTATTCGTAGCCAAATGCGTTCTTTTAAATACTCAGACTCTTTTATCTTTGAGGCCCCCCAAGTGCACTGGCAGCCCTAGGTATCGATCATTGTGAGATTCACGCAGTATGCCAAGCACACTAAGGACCGCTCGTTTGTTTCTATTGGACGTTCCTTTACTGAACATGGCTGCTGATTTCTGAGCGTTTATCATCTGTCCGGATTGTAACTCATAAAGTGCAACGATCTCCCTCAACTTCTCTGTGTTCTTTGCATTTGCTTTCATAACAATCAGGGAGTCATCCGCAAGGAAGAGGTGATTAATCTTTGGCTCAGCAGGGCATAGTCGAACTCCCTCCAACGTACCCTCCTCCTATGCATGATGAAGCAGTGCTGACAGGCCCTCCGAGCACAAGATGAAGAGATGCGGTGACATCGGATCTCCTTGTCGAAGTCCTCTCTCAGGAACAAAAGCATTTATAAGTGATATGTTCACCTTCACTCGATATGAGACCGTCCTAACACAGTTCATCACCAACTAGACCCATTGAGTACCAAAACCCATATTGCTCATGATACTTTTAAGAAAACCCCACTCCACTCGGTCATACTTTTAAGAAAACCCCTTTCCTCCTATGCATCATGTGAGTGATCTCATAAGCCAGAAGAACATTGTCTGTAATCATACGCCCTGGAACAAAAGAGGATTGGGTTGCGGAAATAATATGTGGGAGAACATCCTTCAGTCTGTTCGCAAGGACCTTCGAGATCATCTTATAAAGGACGTTACACAAACTGATGGGCCTGAACTCTGTAATCTTCTTCGGGTTCTTTACCTTCGGGATTAAGACGATAGAGGTTTCATTCCATCCATTTGGCATCTCCCCACCATTAAGCACATCAATGACCTCTCTCTGAACTTTTGGCCCCACCATGTGCCAGGACTTTTTATAGAAAATAGATGGCATGCCATTAGGACCTAGCGCCTTTAAATCTCTCATTGGATCTAGTGCCTCTTTCACATCTTGGTTTGAGAAATCACGAATGAAAGAAGCATTCATGTCCTCTGTCACCAAACTTGCCACATGTTGGAGGAGATCATTATTTATAGGACCTACAGAGGACATGAACAAACTTTTGTAGTGGTTAGTAACAAAATATCCTATCCCCTTTTCTCCCTCCACTACTCCCCATCCTTCTCTCTTCAACTTCTTTATCGAATTCACTCTCTTCCTCTCAAAGGCATAGGCATGAAAATAGCTAGTATTTCGATCTCCATATTTAAGCCAATTTGCATGGGCACGTTGTTGCCAATAGGTGTTATGTTGATCCTCCAAGCGACTTAATTTATATCGCAGAACTTGTTCACTAGAAATGTTATGTTGATTAATTGGAGCCCTCCTACACCTCTCTAGGTCTCTTTTAGCCTTCTTTATTCTACTCTTCAACTTGCTCAAAACCTCTTTGTCTCACTTCCAAAGCTTCCTTCCCACACTCCTCACCGCATCCTCCACCCGACAGCACCCCTCTTCGAAAGCTAAATTACATGCCTCCTCAACAACCGCACTACAATCTTCCTCCTGCAGCCACGCTGCCTCCAAACGGAAGACCGGTTCCTTCCCATGGATTTGTGGTGGCATCGCTTGGGCATTTAGTTCTGCAATTACCGGGCGGTGATCTGAATGACGCGGATCCCCGTTTATTATTTTGTACAGCGGGAAAAGGCATCTCCAGGACACATTAGCAACTGCACAAGCCTTTCTCCTATGTAGCCATCGGCAAGGTGCCAATTATTCCTCCATGTGAACGCATCACCAACAAAACCCAGGTCTTCGACCCGTATCCTCCAAAGCATTCTGAAAAGCCTCCATACTCCCAGGGGCTCGATTCAGTCTCCCTCTTTCTCATGCGCAAACATCACCTCATTGAAGTCACCCAAACATAGCCATGAAAAATCAGCTTGTCCGTGTAGAGTACGTAGGTTCCACGTATTCTCCTTGTGCCCCGACCAAGACTCTCCATGCATATAAACCAGTGAGACTCCATTTCGTACCATCACTCTCCACCACATCAACATCAATGTGGTATCTCCCTTTCCATCGCAAGCTCACATCCACCCACCTGTGTTAGCTTAATCTTGGTAAGAGAATCCGAGTGGTACTAGTCTATGTCCGAGTAGCACTAGGACTATGTGTGTCCGTGGTATATGTGGTGTGTATGTGTCTTAGTCTAGGGAGGTTTCCTAGTTAGACAAGTGTATGTGTGAGTCCTAGTACTAGTAGTATCCGTACGTGTATACGTGATGGTTTAGGTTTAGTATTAGTCAGGTCTAGCTTGTATATATAAGCAAGGGTAGACCGTGAGTCTTGTAACACATTGAGTGAGTTGAGAAGAAAATAAAAAAAGAACGGGCACGACACGTGCCCTTGGCCATAAGATTTTTTTTAGCGTGTTTGTTTGTCTAGTTTGATGTAGTCGATCTGTGGACAAATTCCAACAATTGGTATCAGAGCAAGGTCGAAGATTTGAAGCTTGCCCCGGGGAGGCGACCCGACTAGCGCCTCGGGGCGGGCGACCAGGTGGAGGTGGAGAACATGCCGTCATCGGTGAGGCGACGGGTGGTCGTCGCTCGGAGGAGCGACAAGGAGGAAGATGGCGGGCGAGGCGTCGTCGGTAAAGTGGTGGACGGGGATGATTGTTGATGAGTGCGATGGTACCGGGCGCGGTGCTGGAGAATCTTGTCAAGATCGTCGTCCGGGAGAGTATGAGTCAAGGAGTCATGGTCGTGCGGGTTAACACATTGAGTTAGCGTTGTGTCTGTGAGTCGTCGTTGTGTCCAAGTGCTTGCCTCTGTGAGGATCCGTTGCAGTTGAAGCGAGTGAAGGTTGAGGGACTGTCCATTGTATGGACGAAGACGCAATTTGCGTGCCTCAATCAGGTCGTATATGTGTCTCGACGAGAGGATCAAGTTCAAGTGTGAAGGGGGGCGGTAAACCAGTGAAGGTGAGTCTCTTCAATGAGGCCATGTCTCCACATGAGGCCGAAGTGGATGGTCTAGTCTACGCCAGGAGGTCGGCATGTATTGCGCTAGGGTGGACGGTGTGTTCCAAGGGTGGTGCGATTCCACAAGGTTTGCTAGCATGGCTGGATACTCCGGATCAATCTTGAATTGTTCCGTAAATTCGCCAAGTCAAAATTGGGGAGAGCCAATTAGACTTATCGTGGTGCGAGACCTAGACAAGACGCAGATTTACAAGGATTCAAGATCAGAAAAGCATGGACGACGAAGAGTAGTCAATCAAGATTAGGGAGAGATTGTTAGCTTAATCTTGGTAAGAGAGTCCGAGTGGTACTAGTCTATGTCCGAGTAGCACTAGGACTACGTGTGTCCGTGGTATGTGTGGTGTGTACATGTCTTAGTCTAGGGAGGTTTTCTAGTTAGGCAAGTATATGTGTGAGTTCTAGTATTAGTAGTATCCGTACGTGTGTACGTGATGGTTTAGGTTTAGTATTAGTCAGGTCTAGCTTGCATATATATAAGTAAGGGTAGATCGTGAGCCTTGTAACACATTGAGTGCGTTGAGAAAAAAATAAAGAAAAAAAACGGGCACAACACGTGCCCTTGGCCAATAAATTTTTTTTTACGCGTGCTTCTTTGTCTAGTTTGATGTAGTCGATCTATGGGGCAAATTCCAACAACCTGCACCAGCCCTCCCCCCCCCTTCATTGCTTGCCGCAGGGCTGTTTCGACAGCCCCACCATCGATGTTGAAGACTTCTCTTCGGGCAACCCTCTCACCAAACGTAGGGAGTTTTGTTTTGAGCAAGTTGTAAGGTGTGAGTTAAAGCGTGTGTCCCATGAGAGATTTACTATTACTATCTCAGACTCTGAGTTCACTGGTCATTAATTAGGCGTGCCTACTTCCGTAGGATCCAACATCGATCCATGCCATGAGGCATCATACTCTGTTGACTTGACTGTCTAGGGCTAAGTCTAGTCTACTAAGTCAACAGAAATGGATCGAGATCTAGAAGATGCAGAAGGCTATATACAGCTAGTTGAGGAATGGTTAGTGGCATTTTCATGTTGCGCCACATACGCCAAGTTCCGAGCTTAATTAGTGTATGAGAAAACTATACCCAGTTCAGTTCGTTGAAGATTTAGGTGATGAAGTAATTCATAAATCGATCGAGACAGCTGGTAGTTGGTATGTATTGACAGTTTGACATGTATCGTCTTCAGACATGCCTAGCTAGTATGCAGCTGCACATCTGTTTTGATGATTTCATATGCGGTCGTTCAGGTAATTAATCTTGATTTTATGGATGGCAGGGGTTCCCAAAGGCAGGCAGGAGCAATGGAAGGATGGGTGAACCTTAACCGGATGGCGCAGCTGTTGAACCTATGGGCGATCCGTGTAGCAGTACTCACGAGCTTCGGTGCGCACCTCGTGCTCATCCTCTTGGCCGGGATCCGCCGCCGTAAGGCCTCGGGTGTGCGGACGCTGGTGCTGTGGCTGGCATACCAGCTAGCCAACTGGGTGGCGGCGTACGCCCTCGGCAACATGTCCCTGGGCAGCACGTCGCGGGAGAAGGAACTGGTCGCGTTCTGGGCGCCGTTCCTCCTGCAGCATCTCGGCGGCCCGGACAACATCAGCGCCTACTCCCTCCAGGACAACCAGCTCTCGGGCCGCCAAGCGCTCAGCGTTGTTGTGCAGGTCGGGGGCGCCGTCTATGTCATCTACAAGCACATATACATGGGCAGCGGCGGCGGCGGCGGCGGCGGGGCTATGCTCCCGGCGTCCCTCATCATTCTTGCCGTCGGTGTCGCCAAGTACGTAGAGAGGGTGCTGGCTCTACGGGGAGGCGACTTGGAAAACATCGGCCGGATGATGAGCTCCAGCAAGAAACAGCAACAAATTACTAGCAGATCCATGACCTCTGACGACCGTTCCGCAGGATTCGGGGAGCCGCTGGACGACAGTGAGCAAGCTCTACTGATTGCTCACAACATGTTCCCGTTCTGCCGGCGTGCGATGACGGACTCCTCGGTGGACATGGAAGCACCTGATGTTGACATAAGCAGAACCATAATCTCAGGTGGGTGGGAGGACATGTGCAAGGTGGTGGAGATGGAGCTCTCCCTCATGTACGACATCCTCTACACCAAGGCAGCCATGGTCCACACTTGGGGTGGCTACTTCATCCGCCTCGTCTCGCCACTCGCCACCGCCACCGCCACCTTGCTCTTCTGGCTCTACATCAAGGAAGGCCAGAGGAGAGAAGATGTCATCATCACATACGCGTTGCTGGTAGGTACATTCCTCCTCGACGTGAGATGGCTGCTCAGGGCTCTCGGATCCACCTGGACGCACGAATTCCTGCAGGCTAGGCCACGGTGCTGGCTTCACGATGCAGCTGGTCTGTGGCGCTGGCTCCGTCGCGTCATCGAGTCTCTGGACCTGGGCCGCCGGCTTGCCATGGCGCCGAGGTCAAGCAGCTGCTACAGAAAGTGGTCGGGCACCGTTGGGCAGCACAACTTGCTGGGCCAGTGCACCCGTGACACGTCGACCATACGTAGCAAAATGGCCGGATCAAAAGACGAGGGCCACCTTGTGCTGTCACACGATGTCAAGGCGTTGGTGTTCAAACGTGTAAGGAGAATACTCAAGTCGACGTACGACGAGGAGGATGATGACAGCTGCTACACCATGAGCGACATCACCACATCCTGGGGCCAGGCGGCAACCAAGAGGCGCCACCGGAAACTGAGGAGGTACAGTCTGGCCTTCGGCCGTGAGTTTCAGGAGGACATCCTCGTGTGGCACATCGCCACCCAAGTTTTCCTCTCGTGCAGCAGGGACAAAAGACCACCGGCGGCGTCGACGTCGACGGCCAAGAATGCCCGGGAGGACAGACTCGCAGCGGTCCGTGCCAAGGCAATCAACGCACTGTCCGAGTACCTTATGTTCCTCGTCGCTGTACGCAGGGAGATGCTACCGGGGCTTGCGCTTCGCAGCCTGTACCAAGTGACCCGCGACGCCCTGCGTGCCATATGGCGCGATGAGATGGCCGGCAACGGCAAGGGATCCGGTACAACAGGAGAGGATATGCTAGCTAGCTTGCTGCTTGACAGCAAGGGCGCGGACAGCGGGTGGGGTTTGGACCATGATAAGACTCGCCTTGTCTCGGACGGAGTTGATCTCGCCATGGAGCTGCTCGTCAGCGTCCAACGGTCATCCGACGACATGCCAGAGTTGTTGGAGCTCGTCTTCAACGTCTGGGTGGACAAGCTGCTCTACGCAGGCACCCGATGCAGCCGGGAATCCCATGCCAAGCAGCTCAGCCGTGGAGGTGAGCTCACCACCATCGTCTGGATCATGGCGGAACATGCCGGACCGTTCAGGATTGGCCAGCTGATGCGCGTCAGTCAGGGAGAAGAAGAAAATATGAAAGAGGAACCTCGGAGAGATAATAAGTATGGAGGAGGCTCCGGCAAACCTTGGCAGGGGAAAAAGGATGCAGGAGAGGGGAAAAAGGATGCAGGAGAGGGGAAAAAGGATGCAGGAGAGGGGAAAAAGGATGCAGGAGGAGGGAAAAACGGAGGAGGAATAGGAGGAGTAGGATGGGGAGGAGGAAAAAAAGGAGGAGGAAGAGGAGGAGGAAGAGGAGTAGGATGGGGAGGAGGACTAGGAGCGGCACCAGGAGCAGCAGAAGTAGGATTGGGAGCAGGAGGATGGGGAGGAGAAGGAGCAGGAACAGCACTAGGAGCAGGAGCAGCAGGAGGAGGATGGGGAGGAGGAGGAGCAGCAGGAGGAGGATGGGGAGGAGGAGGAGCAGGAACAGCACTAGGAGCAGGAGCAGCAGGAGGATATTGGGGAGGAGGAGGAGCAGCAGGAGGAGGATGGGGAGGAGGAGGAGGAGCAGCAGGAGGAGGAGGAGGAGGAGGAGGAGGACTAGGAGCGGCACCAGGAGCAGCAGGAGTAGGATTGGGAGCGGGAGGATGGGGAGGAGGAGAAGGAGCAGGAACGGCACTAGGAGCAGAAGCAGCAGGAGGAGGATGGGGAGGAGGAGGAGTTTTTATGGCCGACCCACATTTCGGCAAACCACAAGAGACTCACAAGAAAACTAGGAAGTATGCTACCTTGTGTCCAGTGAACTGATGCGCATCCCCCGTAGTTGGTGCTTTACCTCGTAGGTGTACTAGTCATTTGTATGCGAATTGCAGTATTTTATTATTATTCGCTAGGTAAGTGTCGTTGCTACGGGATCTCCAGTTGTTTTCTCTGTGTAATTTTTCTTTCTATGGGCTAGTGTTTTTACAAAATTGTTATAGTCGTTCTGTATGGCCTGATTTTGGAATGGCTACACAGTAACATAAAGAAATATAGAAGCAACATGAATCAAAAAAAAATCCAGGCCCAAATCTTAAAAAATAGTTGCCAAACAAATTAAAATTGGGCAAAACATTTTTACATAGTACCTCATATTCTTTTGAGAGTCTTTTGTCTCCCCAAAATGAACATGTAAGGAAGGCTAGAAAAGATAGCTAGTTTAAGACCAATGCCATATTAAACATTCCAAACTTAATTTCCAATCACAACATTCTTTACAAAATACCAAGCTAAAATATAATCTGCTATTCTACTCCCTCTTATCTAATTGTAGTGATACCCTGCCATCACCTACAGTAAGGCAAAGAGAATCAACATTTTGTATTAGTCAAAATGATATAATAACTCATTTGGGGTTAGCTGAAATTGGTTGTAGGGTAAGTCCACGTAATTCCAGATTTGTTGCTTCATCTGGGGTTAGCTTCTCTATTGCTTTCAGGAGGGAGGATAGCTCATTCAAGGCTTAGAATACCGCTTGAGATTGGTAAGCCTACGATGTGCAATATATCACGCGGAATAAACTTAGCTGAGCTGGTGGAAAAGGCTGAGTTGGATTTATTTGCACGTTGGGTTCTTAGTATTGACGGTGAATCAGTTCTATGGAAATTCGAGGAGAAGGATTATGTTTCGGCTATTATTGATGATGAAGTGTATTGACTCATTCAATGAGAATTTCTCTCATGTGTTCTACTTGGCTTATCGTGTGTTCAGTGTCACCTACTCAAATTTGGATCAACTTCCTATATAATTATACATTCGAATAAAAAGTTGCTGACGGATGCAGCGTGTCTCCGCACCACCTTCCCTAGTAAACTTGTTGATTCCACCAAGAAAACAAACAGAGGCATGACTAGGTTGCTCACATATGAACTATCTATACATACCTGAGATAACTTAAAATAATAGCATTGAATGATCAACACACATATATGCCAAGTACTTGATTATAGGTGTGGACATCTCATTCTAAATCACTAAAATTTACCTGCCGAACACAAACTATTTGGTGATCTTAGCACTAAAAAATTACCGAGAGAATCTAATTAAGCCCAGAATCTACAAACTTCAACGCTAAAACAAAAAATCTAATTAAGCCCAGAGAGAGTCGGGGCCTCTACCTTATTCCATACACCAGATTTAACTTTGCTACATAGATCAATGACTGAAAATAACATCAGACAGTGAAATGCATGCCTAGGTTGTAACAACATCATGTTCATCTATACCATTCACCATTGAACATCAGGTGTCTACTCTACATTCAATATTATCAACACGTGAATATAATGTAAAAAGGAAGAATATTACTGTTCACATCAAGCCATTTGTTGATAGCATCTTTGGATGGAGGCAAAGCCCCACGGAGTGGCGCCTCATAGTTGTAACTGATGCTGACATGAACAATATATGTATATATAAGGGATACTTTTCGTGTCATCGATTCCTTAGTTGTACTCATTTTTTCCCAGCCGCTTAGCTTTTCCTCACTTTTGCCCATCTCCTATTATAGAACTCTCGTACGGTCTAAAACTCGCTATCCGTTAGCCTTGCCGTTAGATGCTGACAAGTGGGGCCGCATTCAGTCGGGTTCCGTAGTGGACCCTCGCTGTTACGTGCTGACAAGTGGGGCTGCGGTTTGCAGGTCCCGTAGTGAACCCTTGCCGTTACAGGCTGACAAGTGGGGCCACGTTTAGTTGGTTCCCGTAGTGGACACCTCTCTCCACTTATTCAGATCAGCATGGGACCCATAGCTTATCCACATGAGCGTCGGATCCACAGCTTATCCATGTGAGCCAGCCCCGTGCCCGCGCCCATGTAGTTGCCTCCCCTTTCTTCTTCTTTTCCGGTGACGACGGCCCTTCTCCGGCGACAGCGGCCCTTTGTCGAGCTTTACTTCGACCTCCCGTTCATCCTGGACGCAGTATGGTGCCATTCCGTTGACCTGTACGAAGGATGAAAATGACAACCGTGCATAGAGAAGGTTAGATCTCGCACCAAAATGGCAATCGGGGCGCTTGCTGTGGAGAATGCGGCCGACGAGCCATTCCGATGATTTAATTGGTTTGTCGAGTTTATGTCTCGGCTGCAATCAAGTGAAAGAGTGTTTATAATTAAAAATTAAGGACATGGATGTATAATAAATAAGAAAATGACACAACTCTTGAACATTTTCAAATTAAAAAAATTACACAACTCTTAATGTGCAAGAGTGTTTATAAATGACACAACTCTTAAACACTTACAAATTAAGAAAAGTATACAGCTCTTAATGTAAAAGAGATGTAGAAGAGTGTTTAGAATTGACACAACTCTTGAACACTTTTAAATTAAAAAAATTATACAACTCTTAATGTAAAAAAAATGTTTATAATTGACACAACTCTTGAACACATTCAAATTTTAAAAAAAATATACAACTCTTAATGTAAAAGAGTGTTTATAATTGACACAAATCTTGAACACTTTCAAATTAAAAAATTATACAACTCTTAATATAAAAGAGTATTTATAATTAACACTACTCTTGAACACTTTCAAATTTAAAAAATATACAACTCTTAATGTAAAAGAGTGTTTATAATTAACACTACTCTTGAAAACTTTCAAATTAAAAAAATCATACAACTCTTAAAGAGTGTTTATAATTGACACAACTCGTGAACGCTTTCAAAGTGAAAAAATTATACAACTCTTAATGTAAAAGAGTGTTTATAATTGACACTACTCTTGAACACTTCCAAATTAAAAATATATACAACTCTTAATGTAAATGAGTGTTTATAATTGACACTACTCTTGAACACTTTCAAATTAAAAAAATCGTACGACTGTTAATGTAAAAGAGTGTTTATAATTGACACAACTCTTGAACACTTACAAATTGAAAAAATTATACAACTCTTAATGTAAAAAAGTGTTTATAATTGACACAACTCTTGAACACTTTTAAATTAAAAAAATATACAAATCTTAATGTAAAAGGTGTTTACCATTTTTATAGTGTGAAAAGTGATCCCTAAACTTGCGTATACAAAAATTATAAACCTTTGAACACTGTGAAATCGTACTTAATACGTGATAATGATGTGCTAAGAAAATCTTGAGAGATTATCATTTTCATAGAATGTAATGCATAAACTTGCATATGGCAAAAATTATACACCTTTAAACTCTTTGAAATCGTACTTAGGGCATGATAATGTTTCTCTAATAAAATCCTGACCACTTATGATTTTCATGAAGTGAAATATAATGCAAAAATTATACACCTTTGAACACTTTCCCTTCAAATTATATTCAGAATCATTTCTTTATGGAGTTAAAGCATCAGTGACCCCCGACAAATACAGGGGTTATCCTATCCGCTAGATCACAGAGGATCAATCAGAGGATCAACAATTGGTGGGTACAATCCCGTGACAACTGTCTTGACCAGTCAAAGCGTAGCAACCAAGATGAGCATATGTGTGCGAGTTTGCGACTAAGAGAGAGGGGAAAACTGAGTAGAACTTAAAAACCAAGGGCAAAACTAAGTAGAACTTTAAAACCAAGGGAAAAACTAACAAGGGGGTTCAAATAGAAAACATAAAGATATTTACAAAATGTAAAGTGCTTCTTTTATACAATAAAATACATATTGGCATACATCAAACTATTTGTAATTCAAATATATATCAGTTTGACAATTATTGCCTCATTCAGACAAATTATGTTTTGGGGAGGGATGTTTTGGGAAGAGGCTTGAGTAGAAAGTCATGAACCTTCATAAATAGTAGGTGATTTGAGAAGTGGTGATTTAGGTTAAAACTTGATTTATATACATTTCTTATGATGGTAGGTCACATAATAAGACTCCCTGGGTAGATGCCACTATGTTTTGATCTTTTTGAATTTGTTATGCATAAAATGACTCAATTAGCTAGCTAAAACCCATCCATTGACTCTCTGTTGACCAGCCACCAGAGGGTAAAAGTGAGTATATTGCACATGGTAGTGATAGTACTGGAGGACAAAACTGAGTACAACCAAACTGCCAGTGCTACACTCAAGGGTATAACTGAGCACAACTAAGTGGCCAAGGTTAGACACGAGAGGGAAAAGATGACGCACGATACGCGTGTCGCGGTGCATGGGATGGTAGCGGACGCGTGTGGCCGTGCACGGTGCAGTAGCGCACGCGGTTACGCGGTGTACGGTGGTGCAAAGAAACGTCTCCTCCCTTCACCTTTATAGAGGCCTCCTCACTCTCACTCATCACTCACTCGCTCACTCACTCACGCAACCATCTCCACTGTCCCATCACCTTCTGCAAACCCCCAAGAAAATCCCAAACACGCCGGTGATGGAGAAGAACGGCGTGGTGGCCATCGTCGCCTCCAAGGCGGCAGACGAGGAGGCCCCCGTCCCTATACAGTCCCCTGTCGAGGCATTAAAGGCAGCCGCCATCCCCGTCCAGACCCTCGTCCCCGCTTCCGCCGTAGCCGCCGGCGAGGAGGGCCCCCGTCTCCGTACAATCCCCTGCCGTTCTCCTGCAGATCCCGCACGGCTGGGACCCCTATGGGGACAACAATTACATCAGGCCGGAGAACCCCTTCGAACCCAGCTTAGTCGACCCATGGTCGGAGGTAACTAGGTCTTCTCCCCTTCCTTTGTTCTCCCCCCATTACCATTGTTGGATGCTAGATCGTGTGTTATTAGGGCTCGACTGTTCATATTTTTAATCATTGGATGGTAGGTATTTTTATAGTAGCTAATCCTCTTGTGTTAGATCTCGTATTTCAATGAATGCTCCTAGTTGGGATAAGTACTAGCACCGATCTATAGTTGGGATCAGTACTAGCACCGATCAGTAGTTGGGATCAGTACTAGCACCGATCTGTAGTTGGGATCAGTATTCGATTTGGTTTGAGATTTAGGGATTGGGGAATAATCAGGGGATGTCAACGGTTAATTTATGAAATTAATCAATCCCGATAATCAAAGTATCTCAATCATGTCCGTATTGCACGCTACTTTTTTTGTAATAGGTGGATAGCAGCGATGTCTGTAGCGACGATGAGTCCACGGACACCAACACTCGTCAGGTGCCGAGGAAGCTGAAGTCCGACCAGTTCAACGGATTCTTCACCGGCGATGTCTACAGGTGCCCCTTCTGCACCAAGGGCCTCGCCACCGACATCAACTCCCTCGTGAGGCATGCCGAGGACGTGAAGACTCGTGGCCTGTCAAAGAACGTCAACGCCTTTAGAGCCAAGCACCAGGCGCTCGGTTTTCACCTCCACAACCCCAAAAGGTGTCCATAGAGGAGGGTCGCATGCCCCCGATCAAGCCCAAGGCGCCCAAGGTCAAGGGACTGGGCAAAAGGAAGTGGAGGAAGCGCCAGAGGGAGGAGGCAGAGGCCCTCTAGTGGAGGCCATGAGGGGCTACTGATCTTGTGCCTGTTGTAAAGTACCTTCTTTTGTTTTGTTGTCTGCGTTGAACTTGTAAGCTGCTGCTGAGCAGCCTAATTGTCGAACCTGGTTTAAGTACCTACTATATAATCCTTTATTAGCTGCTTACATCTGCTATGTTTATCTACATATTTATGGTGCTAGTTAGATTTGCTGCCAGATTGGAAAAATACGAGGGCCAAAAGGAACCATGAATGAAGAGAGAAGCTGCTCTATATTCGCTGCCTTTTTAGGAAAAAAATAACAACTGTTAGCGACATAAAGGGGAAATGCGCTCTTAAAAAGGAAAATCATAAAAATAACAAAAAACAGATCTTCAAATTTAGGCGACAGGACGCACATAACTACCAAACGTGCCCACATGGTCCCACACCACATCCCCAAAAACGCGTTCCCAACAAGCCTGCCCCACGCAGTCCAACATGGGGTCCTACTATGGGACCCGACTAAACGTGGCCCCACCTGTCAGCACGTAATGGGGGGTCCTACTTGTCAACACGTAACAGCGAGGTTCCACTACGGGACGCACCTGAATGCGGCCCCACTTGTCAGCACGTAACGACGAGGATCCACTAACGAGACCTGACAAAGAGCGAGTTTCAGACCGATGTGAGAGTTTCGGACAAGGAGCTGGAAAAAAGTTAGGAAAAGATAAATGGCTGGAGAAAAGTGAGTACATCTAACGAACTAGGGGCACAAAAATAGAAATCCCTATATATAAAGGGGCGACCAATTTGAGCCATGTTAGCGACCCAAATCATCTACCGATGTTGCTACTATAGATTTCATGTTTTGCCCAATATTAAGAAATAGTATAGCTTGTCTACCTAGGAGGCACCACGGTGAATTGCGTCGTGAGCCGTCGAGATTAGGCCTACGGACGAACAAGATCGTTTATTCCGCACCATCAAGTGGGCCTCGTTTAATGGGTCATCTCGAGCGAGCTGGCCGACAAACATAAACAGGGCTGCTTCTCCACAGGTCATGTTCGGTGCCTTCTCGTGCACTGGGCCGCCAGTGGGATAAGGAGCTTAGGAACAGTAGTCAAGCAGACCTTGTTCGGCCCGTAACTAAAAGCGGAGGTTCAGTCTGTTTGGGAAAACAGAGAGACGGTGTGGGGAAGGACACGGTCGTGCCGCCGCCGTTTCTTCATGGTTAATGACACAGAAGGCCCAGTCCTTCAGTTTCCATGCCTATCGGCAGTAATGGACGACGGTTTCCTTCTTGGCCCCCTTCTCTTCCTTATTTATAGGGGGACAACTGCATCAGTTCGTGAGTGAGGTTTTGGGTGCTGGAGCTTGGGCTAGGGTTAGAGTAGAATAGGAGATAACTTTGCGAGAGAACATGGGCAAATGGAGAGGGTGATGGGAGATAATGGACCTGGATCAAAGGCTCTAACCGGTGCTCAAGGACCGCGTGGCCATGGCCCATGGAGACCCTCGACCAGATTGAGGAGGAGCATGAGGGCGCCTTCGCCCGGATCGACCTCCTCGACTGCCAGAAGCCAGGTACGTGTAGGAATAATCAAATTAAAATACTCTCTCCGATCCATATTAGTTGACTTTAATTTGGATGTATCTAGACATACATTCAAATTAAAGTCAACTACTATGGGTCGGAGGGAGTACACTATTTCCCGCGAAAGGAAAATTGATCCGCCATAAGAGACTCTTGCAGACTAGGTTGCAGATGATTAATCAGTTCTTCTTGTTTGTTCCTGCTGCTCTGTATCAAAGTTCTGAAATAGTAGAACATGCGGAGACCATGTGGGGTGGAGGGGCGCAGCCACAGCCAGCCGGGCAGCTTAGACGGATTGGGGGAGCGTTTGCATTCTTGCGCTAGAGAGAAGAGTAGCTATAGACCTGAAGAATTCAGGTAGAATCTTCTCTAATCGTGTGAGCGTCTATCAACTGTAATTTGCATTGTAGATCTACCTATTACAGAGATGCTAAGTTATTATTTTTTTCCTAAAGTACGCTAACAAACGCGTCTACAATGGCAACAATGTGTGCCACCCACCGAACTCTCTTAAGAAGTAAGAGAATCAGCAACATAATTCTGGTATGTGGTACTTGTTGTTTTCGAGGAAAAATGTCAAGCTGAAGAAACCAAATGCTATGTGAAAGAAACATACGCACTCTTTGCAACTCCTCAGAAGCCCAGCAAGATGGATTTTTTTTCCATTTCCTTGTGTTTCTATAGTTGATATACACTTTGGTACACTGTTTCTCACCAGTTCATGAGTTGCAATTGTGTTTAGCATTCCCATAGTTAATTCCTATGTTCCTATTTGAGTTGTACATCCTACACTATTCTAATTCCTTGTTTGATTTTCCAAGATCATTGCAGTTTGTTCCGTCTTACTTGACTTCAGATGAAATAACATCCACACACAATAAATTCTCTGTGAATTCTTGTACCATGTGTATAGTGATAGCTAGAAACATACCTTTCATTTTGCAAATTCCTGTTGCCAGCTATGCAGCTATTTGATAACTTTGACATTCTGGACATTCCATCTTAACTGCTGAATGTTGAGTATTTACTGAGTGACAAAAGCTCTGCCTCCTGCTAAAATAAAGCCCTCCTTATTTGACCGATTCCCCATGATGGACATAGACTATCCACAATATGTCATTATAATGGTCATGTAATGCAATTCCCTTCTTTGGATTAATCTTTAAGGTTTTGTGAAAAGAAGGCCATCTCAATATACAGGTTACCAAACCTATCCAATTGATATTGATTTCCCCATCCATGTCTCTGTTTTTTGTTCGTTAATGTTAAGGACTAAAAAGAGACGCCAATGTGATTTCGGAGCAACCTGACGCTTGCCTTTTGGTTCTGCTTAAACTTTTTTCTATTGTATTTTGGCATCTTATTTAAATATGAAGGTAGTATTTTTTTTTGACGATCAATGGGAGGGGGTCGCCCCCTACCTGAAATTTTATTGAAAACGCCAAGAGCTGAGGCAGCTTCCCAGAAAACAGTCCGAAGATTACAAGGAGGGGGAAGAAGCAAACAGAAACAAAACAAAACACCACGGATGAAGGTAGTATAGTTTTCTCTAAATTCAAATTAATTAATTGTAGGTATGTAAGTATTGACGCTCATGCTCATATTATTGCCACTCTTATTGCTCAAAAAGTGAATATGCGCATTGAGTGGCAAATCAGCCGAATGTTTTGCTGGTCAAAGAAGAGGCAAGCACTGATGCAAGTACGAAGCTGATGTAAGTTTGCTAGAATGGGATGAAAGTTTCTCGCCTGACATGTTGTAATTCTGAAGATAGTATGTGCGCCATCCTTTGTAATCTTTTTTTTTGGCTCAGTGACGATGAATTACCCATGTGGAAGTCTTTGCCTTGAGGGAAAAATACCTATATTGTAAGGGTAATTTGAGAAAATATTTTTTGACACTCTATGTTATGGTCCTAGAAGAGATTGACACTCTATGTTAGTTGGGTAGCATTTCCTTTCTTATGTTTCTTTACTAGGAATAATGAACGCAAGATTTCAGCACCGGAATACAAAAATGATGCACAAAACAACTTTCCTATAGCATTATTTGGTATTGGCACATGTAATTACCTCATGTTGGGCGGTGAGGAGGTGAGCCCGAGAGGAGAGTATTGTGGAAGATGGTATTTCGGCGAACATAATCTGCGGATTTGACTCCCAATATTTTTCATCAAGATCTATTGCTATTTGTTAAAATGGACGGGCGCGGCAACGCGCGCTTTTATGGTCTAGTGTATATATAAAAGGGCAACCAATTTGAGCCATGTTAACGACCCAAATCAGCTGCCGATATTGCTACTATATATTTCATGCCGCACGTGACGCGTGTTCCGTGCATGGTGTAGACGGGCGATGGGTCAATGCCCCTCTTCTTTTGCGGTGTCTTCTTTCCTCCTAGGCCGTTCTATTTATGTTTTGTTTTCCCACTATCTATAATCATCACTAATATTAAATAGTCAAACAATATATTTCCTACATACCCCTACTCATATACGCGTGCTAATCAGAACCGCACGATAAGTCCAATCGATCTCAATCTAACAGCCACAATTACTTTAAGCGGGGCCGATGTGCACTTAGCAATTTATGTTGCCCGACCAAACTCCACCGCGTGAGTCCTTTAATTCATGTACATCACGAAACCACCGCACACCCAGACATCACATGAGTCCTTTAATTCACGTATATAAAATATGATACTAAATAATAAATTCGCCCTACAATCACGTAAGTGGGCTATCTAAAAGAGGAAACTGACAGTAAATCACCCTACAATCATGCCAACTCGTCTCAATTCACCAACGCGTGAGACCTTGCACTACACAGTCCCAGTCGCCACCACACCATCGCCTCTCTGCACCACCACACCATTGCCTCTCTATACGGGAAACTCGACATCCTACACTTCACCGTCTACTAGGTGTCCGTTTCTTCTTCACCTCCTTTGACCCAGACAACCGAAATCCTGTCACCTCCCTGCAGGGCGACCTGAATCTCCTACACTGCACTCTGCTTTCCTCCTACAAAATTGGGGTCGATTCAAGACACGGTTTTCAGTTTACTATACTCCTTCACGATACATCAAAAACACCTATATATGGGAATGAATTCACAAGATTAGGTGTGGGCATGATACGTCAAACATGTATCTACTTTCTCGAACACTTTTGGTATTGTTTCTCCTCTAATTTGTATGATTTGGATATAACTAACACGGACTGACGCTGTTTTTAGCAGAATTGCTTTAGTGTCTTGTTTTTGTGTAGGAAACCAACTTTCAGGAAAAAACTCGGAAAATATCGCAAAACTCTTATTTTACCAGAAGACTCACGGAGCCAGAAGAAGAGACGGAGAAGGTCCACGAGGGGCCCACACCACGTGGTGGCGTGGGCCAGGCCAGGCCGCACCAGGGGTTGGTGTGGCCACCTCGGGCACCTCCTCGGCCTCTCTCTTCGCCTATATAATCCCTCTGACCTAAAAACAGAGGGGGGTTCGACATTTTTCCAGATAGCGTTCCGCTGCGCTGCCACCACCAGAAACTGTGATTCAGAACCAGAAACTCCATTTTTGCACCCTGCTGGGACGGGGAATTGGAGGAGATCATCGACATCATCATCACCAACGCCTCTCCATCAACCATCCATGTTTCCCCCATCCATGAGTGGGTAATCCCCTTCAGTAGGATATGGGGATGGTAGAGATTGGTTGAGATCTGTCATGTAATTGCATAAGATTGTTAGGGCATGGTGCCTAGTATCTATTGTTAGTGCTTTTTGACATTGTTGCAACTTGTTATGCTTAATGCTTGTCACTAGGGCCCGAGTGCCATGATCTCACATCTGAACATGTTATTGATTCATGATGATATTGTTGTTTGTGATCTTACCTGCAAATTGTTTACACATATCATTGTCCGAAACCCGAGGCCCCGAAGTGACAGAAATCGGGATAACTGGAGGGGATGGCTGTGATGTAAGGATCATGTGTGTTCATGGAGTGTTAATGCTTTGCTCTCGTACTCTATTAAAAGGAGTACCTTAATTGCTAGTAGATTCCCTTGAGGCCCTGCTGCAACGGGCTGGCAGGACAAAAGATGTTGTGCAAGTTCTCATTGCGAGCACATATGACTGTATATGGAACACATGCCTATGATTATTTAGTACTTGGATGCTTTATCTTATTTACCTGCAAATTCCCTTGGTCTTGATATTACATGAATAGGCTTATCCATGCAACGTCCGTCCATCCATCCCTATGCCTACCGCACTCAAATCCTGCTGTTTACTACAATTGTTACTACTGCCTTTATTTTACTGATGTTGTTACTTTGCTATTGTTACTATAAAACTGTTGCTACTGATAAACTACTGTGAGCAAGACTATTTCCAGGTGCAGCTGAATTGACATCTCAGTTGTTAAAATTTATAAATATTCTTTGGCTCCCCTTGTGTCGAATCAATAAATTGGGTTTAACTTCCCTCGAAGGCTGTTGTGATCCCCTATACTTGTGCGTCATCAAGACTATTTTCTAACGCTGTTGCCGGGGAGCATAGCTTTATTTATAAAGTTTACTTGGAATTATTATTGTTCGTTGCTATCCATTCATCATGGGTAAAACTCGTGATGGAAAAGTTCGTATATTACCATCCACTACAAGACGAGGTACAGTTCTGAACACATCTGCTGCTCTTGATTCACCATTTGTTATGAGTAAGGTCCTTACACCACCACCACATACACATGCTACACATACTGCTACTACTACTGAATCTGAAATTGCTTCTGAGGCTCATGATGTTACTTCTAGTATGCTTGATGAGAATGGTTCATTAGGTCCTTTCCTAGATGCTACAATTGCTAGAACTATAATGGGGAACACTGAAACTCCTAACGAAGACACTACTACACCTATTAGCTTACCTGAGTCTAGAGAGAGCTATGATATTAATGATGGTTATATTGGAATGGCTGGTGAATTTATTGAAGAATGCCGAAACACTCATGGTGATAGTTCTATTAAGAGTCTTCTTGAGAGACGTACTATTAGACCCAAACTTTTTCCTGGCGCTAAGTTTGCTAGATCTCCCATAC
The DNA here is from genome assembly GCA_030063025.1 of Avena longiglumis. Lineage (NCBI taxonomy): Eukaryota > Viridiplantae > Streptophyta > Magnoliopsida > Poales > Poaceae > Avena > Avena longiglumis. Next base: position 480,761,526 of record CP125975.1, read on the forward strand.
ACATTAAAGATAAAGATTATGTTTTCTCTCTTGATTTATCCTACATAACTATTATTGAGAAAGAACCTTTTTGTGGGAGTGAGAATGAAAGTGTTATGGCACATATGACTGAGCATTCTACTATGAGTGGTTTATTTTCTGATGATATTAATATGCGCATCTACTTTGTTACTAAAATTTCCCCTTTTTCAATAAAAGGAGAAGCTAAAGCTTGGTTTAATAATTTACCTCCTAGATCCATTGATAGCCCTGATTGCTACTTTCTTTCAGAAATATTTCCCTCCTAGTGCTCGACATGCTGTTTTGCAGAAACTTTTTGATTTTAAACAGGGTGAAACGGAGAAATTGCCTGAATCATGGCAAGGTTCTGTTCTTTGATTCATGCACATCATGGATATCCATTACCTAAAACTGAGCTTCTTGATATATACTATAATGGACTAACTGATGAATCTAGGACATACCTGGATAGTTGTGCTGATTGTGTTTTCAGGAAAAGAAATCCCGCAGAAGTTGAGGAATTAATGGCTAAACTAAGAAATAATTATGATGATTGGACTACATCTAAGCCAATTGCACCTAAGTCAACTGCACCTGAACCAACTGTGCCTGAACCAACCCCAACACCAACACCCAAGAAGAAAGGAGTGATTGAACTAAATGATGATGTGATGAAAGAAGCTAAGAAATGTCTTAAGGAGAAGGGTATTAAATCAGAAGATGTGAAGAATTTACCCCATATAGAAGAATTATGTAAGCCCATTTCCCACTCATCTACTATTGAGGTACACTCTCTCCAATATTTTGATGAAGTTGATATTACTTATTCTAAACCTCCTGATCAATGCTTAGAAGAATTTGATATCTTTATCGTTAAGCAAGATAATTTTAATAAGCTAGTGCAGAATCATTTAGTGGAAAACTCTAGAGATATTAATGAGTTGAAAGATATTGTGGGAAGAACCTCCAATGATGTTAAAATGATTATTAAACATTTCCAAATGGTTCAAACTCAAATTGATCAACTTGCTAAAGTACAAAAGGATTTGCTAGTTAATGCTTTTGTAGAAAAACATGCTTATGAAATTAGAACTCGGAGTGGTGTTGTCACTCAGGATCCCTTATATCCCGAGGGACATCCTAAAAGAATTGAGTAGGATTCTCAACAAGCTGAAAATATTGGTACTTCTTCTAAGAGAAAGAAAAATAAATATAAAACAGCTGTAGAATCTTCTGAACCTGCTATAGATCCTAATAGTATATCTATCTCTGATGCTGAAACTGGTAATGATAAAAATGATGCTCCTTATAAGGAAGATATTGAAAAGGAACCTAAGAGGCACACTAAGAACACTAAGTACTCTAAGGAAGATGTTGTTGCTAATAAACATGGTAGTGAAAGAGAGTCTTGGGTTCAAAAACCAGTGCCTTTTCGTGATAAGAAATACAAGCCAAAGGAAGAAGAACACTATAACAAGTTTTATGAGTGGATGAAACCTTTATTTTTGCAAATTCCTTTGACTGATGCTATTAAATTGCCTCCTTATTCAAAGTATATGAAGGATATTGTTTCTAATAAAAGGAATATTCCTAATGAGGAAATTTCTACTTTGCTTGCTAATTATTCCTTCAATAGTAAGGTTCCAAAGAAACTTCGGGATCCAGGGATTCCAACTATTCCTTTCTCTATTAAAAATAATTATGTTAGAACTTCTTTGTGTGATTTGGGAGCAGGAGTTAGTATTATGCCTTTTCTCTCTACAAGAGACTTCAGCTAGAAAAATTGATACCAACTGATATATCTTTGCAAATGGCTGATAAGTCTACTATTATTCCTGTTGGTATATGTGAGGATGTTCCTATTTAAGTGGCTCATAATTGTTTGGTACTAACTGATTTTGTTGTGCTTGATATGCCTGAAGATGATAGTATGTCTATTATTCTTGGGAGACCTTTTCTTAATACTACACGTGTTGTCATTAATTGTAATCAAGGAAAAGTAACTTTTAATATTAATGACAAGGAGCATACTGTTTATTTCCCCAAGAATATTGAGAAGAGTTATGGCTTAAATTCAATTGAAAATATTGAGGGCATCAAAGTTGGAGAAATATATTGTCCCATACCACAAGAAAATTATGAAATTATTATGATTGGGACTATTGCTATCAAGATTGAGGTAACATAATCATTTAGTGAAATGCAAAGTTTTGTTTCATATAAAATTTTTTTGGTAACAAGACTTGATCAACCTTGTTAACAAAGGGATTTGAATGAACAAAACAATGTTTTCACCATGATTATCCTTTCTCACTTTTATTTTCTATAGTCCAATCTTTGCTCTTCGCCTTGTTCGTCTTTGTTTTGCTAGTTGCTTGCTTGTTAGAGTGTCTTAGAACTTCTGTAGTTTTAGCTTTGGTTTGCTTTTGCATATTTCCAAAATCTTTTTCTGCAAGAAAATCAATTTTCATTACCTGAAAATTGCCCAAAAATAAAGTTACCGAAAAATTCCAGAAAATTCATATTAAATTTTTACGCCAAAAAAGGGGCAGAGAGGTACCTGGAGTGACCCAGGGGGGCCACCAGGCGGGCACACCACCTGGTGGCGCGGCCAGACCAGGGGCGCGCCTGGCCCTGGTGTGGGCCACCCCTAGTCCTCCACTTATTCTCCTTCCTGCCACTTCTTTCTCTCTCCCAAAAAATACCGGAAAATTTCTCAAAGCTTGAGTTCTTGTTGTTCTTACTCCCGATTTTCGATCTCCTTTCTCAGCCCATCTTATCTACTAATTATTCGAGGGATTGCTCTCCGGTATGTGCCTCCTCCGCTCGTCTAATTAGATTTTTGATTGGTGGATTATATTTTGAGTATTTTCCTACTGTAGGTGACAGGTTATGTGAGTTTGCATGCTTGTTCTATGCTTAGAGAATTCATTTTGATGCATGTGTATCCCTCTTTCAAGTCCCTATAGTAGTTCCCATCACTTATTAGCTTGGAAATCACTTGGTTTGATATTTGTCTAAAAATTTCAGAAGAAAAGAGAAATGGACAACCATAATTTTGGAGAAGTGTTTGAAAGAGATACACCTAGGAGGGCAAGTCCTTCGATATCAGCCTCTCAATTTAGGCCATCATATAATGAAGATCTTATTACTCCGCGCTTTGGCAATGAGGGAGATGCACACCTATCTACCTTCCCTTGTTTTGCCTTTTCGCAAGCTGCAGGGATCCTTGATGATTTCTTAATTCTTGTTCAAAGGGTTGGTCTAACCGCTTACATGCAGGATGAGAGTGAGAAATATGCTTTGCTCACCAAAACTTTTGTGGAGAGTTTCACTTTCACTAACACCCCTTTCATGACAACTGTTTCATTCAAAATCTATGATAGGCCTATCACCATGCCATTTGAAAGATTTTGCAGCATTATAGGTATTGGCATGTTTGGGACAATGAAGAAGATTCAAGGTCGACCCGCTGATTTGTTGGAGCTCTACCGTGGGGTAACAAATGATGATGACCGCACAACCCAGCGCGGGAAGATAAGAAACATTCAACTCCCAGCTCTCAGATATTTTGCTTATTATCTTTCCACTAGCATTCTTGGTAGGGAGAACACTAGCAATATTTCCAACTATCATTTGGCTTTTCTCGCAGCTGCACTTAATAATGAAACCAGGTATAATCTTGGTTCTCTCATTGCTTGCCCCCTAGCTGCTAGAGGACCCATTTATGGGGGCATTATTGATGCACGCGTAGTTGCTTCCTTGGACCTTTCTGTTGATCTGAATGATATAGTGCTGGCCCCACAGAGGCTTGACCTAGCTGCTGTGAAAGCATATCACTTTGTTACTACTAGATCTAGTTCAGAGAGTTTAGTTTACAGGATGATGTTTACTGACGGGGATGAGAGGGAAATTCCCTTGCCACAGTCTACTTTGTTCAGTATTTGCAGGAGTCCATGGTCACGCTCCAAGGAGGAGATGGATGATCAGCTCCGCTTGCTTGGCTTCCACGGGCAGCACCAGGGGGATGTGCCTTATTATGACTACTCTACGCATTACGTCGGGGAGCCCTCGGGTTCATACCAGGACAAATGCACTTCTTCGTCGTATTATGGAGGTGTTCCATCTTGGCCCCGTTGGGATTGATATCCACTTAGGCCAAAAGCCTAAGCTTGGGGGAGGTATACTGACATCACACTCATCTACATATCATGTTCTGTTGGTACTTTGCATATCCATGTTTCGTTTTCTTTTTAGTTTTTGTTTCTGCTTTCCAAAACACAAAAAGGCCAAAAATATTTTTGTTGTTTCTCTTTGCTTTCTTCTTTAGCTTTTAGCTTTGATTTGATATCAGAAAAATCCAAAAAGATTTTGCTTTGTTTGCTTTTGCCTTTAGTGCTTGCTTTAAAATAAAATAAAAAACCCAAAAATATATGTTGTTCTTCTCTGGTTTTTTAAAGTTCGTTGCAGGGTTTAGCGGCCTTAGTGACTCCTTGGAGTTTGGTTTATATTATTATTAAAGCCACACAAGTGAAAGGCAATGATGATTTATGACAATTCGAGGTGTGGTAAGAGGTTGGTAATGAACTATATTTGTTTTCATTTTTGTACATATACTCATCATTGTGGGCATGCTTAGTCTGTTCATGTAGGGTGTATGTTATTTAATGGATGCTTAGTAGTTCTTGCTCTCTTATGATTAGCTCCAAATTGCTAATAGTTTGTAGCATGTCATATAAATGTTTGTTTGCATTGTTCAATTCATAACTTGGTATGACATTGTGGTATCCTCCTCTGAATGTTTCATTTGAATCGACTTGGCACATGCTCACGCATGCACATGACTAAACAAAAAAGTCAGTTAAGCCTCGATGATTTATTTTGCCTTGGAGTTCTTGTGTCATTTTTATGCCATAATTAATTTTGTTTTGTTGCAAGCATGATTATGACAGTTACCGCTCTCTCGTTTGTCGCTCCCTTTCTATTGCTAGCCTTCATTTGCACTGAGTATGAGCTCTACTCGTGTATCCAACTCCCCAAAACCAAAATTGTCAAAAAGTGTCCACCATATCTACCTATTAGCATCATTGCTATTCCGTGCATATCTATTATGCCTTGTTTTCTTCCAAATAAAATATTTGCTTGTTATGAGAAAATTAGTTAGTAAAGCTCTCACGAACTTGATGGCACACTTTATTTTCTTGCACTTAATAAACTTGAAGGGGTGTGACTGTCCATGAAAGCTATATGCTTGCAAATTATAGACTGGGAGTTAGCAGAAACATGTTGTCATGGGGAACGCTTTCAACACTTGTAAATATTATCCAGTTGATATCATGCTCTTTTGTTTATGGATGTCGGCGGTGTGAAATAAAAGGGGAGCTTGTAAGTCCATGGAGTTATGTATATGTGTTAGAAAAACGCCTGGACGGCTAGCCTAAGCCATGCCTAATCATGGTGAAAACTTGCAGCATAACCATCGTGAGCAATCTGTGAAGCATCCTCAATAAAAACATATGCAAATAGCAAATAAAAAGATCGCCGAGATGCTCACTCTCTGTTGCCTTGTCATTTTGATATGGGATAGCTCCTGTATCATGGGGCAAGGGGTACCCCGTTGGCGGTTATCTATGATACATGTACACTTACAATGACAAGAACTTACTGGTGACTAACGTTGAGTAGTATGAGGAACGGCCCTCGTACTCAAGGGACATGAGATTTCCATTTTATGATATGTCAAGCATATAACTCGTAGTTGACCTCACTTTAAACTTAACCACTTAAAGATGCTTATGATAGGGGCAATGAGAGCTCAAGGTAATGAAATCAACTTAACCACTTAAAGATGCTTATGATAGGGGCAACTTTAAACTTAACCATTGCTTTGGTGTCTCGTTTTTGTGCAGGAAATCAACTTTCAGTAAAAATCCCGGAAAATATCGCAAAACTTCTATTTACCAGAAGACTAACGGAGCCAAAGGAAGAGACGGAGAAGGGCCACGAGGGCCCCACACCACCTGGGCCACCTCGGGCACCTCCTCGACCTCTCCCTTCGCCTACATAAGCCCTCTGACCTAAAAATAGAGGGGGGTTTGACGTTTTTCCAGATAGAATTCTGCTGCGCCACCACCACCAGAAACCGCGATTCGGAACCAGAAACTCCGTTCTAGCACCCTATCGGGATGGGGAATTGGAGGACATCATCGCCATCATCACCAATGCCTCTCGATCAACCATCCATGTTTCCCCCATCCATGAGTGAGTATTCCCCCGCAGTAGGCTATGGGGATGGTAGTAGGGTTGGATGAGATATATCATGTAATTGCATAAGATTGTTAGGGCATGGTGCCTAGTATCTATTGTTGGTGCTTTTTGACATTGTTGCAACTTGTTATGCTTAATGCTTGTCACTAAGGCCCGAGTGCCATGATCTCAGATCTGAACATGTTATTGATTCATGATGATATTATTGTTTGTGATCTTCCCTACAAGTTGTTTACACATATCATTGTCTAGAACCCGAGGCTCCAAAGTGACAAAAATCGGGATAGCCGGAGGGGATGGCTGTGATGTGAGGATCACGTGTGTTCACGGAGTGTTAATGCTTTGCTCCGGTAGTCTATCAAAAGGAGTACCTTAATTGCCAGTAGATTCCCTTGAGGCCTCGCTGCAACGGGCTGGCAGGACAAAGCAAGTTCTCATTGCAAGCACGTATGACTATATATGGAACACATGCCTATGATTATTTAGTACTTGGATGCTTTATCTTATTTACCTGAAAATGCCATTGATGCTTTATCACTACAATTGTTACTAGTGCCTTTATTTTACTTCTACTGTTACTTTGCTATTGTTACTACAAAATTGTTGCTACTGATAAACGACTATGAGCAAGACTATTTACAGGTGCACATGAATTGATAATTCAGTTGTTAAGACTTATAAATATTCTTTGGCTCCCCTTGTGTCGAATCAATAAATTGGGTTTAACTTTCCTCGAAGACTGTTGCGATCCCCTATACTTGTGGGATATCAGGGCATGGTAGCAAAAAATACCTCGATAAATCGATTTTAGTCTTTCACTTGTTTCTGCATTTCTTCATATCTTCATTCATTAGCTCTTTCTCTATTGGCAGCATGTGCACATAGACCTTGGCTAATATTTGATGAAAATAGATAAACCAAAATATCCGAATCGGTTCTTGCTAATATTATATTGGCAGCATTCTCCTAGGAAATATTTGACATAATAATTGGATATGTGTATATAGACACAAGTTACCGATAAAAATAAAATGATAATCCAATATATCATGTACTGACTAATTTGAATAGTTGATCATATACATTATGGAGTAACAATGTAGCTCTACCCCAGCCTACACCAGAATACAATCAATGATAATAAGTCTAATATGGTTTGCGGATTATATTCCACATCTCAATTGATTTTTGTACTACTAATAATGATATGGAGATTCACAGGAGGGCATATCCATATCACGGCAACGGTATGTCATCTACCAATCACGATGATTCCTGCACCCCGTTTCAGGATATAAGCAACACCCACTCCTTGGGTAAGCATGAGCAACCCGACTTCTTTAAAACATTGGTACTATTTTGATGACGTGATAACTTGCGGTATGTAACAGACCCTAAAGAGTTGAAGAGGCAAAGGAACACAGAATATTGTGCCCGAAATAAATATGATATTCTGAAAAGACATCGTCAAGCCCGTGAAATAAAACAGGCTTCTGATACACTGTTTAATGATGAGCAAGATGTACCACATACACCCCTGACCATGCCCATATGTAAGAATGAACTTAAACTTCATGCTTTTAAGGTTGTATGGGCGCTAATGGCTTAATTTAATGATCTGCTCCGTGATTTATATGCTTCAAGCTCATGATGCTACGCCGTCTGCCGCTCCCAATGGGAAGCATACCATATTTCGAGACATCACTAACACCCATAACTCAGGTAATATGGGATGAATATATGATCTCACTAAACACCGATATTGCATGTTACTCACATGATCGATGGGGAAATATTCTTACTTGATTGTATCATGTATGTAGGTCCTAATGAACTGAAGAGGCAATTAGAGAGGGTACGCTATTCACAAAATAGGGACGATATATTAAAGAAATAACGTCAAGCTTATAGTAAGAAATAAATGGCTTATGCTTCCACCGAAATCAACAGATAGGGAAATGAAACATAAACACTCCCGGTGTTGATTACTTGTTGTAGTTGATGCTATTGAGTGGAACCATTGGATTACTGTTCATGTTTAGATTGTTTCTTATCATTATTTCATCTCTGATCTTGATCCATACGATGTCTCATGAGTAGTTCATTTAGTTCTTGAGTACATGGGAGAAGTCATGTTGTTAGTAGTGGAATCATGTTGAGTAATATTTAATGGTTTGACATTTAAGTTGTGGTGCTATTCTTCTAGTGGTGTCATGTGAACGTCGACTACATGATACTTCACCTTTATGGGCCTAGGGGAATGCATTGTGTATTTGGCTAATTGTGGGGTTGCCGGAGTGACAGAGACCTAAACCCCCGTTAGGAAACCATTGCATAAGGGAGTGTATGATCTCAGAGTTTAATGTTGTGGTTAGGTTTTTATCTTAATTACTTTCTTGTAGTTGTGGATGCTTGCAAGGGGTATAATCACAAGTATGTATTAGTCCAATTAAGGTCAGTACATTAGCATAGGTTCACCCACACAACACTTATCCAACCAAAGAAGATTAATCAACTATATGAGCGAAAGCACTTGACAATATTCCCATATGTCCTCGAGAACGTTTGGTCATCTTAAGTAATACAACTGGCTTGTACTTTGCTGAAAAAGGATTGAGACACTTGCTACAATTATTATTATTGTCTTTTATTTACTCGCACTTTATTTATCTGCATTATCAAAAAACCCTATAAATCCATTTGCTAGTATTTACAGTGAATTGTTGATCCAAACCACTTGTCAACCTTCTACTCCTCGTTGGGTTCGACACTCTTATTTATCGAAAGTACTACGATATACCCCCTATAGTTGTGGGTCATCAAGACTATTTTCTGGCGCCGTTGCCGGGGAGTGAAGCGCTATGGAAGAGTGGAATTGGTAAAGGAAATTTCTACTATGAGTATTGTTTTTATTTCTATTTGTTATTTTATTTCAATATGGATAACACACTTAGTTTTCTATTTTGGAAAACTACTACCACTGCTAAGGTAGTATATGAACCACCACCTGCCGAATTACATCCTTTTAAAATACCTATGAAAATTGTTGATCGTGTTATGGATAACTGCTATTTTGGAGATGGAACTATCCATCCTGGTGATCATTTGCTTTTTATACATGAATTATGCGAGTTGTTCAAGTGTGAAGGTATTACAATGGATCAAGTTAGGAAAAAGTTATTCTCTCTATCATTGAAAGGCGGAGCTGAGGAATGGTATAAGCTGCTTTAAAATGGCCGATCTATTGAATGGGAGGAAATTGTACCTCTCTTTTATTCTAAATTCTAACCTCCTAGTGAGATTCATAAAGATCGAAATCAAATATATAATTTTTTGACTCGTGATGGAGAGAGTATTGCCCAAGAGTGGGAGAGATTGAAGTTACTAATGCTCAAATGTCCCATTCATGAGCTCCCCAATAATATTATTATTAATAACTTTTATGCAAGGCTTCATGATAAGGATTTATTGGATGCTTCTTGTGATGGATCATTTACACGTATGAAAGAAGAAGCTAAATGGGATCTTCTCAACCATATTCAAGAAAATACTGAAGCATGGGAGAATGACAAAGGAAGAAAGTCAGATATAAATTATGATTATGAATGTATTAAATCTTTTATGAGAACTGATGAATTTCATAATATTAGTATTGTTTATGGTCTTGATTCTCAAAGTAATGCAAATTGTTTTAAGGCCTTTGCCTCTTATATTGAAATTCCAAAAAAAAGAATGGAATAAGTATCATGCGCCATATAAGGATATTGTTAATTGTGTTCCTACTAAAAAAATTGAAGTTTGTACGGTTGATCATATTTTTCCTGAATTTTATATTGAGAAATTACATTTCCCTGCTAAGGTAAAGGAACATTCTATGATAACTAGTGTGGTTAACAAAAGTGCAAAGAAAGTTATAGAACCTAATGAGCAAATAAGTGTTGAACCTAGGGTAGCAACTGTGAAATACCTCTTCACTAAAAATGTAGAAGATGAACACATTGTCTTTTGTGAAGATGTTTCTAATGTTGTTTCACATCCTAGTAGAACTAGGAAAGCTAGTGTCCCTGTGCTTTCTGTCAAAATAAGTGATCATTGCTACTATGGTTCATGTGATAGTTATATCGTTAATTTTATTCATGATTCTAAAAGTTATTATGAGAGAGGGAAACATGGTTTTATGCATCTTAATAATATTAAGTTTCCCCGCTTTATGTTGAAAGTTTTGATGTTGCACTTGTTATGCCTTCCTATGCTAGTAGCCCCTTGTTTCAACAAATTGTTTTCTTACAAAATTCCATTGCATAGGAAATGGGTTAGACTTAAATGTGTTGGATATTTGCTTCTTGATGCTCTTTTTTTACTTCAATTCATATTTCCTCCGTGAGCATCATCAAAATTATTATGCCTATTTAATGGCTATAAAGAAAGAGCTTTTGGGAGAACCCATTATATTTTTGCTTTCAGTTTATTTTTGTTTATTTGAGTCTTGGAAGTTATTACCTCCGTAATAACCTCTCCTTATCCTTTTTGTTTGGTTTTTGTGCCAAGAATAGCCTCTAATGAGAGGGACGTAAGATTTGGGGAAGTTGTTGTCCCGAAACAGATTTATGTGCTTTCGCTGTAAAAAATCATGAAAAATCCTAGAATGTCATACTGGTCTGTAATATTTTGTGCGCATTCCCCAGGTTATTATCTAACTTTCGTTAGTTTTGCACTTTTCTATTTAAGCAACGGAAGATTTTCGAAAAAAATCAATATTTACCTGTGGATATGTTTTGACAGATTTCTGCCATTATTTGCATTTGCCCCTTGAATCAGTTTCATTTTGAGTTCTTTTACACTTGAGCTTTTAAAAGGAGTTGCTACAGTAGCATATGTTTTGATGCATGTTTTACTTCAGTTGAAACTGAACTCAAAGGTTTATTATCTTGCATACACTAATGTTGCTAATGAAGATTGTGTGAAGTTTTGTATGAAAGAAATTTTCAAGTGTTGGAAGAGAATGATGTAATGAGATGAAGAATGGTCAAAGGCTCAAACATTATATTTCTAGAGATTCTTATAATGAAGATATTGATATTAGTCAAGTGGTGACTCTGGAAGAATTTATTAAAGATCAAATTCAGGAATCTACAGAGTCTGTTTTCGAATAGGTAACAGTTCTGATAAGAAAAGGTTCGCAAATAACTTTCCAATTTATATTTTTGCAGTTTTTATTAAATATGGAATATAATGAGTCAAAAGAGGGACGGAAACGGAGTCCGGGTGGCTCACACCACCCCTTGGCGCGGGCGCACCTGTTCGCGCCACGAGGTGGTGTGGCCACCTCTGATCTCGTCTCCGACCCATTTTCTCCCAATACCTTCCTTTTGTTGTTAAACTTTGTGATATATAATCCCCTGGATCCCCCGAGGTCCGTATATCGTGTTCTCGTCATGTTTTTGTTTCGATCTGTTTCTGTTAGGCAAAATTCTCAGTTTTGGAGCCACCATGTCTTCCTCTCGATCACCCAAGGAGGATTCCTCCGTGGACATCATCAATCCGTACATTAATGAGCTGAAGATCCATCCCAAGGAGTTGTTGCTCAAGGATGAGAAGGTACAGATAAAAGAGGTTCAGGGCCCTAAAGGAGAAGGTAGTCTAGAGGATAGGATGTAAGCGCTGGAGCAAGAAGTTTTTAGGTATAAGAAGATGGCAGAACGCGAAGTGGACGTCAACCATAAGATAAGTTCAGAACTCGTCGCCGAGCACAAGAAGGAGATTGTCAAGCTTTGGGATGATATCCTCTCGCTCCATCGGACCGCCAACCAATTACAATCACAACTCTACGACATGCAAAATCAAAACTGTGAGTATGAGGCTAGGTTTAAACGCATAAGTTGTGCTGCTAGTTTTAGGATATTGGAAACCGAGTTGTCCATCATTGATGGGGAGCCTTTACCTTAGAAGTCTGATGATGACAAGAAAACACCACCACCACCAAAGGAGTAACTTGTCATCAGGTTTTGCCATCTCCTTGGTTTGTTCCAAGCTTGGGGGAGTGTCGCGGTATCACATCATTATATTTTATCTTTTTTACTTTTTTAGTAGAGTCATATCATGAGTAGAGAAGTTATCATATAGGATGGTTTTCATTGTGGAACTATCTCTCCTCTAGTTGGTTATCTATGTATCCCTTGGTGTGAGTGCTGTTATGGAATATTAATGAGAAGCTTTATCATTTACTTTTTGCACATCTTACTTTAGTTTGCAATTTCTATTATATGATTGATCTTGTTTTCAGTATTGGCATCACTTTGTGAGCATCAAGTAAATTTAGTTGGTTTTGGCAAACTTAGCTTTGGTCAGTAGCAACAATACTTTGGGGATCGAGTGGAAAAGAGAAAGTACTTGTAGAAATATTATTTCATTATGTTTCTTTCTTGATTGGCTCTTAAGCTTAATATTCTCTAGTTAAGATCGTTTGTGCTTCCAAGGAAGATTGCATGATTGTTTCTATCACTTGTATGTTTGCTTGTTTCACTCAACTCTTACGCTTGCTATCCAGCCTTGCTAGCCAAAAACCTGTACTGAGAGGGAATGCTTCTCGTGCATCCAAGCCTTGAACTAAAACCTATGCCATTTGTGTCCACCATATATACATATTAGAATTGTTGCTATTCTAAGTAAATTCTCGAGTTTTATCTATCTTCCAAATTGAAATCTTTTGTTATGTGAAAATTAGTTAGTAAAGCTCTCACAACCTTGATGGCACACTTTATTTTCTTGTACTCAATAAATTTGAACCATTGTGACTATATTATGATGCTTGTATGCTTGCAAATTATAAGTTGGGAGTTAGCAAAATCGTGTTGTCATGGGGTCCGCTTTCAACATTGCACTTATGTACTTAGTTGATATCATTTCTTTTGTTTATGGATGCCGGCGGTGTGAAATAAGATGGGATCTTGTAAGTCCATGGAGTTTATATATGTGTTAGAGAAACACCTGGGCGGCTAGCCTAAGCCATGCCTAATCATGGTGGAAACTTGCAGCATAACCATAGTGGCATTCTATGAAGCATCCTCAATAAAAAACTATGCAAATAGTAAATAAAAAGATCGTTGAGATGCTCACTGTCTGTTGCCTTGTCATTTTGATATGGGATAGCTTCTGTGTCATGGGGAAAGGGCTACCCCGTTGGTGGTTCTCTATGATACACATACACTTACAATGACAAGAACTTACCTGGGACCAAAGTTGAGTAGCATGAGGTCTGGTACTCGTACTCAAGGGGCATGAGATTTTGAACTTATGATTTGTCAAGCATATAACTCATATTTTCCCTCACATTAACCTTAATCACTTCAAGATGCTTATGATAGGGGCAATGAGAGCTCAAAGCTAGTAAGTACCATAATTTTTGGAAGCTCTTTACGAAACTTGAAATCCCTGCTTCCCTCTGTGAAGGGCCTATCTTTTACTTTTATGTTGAGTCGGTAATCCTATTCCTTTCTATCTCAAGCAAGCATTTGAGTTGTTTTGATTCAATCATCCATATGTTGATTAATTCAATCTTGTTTCTTATGTTCCTTGTTTTGCACAATGCTCTTATTTGAATGAATATAACTTTGAAAGCTATCATTGTTGGTGAAAAGACCGTTATGTTTGAGTAAGAGACTCCTGCAATATAAACTTCATTATAAAAGCTTTTCTCAAAACTAAGTATGATTTGTTAATTGTTCTCTGACCAAGAACAAAGTTTGCCATCACCAATTATGATTTTCTTTGTGCATCTTTATTGTGACTCCCTTACTCATTGCAAGTTAAGTTATATAAGAGTGAGCTGTTTTCTATTATGATTTGTGTATTAATAAATGTGATGCTTCTTGTTTGTATTCTCTTTATCCACACTTCACTCCATAAACATGTGGTCATGTTTACTGAGTTCAGTTTTCGCTTGGGGACAAGCGAGGTCTAAGCTTGGGGGAGTTGATATGTCCATTTTGCATCACTATTTTATATCATAATTTACTGTTATTCATTGATATATTTCATATTAAGATATGATACTTATGTTATTTCATCTATTTTGCATGTTTGATGACTTTTGGAGGATGAACCGCCGAAGTCAGGATTCTGATGGAGAAAGCGCTGACTAGATGCAATATTTCTGAATATCGGAAAATCCCAGAAAATATACGGAAATTCCTATTTTCCAGAAGACGAAGATAGCCAGAAGGAGAACTGGAGATGGGCCACTGGGGGCCCACACCACCCCTAGGCGTGGGTCCCCCCTGGGTCACGCCACAGGTGGTGTGGCCACCCTAGCCCACTTTTGGCATCGCCCTTTCGCGTATATATTCCTCCCGAAAACCTAAGACTCGGGGTGCGACCACAGAAAGATTATGCCGCCTCTATGGGGTGGAAACTATATAGAGAGAAAGAGCTCTCCGGCAGGCAGGAATCTGCCAGGGAAATTCCTTCCCAGAGAGGGGAGATCGTCGCCATCGACACCATCATCAAGCTAGACTTCATCGGGATCATCATCATCACCACCAGCACCACCAGCACCACGCCATCCCGCTATAACAATTGGGTTGAATCTTGCATAGTTCTTAGGGGAAACTTTCATGGTGTTGATTACTTTTTGTAGTTGATGCTATTGAGTGGAACCATTGGATCATTGTTCATGTTCAGATTGTTGCTTATCATTATTTCATCTCTGATCTTGATCCATACAATGTCTCTTGAGTAGTTCGTTTAGTTCTTGAGGACATGGTAGAAGTCATGTTGTTAGTAGTGGAATCATGTTGAGTAATATTTAATGGTTTGAAATTTAAGTTGTGGTGCTATTCTTCTAGTGGTGTCATGTGAATGTAGACTACATGATACTTCACCTTTATGGGCCTAGGGGAATGCATTGTGTATTTTGGCTATGAATTGTGGGGTTGCCGGAGTGACAGAAACCTAAACCCTCGTTAGGAAACCATTGCATAAGGGAGTGTAGGATCTCAGAGTTTAATGTTGTGGTTAGGTTTTTATCTTAATTACTTTCTTGTAGTTGCGGATGCTTACAAAGGGTATAATCACAAGTATGTATTAGTCCAAGTAAGGTCAGTACATTAGCATAGGTTCACCCACACAACACTTATCCAAACAAAATAAGATTAATCAACTATATAAAGCGAAAGCACTTGAAAATATTCCCATGTGTCCTCGAGAACGTTTGGTCATCTTAAGTAATACAACCATCTTGTCCTTTGCTGAAGAAAGGATTGGGCCACTTGCTGCAATTATTATTATTGTCTTTTATTTACTCGCACTTTATTTATCTGTATTATCAAAAACCCCTAAAAATCCGTTTGCTAGTATTTATAGTGAATTCTTGATCCAGACGACTTGTCAACACCTTCTGCTCCTTGTTGGGTTTGACACCCTTATTTATCGGAAGTACTATGATACATCCCCAGTACTTGTGGGTCATCAGTGGTTTGTACCATTCTCTTGACAATCTAGTGTCAGCTGGTAATGGCCCTCGACATCGATAACTCTATATTTATGATGTAGATGAAAACTTGATTCACAGGGCGCAGAGGTGTCTAGATCTTAATATAGATGACATACGGAAGATCCTAGAAATACTACAGCATAACCCTTATGCACAAGTTTTCAAGATCCTTGGATCTGTTCCAAATCTAGATGAATATAGGATCTCACTGAATACCGATATCAACCTAGATCAATGAAGGTACAATGTCCCAATGACTTCTCAGGTGGCAGCAATGGGTTGAAGGGAGCAACCCACAAAATTGTTTTGATAGGAGCGTACATGGAAAAGGAGACCGGCCCTTGTATATTAGAGCATACTACGGATTCTATAACCCATTGTCATATCCACTATTCTTCCCACGTGGGGAAACTGGTGGAACTGTTGGATGCCATATATTGACCCCCTACCGACACGACCTAATGCTCGGCAGATAAATTTGCACGACAATGGACCGAGTCCTTTGATTTACTTATTGGTATAATGTTTACTATTAATTTTATTTTTTACTATTTATGAACGAAATATTATGTTTTACCTATCTTTTAGATGAAAGCTCCATCATAGAACAAGTTGCTGATTTTTTGCCATTTGAAGACTGTGCCACTGATTTTCCAGCAGGTATTGGTTATTTTAATGTTTTATGATATATCGTCCTTATATTAATGTATTTTAACAATCTTTCGGATAATAACATAATGTAAGAACCAGTCATTAATTATGCAGGACATGAAGACCAAGCCATTGATTTACCCGAAGGTACTGCTCATCATTGTTATTTTATATTTGTTGTAAATGAAGCCATTCTACAACTATTTATGTTGTCAAATTGTTTATAGATGACAAGGATAATAACCCAGATGACGACTTTGGTGATGATGAGATCAATGCAACAGAATCCAGAATTTTTTTTAGTGCGAGAGAGTACTACTGTTTCAAGATGCAGGTGAGAATGAAGCTTTTTAACATCATCTTGTCCGGAGGGCGCCTTTTCCAATAGTGGGTTGTTGACATGTACATCAAGATTGAGACTATCAGGCTTGACTGGTAATCAAAGCCGGAAAATCAAAAGGTTATATGCACTGACCTCTACCAGGTAATATGCTTGATTCTATTCTATAGTACATTATTATAGATGTGTGTTGCATGCTTTTATATAATATTGTGTACTTTTATCTATAATAATAGGGTCTTGTTGACACTTTCATTTCTGGTGAGTCACGTGGTGATCGGATTGGCAAAAGAATTGTGCTTCCACGTACATTTCCTGGTGGTGACTGCGACATGCAACAGAGGTTCTTGGATGCGATGACAATAGTTCAGCGTTGGGGAAAACCAGACTATTTCATCACGATGACTTGCAATCCATATTGGGAAGAGATAACTGAGAAATTGTTGCCTGGACAACTTCCACAAGACCGTCATGACCTGTTGTCAAGAGTATTCAAAGCAAAACAGCAAGATATGATGGAGTTACTGACTAAGGGTAAGCATTTCGGAGAAGTGGAAACTTATGTACATGTCACAGAGTTCCAAAAACGAGGTATCCCGCATAAACATATACTTCTAATCATGAAAGCAAGCAGCAAGTTAGCTACCCCAGATGACTATGATCAGGTGATATCTGCAGAGATACCTGACAAAGATAAATACCCTATCATGCATGAACTGGTCGTCAAACACATGTTGCATGGACCATGTGGTGAGCTGAGGAGAAGTTGCCCATGCATGATTGACGGACAATGCCGGTTTCGTTACCCCCGAGACTTTTGCAATGCCACACAGCAAGGGAAAGACTCATATCCCATCTATACGAGGAGGGATGATGGACGTGCAATAAAGATCAGAGGAGCAGATTTGGACAATAGATGGGTTGTCCATTACAACCCCTATTTGCTTATGATATACAACTGTCATATTAATGTCGAAGCATGATCGAGCATCAAGGTCACCAAGTACTTGTTCAAGTACATCTACAAGGGCCATGATCGGACATCCTTTGCATTTGAGCAGGATATTATCAATAATGGTGGAATCATCAATGAAATACGACAATATAGGGATGCATGCTATGTAACTCCTCCAGATGCTATCTACATGCTTTATGGTTTTAAAATGTTTAGTCTCAGCCCATCTGTGCTGCAACTCCAGCTTCATTTGCCAAACATGCATACAATCGCATTTAAAGCCAGTGAAAATATGGAAGATGTTGTCGCTCGACCATCTTCTTCCAAGTCCATGCTTACCGAGTACTTTGAGATGAACCAGAATTTTTCGGATGCGCGAAAATGGTTGTACAGAGAGTTTCCTGAACATTATAGATGGATTGCTGGAAAAAAGTGGCAGAATAGAAGAAATAAGAGATCACAAATTGGAAGACTTGTGTATGAACACCCTGCTGAAGGAGAAAGGTACTATTTGTGAGTGCTCCTAAGTCATGTCCGAGGTGCCACTTCATTTGATGATTTGAAAATGGTAAATGGCATGCCATGCAGTTTCTTCAGGGAGGCATGTGAGCATTTATGACTCATTGAGCACGACATGAGCCTTGATGATTGCATGACGGAGGCAGTCACATTTCAGATGTCTTATGCTCTAAGACGGTTGTTTGCCATGATACTGGTATTCTGCGAGGTAACAGAAATTAGACAGATGTGGGACAAACATCTAGCATCAATGTCTGAGGATTACCGTCTTAATCATCCAAATGAGGCAGCACTTGATCATATGGTCCTTAGAGATATCAAGGATATGTTGCAATCCATGGGAAAGTATATTACAAGCTATGTACTTCCGGATCTGGTTGAGACCGATGGATCTTATGATTCTGAGTATATAGAAGTAGCAGAGGAAAGGCAAGTCATCACAGACAAAGAACATCTAGATTTAATCAGCACTTTGAATAATGAGTAGTTGGATGGTTCCAATTATATAATGGATCGTGTGATGAACCAAAAAAGCAAAGCATCTTTGTTGATGGTCCAGAAGGCACTGGGAAGACATACTTGTACAAGGCATTGCTTGCAAAGGTGCGGGACATGGGCCTAATAGTGATAGCAACTGCTACATCAGGTATAGCAGCATCGATAATGCCTGGAGGCCGGACTACGCACTCCAGGTTTAAAATTCCAATCAAGCTCACCGACAACAACATGTGTAGTTTCACAAAGCAAAGTGGTACTGCGGAGTTGCTTAAACATGCATCGTTGATAATTTGGGACAAACTAGCCATGACTAAAAGGCAAGCAGTTGAGACGCTTGATAGATCCCTCTAGGATATAATGGAATGTCCTTTGCCGTTTGGGGGAAAGGTTGTCGTCTTTGGTGGGGATTTTAGGCAGGTCCTTCACGTTGTGCCACGTGGGACAAGAGCACAAATCACAGATGCTACACTTTTAAAATCCTATTTGTGGGATAAGACACACAAGATACACCTCAAGAGCAATATGTGGGCACAAGATGATCATTGGTTCTCCGAATACCTCCTAATGATAGGCAATGGAACAGAAGAGACAATTGGCGATGACTATGTGTGTCTCCCTGACGACATTGTGATCGGCTACATCGAGGATGAAAATGCTATTAACATGCTGTCGGGGGGTTAACCTCGGTCGTAGATGGGAAATCTGTAATCTTGCCCCGTCTGGTTTCGAGTTTGGCGCCTAGGTCGGCCGAATCATGGATATGTCGGCCGATGAACGGAGGCAAGAAGCCCACGTATATGTATCAAGTGGTTACCCGGCCGAGTTAATGAGAGAATCGGCCGGGTTACCCCAATGATCTTCATGTAGGTGAGGAACGAGCCGAGTAACACAAGGTAGGGCCGAGTTATACGAAGCTTGCAGGAGAAGGAGAATCCCAAGGTCAAACTATAGCTGCAGGCTAGAAGGAATCAGAACAGGGCCAAGCACAAGAGACAAGGATGCACAACGTCAGAGGGGCAGAAGGAGGTCACGGAGGTGACAGTCCTGGAGCCCGAGGCATGCAGGAGGGGGCCACTGGAACCTTGCCGTCATTAGAAGGGCGACAGGGAAAGGAGGCCGCCGAACTACTATATTGGGACAAGCATATTCCACGAATATGCTTGCCTCGTTAGCCCTAAGGGCACCCAAGGCACCCCTTTATAAGGGGAGGTTTGGACCCTGAGGGAGGGATCGACTCATTTTAGTACCGTTAGGCTGGTAAAGTTCTCTCTTTCTTCTTGTACACAGCTCAAGGAGCACTTGTAGTCCAAGGAAGGAGAAATAAAGATCTTTACCTTAGTCTTTTGTGTGTAGAATCAACTACATCTTCCCTCCCCAGATCCCACTAGCATCCATTGGCCCCATACTTTAGCCTACCCATGGCATCTGCCGTGCCACCACCACAGCTGGCGCCATGGGGGCCAGCGGTGCTAATGGAGTTGTGATCCGGACGGAAACTTCATCAACACCGGCGAGCGTTGTTTCGCTTGGTCCAGATTTGGTCTCGCGACTATGTCGAGACAATGCAGGGGGCTTCGTGGGAACCCCCGCAACGGATCTTCATTGGCCTGGGCGAGCACAGGGTCTACGTCGGTGTCGACATCACCGACATTTATCCTCACCAGGTTGTTGTTGCAGGAGAACCACCTCATAGCGCGTCTAGCTGTCCATCGGGAAAGCATCTTGCAGTGCCGAGGTGATGGTCGCAGGGAGCTCAAGCGGAGCAAGATTAGCCGGTCAAGAGAACCCGCCGCAGGCGCACAGGGTCCGCCCAAGCAGATCACACTGCAAACCGCCGAGGTAATTCCGCCAGTGACAAACACGGCCGAGCTGCATGACACCACCCCAAAGGCACCAAGAGTGAGAGGGCCACCTCTGGAGAGACCAGAGAACATTCTTCAGGCAACTATAGAAAACTTAACCACACATGTAGCGCCGATACTTGATCCGGCAAATGCTCAGGCAGAGTTAGAGGAAACCAGGCAAAAGGTGCTGGTAGAGGCCAAAAAAGTATCAGCCCTGCGGGAATCCTTGAACAGGACCTTGAGAGAATATGCAAAAGCTAATAAGCTTGATATCGCACCCGAGCGGGTAGACGAACTGAGATTAAGAGGGAAGAACCTCATGAATGACATTAACAAAGAGCATGAAGCTCACAGAGCCGAATCATGTGATTTGGGTTTGCCGAGGTACAGTACCCCGGCGAAAAACCTGAGAGCGGCAAATGCCGCAGCATTGGAATTAGAGGGGTTAACAGGGGAAGCTCGGCAGAGACAACAAGAAAGAGTGAATGAGCTGGTGCGCATCGCGAACCAGCAAAATGAGGAAATGCTCAGAGCTAACCCGGCAAGACCAGGGGCTTCACGGATGGTTCATTCGGCAGGGGCAGCACCTGCTTTATCTCGGCATGACATCTTCACCCGGAAACAACGCTAGAAAAGAGAAAGCAGTAACCTCAGGGAAGAGGAACAAGCAAATTGTTCCATATGACCCGGCAATAGCTGGAAAGGCAAATGAGAACAGAGGCAATGCAAGACGAGGTAATAGTGGCGAGAGAAACCACAGCCTTATGGAAAAGGACGGCGGCGGCCGAGGTAATGGGGAGCTCGGCAGGAGACAACCTGCAAGAGACAATCATGAAAACCAAACCCGGCCGAAGTAAGGAGAGAAGTGCCGCCCAACCCGCAACCAAGACATGAGCCTCGGCAGGAAAGAGAAGTGAGGCCAGCTCGCCACAATCAGATGAATGAAAGGTATAATGATGGATATTCCAAGGTAGAATACGCAAACCAGGGTGGAAACAATCATTATGGGATGCAGGATAGAATCCTGTACAGAGATTTGCCAGCAAATGATGCAAGAGTAAAGTTGGATAGGCTATACCGGTCCTAGCTGTTGGAAGAGCAAGGTCCGCCAGGTCCGACATGTTTTGGACCACGGATCATGGGCGAACCACCAAGGCGAATTTTCGTTGGCAAGAGGCACAAAACGTACATAATGGAAGTACCAAGCCACAAGATCTGGTTGATTGATTATGCCACCGCTGTGAAGATAGCGGTGGCAACCTAAGATGGGCAAAGGCGGTATGTCCCACGGATGTTGGAAGGACCAGCCAGGTATGGTTGAATAATCAACCATGGCAAGATCAAGCTGGTTAGATTTCAAGAAATGTTCGTTAGCAACTTTACCAGCACATACAAGAGACCAAATAGACCACAACAACTAGCCATGTGCAAGCAGAGGCCGAATGAAACGGATAGAGAGTTTTTAACTCGATGGTGTAACCTGAGAAACTCATGTGAGGGAGTTATTGAATCACAAGCAATCGCTTGGTTCGCGCAAGGCTGCCGTTATGCCAGCGTGTTGTGGCAACGCCTGCAAAGAGATATGCCAACCACACTGGCAGAAACTATCAGAATAGCAGACTCCTATGCATTGGGTGACCCAACACAACCAGAGTTAATGTCGGCAGATCATCGTGAGCAACAGGACCAGTACACGAGAGAATTGGCCGGGTCATCCAGGCGTGATTTCAGAGGAAGAAGAAGAGAGGAGAGGCCGGATTATAGATATAATTCGCCTGTGGCGCTGTAGCACAAGATCAGCCGAGTCACGGAGCAACTCAACGAGTAAAATGGACCTCAACAGTGGACATCAAGAAATGAGGAAAGAGGCAATGGACCCCGAGCAAAAGAAGCAATGGCAAGAGAGGCCAAGTACACGTCAATCCATGTTAGATCAGCCATGCAAATTTCACACATCAAACCCATCCGCACCAGCCAATCATACAACCCGCAATGCGCTGGATGAAAATGCGATGGGGAACCCCAGGGTTCAGGCTCCCCATCAGTGCAACAGAAAGATCACCGCAATTAATCGGAGCAAATACAAGAATCGATGCTACCGCCCCCGAGGTACGATAACTCGGATCGGAGGGATGCAAAGGCATCAAGTAATGAACCAGGCTGTGACGGAAGAATGAATCCGGCAAATACTGGACGTAATGATTACAGGGAACATCACCAGTCTTATTGTGTGTTCACAACAGAACAGCAGGACAAGCAGAGTGTGCAGCGCCGGCATATGGAAGTGAATGCAGTGGTACCGGCAGTGCCGAGATACCAGCCATGGTCTGATCAGGAAGTGACCTGGAGCATGAAAGACCACCCCAGAATAATGCCGAGTCCAGGATCATATGCACTTGTGTTGGATCCGACGTTTGTGGGACCAAGCATCAATGTGAAATTTTCAAAAGTACTCATTGACAATGGAAGCAGTATCAACATCATGTACAAAGATACCATGCATAAGCTCGGAATATCACAGAATATGCTGCAGTCCACGAGGACAACTTTCCATGGGATAGTGCCAGGGCTTTCATGTGAGCCCATCGGTAAAGTCCGAGTCGACGTGCTATTCGGTACAAAAGATAATTGCAGGGCAGAAAACTTAGAATTTGAAGTGGTGGATCTGGAAAGTTGTTATCATGCTCTACTCGGACGCCCTTGACCGCCAAATTCATGAGCAGCTGTCATATAAGTTATCTAAAGATGAAGTTACCCGGACCACAAGGGGTGATAACAGTTGCAGGGGATTACAAGAAGTCAATGGAGTGTGCTTCGGCCGGGTCAAATTTGGCCGAGTCATTAGTTATAGCAAGAGAAAAGAAAAGGATTTAGGAGGTAGCAGCCCTCGCTCAGTCAGCACAGTTGAGCATGCCGGCACTGGCCAACCCTCATGGCAGTGTTTCTTTTCAGCCAACCAAAGAGACGAAGAAATTTCAGATTGATGAGCAATTCCCAGAGCGCACTGTTACTATTGGTGCAGGCCTTGACGCTAAATAGGAAGGCGAGCTCACCAACTTCCTCCGTGAGAATCGGGACATATTTGCATGGTCAACTCAAGATCTGCAAGGTGTTCCGAGGAGTTATGAGCACTCTTTAAACGTCGCCAGGAGCAAGGCCGGTGAAGCAACCTCTCCGCCCGTCAAGACAGAGAAAAGTAATAGGGGATGAAATAGCTCGGCTCCTCGCAGCTGGGTTCATCATGGAGGTGCTATATCCAGATTGGTTATCAAACCCGGTGCTAGTAGAAAAGAAAAAAGATGACCCCAATGTAGCCATTGTGTGGCGAATGTGTATCGACTACACTAACCTGAACAAGGCGTGTCCAAAAGATCCTTTTCCATTGCCTAGAATAGACCAAGTCATTGACTCGACGCTGGCTGTGAGCTGTTATCATTTGTAGACGCGTATTCTGGTTTCCACCAGATACCGTTAAATCCGGCCGATCAAATAAAGACTGCATTTATTACCCGTCACGGGCTTATTGTTATCGCACAATGCCATTCGGCCTGCGAAATGCAGGAGCAACATATCAAAGATGCATGCAAAAATGCCTACATGATCAGATAGGAAAAAATGTACAAGTGTACGTGGATGACGTAGTCATCAAAACTAAGGAGAGCAAAACCTTGCTAGAAGATATACGGCAAACTTTCACGAACCTGAGAAGGTTCCGAATGAAACTTAATCCAGAGAAATGCACATTTGGCATGCCGGCAGGAAAACTACTCGGTTTCCCTGTGTCCAGCCGAGGTATCGAGGCTAATCCAACAAAGATAAGAGCAATAGAAAGAATGGAATTGCCGAGATGTTTGAACGATGTACAAAAATTCACGGGCTGCCTGGCCTCGCTTAGTCGGTTCGTATGTCGGCTAGGAGAAAAGGCACTGCCACTTTATCAGCTGATGAGAAAGTCGGACAAATTCAGTTGGACTCCGCAGGCGGACCTTGCATTTCATGAGTTGAAAAAGATGCTAGTTACAGCACCCATTTTAGCTTCTCCATTATCAAAAGAACCTATGCTACTCTATGTAGCGGCTACCAATCGAGTAGTTAGTACTGTGGTCGTAGTGGAACGACTTGAAGATGGTAAGTCAGTTCGAGGCAGTGTATTATCTAAGTGAAGTATTATCCACTTCAAAGCAAAATTATTCGCACTATCAGAAGATGGCTTATGGAGTATATATGTCGGCAAAAAAGCTTAAGCATTACTTTGAAGAGCACCCCATCAAAGTAATATGTGAGGCACCCATAGCCGACATATTGAACAACAAAGATGCAAGTGGCCGAATAGCAAAATGGGCGATCGAGTTATCACCATATGCTCCGCAATTTGATAGAAGAGATGCAATCAAGTCTCAGTTGTCGCCGACTTTCTAAATGACCGGCCGAGGTGCAGTATGAGCCACCATTGCCAGATCCAAATTACTGGACAATGCATTTTGATGGTTCTAAACTAAGGAATGGGAGCAGGAATAGTGCTAACCTCGCCTAAAAAAGATCAATTGAAATATGTACTGCAAATACATTTTGCTGCATCCAACAATGTAGCTGAATATGAAGCACTAGTTCATGGATTAAAAGTGGCAAAAGAAATTGGTATACGCCGAATCCTATGCTACGGTGATTTGGATCTTGTGGTACAGCAAGTATCGGGCAGTTGGGACGCATTAGATGCTAATATGTCTTTATACAGATTTCATGTGCAAAAGATCAGTGGACACTTTGAAGGATGTGAATTCCACCACATACCACGAGCAGAAAATGACGCTGCTGACACATTGTCAAAATTAGGATCAACCCGGCAGTCAATTCCGCCAGGTATTGCACTGGAGCACCTCAGGAAACCATCAATAAACCCATCACCAGAATCCGAATCAATCTTTATCCCAGCAAGTTCTGCAGAAAATCACATTCCAATGGAGGTCGATCCGCAGAAAGATTCGGAACCCCTGAAGAGTGGGACAGCCGAGGTAATAACAATCATGGAAAGAGCCGAGGTATATACGTCGGCAGAGAACATGGAGATAGACAGTGAGATCACTGCAGAAAGAGTAACACCGATATGGGTGCAACCCATATTTTCTTACCTAAAAGACGCGATATTGCCAAGTAATGAGGTATTAGCTAGACAAACCATAAGAAGAGCAAAAGCCTATACAATCATAAACAATGAGTTATATAAGAGAAGCGTCACAAACATGTTGCAGAAGTGCGTGAGTTCCACAGAAGGTCAGGAAATCCTTCTAGACATACACCAAGGAGAATGTGGGCACCATGCCTCATCTCGCGCTTTAGTAGCCAAAGCATTTAGGCATGGATTTTACTGGCCAACGGCGTTTAAAGAAGCGGAGGAATTAGTTAAGAAATGCAATGGGTGTCAGAGATACGCAATACATATCTTGGTCGAGTTAAAAACAATACCCATCACTTGGCCATTTTACGTATGGGGTCTAGATATGGTGGGACCGTTCAAGCCGGCGAGAGGAGGAATGACCCACATGTTGGTTATGGTAGACAAGTTCAAAAATGGATTGAAGTAAAACCGATTAAAAAGTGTGATGGGCACCACGGTGAAATTTCTCAAGGATATCATCTTGAGATACGATACCCACATAGTATTATTACGGATAATGGCACAAACTTCGAAGAAGGAGCTTTCGCTAGATTTTGCCAAGAGAAGCACATAAGACTAGATATTGCCTCGGTGGCTCACCCGGCATCCAATGGACAAGTGGAAAGGTCTAATGGACTGGTGCTATCAGGAATAAAACCACGACTTGTTGAACCTTTGCAAAGGTCGGCAGGATGTTGGATCGAAGAAATCCCAGCCGTGTTATGGAGCCTTCGGACTACTCCGAATAGATCAACAGGTTACACTCCATTCTTTCTGGTGTACGGGGCAGAGGCCGTACTCCCAGCCGACATAATATATGACTCGCCAAGAGTTGTTCAATACACAACCGCAGAGACAAATGAGATAGCTTTAAGAGGCGTAGACCTGTTGGAAGAAGCCAGAGAGTTGACATTATCACGATCGGCTATTTATCAACAGAATTTACGGCGGTATCACAGCAAGAAAGTGAATCCAAGAGTATTCAAAGAAGGAGATTTGGTCCTCCGGTTAGTGCAACGCACGGCCGGCATGCACAAATTGTCACCCCCGTGGGAAGGACCATTTATCGTGAGCAAAGCATTGCACAACGATGCATATTATCTGATCGATGCTCAGTCCCCTGGAGAGAATAAGGCAGACAAAGCTGGTGAAGAAACGAAGCGCCCCTGGAATGTGGCTTTACTTCGGCCATTTTACTCGTAGCATTATATCTCAAGGTCAAAATTCAATGATGTATTCGAATCTCGGCACCCAGAGCAGTGACTCGGGGACTGCCGTAGGATATATTTATTTCTTTCATATCATGTATTCAAACCTCGGCACCCAGAGCAGTTACTCGGGGACTGCCATATGTTATGTTATTTCATGTTAGATGTTTGAACCTCGGCACCCAGGCGATTACTCGGACTGCCATATGTAATGATTATTTCGTATTATATGTTTGAACCTCGGCACCCAGAGCAATGACTCGGGGACTGCCATATGGTATGTTTATTTCTTTCGCGTTACATACTTGAACATTGGCGACCAGAGCGGTGACTCGGGGACTGCCATATGTTGTATTCCTTTCATGTTACGAGTATGAACCTCGGTGCCCAGAGCAATGACTCGGGGACTATCATATGATATGTCAATTTCGTATTGACACTTAAACTTCGGCATCTAAAGCAGCGACTCGGGGACTACCGTATGATACCTCAAACTTATGCTGAACGCAATCATATCAGTTTTATAATACCTCCGAAACTTGATTTATATAAGGGAGTTTCAGACAGTAAACAACGATCCAGCGGTTGTTGCTTGCTTCCACAATGGAATAGTTAACTTATGTTCAAAACAGGTCAATAACGTAGATATTCAGCGCTAATGCCTGGATAAGATCATCAAAATAACGGCAAAGTTAAGCCCTAAAAAGATCAAGAAATTACGAGCCAGCAAGGCAAGAATTCGGACGAGCATCCACTTAACCAAGAGTCTCAACAATACATAGCAAAAGAAATTCAAATCATACAACGAGTTGACAAATTTTTCGTCTACATTATATGCCCGGCATACCAGGGATCGCAAATAACCTAGGCGTTGTTCGTTGGAGGGGCAGCTACTTGCTCGGTCTTGGGCACTCAAGTAGGAGGAACTTGGCGAGGTCGCCTCGCCCTCCCGACCAGTGCAACCGGCGTAGCTCGGGGTTGTTCAGAGGCGTCGATGCGTGCGGTAGAATGCCGGTGCCTTTGGAGGAGGCGCATCACCGTTGCTATCCGAGCTTGAGCTGGAGCTATCGGATGTGGCCGAATCATCTTCACCTTCCCCATGCTCAGCCGAATCATCACCCGAAGCACCCTCAGCCGCGACCTTCTGATCCGGATCTGGGAGAAAACTCGGCCCTTCATTCCAAGTGTGCACGTCGGCGTACTCGACGGTGAAAGCCGAGCTTGCGAAGAGCAACAAAGGTGGGATCTTCAACCCAGCGGGAGCCGGTGCAAATTCCTCGGAATGTCAAGAGATGTCTTCATACCATGACATGATTACGATAAGGGCCATGTCGGCACCGACACGCAGCAGATTCTCTCAAAGACTCAGCCTCTCGGATGCCATCGCCTTGTCACCAATAACTTGACCGTTGATATCGAGTCCCCGAGGTATTCGGCGAGTACATGGTAAGCTCGGATAGCGGCTGCACCAAGTCGGCCCATAATTTTCATCGGACCAGCTGCGGCCTGCAGCAACCAAGTAATCCTCCATGGAATATTCAAGTCAACGACAACGGTTCACCTCGGTAGCGAGCTGCAAGAACAGCTTTAGAACTCACGGGTTTGGCCTCGGGGAAGTGATCTGCGCAAAACATGGACATGTCAAAGGGTAGCAGGGACGACAAAGAAAAAATATAGTTCGGCCATGCCAAATAACTTACGATGAATGTAGCTCATCATTATCTGAAGGTCTTTGGCCCAATCAGCTTTACTCTTCTCGAAACGAGCAATTTCCTCGCTCAAACCGCGGGTTTTAAGTTCGGCAGCTTCGAGGAGTTCTTTGTTCTTCTGCAGATCCAGAGTCAGCCGATTCTTTTCCTCGGAAAATTCTTGGTCGACCTTTTCTAGATCGGACTTCTGAGAGAGCTTGATCGTATTCACCTCGGATCGCAGGCGAGCTATCTCATCATCTTTTTCTTGTAATTGCGCCGAATGAACTGCGCTTTGTTCTAAAAAATGCAGCATCACGTTAGGCATGGGCACGCAATCTTGTTGCGACTCTGCAAAGTCTTGCAACTCGGCTTTACCACAGCCAAACGCAATAAGGAAACTTAGCATAGATATTAAAAGGAGAAGGAGTAAAATAGAAAGGAAACTAACCTTCCAAGTTCTTGATCTTCTTTTCAAGGCGGATATTGAGGTTATTGATATTACCTATTCAACAAGAAGTAAGCCGGCATTCCACGGACGAATACATAAGAAAGTTGGGAGTAAGTAAAAGGAACTATCGACATACCGGCCTTCTTTGCCACGGGCAGAACTTTCTCGTACTTCTCTTCCAGCTTGCGGTGCGAAAAAAGCAACCTCTGGAATTCGGCGGTCCGTCGGTCATGTGCAACCTGAGTAGTGAGGCAAAATGATAAAACAACAAGTAAAAGCTACATTAGATCCGAATCAAGCAAAGCCTAATTCGGCTCTAGGTGGCTGGATATTCAAAGCTAAACTAGATCCGAATCAAGCAAAGCTTAATTCGGCTCTAGGTGGCTGGATATTCAAAGCTATACCAGATCCGAGCCAAGAAGGACTTGACTCAGATCTAGGTGGCTGGATATTCAAAGCTACATTAGATCCGAATCAAGCAAAGCTTAATTCGGCTCTAGGTGGCTGGATATTCAAAGCTAAACTAGATCCGAATCAAGCAAAGCCTAATTCGGCTCTAGGTGGCTGGATATTCAAAGCTAAACTAGATCCGAATCAAGCAAAGCTTAATTCGGCTCTAGGTGGCTGGATATTCAAAGCTATACCAGATCCGAGTCAAGAAGGACTTGATTCAGATCTAGGTGGCTGGATATTCAAAGCTAAACTAGATCCAAATCAAGCAAAGCTTAATTCGGCTCTAGGTGGCTGGATATTCAAAGCTAAACTAGATCCGAATCAAGCAAAGCTTAATTCGGCTCTAGGTGGCTGGATATTCAAAGCTAAACTAGATCCGAATCAAGCAAAGCTTAATTCGGCTCTAGGTGGCTGCATATTCAAAGCTAAACTAGATCTGAATCAAGCAAAGCTTAATTCGGCTCTAGGTGGCTGGATATTCAAAGCTAAATTAGATCCAAATCAAACGAAGCTTAACTCGGCTCTAGGTGGCTGGATATTCAAAGCTAAACCAAGTCCGAATAAACTCCGAACTAGATGGCCGGACTAATGAACCTTAGAAATAAATTTAAGTCAAACTTCCAAGTATACAACAAGTTATTTCCTTGCAAGTTTCGGGGACTAGAGCATATGGTAACATCTGGAGAATAATTTAAGACTCAGAGAAAAAACAATTACCTCATTCATCTTGTTGGTATCAATGATGAACTGGGCAGCATGGTCAAAACGGCCGCTGATGTCAGAAAGCTGAAAGGGCTGGTTTGATGGATTACCCTCAAATTGATCAAGACATTCGATTATTGGCATACTCAACCAGCTCAAGGCTGTTCCCACTATGTCCCGAGTTAAAACCTTACCCCGGGCAAAGGACCAACCACGGCGATGTGAGGCTCTTATGAAGAGCAAGCTGGCTCTGGTGGCGAGGTATGAGGACTTTGCTAGCGCAGCTCCTTCTTGTGACACATCAGCAATACTCGGCTGAGAAGAGCCGGCAAGACCTTTCTGAGAAGAAGTCTTGACGGCAATAGCCTTTTTCGCCTTAGAAGAGGCATCAGCAGGAAGTGGCGCCTCCGAAGTGGGGACGGAGTCCTTAGGAGCAGCGGAGGATAAGGTCGCAGAAGGCGCCGGGATAACAACCTTTTCGACCGAGGTCGGGATGGCCATAGAAACTGCCGGAGTCGATGGAGGCTTAGTAGTAGCGCTGGGGCTCATAGAAGGGGCGGCGGGCTCAACGAAAACTTCGGAAGGCCGGATCGGATCCAGGTCAATGGAAGGGGTCTCAGGGACATCGCGACGAACAGGCGACGTATTCGGAGCTGGAGGAGAAGCAGGACGAATAGGACTAGGAATAGTGGTATCATCAGCGGGAGGAGGAGATGGCGGCCGAATCGGACGGCTAGTCATACTAGGACCGCCGGGTTTAACAGACAGAGGGGCGCTGCAAAAATAAGAAAGAAGATTCACAAGATGAGAAAGCGAAAGAGAAACAAGAAATATAGGCAAAAGAACTTACCCAATGACCCCGGCATAGTCTTGCGCTGGGAGGATTGGAGCAGATTTCTTTATTCGTTTCTTAGGAACCGCCTCCGAGGCACTAGCGAGCCAGCGCTTCCGAGGTAACGGGAGGCGGGAAGCAATAGGTTCGTCGTGAACTGACCGGCCGGATTAGGGAAAGTAGAAGCCGGAAATGCATAAGAAATAGGCATGGCAACTACCTCAAGAATTTGGACCTCGTCCGAATCACCTTCCTCCTCTTCTATTTGAAGTTTTGCAGCGAGCTCGGAGCAGGATCCGACTTAGGGACGAACTCCTCGGAGTCCGGCTCGCCAGTATCCGGGGTACTCCTGTCCGCGGGCCAAGGGAGCTGCAGAACTTCGGCGTCCTCGTTCTTCTGCTCTGCGAACCTCTGCAAGACAAGGAGAAAGAAAATCATGTAAACCAGTCTCTAAAAACTGTGGAATAATAGAGTAATGGAGATTAGGCTTACCTCGGGAGGCGGACGGTCGCGGGTGAATGGTTTTAACCCCCAAGACCAATCCTCAGGCATCTCAGTCTTGAAGATAGCTCGGACGCGCTTATGAATAAGGTAATTATCCAGCTCCACGGTCGAGACTCGGTTAGGGTCAAGAGGACCACTCATGTAGCATAGCTTGTGGGTCCGCTGCTGGAAGGGGCAGATCCGGCTACTAATAAAAGTTGCCATCAGGTCTTCGCCGCACAACCCGGCCCGGATCAACTCTTTTAGCCGAATCTCGAAGGCCTCGGCCAAGGCGTGAGTTTTCCTCGGATTATAGAGCCAGTTCACTTTGGAAGGTGGGACAATTGAGAATGGAGGAGCGAATCTTGTCTTAGCCCTCTGTTCTTGACATAAAAAAATGACTTGTGCCACTTCTTGCACGACTCCAACCCAGTGACACGGGGGAACACGGATTTCCTCCGAGGTGTAATAGACGCCGCCCCACATTGGGTAAGCAACTTCTCGGAAGGATGCAGAGATTTGTCGGGAACAACGTTGGAGCGGATCTGGAAGAACTTCGACCAGACATGCACTGACGGCCACAGGCCGAAGTAACCCTCCGAAGCGGAGATGAAAGCAGAAAGAGAAGCTATGGCGTTCGCAGGAAGGTGATGCGGCTGAAGGCCGAAGTAATCGAGGAATTCTCTAGCGAAATCACTAAGAGGGAGACCGAAGCCGCGGGCGAAGTGAGACATGAAAACCACATACTCGCCCTCTCTGATAACTGGAGAGGATTCGCTGCCGGGTAAACGGCAGGAAACCTCGGCGGGAATCCGTCGAGTTCGGATGAGCCACTCAATCTCACGGCGCGTGACTGAAGAGCCCTGCCACGAGCCTCGCTCAGGCCCGGAGCCAGCGTCATCGTCCTCAACAAGAGCGCCGCTAAACGAACTAGACATAGGCGCGCCGGAGAGATCGCCGGAGGAAAAACTGGCGGCGGAGGGGAGCTTAGAGCTACAAGGCCCCGTCGGAACTTAGCACGAAGACAATGGCGAAGAGCGAAGGAACCGTCGCCCGAAAGCAACGGGCAGATGGATCTAGGACAAGATCAGGGCAAGATGGTCGAGAGGACTCACCGTGGCGAGCCAGCCGCATGAGCGGCGAGAAAAGCGAAACGACACGGCAGAATCCTGCCGGCGGAGGCTCTGGCAGTGAGCGGGCAAGAGAGCAGCGCAGCGAAGGAAGAAGGAGAACGGAGGCGAGCGACAAGGGGAAAGATGAACCCTGCGGGCGCGTTTCCTCCCTTTATAGTCAAGCCTTGAACAGGGGAGTGGGATCGTGGGTGTGGCAGTTACCCGTGTAGATCGTGGGAACAGCACGAACGCACGACGGTGAGTGGAGCCACACCAACGGCCACAGACGAAGAAAGGTTGTTACAATCCCAAGGGGAGCGGCACACGAGGCGTCGCGGCGGCGGCGCAGCAGGTGCAGGGTTCACTGTAGCTTGTCAGAAAGCACTGTAGAAGGACCTAAAAACTAGAAGAACAATGATGGGGTGACACGTAGGACGTGGCGTACGAGGGAAGGAACGAGGAAACCTCGGACGAGGCCATAGCTCGGAAACAAGACTGAAGAAAGTGATGAAGCTGATATAACCCGGCCAAAGCTATTGTGGCCACACCACCGGGGACTAATGTCGGGGTTAACCTCGGGTAGGTCGGAGACGGGAAAGGAAGTATTGTCCCGTCTGGTTTCGAAGTTCTGCCTAGGTCGGCCGAATCATGGATATGTCGGCCGATGAACGGAGGCAAGAAGCCCACGTATATGTATCAAGTGGTTACCCGGCCGAGTTAATGAGAGAATCGGCCGGGTTACCCAAATGATCTTCAGGTAGGTGAGGAACGAGCCGAGTAACACAAGGTAGGGCCGAGTTATACGAAGCTTGCAGGAGAAGGAGAAGCCCAAGGTCAAACTATAGCTGCAGGCTAGAAGGAATCAGAACAGGGCCAAGCACAAGAGACAAGGATGCACAACCTCAGAGGGGCAGAAGGAGGTCACGGAGGTGACAGTCCTGGAGCCCGAGGCATGCAGGAGGGGGCCACTAGAACCTTGCCGTCATTAGAAGGGCGACAGGGAAAGGAGGCCGCCGAACTACTATATTGGGACAAGCATATTCCATGAATATGCTTGCCTCGTCAGCCCTAAGGGCACCCAAGGCACCCCTTTATAAGGGGAGGTTTGGACCCTGAGGGAGGGATCGACTCATTTTAGTACCGTTAGGCTGGTAAAGTTCTCTCTTTCTTCTTGTACACAGCTCAAGGAGCACTTGTAGTCCAAGGAAGGAGAAATAAAGATCTTTACCTTAGTCTTTTGTGTGTAGAATCAACTACATCTTCCCTCCCCAGATCCCACTAGCATCCATTGGCCCCATACTTTAGCCTACCCATGGCATCTGCCGTGCCACCACCACGACACATGCTCATCGATAATGTCTTCCCGTCGTTGCACGCCAATGCTAGGTCAAGAGAATACATGAGCACACGGGAAATCTTTTGACCAAGAATGATCATGTGGATAACCTGAATGAAAAGATGATCGCTAGGTTTCCAGGCCAAGAAAGATTATACCATAGTTTTCACTCAATCGAGGATGACTTGCAGAATAATTACACTATTGACTTTCTGAACTCGATCACACCAAATGTCTTGCCCCTCCATGTCTTGAGATTGAAGGTGAATTTCCCAGTCATTCTGCTCCATAACCTCGACCCTCATAATGGCCTATGCAATGGAACATAGCTTATGATCAGAGCCTTCCGGGATAATGCAATCGACACGAAGATAGTTGGTGGCCATCATGCTGGAAAGAGAGTGTTCATACCTAGTATACCCATGTCTCCCTCGGATGACATCTCACTTCCCTTCAAACTCAAGAGAAAACAGTTCCCCATCCATCTGAGTTTTGCGATGACCATTAGCAAGGCACAGGGTCAGACCATACCAAACATCGGTATTTACCTTCCCGAGCCTGTATTTTCACATGGCCAGCTATATGTTGCATTGTCAAGGGGTGTCTCAAGAAAGAAGACAAGGATTTTGTCCAAGCCCAACAAGGAGGTATACAAATATGGTAAAAGCACCAAAAACATTGTTTATAGAGAGATGTTTTAGAGGGATGAGACAGGTGTGTGCTTTGGTGTTTTCTTTGCATCTTTGTTTCTATATCTATATAACTATACTTTTAGACCTAACATAATTGTTTTTTATTTACATATTTTGCTCAAGATCATGATATATAATAAGCATGAAAGAAGAAAGATGTCGATGTGATGTCAATATGTCTGTACCAAAGGCTCTATGACTGTAGCACTGAACTCGTATTTTGTGGAGATGCTTTCAGGATGATCAACATCTATCCTTGACACCATCTCATAACTTTTCCCTAAACATATCCTCTATCCCTTTGCTTGTAATTTCCTTGACACTGAGAAATCATACATGTAAATTTTTAAGACAGATCTTTGGTGTAAATATGCGTGTGTAAGAAAAGCTTTTAAAAGTTCTTTGTCCGTGGGTTTACTTCAACTTTTTGTTACTCTCATCCTATCTGTTATAGTTCCATGTCAATGTTATTGTCCATTGCAGATATTACCTATTCATGTGCTCATATATCGTCTTTTTTTTAGAAACACAGTACAAACGCAGACGCTCATAATGCGTACATACACTCACCTCTATGAACACACGCACGCACACCCTACCCCTATGAGCACCTCCGAAAGACTGAGCCGGCGGGTCTTGAGATTGACGAAGTCACCGCAGGCGCCTCGCTATCGACGGAAATGTCGCCTCCCACTGAAAGAATATTCTGCCTTTATGAGACACCAAAGCGTCAAACCTGGAGTTTGAACTCTGGTGGGCTGGGGGTACCACTGCCCTCCTAATCATCCAACCATGGGTTGGTTCTCCATATATCGTCTTTTTGTTTAGACATGCTTCAGTTTTAATACAAAGATTGCTTTAGTTTATTCAAAAAAATTCCTACTGTTAAGTTAGTTAGAATGTGAGACTGTTAATCAATAAGACGTCTCTTCTTTTGACTCTATATTTCATATGTATCAATACATTTACAGGATATATGCATTTACTTGCGTGATAGCACAAATTACTAGGTAGCATACACCGTGGCTTGGCTAAAGACTGGTCAATAACTAGCTAAGATTTCACCACTCTACAACATAATTGTCATTTAATTATATTGCCTAATGTGTTCATTCTTGTGAGAATTAAACATAGAAGATTGATACGCTTAAATAGTCAAGCCCAACTATACAGCATGAGCCAAACCAACTCAATAGTCCACTTTAGAAAAAAAGCTACCACTAAAAAAGGGTACAAACAACTTCTGTATACATGAGCTATATAACCAAAATAAAAATAAAGTATGGGGCTAAAGATAAATCAGCGGGATTAGCTCAATAAAGAATGATTGAGGCGTGATCCTAGCGATAGTTGTTTCCTTCCTAACGCTTTGGGGTCTCCTATAAATTAGCGCGATATTTATAGGTTAATAAAAATATGATAGACGCATGATCATAGGGATTTTTATTTCCCATTCCTGTATTTTGAAATTATTAATATAAGAATCACAGACGTACGTCCCTATGATCGTGATCTAGTCCTAGGGTTTTTGTGCCCTGATAAAGTCGCTCCCATCTCTCCTCCCCAGTGATCTTGCTGCCGTATTTCCTACCCTCCTCCACCTTGCCGGCCTCCTCTAAAACAAATCTCTCTATTCATCACACGAATCTGCCTATTGTGCATCGTTCTCAATGTATGCGCCACCATCCCAATGTCCTCTGCCAATCGTCTTTTGCTATGTTTTTCAAGCGTGGCGCGGTTTATTTCCTTCTCTCTATTTCCGTAAGGAATCAGCCAACGGGCGAAGTAACATACGGCACTTTGTAAACTGTCATCTATTTTTGCCGGCATTTTTCTGAAAGTGCCTTAGTTAATCATATTATTGCAGGCTCTTATAAAGTGCCTCAAATAACCATATCTTTGCAGGCATTTTCTAAAAGTGACTTTAATTTTTTTTTCACATCAAAAGTACCTCTATATATTTTCTAGGCACTTCTTTACAATGCCTTAAAAATGCTCCTAAAAAATCAGCCGTGACACAGTGACTACTACCCGTTCCATCCTAGGACGTTTGAGCATTTTGATGCAGGACACTCATTAAAAAGAATACATATACAAGGGTCAGAAGCAAATGAAGTAATTCTCACCGTGGCGGAACCGTTCGCTCTGCCCGCTCCCACGGCGAACAGGGCGATGCGGACAAGACGATACCTAGATCGAGCCGCAGCCCCTCTCCCATCCTCTCCCCCTCCACCTCGCCGTCGAAGGGCATCTCCGGGCTAAGCTCTAGGGCGCCGGTGGCAGCGGGGCCTCCTTTCCCCCCTCGCGCGGTGGTGGCGGTGCAAGATCTTCTATAGTTTTGGCGGGGCACTGCGTTGCTCGTGGGGCACGGCGACGCGGTTGCTTGCGGCGGCATGGAGGCTGCGTGTGTGTGGCATGATCGTGGCGGTGGCGGCGATCCGGTGCGGTGATGGCGGCGGGCGACGCGAGCGAGGAGAGCCCTCTAGCGGTGGAGGGTGGGGTGTACTGTTCCGGGGCGCGCGTGGCCTGCTGGCAGCGTGCGGGCATGGGACGGGTGCCTGGCGGCGGCCGCTTCTGGTTGCCTCGTTTGATATCGGGCCGGAGAAGGGGCTTCGGCCCTCTTTTCCTGCCCAACCTTAGCCCCAGATCCATGACGCCACTAGCCATGGGGACCGATGGTCGTTGATCTGGAAAGGGAACCTTCCTCCCTCGTCTCGTCGGTCTCCGGGGATCTTTCGCCAGTGACCTCAGCTTTCCCTCTGTCACGGTGTGCTTAGCTTGGGTCCCGAGGCGGCGGCCTTGTACGGTTGTGAGCCTTTTTGGTTGGTGGGCGTGTCAGGGGCTCTGGTGCTGGTCGTTTACTATGGCCGTAGGGATGACGTGGTTCTGGCGAGCCGCGTGATGTGGTTGTGCTCCGGGTGAAAACCCAGGATCCTCGGATCGGACGGCAGCGGCGCCTTGGCATCGTGATCTTCTTGAAGATGCCACCTTGGAGTCCTAGTAGGCGATGATTTTGCATAGGGGGAACCCTTGCCCCTCTGGGACACGGCGGCGATGTTCGCGGACGTCGTTCCCTTCCTGAAGGCGCTGTGTGGCTAATCTCCATTCCCATGCTTCCTCCGGGTGAAAACCCAAGACCCTTGGATCGGGCGGTGGCAGCACTCTGGTGTCGTTCTCTTCTTGAAGACACCGTCTGGGAGCCCACAACACGCGGCTCTCCGATGGTCCTGTGGCAGAGGTGACTCTTCGTCTAGCGTCCTTAGGCAAGGCTTGCCCCTTACCCTTCCCTTGTTGAGCTCCCTTTGTGTTGTCTTCCGGTTTGTGGGCATCATGGGTCGGTTTCCGGTGGTGGTCAGCTTCTGGTGGCGTTTCTGTGTCGGAGGGGTTCTGTCGACAACGTGCGTGTTCGTTAGCTCGCTCTTGGGGGAGCTCCGACCTGGCACTGTTGTTGTCCAGCTCTTCTCCGAGTCTTCGTAGTCTTAGTAATGGCCGAACCTGTTGTTCGCGCTTCCGGTGGTAGCTTCTTTGGTAGTGTGTGTGGGCGTGTGGTTTGTGTTGTAAGATGGGTTCAGCACCTTTCGCCGTTGTTAGCTTTGTTAATTAAAAGCTGGGCACAAGAGTGCCTGTTTTCTAAAAAAACATATACAAGGGTCATCAAAATTAAGAAGATGAAGTGGTACTGCCACACCTTGTGAAAAATCAGTTTGCTTTAGGCGCATATATACACAATATATATACAGCGCCATATTACACAGTTAATTGGACATATATATGTATGCCAAGAAAGAAATGCAGGCTGGTGGCCTGTGCAGGAAGTATGCATGTCAATGTTGTCCTGTTTTTTTTTTTTCAAAAAGGGGATTACCCCGGCCTCTGCATCCAAGGATACACACGACCCTTTATTAAAAAAAGTAAAAAAAAACATCCGTGGAGTAATACAAACCAAATGACAAAATACTATGGTGTGCAGACCAAGCATCCGATCAAACAAATGAGTCTCACAGGAGAACAAAAAAGCAAGATACTAGGCTTCAGTCAATTTACTAGAATGCCGTCACGAAGCCTGGCTGAAAAAGTCCGACGTAACCACCACAAGATGGGTATACCCATAGACCATGGGATGTCGTTGATGCTCTGGAAGGAGGAAAACCCAGAGTTAAATCCAATGTGCCGTCATGATGATAACCTGTAAAAAAGAAGGTACTCCGGTCTTGTTAAAAATACAGTTCTTACGATATTTCTAAATTGACCAACAAATAGCCGAGATACCAATACGCAGTCTGTCCTTATTCACTTTGTCTACTCTATTTAGCCAGTTCCCAAACATATTAGAAATATTGGTAGGTGGAGAAAGATTGTAAGCACAAAAAACCATGCGCTAAATTATTTTTGCGAACGGACATAAAATAAATAAATGTTCAATTGTTTCGTCTTCAATACAAAAGCAATATTTTGCCTCACCAATGATGCCGTTGAAACTTCTTTTTCTGCCTCAGCTGAAGAGAGAAATTTCATCAGACGACAGAATGAACAGGTAGATTAGTAGCACAGTAGTAAAAACTGGTATAGTTTGGAGCGAGAAAATTACGTCGTTGCTGCGGCCGCACTTCTTTTTGCGACGGTTGGTAGACCTCAGAGGAAGGCGTGCGTAGCACCTATGAATCAATGGCGATGAGAAGTCAGGTAATATGTCTGATCGAGATGAAAAAAAATCAAGCATGTGTCGGAGTAATTAATGAGTATGGACTATATATGCACGTACTTGCGGCAGACCAGCTTGTTCTCGTTGTAGCTGCGCTCAGAGGCTGGGCTCGATAGACCAGCATTGGCCGCCCCGGAAGCCCCCTTGCAGATGCCGTAGTCGGCCAGGGTCCGACCGTCCTCCTCCTCTAGCTGTTTCCTGGCGAAGACGAGAGACGGTAACCGAGGCCGATCGTCGGAGGAGGAGGAGGTGATGATGGTGTTGAATAAAAGAGCAATTTACCAAGCGAATTAACCATAATAAACGCTAGATAAAACATGAATAAAATAATAGAAATTATACTAATCATGTGAAATAGCGAATACATATTAAGACAGATAACCAAATAGATTGCAAGACATAGAACTTGAAATACGACCAGAATAAAGTTGAGAAAGAGGATGTACATCACAACAACAGCAGATGAACCGCTAGCGTTCGCCTTGGCACCGTGGTCAGCCATGTTCGCGTTGGCACCGTGGTCAGCCATGTCGTCGAGGAAGAGGTTGCTGTTTTGGGAAAGAAGTCCTTGTTAGAAAAGACGTCGACGAAATCGCTATTCGTGAAGGAATTCGTGCTGAAGTCAGTAATCGCGCCAATAGCGCTCCCCAAAAACTTTATCGCTCTTCTCCCGTACAAGACTCGAAGCAACGGGGTCTCGGAGGCCTACTGTCCCGGCTCGCGGTGCACACCGCAAGACGGGATGGGAAAGACTAGGTAGCGCAGTGCTCTGAAAGTGGAGACGCAAAGAGATGTGCGACAATGTGTCTGAGAGGAAGCGCGGCTTCTCTCTTATAGGCACAGAGGGAAGGCAGACATGCTGCATAGGAGATGAAAAGATTGGACGGAAAGTTGAAGCGAACAGGCGGCAGCCATCCGGACAACCTCCACTCAGTTCATATTCATTTCCACTCAGCTCATATTAAAAGTCCACTCGAGTAAAACGTTTCAGCTTCTGTACAACTGTTCATATACCATTCATGTGTGGCAAAAAAAGCTTGGCTCAGCGAGATTCTTGCAACCCACGGCACGCGCGTCGTAACGTGACGAGGCGAGGCAAACGAGGGGGAGAAGGAGCGTGTGTGTATATGTGTTCTCTTTTCAAGCTCGTACAAGTAATGGAAGAGCTCTCCTTATAAAATGGTCCAAGTTTCACTCAACTAGCAATGTGGGACTAAACACAGCTCTTGCCTTGCATGAATGGGCCAAATGGCTCTGTAGGATTTCAGAAATTTATTGGCATATAATAAATGGACTCGGCATGTTTAGACAAAAATTCCAACAATCCCTCACCAGATCCAGGAGACACATAAAGTTTGCCTTTGGTTCCAAAACATTATTTATATACTGGTATTGTAGTGGAGACTGTTAAGTTGAACTTCTACCTAGAGCTTTATGTTATACTAGGCTAGAACTTGTACAGTGGACTATGCCTCGAACTGCAAGTTTGCTGCGAACCTAACTTCACAAAAAGTCTTGACCAATACTAGGCTACCGTGGGACTTCCCCGTGGGTGGAGCTTATGTGTCATACTCCATGTCCTTTCATGAGTTTATTAGAGAGCACCCTACTCTCATAGACAGCGAAGTTTTAACAGTCAGACTCATATAGGTGTGTTCTTCAAAAGATATTCTGCAGGACAACATCTTTGCTTAAGATAAGCCACTTAAAACACGTTAAGATAATAAATCAACCTACTGTGCAGAATAGGGAAGTATTGCATCTTTATGGAGTGGTGTTTATTAAAGTAGGGATACTTTCCTCTCAGCTAATCAACAGCTTGTCTCCTAATTTCAATTCACGGGATCTCCGATCACATAGAGTGGTTTATCACTATGGAAAACTCAAATTGTGGGTCTCATGCCCATCTCCTTCGATGCATTTTATATCACGTTACGTGATAGACCCTTTGTTAAAGGATCTGCCAAGTTTTTAGATGTTTGGATATAATCCAATGCAATAACTCCGGAGTTTCTCATTTTCCTGACAGATTTCAGTCTCATCTTCACATGTCTTGATGACTTCATATTATCCTTAGAACTATTTACCTTGAAAATAACAGTTCATAAAGATTGCGGGTATTGGTTTTTCAACCACAAGTAAGTTCATCAGGAGTTTACGAAGCCACTCTGCTTTAACAGTGGTTGTGTCTAATCTTGTGAGTTCTGCTTCCATAGTTGACCTTGTTAAGATTGTCTGCTTGCAAGACTTCCAAGAAACAGCGCCACCAGCAAGTGTGAATACATATCCACTAGTGGCCTTTATATCGTCAGCATCAGATATCCAATTTGAGTCACTATAACCCTCTAGTACCCTCGGATACCCGGTATAGTAAATGACATAGCTCACAATGCCTTTTAGATAGCGCATAACTCTCTCAAGAGCATGTCATTGATCATCTTCTGGATTTGAAAAAAATCGACTGAGTTTTCTTACAGCAAAGGCGATGTCAGGCCTCGTGGCAGTAGCTAAATACATAAGCGAGCCAATAATTTGAGAGTATCTCAGTTGGTCTCTAGCATTTCCTCGATTCTTTCGAAACAACGCACTAGGATCATGCGGTGTAGGAGAAGACTTGCAGTCGCTATACCCGAAACGACTCAAGATCTTTTCCACATAGTGGGAC
Organism: Avena longiglumis; assembly: GCA_030063025.1. Lineage (NCBI taxonomy): Eukaryota > Viridiplantae > Streptophyta > Magnoliopsida > Poales > Poaceae > Avena > Avena longiglumis. The sequence goes on from CP125975.1 coordinate 480,803,569, forward strand.
TAGAGCAATGTAATCCCACTGTCATCATCTCTCAATAGCTTGATGTTCAGGATAACATCAGCTACTCCCAAATCCTTCATCTCAAAGGAACGAGATAAGAAATCTTTTACCTCCTTAATTGCATTAAGGTTGGTTCCAAAAATCAGTATGTCATCAACATACAAACAAAGCATGACTCCCTCACCTCCACCATGGCGATGGTACACACATTTATCAGCTTCATTTACAATAAAGCCTGCAGCAGTTAAAATTCTTTCAAACTTCTCATGCCACCGCTTAGGGGCTTGTTTTAGGCCATATAAAGACTTCAACAACTTGCACACCTTTCATTCTTGACCATTTACCACAAAGCCATCTGGCTGATCCATGTAAATTTCATCATCCAACTCTCCATTAAGGAAAGTTGTCTTAACATCCATTTGATGAACGAGAAGACCATGAGAGGCAGCCAATGAGAGTAATACTCGAATGGTGGTCAATCTGAAAACAGGTGAGTAAGTGTCAAAGAAGTCTTCACCTTCTTTTTAAGTATATCCCTTGGCCACAAGTCGTGCCTTGTACTTATCAATAGTACCATCAAGTCTAAGCTTTTTCTTAAACACCCACTTGCATCGTACAGGTTTGCGCCCATAAGGGCGATCAGTGATCTCCCATGTTCCATTAGCTAAGATGGAATTCATCTCACTATGGACGGCTTCCTTCAAGTAGTCAGCATCAGGAGATGCATATGCTTCTAAAATGGAAGTGGGAGTATCATCCACAAGGTACACAATGAAATCATCACCAAAGGACTTTGTAGTCCTATGTCTCTTGCTCCTTTTAGGAATTTCATTATCCTCCTCCTTAGGACTTTCAGAGTGTTCAATTGGAATGGTGGGTTCAGAAAATGTAGCAAATTCCTGATCAGATGAACTAGGTATCTCCGGATTTGATGAGTTGGGTTTATCCTTTATAGGAAAGATATCCTCAAAGAAAGTCGCATCAGTTGACTCTATGATTGTACTGACATGAATGCCAGGTACTTCAGATTTTATTATCAAGAATCTATAACCAATGCTATAGAAAGCATAGCCTAGAAAAACATAATCAATGGTTTTTGGTCCAAGCTTGCGCTTCTTCGGGATTGATACATTAACCTTTGCCAAACAACCCCAAGTACGTAAGTAAGAGTTTTAATCTTTTCTTCTCCCATTCTTAGAATGGAGTAATTTTTTGTTCTTTGTGGGAACTCGGTTTAGGACATGACACACATTCAATAGTGCCTCCCCCTCCCCCACCATTCCTTGGAGAGACCCGATGTGTCTAACATGGCGTTAACCAAATCTGTTAGAGTACGGTTCTTTCTTTCGGCTGCTGCATTTGACTAGAGTGAGTAGGGAGGCGTCCACTCATGAATTATGCCATGTTCCGCACAAAAGAAATCAAACTCGTTAGAAAAATACTCTCCACCATGATCAGAACTAAGCCTCTTAATTTTTCGATCAAGTTGAGTTTCTGCTTCGACTTTATAGATTTTGAAAAAACTCAAAGCCTCATCTTTTAATTTCAGAAGATACACATGACAATATCTCGTAGAGTCATCGATAAAAGTCATGAAATATTTCTTTCTACCTTTTGTCAACACACCATTCATCTCACAAAGATCAGAATGTATGAGCTCTAGTGGTGTTAAATTTCTAACTTATGCAGTCATATGTGACTTCGAGGTTATTTAGCTTGCACGCATACTTGGTATTTAGATCCCTTAACAATTGTGAAATCAAGGATTAAATTCATTTTGGCTAGCCGCGTCATATAACCAAAAATTAATATGGCAAAGGGGAAAGTGCCAGACATTTGATTCAAAATTCGTGTAAATATGATTAACAACTTTATTACAAATGTTTGATAGAGATAAGCGGAACAAGCCTCCGCACTCATAGCCTTTACCAAAAAGGTTCCATTCTTCGAAATTACAAATTTATTGGACTCGAATACAATCTTGTAGCCATCTCGACACAGAAGAGATCTGTTAACAAGATTTTTATTTATTGAGGGAACATGATTCACATTCTTCAGGCGCACGGTCTTTCTCGAAAAAACTTCAGATTGACCGTACCAACACCATGAACAGAAGCATGTGAGCCGTTCTCCATCGACACGGTTTGAGTCCCTCTGACCTCATATGAAGAAAACATGGAAATATCAGAACAGACATGTACATTAGCGCCCATGTGAATCCACCAATCAGGAGAATGACATAATGAAAGAACAGTAGGTAATATACCATACCCAACATATTTTATCTCAACGTCGCTCATGACAACATTAGCAGTTTTGCTGCCCTTCCCATGTTGGCGCTTGTCAAAACGATTGGGACAGATAAGAGCCCAATGATCAGGATCAGCGCACACATGACAAGCACCTTTCTTCTTATCGGTCTTCTTCTTGAAGCTGGTAGACTATAAGGCCTTGTTCTTTCCATCGAACTTCCCTTTGCCATCAAACTTGCCTTTGTTCTTGAACTTGTGAGGATGGAAGTTCCTTTTCTGTACCAGATTGGCATTAGAACCTCCCTCGGTACCTCAAGCACGTGTGTCTTTTGCTCTCGTCTTCTCTTCCACATCAAGAGTCCCAATGAGATCTGTCACGGAGAAGTCTTGTCTCTTGTGCTTCAGAGAAGTAGCAAAATTCCTCCATGACTAGGGAAGCTTGGCAATAATGCCTCCGACAACAAACTTGTCCGGTGACACACAAGTGAAGTGCTCAAGCTCCATGTCAAGTGACTGTATTTCATGAGCCTGCTCCACAATGGAGCGGTCATCAATCATCTTATAGTCATAGAATTTTTCCATGACATACAGTTCACTGCTAGCATCGGAGACTCCAAATTTTCTCTCGAGTGCATCCCACATATCCTTGCCATTGCTAAATAACAGATATGGATCGACAATATTATCGCCAAGAATGCTGATCAAGGCAGCCTTGAAAGTGGTATCAAGTTTTTGGAACGCCTCTTCCTGAGCAGGATTAAGATCTCCCTCAGGTGCGCCATAGATGGCGTTATAGCAGCTCATGGTCTGAAATCAGAGCACTGCTCTTGCACGCCATCATTTGTAATTGACACCTTCAAACACAGGTGGCTTCATAGAAGCAACAAAGCCACTTGGGAAAAATTGCCTGAAATAACGTTTTTGGATTGTTGAATAAAAGAGCAATTTACCAAGCGAATTAACCATAATAAACGCTAGATAAAATATGAATAGAATAATATAAATTATACTAATCATGTAAAATAGCGAATACATATTAAGGCAGATAACTAAACAGATTGCAAGGCGTAGAACTTGAGATACGATCAGAATAAAGTTGAGAAAGAGGATGTACATCACAGTAGCAGCAGAGGAACCGTTAGCGTTCGCGTTGACACTGTCGTCAGCCATGTCGTCGAGGAAGAGATTGCTGATGTCAGGGAAGAAGTCATCATTGGAAAAGACGTCGGCGCAATCGCTATTCTGAAGGAATTCGTGCCGAAGTCAGTAGTCGCGCGAATAGCACTCCCCAAAAACCTTATCGCCCTTCTCCTATACAGGACTCGAAGCAGCGGGGTATCAGAGGCCTACTGTCCCGGCTCGCGGTGCACGCCGCAAGACGGAATGGGGAAGACTAGGTAGCGCAGTGCTCTAGAATTGGAGACGCAAAGAGATATGCGATAGCGTGTCTGAAAGGATGCGCGACCTCTCTCTTATAGACACAAAGGAAAGGCAGACATGCTGCATAGGAGATGAAATGAATGGACGGAAAGTTGAAACGAACAGGCGGCATCCAACCAGACAGCCTCCACTCAGTTTGTATTCATTTCCCCTATCATTCATGTGTGGCAAAATAAAGCTCGGCTCGGCGAGATTCCCGCGGCACGCGTGTTGCGTCGTGGTGTGGCGTGGCGAGGAGGAGGAGGAGCGCGCGTGTATATATTTTCTCTTCTCAAACTCATACAAGTGGTGGAAGAACTCTCCTTATAAGCTAGTTCAACTTCCAATCAACTAGCAATGTGTGACTAAACATTTGTCCCAGCTCTTGCCTTGCATAAATGGACTAAATGGGTCTCTAGGATTTCAGAAATTTATTGGCATATAATAAATAGGTTGGACGTATTTAGACAAAAATTCCAACAGATGGTTCCTTGCTTCTCATGAATCTGGGCCTTGATGCTACCAAGCCTGTCGCTGCTCTCGACCTCGAGCGTGAGGGTCTCCCCGGTGACGGTCTTCACGAAGATATGCATCGTTGTGGATCACTATGGTGACGGTGTGGTGGTGGGATAAGCGTTTTTTGCCGCATGGCAGGGGTACATACTCACTCCATGGGTAAATAAGTGTACTTCTAATTTTTACCTAAGTCAAACATAATTAAATTTGACCAACTTTATAAAAAAATATAGAAACATATATTACATCAAATTAATATATTATGAAACTAAATTTAAAAACAATCTAGTGGTATCAATTTAGGGTCATAAATATTGGTTTGTTTCTCTAAAAGGTTAATCAAATTGTATTAAATTTGTTTTAGGACAAAGCTAAAAGTACAATTATTTACGGATGGAGAGAGTATAAGATCGCTGAATGATCGGAGGAAACGGAAACGCACCCGCTGCGAAACTGAGTATTCCTCGGTAACGGGAATACGTGATAGTCAGATTGTAGGTAGGAGCGGGCTGCCCACGGGACCGCCATCCCATCCCACCTTTTTGGCTTAAGTGGAGGCTCATGACAGCAGCAGCAGCAAAAACTCATAAACACCCACGGCGTTTTCGTTACCGCCGCCAGCCCGACACGCAACCCTTCCTAAAATCCGACGAGGCCGAAGCAGGCGGAGGAGGCGGCTACGACGAGAAGAAGAGGAACCGCCCGGCACGCCAGGCTAGCGCGCAAGCTTCGCCTTTTTCTTTCCTAGCCGCAGTATGTTTTTCCGCGTGGCGCTTTTGCAGATCGGATGCAGCAGCTTTGGCCCTGGGGCGGCGCCGTTGCGGAGGAGGGTCTACATCTGCCCGAAATCCGGACCCCGGGTGAGTGAACCACTCGCCGAGCCGCGCGCTCGGGAACATCACGGGCATCAAGGAGCACTTCTGCCGCAATCAGGCGAGAAGCGGTGGGCCTATGCGCGCCGTGGCAAGCGCTGTGCGACATGCCAAAGGCGACAAGAAGGCATGCATGCAGCTTTAGATTCAGGAGAGCAAACCCATGAGAGAGACGGTTTCGTAGCACATGGAGACATTGCGTGTAAGGAAACTGGCGGGTTTAGATGGGCAGCTAGACGCCTGTTAGTATAAACATAAATGATTGGAAGCTGCTAGCCAGTCCCCGAGGGCTGGTTAGTCCGATCTAGCCCTCATCCAGAAAAACAATGCGGTCAAGTTCCCACGTGCCGGATGCCTTGCTGTTTTGGACCAGCCTGGTGCCAACCCAAATTCGCGCACGTCAACTTGTCCCCACCCCACCACAGGACCACATGACGCATCTCCCTTTTTCCTGGACATCACCTATTCTTCCTCCAAGATCTCCATTGAACCTAAATTTTTTCAGATTTTTCATGACTTAGCTATAAAGGAAATAAAAAAGAGGTAATCAGATCACACGAAACCTTTTTTTTTGAAACACGAACCTAACTGCCCCATACCCCCTTAATAGGTAATCAGATCACAGGAACCTAAATGCCCCGTACCCCCTTAATTTCATTTCTTCTTTTACTCCTAGATTAGGATCTGCATGTACTCTAGGGTCCTGGAACAAACCTTCCTGAAACACAACTAGCATAAACTTATATGCATATTAGATCAATCGTAGTGCATCCCTGGATATAACTGATGTGGTAGACTTAGAAACTTAATAGCTACTTTGTACTACTTAGCATCAATTAGACACCAACCACTAGTAGAAAAAGGGCCTATAGTTCCGGTTTGTAAGGGCCTTTAGTTCCGATTTTGCACCCGGGACTGCGAAATCGGAACTAAAGGCCCATATCTCTACTCCCGGTTTGTTACAACCCGGGACTAGAGGTCACCGCATGGCCTTTTTATAGCGGGAGGATGAAGGACCTTTAGTTCCGGGTCGTAATACGGCCCTGGACTAAAGATCTTTTTTCAAATATTTTTTATTATTTTCAAATATTTTAAACTTTTGAATTGTTTGACTCGTAATCCTCTCACTTGGAATATTTTTAGTACTAAGTATATCTAATCTTAAGTCAAATTACACTTACGGTAAGCTTCCCAGTCGGTCACCCATCCTAGCACTACTTCACCCTCAGCACGCTTAACTTCTGTGTTCCATCAGGATGTCCTCGCGTGAAGCCCATTTGTATTTTGTTGTCAACACTACCATATCTATCCTATTAGCCCATATCAATATGCCATACATCTTTATTTTTTGAAATTACAAACAACTATTTTAGTAAACAACAGTAAATAAGTAATAATAATATTTTAATCCAATGAAAGTAAAAAACCAAATAAAATAATATTTTATTCTTTTTTGCCATTTATTCATTTAATATGGCATAAATAATATCTTTAAACTTGTAAACTGAAATTCGACAAATAATATATCCATAATTATCAGAAAAATGTGACGAATCCAAATATGGAATAAATAAAATTGCAAAAAAAGTAATTTTTAAATAACTTTTTTCTTTTCGAATTTTAAAAATCTAAAATAATCTAAAACGGCCTAAGGTTGTTGAAATCGAACTCACGATTTTTTTCCACATATTTTGATAGGTTGTACATTTTATTCCGATATCGTACGCAAAAGTTATAGCCAATTTAAGTTTTCCTGCCGACAAGATTTTAGTCCCGGCATTATCACGACCCGGGACTAAAGGGTATTGCCCGTGCCCGAACCCCTTTAGTCCCGGACCGTATCACGACCCGGGACTAAAGGTCCGAAATGACCCGGGACTAGAGTTTCCTCGGACTCCTAGCCACCAAAAACGGTACGAACCGGAACTAGTGCTTATACTAGTCCCGACCCGAAACAAATCGGGACTAGTGTTAGACTCTAGATTGAACCGAAGACTCTTTTTCTACGAGTGAACTTAACAACAGTTAGGTAGCAGTCATTAGGGAGCAACTTTACAACAACCTGAAAATATGCAACTTACAAGGTTCTTCGCAGCAAAAACTAGTTGCGCTTAGGGATCAACTTAGGAGAAATTAGGGTGCAACTTAAGAGCTTCTTGGGATAAACTTAGCAACTATTTTGAACACAACTTAACAGTAAACAGTGAGCAACTTAGCAACAACTAAAAAATAGTGAACTTCACATCAAAAGGAAGTAGGGAATCTACACAACTTGGTTTTTAGCAAAGAAACATGTATGAATAACTCCCAAGGATCAACTAAAGTGTCGCGAGGAAAACTCGGTTAGATGAGCTAAGCAACTAAATCATTTGCATGATTGTCTACACAGAAAAGTAAATCCCCAACACATGCATGTATAGCAAAACTATGATAAAAACAACATTACTAATGAGCAACATGAAACTTAATAGAAGTGGCCAGGCAACTTAGTAAAATGGCATAAACAACTTATTAAGTCATGGTGAATCTAAAAGAATAACCCTAGTCCATGGATATGCAAAAAAAAACTTAACAATGGATAGTAAACAACTTAAGGGAATGGGATAAATAACTTAATTTGTAGTAAGTTGATAAACCAAGTTTCCTGATGAAGCAACCTAAGTGGATAGCTACCTGCAACTTGGTGGAGTGGAAGCTGCAACTTAGATAGTTATGGGAAACAACTTAAGCTAAAGTTATTAATCAACTTAGTGAAACAAAATAAGCAATTTAGGATCCTTCAACTTGGTGGACCGAAAGCTACAACTTAGATACTTATGGGAAACAACTTAAGATTGAGTTGTTTATCAACTTAATGAAACAAAAAATAAGCAACTAAGGATCCTGCAACTTGGTGGACTGGAAGCTGCAACTTACATAGTTATGGGAAACAACTTAGGATAAAGTGTAAAACAACTTAAGACAAATTATGCATGTTGCTCAAAAAGTAACACCTAGGTAGATTGTACCAATACCCAAACATGCTTGAAGAATCAACTTAATTCATTTCGGTACACGACTTAAGCATATTGGTAAAACAACTTAATTAAACAACTAGCCACATAGGAGGTAATCCTAAAAAAATAGTACCCGGATTTTTACTTGCCACTCATTTACAAGATAGATAGATTAACTACTAATTCATCAAGCATGCGACTAAGTAGCAACAGTCCTCCCGTTCATTTACCAAAAGATAAGATATCGGCGAACTTTAGGCACAGAAACAAAACACTCAACCTTTTAGCTACACACACAAGCTAAAAAACTCGTAGTGATTAGGTCGAAACTACTTGTGGCCCAACGATCTGTGTTGCATGACGGCCAGACACAATATTATCAGAAAAGGCAAGAGTGAGTCACCTGGAGGTCATTGTCGTCCGAGTAGGCGCCCTCCTGAACCATCCTCGCCGTCGCCGCTCTTGCATAGCCTGTACCGTCACACCCAAGCATAAAAAAGGGGAAAAGGTGAGGTCGCACGCGCATAACAGAGAAGCGTAGCACCAACAAAGTAGAGACGGGCGTGAGGTCTCACTGGCATGCAACAGCGGCGGGGGTAGATTAGTAGCAGCAACAGTTGGACACGGTGCATTTGGAGGACTAGACTAGCAATCCAGTATAGTTGCTTTGCAGCAATTTAAACTACCAAGCAAAACACAGTTGTTAAGTACAGAAAATTAATAGGGATCAGAGACCAGATGGGAGTACTAAACCGGAAGTACAACAACTTAGTTGTACAGTGGATACAACTAAGGAGATATGTCTGAGGCAACAAAAAAATACCCGTACTAAAAATTGCATACACAGCGGACATAACCCGCGTGAATTGAAGACGGTTCTTCCACAAGCAAAGACCAATGGGTTCCAATCACCACTAGTGAATTGAAGAAACATAGCAACAAAGAATGACAGGGGATCAAACGTAGTTGGATTTAGAAAACAACTTAGCATGTGGGAAACCTAAAATGACAAAGGGATCAAACTTAGTTGGATTTAGGAATCAACTTAGCATGTGGGAAAATTCAACTTAATTAGACCAACTAGCCAACTTCTAAGAAGAAAAAAGAATGGGAAAACCTAAAAATAACACTGAAATAATACTTAATTGGGTTAAAAAAAACAACTTGGCATGTGGCCAAAAACAACTTATTTAGACCAACTAGCCAACTTCTGCATGGAGATCATAAAATACCTAGATAGGTTTTGCAGAACAGAACTTTAGTGTGGCACCGGAGCCAACTTAATTAGAATTCAGTAGCCACACTAGCGATACAAAAGCAACCAAATATAAAAAGAATTATTACAAGATTTTGCATGCTGCTGTATAAAATCCATGTCATCAAAACAAAAGGAAAAGCATGACCATATTAAACCTACAAAACAATCTGCCAGTTTCCTGTTATAACCATGGCTACTAGATAAATTGAAGTGCCTTTGATAACAACCTATACTCTGAAACCAACACTTTGTTTCATCCTATGTACATGCTGAAAAACAAGTAGAGTACTACCAAAAACTGCATAATATTCGCCACTGTCAAACTAAGCTCCGTGCGTCCAACCAAGAGAAAAAAGTGCAAACCGTGAAAATAAATCGAACAAGTGATAGGCGTCGTGATGTGCTGCAAAGGGCATCTACTTCGTGCAGTTCAGAAAATTGCAGGAGAAGGCATACATACAAAGACGAAATCGAGCGGGGTCACCGTGAGATAAATCCCCGCGGCTTCAGGACAAATCGAGCAGGGATGCGTGGATTGCTTTTCAACAGGGCGAAATCTCGCGTAATTGAGAGGGGGAAATTGGGGACAACCACTATAGAGGACGGAAGTCACCTCCGTCGCGGATCTCCGACGCCAAGCACCCCGCCGTCGCGCCTATTGCTTCCTCCGCGGAGCTTGCCGCATTACCTCCTGGCTCGCGCTCTGCCGATGAGCTGGCCACACTCCCGCATGCGCTCGCTCACCGCTCCAGCAGAGCTCACCGCCTTGAGGAACCCTAGCTGGCGTGATTTGTAGAAGAAAATGGGGAACGGGATACAGAACGAGACAGAGGAGAACGACATCCTAGGCTCCCATGTGTGCCCCCACCCAGGTGGAAAGCTGCCCGAAATGTGAGGAGACGCGCACATGATCGGTAGCGTGGACATCACATCGGACGGTCGAGAAACGGAGGCTCGGAAAGACTAACTAGCCTCCGAACACTTTTTAGCACATAGGTAAATAAAAAGACAAAACCACTAATCCCGATCAAATTAGCTGGACACAGGTGGTTAGACGGTGGGCAGCCGTGGACATGACACAGAGGAGGCAAAACAGGGGAGGCAGGAAAAATGAAAGGATGTCAGAACCTGAACCGGATGGCGGTGGCGCAGCGGTTGAATCCATGGGCTGTACGGCCTCGGGTGTGCGGACGCTGGTGCTGTGGCTGGCATACCAGCTAGCCAACTCGGCCGCGGCGTACGCCCTCGGCCTGTCTCACCATGGAGCTGCTCATCAGCATCCAACAGTCATCCCACGGTATCAGCATCAGCGCCTACAGAACAACCAGCCCCCCGGCCGCCAATTGCTCGACGTTGTTGTTCACGTTTCGGCGTCCGTCAGCATAATCATTCTTGCTGTGGCCGTAGGACACGGAACTGATCTCTCGTCATGGAGGATGGAGCTTTTGGACCTCGTATTCAACGTGTGGGTGGACAAGCTCTGCTCTACGCAGGCACCCGATGCATGTCATGCCCAGGGAAAAGGGGATCTGGTGATGTACTAGGGATTTGAGGGTAAATCGATAAAAGTATATTGAGATCTACTCCCTCCGTTTTAAAATATAAAATGTTTTAGGTGTGTAAAGAGAATATATCTAGACTTGTTTTAGTATATAGGTTCACTCATGTTTAAAGTAAATCTAGACATAAAACAAGTCTAGATGCATTTACTTCACAAAACTAAAATATCTTATATTTTAAAACGGAGGAAGTAGATAATTCTTATTTAGATAGCGCATATTCGAGTGTAGTACTTTCTCCGTTTCAAAATATAAGATGCTTTAGGTTTATAAAGAGAATGTATCTAAACTTATTTTAGTGTGTAGATTCACTCCAAACATGAATAAACCTGCATACTAAAAGAAGTCTAGATGCATTTGTTTCACAAAGTTAAAACATTTTATTATATTTTAAAACGGAGAGAGTATGTGTTTAGTTATCAGACATTACAACCATTTGACGTAGCCCACAAGAGGGAAACGACGAGCTGACCTTATATGCCATTGAGTGAACATTAAAAGCAAAACAACACTTGGACGTCGACTGACGAGGCGACGTGGCTTCATCTTCACCTTTCTGGACCTTCGCTAAATGGTGGATGACAGTCGTCAGGTACTGGCAATACTCCTCCTTGGGCACGATCTTGTCCTCAAGGAGTTCACTACTTCACGTTGTAGCCAACCAGCCCTGAATGGTAATGTTGTACAATGCAGGAACGTAATCTTCATGAAGTTTGCTTTCGGCGATACCTCCTCCCCCTCGCGTCGCCCCCTCTTAGCGACCGAGGGGGCCAAACCCTATCCTGCCGCCACCTCCTCACCCTTCATCCTCTCCTCGCCTCGGAGGCAGCCTAAGTCTGGCGGCCGGTGATGGGGCGGCGATCAACCTCCGCCCCGCCAGTAGGGAGGAGATCGCCGGGGCTGGACGGGGCACCCTCGCCATCGACGTCTCCACGGCTCCGGCTGGCGGTGGCTTCGTGGGAGCTTGGAGCTGGAGGCGGTGGCCTCTACCGGAGTGGGGCGGGTGGCGATCTGGTGGAGGTGTCGGCGATGGAATTTTGTTGGAAGACCTAGATCGGCTTTCTATTCCTAATTGCCTGCTCGATCCGTTCTTCGAAAACGGCTGGCGGTGTGGGGATCGTTGTGTCGGATCTAATAAAGGAGGTGGTCCTTCGGTTTCTTTCGCACGAAGACGAAGGTCTGCTTGATGTCTGCCCTCGTTGATCTGGTCTGGAAAGGCGGGTTCCGGAAGGCTCCGCCGGCGAACTCCCATGGGCATATCATGCCTGGAGATTGCTGGATCGAAAAGTATTCGGTCGTGCGCACCTTGTTTTTCTGGCCATTTGGTTTCAGCGTGAGCACTGCGAAGCTCTATTGTTTGTTCCCACCAAGTGTCATTCTTAGAGCCATGATGAAGTCAGATGCGAAGAATATCAGGAAAGCGGAAATATGAGGGTAGCGATGGTGATTTTTGTTCTTGTGACGACGGAGAAATGGTTGCATGATCTGGGACTCGTTGCAACGACTGTTGGTGCGAGAAGACAACACAGGGGGAGTTTCTAGTCTTATCTTGCAGGGTGAAAATTCAAGGTCTGGCCTTAACTGGTTGTGCCTGGCAATGACCTCGCTGAAGGCATTGTTTTATGAGCAAGGACTTTCTCCCAGGATGAAAACCTATGATTTTGATCGGGAAACAACGGCGCTTGGGCACTGTTTCTATCTTGAAGGCGTTGTTATTGGAGTGGAGGACTACTGGTGTTGTTCTGATGGTGTTAGTGTCGTTGTTTTGAGGATTAGTTCTCTGTAGCAGGACTTTTCTTTTTTGTAATTCTTCTCTCTTTTTTCTAAGCTGTGTGCATCTGTAGGGCCGCTAGGGCATGCGTTGTTGTAGAGGCTGGGTGTAATTGGTATTTCTGTAATATAAATACTCTTTTCTAAAAAAATGAAGTTTGCTTTCTCCCAGGTAGAATCATTAGGTGGTATGTTCGCCCACTGCATGAGCCACTGCACCACATGCATTGTTACAAGGTATCTTTTTTACGGGAAAAGGATCTGATATTACTACTGTGTTCTTATAGAAAAGACCAGGAAAACAGAAAAAATACAGATAGGTCCCTCCTGGACTCCGTCTTCGTCACCGGCCGCCGAGATGAGAGGACGGCGTGGGCCGCTGCCTGAGCTCCGCATACACCTTGGAACCGGAGCCCTCCCGAAGCAGTGGGGTTGTCGACCTTCACGTGCTCCGAAGAGCCAGCACCTCGAGCCGCCAGCGCCGTCGACGCACAGCAGCACCACCAGCAACCTCTTCTTCTTGAACGAGTGTCAGATCCGCCGTCCACGGAATCCGGCCCGGGAAAGGCGCGCACGGTCGATCCGGAGAACAACCGCAAGCATGAGGAAGGCGGAAGGTCTGCAGCCGAGCTCCACGGAACTCCGCCGCCGAAGAGGAAGACCACTGCCGCAAAAGGCCACTCCGGTCGCGCCGCCAACTCCCGACGCCGCCGGCTAGCTCCCTAAACGAGCCTACGATATATACACGCCGAAGATCGGGGTTTCCCCATACTCCCGCTGCCGGAGTAGCCACTAGAGGATGAGGGAACCGTCGATCCGGCGGTGGAGAGGTGGTTCGCTCGAGGGGATCAGAAATCACCTCTCTTCACTATTGACCGGGAGAGGATAAGGTCCTGTTACAAGGTATCTGACGAGTCTAAAGATCTGCCAGTAGATCAGTTTTGATGTTTTCATGGAGTTAATAGCATTTTAGTACCACTTTATAGCGCGATTTTACGGATTGATAAAACTTTCCGTTATGGTTACCAAAATCTACCACCCTGGTGCGGGTTTTTTGCAATTCGCGCAAATCCCGGTTTTACAACGAATTGACACCAAAACTTACAGTGGATCCCATGTGTTAGGGTGATGTGGCAATGTCCGAAATGTCCGAACGACGCGCGGAGACGGCCGTTAACAGCGATGTGCTGGCCTACCGCTAGGACAAAACAAGCCCGACCAGGACCGTCGTTGACCGCTCTCCCACTCTTCTTCCTCTCCCATGTTCGACGTCGTTGCTCCCGCCGCCGTTGTCGAAGTTTCTAGCCAGCGTCGCTGCCGTTTCTAGCCACCACCGACAATGTCGTCATGCCTAGCTGGAAGGACGGTGAGTCCTCTGCCGATTCGATGCTAGGGGTAAGTTATTCCCCCCTATGATTTTAGGGTTAGGGCTCGGGTGCCCTCGAATTGGGGATTTGTCGATTTGGTGCGATTAAGCAGAATTGAACTCGATTTCCTTGCTTTTCGTGGGTACATAGGACATCATCGCCATGGACTTTGCTCCAAATACCATCCATGACCCAACATTCTATGGGCTTGCTGTCGGCTGTGACATAGGCTGCCGTATCCACAAGAAGGTGCTTGAGATGTGTGTTGCCTTTGAAGGGACAAACACTGGAAGAAGGTTCTATATGTGTTCTGTGAAAAATATAAGTAGTTGCAAAAATTCATGTTTATTTTAGAGATATTGGCAGAGAATGATCAAATGTGGTTGCTCTCGTACTTTAATATTTAGAATTGTGTGATAGCATCTAGATAGCATGTAGAAAAGCATAGAACTTTAATATTTAGATCTATCATGTAGAAAGGTGTGATATCATTTAGATGCCATTTAGAAAGCTTATTTGCATACACAATTCTATTGTTTGTTATTCTTATTGTCATAGCATTTACATGCCATTTAGGAAGCTCTAAAACAATTGCAAAATGTTTTCTTATTGTTTGTTTTCTTTTTGCATCAGGTGGAAAATTGTGGCTTTGTTGACTGGATAGATGATGATTGGCCAGCTACATTGAAGTATGCATTGTCTACTTTGTGGGAAAGGTATGAAGATAGCATCGCAGCTAGGCTAGCTGAGAAAGTTGAGAATGGGAAGTTGATTGAGGAAATGGCTGAGGAGAAGACCAAGGCAGATGAAAAGTACACAAGCCTGCTAGCTGATGTCAAGAAGTTCATTGACATGAAAGAGAAACGGGCTTATAAGGCAAACTTGGACCTGTATGATGCAGAGAAGGAAGCTGGGACAGCAGCTGGGACATCATCTGTGAAAGAACCAAATGCAGCTCTCACTGAGTTCCTGAAGAATGAAGCTGAGAAGGATTTGGGTGAGACGGAGATCAAGTTTGAGGATATGAAGAATGAAATGCAAGTGCTCAAAGAGATGAACGATTCTGGTGAGGAGATGATGAAGCTGAGGCAGCATCAATGGGATATTAAAAAAAAAGAGTTGAAGGAGGAGAAGAAGAAATTAGAGTAGTCACTCTATGATCTTCTGAAATTTAGTGAGGGCAACAAAGATAAGTTGAATAGGATCATGGCAATACTAGATGAGTGAGAGAGCAATAACTCACTATTTCCTATGTGTGTTGAACAATGTCTACTCTCTAGTTGTAATGGACAAATCTTCATTATGTGTGTTGAACAATGTCTGATGAATGTCTCTAGCATGTTTTATCATTTCTGTAGGAAGATGATTGTTAATGGGGGAGAGAACACTCTTTTGGGATGATGCATGGATTGGAGACAACCTCTAAGGGAGTGTTTTCCTAGATTATATCTTTTAACCTTTAGTGTTAATATAACAATAGCGAAAGTTTTTAATGAAGGGTGGGTGTTATTCGTTTCTGCAAAGTTCTCTTTGGTGAGAAAATTAAGATGTCGTATGATCTGAAAAATCTTTGTGCTAGTGTGGTTTTGAATGACAAGCAAGATGGTTATAGATGGATGTTAGAGAAAAGGGTACTTCTATATTTAAGTCCATGTATCTAGCTCTAAAAACTCATCAAGTAGATGTGCGGGTATGAGAGATTTTGGTTTATTAGATTCCTCTAAGAGTAAAGTTTTTGTGATTTACTTTTAAGAGGAGCATTCTTACTAAAGATATACTAGTTAAAAGAGGATGGATTAGAGATGGGACTTGTATATTATGTAATAAGAAGGGGAATATAGATCATCTTTTTTATGAATGTGTTGTGGCTAGATACATTTAGGGAGTAGTTTTTGTTGCTTTTGATCTCCCCAGGATGCCTTCCAAAGTGGAGAATCTATGGAGTTGGGTTCTAAACTTTAAGGGTAGGAAGATGCAATCTCTTTTTGCAACTGGTGGAGCTAGAATCTTATGGGGTATTTGGAAAACTAGAAATGATGCATGCTTTAGAAGTATCTTCCATGTGGATCTAATTAGCATCATATCTACTATTTCGCACAATTTACATTTCTAGGTTGGTTTGCAGAAGCAAAACCTGTGAATCATGCAGCGGGAAGCCAAACGATTGCTTGGTAGACAATGAGTTCTTCCACAAGAGCCATGGATGGATGTTTAACGTTAAAAGATTTGAGAATGGCTGATGTCTTTGACCCTTTCTGTATGTGATGTTGCAAAGAGTGTGGCTAGGGCTATAGTTGTTGCTTGTTGCTTAGTGAAGTTGTAGAATAGACAAGTTTTACTTCTTTGTTACGCTATGGAGTGGTGATACTCTCATGCTTTGTAATCTTTTAGTTCTGTAACAATAACCACTCTACTACTCTAATTTTAGGGATTCTTTTATTGAAGCTGGGGATGTGCCCTAAATTCGAAAAAAACAGATGCACTACGGGGGCAAGCCATGATGCTCCTAGCAACGCTACTAGCGGTCTCAACCTACGATTTGAGTAGACTTTGGGAAAAGTCCACCGATTTATTAATACTCATCAACGGCAGTATAAAGATCCTAAAAATTATAAATAGGTTCATGGACCACTTAGCAACGACTATAAACACTAGCACGAGTCGAAACCGCGTCGTCGTTATCGCCCCTCCATCAAATATTTCTAGAAAGGTCATCAAAATTAAGAAGATGGAGCTGTACTGCCACACCACATGTGAAAAATCGGTATGCTTTGGGGCATATAAACATAGAAACTGTAGACACCATGTTACACCACTAATTCTGCATATATGTATGCGAAGCAAAAAAAAAAAACGCAGATCATTTGCGCAGAGGAAAGCGAACGAACTATCATATCTATCAATCCACCGGTCCTTATGTGAGGCTGGTCGCTTCTGCAGGGTAGTTAGTATGCATGTCACTGCTGTCCTGCTAAAGTTTCTTCACCAACTGTAGTTAGTATGAATGTGAGAATGAATATGTAGTACTTCCTCCGTTTAGAAATATAAGATGTTTCATTAACCTAGACACTAAAACGTGTCTAGATACATCTCCTTTACAAACCTAAAACATCTTATATTTCTAAACGGAGGGAGTAATTGGAAGAGAGAACATTACTTCGCTGCTGTGGCCGCACTTCTTCTTGCGGCAGTTGGTAGCCCTGAGAGGAAGACGTGCATAGCACCTAATTTTATTGAGAAACGAATCAATGGCGGAAGGAAGTCAGGCCATGTAATGTCAGACCAAGATGAAAGAAATCAAGCATGCATATGTATGCACGTACTTGCGGCAGACCAGCTTGTTCTCGTTGTAGCTGAGCGCAAGATCTCGGAGGCTGGGCTCCATGCAATGGGCGTAGGTGCCCCGATGGCCGCCGTGGAGGCCGAGAGGGAGGTGCAGCGTCGACTCCTTGCAGATGCCGTAGTCGGCCAGGGTTTGGCCGTCTTCCTCCTCTAGCTGCTTCCCGGCGAAGACGAGAGACGGTAGGTGACGCCAATCGTCGTCGGAGTCAGAGGTGGCGATGATGCCTCCCTTGTCCTGGATCTTGGCCTTGATGTTGTCGACCGTGTCGCTGCTCTCGACCTCGAGCGTCAGAGTCTCCCCAGTGACGGTCTTCACGAAGATCTGCATCGTCGTGGGTCGCGATGGTGGCGGTGGGATGTGCGCTGCGCCTCTCCGCTCCGAGGACGTACATATATATAGGGAGAGGTCGGAGGCAACGGAAACGCACCTGCTACGAAATCGAGTGTACTCCCTCCGTTCAAAATATAAGATGTTTTAGCCTTGTGAATCAAATGTATCTAGAATACTTTTAGTGTGTAGGTTCACTCATATTTAAATTGAACCTATACACTAAAAATAGTCTAGATTCATTTACTTTACAAAACTAAAACATCTTATATTTTAAAACGAATGGAGTAGAAAATTGTTTTACTAGTCTATACCTAATCTATACCTAATAATAAAGCACGAAGTGTTTCTCCCGGTCCAACACTTTTTTAGACAACTTTGCCCCTAACAGTTTAGGTGTATTACCCACCATGCCACGTATAAGTCCCATAATTGTTCAATTATTCTATACCTAATAATAAAGCACGAAGTGTTTCTCCCGGTCCAACACTTTTTTAGACAACTTTGCCCCTAACAGTTTAGGTGTATTACCCACCATGCCACGTATAAGTCCCATAATTGTTCAATTATTTTTTTAGACCACCTACGCCGGCCTCCTGCAGCATCACGGCACATAGCGATCGTCGGCGTCGTGGTTGATGTCACTTTCTTGGTCTGCGCCAGCTCGGCAATATCCTCGTTCAACTCAACCCCATGATTGAGGGGCAGGCCGGGTTCCGTCCGGCATCATGGTGTTGCAGCCACTGACGGGAAGGACGCTCGCCCATGGCGCAGCCGCGGAGACCACGCTGAAAGGAGACGGCGACATCGATGACTCTTTCAGGAGATGTTGGACGCTACAGCTGGGCAGTGGCCGCAGGAGGAGGTGCGAGAGCTTGCCGCGCTGGCGCTCTGGTGCGCCTAGATGCGACGCGAGGACCGGCCCAGGCTGCGGGAGCGGATCAAGGATGCTGTCGCCAAGACCGCTCTTCTTCTATGGTCAGCATCGATACTTGTGGTAGCTCCAGCCTCCAGCCCATCTGTCTGCAGGAGGTAATGTGTAGACATTTACAGAGGAAGGCGATCGAGATGTGGGCAAGTAAGTCGCTTATATGCTCTATCTGAGATCACATGTTTGCCTTGAGCCCTTGAACTGTGAAAGGTCTAATAAATGTGTAGTTTGTTGGTTTTGTGCATTCCTTACTCTCGCAAAAAAATTATTATTCAGGTGAACTTGCTGTCTTTGTTGATGTTTTCAAATGCTAATGTAGCGTTGGTAAATGAGATAATCAAATATCTATTTTTTTTAGGGAATAATCAAATATCTATTATTCTTATACATTTTTCTCTTTTACGAAGAGTACAACTAATAGATCCTAATTTGCAGATGTTTGCAAAACCTAACAAACTGGATTTGTCTCCATCATGCCTCTTGATCAAAATAATCTGATTATCACGGAAACATGACAATAAATATTTATTTATTAAATATTGTGTCCCAACTATTTATTATTTATTATTCCGATGCAACGCACGGGTACTTTTGCTATTAATCTATATATCTATATACCTAATAATAAAGCACGAAGTGTTTCTCCCGGTCCAACATTTTTTTAGACGGATTTACCCTCCCACAAAAACACATGTTTCTCTCTCTTTTCCGTCCGTGTTAATATTTTTGTCCCGTACGATCGCGAGATTTATTTCTTCCGATTGTTTGCTTGTCCAACCTAGCGGGCCAACTAGCAGGCTAAAATTGGGCCTGGAAAGCCCTGGTTTGCGACGACGTCATGTGGAATAAATACCTGGTACGAGTGTACGACACAGTTTTAGTCCCACCTTGCTCTTTTAAGCTTTGTCTCACCGGTTTATATAGCTTTGCAAATTACCTTGGATATCAGCAAACAAGTTGGGAAACAGCAAGCAGACACGTCGTTGTTTGGTTTGACTAAAGAAGGTATCTGGTTGCCTAATTAGTGTGTCCTAATTAAAGGAGGGATTGAAGGGGCTGCATAAGGGAATGCTCGCAGTGATGGCTTGATAAGGAAACAATGTGGGAACGATGGCAGTGGCGTTCCGCAGGACAGCAGCTGTCGGACCGAGCGGGCTTGGCGCTTGTGGAGCGAAAGGGTATGAACATGGTGGCGAGGACAGAGATAGCTTGGATGGAGGGAGGCGGCACAGCTGCCGGACCGGAGGCGGCCGAGGAAGATGTGCAGGGGCGCGCGGGGGCCTCTGTGGAGAGGCAGGAACTCGCGACGCCACACAGAGGAGGGATGAGGCCGTGCTTGGTCTGGTGGATGCTGGACGGATACAGATTTGACGAGCTCGGGATTAGAGAGGGCCGGCAGAAAGAGGAAGCGAGCGAGAGGTTGAGTAAAAGGAGGAAGGATCCTCCTGGTGGTGGGGTCGAGCAAAAGCAGAGATAGGGAACAGGCTAAGCCGACTAGGCTAGGCTTTTTCTCTGTTTGTTTTATCCGTCGTCCCGCAAAATAAAAATAGCTGCGAAGGCCGCCAACAATCCGTGTTGCATGCTAACTATGACACCATACACAGATACACGACTTGGATGTGTTTTTTTAAGGGAAAATTAATAGCAGCATCATTAACAGATGCAATAAAGTCAAATACACTATTACACCAAACAACCAAGGATCTCGAACTAAATGACGTTTTAGCTAGAATATCAGCTACCTCATTAGCCTAGCGATGACAATGATGGAAACTTGTCCTCCCGAATTGCATAGCCAATTGGTGATACTTCGCGATGATTGCTTTTCTTTCATGTTAGATGCTCCACCTCTAACGGGAACAAAATAACAACTACAAAGTTGATCTGTATGTGTCGTTTTTGCTGGTCCTGCCGCCACAATAGAGAAAGAATAGTCGATCGATTGGGTCGGCGATAGAAACAATAGAAACGCATATGGGCTAGCCTCTCTCAAGCGTGCATGAGGACTATAAAGCAACTACAAAATTATTTTCCTCTCATCATGCCAAATTGGTTGAATCCATGCTCCAACATTGTCGCACTTCTCATGACCATCATTGTCGCATGCCCTTCAAAACCGATCCACCGGATATTGTTGGTTTGTTAAGAACATTACCTGATGGCTATTGTGATCTATAGGAGTAAGCAATAAGCAAAGCCCACATAGGTATAGGTATGCATCGATCGGATTCCTCCATTTTTTTCTTCTTGGTATATTCAAAATAAATAATATTTATGCATTTCCATCATTAGATCTAGAATATAGTTTGTCTCGAGTAAGACAAAAACCTTCTTAGAGTGGGACGAGGTGTCAATAGCATCATAAAGCAGCGGCAAGAGGAGGCAGTGGGAGCACCCCAAACCATGGAAGATCAGGTGGACGCATCAAGCTAGCCGTCACGTCTCCATTTGTTTTTCTCCCGTTGCAACGCACGGGCATGTTTCCTAGTCTATACCTAATAATAAAGCACGAAGTGTTTCTCCCGGTCCAACACTTTTTTAGACGATTTTGCCCTCCCACCAATACAATTAATACCCATGTACCACCGATA
This sequence comes from Avena longiglumis, assembly GCA_030063025.1. NCBI lineage: Eukaryota > Viridiplantae > Streptophyta > Magnoliopsida > Poales > Poaceae > Avena > Avena longiglumis. The sequence goes on from CP125975.1 coordinate 480,824,770, forward strand.
AGTCAAAAGCCTCAGAAATTGACAGCCAGGCTTGATCGATCGCTGGCAGCGCCCGCCTAGCCCACCCCGCATCGAGGCCACCTCTGTTTCCGCTGCCCAATTAGTTCAGTAAAGCGGCCCATGGAAAACCGACTAATCAGTTCTTCTCCGCTGATGTAAAATATTAATCCCACCTCGCTGTGTTACAATAGCTCCGACCTGTTTATATACGTCCGTGAGTTGACTCCAAATATCCACAACAACCTCTGATGTCAACAGGCAATATCATCGAAGTGGCTGCATGAACAGATTTGAACCGATAGAGAGAGTACGGCACAACATCTTTGCAAAAAGCTGGATTTGGCGTCTCTGAAGTAGACCCGGATGAGTGGGGAGGCGAACAGCGGGAGGAGTGGGGAGGCGAACAGCGGGAGCCAGGACTCAGCATCGCGCCTGTGGCGGCGAACATGCGTGACCACTACCGCATCGGGAAGAAGCTAGGGCAGCAGGGGCAGAGATCGGCATGATGTACCTGTGCGTGGCCAAGGAGGACGGCGGCGCGAGTACGCGTGCAAGTTCCAGCACAGGGGCACCGGCCGGAGGGGCGAGCTGTGGTCGGCAAACGGGAGAGAGGGGCTGGTGTAACACCCTCAGAATCGGACCTATGCAAGTTTAGGCAAAATTCACCAAACCCGCATAGAAACGATTCAAAGGTGCCCACCAGGCACTTTCGTGCGGGTGGAAAACGAAGTAATAACATTACACAACAGTCCTCGATGGGACCCACAGAACAGATATATATAACGGCGACTCAAAGAGTCAAGAATACAGATATATTATACAAAGATCCAAATCACCTGGGGGATGATAGAGCGTCCGACTACGGACAAGAAGCAAATGGGGCTAAGAGCCCTGAAGAATAACCAATGGCGCCATAACCTGCCTGTGCCAAGCCGGAAGGGTAACCCGCTAACGGCGTCGATCTCAAAACCCGCTTAACAAAAGGGGTGCCGACAAAGGGCAAAGCAAAACAAAGAAGGAGGCCAAGATCGAGGCCAAGACACGGCGAGGCTAGAATTCGGTCCTCGCGCCACAGTATGGTGGATCGAGGCAGCGGCAGCATGCACTAAACAATCTATAGAGACTCGATACAACTGGCGGTTATCAGAGGGGGTAAGAATGACCTATCCGGATCCAACCTGAAGCTAACACCAAACAAACCCATCCTGGTGTTTCCCCCTCGAAACCAAACGAGGAAGTCAACCGAGGAACTCACGCGGTTGGCAGTTTTACTTATTCAGTTATAGTTGCGGCACATTACTAGTCAGGTTTAAATAATCGTCCTGATAAGGTAAGCAGTGGGCACTTTTAGTTAACCATTCCGTTATAGTTGTAACTCTTACTAATCAGGTGCAAATAGCATGAGATAAACCCAAAACCCAGCAGTTGTTGGTACTTTTATTCAACCAATTCGTTGTAGTTGAAATACTTACTAGTCATATACAATTGTCGCAAGCGACAACCAAACAAGCAATTGTGGGCAGTATTAATTAGCCATTCCGTTATAGTGGAGCTGATTACTAGTCATTATAAGTCAAGTTGATAGCAGTAAACTTTAGTTATGCTTGTCTATGATCGAGATACTGTGCTCCAAGTCGTCCATATCCGCGACACGGCTTTGAAAGTTTTACCCCGGGTGCACCAATAGCAACACACGCTCGATCAACCTCGGAAAACCAAATCAAAACCCAACGAGGCTTTCACGATGAACAATCACAGATTCAGAAATATTTCAGGGGCCACCTTTGAGTAGAACCCAACGAGTAGGCAAGCTCGAGACGGCCTCAAGGTTGCGCCAATGGTCAGAAGCGATCGGGAACCGAAAGTGTGGCTGGGCTTGTCGATACCGTAAACACTCCGCATACCTAACAAGACAAAGTGCTCCTCGCACAATCGTAATAAAGCAGAAAACATGGCATAAGTAGGATCGTAATAAAACCTCAAACTAGTTTGTGGCCCCAAGAAATAAGACGGAATCAAGCTCGTTCTGGGGGTCCCATATACCTCCGGATGTGGATAGCGCAAAATCAAGGAACAGTATCAAGTACTCGGGGTCTTACGGGACACAAGTGGGCGCTCGAAACCAAATATTATCTATCACCCACCGATGCCTCTCGCTTATTCAATTTTAGTTGTTAAACAGAAATTAAAGTGACAATAAGTAAAACTAGGATCATCTCCAACATCAACATGCGGCAATACATCAAGAATCGTGGCATATGACGACACACATCAACACCGGAGTAAGCAACTACGACGCATAAGTCCAACTATCTACCAAACAATGTAATAGGATGTGTCCAAGGCAATATAGGGCTGCACGGTATATCACAGTGTACGAAACTAAAGCATCGCAACACGAGATAGCAATAGATCAACAGGAGGAATAAATACTATAAAAGTAAGATAGGTAGAAAGGGGAGATGCTCACTGAAAACATTGTCGAAGGTTTACCCAAGATCGCTAAGCTCACATCAACTCAACGGCCTTATCCGCGAAGAAGCAAAACACTAGAAGGAACACCGGATGCAATATTTAATAAAACGGCGGAAGATCGGCATGATGCATGCATGATGGATGGCATGGCAAGGTGCGATGCAATTAGGTCAAGATTAAGCGGAACCGGGGTCCCGACAATTAATCAAGTGGTTCTAGTTGTTTATCTACCCCGCAATTTTAATTGTTGTTTAACAAAGCAGAAAGTAATACGGGTTCGCTACACAAGTTTAAATGAGGCCAATATAAGGCTAGATTTGCCCGCATATGGGCCCCATATTTAATTATTAGGTGAGTCGGCAGAAGGCCCCCAAACCACAGATATGCATGCGAGATGAATGGCAATTCAATATGCGGCAAGGTTATATTATGTTTATAAAATAGGGTTCGAGGAAAAGGGGTCACACATTAGGGTTCTCGACGGTCTTGGGGTTCCGGGGTTCGGGGTTCGGGGTCCAGGGTTCGACGGAGGGGTCAGATCTCGGGTTCAGGGTTCGACGCACTTGACGGGACCGTTCTCGGACATCGAGGGGGGGTAGGTCTTGGCGCATCCGGGGTCTCGGTGTCCGGGGTGACGCACTCGGCGTCCTCTAGGGAGTCCTTGTCGCACATGTGCCCTTCGGGTTCTATGTCGATGATCTTGTCGTCGAGAAGAACTTGCCGGGTCCGCGTGTCGGGTCGGTCTTGGCGTTCGGGTGAAGCACTTGGTGTCCGGGCGGAGTGCGCGTCATATCCGTGAAGAAGAGCATGTCGGTCCACAGGTGGTTCGGCCTCAAGGCGATCTTGGCGCCGGCATCCGATCCGGGGGAGGGAAGTACTTGTCGAGTCTCATTGTCTCCGGGTCCAGTAAGAGCTCGTCGCCCGGAGAAGTCCTTGGTTTCCGTTCTTGGTCGCTCCGCGAACTTGTTCCGCGAAGGTACCGCTCGGGTCCGAGAGGGTACCGGAGGGTTCCATGCGAAGATCTTGGCGACATGTAGCTTCGGTTCCGGGATCTCGGCGTCCGTAGTCGATCTTGACGCCGGTTTGAGGTTGTTCTCCTGTGTACCGCGGGTTCTCGTGACGTTGGAGATCTTGTCTAACTTGCACCACACTCGGGCGCCACCGCCAGTGCAGATCCTCCCGTAACGCCTGGCGAATCGGATGGCACACACGCGGGGCGACCGAGGCGAGGTGCGGACGCTGGGACCCAGCGCCGGGCGGGCTTGACGCTGGCGTGGAAGAGCCCGACAGCGGACTCGACGGAGAGGAGAAGGAACGGCCGGGCGTCGCCGCTGACCACGACGCGCGGGAGCGGCCGAGAGGAGGACCAGGGGCGACGAGCCGGAGATGGGGAGGAAGGTGGTGGTTCAGGGGCGGCGCGCGCGGGCTCGAGCCCGGGCGGCGGCGGACGCCTGGCGGCCGGAGAGGGAGCCGGACGGGGCGAACGGAGGCGTGGCGGGCGTGGGGTCGGAGGCGCCATGGTCGAACGGGACTTCATGGCGGGCGAAAGGGCGGACTTGGAGGAGGGAGGGAGGCGTTCTTTGGGCGCGACGGTGGCGGTAGGGCCGCCGGGCGGAGAAGGGACGGGCGAGCCGGGCTGTGGAGAGGTCGGCGGCGCGTCCTCGGCCGGAGGCGGGGAAGGCGGCGGACGGCGAGCAGAGATGGCGCGCCGGAGGCGAGCGGGAGCCGCGGCGGCGGGTCGCTGGTGGTGCTATGCGGGGGAGGGTGCGCCGCGGAGCGAGCTTGGTGGAGGCCCGGCGGCGGCGAGGCGGCGGAGGAGCGCGGGCGGTGGTGTGGTTGATGAGGCGGAAGCGGGCTGCGAGCGCAGTGGGAAGAGGTGCGGACGGGCGTGTGGGCAGGGCGACGCGGCGAAGCGGCGGACGGGTGGGGAGGCGCCAGGGAGGAGGAGGGTGGAGGCAGCGAGCGGGGAACGCGGGTGAGGGAGAGAGCGCGCAGGGAGGATGGAGAAGAGGAACAGGGGCAGGTGGGGTCGGCGCGGGTGGGGTCCACGCGGGGCGCGGGTGGGAACCGGGGTTGTCTGGGCGGTGGTTGACCAGGGGGCTCGGGATCGGGGAGGTGGGGCAGGCTAGCGTGTGCGTGCGTTGGGTTGGTCTGGGTGCCTGGGGTGGGTTTTGGTGAGGAAGAGAGGAGTGGGTGAGGTGGTTAGTCTAGGTGGCAACTCTTGGTTGGCTAGGGGGAGAGAAAAAGGTGATGTGGAGAGAGCCCATTGGCTGGGGTGATGTGGCCAAGGGGTGGGGGTAGAAAACTGGGTAGCTCTAGGATTAGAGGTTGGACCGATTGCAAAATCCTGGGGCGGTCGTTCGGGACGGTCGGCCCGTTCGACTGCTCCGGCCAAAATAAATAAATATTTTATTTGATTTAAACGGGCCGTCTGCAAACCGATAGCGGCCAAAACAAAATATTCCGGCGACCCGGTTTTGGATGTTTGAAACATTAGAGGCGTTTTTTAGAAAACAAAACGGGTGTTGCGCAAATAGTTTTGGCAAACAATGCATGATGATGACGATGCAATGCACAATTCAACGCGATTTTCTGGTAGTGGTTTTGCGGGATGCCACAGCTGGGTCGACTGAAGCAGGGCCGGCCGCACTCGGCTCCGATCTGGAATCGCACGGAAGAGATGGTCAAATGGACTTTTATCTGTCTGGTCGTTTTTCCAAAAAGATCCCTGCCTTCATAGGAATTCGCAAATGGGGCAAGCAGTGTATACTTTTTTAACCCAGAGAAACGTAACAGAGCCAAATTTCCAAAGGCCTCGCATACATCATAAGTCTACATAGGCTGCACACCGAAGGACGCACAATACGAGAAAAATCGAATTCTGCTAAAAAAGTTGAAAAATTCAGATCTTGAAGAGAATCGGTAAATAGAGAAGAAAGACTTATTTCTTCCGATATAAATGATTTCAAGTAGTGGAATACTCTAGGTTTTACAAAAATATATTTAATAAAGAATTTTTATCATACACGAGACAACTTTTTTCTCCCGGTGCAACGCACGGGTATTTTTGCTAGTAATAATAAAGCACGAAGTGTTTCTCCCGGTCCAACATTTTTTTGGACGCTTTTACCCCTAAAATTTAAGGTAATTACATCCTTCACCACCGCTGAGTTAGACTGTATGGTTTGGTTCGTTTTATAGCTGTACTAATATTATTACGTCCCTGCCACCGCTTAATTGAAATACTGGTTCAATTCTTCATATGGTATGCGGCACGGCGCAAGGCACAACCCGGCAACGGAGGAAGCAGCGTGTTGGGCGGCGCTCGACGGCTCGAGCAGAGCACACGATGGCGGAGCCAGGGTCCAACCGGATTTGCCAGATCGTATTCCTGGAGTTCTTGGTCGAGCCATATGTAACGCGGCGCCGAGTTGGTCAAGGGAGGCGCCGGCGCGTCGCTGGGAGAAAGGAATGACGAGCGAGAGGAGAAGCCAGAGGGAGGAGCTGTAGGGCTAGCTAGCGTGTGGCCGGAGAGAGCCGCCGAGAGGGAGCGTCCGTCCGTGGCCATGGCTTTGTCTATTTTCAGGTATGAATGGTGGATTTCTTGCTGCCAATTCCGGTGAGGAAGACGACCAATTTTGTTCTGGGTATAATAATTAGGGTAACAAAACTGTTTGGGTTGCACAACACACCGTAACAGGTGGTGGCATCAATATATATATATGAGGAGTACAGGAGTTACAATACACGGACATATACAAGTCGTGTTAGACACAGAATCTAGGACTACCAAATATACATACGCTAACACCCTCTCTCAATCTTAACCGTTATCAACAAGGTGAAGATTGCGACAGCACGCCTGAAAAGCTGGCAATGGCAAAGGTTTAGTGAAGATATCGGCTAGTTGATCCTTAGAGGACACAAACTTGATCTGAAGTTGTTTTTGAGCCACTCGTTCCCGAACAAAATGATAATCCACTTCAATGTGCTTTGTACGAGCATGGAAGACTGGATTGGACGAGAGATAAGTGGCTCCAATGTTGTCACACCATAGAATAGGTGGACTGTCCTGCCGAATATGTAACTCATGCAGCAAACTCTGTAACCAAATCACCTCAGCAGTGGCATTTGCAAGTGCCTTGTACTCTGACTCTGTACTAGAACGTGAGACAGTGGCTTGTTTCCTAGCACTCCAGGCAATCAAATTGGGACCATAAAAGATAGCATATCCCCCCGTTGATCGACGATCATCCGGGTTACCAGCCCAATCAGCATCAGAAAATGCTGAGATCACTGTGGACGATGAGGCTCGTACATGCAAACCATAAGACGGAGTATGCTGAACATAGCGAAGAATACGCTTGACGGCAGACCAGTGAGTACTACGAGGTGCATGAAGGAACTGACAAACCTTGTTGACTGCAAAGGATAGATCTGGACGAGTGATGGTCAAGTACTGAAGACCACTCACAATACTGCGATAGTCGGTAGACTCAGCCAAATCCAGAAGATCACCATATGTGCTTGAAAGATGTTGAGAAGCAGACATGGGTGTGGACACGGACTTGCAATTGAACATACCAGCACGTCGAAGAAGATCACCAGCATACTTCTGCTGCGTGAGAACCAGACTATGAGGATGATGAGAAACCTCCACACCAAGGAAATAATGGAGACGTCCAAGGTCCTTGATAGCAAACTCAGACCGAAGACTGTGAATTAATTTGTCTGTAGTGGCTGGCGCAGAACTGACAACAATGATGTCATCTACATAGACAAGTAGATACATAGTGACATCTGGCCGATGCAAAAGAAATAATGATGTGTCAGCAGTGGAAGCAATAAAACCATGTGTACGAAGAACTGCCCCCAATCTAGCATGCCACGCACGAGGCGCCTCTTTAAGACCATAAAGGGCCTTGATAAGGGGACATAAGTGTCCAGGTCGAGTAGGATCCTCAAAACCAGGAGGCTGGCGCATATAGACCTCTTCATCCAAGATACCATAAAGAAAAGCATTCTGAACATCTAGCTGTCGAAGATCCCAACCACGAGAGACAGCCACTGATAAAAGCAATCGGATAGTAGTTGGTTTAACCACTGGGCTGAAAGTATCATCATAGTCTAGTCCATAACGTTGTTTGAACCCTTTGGCAACCAACCGAGCTTTATACCGTTCTATCGAACCATCGGAATGCCGCTTCACTTTAAACACCCATTTAGAGTCAATAATATTAATACCAGTCTTGGGAGGCACCAATTGCCAGGTTTCATTCCGCATAAGAGCTTCAAATTCAGTCTCCATAGCCTTGCGCCAATGAGGTATCCGCATAGCAGCACGAAAATGTGACGGCTCAGCACTTGGATCATCGAGGGATCGCTGAACACTGGTCGCAATCCATGCAACAGTACCATCTGTACGTTCTTTTGGTTTACTGTGTCCTGTTTGGCTGCGTGTAACAGGACCCGGAGGAGCTGGCTCTAATGCTGGAGGCAACGGTATCGACGTGGGCGCCTGATCCGAGGCTGGTGACAGGGAGCTTGACGGTGTACACGGCTCTGGTGAGGACGGCCCATGCAACAATACAGGATTCCCAGACTGCATGGCTTGATCAGCATGCATGGAACGATTGACGTGAGCTCCTGGAATACTAGTGCATGTACTTGGAACAGCTCCTGGAATACTATTGCATGTACTTGGAACAGTGACTGGTGACGCCTCGTCAAGAATTTCCAGCCGCGCGCCTCGAACTGTGCCTGCACCATGATTAGGTAATAACAGCGGCGCATATGCAACATCATTAAATTGGTCGGGAGAAACTGACACAGAGGATGGAATATGTGTACTCGGTGGCGATGGAAGTTTTGAGAAGGGAAACAAGTGCTCATCAAAAATAACATCACGAGACACATACACGCGATTAGTTGGAACATGAAGACACTTATATCCTTTATGTAAAGAGCTATACCCCAAGAACACACATTTTTTTGAACGAAATTCGAGTTTGCGAGAGTTATAGGGACGAAGGTGTGGCCAACATGCACACCCGAACACTTTTAGAAAAGTGTAGTCCGGAGTCTCATGGAGAAGACACTCAAGTGGAGATTTCATGTCAAGAACACGGGTAGGAAGCCTATTTATGAGAAAACAGGCCGTAATAAAAGCATCACTCCAAAATCGAAACGGAACCGATGCGTGAGCAAGAAGAGCTAGACCAGTTTCAACAACATGGCGATGTTTGCGCTCTACCATACCGTTTTGTTGATGTGTATGTGGACAAGCGACACGATGAGCAATACCAAGTTTCTCGAAGAAGGAATTTAGATTGCGATATTCACCTCCCCAATCAGATTGAACATGCTTTATTTTAAGATCTAAAAGACGCTCAACATGTGCTTGAAAGAGTAGAAACACATTAAACACATCAGACTTACGCTTGATCAAATAAAGCCATGTAAAGCGACTGAATTCATCAACAAAGCTGGCATAGTAATTATGACCACTAACAGAAGTTTGAGCGGGACCCCATACATCGGAATGAATAAGTTCTAATGGAGCTTTTATTACATGAGTAGAACGAGAAAATGGCAATTGGTGACTTTTGCCTTGACAACAAGCATCACAAACTGCCTTATGTGAGCTATCTGGGACAACAGGAAGCTCATGACGACTAAGAACACGTTGGACCACCGGTGAAGCCGGATGGCCAAGACGACAATGCCACTGAGCATGGGAGACACGAACACCAGCAAACACTTGCCGAATAAGTGGAGCTTCAATGGAGTAGAGATCGCCACGACACCGACCTCTAAGAACGACCTCCTTCGTGGTGATGTCCTTCACAAAAAGATCATCAGGATGAAACTCAACAAAAACTTGATTGTCTCTAGTAAAACGACGAACAACTAAAAGATTGCGAGTAACTTCGGGAACGTGAAGGACATTGGTTAGACGAAGAGATCTAGAAGAATGTGTAGGAATTTGAGATTGACCAATATTAACAATGTGCATACCTGTGTCGTTGTCTGTATGAACCTGGTCGGTGCCGTTGTAGGGTTCACTATGTTGAAGACGCGCCATCTCATTGGTAAGGTGATCGGTAGCCCCCGTGTCCATGTACCAAGCTGGATCAATCGGGTACGAAGGAGTATGACCTTGAGTGGCCATTGCTACTTGACGTTCCGTGTTCCTGCCATCATTGCCAACACCGAAAAAATCCCGATCAAAGCGTTTGTAGCAACGTGACGCAATGTGGCCGACAATACCACAAAGCTGGCAGAGAGGGCGCTGACGCCCATTGTTTGACCCAGACGGCCTCGAGTTGTTGGAGAAGTTGCCGCCTCCGGTCTTCTGCTGCTGCTGCGGACGACCCTGCTGCTGCTGTGGCGGACGACCACCGACACTCCCAGCACCACCAGAATTGGTAGCAGGAGCGGGAGTAGGAGCGGAGCTGTTGGGGCGATAGGATGAGTTGCTGGTGTTGCGTCCACCACCAGCACCGCGAGCTCCATAATTTGCTGCATGTCCGCCTTGCTTGATAGACCGGCGGGACTCCATCCGATGCTCGGTGGAGAGAAGACGTGCGTACAGGTCTCGTATAGGCATGGGAGATTCTCGGTTGTTGACGCACTCGACCAAGGAATCATAATCCTCGTCTAGTCCATGGAGAAGGAACGACGCAAACTCCTCGTCCCGAAGTGGTTGTCTGATTGATGCAAGAGTATCTGCAAGGGACTTGACCTTGTGGAAGTATGCATGTGCTGACATGTCGAGCTTCTCCACATCCTGGAGCCGTGAGCGAATCTGATGAGCCCGTGCGCTGGACATGGACGCGAAGCTGCCGGTGATTGTGGTCCAGGCATCCATGGCGGTCTCTGAAAAAAGAGTCATCCCGGCAACACCCTCAGTCAGCGATGAGTTGATCGCAGAGAGTATGGCTTGGTCCTGCTCGATCCAGGAGGTGAAAGTTGGGTTCGGAGTCACCACTTGACGACCGTCAGCCATTGTGACTGCAACCGTGGCAGGGGGGCACGGGAACGAGCCGTCGACGTATCGCATCAGGGAGTGGCTGCGGAGGAGAGGCACGATCTGAGCGCGCCAGAACAGGAAATTGTCCCCGTTGAGCTTCACCGTAATCAGATGAGCGAAGTAGAAGGGGGCGGAGGATGTCGCGCCCGAGGTTGATGGCGCACTGCTGAACGCGGTGCCGAGGGCGAGAGGTTGCCCTGTGTGCGGAAGCGAAGAGCCAGGGTTAAGCGTGGACGATCACATGGCAGCTGGAGACCCCAGGGTGGCCGCAGAGGACGACCGGAACCACGGAGGGGTGGATGAGCCCATAGCAGCGGCGGCAAGAGTTTTTGCGGCGGCGGCTGAGATTGGATCAGAAAACGTGGGTTTAGAGGGGCTCTGATACCATATAATAATTAGGGTAACAAAACTATTTGGGTTGCACAACACACCGTAACAGGTGGTGGCATCAATATATATATATGAGAAGTATAGGAGTTACAATACACGGACATATACAAGTCGTGTTAGACAAAGAATCTAGGACTAACAAATATACATACGCTAACACTGGGTTCCCTCACCCCTACCTCTCCTTCTGTCGGACCCCAATGGTAGCCTCTTCCCTCGGCATTGCAGACGCATCCTCGTTCTCTCCGACAGGTTTTTTTACCTTTGATTTGTCTATGACGGGATTTGTGGACTAGAGAAAGATCACAATCACAACTCACAATCATCGCTCCCTTGCAGCACACCTCCAAGAGCCCATGCAGTTTTGGGCCAGCCTTTCTTTTGTTGGTCATTTAGCCTGCTATAATTCTCCTTCAACGTGAGCTGCTTGCAAACTGGAAAGACTTATTTTTAGTACCACCCTTCTACCTTACGGCGAGCGCCACCGGCTTATATACGTGGCAAGTTGTCTAAGTATCGTCAACAAACATTTACACCATTGTTTGGTTTGAAGTTATGTGTGAGCTAATTAAATGGTACGGATGTAGCAACTAAACGAAGGGATTGTGGGCAAAGGAAAAGGGGGTTTGGAGAAAGTAAATATTCTCCTTGCGACATAACAAAAATTAACTTTTTTCGCTGCAACGCGCGGGCATTTTGCTAGTGTATATCTATATCTATACTTAATAATAAAGCACGAAGTGTTTCTTCCGGTCGAACACTTTTTTAAACCGATTTGCCCTCCCACCAAAAAATAAATTACCCACCAGTACCACCTGTTAGTAAAAAAAATCTAAAAATGGAATCTAATCTAAACAAAATAATAACCTCTGCCTCACATGGAGAAAGATGATAGGAAGGGGCGGGAAGGTAGACGATGGGAGGGTGCAGCGCTGCCAGCCGCTGTACTGGTCCCGTCAACCTCAACCTGCTATACTACTCCAGCGATGTTCTGTAGTTCAGGACAAGGGCTAGACGCGCGTACCTGCTCAGGATGCCGGTGGCCACGCGGTGGATATGCCGATGACGAGGTGCTCCGGTGATTAGGGTGGTGCGCGAGGCTACTGGTGACAAGATGCTCCGGTCAGAGGTGATCGTGGAAGAGTGCAAGTGGAAGAATTTGGGGGTCATGGTGGGATAAGTTTGTCGAGGAGTGTAGGTAGAACATAGGTTGCTCCTAGATCTAGATCCAACGCGTCCCTCCTCTCTATTTTTTCTGAATTTCCGGTTGCACACGACACTGAATTTTGGTTGCACAGGGTTGTGAACAAGACCAAAATGTAAGCTTGACTGATTCTGTCTTCGACTCCTCAGTCATGGAAGCCTCCTTTATTAATGAATCGACTCCTCTCCATGGCGAGCACCTTGCCTAGGTGCTGGCTGGCAGAAGAAGTTGAGGCGCAGCCATGCAGAATCGGTCTCGGCAAAGCAAGGCGATTGTCTCTCTTTGAGATAATTCTTGAAAACGGATTTTTTTGCTAGGGAGATGGATTTATTAGGTGGACTTCGGCATTCTAGCGGCGGCAGCAATCACGCGAGTTGCGAGCATACTGAGCATACTATAGCTCCATTGTCTGGCATAGCAGCGGCGCAAGCAGTGCTTTAATTAGGCCAGAGTTGGGCTGCTACATGTGCAACTCGGCTTAGATTATCTGCCCCAGGATTAATCATCTGCCCCAGGATTAATCTCTGAGCAGACACTGATCTTTGCCCATGTTCATGTTTTGCAGATAAAATCGGTTATTTACCTGTAGTCTATTTAAGGCAGATGTGCGAGAGTCATATATATCACATAGGTGCACATGTCCGTATTCGCTCACTTGCTTGCTCTTAGCCACATTTTTTTGTGTGTGTGGACAAATTCACTTCGGCACATGGGATAGTGCGATATTGCTACTGGAAAAACACATTTTCAGTTGTTAAAGTTTTGGAAAATATTTTGGCAGGTACATCTTGATGTGCCACCGCCAAGTTTAGCCAAAAAAATATATTTTTGTATCCCCTGTAAAAAGAAAAAAGTCCCGTGAAAAGCCTTTTCGAGTTTGGTCTTTTTGGACACAACAACAAACATACTGGTATTTCATAAAATCACTTTGTTTGTTAGAATTTTTTGACATTTTGATCTAGGTTTTCTTTTAGCAAATAAGTAACATACTTGTATACTTGTTTTTATTTAGAATGGATTAGTCAAGTACTGAGAAAAATTCAAATATTGCACAATGGAACATGCCAATTGATTATATGATATATATAATGTAAATAGTTGTGCCGCCGTAGCAACGCATGGGTATTTAGCTAGTACTAGAAAAAGAGTCAAATTCGGAAGGGGAAATCCTCCAGTGCTAGTTATGTCTCCCAGTTTAGTGGCCTGTGTCGAGAATGACAGTCGGATCTAGATCGACGTCGTCCTCCTCGACTTGCTGCCTATCATGAACGCCGACCAACTTGAGGTTACCAGCTTGGAGGTGAATCCGAGCTGTCCAGCGTCATGATCGCAAACGAGCTTCAGGTTACCTCTAACCTGCCCTCCATGGCCACGGGGAGACTATTGCTTTTTGTACAACTCAAGCATTAAATTCCTTGTTTCAAAGTGTAACACGTGTGGATACACTACCTCAGATCACCCGTTTGGTGAACCATGTTCACTAGCAGCCGAGCTCTAAATCAAGATGAAGAGGACACTCATGATATCTTCTTGAGATGCATCGCACTTTTGCTTCGGTGTCCCCCCCCCCCTTTCCCAAAAACTTATGAAATTGAAGAGACGAGGATTGCTAGGATTGACCGATACCCCTTCGGTTCAGAACATATGAAGGGTGATACCCGTTCGGTTCAGCACGTACGAAGTGGTATCGGCCACTCCTGTATGTCCTTGTGTTTCTAGTTTCATAAGTTTGGGAAAGAGGGGGAGCAATGCATTTTGAATGTGTTTGAACTATTTGGTTCAAACTATGTTGACCATCAGTTTCGAGATGCCCATAGAGCAATGTATTTTGAATGTGTTTGAACTATTTGGTTCATACTATGTTGACCATTATGATTTCCAGTGTGCGCTCGAAAAATACAAATTTGAACTATGACATGTGAATATTTGAAACATTCTCGAAATAGACATGTAGAATATAGATGTCTAATGAAATATGGTGCCTCGGGTAGTTCGTGTAGACTATATCAATACATCTCATGGATACAGTTTATGTAGGCTAGATATGAGAAAAGGAGAGAAAAAGGAATAGGAAGGTAGGGTAGGGAGCTTCTATAAAGGGGGTTAGTGGAAGGTTGGAGTTGCTCTTAGTGGCAACCAGTTCCCCATCTTTGTCGGCCTTCACCCAGCCTGCTCCCAGGAGCTTACACTTCTCCATCAGTTTGCAAACCTGGATCCTGGAATGCCCTGTCAACTACCATAGAGTTACCAGCGATAAAGCCCTTGACACCACATAACTTGGATGTACTGCCCCGATGCACGACTGTGTTGCGTGATTCAGTGACTGACAGGTGTCATACAGCGCATAAGACAAAGACATGCAGACGGTCATCATCTAAGCTTACAAGGGTGCCCAGGAACTGATTCTTCAGGTGGGCATCCTCCCAACTGTTGCTGTCAAACATTGGCCATATACACAAACACTTCCACCTCCATACAGCACTGCCGTGCAAAAGGGGCATCCTAAAAACAATACGCAAATGTTCCTTCTTGGCCACAAAATAGTCGCATAAAATTCCTCTAATTATGCTTCTTACCTTCAGGGCCATATTCAGAGAAAACTTGCAAAGCTTTACTCAATTTACATGCAGTGTTACAAGCGGGAGTTCTCTAGGTAGTACGAAGATAGAAATACTTAACACATAATGTAATTTGGTTTTGCCATTGCAACCGATTCTGGAAGGGTAAAAGATGCACAGAGCATCCATTTCCCAGGAGCAACAAGCCGTACTCTGTGCATTTCCATGTTGCCCACACTGTCGCACAATGCTAGATTTATCCTCTGCGGTTTTAGGTATGTGTTAATTTGGTTAATAGAGTTAAGTGATTCCAACAGAAAGAATAATGTTTTATTACCACATCATATGTATACCTCATTAAAGTCATACTCGGGATCTTCGGCTTTGGAGAATCCATACACGTGGATCTTTGGCATGACACAAGGTTGTCCCGCTTGCCGGTTTCTTAAAATTCCTCTGAAAATATCTAAAACAAAGGAGACGAAAATATTAACATGTTTCTCCCATCAGAATGAAAATAAAAAGTTTATAAAAAAATATTTGGGCCTGGAAAAATAGTAAAAGACTGGTTGGTTATTTCTTTATGATAGCATTTCTGACAGTATGGCATCTTCTTTGACTCTAAATAATCATATTTAGCATTGCTCTAAAAATGGGATCGTGGTATCCACAATCACTGCTCCGAGTGGAATACCATCTCATGTTTCGTAAATCAACTCATTCTGAAATCAGTTCATCTAACACATTCAGTTGCTTGATTCAATCCCTCTTGGGAATGAATTTGTGCTGGTACGAGTCCGCCCATACAACTTTAAGACACTGATGATACCAGAATCAACAACCAACATAATCCTCTAACATAGCATCCTTTTAGGATACAGATACTACTATTTCAGAATTCAAATGACCCCTTATGTATCTCATCCGAACATCTGCTCCTTTATTTCTTTTGTACCTAGGCAGAGAACAGAGCAGGGAGCCAACATAGGCAGAAATTATAGTACTCCCTCCGTTTCATATTACTCCGCACGTTAGGCTTGGTCAAGGTCAAACTTCGTTAGGTTTGATCAATTATATAGAAGATACGAAATTATTTAATACCAAATCTATATTACTAGAAACATAATGAACTATAATCTCATATTATATCCATTTGGTATTTTAGATTTTGATATTTTATCATGTATACTTGGTCAAACGTTGTGAAACTTGACTTTGACCAAGCCTAACGAGATGCGGAGTAATATGAAACAGAGGGAGTATGCTAATAGCACCAGTAAAGTGAGGACTGAATTTCTACAGCTTGTTACAAATTTAAGCAGAGCACACACACGTGTGTTCAGTGCCTCAGTGGTGAAGTATATGTCTGTGCCTCCGTAAAATTTATAGTGAACTGGACTTGCATCTGTGTGTACTGTGTAGTGGGATATGATCCTTTACAGTACAAAACCGAAAAGAATGTTTCACCAAGGAAAGTCAACCCAGCTATGGGCACCATTTGAGAGGAAAATAGCAACCATACTCACCTAAAAATTCTGCAGCATCCTTGGGCAAATTCATTACCACTTGTGTGACAGGATGCACATGTTGGCTTGAGTATATTGCACTAACAAACCTTCTAGCATCCATGTTAAAAACCTGGTTTAACAAAATATCGTTAGCACATTCCAGCTAATCAAACCATGCACTAATCAGTACAGGCCAACATAAACACGAGAGAACTGTGAAATTATATTTCCACAGAAAACGCAAGCTTTCGGAATGTTCAGTTATAACTTGCTTGATAATTGTAGTACTGAACTAGAAAAAGAACAGTGCTATCTAGTATATTCTGAAGTTTGATTGGCAAATTACCTCAATTTTCCTCTCAAGTTTGTTAAGAATAATGTTCCTTTCAAGGTACTCAACTGCAGTTGGGTTTAAGTCATTTGCATAAACATATTTGACTTTTTTTGCAGCTGAAATTGCTATCGGACCGACACCAGAGAACACATCACCTGCATCCAGATGGAAAACGAATAGTTAGTTGTGTGGTTAAGTAAAACCTTCGGAGTTTAACAAAATGGTCAACTACAAAACATGATATTAGCAATATTAAAATTTGTTGATGATTGCTATACACTGGTTAACTATGAACACATAATGCATTAGGCCCAATACAGATGTAGACCATACTAGTAGATTTAGATGCAAGACCATTGCAAACAAGCACCAGTATTGATTTACAAGCTTATCAGGCTAAATTCCACAATTAACGAGTCTATTGATTCCAAATTGGCACAATGGTTTGTTGACAGAACTTAATATATTCCCTCCGTCCCAAATTATTTGTCCCAACTTTGTCTAGATAAGCATGTATCTAGACGTGTTATAGTGTATAGATACATGTGAATCTAGACAAAGTTAGGACAACTAATTTGGGACAGAGGGAGCACAATTTCAGATATATTATCACAGTTAAACATCATTTTACAAGGAAAATTATGGTACATTGATGTCAAATATCTTGTGTTAGGTGTGCAAGCAAGCAAGTTTTTCTCAGTGCTTGCTTAAAATACTTTCAACACCAAGAAGCAAAACGATGGGGTGTATAACCTTTCAGCCTAGATCATTATACGAATTGCTCTAAATGGAATGAATCAGTAGAATCTAAAAGGAATATGTTACTACAAAGCAAAATACACAATGCCCCTGGTTAGAAATGCAACAACATCATCTATTCCCTCCATCCCATTTTAGTGGTGCCCACGTATTTCGAGGTTCAAGTCTGACCATCAATTTGACCAATGAAACATGTCATTTGCCATAAGAATTATACTATTGAATTCGTATTTGAAAGAAGTTTCTAATGGTATAATTTTTATGACATGTGATTCATATATTATTGTTCTAACTAATGGTCAAAGTTAAATAGAGAAATACGAGGACACCACGTAAATGGGGACGGAGGTAGTACTCAAAAGGTGCACATAGAAACTTACAGACAACATCAGAGCTTCTAAAGATGTTGTTGACAAGCCTCTGCCTTTCAGTTGCTAATCTAGAATTCCAATAGCTGTACCAGATAATCATTAGATAAGAGATCAAACAAACATTTCAACCATCAAAGCATATTGAAGAAAGGGAAACATACTTGATACTAGAAATCCTACAAGCACAAACAATAACCAAGACTATAGTGACCAGTTTTGAGATTGAGAATTGTGTTCAACAACATAGAGCATTGTGTTTCCGGTTTTCAGCCATCACTCCTAAACCAGTGGCGTAGCTCGGCATACCCTGTAGCTGAGCCGTGCTATATGCATAATAAAAAAGGGGTCTGATGAACGCAAAAAGTGCTCAGCTTGATCTCAGCCCAGCCATGCGCTTACTGCCTAGTAGAAAATAAAGGCAACGCCTGATCACTTGATCCCACACGTCCTATATAGCATTTGTTGAAACATTTGTTTCAAAAAATCCCACACGTCATATCTAGTATCTACCGATCCAAAAACCCAGGCACCAGGGCGCTCTGCGACTACGCCGTCACCGCACCATCGCTCCTATCGGAACTGCTGTCTGCAGAACTTGACACCACCGCACTCCGGGACCTGGACGCCGGCTCGTCGAAACGCTGCAAGGTTGAAGACCGGTTCGCCCTTCGCCAGCCGCTACGATCCCACGCCGGCTGCCGGGAGCCCATATGATGTTTGAACTATTTGTATGGTAATTTATGCAACTTTCCAACTTACTCTTTCTATTACATACTGTTTATCATTTCTATACCATATTATAATGTAAATTTTACTACAACCTCTGATCCAAATTAGTTGTGCAGGTTCATTTAACCTAGATAGATTTGGGAAAAATACAATTAATTTGGATCAGAGGGAGTATTACTGAATTGTTTAATGGATTTTATCTGGTATGCCCATCGGAAATATCCTAGGTCCGCCATTGTCCTCAAGCAAAACTGGAATCCACGCTTTATGCACATGGATACTGCGAACCAGACACCCTTTTTCTCAATAATATGTAATGCAAATTTTTCACCAGCATTTGTTTGTTTTATCTAAACAAACTTTAAGAAACTTTGCATTATTATTTTTATTCATAACTCGGAAGCTATCATTTTCTCGCAGTCATGCTTGATGAATGATAATACTGATGATAATGCGACCTAAACCAGGAAAAAGGTGAAGGTGCAGACTGGTGAAGCACCGAGAGCATCTCTTACTACTGTTGCAATTTACGTGACTGTTAAGTATTTTGTTTACTGCCCAGCTTGTCAGCACAGTCCGGCCCAGCAAGACCTGGCCTTTGTTGAATTAGTTCAATGCGGGAAGTTTATGATAAGAAAGTGCCAATATGATACCTAGGGAGCCGGAGATAGATGTGGCAACAGATCTCTCCATATCACGTTCACATGCAATCATGGATAAACGAATTCCTTACAGTTACTTCAGAGCTTTTAACCAAAAAATGAATCGCTTGTGTCATGATCGAAGCAAACCAGAAATTACTACTCCCTCCGTCCTGAAAAGGATGATCACAGATTTGTCTAGATACACTAAAACGTGTCTAGATACATACGAATCTAGATAAATCTATGAAATCCTTTTTAGATACATGGGCTGAAATTTCCTGTTTCTTGAAATATTATTCTTAGATCATGTATCAGGTTTAATATTTGCATTTGTGGAACTTTTTCTTATGTTCCACTTTTTCCTAGTGATGTTTTGCGTCAGCTAGCAGTTCTTTTTCGTGAATTATGTATTTAATAAAAATTATTGGTGTTATGACTATTGCTCCAACGCTATCTGGAGAATACTAGTGTTGATTTGATTAAGGTTTGGTTTAATGATCGCTGTGGATCAAAAGGAAAACTGGCAAAGTACAAGACTGGAACAGCATGTTAATAGAAAAAAAAAAGTACGCCCTCTGTCCGAAATTAGATGTCGGAGATCTGTCTAGATTCGCATGTATCTAGACAAGTTTTAGTGTATAGATACATGCGAATCTAGACAAATCTCCAATATCTAATTCGGGACAGAGGGATTAGTAGTTTCTTAGCCACTAAACTATGGCACGATAAGAGATGTACATGATTTTTTTTTGTACGCTAAACTGAAACTCTGGTGACTATATGATGGCAAATGATTGAATGTTGTCAGAAAAAATACAAGGCAGGTAAGGATAAGAACATACACTGTCGCAAGATCAACTTTAAAACGAAGGCCACTCTCAATGACTGTTGTAACAAGGGAATCATGACCAGCTAAGATTTCAAGTTGCATTGTTCTGTAATCATTTTGAATAGCATCAGTCTTATTGACAACAGTTCGGATCTTTGGCTTGTTTTTGTCTAGCACAACCTGTACGTGAATTAAGTTATATTACAATTCAAGAAAAACTGTTCAAAACAAGGTTGAGAAACCAACACATTATGTAATAAGATATTACCTGAGCTATAATTTCCTTGTAGGGCAAGTGTTCATCCCTCAAGTTCAAGTGAGCAATATGCCCTACTGTCTCAAAGCCTGCAGGAATGATTATTCCTTCAGGAAGTAACGCCTCTAAAACCTACAGAAGATAAGCTGGGGATCAACGTAGATAAAACAATATATAAGAGCATTACACAGTTCTTCCATGTGGACCAACATAGATCAAGATACCGGACATACTAATGATGTGCGAACATACTATATTGATAGATGTTTCTGTCACAGTGCATTAACTTCTAAACAGAAAACAAATCATTGCAGACTTGCACCAAAATGTTTGGAATAAAACAGTTTATAAGTGGTCGCGATCCGACTGTATCTTTTTTGCTGTCAATACAACGACAGAAAAGAATATATTGATACCATTTTCTCGGATCATATCTCTGAACAAGATTGAACACTAATTTTACCAGAACTAGAAACAGACACGGGTATTACAACATCTCAATCTAACCTGGACAGATTCATTTATTTGCCAGAATCCTGAATTTGCAATGGCAGTGTTACCTGGACAGCACAAGCATTAGATACCAACATAAATTAGAGGTCCGACAAATCAGGTTCCAGGAATTAGGGCACTAGAATCTCATAAAACTTTAAGAATTCAGAATCAACCAAATTAAAAATATAAATATGCTAATTTTCATCAGTGTAGAACTCTGATTTTCTTGTATAACGAATAAAAGGTCTTCACAAGGAAAAAAGGTAGATTTGTTGAGTTTTCACGCATTTCAAACAAGTTGCCAGGTCTAGGTAACACTGCCCATAGAAACTAATTTTTTTCCTACATTTGTTTGATCCTGGAGCAAGTTTGTAAGTATTAACTTGCATGTAGTATAAAAAAATGTGAACTGTGTTCAAAAGGGCACCCAAACATGTTTCTTAAGGTGGTTTCAGGCTTAGAAAACCAAGATCATATTCCCTTTTTTGCAAGGTACAAAATTTGGATTGTTATGAGAATCCTCTTGTTTCTTTAATTCGAATAAATCATATTCGTGGCTTAGAAGTAAAAACAAATATATATAACGAAGGCAGCCAAATGTTAAGGTACCTCATTCATTGGCCAGTAATTATAGAACAAAGTTAGCTGACATTGTACAAGCTCATATCCTCCCTGCTTGGTTTCATCGTCTAACACAACCTGGAGAAGTAAGCAATCAAAAGCAGTAAAGAAATTGCCGCTTGGATGAAGTAGGGTGCATAGTTACAGAAGGAATAGATTGCAATCATACAAATTAATTACAGGATCAGAATAAATTCATAGATATAAAAGGTTGAAATGCTCTCCTAACTGATCATCAAGTTGTGGCCTTACATGGTGAGAAGAAATGTGTAGCCAACAACAAGAGTACATGATAAATGAGTAAAATACTACTCCCTCTGTTCCATATTGTAGTATGTTTTGGCAAACCAAATTGTGGAACAGAGGGTGTACATCATGTCTTCGAATCTCCTCTTGATATAGCATTTATCTACAGCTCTCTAAAGCCTGGGAGTTTATTAGAAACAACACATTCTTGAGTTCAAATCAAGTATGATACTAACAACTGGGAATTGGGCATTTATTTTCAGTTTCAAAAACTTCCCAACTGCAATCTTCCTCATTTCTAGTTGAAAACAGAGTTTACACTATGTAATCAACGATTCTGGTCTAGATTGCAGTTATGGGTACCAACCAAAGTGCTGAACAATATGCTCTTCCAATCTTCAATCAACCATTTTCCAAACTGTACGAGATTTTATCACTTGACACCACTTGTTGGGGCTTTTTTTCACAGAACCACAGCCTTTGTATTTTGTTTCACAAAACACCAACATTTGGGGTTATGGTTTACACAAAAAACATAACTTCTCATTATCCCGTTTGACTAGTAATTAGCAGGGATTCCTCCTGTAAAGCTGTTTGAATCCAATGCCTGCAGCACCGGGATTTTGCAATGTCTCCAATTTCCTATAGGAATTTTGCCGTATGATTTCCTCGGTCCAGTTTGCTGTAATGTGGATAAAACTTGGATGGTTTGATCTGCTCCTAGGTATGTTCAGGTTGCGCCTGTGTTGTATTCAACTGAAAACTGCATTACTGTAAAATTTGCTACACGCTGGACATAAGATTTAGACAAGATGGTCAACACCAACACACTTGGAAGTGTAGCATTTGCTACACACAAATGAATGACCAGTAGACAATATTCACTAAAATTATAACCACACAGGACATCAGATTTAGATAATATGTTCCAGAACAAAAATGTGGTTGCTAAGATCAGATTTAGACCATATATGTCACGGTGGCGTCCTGGCGGGTGGTCTATGCACACTAATTAGTTGCCAAAAGAGCTAACAACGTTTTATGTGTTCTATGCAAACCATTACCCCAAATGTTGGTGTTTTGTGAAACAAAATACAATGGTTGTGGTTCTGTGAAAAAAAAAACCCCAAAATGGTGCTAAGTGATAAAATCTCAAACTGTACAAAACCTCAACCAGTAAGCCATCTCTCTAATTGAACAACTGCTATTTATGGAAGTGGTTAGTAGGTATCACCTTAACAGCCTGCGGGAGGTCGTCAACCCTCCTGTTGGCGTAGCTCTCGTCCAGCAGCAGCAGTCTGGTGGGTTCTCCTCTCCACGGGCCCCTCCCAAACCCTTCCTCTCCGACCAAACCTTTCCATTCGTCGCCGTCCTCCTCCCCTGGCACCTTCACAACATACACCGTGTTCTTCTCTCGCTTGGTCTCCTTCTCGCCGCCTCTGCCTTCCTCCTTCTTGTCCCTCTGAGTCCGCGGGGGCGTCCGTGACATCTTAGCGAGGTTGGGAAACTGCACGAAGCCGCGGGCGTTGAACTGGCGGGCCAGCTTGTCACGGCGCGCTACAGCGGTCAGCGGGGAGGCCGGGAGGGCAGGCGTGGAGGGGGAGAGGAGGAGGGCGTGTCCGTCGTCGTTGGGAAGGCGGGCGATGTTGCGGACGCGGGGCCAGTTGAGGAGGTGGCCGCGGAGGCGGCGTTCGAGCGGCGCGCAGGCGGCGGCGGGCACGCGAAGGGCGGCGAGGTCAAATGTGCGCGCGAAGGAGAGGAGGGGGTCCTCTTCGGGGTGGTCGGGAGCGGTCCGCCTGCCGCGGCGGAGCGAGGGGCCGTGCAGAGGCATCGGCTGAGGAGGTGGGGTTTGCGCGGCTGGCGAGGAGGAGCAGGAGAGGGGTCTGAGGTGGAGGCGGAGGAAGAGGCGGCCGGAGGTGGGGAGGCGGAGGTGAAGGAGGAGGCGGCGCGGGTGGAACTGCTGGAGCGGCGGCGCCATGGAACGGGACGGTTGGGAGGACGGCGGGTCTACTCTTGTGCAGCCATGGAGGCCGGCGTGCATTGCCGGGGATTAGGCATTTTCCCTTTTCTTGAGAAGATGCTCGGGGATTAGGCTGCTCTGGATATTCTCATACTCGCCATTCATAACTGGGCCGTAGGCTCAGCCCATCACTTCTTGCCCGCGCAACGAGATCACAACACTTTGCTGAATTCACCGTACGAATCCACTTAATCTCCTGACACCGGCCCAAAAAACATAACTTTTTTTTTGAGAAACCCAAAACACAACTCTAATCTTGCAAATTTGACGAGTTTTGCCAGCTTACAAGATTTTTTTTTCGAAATTAGGGTGCAGTTGGGAGGAACTCTATTGGGCAAACTTTTGGGTGCCATGTATGTAAATGGAACCTCCAGACTTTAAAACCTCTTCGCCCACGACTCTCCATGGAAAAAGGATCGGGCGATCCCGTGTGCCCCCCTCCCCCCCTCCCCCACTACAACCAGCCGCCGGCTGCTGGTCTCTGCCTCCTCCGTCCACCGCTCTGGCGATGGGAGGGGTGGGGAAACCGGGTTCCGGTATGTAGTTAGGGTTGGCCTCTTCCTCCATCCCGGCGTCGCTTCAATTGATGGCATTGGGGGGAGGTGGCCCGGTCATCTAGCCGGTCTATGGATCCGATGAGATTCATGTATGGCGGTCGACGTTCGGCACTCTCATGATCTTGGACATATGGTGCTTAATTTGTTTTTGAAGGCTTGTAAGTCTCCCCGATATTCAGAAAACTATGGAAAAGTAAAGGTTTGCACCAGTAAACGTTTTTTTTTTGGTTATTCTTAGTAGATCGCCTTAACACGAGAGACGTGATGGATAGACGCCATTGGCACTTGGATACTGGTGTGAACTACATCATGTGTAATCATGCTCAGAGAGAGAGACTCGGGATCATCCATCCTTCAACTATGGTTTTGCTCAGAAATGTTGGAGAAATCTAGGTGTTGTTTGGACATCTAGCTAGGGGACCGACGCAATGTTTTAGATGGAAAAAAATGAGTTTTAGTGGGCCAGAGTTTTTTGAAGTTGCTATGTGTGTTCTTTGGAGTATCTGGAAGCAGCGTAATGCCATTTAGTCTTTTTTTTAGAACTACCATATAGTCTAAATATATACCCATTATGGTAATGAGTATATTTTTTAGAAGAAGAGGCCTTTTTTGCAAGCTTGGAAAGTTGTCTTTAAGAAAGATTTAAGCATGATTGTGCATAGAGTTAAGGTTGCTCACAAGAAGTTGCTGGCTGATTAGATTGAACTCTTCTAATTTTTATTTTTCTGGTTATATTTTCATTCTTTTTTCTCCCTTGACATGTAGATATTTTCTCTTGTGTACTCTTTTTTTTAACCCTTTAATATAAAAATTACACCGTAAGGGATCCTTACGGTTTTCTGGTCAAAAAATTTTGAAGAAAAGTTTTTCCAAAACATCTTTGAAAAGCTATAAGAAAAGCGGAAGATCTAATATCTCCAATTTATTTTATGGAAAGGAGTTTACGAAATATCTACTTTCATATTTGAAATCTTTTCAAAGACTAAATTAATAAAATGACATGATCATCCTTGAGACACATGCTCTTTAGTGAAGGTTGAATTTATTTGACTTGCGAACTTTTGCTTGTATGAATACCTTGCTAAGCATGGGAATCTAAATCAACCCAAATAAAGATCAATCAAATGACCATGTCAAGTGGGGAAAATATTTAGAGTATCTGTTAACCCCTTTGTTTTGATCAAAACCTATTTAAATGGTTTTTTCTCAAAAAGCTCTACATCTTTGTTCCTTTAAATAAAGGTTTTATTTTTAAAACATAAAGTTTATAAATGATCTCTACATCATGTGACACTCATCTATTTTAAAGATAAAAATTATTAAAGGTATTTCTATAATTGGTTTGCCTCCAAAAAGGTTTATTTGTTTTCTTATCCAAAAATTTCAAAACTTATCTTCCTAATAAAATATTATAAGGTCATATTTGAGACCTATGTTATATTTAATCTCATATTTTGGCTGGTGGCTAGTTGGTCTAAAGGCTAAAATTGTTGCCACCATGTTGATGATGGATGTGGAGGAGCAGCAAGGAAGCTCATGTTAGCCATTCTTTAGCAAAACCGTAAGTAATAGCATCTCCAATCACCTCTCTCAAACCACCTTTCAAAGAGCTTGGGGCCAGCTGAGTAAATTTGAGTAAATTGCAGGAAACTACCACAATTCGGGTTGTCAGAACGATTCAGTACCAACATTCCTAATTTTTGCTAGTCAGTACCAATTTTGAGTCACAGCGTTGCGAATCGCACTAATTCATGGCTAAGAGCATTTTGACAGGCGGACTGACAGTTTGGGCCCATTTGTAAGAGGTGACTTGGCAACCCACGTGGAGGACGAGCTGAGGTGGAGGTAGGGGCCGCCTGTCATCCACACATCTTAATTCCTCTCCTCTTTCTAAAAACTAAAAATAAATAAATAAAGGCAAATACCACCACGTCATCCTCAACCTCCAACCCGACCTAGTCAGCGCCGGCCACTGAAAGGGGAGGGACATTGTCCGCTGGCAGGGGACATGCTTCGGTCGACGGGGGATGTAGACTCGGGACGTCACCGGCAGCACAGGTGGGCGAGCTCATCCCCTAGAAGCCACGTGATTGCCGCCCGGCTCCGAGAGGCGCCGGATCTGTGCCGCGTGGTGGCGCCGACGGGCTTCGGGCCGCGACGGAGGCGGGTCGAGGAGGTCGTCCGAGTGGGCGCTACGGGGCGGAGGTGCTCGTTGGGGCCACGACGGCATGGCGTCGTGGCGGCGGTGGCAGGGGCGGGGAGGTGGCGGTGGCAGGGCGAGGAGACGGGAGCAGAACGGGGCTCGGCGGAGGTGGACGACACGGGGCCGCGCGCGACAGCGACAGGGAGATGGTGACCGGCTTCGGTAGATCGAAGAGGGAGGCGGGCACGGGGCAGCGAGGGCGAGCGGTTGCCGACGACGGCTCGCTGCAGAGCATGGCCGGAGAGAGGGAGGTCTGAGGAGCGGCGGCGCTCGTGAGACCGGCGAGACGAGGAGGAAAGGCGGGCGGTCATGGTGGCTGGCAGCCGGAGCGGGCAGAGAGAGGGGTCTGACAAGTGGGCCCAACGTCCAGCTCAGCTTATACTCCACCGTGGCAATTTTTGTTGACTAATCCGCTCTGTTAGATGGGTCCCACTTGTCAGCAAACATGTTAAAATGCTGTCAGATGAAAATTAGTGTGATTTGCAACGCTGTGACTCAAAATTGGTACTGACTAGTAAAAATTAGGAACGTTGGTACTGAATCGTTCTGACAGCCTGAATTGTGGTAGCTTTCTGCAATTTACTCGGACCAGCCGGAGAGTGTCCCAAAGGCCATTTTCTAGACCAATAGCTTGTCCAACGTCATCCCGACTGCACAAGAAACGTTGCATGCGACATGGCATTTGCAGGGAAGTCTCATCGTTGGCACGGGATGGTCAGTCTTACTCATTTATGTCATAACCAATCTCCTTGTGGCGGCTTAATGGTCAGAGTCGTCTCGTCACCGTAATGACTTCGCCCTCTGCGACAGTGTTAATGCAAGCTAGCAGCCTCTACCGTTTAAGTTTAGTTAAAATTTATCGGTCTTGTAAAATTCCGTCATACTTTAAATGAATTTTGTTTGGTTGAACAGCGTTGTTCCGGACGCCGAAAATCGGTCCAGTCACGTACCCAAGGACCTGTTTTCGTCCGGATTTCGGCGTGTTTTGGTCCGGCCTACACAGGCCGTACCCAGGATCCCGGGTATGCCCTGGGAACGCCGGACTCAACGAAAACGGGCGTGGGCCAGCGCTGTCGGCGAGAGAAGGCACCACTCCCGCCAATTCGTCGAGCTTCCCGCCCTTTTCTTCCCTCCTCCCGCCTTTCTTCCCCATTCCCCCACCCCCGAAGCTCCGCCGATCACCGCGCCCGACATGCCGCCCAAGAGTTTCGTCCAACCCAGATCGATCCTCGGCGAGGGTCCGGCGGAGAAGAAGGCGAGGAAGCCGAGAGCGCCGCCGACCAAGCCGGAGGGCATGTCCTCGGCGGAGTGGGAGAAGAGGGAGCACACCAGGCAGATCTCGTCGGCCGAGCGGAAGGACAGGAAGGAGAGGGCGAAGCTCCGGCAGCAGCAAGCGGAGGAGGAGAAGGCGATGGTGAAGGCGGCGGCGGAAGAACAGGCGATGGTGAAGGCGGTAAGGCGGCGGCGTTGGCGTTGATGGTCGCTGCACGTACCCCACTGGGAGCCAGCGTCGGCTCGCCCGCCGGCTTCTCGCCGGTCTCGCCGGCCAACTTCCAGGAGAGCCAGGCGGCTGCTCGGCAGAGGTACTCCTCATCACCGGAGTTCGACGGCGGCTTCAACCCGAACGTGCTCTTCCCCTGCCCGGCGCCGCGCCCTCCTTCGGCCTTCGGCGTCGACATCAACCTCCCCTACTCCGCCTCTCCGGCGTACGCAAGCCCCGCTCTTCGCCGCGGTCCGCTGCCCTTCGGTGGAAGCTCGGCAACCTTCGGTGAGACCGACGCGCGCAACCTGTTCGGCGGAATGCCGGGCGCGCTTCCAGCCGGCATGTCGGCCGAGGAGTACATGGAGGACCTGATCGCAACAGGCTCGGCCTCCAACCACCCCTCCTTCTTCACGGAAGAGCAGACCCGGGCCGACGCCGAGCGCGGCATCGAGTCCCAGGACCTCGTCGACGTCGATGCCGAGGAGACCCAGGCCGAGCAGACGCAGCCAGAGGATGCCGAGACTGAGGCGAAAGGCAAGAAGGGGAAGAAGACGACAGACGCTCGGCTCAAATGGACCGTGGCCGAGGACACCTGCCTCGCCGAGGCTTGGAAGACGGTGAGCATGGATCCGATAACGGGTGCGAACCAAAATTCCGACAATTATTGGCGGCGCGTGAAGACAGCATTCGACGAGCAAAGCCTGTGCGACCCAAAGTATCGCAAGATCCACATGGAGCGAGGGGAGAAGGCAATAACGAACCACTGGGCGATCATCCAAACTGCATGCAGCAAGTGGCACAGCTGCATGAAAGAAGTCGACCGCACACAAGCCAGTGGGGAGAACATGGACAACAAGGTACTCGCGAACATTAACTTTGCCGTGCACTCTCTTGACACACTCGCGAACATGGACAACTTGACACACTTTCATTTTGTAGCTGGGCCGTGCACTTCTTCTGTTTCGAGAGGACATGAAGATGGAGTTCAAGTTCCATCATGTCTTCGAGAAAATCGAGCATTGCGAGAAGTGGCGGGACACTCGCCTGAGTCTGTCCAAGAGCAAGGACGGCGTCTACAACCCCGAGGCCCCGGCTGCTGCTGCCAGCGAAGGAAGACTTGAGCTCGGCTAGAAGAAGGCGAAGATGCTCAAGGCCGCCGGACCTCCCGCCGAGTGTCTCCAGGCGTCGATCGAGAAATGCCTCGCCGACACGAGGCCGCAGGCCGAGAAGAGGCCTGAGAAGAGCGAGGAGCGCTAGAAGAAGCTGATGGAGACACAAGAGGAAAAGATGGCCCTCATCAAGGCCAGCCTCGCCGAGAAGAAAGTCAGCCTCGCCGAGAAGAAGGCCAACTACGCCGCCAAGAAGCGCCACACGGACCTCAAGTTCCTCATGGGCGGCGAGGACACGTCGAAGATGAGCTCGTCGGTCAAGGCCTAGTACATGGCGCAACGTCAGGCCATCCTGAAGAGCATGACCACGACTTCCCCTTCCCCTTCCTCTGCGCCGAGCATGCCAGCGCCGAACGCGGCCACGCCGAGCTCTGCTTCGACTTCCTCCAATCCGGGGGCCTCCACCGGCGAGATGGACGACAACGCCGTGTCGGCCACGCCGCAGGAGCCCATCCCCATCGACGACTGATCGTTGTTTCCGCTGTTATGTAATAAAAATATGTCGCTGAACATGTAGACGCATCTGTCGAACACCTTGTGGCCGAGCACTCGCCGACGGGAACTATGCAGATTCAAATAGATTCAAATATATAGCCGTTTTGTGTCCGCTGGATACTCGGCCTGGGTAGCCGAGTGGGAAACTTTACCCATGCCAAAAACTTGCGCCGTCCGGCCGAAAAAAATCCGGATTTCGGCCTGGGTTCGGCCAACGAGTGGAGATGCTCTAACGCTTCCTGGTACCAATGGTAACTAGGACCAGATTAGCACGGTTATGCCTAACACAGATGTCAAAATGCAGAAATTTAGAACATCCGAACGACGCAGCATGCTTCAACATTTCAAAGTAACAAAGATTACTAGGCAGGCTCTTAACAACTGACGGCAAAATGCAGAAAACTAAAACACCTGGGAAGCTACTTTGAGAAAAACGATAGCAGTGACAATTGCCCATCTGAAGCAGTTTTGGGGCATTTTTCCTTCCTTCTAACAGGACCAGTGGGCGATCTACCGCTGTTCTCTGTCTTCATCTCTGCATTGACTTCAGCGTGCTCGATCTTCCTCTTGATCCCAAAAATATCTTGTTTCTGGTTTGACTCCGAAACGTCTTCTCTCTTGATGCTATGAGCAGTATAAAAAGTTTGTGGTTCCAGAGCAGCAGGTTCATCCTTAACTGCACTAGAACACTCCTCTGCAGGCTGCTGTTTGTCTGTTTTATCTAGTTCATTTTCTCCCAATTCATCGCATTCCTCTTTTGCAATTCTGAAGGCTTGTGTTACTTCTGGTGATGTCTTATTGGGCTTCAATGATTGCCCATGCGTAGCTGATCTCTTCGTGAAGAATTCTGAAATAGGCTTTTCGCTAGGCTGTATTTGTACCTGCACTTTCACAAGCAGTAGAAAAGAAAGCATTTGTCTCTCTGCAATTTGGAAAATACAAAGGAAAACTATCATCGGAATCTGTCAACATATACCACCAAGTGGATACTAGACAAAATTTAGCTAGTGTAGTATTGTACTTCCATTAAATTCTATATTTCAACGATCTCATAGTTTTGAAGATCAAACAGCTCAACAGTTATTTGCATGTTACTTCAATGAAATACTTCGTTGATATTCATAACAGTAGATATTGAGAATCAGTTCGGTTGATACTTATATCAATACTGAACAAACATGAAATAAATATGTTTGAAAAAGCAATGATAGAACCATGACATGTGTAAAGTGTAAACTGAGCAGTTCCACTGCATTTTACCCTGCCAACTCTAGGCAAAGCCAGCAATAAACTGAGCATAGCAGATCGTGTGACAAGCAACATTCAATTTAATTTCGAACCAAAACAGAGTCCTATATCTTAAACTGTACTGCAGTTAATTATCAACAGAATGTAGTGAACCTGCCTCTTTGATGCACTCGGGGCCATTAAAAGAAGTTTTGCCCATTGAAGTTGTCACTGGATACCAAACCTGCAGAAGGGATCCCTTAAATATCAGTGTATACTCATGTTATCAACCTAATGCCTTGTCGTCCGTCAATCATTAACAAAGTTAAACTAGAAGATTCCCAGACAATACTGTTCTTTAACGTAAAAATGCTATAAATAATAGGTTAGTGTGTACTTGTAAGATAATGTATAGCATGGAACTTACTAGATCAGCTCCTTCATAGGGTACAGTAATTTCTTCGAGTTTCACAGATGCATTGTGCAACCAAGCATTAACAGAGTCTTTATCACCCAAGATTACAGGCATTCTATCTGAAATCACAGAGAAATCTCAAATAGTGGCATTTTATGTGTCCTCACAGGAGTCTCAAAAAGAGCCAAACCAAATCATAAGTGACTGCAAAAGCAACCTCGCTAATCAGTTCCACAATTTTTTTGTGTGCAAACATGTTTCCTTTTCCTTTATCACCGTTAAATTGAAGGACAAGCCTTAGTTATTGTCACAGTGCTGTAAATAGAATGATTTGCATAGTCATGACACAACAATCTCTCAAAAAGTATGGTATTATTCCTCAACGGTATTGTCATTTGCCGAAAATATATTTACCATTGATGTATATTGAAGATTGGGAGTCGGTGTCTGTGGTACTTCACCTCCTCCTATAGCGCATATCGCCCTCACTCTTTTCCCTCTCCCTAAAAAATCTAAGACAAGAAGTAGCCAACAGACTATCTGAGCACCCTCTCCCCTGTCCATCTTCCACAAAATTATCCAATGAAGAACTACAAATTAAGACACAAGTGATACATCTCGGTAACAAACTAACTTGACCACCTTGCTAGAACAAAACAAGAGGGCATGACTTAGGCGTGGGGTGAACTCTAACGAACAAAGTGATCCTCCTGCCAAAAACGAACGGCATGGCTGGCCGCGTGCGCTGGCGCCTGGGTGGCCAGTTTTTGTGGTATCAATGGGGAGGACCTAGTCATGCCCCATGGATGTAGGCGTATTTGCAAACCTCGTTAACAAATCCCGTGTGTCATCTTCGTGTGATTGCTTGTCCACGGGAGATATCATGTGCCTCTGGCTTTCTAGAAGAATTTAATATGTGATATCCGACAAACCAACTTGCACAGACTATACATCTCAGTCTACATCTAAGGTGGCTCACGTTGTACTTGTACATAATTTTCCAAAAACAATTCTTTCAGTAGGTTAACTTTGTAACTTCTCAAAAACCTACCTACATGTTATCCAATGGCTTCTAGATTTCTCAGTACATGCATAGCAAATGAAAAACATTTATCTATGAGTTACATTTGGTAGTTGAACTGCAAATGCAGTCGCATTTTGAGAATCTTGAATGTTTTTTTTTAAATGAATCTTAAGAATCTTGAATGGTTGATTGATCTTCACATTCATAACCAAGATTATCGATATTTAGCTCACCCCATTTACAATCCAGTCGTATCTAATACTATTGGCACTTGTATTTGTATCCAGCACTATCCATGTTTGAGTTTGACTCCGACTCCGAAAAAAATGTGGTTCAGGATACAGGATGAGCAATATCCGTCTGTATCAGTTCTGTTTTCACCCACAAATACAATAACCAGATATAGGTGTGAAGATCAAAACAAACAGATGTTGTCACTTGTGAGTTATCCTAATAACCATGAGGCCAAGTTCAACAAGAAAAGCATGAAGTCAACTGAGAGCATAGCATGAGTAGTCAAATTAGTAAATGCATTGAAAATCTGAGATCCTGGGGGAAAGAGTCGACAACTGACCATGAAGCCATTGCAATGAAGTTGATGAACGAGTAGTCAAAATGGTAAATGTATGAAGGCTTTCTCCTGGCAAAAGTAGCATGTGAAATTGCAGATAA
Organism: Avena longiglumis; assembly: GCA_030063025.1. NCBI lineage: Eukaryota > Viridiplantae > Streptophyta > Magnoliopsida > Poales > Poaceae > Avena > Avena longiglumis. Next base: position 480,857,486 of record CP125975.1, read on the forward strand.
ATTATCACTTAAAAGAGATTTGAGTGAGGACCATTTACAGTTTCATGTTTCAATGATTCTGAAATTGAAACTAGGCACAGCTATTATACATAAACAGCAGGAAGCGAAAATAATTACACAAAAACAAAAGTGCAACACCACAAAAGCTTTTCAAAATATAATAGCAGCTCTCACATGGTGTAGTTAGGCAACAATATCGGTAGTGTTGATACTCACTATGTGTTTACTAATACTTAAATGTTAATACAAAACATTTAGAAGTGATCCTCTACCCACGTCCAGGTGGGTAGCCAGGGTAGGTATCCACCCTTGGCACACAGTCTGATAATTTTCAGTGGGTGCTAGTACCCGTATATGGTGCAGCTCAAGATGAGCATAAACCAGAATTTTTGGCTGAGTTTGTACGTTTTTGTGAGAACGAACAACTTCCTATGCTAGTTGGAGGTGATTTCAACGTCATAAGGCGCCAAGAAAAGAAGAATAATGATAATTTTAATGCACACTGGCCTTTTATTTTAATGCTATAATTGAAAGCTTGGACCTAAGAGAATTAGTTCTATCGGGTCGGCAATTCACATGGGCACATCGCAGAAAGATGCCCACATATGAAAAACTTGAATCGCATTTTGGCTAGCGTTGATTGGGAACAAAAAATTCCTTTAGTAACCATTAGAGCATTAACCCATTCTGGATACGACCATAGCGCAAGGGGACGTCCTCGCTGGTCATGTTGACAGCATGGTGGATTTGGAAGCAGCGTAATGCGGTCGTCTTCGACAATGTGTCGCCAAGCATGAGTAGCCTTCTCCACACGGTACGCTCTGAAGCTCAATCGTGGGCTGCTGCTGGTGCGATTGGCCTCCGTGCCTTGATCCCAGCGGTCCCGTAGGTCTAGTGGGTTGAGTTGTATGGGGTGTTGGCTCCTCTGAGCCTGTTTGTATTTATTTTTCTATCAATGAATCGAAACGCAAAGCTTTTGCGATTTCACAAAAAATAATAATAATAATGCCCCGCTGACTTTCCAATTAAGAATATAATGATGCCTGCTATGGAAGAGAAAAAACATCCTGACCTTCTGCATTTTTCCATGTGTCAAACAGAGCAGCCAAAACAAGAGGTCTCTGATCTTGCAAATAAATGTAATATGGTTGCTTTCTTGATCCATCTTTTTTCCACTCAAAGAACCTGCACCAGTGTGAAACATCAACGCATGGTCAACATAAGAATGTAGTCAGCAGACTATTTGTTAGCTTCAACTTGAATACATTTACAAAAAAAATAGCAAACAAAATCTTTTATGCTATATAATATATATGTATATGTATATATATATATAGAAACCCAGGTGCAGATGCGGCGAGAAGCACCGGGTAGCGGCGGCGGAGCAAGCACGGAGTCACAGTATGCGAAGAGGACCCTAGCTGGGCTCTGATACCATGCTGGGAAATATGCAACTTAGTATTCCCAGAGGAGCAAAGGCAACATATAGATGTATGGGGTAAAGTGCAAGAAACTCCTTACACAACAGGGATATAAAGGGAATGGACATATACAACTTTAACAACATACTCACACATCTTCAGGTATATTTATGGTGGAACGCCTTATTAGTGGTCCCATGCATCGCTTAGTAATTTTGGCTACAAACAAAAACATTGAGCAAGATGGCTACTAGTAAATTAATTGGGTCATAAACCATGTTATCTCCATTCCTATGTCATGAACCCTGGACCACCCTTGGTTTAGAAAAAACTGTATCGGTTAGACGTTGTTTGTTATCAAGGACTTCAAGGTCCAAACCATTCTACTACAAACTTAAAAATATATCAGTCAATATTGAACAAAGTGCGTTAATCAATAGCACATAAGCCTCAGATATAGAACATCGCAGAACATAATTATGCACAACATAGATATAACAGATCCATAAATACCCGCAAAAAAACAGATCCATAAATAAAAGTTGCACATGATAACAATGAAGTGTATGTCCATACCCTTCTACTGCAACAAGACACCTATTCTTCGGGATAAGTCGCCGAAATGAAGCCTTCTCCTTTATAGACTCTGATCTAGCATTGAACTGCATAACAAAATCAATTAACTCAATGTTTTGAAAACCCAATCAGTTATGGAATGAAAACAGAGCCGTGGGAAGAAAATCAAGCTCCACTGCAGGTATAGTTGAAGACCTATGATACACCCAGAGCAGGATAAAAATCAGATAATTATCAATGAATGCCATACAGTCAAACGTGAATTAGACGGACTAAAAAAAGTATATTGCATATGGTGATATGGATAGAAGTAGTAGATGTAAAAAAGAACTTCTAGGCAGGGCTTCCAATCCTTCCATTCCCATTGAAATACACACAAAAAATCCAGGATTACAAATACCCTATTCCTAACAAACTTCAGAAAGCATGTTATCAGGATCAAATAGCTTTTTGGTTGTATAAAAAGCTATCCATCCAAATCAAAAGTATTCATGTATAAGTTTGATACCAGCTACCGACGTCACGATCGGACCTCCATGTCTCCCACAGGGCCATGCAGATGTAACATAGGTACAGTTTTTGGATCTGTGTGGGTGGGTGGGGGGGGGGGGGGGTTAAGTGCAAATTTTATATTCATATAAAGCAGTAAAAGGTTACAAAAGGGGTTGAAAAGGTCAAAAAATAGCTACATAGAAAGCCTAAACGACGACTAGAAGTTTTATTAGTTGTCTTGCCATGCGATTTTTTTCACGCTTGCTTATAGCAAGGTACACTTCGAAAAATGCAAGGGAATCATACAAACTAACCACCGGCCTTGTCGCAGAAACAAAATAAGTGATGAGCATCACCCATTAATTTTCCAACTATAACAAGTTTATTGACAGACAGACAGAGTATAACGTGTGCAAGATATGCATGTTGTTCGTGGGGTAGTTGCTAGTAGAGACATAAGGAAGCATTGAAAGCACAAACAACCAATCGCAGTAGAGCCTAATCTGCAATCTATTATCTACCAAAACTTCTCCAAATTGATACTGATGTGTAACACGAAAATACTGTAAAAACAGAGCGGGCCGTCCATACCATCCTGAAATGGTTGGGTTTCTCGGTCTTGCCTGTGAAGCTGGGTACAAGCCCCCACTTCATGCACTGGATAACTGGCGCATGCTCCTCGCCCAGCGCGCGCACGACCCCCACCGGGAGATACGCCCCCGGCGACACGTTATACGACGGGTGAAACCTGAGTACAACAACAAATAAACTAAGAAACCACAACTTACTTGGCGACCCCTCAAACTGGAGATTTTTCTCCTACCTATCCATCTGGAGCGTCGGTACGGCGGGGGCGTCTCCTCCGCCACCGCGCGCTCCCCCAACGGCGGTGGTGCTTGGGAAACCGAAAGCCCTGGCGGCCTGGGCCGGACTGAGGGTGCACCGGGCCCTGCCGCACATCTTGGATTGCTTTTGCCGCGAACCGGCGTGCTGCTATTTGCTCCTTGGATTTGGGACTTGGCTGGGCGGTGGGAGGAAGACGGCGCCGAGGCCGCGGTTGGGTCGCGGGAAGGGGAAACTAATTTTTTGTTTTGTTTTGGGGAAGAGCAAGGGAAACTAGCAGAACGGTGGCGCCGAGGGCGGTATCAGGGTGCGGGAAGGGAAACTAGTGGAAAACTTTTTTTTACAGTTGCATGTACTGTAGGTGCCGGCATCTGATACCACACGCCAAGTGAAAAACACTTGCAGTTTGTTTGGTGTCTATCATATTTTGGTCCAAAATTCTAGAATTTATTTTGCAATTCTATCACTATGATGTTTGGTTGGCACGAAATTGAGCCATTATTTTATTTGACAAATCTATCGAAATATCTCCATGTATAAACATGATTCCTATCTCAGACCTGTCATTTCCAAATTCTGGTGACAGCCAAACATCTGGGTGTTTTTGAAATCATAATATAAATGAAATGAACCCATGTATTCATTTCATTTCTACTAAATAAAATGAATACCTGGGTGCCAAACGACCTATTAGAGCATTCCACTCGTTCGCACACTTCCCGTACCCAAATCAGGTGCTATGGATGTAACTTTTGACCTAGAAACGGATGAATTTTCGCTATTTTTTTTAATAATACATTTTTTATTAAATTTCACAAATAATATACAAAACGGGCAAGTTGCAAATTTGACGGTCCGTCGTCCGTTGAAAAGACGACCGGGATGCTTCTTTATTTCAAAAGACGACAGACTTGTCTTTTTTTATTCAAAAGACGACACACATGCCTTCTTTTATTCAAAAGACGACACACGTGAGGCGACATGGCTGTCGAGTTGTCGGGCGACAGGGGGTACGCGGGGTCGTCCGTTGAACAGACGAAGGACGGTTTGTCTTTGGAACGGACGACGCTCCGCAGCATATAGCTCACGCGCCTGCCCGTCGTCGTCGTCCCCTCCTCTCTCTCTGGTTGTTCTTCCTCTCTCTCGCTTGCTCTCGTTTTCCCAGCCGCTGCACCGATTTGTAGCCCAGATTTCTACCCAAACTCGCTGCTCTAACACATTAGCAAGCTAGTAGAGTCCCGATCTACTAATGGGATAGTCTGGTGTAGTGATTTGAGTCGTTTTGGTGGAGGGATCTGGTGGTGTTCTTGTTGAGCAATGGCCATGGTGGAGGCTGGTGCTGGGACTTGAGGAAGGTGCATGGTGGAGGTGCTGATCCGTTGACTCGAGGCACAGACTGCAGACTTCTCGCTTCAAGGGTAAACCCTAATTTCTTGCTAATTGCAGTCATATGTGTATGTTTATAGGTAGCCTTTGATGGGGTATGTTAGATGCAAGATATTTGTAGAGTATTATGTGTCAATGTACCTGTATTTGACTATTTTCGGTATTTTTTTAGATTGAAAATCATATCAAATAATGTAGTGTTTAGGTTCTTCTATGGTCCTGGTTTCGTCAGAACAAATCAGCACGGAGTTGATTTGAGCGAGTTTAATTTTATGGATGAAGTGCTTCAGAATCCTGAAACAGTGCCCGTTACTCAGTTGAAGGATTGGTTATGTGCTCGTTTAGGGCTCCCTCCTACCCATACTGTCGGTGTGCATGCTTTATGGACTAAGTCAAGGCAAACCCCTAATTTTTATTTAAGGCCAATAGAAGCGCAACATAAATGGGTCAAATTTGTACAAGCTTGCCAGAAAAGAGTAGTTAACCCCAGTCTCTTAGTGTTACCTGTGGCGAAGAAATTTGGGTATGATCATCTTGAGTAGTCGACCGGTCATGTTGGAGGTAGTTATGATCATGGCGAGTAGTCGGGCCAAGAGGGTGGCGGTTATGAATCAGTCACGTAGCTATGCACACACCGGGGGTGATGGTTATGTATCAGAGGACGGTGGTGAAGGATTAGGGGAAGACATATTCAGTGGCGAAGCTGATGAGGACGAGATATATGATGGTTTGTTGCAACATCAAATGGAAGCCGACGACTCAGAAGGCAACAGTGATACGGCTGATGATTCTGTCGAGTCTGGTCAAGAAGAGATCGGCCAACCTATTCCAGCATCATAGAATAATGACAACACAACAACAATGACTGTGAACGATGGGCATGATTCGGCGTGGCATTATCACGCGAACATCATCTCTCTGGGTGCATTATATCCTAGCAAGAGACATCTGCAGGAAGCAATTGTTGAGTGGTCAATGTCCATGCAACGGGTCTTGAAAACGAAGGTGTCATCATAACAATATTTGACATTGGTTTGCGAGGAAGCCGGATGTCATGCAAGGGTGCATGCCCATGTCCCTAGGTATGACACAAACTGGAAGGTCACTGATGTTGTGATGCACACATGCACACTTGACAGTGTCCTTCAGGACCATCGTAACCTCACGTCAACCCTCCTGGATAGACTGTTATACACAGAGATAGTGGAGGGCAAAGCCATGGGGGTAAATGCTATCATTAACAAAGTTTCTGTCAGATTCCGCTACAATATTTCATACGGGAAGGCTTGGAGGACTAAGCAAAGGGCACTGGAGGCAAGGTTTGGTTCGTTTCGAGACGGGTACGATTGTGTTGTTAGGATGCTCCGTTAATCGCAGTTAGGAATCCAGGCACCTACGTGGACATCCAACACTTTACATTGCCACAGGAACCTAATTTTAGGGTACTTCATCGAGTGTTCTTCTCATTTGCTATATGCATAGAAGCTTTCACTCACTATCGACCAGTCATCTCTGTGGATGGTACATTTCTCACTGGCAAGTACAGGGGTCAGATATTGACTGCCATAGGTCAAGATGGAAACAATCAAGTTGTTCCACTTGCTTTTGCTTTCGTGGAGAGCAAGAACACCGAGAGTTGGGTATGGTTTTTCAGGCAGCTGAAGATAGCAATTGTGAGAGATACACCGAATGTATGCGTACTTCATGATAGGCATCCAGGTATACTAAGCGTGATAAAGAAGCTCACACAGCCCACTCCTGATGAAGTTACTCCATGGCTGGACATGCAGAGTCGTTGGTGCATGCGGCATCTAGGGGCCAACTTTTTCTCACAGTTCAGGAACAAGGCTCTTATGAACCTATTCAAGAAGCTTTGCAAGCAGAACCAAGAGTGGAAGTACATCAAGTGAAAGGATACGGATGTCGCCTAGGGGGGGTGAATAGGCGATTAAAACTTTTCCTAGAGTGGCTCAACAAAGGCGGAATTAAACTAGTGTTTACTTTCTTAAGCACAACCTAGAACAACTAAGGTTCACATATGTGCACCAACAACTTATGCTAAGCAATACAAGCAACAAAGTGATAGCAAGATATATATTACTTCAAGCACGAAGGCTATCACAATGTAAAGTGCATAAGTAAAGAGCTCGGGTATAGAGATAACCGAGGCACGCGGGGACAACGATATTTTACCGAGTTCCTCCCAACATGGAGTACGTCTCGTTTGGAGAGGGGGTGATAGAAAACCACCAACGCCACAAAAGGCCTCCCTTATTCTCCGGTGAATCTCACTCTAATGGGATCGATCCACGCTTCCACTGCGGTGCACTTGTCGGTGGCAACCGGAACCTCTCACAAGGTTGGGGCACTTCTCCACAACTTAATTGGAGGCTCCCAACAAACGCCACCAAGGCCACAACCTGCAACACCAACAAACCTCCTAGGGTTCCAAGAACCCAAGAGTAAAAAGCTTCTCAACTTTCACTCACCAAATCCTCTGGGGAGAACTCAAACCGATGCACCAAATGCAATGGGAAGAACACAAGTAGTGCTCAAATCCTTCTCTCCCAAATTCCACCAAAGCTACAAAAGCTTGTGGGGGAATAAGAGAGGAAGAACAATGGAGTAAATCCACAAAAGACTCCAAGATCTAGATCCCAAGATGTTCCCCTCACTTAGAGGAGAGATGGATTGGTGGGATTGTAGATCTAGATATCCTCTTTCAAATCCCTAAAGTTTATGCAAGAATCAAGGGTTGGATTGAAGGGGGAGCAAGCTCAAGAGGGTCAAGAATGGAGGATAAAGCCTGTAAAACTCGAGCAAAGACATTGGGGTAGAAGGGCCCCTTTTTATAGGCCCACAGTTATTGACTCTGGGGAAAAGTCGCTATCAAGACTCGGTCTACACCAAGACGGGTCTACACCGGAGATTCCGGCCGAACCTCCGGGCTAGCCTCCGGACCACCCATCTGAAAGACCTGGGCCATCCCTGACCCAACAAGACCGGAGACTCCGGTCTTCCAACACCGGAGACTCCGGACTGAGCCAACACCGGAGACTCCGGGGTAACCTCTGGACCTGGCTCTGGACCCCCATACAGTATGTCCTAGCCCCGATTCTGAAGTCACCACCGGAGACAGTTCCGAAAACTCCGAACCACACCGGAGACTCCGGTCCATGCAGACCGGAGACTCCGGTCTGGACCAAATAAGAGGCAAACTTCAAATGGCGATATCTAGAGTTTGGAAACTCCGATTGACCCGAAACCAATTTTGTTGGAAAGAGGACAACAAGAGGTACCCAAAAAAAAGTGAAAATATTGGATACCACCAATAGAGAACATTTCATGTATTATAAAGTGAGATACCTCTCTTGGTGAGAAACCGGAAAACCTCAAAGATCAAAAACGCAATAAGATATAAAGGGGAAATCCGTTTTTGATGAACTAGGGTTTGTTATGAATATTGCCACAAGCTCTAGAACCTCATATGGATAAGATCCAAATAACAACCAAGAAAGGATGATGCGAAGTATGCAAAGGTTTGAGCTCTCTCTGAAAGATATGATCGAGTTACTCACTTGAGAGCCCCTCTTGATATTATGGTTGTCTATCCTATAAACCGGTCTCCCCAACTAACATCCCGAGACTGGTAAGAAAGAAACCCTATCAATATCATACCTTTGCCTTGCACATATTCCACTTGATTATGATGTAGACGGTCTTGTCCTTCTCAAGATGGAACACCTTTCTTGATTGCTCTTGTACGCACTTTATTGATGAAGACTTGCAAGTTACTCCCCCATACAACATGGGGAAACCTTTACTTTGACCTTGTCTTCATCGATCCATGATCACCGAGGATGAAAAGCTTCAACCATGAGATCTTCTAGATATTGCACATCTTTAGCTTGCACATCATTTCTTCTTTTCTTCATTATGTTGATGCCTTGAAGGTGCACCGAATATATTACTCCATCTTATTCTTCAAGACATACTTGCCATAGGTTTAACTCTCACATGACCAATCTGTGGATCACTCTTTGAACACCTTGGTCACCACTTGATCCTCTTCACTTTCTTCTTCTCCAAACCTTGAAGCCAACATATGGTTCAAGCATTGCCTATGGACAATTCCTACAAGTACAACTTGATACAAGCATTAGTACATAGAGATTGTCATTAATTACCAAAACCGCCGCTGCATGTGTCAAACTATGTCTTAAATTTGTAATATGTGTGGAACTATGTCTTAAATTTGTAATATGTGTCGAACTATGTCTTAAATTTGTAATATGTGTGGAACTATGTCTTAAATTTTTAATATGTGTGGAATTAATGTGCAGATGGCAAGATCTTTGCTGAATGCTGACATAGATAGAAAGCACCGGTCGACGGTACTGGATGCTAACCCGGGGACCTTGAAGCACCTAGTGACTCGCACTCCCATGTCGAACTGGTGCATACACCCTGATTGGCTTCAGAGGCATGTGACCTTTATTTCTCTTGTTGTTGGGATATTTATGGGCCAGAGTAACAAAACTATTGTGTTATCTTGTTATGTAGATTGAAGTGGGCTGGGCTCTTACCCTTCGTTCGTTTGGTTGAGGCCACTCGTATGGAGGAGATAGAAGGGCGACACCTTGGGTTCTAGACTAGTAGCCTACAGTACAACTCGTCTTTGCTCATGTGCTTGGTGGATCGATGGAGGCCCGAGACTCACACTTTCCATTTTTGATGGGGAGAGATGGCTCCTACCCTTCAGGATGTCTCGTACTTATTGGGACTTCTGTTGGCTAGCGTGCCCATAGGCCCAGTGGATCCACCGACAAATTGGGCCCAAGAAATGGCCCAACAACTCTTTGGCATCCGTGATGGAGCTCAGGCCTTTGCCCATGGCAATCATGGGCTAAAATTTGGATGGTTGGAGCAGTATCAGGTGTGTTTCATTTATTTGTTCTATTTAGTTGGAGCAGTATCATGTACTGATAATTGTTCTATTTGACAATGCAGATCCAAACGTTTGGGTTCCCAGCCACTCCGATGACTGCGCCACAGATTACACGCAGCCTGGAGGCATACATTATGTGGTTGCTCGGGAAGGTGATGTTCACTGAGAACCACGTGTCGACCATTAGCGCGCGATACATCTATTTTGCTAGAGGGATCGCGGAGGCGATGTGCCAGGAAGAATGCACACATTGGAGTTGGGGTTCAGCTGTCTTAGCAGCTACGTACTGAGGTATGTGCAATGCTTGCCAGTTAACCAAGGATAGTTCTGCCTTGCTAGGATGCCCATTGTTGCTGCAACTGTGGTCATGGGAGAGGTTCCCTATCGGCCGTCCAGAAGTAAGTGTCAACCAAATAGTCGGCAACCGGGAACATGAAACAATTGTCTACCACTCTGACCTGTTGTTCGACGAAGAGCAAATTGACTTGCCTACATTTGGCACTCACTGGACCCATCGCAAGGTTAGTGTAATGTCTTAATAAATTGCACTTCTGGTACTATAATATGAAAGTTACTAACAACTATTTTGTCATGCAGTGTCGTTTCGCGGGAGAGCAAGTAGTTAGATGCTATCCATCGTTCAGTGAGCAGTTCGACACACTAAAAGAGGATGTCGTGATTTGGGAGCCGTACACCCTGTAGACACAACACGCACGATATCCCGACGGGTTATCTATTATGTGCACTAGAGATCGAGAGTACTGGCTGACTAAATCGAAGATCATCTTCGATTGCCTAGTTGAGGAGAGGTCTCAACAGAGGGTCATGTGGTAGTTCGATCTTTGCCAGATGGTAGATCCCCCGCGTTCGGATGTTCCCCTTCCAGATGTCGTGCACGCGTAAGTAAATATATGTACATAAGGAATGCGTCTTATACTTCATCTATGTTCTTTAATGATGGTCTAATAAATTCTAATGACAGGTACTCTCGGAAAACTAACAAGACCGCCACTCAATGGCTCCAACGGGTGGGGATTTACGTCAACGAGTGACAGAATGCACCAACACAAAGTGTGGCACGCTGGCCCGTTTGATATGGAGCTATTCCACAGATACTTACAGAGGTACATGTCGATGACATGGCTACATCCCATTCCACACGCACATGACGATGAGATATACCCTAGCCAGTCAACACTAGAGTCCAGACAGTCAACGGTAAGTACTTTATTTAGAGCATAATCAACATGAGTGCCTATGTAGTGCATACCTAACTATGAGACAAATGCAGGCCGACATGATGTGGGAGCTACAGACTGAGGTGGCTCAGTACGGACGATCTCTTTCGACCGTTCCTCTTGTGCCCCGTCAGTAGGCTCAGTCCTTTGCCCGGCGGGTCGAGGAGAAGCTGCTGCGTATCTACGCGGTCATCACGTGCACCAGCGTCTCAGACGTCGTTCAACACCGAGAAACACAGCGTCCACCGCGTCACTCGGTGGAGGAGCGCGCCCCACGTCGCTCCACGCAGCAGTGCCCACCGCGTCAATCCATGGAGGAGCGCGCCCAACGTCCACCCATGCAGCAGCCACCTTCTCCAGACCAGGCCGAAGGCTCGGGATGGCACAAGGAGAATATTTCTCCTCCACTCCTCCACGGGCCTCGTCCACGACTCTCACAGCAGGCATCGCCGAGAGCACCACCTCCAGACCAGGCTGGAGGCTCGGGGTGGCAGCAATCACAGTTTACTTCTGACCCATGGCAGGAATTGCGGTTTAATATCGACCATTTGCAGCAGAACTAGATTACTTTCGAACAATGGCAGCAGCAGCAGATCCCCTACATGGACTTCGCTTATCGACCACAATCTCATCCTCATGGTAAGCATGTCCCTTCCTATTATTGTTAGATGCAGTATGACATTGTTCAGTACTTAATTTCTTGTACACTAGCAGGAGACTCCGTTACATGGGACACTACTGACGACCATGACCAGCAGACACAACACGAGCAGGTAGACTGGTTTGGCCAATATCAGCCAGGTACTCCACGACCTATCCCCACACAGGATACACAGGATCAAGGTGAAGGGTCAACTGCACCTCGCCGTGATGTGATGCCACCCCACAGATATGGATGGAGTACACTGAGGCCTCCGCCACCTCGTCGTCGACACTAGTGATATCTACTTATGTATCAGACATTTATCTATCTATGTATGAGACATATATCTACCTATATATGAGACATCATTCTATTATTTCATGATTTTATTCGACAAACTACTCAACATAGCTTGCAACACAGTTCAACATAACTTGCGGTACATAAATAAGAGTCCTATCTATCCCTAGCATGATGCCTTTCCCTTTCCCTTTGATGATGCCTCGCCCTTTCCCTTTGACGATCCCTCGCACTTGCTTTTCTTGGCCTGCGCTTTCTTCTTCTCCTGCCTATTGTCCCACTCGGCTCTTGTCTTGCTTCTAACGGGTGGCGGCATGAAGATATCATCCTCATCATCGCTCTCTTCTATCCAGGCCCTAGGTGCCACAACCTGCTCCGTCATGTCAGCTTGACTCTTCTTGGCTTGCGCTTTCTTCTTCTCCTGCCTCTTGTCCCACTCAGCTCTTGCCTTGATTCCAACGGGTGACGGCATGAAGATATCATCCTCATCTTCGCTCTCTTCTATCCAGGACCAAGGTGCATCAGCCCACTCCATCATGCGAGCTTCACTCTTGAAGTTGAGCTTGTCCCACCTTGCCTGGATCCTGATAAGCTCTGCTCGTACCTAATTTGGGGTCTTCAGTTTCCACCCTCTCTGATGAAGTTCCTTACCAAGCATAACGAGAGCATCATAGTTCCTTACCAACGTATCCCAGTGGGCTCGTTCATCGCCTATCATAACACTTCTGGATATTTGGAGAATCCCAATGGACATCTCTGTTGGCCAGGGAAACGCGTCGGTCATAGTGGAGAGGAGTGGAGGGAAATGCGAGAGCAAGAGGAGAGGAGGGAAATTAATTAGAGAGTAAGAGGAGGAAGAGATGAACTGGGTGAAAAGATACATCTCGTTTCCCGCATTTATAGAGGCACCGAACCGAATAGGCGTGAAAAAAGGGCGGGAAGTACTAGCGGAAAAAATCGGCGGGAAGGACTGACGGGAAAAATCGGCGGGAAGGACTGGCGAGAAAAATCGGCGAGAAGAGACGGCGGGAGAAACAGCACGAAACAATAGTCCAAAACCTAAAACGTATTTGGAACCCTAAACCCTTGCATGATCAATGCACCCTTCTTCATTTCGATAGACGAAACAGTCCTTCGTCTTTCGAACAGACGAACAACAGTTTTGTCTTTCCAACAGACGACTATATGGGAACGTCGTCCTCTCAAAAGAAGAACCAATGCGTCATCTTTTCAACGGACGACGGACCGTCAGATTTGCAATTTGCCCGTTTTGTGTATTATTTGTGAAATTCAATAAAAAATGCATTATTTAAAAAAATTAGCTGAATTTTCACTTGCGTTTCTGGGCAGGTGTTTTTTGGGAAAAATCTGCGATATTTCGTTTGAATTCGACTCAAATTCACACAGTTCGGCATAAATATGAATACAGAACAATGTTTGACATAGTTTGACATAAAATTAAATACAACAAAGTTTGGTATAGTTTGCCTAAGAATGAAACACAACATAGTTCAGCCAGATCATGTTCTGCATAGCTGCTATGTGTTGCTCTTGCGTATCCATATGTGCTCGACCAGATCATTCTTCAATTGTTGATGCACTGCTAGGTCTTGGATCTCCTAACGTATGGTGATAAAGGCAGCCCACGATGTTGGCACCTGGTGATTAGGCTCTGCAAGAGGCCCATGTCTATAGTATGGCTCCTCCTGCTCGACCAAATCCACTAGATGCTTATGCTCGTCCCCAATGATCATGTTGTGCAAGGTCACACAATAGTTCATCATTTCCCACATCTGATCTTTCGACTAGGTCATAGTAGGGAACTGGACAACTTCAAATCTCTGTTGGAGCACACCAAATGCCCGCTTCACGTCCTTCCTGCGATCTTCATGTTCCTTGGCGAACTAAGCATGTTTGGGGAGCATGGAGCTTGAGATAGTCTTCACAAATGTTGGCCATCTTGGATAGATGTTATCTGCAAGATAGTATCCCTTGTTGTGGTGGTGTCCATTGATTTCGAAGTCCACCAGAGAGCATGACCTTCGACAAGCTTGGCGAAGACATTTGAGGACTCGAAGACATTGATGTCGTTGTTCGATCCTGCCATTGCGGTGACCCAGCATACCACTACATGATGTAGTACACTATAGTCATTTACATAACACCAATGAAACACCGTTCACTAGTATTACATCCCTCAGAGTGGTACAACAGAAACACAACAGGTCCAAGACATGACTATAGGTTACAACTCGACTCTTTACAAAAGATCCAGAGAACACTCTAGGTTAAAGAGAGAGAAAGAAACTTCTTATAAAGAATAATCAGAAATAAACAACTCAAAAACATACTAATAAGACTAGTATCTGAACTATTGGTCTGGCATTGCCGCTATTGCAATAAACTATAGAAGTAGGTTCTATGGCTAGAGATTATATTCCTATCTAATCCATAACTTCGTCTTCACTTTAGTTGATGTATAGGTCGACTTCCTTGACTTTATTGAAGAGCTTGAGCTTTTGATGATGATTCCTGGAGCATAACTTGATGTAGACATCGTCTTAATGGCTCTAGAATCTAGCAAGGGTTAAGAAGATACGTTGAATACGAGCGTACCCAGCAAGTTCACTAGAAAGGAGTGTTTGATGCACTATATCTATAGCCATAGACCGTAGGTCATATGCAATGCAGGTTTTCAAAAACATTTATTCAAAGGTTGCTTTTATTCTGAAAAGCTATGCCCGTCGGCCTTCACAGGTTTACCAGAACTTTCATGGAGTTCCTTTTCCGCCGCGTTCGTAGCTCCTTCCCGGAACAGGGAGTAACAAGTTACAGTTCTTACACTCTGCAGAGGTGCGTTACTTTACCCATGAGAGATCTTAGCTTTGTTGCACATCCGGGCGCGCATTCCCGTTCACACTTCCTTGGTATGAGGCCCAGACTAAGATCCAAGCAAATCACTGTCCTTCTCCGCGACCTCGCATACACCGCAATTGTTGTATGCCCAAACTCAAGGTAGACCTTTCCCCGTATAAAACGGCTATACCTTAGTTGGATACACACAACAACCATTAACACTAGAAATCTGTCTTTTGTAAGCCCAGATCCACGGTAGACCTTTCCCCGTATAAAACGGCTATACCCATGATCTGCAACTTACAAATGCCCAGAACAATGACCATTGCATGCGAAAGCGAGCCGATCCAGCTGACTTCTCCGTCCCATTCCAAATCTCATGGTTAACGCGTAATATACGGCGCAAGAATCACTGGCAACATTGGTTGTTAAGTCCTAGATAATATGTTCCTTTACCACCGGAACTTTCATAGTAGGTTATTACCTCATGGTAAATAACCTATAATCATATTCTTATGAAAATAGTGTGTTCTGACCTTTTTCAAATGCAGGTGATGACAATACTGGATTTGCAAAATACTTTACAGAAAATAATCAAAGGACATGAGCAAGTGTGAACTTGCCTTTTGTGATTGCAAGATTATGCACTCACAGTCTTCGAGACAATATAAGATCCAATATCTGAAATCAGCATCATTGGTCCGGTAAGAACTAATGTTTAAAGAAGCAGTATGTAGTTATGCATAAGTAATGCTATGCATTTTGTAAAACTCCCAAAGTGGATTCCCAATACTTTAAATGAAGTGAGTTTAGGTGATTCCTTTAAGAGTTGGTTTATCTTCAAGTTTTACTTTACAAGTAATGGCATTTATAAGGAACTTAAGTGTTAACAATCCAAAATATACAAGTAAAGGATAAAGTAATGTGATTATGATTAATTGTTATCTAGTGACTATGACAAAAGTCCTTGGGTTGAGTTGTTAAGAGTTGGAGGAACTATTATAGAGTTGTTGTTTGAAGTGGCAAAAAGAATAACCTTCAAAGAAAAGTTTTCTTTGATAAGGTTAAAATCTTTAAGGGTTAATAGAATGTGATCGATGTCTCTTGTTGTTTGTTTGATTAGTTTGTTCTTGAGATATTTTATGTCTTAACTGAAATAGACCAAAGTTAACTATAAAACCATAAGTGATTTATTAGACATGATGTTTATAATCTTTAAGACTAAATTTAACTTTTAAAAGGTAACTAAACTTAAAGTGTAACATGTTTTAATTATTCCCAAGTTTTAAATTTATGATAAGTATGGCTGAGGTGTGGAATTATTCACTTTATATTTAAGTAAATGATTAGATTAAATTTGTTTTGCTATTATGAAAATAATATGTATTTATTTAATGGAAGCATAATTAGTTGATGCTGTTAATGTGCTAGATTTAAAGTCATGTTAACTATTATTTAGATGTTAAGATCATTCCTTCTTAACATTAGTGAATGATGTATAATATTATCTTAAAGATTATGGTTTTGAATTTTGATCTAGGGTTTAAAAGAGTATTATAAAGTTAATGATTTATGCTTAAGCTTTATTATAAATCTTAGTCATGGTTTAGAACTTTAGTAATTAGATTTTAAGGTTTTAATATTTCTAGATAAATATAATTATTTCTTATTTAAGAAATGTTTTTAAAGAATTTTCAAAATAGGTAATAGACAAGGATTTATTACTTTAAAATATTAAAAACCTTTCTGATAGTATTTTTAATATTTTTCTAGTGTAATATATTTATTCAAGATCTTAAAAATGATTTTATTTATTTTTAAGTATTAACCCTATGTTTATAAAATTCCATAAAGGATCAATTGTCTTTGAATATTAATTTTAAAATTTTATTTATAAAAGAATTAAGTTAGTATTTTTATAAAATAGTAGGTTTATTTTTATACACAAAAACGATTTTTATTAATTTTTTGGACATTTTCTTATATTGTTATAATTTATTGAGAATTCTAGTGACTTTAACATTTAATGGTATTTTATTTAACTTAAACAAGTAGTTTTATATTTTTCTTAGGTAGGTATTATTTTTGTGAACATTTTGATATATTATATGTATTTTTAGGATTTTTATATATTTTTCTAGTGGTTTAAATGTCAAAAGGGCATTTTGGTAGTTTTTATTTTATTATTTAATTGATTTTTTCTCTTATAAACTAGGCCCAAAGGTTCCACCTAAAGTCTGTTTGGATGACCACTTTGGACGGCCCGGCCTAGCTAGGCCAGGCTCGGGGCACTTCACCCCGGCCCGTCCCCTCTCCTCTCTCACTCCACGCACGCACACACCTAACCCGCATACACACCTCCCCGTTCCTCCTCTGGCTCCCTCGCCACCGCTGCCGGCCCGATTTCAGGTAATCAGATGTTATGCCGCCGCCATCTGAAGCTCCACCGCCGACTGGCCGATCTGGCCCTCTATTTTGATTTGGTTTTGAGGCCCTATCGAATTCGCCCTAATGTTTTTTTGTTCAGGCCTGATGCCGTCGTTGGTGTTGATCCGGCCGATTCCAGCTCCTGCTGGTATTGCTGTTCTTTGGCACAATCTTTTCTGTCCCTTCTCTGTCGACTTCAGCCAGCGATTCACTCTCCTTCACCCTCGGGCAAGTCCCCTCTGGTTCCTATGGAACCCTAGACATGAGGATTCGGCAAGGTCACCGACGCGGCTGCTCTGACCCCCATGTCCCATCTGCTGCTCGAGGAAGACTAGAACATCTCCCTCCTCGATCCCAATCTACTACTCCCGCACATTTCACACCGTTGTGGTACTGCAGTAGCTACTGTGGTCTACTCCAATCTTTAATGCCGGAGGGACGGAATCCTGGGATGCAACCCCGGCGTCTGCGTTCTTTTCTACTCCATCAACCATGCCTCTAGTCAGGTAATTCTCATGTGACCAGACTTCGAGCTGATGAAGTCGTTTAGGTGTAAAACATAGGTTTAGGTTCTGGAAATCTTGGAATTGGTTTGTGGTACTGATTAACTTAGAGTCTGGCAGCATATCTGTTGGTTCTAGAAATCATTTGTGATCAAATAGTGCTTTCTTCTTGGTTTGAATGACAATTCACTATCTGATTCACACATATGCATGATATAAGTAGTTCCTACACCTATTACTTGATATACTTTATTTACTGTTCAAGTTATTGGATGTCCTTAATGATTTTCCTGATGTAATTAAATGTGTTGGATGAGTCTTGGGTTTCCTGATTAAGTTCTAGTTGTAGTTGTAGCTAAAATTGTTGGTATGAGTTGATCCTCTACATAGAACTATTTTATGTGCAATTGCAATGTGCACACCCATCTTTCATCAAGTAAATGTGTATATGATGTTTCCCTAGATTAACTGGATTCTTATTTCAGGAACAAGTCTAGATGAATTTTGTCTGTCCATGATATCAGAAGTAAAAGTTTAAATGATCTCTAGTAATTTTAACTAGAGAAATGATTTAGAATAGCTTTGAATGGCTTGAAAACCTGAGTTATTTCTGCTAGCTTGTTCTGGTGGCTTCTGCTACCTGAAGGTTCTTTCTGTGGTGCCTCCTTTTGGAGTGTGCACATCAATCCTTCTTGTAGGATGATCTTGAGTAGATAAGTGATTATATGTGGTTCAAGTAACCTATTCTGATCAGCTAGAAATCATCTAGTTGTAGGTCAGTGGAATTTGGTTGCTTATACCATTTGCATAATTATGTGTGTGGCTATCAATCCTTGTGGGATATGACTTGACAAAATCAGATGGTGTATTGGTACATAGGCCCTGCCAATGATGCAAAGGCTGAGGCACTAATTTGGATAGATAAGGGCAATTACTTTTATTTGGCTGATTTCCCTGTGATGAGTTTTGCATACCAGATCTATGCAAGTCTGAGAGGAAATATTACCTCTCATCCTCCTAGAACAGATCTAGTTGAAGGGTATTTGTAATAATTTATCTTGGATGCTTTTTCCCTTATCTACCCCAGGTCCTGATGGTGCAAACTATTAAGAACAGATCTTGAGTTTGATTTCTTGTGGATGTGGTTGTGGTGTTTGCCATTGTGGTGCCTTCCTCAGAAGTGTGCATAGTGGTGAACACCACATCTATTGACATGTTACTTGATTGACTAACTAAAGATCCATAGTTGGCTGCCGATGATGCATAGGCTGAGGCCAAACACTATAAGAACAGATGCTAAAGCGTGGCTATCAAATTCTCTATGATGCCTCAACATAGCATTTCTATGTGGGTCTGAGAGAAGTACTTTTACCAATCTCCTGTTTTTCCTTTGTACTTTATATGCTGGTAAAAACATATTATATATGATGACCTTTGTGTTGGGTAGCAACCTGATGTTGAACTTGATGTTGCTATGCTAGTTGGTGCTGGTACTTGATCAGCTAGCCATCTTTGTCCTTGTGATGTTGTTGTTGCCTGCTCCTCCAGATATTGTTGGAAGCTTCTAATGCTCCTAGACTTATCCTTGTGCTCCTGGTCTTCTCCTTATGCTCCTGACGATTGTGATAAGATGGGGTGATGTCCTTAGCTATGTGGTGGAACTGGATATGATATGGATCAGGGACAAAATAGTAGTGTTTCTTGGCTACTAATAAAGGATTTGTTGGTCTGGTTGTGTGTGTGGAGAGACGATATGGTGGCAGCTCAGCTACGGCTGGTACTCTCTCATTTTGCTGAACTCTTGTGGTGTTGACAACACACTAGTGCATGCTGATGAGTGAGCAGCCTGCTTGCATGTTGTGGTTTGGGGATCAGATCAAGTAAAAGCTTGATATTTCCTGATGTTTTACCTCTTTACCTTCTTATCTGGCTTTGGTGAAACTTGCCCCTAAGCCAATGATGCTGTACTGAGGCCACTATCTGATTAAGAACAGATACTATGATTTGGCCCCTTTTTAATACACACTCAATGATGAATTCAGGCTCTAGCATCTCTAGGATAAATCTAAGAGTACAATTAATAAACTAACCCCCTTATTCTTTTACTGTTGTTAGTCTGCTATTTTGTTTTGCAGAAATCAGGATCAAAGAGATAATGAGAAGATCAAGAATTAGATAGAAAATATAGTTTAGGTTTTATCTTATTATTATCTTGTAAGAACAATGTAATATGTTCATGTACAGAATAAAGAATCCTTGTAACATTATTGATGTATTAACTATTATTTCTTTTCCTTTATATAACATTGTTATTTCCTTTTCTATTATTATTTTGTAGTATCATTCTTTCCTATTTGTATAAATTAAAGTACTTTGTACCCTTTATATTAATGTAATAAAGTATTGATTTGTACATTTATTGTATTTTATTATTTCTAGAGTGTAATAGTACTTTATTATAGAATTATTATTCCATTTCTTATAAGCATTAAATATTCTATAATTTATTCTATATTTCTTTTAAAATTCATTTGAATAAAAATTTGAAAGTCAAATACATGTTTGAATAAATTCTCCCTTAAATACAAGAATTCTCCAAAGGCCATGTCGAATTCCATCGCACTGGTCCTGATGTTTCTATCAGGACAAGAGAGATCCCTCTATATCCTCTTTAGCTTTGCGCGAAAATTCCCCAGATTTTCTGATGCATGAATGCAATGCACACACATGTGTCCTCTCTAATTCTAGGTGTTAATCCTGGGATGTTACAGACTCTCCCCCTTAAAATAAACTTCATCCTCGAAGTTCGTACTCTCTTTTGTTTTGGAATGAGGAATTGTCTTGTATTGGTTACTGTATTTCTCAACTTCATGATAACCTCAAATGGGAATAATTATAGTATCCCCTATCCAGATCTGTTCTTGAATTCCCATCATACTTGGCAATCTCCAACTTGTTGTCTCCAATACTCCATTGTTCTTTTTACTATTACCCCTTAGGGATATGTCCTCATTATGAACTCCTTAAATTTGGGTCTTTTCTTTAGTTCATTTTCCTAATTAGGTATCCTAACCCAACTCCTTTACTTGATTATCGAACTTTCTTCCTATTATATATAAGGTCTAGGAAGTCTCACTAAAACAGGATTTTTAATTTTATTAGACAACAGTTGTGGTCAAAAGACTAAATTTTTGGTTTGTAATTGTATAGTTTATACTGATAGTCCTTCCGAGGATTGGTTTTGAACACATTTAGTCCACACTCATCGGAATTTCTTGTTCCTCAACACATGTCCAATTGGATGTGCTCTATTCCCTCTTTAGGTGTTAGGGATATGGGTATCCTCATAGCATGTCACTTATCTGGATAACCCGGGTGGCCCATAGCTGGTAGCATGGCCTATGGATTGCTGGGCGGCCCAGTTAGATGAATCTAGAAGGGAGGCCCATGCTGGATAAAGGAAGGCTACGGTGGAATCACCAGCGTACCCGGAGCCTTGGAGTGCAAGATACACAAGACTAGTAATAGACGGTGTAGGACTCTGTAACCTGTCCGGCTAGGACTTTTCCCTGTAACCCTGGGACCTGGCGACTATATAAGTCGGGCCTATGGGAGCCTTTAGGGCATAACTTCAGATAACCTAGTGTCGACTATGACGCACCTCGCACAGCGAACCAATCCATGTAACTCGGCGTATTGCCCTTATAGTGATTTATAACAGGAGTAGGATTCCGCCACCATCGTGGGATCTGAACCTGGGTAAGCTAAGTTACCTCGTACCCGTCAACCGTCCGCCTTACCCCACGTCTCTAAACACGCACTATGAGGAACCCTCCATGGCGTACTCGTCGGCAATACCACGACAGTTGGCGCGCACCATGGGGCAAGAGGCGCTACAGGCTCTTCAGCGGGCGAGGACCAAGATCTTTGCGGGAATCAGCAAAACCGTAGCCATTGGTCGCGTTCTCTTCTCCGGCAACGTTCCGATCGTCCCTCCTGATGAGTTCTGGATCCCGGCGAAGACGAACCCTACGCGGTGTTCGATCGTTCCTATCAGAGACATCCACCTCTTCATCGGCGAAACCGAATCGGACAATAGTTCCCTGGGAGTCGGAGGAGCATCAAGACCCGCAAGGAGCACCTACGGGCTGGATATGTTTGTGGAAGGATCGATGTCGGATCTCTCTTCGGAGTTTGCCGGCAAAGATCGGAAAAATTCAAGGCCCACCCAAACCGCCCCTATGCAGGATATAAAGGTGGAAGATCACTACAAATCCGCCGGCTTCGTCCGTGTGTTTGGACAGCAGAGATCCAAGTTCGTCGGCGTGGTTACCATCTTCGATCTGGCGCGCTGCGTTCAAAGAGAAGGCGAAAACCCCCGCGATTACCTGGCCAGGTGGCTCCGTATATGAGCCGATCTGGCCCACTACCCCGATGATAACGCTTTGTATCACTTCATGGAAGGACTGGACCGTGGCATGCTTCTCCGACATTCTTTAAGACTGCAACAGGCAACAGGGTGTCTTACCCTCGAAGAGATGGTGAGCACCATCAACAACTACGCGGAAGCTGACGCAGCAGCCCAGATGGCGCTTGCGCTCAGGGACGGAGAACCTCTGATTCAGCAACCGCCACCACCGCCTCCCGCCGCCATCGTCACAGCAGCACCACCACCTCCAGTCATCGTCGAGGCCATTGCACCTCCACCGCCCGTCATCGAGGAAGTCCTAGTCCTAGCACCCTCCGACTCTGTCATTGACGCGCTCTATGCTGATTTCAGTGCAGATTCGGAGGAGATAGATTTCAGTCCAGAAGAGATAGACTTCGCTATGCAGGAGATGGAGGAGGAGTACTCGCGTGACGAGCAAGCCAACAACGCCGTCACGTACCGAGGGGTGTTCGTCACCATTGGGACGGCGATGGATGAAGATCAACCCGGACGAGCTCCGCCTACAACACTGGAAAAGGGGAAGGGGCCACTTATTGCTACTGACGATGATCGCGCAAGGGTCATGCCTCCTCCGCCTAACCCAGTACATCAGCCGCACGAACTCGGCACCGGCCCGAGCATCAACAACACCGCAAACTTGCCGCCTCCAGCATCCACGTCTGCAGCGGCCCAAGTTACTCCAGCTGATAGAGTGATGTACGACAATCTCCTCGTCGAGCCACTGACCGTTGCTCATATCCGGAACGTGACCCAGCTTGACAAGAAGCACCAGCAGCTGCTGGAGGAAGCACAAGCCATCGCGGAGCAAGGCGCTAAGCTAGATCAAGATCTGGTAAACGCGCAGAAGTCCATAGATAAATCTAGAGCAATGGAGGCTGAGTACAAGACTTTACTGCAGCAGCAAAAGGCTAAG
The DNA here is from genome assembly GCA_030063025.1 of Avena longiglumis. Lineage (NCBI taxonomy): Eukaryota > Viridiplantae > Streptophyta > Magnoliopsida > Poales > Poaceae > Avena > Avena longiglumis. The sequence goes on from CP125975.1 coordinate 480,880,482, forward strand.
AAAGATCCGGCTCGCGTCATCAACGATCTTGGTGTGCGGCGTAACCTAGGATGGGCCCCCTCGAAGCCGGCACAAGCCAAGCCATACATTGACAGTGAAGGCAAGCAGGTGATGCCCACCCCACTCCTTAACCTCGCCGTCGCCAAGACCCTTTTGGAGCAGGATAGATCGCCTGAGGCAGTGGAACATGTCTATGACCTAGTGGCCAAGGTGGTGAAGCAGCAGGAAAAGGCCACCTCTCAGAGGCTTGAGTCTGACCCAGCGCTCTGCCAATCTATCCAGTACAAGCCGCCAAGGGACATATCTCCTCTTGATGTCGGGTCCCAAACGGGTTTATCAGAACGAAGACGGAGGGATGCGCGCAACAGGAAGGATGCCATCCCCATATCCTCCGACCATGGAGAAAAGGCCCGACCTTGACGCCCGTCGCCACCGCCCCGATCTCCCCGACATCGTGAAGATTACAAGGCTCACCATCATACGGATATGCCCCCACCAAAGCAGTGCGGCATCATCATCTGCGACAACGCGGAGCAGACCCGTCATGACGGAGAGCGCAACCACGGGCACAGGAGCAGGTCACACCACGACCCTCCATGTCCGACAAGAAACCGTGATAGGCGTGAGGCGTCGCAGCAGGGTAACAGCAAGAAGACTAACCCACCGCCACCCCCGCCTCCGTCACCACGAAGCAGTCACCATGGCGGAGGAGGCCCGCGTCGTTCACGCAGCCCATCCCCTGTTGACAACAAGAAGAAGAACCCGGAGCCGTACGATGCATGTTCGCGGATCGATAAGATCCACGAGGCCCGGGAAGGACCATACCTGGGACCACGTTGCTTTGGACCTGCAATACGGTCCGCAACTTACCCCAAAGGCTTCCGGATTGACAAGACCATCAAGCCCTATGATGGAACCACCAAGCCAACCACATGGTTGTAGGACTATGGCAACGCGGTAGAGATTGCCGGAGGCAACCCCAATGTTGTCGTCAAGTACCTCCCATTGATGTTGGCGGGCATGACCCGTCAATGGATCGACGACTTGCCGGAGAAATCCATCTACAACTGGCTGGACATGCAAGAAGCATTCACCAAGAACTTTGAGGGTACATACAAGTGTTGGAATTATGCCCTAGAGGCAATAATAAAGATGTTATTGTTATAATTCTTGTTCATGATAAATTTTATATTCCATGCTAGAATTGTATTAAGCGGAAACTTTGATACTTGTGTGGTTTATGAACAACACCGTGTCCCTAGTATGCCTCTATGGACTAGCTCATTGATTAATGATGGTTAAGGTTTCCTAACCATAGACATGAGTTGTCGATTAATAATGAGATCATGTCATTAGGAGAATGATATGATGGACAGACCCAAATCAAGCAGAGCAATTAGATCGTGTCATCGTGTTCATCTTTGTGAAGGTTTTTCTTATGTCAAATACTGTATTCCTTAGACCATGAGATAATGCCGCTCCCTGGTATCGGAAGAAAGCTTTGAGGTCATCAAACGTCATCCTATGTGAGGGTGATCATAAAGGTGTCTCTCAGGTGATCGGAAAGTACTTGTTGGGTTGTATGTATCGAGATGGGATTTGTCCCTCCCAAGTCGGAGAGATATACTTCGGGCCCACTCGGTAATCGATATCAACACCGCTTGCAAGCATGTGGTTAAGTAGTTGATCACAAAGTGATATCGGATTACGGAACGAGTAAAGTACTTGCCGTGAACAAGATTGAACTAGGTATGCCGATACCAACGATCGAATCCCGGGCAAGTAAAATATCGCGTGACAAAGGGAATATATATATGGGATTAATTGAATCCTGGCATCGTGGTTCATCCGATATGATCATCGATGAATATGTGGGAGTCAATATGGGTTTCCAGATCCCGCTGTTTATTATTGATAGAAGATCATGTCTGCATATTCTCGAACCCGTAGGGTCACACACTTAACGTGTCTTGATGCTAGGATAAAATGGATAAATGGTTTATGAGTTTTTGTTTGGAGTTTGGGATGAGATCCAGGACATCACGAGAGGTTCCGGAATAGTCCGGAGAATAAGATTCATATAAAGTAAAGCAGTTTTTGGATTTCAGAATCGTTTCGGAATGTTCGGTATTGTACCGGAAGGTTCTAGAAGCTTCCATAGTGGGACCAACGTGGCCCCACTTGTCGGAGGGGTGCGTGGGCCTACGAGGGAGTGCCCTGGCTACATTGGGCCAGGGGCACAAGGCCCCATAGGCCCAGCCGGCCAAAACCCTAGGGGAAACCCTAGGAAACCTTCTAGAAGGGGGGAAGACTTGCCCCCCACTCCACCCTTGGGGCCGCCGCCCTAGGGCTTGGAGGAGGGGGCAAGGGGGCCGGCCAGCCCCCTATATAAGGTGGGCAGGGGGCGCACCCTCCCCTCACCCCAAACCCTAGCCGCCAGCTGCTGCCCTACCTCTCTCTCTCTCCCGACTGCGTGTAGGCGAAGCCCTGCTGCAGAAACTCTCCACCATAGCACCACGCCGTCGTGTTGTAGATCCAATCTATCTCTCCACCCCACTTGCTGGACCGAGGAAGGAGGAGACGTCGCGGCACCATACGTGTGCATCTCTCGGAGGCGCTGCCACTTGCGGCGTAGGATCGGATCACGAGGAGGAGATGGCGAGTACGACTACACCAACCACATTATGTTGAACGTTTCCGCTGTGAGATTTCTTCAAGAGTATGAAGATCTCATCTATCCCTCTCGTTGATTGCATCTCCTAGATTAGATCTTGCCTTTCCCATTCGCATCCGTAGAAAATTTTGATTTACTATGATGTGAAACCCTTCAACAAGCGTCCCTGCACTGTGGGCGATCTACAGCGGTGCATGCAAGAGAAAGACGAGACATCTCGCGCCAACCTCTCTCGCTGGCTGGACATGAAGAATTCCTGCGCAGGAGTGCATGCTCAGACCGCCATGGCCGCCTTCATCGACGGACTGGAAAGGGGCACGTTGCTACGGCATAAGCTAAAGCGCTTGCAGGACAATCACCATCTTGACTTGAACCAGATGATTCAGTTAGCTAGTGAGTTCGCAGCTACCGACGACGATGCTCGCGGTCCTTGCCAGCAACAGTCGTTCCAACTCAAGCTCGGAGGAACAACAGTACAAATCGGAAAACCGCTCCAGAAGAAAAGCAATCTACCGACATGGTCGCTATGACTTTTGCAGGACGAGGAGAAGGCGAGCAACGTGGCCGAGGAAGGGGAGCTGTTCGTGGGCAGCAACGAGGAAGTGAAACCACCTCGGCGCCGCTCTGCGTTCCCCAAACCTACGAGGAGTACCGCGATATGCCGTGCCTCGTACACCTCGACGCCAACGGTAAGGCCACTCATACCAATCGACACTGCAAGTTCGTCAACGACCTCAAGGAAGACCCGGAGTCCGGCTACAAGCGAAGTCGGAAGAACAGACCGCGAGGCAAGGGCAAGGGGAAGAAGAAGGAGGAGGAGTCCAAGGATTCAAGTGACATGGACGAATACGTTGACCCCAAGCACGCTGCCAAGAGCGACGACAAGGGCAAGAACCCCTTCCCAAATAAGGCTCCAGTCAACCACACTTTCCTTGGCACCCCCACCGTCCGACAACAGAAGACCTCTCTGAGGATCATGATGGCCACTCTGCCCCCAGTTCCCCAGTACCTACGCTGGTCGGAGGTTCCAATAACTTGGGACAGGACGGACCACCCAGACCTTATACCCACGGAGAACCAGTACGCCATGGTCATCAACCCAGACCTTCAGGTTATCATCCGAACCCCCTCCAATTGACCGTAATCCAACTGCATCTATGGCTAGCAGTTGTCTGTTGCTTACAACTTAATACTGGAGGGGGTTCATATGATAACCTGAAGGTGGACTTCTAGTCATAGATGCAGTTGGATTACGGTCTATGTATATTGTTGTATTGCCCAATCAACTTCATAGGATCTTTCTGGCTAGTAATTCCATTGTTATGCCTTGCTTAGTTCCTGTTAATTGCCCCGTTGTAATTTGTTTACCCTTCATGCCATGTTGTTATCTAAGGAGAGCACCTCTAGTGAACTATGGACCCCCGATCCAATCTTTACCATTGATACATATTCCACTGTTACTTGTTTACTTGTTGCAAACCATTACCTTCCACACCATACGTTTAATCCTTTGTTACAGCAAACCGGTGAGTTTGACAACCTCACTGATTCGTTGGGGGCAAAGTCTTGAGTTTGTGTTGTGCAGGTCTCCACGTTGTTTGCAACACCTGTGTGATGTTTCCTTTCTCCTTCTGGTTCGATAACCTCGGTCTCTACTGAGGGAAGACTTGCTGCTTGCCGCTTCACACCTTGCTCTTGGGGTTTCCAATGAAGCGCTCTCTGCCAGCGCATCAACAAGTTTTCTGGCGTCATTTCCGGGGAGGCTAAGGACGTCTTCACTAGGGGATTCCTTCACTTCCTTTCTCTTTACTTTGTTTTTAGTTTGCTTTGTTTCTTTTGCTTGGTTTTGTTTGCCTCTTATAAAAAAACCCAAAAAATTAGTCTAGCTTGGTTTGCTTGCCTTATTCAAAAACACACAAAAAATAGTTCCTGCTCTAGTTGCTGGTCTGTCATTGCCTTGCTTGGTCATGATTTCTATCAATGGATGGTTTCTTTGAAACTAGTTCTTATTGGCAAGGTGGGTTCATGGAAGAACAAAGGTATTATTATAAGGAACACCGTTTGTCACAAAAAGGGAAACACTTATGGGAACAAATTGATAAGTTGAATACTATTGCTAGAGAGGTGTGCTCCATTTATAATGTTACTTATTGCTTTGATAAGTCTTGTTGCTGTAGGAGGTATAAACACCTGCCTTTTTAGTGTGAGTATAATGATAATGTTACCATATCTTCTTATGTTAAGGGAAATTATGACTTTTATGATGTGGAACAAATTGAAGAATTTATTGCTTTCAAGGGTGCATTTGAACTTGCCAGTTTGTTTGGAAATACTGATGATGCACCTTATGAATGTGAGGTTTATGAGATACTTCGATTCTGCTTTGATAATTACAAGGAAGATAATGGCTATATTCTTGAATATGTTAATAAGTGTTTTCCACAAATGGAAGGGACTAATGTCTTGCAGGAGCCTATGGAAGAAGAAATTGCTGAAATTGAAAGCTCATTAGATGAAAAAGAGGGGGAGAGTGTTGAACAAAAGGAGGAAGAATGGATTATCTACCCATGCCTACCTTCTAATGAGAGTAACTCTTTATCCCTTACATTATTTGATTGTCCCCCATGCTTACCAAAGGGGGATGAATGTTATGTTCCTGTGGATCTTTTTGAAATATCTACTTTGGATAAAACCTGTGGAGGTTTTAATCCCACTATTTTTGAGCTTGATAGAAATTATGTGTTTGTAGATCATGAAAAGCATGCTTTATGTGATAGCTATATTGTTGAGTTTATTCATGATTCTACTGAAAATTATTATGAGAAAGGAAACTATGGTTGTAGAATTTTTCATGGTACTGAAACACCTCTCCATGTGCTGAAAGTTTTGAAGATACTCTTGTTTTATCTTCCTATGCATGTCACTTGTTCTTTGTGAATTTATTTTCTTACAAGATTCCTATGCATAGGAAATGGGTTAGACTTAAATATGTTTTGAATTTGCTTCTTGATGCTCTATTTGACTTCAATTCATAATTCTTATGAGAGCATCGTCTCAAACTTTAGGTGCCTAACTTAAAGGTGTTAAAGAAAACTAGTTGGGAGATAAACCAAGAGTTTCTTTGAGTCTTGGAAGTTTTTACTACTGTAATGACCTCTCCTTATCCTTTTTATTTGCTTTTTATGCCAAGAATGACCTCTAATGAGAGGGAACTAAGATTTGGGGAGTTGCTGTCCCGAAACAGATTTCTGTCCTCCACCCAAAAAAATCTTGAGGAGACTCTGTAACTCGGATTGAGCTCAAATTTACGGATAAATCCCCCAGTATGTTGTATAACTTTCGTTAGTTCAACACTTTTTGATTTGAGCAACATAAGATGTTCGAAAAAATCATTTCTACCAGCTGGTCTGTTTTGACAGATTTCTGCCATTATTTGCATTTGCTTTTTATTGATTCCTTTTTGAGCTCTCTTCAGGTAAATTGAGTTTCTTTGAAAGAGTTACTTCAGTAGCTTGTGTTTTTAGTGAAAAGCCTTGCTGTTCCAAAGCTTTTCTAGTGGTCTAATATCTTTTGAATAAGCTAATGTTGCTAATGAAGATTGTGTGAAGTTTTGTATCAAGGAAAAAAATTCAGGTGTAGAGAAAGAATGATGCAATGAGATTAATAATGGACAAAAGCTCAAGATTGGGGATGCCACCATGGTTTCACCCCAAGAAATATCCAAGAAGTACAATCGTCAAAGCTTGGGGATGCCCAAGGCATCCCCTTCTTCATCAATAAAAAGCTTAGGTCTGTCTAGACACTTCACGTTTATTGTTTCATGCACAATTGTGTTGTTCTTGGAGCGTCTTAGTTTTTGTTTGCTTTGCTTAGTTTGTTTAGTTTGCTTTAGTAGTTTGGACCCCCGTTCTTGCTGTGTTGTTTTGCAAATAAGTTTGCTTGGTGTTTGGAAAAGAGTAGTAAGTTTTTGCTTGAAGTGCAAGAGGAGCTTGCATTGACTGTGACTTAGACTTTAGCATGGCATGCTAGGTGTTGTTTTAGCATTATGCTTAGTGATTATTTATATAGCATGTATTGTTCCAAACAATTGGGATTGCTTAGTGTGCCTTGAAGAAATTATGCGTTGTTTTAGCATGCGAAAGCATAGTATTGTGGTATTCTCCTTTGATGTTTTGCTTGGGTTGACTTGGCACATGCTCACACCATGTTATGACTATGACAAGTCACCATTAGCCTCTATGATAATTTAGTCCTTGACTTGTAGTACCACTCTTTGCTTTGATTAGTTTGCTTTGTTGCATTGCATAATTATAGCCATTATTGCTCTCTTAGTTGGTTGCTCCCAGTCTTTGCTAGCCTCCACTTGTATAAGTAAGTTCTACTCATGCTTCCAACTCCCAAGAAACCAAGTTTTTCCAAAGTGTCCACTATAAAACTCCTATGCATGGTGTGTTACACCATTCCAAGTATATTCTTGTTTTCAACTATCTTCCAATTAAAACTATTTTGTTATGTGAAAACTTAATGATTAAAGCCCTCACGAACTTGATGGCACATTTTATTATTTGCCCCTAATAAACTTGAACCATTGAGACAACTTTGTTGTATATGCTTGCACTTATAAGTTGGGATTAGCAGAACCGTGCTGTCACGGGGAACGTTTTCAACATTGCACTTGTACTTTTTGTACTCCGTTGATATCATGATATTTTGTCTATGGATGTTACCGCTGTGAAATGAAGTGGGAACTTGTAAGTTCATGGAGTTTGTATTCTGTGTTAGAGAAACGCTTGGACCGCTAGCCTAAGCCATGCCTAATCATGGTGGAAACTTGCAGCATCACCATAGTGACATATATGAAGCATTCTTCTTATAAAAAAAGAGAGACACATTGAGAAAGGAGTAAAGAGAGAAAAAAGCACCATATTCCCATGGTACATAAGAAGAATTGCTAAGATGCTCATTGTCTGCTTGCCTTGTCATTTTGGTTACGGGAAAGCTCATGTACCATGTGCAAGGGGTACCCCATTGGCGGTTCTCAATGATATGCAAATACTTATAGTGACAAGAACTTGCCTGGGCCCTAAGTTTAGTATCCATGAGGTGTAGCCCTCATAGTCAAGGGACTTGAGATTGCTAACTTATACTTTGTCAAGCATATACTCTAGCTTTGTCACTTTAACTTTAACCAGTTCAAGATGCTTAAGATAGGGGCAATGAGGGTTGAAAGCTAATAAGTACCATAATTTTTGGAAGATCTTTTTGAAACTTGTAATCCCTGCTTCCTTTACAAAAAGGCTTTTCTTCCACCATTATTTGAGTCTCCACCTTCTACCTTTAGGCACCATCAAGAGAGCATAGTTTTCATTTTGTGTGCAATGTTCCAAAACTTACTAATTGATGCATATTGTGTTATTACTTGCTCTTGTGCTATTTGTTTCTAGTCACCCTTGTGAACTTTGAAGGTGTCCTATGCATTATATTGCTATTTTATGAGGGACAAGCTGATTGCCACTATGCTATGTTTTCTGTATGTGAAACAAACAAACGTTTTTCAATGCATATTATTCATGATCTTTGTTTGTAGCTTGCCATGTTGCATGCATAGTTACTATATCCTATCGTTAGAACTCCATCTTTCATGCACATGTTTAGAGTTCTTTGATCCCAGCTTTCAATGCTTGCAAATGGTTGGATCTTTATTGAGGGTGCATGTCACCTAAAAAATTATTCTTTTATCACTTACCTACTCGAGGACGAGCAGGAGTTAAGCTTGGGGATGTTGATACGTTGGAAACGTATCTATAATTTTTGATGCTCCATGCTTGTTTAGTATCTACTTTTCTTTACTTGTCTACACTTTGAGGTGCTTTTCACATGTTTTCTGGTACTAACCTATTAACAAGTTGCAACAGTGCCAGATGCCTGTTTTCTACTGTTTTTGGTTTCAGAAAAGTTAGTAAAGAAATATTCTCGGAATTGGACGAGACGAAGGACAAAGTCAATAACTTTCTGTGGGGAACAAGAAGTCCAGAGGAGAGACGAGGATGCCATCCATGGGGCCAGACCCACCCTAGGCGCGGGTGGGCCCTACCCCGCACCTGGGTAGGGTTTGCCTGCCCTAGCGGCCGACTCGGTCTCCCCCTTCGCCTATAAGAAGCCCCCGATACAGAAACTCTCGGGACCCGATCAGAAATCCACGAAACCGTCTATAGCCGCCGCCACCATCATCCCTAGATCGGGGGGATTTGAAGCTCTTCCCAGCACCCTGCTAGAGGGGAGATCATCTCGGAGGACTTCTCTCCAGTATGATTTGTGAGTAGTTCCACCTTGGACTATGGTTCCATGTAGTAGCTAGATGGTTGTATCTCCTCCTTTGTGCTTTCATGCATAGATCTTGTGAGCTCCGTTCATGATCAAGATCTAATTTATTTGTAATCATGCATGTTATGTTTGCGGGGATCCGATGGATATTGAGATTATTATGTTGGTTTGATTAATGGTTTTATCTTTATGACTCTATCATGTCTGTGTTGTTTGTGATCTTGCATGCTCTCCGTTGCTAGTGGTTATCTTGGCCAAGTAGTTGCTAGTGACTCCAAGAGGGAGTATTATGCTCGATAGTGGGTTCATGCCTCTGGTTTCCAAGGGAAGTGACAAAAATCTCTTGGTGGTAGATGTGCTGTTGCTACTAGGGAGAAAACAACGGTCTCTTGTTCATGGAACATGTGGACTGTTTACCTTACACACTTTGCTTAAAGCAGTTGTCTGTTGCTTGCAACTTAATACTGGAGGGGGTTCGGATGATAACATGAAGGTGGACTTCTAGTCATAGATGCAGTTGGATTACGGTATATGTATATTTTTGTATTGCCCAATCAACTCCATAGGATCTTTCTGGCTAGTAATTGCATTGTTATGCCTTGCTCAGTTCCTATCAATTGCCCTGCTGTAATTTGTTTACCCTTCATGCCATGTTGTTATCTAAGGAGAGCACCTCTAGTGAACTATGGACCCCAGTCCAATCTTTACCATTGATACATCTTCCACTGTTACTTGTTTACTTGCTGCAAACCATTACCTTCCAAACCATATGTTTAATCCTTTGTTACAGCAAACCGGTGAGCTTGACAACCTCACTGATTTGTTGGGGGCAAAGTCTTGAGTTTGTGTTGTGCAGGTCTCCACATTGTTTGCAACACATGTGTGACGTTTCCTTCCTCCTTCTGGTTCGATAACCTCGGTCTCTACTGAGGGAAGACTTGTTGCTTGCTGCTTAACACCTTACTCTTGGGGTTTCCAACGAAGCGCTCCCTACCAGCGCATCAGTTGACAGCACACTAGTGCATGCTGGTGAGTGAGAAACCTGCTTGCCTGTTTTGGTTTGGGGATCAGATCAAGTAAAAGCTTGATATTTCCTGATGTTTTACCTCTTTACCTTCTTATCTGGCTTTGGTGAAACTTGCCCCTAAGCCAATGATGTTATACTGAGGCCACTATCTGATTAAGAACAGATACTATAATTTGGCCCCTTTTTAATACATACTCAATGATGAATTCAGGCTCTAGCATCTCTAGGCCAAATCTGAGAGTACAATTAATAAACTAACCCCTTATTCTTTTACTGTTGTTAGTCTGCTGTTTTGTTTTGCAGAAATCATGATCAAAGAGATAATGAGAAGATCAAGAATTAGATAGAAAATATAGTTTAGGTTTTATCTTATTATTATCTTGTAAGAACAATGTAATATGTTCATGTACAGAATAAAGAATCCGTGTAACATTATTGATGTATTAACTATTATTTCTTTTCTTTTATATAACATTGTTATTTCCTTTTCTATTATTATTCTGTAGTATCATTCTTTCCTATTTGTATAAATTAAAGTACTTTGTACCCTTTATATTAATGTAATAAAGTATTGTTTTGTACTTTTATTGTATTTTATTATTTCTAGAGTGTAATATTACTTTATTATATAATTTCTATTCCATTTCTTATAAGCATTAAATATTCTATAATTTATTCTATATTTCTTTTAAAATTCATTTGAATAAAAATTTGAAAGTCAAATACATGTTTGAATAACTTCTCCCTTAAAGACAAGAATTCTCCAAAGGTCATGTCGAATTCCATCGCACTGGTCCTGATGTTTCTATCAGGACAAGAGAGATCCCGATCCCTCTATAGCCTCTTTAGCTTCGCGCGAAAATTCCCCGGATTTTCTGATGCATGAATGCAATGCAGACACATGTGTCCTCTCTAATTCTAGGTGTTAATCCTGGGATGTTACAACTATGCCAAAGGAGTACCAAATCCAAAGATCATGTGTAGCAACCGCCTCGAGTATCACAGTGCAACCTCCTTTGTGGCCTTTGTATATTCTCTGCCAAGCAAATGTATAGTTCTTCCAGTGCCAATGCATGCAGACGATGCTTCCAAGCATCCCAGGAAATCCTCTACTTTCATGGACTACGAGGATCTGAAGTGGATGTTCTCAAGTATTGTGGCCCAAACATTGCAATCACTGCCCTATGGAACCTGTACAAATAATCGATGGCGGTGGACTGATATGTTCAAAACGTATCTACTTTCCCGAACACTTTTGCTATTGTTTCTCCTCTAATTTGTATGATTTGGATACAACTAACACGTACTGACGCTGTTTTCAGCAGAATTGCTTTGGTGTCTAGTTTTTGTGCAGAAAATCAACTTTCAGGAAAAATCCCGGAAAATATCGCAAAACTCCTATTTTACCAAAAGACTCACGGAGCCAGAAGACGGGACGGAGAAGGGCCACGAGGGTCCCACACCCCTGGTCGCGCGGGCCAGGCCAAGCCACGTCTGGGGTGGTGTGGCCACCTCGGGCACCCCCTCGGTATCCCCCTTCGCCTACATAAGCCCTCTGACCTAAAAACATAGGGGGTTTGACATTTTTCCAGAGAGAGTTCCGGTGCGCCGCCACCACCATAAACTGCGATTCGGAATCAGAAACTTCGCTCTGGCACTCTGCCGGGACGTGGAATTGGAGGAGATCATCGCCATCATCATCACGACGCCTCTCCATCAACCATCCATGTTTCTCCCATCCATGAGTGAGTAATCCCCCGCAGTAGGCTATGGGGATGGTAGGGATTGGATGAGATCTATCAATTAATCGAATAAGATTGTTAGGGCATGGTGCCTAGTATCTTGTTAGTGCCTTTTGACATTGTTGCAACTTGTTATTCTTAATGCTTGTCACTAGGGCCCGAGTGCCATGATCTCAAATTTGAACATATTATTGATTCATGATGATAGTATTGTTTGTGATCTTATCTACAAGTTGTTTACACATATCATTGTATGGAACCAAAGGCCCTGAAGTGACAGAAATTGGGACAACCGGAGGGGATGGGTGTGATATGAGGATTGATGTCTACGCACTTCTATTCTTGTAGATGGTTGTTGGGGCTCCAAGTGCAGAGGTTTGTAGAACAACAACAAGTTTCCCTTGAGTGGATTACCCAAGGTTTATAGAACTCAGGGAGGAAGTGGTCAAAGGTATCCCTCTCAAGCAATGCAATCAAGGTACAGGAAATCTCTTGTGTCCCCAACACACCCAATACACTTTTCAGGTGTATAGGTGCACAAGTTCGGCGAAGAGATAGTAAAATACAAGTGGTATGGATGATTATAAGTGGTAACAGTGCCTGAAAAGAGCTTCCGACGGAGAGGAAAATACTAAAGGCAAAAAGATAGAAGCAAGCAAACATGTAACAGATATAGATGCAAACAGCGTTTCAATGTTTAGAAACAAGGCCTATGGATCATAATTTCACTAGTGAACACTCTCAATAAATACAATCTCTTCACGATACTACCCTGAACTACTCTCCGGTTGAACACTCTAATCTATGGTAGGGCTATAACAGCACTCCTCAAGGTCTGCCTTCCCCATCTAGATAACCCCACACTGTCACCTTGAGCGCTAGATGGTTCCATTAAACACCACAATTTCATAAAGACATCCAACTTCAAATATAACTCATGATAAATATATATATGTAACCTAGCTCAAGTGCCACACATGGCATGTCACTTTCACACACATAGGGAAAATCATAGATCTATTAAAGAAATTGAGTAATTATGCAACCTCTAGCCTGAGTGCCAGCACGATGCACACGCTGTCACTTTCACACACGTGGGGAGAGCAGAGATTGGTTTAAGAACATGAGTAACAGAGTAGATCTACTTGATTACAAAGCTCATGACCACAACACGATCACGCATAGAGAGAGAGAGATGAACACATAGCTACCGGTAGAGCCCTTAGCCCTAAGGAAGAACTACTCCCTCCTCATCATGGGAATCAGTAACGGCGATGGAGATGGTGGTGGAGATAAATGGAGATGGCTCCGGGGGCACTTCCCCATCCCGACAGGGTGCCGGAATAGAGACTTTCTGTCCCCTGAATCTACCCTTCGGTGGCGGCGGCGCTACGGAAGTTTTCGTGGCTTTCTCCCATATGATTTAGGGTTTCTGAGTCGGGAGTTTCTTATAGGCGAAGGAGGCAAGGTCGGTGGAGGCCCAGGGGCCCACACCCTAGGGTGTGGCCACCCTGGTGCCCTACTTCGTCTCTGCTTCGATTTTCCGTATCATTCAGGAAAAATAGTAACTTTGGCTTTTGTCCCGTCCAATTCCGAGAATATTCATTTTTTAGCTTTTTTTGAAACCAAAAATAGCAGAAAATAGGCAACTGGCACTATGGCATCTTATTAATTGGTTAGTTCCAGAAAGTTTATAAAAATACCTCAAAGTATAGACAAAGCAAAACAAAGTAGATACTAAACAAGCATGGAACATCAAAAATTATAGATACGTTTACGACGTATCAAGGATCACGTGTGTTCATGGAGTGTTAATACTTTGCTCCGGTACTCTATTAAAAGGAGTACCTTAATTGCTAGTAGATTCCCCTGAGGCCCCGCTGCAACGGGCTGGCAGGACAAAAGATTTTATGCAAGTTGTCATTACGAGCACGTATGACTATATATGAAACACGTGCCTATGATTTTTTAGTACTTGGATGCTTTATCTTATTTATCTGCAAATGCCCTAGATATTGATATTACATGAATAGTCTTGTCCATGCAACGCATGCCCATCCATCCCTATGCCTACTGCACTCAAATCCTATTGTTTGCTACTATTGTTACTATTGTCTTTACTTTACTACTGCTGTTACTTTGCTATTGCTACTACAAAATTGTTGCTGCTAATAAACTACTGTGAGGAAGACTATTTCCAGGTGCATCTAAATTGACAACTCAGTTGTTAAGGCTTATAAGAAATTCTTTGGATCCCCATGTATCGAATCTATAAATTGGGTTATACTACCCTCGAAAACTGTTGCGATCCCCTATACTTGTGGGTCATCAAGACTATTTTCTGGCGCTGTTGCCAGGGAGCATAGCTTTATTTGTAAGTTCACTTTGATTTATTATTGTTCGTTGATGTACTTTTCATCATGGGGAAAAATCGTGATGGAAAGTTTCCTATATTACCATCCACTACAAGAAGAGGTACAGTTCTAAACACCTCTGCTGCTCTTGATTCACCATCTGTTATAAGTAAGCTTGTTACACCACCACCACATACACATGCTACATACACTGCTACTACTACTGAATATAAAATTGCTTCTGATGCTCATGATGTTACTTCTATTGTGCTTGATGAGAGTGGTTCATTAGGTCCATTCCTAGATGCTCCAATTGCTAGACTTGGAAATACTGAAACTCCTAGTGAAGACACTATTACACATGTTAGCTCACCCGAGTCTAGAGAGAGTTATGATATTAATGATGGTTATATTGAAATGACTGATGAATTTATTGAAGAATATCGAAACACACGTGGTGCTAGTTCTATTAAAAGTCTCCTTGATAAACGTACTATTATACCTAAACTATTTCCTGATGCTAAGTTTGGTTTAACAGTTTACCTTCTGGATCCATTTATAGCCCTGATTTCTTGATTGCTACTTTCTTTCAAAAATATTTCCCTCCTAGTGCTAGACATGCTGACTTGAAAAACTTTTTGATTTTAAACATGGAGAAGAGGAGAAATTTCCTTAGTCATGGACAAGGTTATGTGCCTTGATTCATGCACATCATGGATGTCCCTTACCTAAAAATGACCTTCTTGATATATATTATAATGGACTAACTGATGAATCTAGGACATACCTGGATAGTTTTGCTGATTATGTTTTTAGGAAAAGAACTCCTGAAGAAGCTGAGGAATTAATGGCTAAAATAAGCAAAAATTATGATGATTGGACTACAACTGAGCCAATTACACCTGAGTAACTACACCTAAACCAATTGTGCCTAAACCAACCCCAACACCAACACCCAAGAAGAGAGGAGTGATTGAACTAAATGATGATGTGATGAAAGAAGCTAAGAAATGTCTTAAGGAGAAGGGTATTAAATCTGAAGATGTGAAGAATTTGCCTCCTATAGAAGAATTATGTAAGCCAATCTCTCACTCATCCACTATTGAGGTACACTCTCTCCAACATTTTGATGAAGGTGATATTCCTTATGGTAAACCTCCTGATCAATGCTTAAAGGAACTTGATATCTTTATTGTTAAGCAAGGTAATTTTAATAAACAAGTTCAGAATCATTCAATGGAAACTCTAGAGCTATTAATGAGTTAAAAGATATTATGGAAAGAACTTCTAATGATGTTAAAATGCTTGTTAAACATTTTCAAATGGTTCAAACTCAAATTGATTAACTTGCTAAAGTACAAAAGGATATGCTAGTTAATGCTTCTGGAGATAAACATGCTTATGAAATTAGAACTAGGAGTGGTGGTGCCACTCAAGATCCTTTATATCCTGAGGGGCATCCTAAAAGAATTGATCAAGATTCTCAACAAGCAGAAAATAAAGGTACCTCTTTTAAGAGAAAGAAAAAGAAACATAAACAATTGCAGATTCTCCTGAACCTGCTATAGATCCTAATAGTATATATGTCTCTGATGCTAAAACTGAAAGTGGTAATGATAAAAGTGATGCACATGGTAAGGAAGAAATTGAATAGGAACCTGAGAGGCACACTAAGAACACTAAGTACACTTAGGAATATTTTATTGCTAATAAACATGGCAGTGAAATAGAACCTTGGGTGCAAAAACCAATACCTTTTTCCTAATAAGAAACACAAGTCAAAGGAAGAAGAACACTATAACAAGTTTTATGAGTGGGTGAAACCTTTATTTTTGCAAATTCCTTTGACTGATGCTATTAAGTTGCCTCCTTATTCCAAGTATATAAATGATATTGTCGCTAATAAAAGGAAGATTCCTAATGAGGAAATTTCTACTTTGCTTGGTAATTATTCCTTCAATGGTAAGGTTCCAAAGAAACTTGGGGATCGAGGGATCCCAACTATTCCTTGCTCTATTAAAAATAATTATGTTAGAACTGCTTTGTGTGATTTTGGAGCAAGAGTTAGTGTTATGCCTTTTTCTCTCTACAAGAGACTTCAACTGGAAAAATTGATACCAAATGATATATCATTGCAAATGGCTGATAAATATACTACTATTCTTGTTGGTATATGTGAGTATGTTCCTGTTCAAGTGGCTCATAATTGCTTGGTTTTAACTGATTTTGTTGTGCTTGATATGCCTGAAGATGATAATATATCTATTATTCTTGGGAGACCTTTTATTAATACTGCATGTGTTGTCATTAATTGCAATAAGGAAAAGTAACTTTTAATATTAATGTCAAAGAGCATACTGTCTATTTCTCCAAGAAGATTGATAAGAGTTATGGTCTAAATTCAATTAAAAATATTGAGGGCATCAAAGTTGGAGAAATTTATTGTCCCATCCACAAGGAAATTTTGAAACTATTATGATTAGGACTATTGCTATCAAGATTGAGGTAACATAATCAGTTAGTGAAATGCAAAGTTTTGTTTCATATAAAATTGTTTTGGTAATAAGACTTCATCAACCTTATTAACAAAGGGATTTTAAATGTCAAAACAATGATTTCACAATGATTATCCTTGCTCACTTTTATTTTTCTCGATTCCAATCTTTTCTTTTCGTCTTGTTAGTTTCAGTTTTGCTAGTTGCTTGCTTATTAGAGAGTCTTAGAACTTCTGTAGTTTTAGTTTGGTTTGCTTTTGCTTCTTCTCAAAAATCTTTTTTTGTGAGAAAATCAATTTTCATAACCTGAAAATTTCCCAAAAATAAAGTTTCCAGAAAATTCATATTAAATATTTTCGTGAAAAAATGGACAGAAGGGCACCTGGAGTGACCCAGGGGGACCCATCAGGCAGGCACACCCCTAGGTGGCGCGGTCAGCCCTAGGGCGCCCCTAGCCCAGGTGTGGCCCACCCGTGGCACTCCACTTGGTCTCCTTCGTGCCACTTCTTTCTCTCTCCCGAAAAACACCGGAAAACTTCTCAAAGCTCGAGCTCATGTTGTTCTTGCTCCCGATTTTCGATCTCCTTGCTCAGCCCATCTTTGCTGTTGATTTTTGGAGGGATTGCTCTCTGGTATGTGCCTCCTCTGCCTGTCCAATTAGATTTTTGATTGGTGGATTGTATCTTGAGTATTTTGCTACTGTAGGTGACAGATTATGTGAGCTTGCATGCTTATTATATGCTTAGAGAAATCATTTTGATGCATGTTTAGCCCTCTTACAAGTTCCTATAGTAGTTCCCCATGATTTATTAGCTTGGAAATCACTTGGTTTGATGTTTGTTCACAAATTTCAGAGGAGAAGATGAGTGAGTACCAACTGAATCAACATGAATTGATGGTACCTGAGGTTATGAAAGTCCATCGCGAGGAGGAGGTTTTCTCTTCCATATATCCATGCCTTGAATTTATGAGAGCTGCGGGGATCTTTTAGGATTTCTAGACTCTGATTTCCAATGCAGGTGATGACGCCTGATAGCGCTTCGTCAGGAAACCCCAAGATCAAGGTGTGAAGAGCACAGTAGCAAGTCTTCCCTCAGTAATAAACCGAGGTTATCGAACCGATAGGAGGAAGAAAATGTCTCAAAGGTGTTGCAAGCAACTTGGAAACATGCACAACACAAACTCAAGACTTTTCCCCAACGAACAGTGAGGTTGTCAATCTCACCGGTTGCTGAAACAAAGGATGAACTGTATGGTGTGGAAGGTAATGGTGGTTTGTAGCAAGTAAATAGTAACCGTGGAAGATGTATCAATGGTAAAGATTGGACCGGGGTCCATAGTTCACTAGAGGTGTTCTCCTTAGATAACAAACATGGCATGCTGGGTAAACAAATTACAACAGGGCAATTGATAGGACTGAACAAGGCATAACAATGCAATACTAGACATTCATGATCCTATGAGATTCGTTTGGGAAATACAACAAGATACATAGACCGCCATCCAACTGCATCTATGACTAGAAATCCACCTTCGGGTTATCATCCGAACCCCCTCCAGTATTAAGTTGCAAGCAACCGATAACTGCTTTAAGCAAAGTGTGTAAGGTAAACAATCCACTTGTTCCATGAACAAGAGACCGTTATTTTCTCCCTAGTGGCAACAACACATCTACAACCTTAGAGATTTATGTCACTTCCCTTAGATTAAATAGAGGCATGAACCAACTATCGAGCATAAATACCCCCTCTTGGAGTCACTAGCAACTACTCGGCCAAGATAACTACTAACAACGGAGAGCATGCAAGACCACAAACAACACAGACATGATAGAATCAGTAAGACAAAACCATTAATCAATCTGACACGATAATCTCAATATCCATCGGATCCCCACAAACACAACATGCATGATTACAAATAGATGAGATCTTGATCATGAACATATCTCACAAGATCTAAACATGAAAGCACAAGGGAGGAGATACAACCATCTAGCTACTACATGGACTCATAGTCCAAGGTGGAACTACTCACGCTTCATAAGAGGCTGACATGATGAAGAAGGAGGCCTCCAGGATGATCTCCCCTCCGACAGGGTGTCGGGAAGAGATTCATATCCCCCCAATATAGGGACGATGGTGGTGGTGGCTATAGACGGTTTCATGGAATATTGATCGGGTACTTAGGGTTTTGGCATCGGGGGTCTTTATAGGCGAAGAGGCGAGGCAGGGGAGGCCAGGCTGGTCACCCCTCCCAGGCGCGGCTAGGGCTAGCCCGCGCTGCCGGGGGGTGCGGCCACCTGGTGCCTCCCCTCTGTTTTTGTACTCTGGCTCCGTGTTCCCCACGGTAAAAGATTGACTTTGGCTTTTGTCCCGTCCAATTCCGAGAATATTGATTTTCTGCCTTTCTGGAACCAAAAACAGAAGAAAACATGCAACTAGCACTGTGGCATCTTGTTAATAGGTTAGTACGATAAAACATATAAAACACCTCAAAGTGTAGACAAAGCAAAGCAAATTAGATACTAGACAAGCATGGAACATAAAAAATTATAGATACGTTTCCGACGTATCAGCAGGGTTGGAGCATTTTGTTGGAGAGGAACCTCCACAATATGTTAAACTAAATATGTCTGTGGTGCAGGACTTTAGATTAAGTTTGTCCTCGTTTAATGCCATGGTTCATCATAAGATTTACAATATAGCCGTCGATCTCCCTTTTGATGATTTTTGTGCAGCTATTAGAGTTCCACAGATGGCTTCGCGCGAGAAGATTAGGGAGCGGCCTACACCACTTATGGACCTATATGCATAGATTTGTCGAGGGAGAAGCTTCTCGAAGGAGAGCGGTAGAATTCAGAATATTCATCTTCCATCCATTCGTTATTTTGCCTATTTCATTGCCAAATGTGTTCTTGTTAGGAAGACTGCTAGTAAACTATCTCGTTTGTTAGCTTTGCATGGTTTAGCACCTCATCGTTCAGACTTTTAGTTTCCCATAGAAAGGCTTGATCTTAATTCCATGATACAACACTAGTTTGTTTCTTCTTGGGCTAGTTTGAGCAATCTATCTTATGAAATAACCTTTCTCAAGAGTGGTTGGAGAGGGGGTAAGTCTGAGAAAGTAGTCCCTTTGCCTGCACCTGCTTTGTTTGATATTGAAACCAGGAAAGGATGGTCACTCACGGAGGAAGAACTTGACACATACATGGCAGCGCTCTTCCAGCAAGAGGAGAATGTTGGAGAGTATGCCGAAGATAATTCGGTTCAGCCCTCCAA
Source organism: Avena longiglumis (assembly GCA_030063025.1). NCBI lineage: Eukaryota > Viridiplantae > Streptophyta > Magnoliopsida > Poales > Poaceae > Avena > Avena longiglumis. Next base: position 480,900,379 of record CP125975.1, read on the forward strand.
CATGGAAGAGTCTTCATACCAACAACCCTCTTATGATTGGGGCGCTTCTTCTTCATCATCACGAGGGTCTGATTATGATCATTCCTATGATGATCCACCGACTTGGGGTTACTACCCTCGTTTCGACTGATCTCCACTTAGGCCAAAAGCCTAAGCTTGGGGGGGGGGGGAGGTACACCGACATCACACTCATCTACATACCATGTTCTGTCGGTACTTTGTATATCCATTTTTGCTTTCTTTTTAGTTTTTGTTTCTGCTTTCCAAAACACAAAAAGACCAAAAATATTTTCGTTGTTTCTCTTTGTTTGTTTCTTTGTCTTTTAGCTTTAGTTTGTTTTTCCTTCTTTTGTCTTTGTTTTGTTATAAGAAAAATCCAAAAAAGATTTTACTTTGTTTTCTTTTGCTTTCAGTTCTTTCCTTGAAAAATCGAAAACCCAAAAATATTTGTTGTTCTTTTCTGGTTTTGTGAAGTTCGTTGCAGGGTTCAGCGGTCCTCAGTGGCTCATTCGGAGTTTGGTTTTATATTATTATCCAAGCCACACAAGTGAAAGGCAATAATATTGATTTATGACAACTCGAGGTGTGGTAAGAGGCTGGTAATGAACTCTATTTGTTTTCATTTTGATTAGCTCCAACTTGCTAATAGTTTGTAGCTTGTCATATGAATGTTTGCTCGCATTGTTCTATTCATAACTTGGTATGACATTGTGGTATCCTCCTCTGAATGCTTCATTTGAATCGACTTGGCACATGCTCATGCATGCAAATGACTGAAGAAAAGTCAATTAAGCCTCGATGATTTATTTTGCATCAGAGTTCTTGTATCACTTTTATGCCATAATTAATTTTGTTTTGTTGCAAGCATGATTATGACAGTTATTGTTATCTCGTTTGTTGCTCCCTTCCTAGTTCTAGCCTTCACTTGCACTGAGTATGAGCTCTACTCGTGGTTCCAACTCCCCAAAACCAAAATTGTCAAAAAGTGTCCACCATATCTACCTATTAGCATCATTGCTATTTTGTGCATATTTATTATGCCTCATTTTCTTCCAAATAAAATATTTGCTTGTTATGAGAAAGTTAGTTAGTAAAGCTCTCACGAACTTGATGGCACACTTTATTTTCTTGCACTTAATAAACTTGAACCATTGTGACCGTCCACAAAAGTTATATGCTTGCAAATTATAGGCTGGGAGTTAGCAGAACTTTGCTGTCATGGGGAACGCTTTCAACACCTGTAAAAATTATCCAGTTGATATCATGTTCTTTTGTTTACAGATGTCGGCGGTGTGAAATAAAAGGGGAACTTGTAAGTCCATGGAGTTATGTATATGTGTTAGAGAAACGCTTGGGCCGCTAGCCTAAGCCATGCCTATTTATGGTGGAAACTTCCAGCATCACCATAGTGAGCAATCTATGAAGCATTCTTCTTATAAAAAAGAGATACGAGAAAGAGAAAAAGATAAAAAGAGGAAAGAAGAGAAAAAAGCACCATTTTCCCATGGTAAATAAGAATATTGCTAAGATGCTCACTGTCTGTTGCCTTGTCATTTTGATATGGGATAGCTCCTGTGTCATGGGGCAAGGGGTACCCCGTTGGCGGTTCTCTATGATACACAATGTGCCACCGGGTTTGTGCAATGACCGGAGGCCAGATGATGACCTGGGAGGAATTCAAGGTCAAGTTTAGCAGAACCCATGTGCCACCGGGTTTGATCAAGAGAATGAGAGACGAGTTCAGAGAATTGAAGCAAGGAAGGATGACCGTAGTGGAATACCGTGACAAATTCTTGTCGTTAGCTAGGTATGCCCCGGATGAGATCGACACCGAAGCCAAGAAGGAGAGATTCTTAGTCAATATCCCCTTTGCTGATATTGAAGCCCTTGTCGACTCTGCCATTCAGATGGAAGGAAAGATCAACCAAGCCAACGAGAATCGCAAGCGTCGCATGATGCATCAGCCAGGAACCCATCAGACCCCAAAGTATCGCCCTAACCCATCTCCCGCATTTGCCCCAAGAACCCACAGACCCCCGATGAACCGTCCGACCTATCCCAACCATGGAAACCCTAGGCCTGGAGGAAATAACAACAACCCCGACAACTCTAGCAATTTCAACCGTGCCCCACCCAAATTCAACAACAACAATGCTGCCGCCAACACCAACACTGCCCCGAGGACTGGAAGCAATGTTGTGCCTGTAGCAGCAAAGGACAAGTCGCAAGTGACTTGTTATGACTATGGAAATAAAGGGCACTACTCCAATGAGTGCCCCAACAAGAAGAATGCCGCAACACCCAATGCCAATGCCCCAGCTCAGCAGCAACGTCGTGTTCAGCCTGGAAGAAGGTTTGCCCTAGGGAATTCGCTCAACCGTAATGGCCGTCTTTTTCTCATGCATGCTAAAGAAGCTCAGGAAGTGCCAGGCGTCGTGCTGGGTATGTTTTCTGTTAATTCAGTACTTGCAAGAGTGTTGTTTGATTCTGGTGCATCGCATTCATTTGTCACCGAAGAATTTGCATGCACTAGTAAAATTCAACCCACCAAACTGAAGCATGTCATGATTGTTCAAATTCCCGGATCAACCACCAAGGCTAGGCAAATTTGCAAAGCCATCCCTATCCGAATCCATGGCATAGATTTTTATGTTAATCTGATAGTACTCGGAACTAAAGTTTTGGAAATAGTACTAGGAATGGATTGGATGTCCAAACATAAAGGATTGATTGTGCCAAGAAAGCCATAACCATGACCAGTACAGCCGAAATATCAGTCGAGCATATATCTGAAACCTTACCTCACCAATTCAAGTGCAACAAGAGTATAGCCCAACCTACCATTGACCAAGTCCGGATAGTCTATGAATACCCTGATGTATTTCCAGATGTTTTGCTCGGTATGCCCCCAGATCGGGATATCGAGTTTATCATTGAACTAATCCCCGGAACTAGACCCATAGCCCAGAGACCATATAGTATGAACCCGTCGGAACTGAAGAAGCAACTGGATTCCATGTTGGAAATTGGACCGATTCAAGTGCGTCACCTTGGAGGTCACCTGTCTTGTTTGTGGACAAGAAAGATGGAGGTAACCGTTTGTGTACGGATTATCGGAAGTTAAATGATGTCACCATCAAGAACAAGTACCCCTTGCCCAAGATAGAAGATTTGTTTGATCAGTTGACCAGTGCCAAAGTGTTTTCTAAGATTGATCTTAGGACTGGCTATCATCAACTCAAGATTCGTGCAGAAGATATTCCCAAGACTGCCATTACCACTAGATATGGATTATACGAGTATACCGTTATGTCTTTTGGATTAACCAATGCCCCCGCTTATTTCATGAATCTCATGAATAAGATTTTTATGGACTTCTTGGATAAGTTTGTCGTTGTTTTCATCAATGACATTCTGATTTATTCCAAATCGGAAGAATAACATGAGCTACACCTAAGGACCATTCTTGGAACCCTTAGAGAGCATAAGTTGTATGCCAAGTTTAGCAAATGTGAATTCTGGTTACAGGAGGTAGGATTCCTCGGTCACATTGTATCAGCCAGAGGAATTGCCGTTGATCCTGCAAAAGTAAAAGATGTCGAAGATTGGCAAGCCCCAACCACTCAAACCCAAGTTCGTGCATTTCTCGGATTGACATGATATTACCGCAAGTTCGTAGAAGGATTCTCGAGTATCGCCAGACCCATGACCCAATTGCTGAAGAAGGACAAGAAGTTTGAATGGACCGACAAATGTGAAGCGAGTTTTCAAGAACTCAAGAGGAGATTGATTTCAGCCCCAATCTTAATCATGCCGGATGTCACGAAGCCCTTCGATGTGTATTGTGATGCATCCAAGATTGGTCTCGGATGTGTGCTAATGCAAGAAGGCAAACTTATATCTTATATATCTCGACAACTGAAGCAACATGAGCAAAATTACCCAACCCATGAACTCGAACTCGCAGCCGTAGTTCTAGCCCTGAAGACATGGAGACATTACCTAATGGGAAATCATTGTGAGATCTATACGGATCACAAGAGTCTGAAGTATATATTCACTCAGAAGGAGCTGAATATGAGACAGAGAAGATGGGTTGAGCTAATCAAGGATTACGATCTGGACATTCACTATCACCCTGGTAAAGCCAATGTGGTAGCAGATGCCCTTAGCAGATTGTCGTGCCGTTTGAACTCCATGATCTTGAAGGAGCAACCAAGCTTGCACAAAGAGATGGAAGATTTTCTAATGGAATTAGTGAGTGAAGCATTTTTGGATAGCATAGAACTCCAGCCCACTTTGATGAGTCAGATTAAAGAGGCGCAGAAGGGAAATTCTAGTATCGACGGAATCAAGCGTCGTATCGGTACAGGCAAAGTACCCGGATTCACCGAAGACGAAGAAGGAGTTCTGTGGTACAAAGGACGCCTTTGTGTACCAGCAGATTCTGAGTTGAAAGAAGTGATTCTGAAGGAGGCTCATGATACTCCTTATTCTATCCATCCCAGAGGAACTAAGATGTATCAAGATTTAAAAGAGCAATTTTGGTGGCATAAGATGAAGAGAGAAATCGGAAGCTATATCGCCAAGTGTGATATATGTCAGCGAGTCAAGGCAGGACATCAAAGACCCGCTGGATTGTTGCAACCATTGCAGATTCCGGAATGGAAATGGGATTCCGTTGGAATGGACTTTATCACTAGACTCTTCTAGTAGGGGAAATGACTCTATCTGGGTCATAGTGGACCGATTGTCCAAAGTCGCCCATTTGTTACCCGTCAATACCACCTATCAGAGTTCAAAGCTAGCGGAGTTGTACATCGCTAGAATAGTTAGTTTGCATGGAGTCCCCAAGAACATCATATCGGATCGAGGAACACAGTTTACCTCAATATTCTGGAAGAAGGTTCAAGAAGGTTTAGGAACCCGCCTAGATTTCAGCACCGCGTATTACCCTCAGACCGATGGACAAACGGAGCGAGTAAATCAAATCCTCGCAGATATGCTGAGAGCATGTGTGTTAGAATATGGATATAAGTGGGAAGATTGTCTGCCATTTGCAGGATTTTCATACAACAACAGTTATCAAGCTAGTTTGCAAATGGCCCCATTTGAATTTATGTACGGAAGGAAGTGTCGCACCCCTTTGAACTGGTCAGAAGTAGGAGAGAGTCAGATTTTCGGACCCAACATCCTACGAGAAGCAGAAGAGAAGGTTCACAAGATTCGTGAGCTCCTCAAGACTACCTAGTCCAGACAAAAGAGTTACACCGACAAGAGACGTAGAGACCTCGCCTTCAACCTAGGAGATTTTGTTTATCTGAAAGTGTCGCCATTGAAGGGAATGCAGCGTTTCCAACTCAAAGGAAAGTTAGCCCCCATATATATCGGACCTTTCAAGATTCTGAACTGTCGAGGAGAAGTGTCATATCAATTGGAACTACCCGAAGAGATGCCATCCGTGCATAATGTGTTCCATATCTCGTTACTTCGCAAGTGTCTCAAAGTCCCAGAGAAGACCGAAGTGTTCAAAAACATCGATCACCGGACCATAGAGATCAATGATGACCTGACCTATCCCGAAGTACCCATCCGTATTTTGGAAGAAGCTTTCAGAACTACCCGAACCCGAAGCATCAAGTTTATCAAGATTCAGTGGAGCAACAACACAGAAGAGGAAGCTACCTGGGAGCGCGAAGATCACATCAGGACAGAGTTTCCCGATCTCTTCAAATCCTAGGTAATCTTTTTCGTCCTTTTTCAAATCTCGGGACGAGATTTTGTTTAAGGGGGGAAGGTTTGTAACATCCCAAAAATACTAAACTTGGATCATCAAACTCTAATCATCAAAATTAGGGTTAACAAAATCTTTTCTAAAATAAAAATATGAAAGCATGCATGGTGTATGCATTTCATTTGGAATTCTTTTGAACCACATTGTTTGTGTGTTCCTTTGCTTGTAAATGGATTCTTAGGTGAAATAAACATCATCTAAATAATTCCCAAACTTTTCTCAAAGACAAGTAAATCAAAACAAATAAAATAAGGGAATGGTCATTTTGACCAATTTAACTCCCATGCCTACTTTGGCTGTCCCAAACTTTCAGAACTTAACAGAAACTTTTCTAGATCTTTGCACCCCTTGATTTTACTCATAACAAGGTATCAAGGCCCACTTTGTGATCATCCAGAAACTTTCAAATGCATAGTTTAAATGACAGTTCAAAATTGAATCTTTATCATATGGGAAGATCCCACTTTTTCAAAAACCACTCAAACAAGCTCAACTTTCAAAACCCAAGCATCTGCAGACTCACCAGCACCAACCTAGAACACCCACCAAAAATCTTTTCAAAATTCAAAACTTGAATTCTTGCGGCCATTTCATCAAACACTTTGCAGACACAAATCATCAAAATCTTAAACACTATTGTGAGCAGTGATTGAAGCCTAACGTGTCCCCTCTCTAGCTCACAACCATCTCAGTAGATCATCTAGCAAGTTAAACCAAGCACTAGCCTCACTATAAGCTGGGTAATGACATCAATGGTGAACAGCCGAAGCTCACCATGGCACCCCATTGGAGACAGCAAGCTAGAAGGAGATTTAGCCGTGCCAACCTTGTCTGGGAGGCATCCCACCGTCCACCGCCACTCCCTGTCCCAGCCGCGAGCGTTGCCAAACCCTGGACCACACGCACGGACCGCGCCTAGCTCGCCAGCAGCCATGCCGAGCATGCGCCAGAGCGCCACGCTCGACCGACGCCCACAGACCGCGTGCCGCCCTCGCCGCGTGCATACATGATCGCCACCAACCCAGGAGACCGCCAGACATCCCCGTTCGCCGCCCCATGCCGCATAGCCACTGCTCGCCGTCGAAGATGTCGCCTCGGCCACGCAGAGCATTGCACGTTCCAGACCAAACCGCACCGCCCCTACACGCGCATTTAAGCCGTAGAGCATCGCTAGGAGACCACCAAGCGATCGCCACCGCCACTCTAGCCGCCTGTCGCCACTGTCGTCTGCCCATCCCGTTCGGTCTCGTCGTCGCGACTATAAATAGAGGCCACCCCCAGCCTAATTGAGCACACCATCTCACTCCCCTCTCCTCACTGATCGTGCCACCCCGTTCCCAGAGCAAGGCGAGCAGCACTTCGCCATAATTTCACGGGAGCCTGCCGCTGCTGGAGAAGAAGGGGGCCAGCCATTGGAGCCGCCCCAGGAGAAGCTGTCGGTGCCAGGAGGTTCGCCATCGTCGACTTCGTCGTTCGCCCACCTCGCCAACCCTCGCTTGAGACCCGGTGAGCCCCCAACGACCCTCACCTGCCGCTCTAGGTTTTTGTCTCGCCGGCGTTGCCCAACGTCGACGATGATCCTCAGCCATTGGATTAGAACCAGATCGAACGCACCACATCACCCATACCGCCGCTTTTGTCTCAGCGGCGTGGGGCGGATGGGGATATGCCTCAGGGGTATACCCGGCATGACATTTCCGGCGGCCCAGCGCTGCGTGGGCCTACTGATAACGGCGATGGATCAAGACTGGCGTGGACTCAAGCGGCGGAAGTCAAGGCCTGGGGAGCATAGATAGGCCCAGTCGGATTAGGTTAAACGATTGCTGAAACCTTAAGTGATTCGGTTGAGATCTGTAAACCCTAGGGGGTGAGTCTATATAAACCTCCCTAGAGGGCGTATAGAGGATACGTTCCATCATCCACCTAAGTGACTCGCTGCCTAGCCGCCGAGCTCGCCCCATTGTACTTCCACCATAATACAATCTACCAGGAGTAGGTCTTTACCCTCCGGGGGGCCGAACCTGGGTAAATCCTCGTGTCTCCGCCCTCATCTCGCACCGCAGATGGCTGGCCTCCCTTGCCCCATGTTCTACTACTCGCTGCCGATTGCAGCATCTGCCGTGGTCATTCCCACGACAGTGACGCCCACCGTGGGGCCTGGCCGGTCTGGCCGGTGTTCTGCGGCGAGATCCAATCTGCCCATCAACGAGTCGATCGCCACCGGCCGCATGATAGCGATTGGCGAGATGCTCCAAATCTTGCCGAGCAGCTACGTCCCGGCGGCGTGACCCGTCACGCATAGCATGATCCTGCCGGTCGGCACGATCAGTCTCTTCGTCGGCCTCACCGACGTCATCGTCTCGGAGGACTCGGCTCGCATCCGCGAGTCGCCGCCACGCGACCGGCTCTCCGAGAGTCAGGTCCGCATGATCCACCGCCTCGCCTCCGAGTACAACTCAGCCCACAACGACGTGACTGAAACCACCGTGGCCGCGGAAGAAGCGGCCCTCAACGATGACGCCGACTCGGCGACCCCGGCGTCACTCGCCAGATCCATCGTCGCTGCGTCGCCCGCGGGCTCCATCACCCAGGTCTCCAACGTCGGAGACTTCGAGGATCCCTCCATCCTTGGGATCTTTGACTTCGACTCCGGGTCGGAGAACTCCGCCGATCTCCGTGATGGGACCGGTCGCCACGCCGCGACCTACATGGTGACTGGCGCCGACCCTCCGGAGGATCCATCCTCCACCCCGATCCCTCCCAACGCAACGGCAACGGAGGTCGAGGAACTCCGCCTGAAACTGGCGGAAGCAGTCCGCAAGGAGCAAGCCGAGCATGAAAAATTTCGCCTCGAGCAGGTGATGGCGCAGGAGCTGTCGCGCTACCACCAGCAACGAATCAGGTCGCGCCTGAACCCCACCGTCCAGGGGCGCGCCCTGAACTTCGACGACGAGAGTGACCCGGCCCGCGCGGCCGAGCGCGCGATCTGTGATAATGCGCCACCAGGAGGAAGCGCCCGACCCCCACCAGGGTCGACGGCGAATGGCGCCCCACCTCCACCCAACCGCGCCCCCAGGGACCAGCCGCGGATCGTGGTCTCCTCACGGGAGCGAGACGCGAATGGCCTACCACTGTTCTCCACCCCGATGGACAACCTCGTCGCGGGCCACACAGCAGTCGACAACATCGTGGCCACCAGTGACGGCTCCCTACAGATCTAGTACATCAAGGCCTTGCTCGCAAAGGCGTCGAGCAACAAAATGCAGGCGTCGACTCACAGGGTCGGATGTACTCGCGTTCATCAGGCAGTAGAGCGGCCTCAAGCGGCCACCCCATGGCGGCAAACACCCTCAACTGCCCGCCACCCGAACCACTGCAGCTCCAACACCGACCCATGAACGCGGCACTCTCCACCAACGACCCCCGGCCGGCGACCAACTTCGTCGCCGCCAACGGTCAGCCCGTCGACGCCCGTATGCACATCATCAACAACCAGAGCTGGCGCGCACGCCAGCCCGACGACCAGCGGCATACCCTAACCAACCACCGCGACGGCGAGCAAAGGGGGTCGCTAAGCCGACTCGGGCCCCGATGCTTCGGACCGATGATCCGAGGCAAAAGATACCCGACAAACTTCAAAGCGCCGAAGGAAATAGAGAAGTACGACCCCTCGTACGATCCCTCTGTGTGTCTGGATACGTACCTCATGGCAATGGGGATCGCCGGCCACACCGATCTACTAGCCGCCCGCTACCTCCCCCTGATGATGGAGGGGGCGTGCAGGCAGTGGATCAACACTCTCCCCGCGGATAGCATCGACTACTGGGAAGAGATGCGCGACGCCTTCGTCGCACGCCGAGGTTCATACACCGCGCCACCACCATCGAGGACACGGAACAATGCGTCCGGGGACCTCGCGAGTCGACCAGTTGGGTCCAACGGTGGCAAGAATCGTGGTACAGCGTCGGCATCCGCCTGCATATCGCAATCCACTGCTTCAAGACCTCGTGCCGCTATGAGCCCCTGGTCGCCAAGCTCAAACTAGCATACCGCACACTCGACAACATACCGGATCTCCTAGAGATCGCCAAAAGATACGCAGAGGAAGACCCAAATCAAGAAACCGACGACGAGTCGGGAGGACAACGCCGCACGAGTGGCAACGACAACGGACGACGATCCGATCTACGCTACAACAACACTCGCCTCACCGGCAAGCGCCGCAGTGACGGGCGAGTCAACTTCGTCGACAACGCTGGGTACGCGCAACGCGAGCCCGGAAACTTCCTTGTGACGAGGCAACGCCATGACGGCGGCAACTACAAAAGCCAAGGTTCGACCAGCGGCCTCCTTAACCAACCTTGTGTATTTCACAGCAGGGAAGGAAAGCCCGCCACGCACACGACCGCCGACTGCCACTCTCTCAAGGAGATCGAGAAGGCACGACGAGCGCGGGAAGACCCCGACAACAACCCGCCAAACGGCGGAAAATTCGGCAGCATGGCCGGCTCGCTCCACACCTTCACATGCTTCAACACGAAGCGCGAGAAGAAGGTCATCGCCCGCGCCGTCACCGTCAACGTGGTGGCCCAGGTGGACATTCCCCAATTCCTCATTTGGTCGGAGCAACCAATCACTTGGAGCCGCCAGGACCACTCGCCACGCATCAAGTACCCAGGCCGAGTCGCCCTGGTGGTCAAGCCCAAGGTGGGAGACTACTGGCTCCCCAAGACATTGATGGACGGCGGTAGCTCCATCAACATCCTGTACCTGGACACCTTCAGGCGACTGCGGCTCCCGCAGTCGATGGTCGAGACGACCTACACCACGTTCCACGGCATCGTCCCCGGTCGGAAGGCGTACCCGATCGGCAAGGTCACGCTGCCAGTCACCTTGACACCGGCAAACTTCCGCACCGGCGGATCGTCTTGACTGGTGCCCTTGGCGACCCTTGTGTCACAGGGCGCGGGGCGTTCGGCAAGTTCATGGCGCCCCTACGCTGCATAATGCGATGAAGCTCCCGGGGCGTGGAGTCATCACCATCCACGGCGACCCGACATGGCCGCCAGTGCGAGGCCAAAGGGCGAACTCGGGCGCCCGTCATCGCGGCAGAGGCCAACCACGCCGATGAGCTCGCCAAATACGCGAGCGGGGTCAACAACGACGACCCCACTATACTCAAGAAGCCCAATTTGGAGGGCGGCAACAACTCAGCCTTCGAGGCAACGACGCATACCCGCACCGTCGAGCTGGTCCCAGGCGACTCCAGCCAGACGGTGACGATCGGGACGGGCATTAGCCCAGCATAGGAAGGCGCGCTCATCGAGTTCCTCCGTGAGAACAGGGACATCTTCGCATGGAAGCCTTCTGACATGCCTGGTGTCCCTAGGGAACTCGCTGAGCACAAACTCAACGCAGACCCCAAAGTGCGACTTGTCAAGCAGTCGCTGCGGTCCTTCAATGAAGAGCGCCGCCGAGCAATCGCCGAGGAGGTGCAGCGTCTACTCGCTGCAGGCTTCATCCGGCCAATCAAATACTCCAAGTGGCTGGCAAACCCAGTCCTGGTCGAGAAGAAAAATGGGACCTGGAGGATGTGTATCGATTACACAAACTTAAACAGCGCCTGCCCGAAGGAGCAATTCGTCCTCCCGCGGATCGACCAAACAATCGATTCCACCGCAGGCTCGGAGTCGCTATGCTTCCTCGACGCCTACTCTGGGTACAACCAGATCAAAATGGCCGTTGAGGACGAAGAGAAGACGGCGTTCATCACGCCATTCGGAGCCTTCTGCTACACTCCCATGACCTTCGGCCTCAAGAACACCGGGGCGACCTACCAGCGGTGTATGCAGGAGTGCCTTGCTAGCCAAATTGGCCGCAATATCCACGTCTACATCGACGACGTGGTAGTGAAGTCCGCTCGCTAGGGCGACCTACTCGCCGACCTAGTGGAAACATTCGCCAACCTGCGGAAATACAAGATAAAGCTTAACCCACGCAAATGCACCTTCGGTGTACCAGCAGGGCAGCTACTGGGATACGTCGTCTCTAAGCGCGGGATAGAGGTGAATCCTACCAAGATCGACACGATCGCTCGACTCGGCAAACCCGAGTGCCTGCGCGACGTCCAGAAGCTGGCCGGGCAAGTCGCGGCTCTCAGTCGCTTCATCCCCCGATTGGGAGAAAAGGCGATTCCCTTATACCGCCTGATGCGCAAGAACCCCACCTTCCAGTGGGACAAGGAGGCGGACGATGCGCTCCGCGACCTCAAGAAGGTGCTACTCGCAGCACCGCTACTCGCCGCCCCTGTCGACAAGGAACCCATGCTGGTCTACGTCGCGGCTTCCGAGCGCGTCGGCGCGTCATGGTCGTCGGCGACCAGAGGAAGGAAAGGCGCCCAAAGACAGCGACGGTGTACTATATCAGCGAGGTCCTCACCGAGTCGCGCCATGATACCCGCAATACCGAAACTGGTATACGCGGTCTTGAGCACATGGCGATCGCGACTACTTCGAGCACCCGATAACAGTCGTCTCCTCAGAACCGTTGCAGGACATCATCTGCAACCGTGAGGCGACCGGGCGAGTCGCCAAGTAGGCCGTCGAAATTGGCGTCCACAACATCAAGTACAAGCCGCGCAAAGCGATCAAGTCGCATGCTCTTGCGGACTTCATCGCCGACTGGGAGGAGGCCCAGCAGCCAGAAAAGCTGCCATACCTCCACTACTGGAGTTTACACTTCGACGGTTCCAAGAATGCGGACGGTGCAGGAGCAGGGATCGTGCTAACCTCTCCGAAGGGCGACAAGCTACGCTACGTCCTCTGCCTCGATTTCACCCCCTGCACCAACAACATGGCCGAGTACGAGGCACTACTCCACGGCATGCGAGCCGCCAAGGAGATGAATGTCAACCGCCTACGCTGCTACGGAGACTCCGACCTCGTCGCTGGCACCTGCGACGCCGTCTCCCCCACCATGGCGGCATACCGCCAAGCAGTGAACAAGCTGGGCGGACACTTCGCAGGCTATTCCGTCGAGTGGATCGACAGACGGAAGAACGAGGAGACCGACGCACTCTCTCGTATCGGCTCGGCTTGACTCTCACCACCCACCGGCGTCTTCCTCGACACCATGATCAAGCCTTCCGTCTCTCCCCCAAGGGAGATCGACATCGGAGTCCCACTGCAACCAGAGGCAGCCCTGGTCGCACTCATCGCCGAGCCAGAGGACTGGACTACGCCGTACATCGCCTACCTGGAGGGAGGCACCTTGCCAGCAGACGAAACAGACGCCCGGATGATAGCACGCCACTTCAAATCCTTCGTCATCATCGACGGCGAGCTCCACAAGCGCAGCGTGACCGGCGTGTTCCAACGCTGCGTCCAACCCGCTGAAGGACGCAAAATCCTCCACGACATCCACTCGGCATTGCGCCCACGCCGGGCGCGCTCTCTGTCAAAGGCTATGCGACACGGTTTCTACTAGCCTAGCGCACACGCAGACACTGTCGACATTGTCCAGCGGTGCGCCGGGTGCCAGAAGTATGCCAACCAGACCCACGTACCAAGCTCGGCGCTCAAGACAATCCCCATCACCTGGCCGTTCGCCATGTGGGGTATGGACATGGTAGGCCCTTTCAAAAAGGCCCCCTCCGGCTTCACCCATCTCCTGGTCGCAGTCGAAAAATTCACAAAATGGGTGGAGGCCAAGCCAGTCCGGAAATGCGACGGGAAGACCGCCACCAAGTTCCTACGCGAGCTCATCTATCGCTACGGGTTCCCAAACAGCATCATCACGGACATAGGCACCAACTTCGCCAAAGGAGCCATGGCCGAGTTCTGTGAAGAACATCACATCCGACTCGACCTCGCCTCAGTCGCTCACCCGGAGTCCAATGGCCAGGCGGAACGGGCCAACCAGAGCATCCTCCATGGCCTGAAGCCACGGCTCCAAGTACCACTCGAGCGCACCGCCGGGTGCTGGGTCGAGGAGCTACCCTCCGTCATCTGGGGCATCCGCACCTCTGTCAACAGGTCGGAGTGGTTCACCCCTTCTTCATGGTGTATGGTGCCGAGGCTCATGCCCACGACCTGAAACACGACTCGCACAGTGGTTGTCCACTACGGAGGCGCAAAGCGAACTCGCCGCGCCGGATGGAGTCGACCAACTCGACGAGGCACGCGACCTAGCTCGCTCCCACACCGCCATCTACCAGCAAGGGCTCCGCCGCTACCATAGCCGGCGAGTAAGGACTCGCACGTTCCAGGAAGGCGATCTGGTGCTACGCCTCATCCAGGACAAGAAGGTCATGCACAAGCTATCCCCCCCTTGGGAGGGACCATTCGCCATCGGGCGAGTCCTCGGCAACGACGCCTACTACCTCATCGACGTCCGAGGAGACGGGAAACTCGACGTCAAGCGACCGTGAAATGTAAACCTACTATGGAAATTCTACTCCTAGAATTCCATACACGTACTCTCCACCTGCTATAAAATAAAATAGTTTGGTTACCGCAAATTGCGTCTACTCTTCGTGCCTTGTGCCACTCGCACTCGTAATAACAGCGTCAAGCTAACCACAGAAGTCAACCTCTAGTACAGCGACCGGCACGACCAAGTAGTGCATTCTGAGGGCACTGGGTTATCCCAGGACTCGTAACATCCACGAAAAACGCTAACCCGGAGCACCATTGGAGTCGCCTAGCTCGACTGGCTTAACGAGCCAAGACAACTGCCCTTGTTCCTCACAGCGACCAAGGTCCTCCGCATCCTCGGCACAACGACTCGAACGGCCAAGTACCACACTCGGGGACTGATGACCAGTCGAGCACGAGTGACTAGGGAAAAACGCCAAGTATGAGAGCGTGCCTAGGACTCGCCATGCGACTGACCCTACGGGTCAGGCAGGAGTGACGCGCTTACTCTAACGCGCTCAGTCCTCACCCACCCTGGAGCTGCGACTAGAACCACCAAGTACCACGCTCGGGGACTCGGCCACCCGACCTCATTCGCGCAAGGGAAAACAGTCAAGTAAAGAGCACTCACGGGAGTCGCCCTGCGACTGGCTCTTCGAGCTAGGGCGAGTCTACCTCAATAACAAAACAACTGACAAAACATTCAACACCACAAACACATAACAAACGAGGTAAACCCCATAAAAAGGGCGGACACGCTCGGGGACTCGTACAGTCAGCAATCAAAATCACGAAACAATTCACAAAATAACACGAGGTTTCATTACAGCAGAACAAAGTCGTTCCAAAATACAAGTTGAGTCCAATGGCCAATTGCTACTAATTCCCCAAGGCACAATGTTTCTATTCTGCAGGTTTCGACGGCGACTCGCTGCCACCCCTGTGGTTGCGAATGAAGGGCGTGTACGGGTTTTACGGGTACGTCGTCAACTCACCTGCCATCGCCGCACGGAATGGCTGCTCGACCTTGAAGTCCCGATGCGGCGGCTCAGGATCGTTGGGCGCGACAGTCGTCTCCTGATAGGGGAGGAGGTCGCCGACCGCGTCATGAACTCGACGACTGACGGTGCCTTCTCCAGATACCGCCATACTTCGACGAGGTCGCTGGGAATCACTTCCGTAGGCGATATCTTTTGCAGATATGCTCGAATGCAAGCCGCAGACAACGTGGCCAAGTCGACCAGAGTGGTCACACAATGCCGCGCGTCATACGACTACACCTCCTCCGAGCTGTCGATAATCCGACCTGCGGACAGGGGTCGGCAGTGAGTACAAAAACGATTTCATAATTCAGCTACTACAGGCAGAGGCAGAAATTTTACCAATTAAAGGACGGCAGAGGCCCGTGATGAAGCTTTGAAGCGAGGAGAAGTCGTTCTACAACCCAAAAACAAGGGCGTTAGAGACCTTTCTCTCTTCAGCGGCAGCCGTAACAGCAGCTTTTGCTCGCCCATCCGCTGAGCTCGCCTCCGCCCTCGCTTCCTTGAGTTTGCGCTTCAGATCAGCGATCCGCTTCTCAGCCGTACTCAAAGCAGATTGAGCCGCCGTCAGCTCACCCGCCGGGACAAGGCCCTGGCGGACCTCCTCTGCCTTGGCAGCGATTTCTTGGAGTCCCTTGTTCGTTTCTTGGATGGCAACAAGTTCCTTCTCCACGCGACACTTTGCAGCAAGCCGATCGGCCGATTCACGCTGCAAGCCCTGCAAACAAATCAAACTATCAACAACAATAAAATCCTAAGTGCCCACCCGCTGAAATTCAGCGACTAGGCACTCGGGGTCTGGAGGTCAAAAACCCTAAGTGTCCACCCGCTGAAATTCAGCGACTAGGCACTCGGGGACTGGAGGCTACAAAAACACTAAAAGAATCCGACCACTAAAATTCAGTGGCCCGATCCTCGGGGACTGGACATACCTGGATGGCTGCGCCCAGCATGCCGTCGAGCTGTAACGCGTCCACAGATGCAAGCAGAGCTGGAGTGTGTCCGCGACGCTGCTCGACCTCCGTCTCGACGACCCCAGGCGTCTGGCTCATTGGCATTGCGCCACTCGCTGTGGCTGCTTTGGCCATGAAACGGGGGAAGGTAGCAGCGGATGCCCCAGCGCCACTACGAGTCGGCTCGGTCACCCCGGGCGAGGAAACAGCCTCCTTGTTCTCTGAAGCTACCTCCGCCGTAGTCGGAGGATCGCTCGGAGCAACTGCCGTGTCGTTAGAGACCGTGACGACATCTTCGCCCTTCGCCCTCTTAGCGTTGTCTGCGGGAGGGGCGACTTCATCAGCTTTCCTCTTCCGCGAGGGGTCTTCCTCGGCGATGACTGGCGGAACCTTGGCCACAGAAGGGTGGCCGATCTTTTTAACTCCAGTCCTGCGAAACAACGATATGATCAAAATTGTCCGATTACAACGGAAGGTAATCAGACGAACAAGACTTACTTGGCGACTGGTATGAACCGCAGTCCCGTGTGGATGCTGGCCGGTTTCTCCAGCTCGGGGCCCAGTTTCCGACTGAGGCCCATCTCGAACACATCATGTGCCCAAGACACGGAGGGCCTTTTCGAAGACGAGGCCACGACAGGAGCCGCCGTGATGACGTCGGCAGGAGCTCTCCTAGGAGGCAAAGCTGCTGCGGCTGGAGTAGCCCCCAACCCAGAGACTGGGGCGAATGGGGGTGGAAGCGAGGCCAGAGGTACCTCATCCAGGAGGGCGGCGGCGTCTTTGTCGCTGTCGTCGCTTCACCCTTGGCCGAGCTCGTGGCGTCGGAACTAGTCACCGAACGAGGCGGAGACGCCTGCTTCGCCGGCTTCATCTTTCTCCTTGGCGGAGCCTTCACTTCCTTCTTATTCTTCTTCTTCTTCTTCGACGGCGTAGCCTCACGACGCAAGGTGTGCTCGGGGAGCTCGTCGTCATCGTCATCATGACGTTCGAGGCTTCTACTCGCCTCGAGCTCGCGCTGATGTTGCCCGCGAGTTTTGCGAACCATTGGGGCGGCGTCCTCCACGGGTTGTCGTCATCATCGTTGTCATCACCCGCGTCGCTCCCAACGTCGCCTTTGGCGGGTGGCGACTCGCTCCCGTCCTGAACGGACGAGCTCGAGTTTTCGTCGTCTGCGGGTGGGAGCCATCCTTCCACCACTTGGAATAGGTACAACAAAAATGAAACAACGGCAGCATAACCGCGACTGCATCATCTGCGACTGCGAATGGTGACGAAAATGGCGACTTACTGTCGGAGCTGGGCGCCTTACGGTATAGGGGGCGACCCCGGCCTTCGCTTCTAGGTACGCCGCCTGGGTGATCTTCTTCAGAGCTAGGATGTAGTCCTCGAGCTTCCACTCGACGAGGCAGGATTTTGTCGGGTCATCTCTACCCGCATACTCGTACATATAATGGTCGCGGTGGGCCAAAGGCACGAGCCGCCACCCGAGCCAGCAGTTGTAAAGATTGATGGTTTGGAGGCCCTTGTTCTTTAGGCCGCGGATGGTTTGCAACATTTCATCGACAACCATCCGCTGATCCAGTGGGAGCTTGCCAACCTGGAGCCGACGCGGTTCGGACCTGTTGGCGGAGTATCTTGGAAGCGCCACCTCGCCGTCTGGAGTCGCCTTGGTGACGTAGAACCAGGATTTTTTCCACTCGTTTGCCGCCTTGGCCGGCAGCATCAGGTCGAAACGGCGCCGCCGACTTCAATTGAAACGTCAGGCCACCGCAGCCAAAGATCGGGCGCTGATTCTTCGCGACTAATGCTCCCATGGAATAGATCTTGCCACAGGGGGAAGTAGGGCATGCATCCCAGATAGCACTCGCAGAATGCCACGAAAATGGCGAGCTGCTCGATGCTATGTGGGCCCAGGTCCCAATTTGGATCCGTAGAAGGCGCAGGCGGAAGAAGAGAGAAGTGGGAAACCCCAGCCCCCGCTCCAGGTGGCTGGGGAAGCAAACGAATTCTCCCTCACACGGGTCCGGAGTCACCTCTCTAGCCGCGGGGATGCGCCACCTGCCGGCGCGCAGGATCCCGGCCTCCTCAAACGACGCCAATAGCACCCTGGTGCACTTGGATCGGCCCCATGGTTCGGTGGAGGGGGCCATTGGTTGGAAGATTTGTGGAGGTCGGGGCTCTCTGGATCGGTTGGATCGCGATGCGGAGTGGAAACGGAGATAGGCGAGGTCGGAGTAAAGATGAAGGAGTGTTTCCCCGATCGCCTGTCATTCCCCTTATATAGCGGTTGTTACCCGCCAATTTCGGGAGCCGTTACTACGCGGTGATTACGCCGAAAGTTACCGTTGGATTACCCCAACGGCTAGTTTGACACCACTTGATGGTCCAACTTCATCCACTCAACTCGTCGCTCCGTGCGACTTGATTATTCGCCGACCCGATCACTACAACAGTGACTGAATATTCGCCGACCCGTTCGCCGAGATGCGACTAAATCGGTCGCCGTTAGTGCGACTAGAATAACTGGTTTTTCCTTTATTCAGGAGTCCACCGCCGATTCGACTGGGCGTCTGCATCGGAGCCGTATACACCGACTGCCAGCGACCACCCGCGACCAATCAACGACGGCCTCGGGGACTACTGATGGGGATATGCCTACTGGGGTATACCCAGCAGGATGTTTCCGACTGGCCCAGGCGCCTGCGGGTGGGCCTACGGTAATGGCGACTGGATCAAGACCTGGCGTGGACTCAAGCGACTGGAAGCTGAAGGCCCAGGAGCGTAGATAGGCCCAGTCGGATTAGGTTAAACGATTGATGAAACCTTAACTGATTCGGTTGAGATCTGTAAACCCTAGGGGGTGAGTCTATATAAACCTCCCTAGAGGGCGTATAGAGGATACGTTCCATCATCCACCCAAGTGACTCGCTGCCTAGCCGCCGAGGTCGCCCCATTGTACTTCCACCATAATACAATCTAGTAGGAGTAGGTCTTTACCCTCCTGGGGGCCGAACCTGGGTAAATCCTTGTGTCTCCGCCCTCATCTCGCACCGCAGATGGCTGGCCGCCCTTGCCCCGTGTTCTACTACTTGCTGCCGATTGCAGCATCTGCCGTGGTCATTCCCACGACAGACAACAACTTAACCAGCCCGCGTAAGCCTTGATAGCAGACGGCCCAGTTTAAGCTTCCATGACCCAGTTATTTGAATTTAACCTTTTCCATTTTATTTCAAACACACTTTTGTACCCAGTTTCAAAAATCAACCCAGGCCGATTCTGTGAACCAAATTGAATGAAACCAATTAAAATCAACCCAGGCCGATTCTGTGAACCAAATTGAATGAAACCAATTTTGTTAGAAAGGTCTGGGAATGCTGAATCCAAGCCCGTTGGATTCAAGTCATTTGGATATGTAGATCATCCATGGTAAAAATAACAATGCAGAAGCTTTTCTGCATTCAAACATTTTTCAAATTTAAACCATAATAGCTTTTGAGTTAATTCCAACTCTCAAAAATCACATTTAACCATACCTTTCAGAATATATAAAAATATATAGGTTTACTTACAGAAATAATGACCAAGTAATAAAAGAATGCCACATAGGCATTTCTAGTCACTTTATTTATTTAATTAAAATAAAGGGTTAAACCTTATTAAATTGTGACACCACTTTAAATCACATTCCCATGTACTGAAATATGTGGTGATGACATGTGTCAACATGATCCCATGTTTGGTTTGGAGAATAATAAATCTTAAGTAGTTTTTCAATGAGTGGAAATTACTTTTCTAAAAATAAAAGGAATTAAACCAAGCTTTAATCTTGTAATATTAGTGATGATGCTAGATCATCTATAGGACCCTTGTGTGTGATGATTGCGAGTAGTTAAGTATTGTTTGGTGATTGTGTACCTCGTATTTATTTATAGACGCTAGTACCGACCAAGGATACGAGGAAGAAGGAGGATACTACGAAGAAGAAGTCAAGGAGAACTTCAACCACTGCTCTTCACAAGGCAAGCTAACACTTGCAAGATACTCTACTTTAGCAAGCTTTACTAATTAAGTTGACATATGCAAGCCAATACTTGCAAGCTAATATTTGCTTGCCACCATGCCAACTTTATGCCTTAAGCATATATGATCCTACCCACTTGATAAACCAATCCTAGTTTTACTTACAAGCTTTATACTTTATTTCTTTATCAAAGCTAGTACTTAGAGCTTACTTAAGTGAATTGTAGATTCTAGAGAGATAATTGAAGGTTGCATAAAGAGCATAAAACTTGGCCTAAGCTAGATAATCTTTATGTCATCCTAAGGCATGAGATTGAACTTAGTAAAACTCCACTAGTTTACCACCCCTCATTAGTACTTACTACCACTTGTAGATGCTAGTGCTAAGCATAAAACTTGATCAACTTTAGATGAGAATACTTGGTGAAAATGGTTATGAAAACCTTGGAATGATGGATCATTCTATTGAAATGTTTTGGACATGTGTTTCCGAACACCCGATGATTTTGGTGATGAAAATTTTGAGGCATGAGCCTTAGCTCTTTATAAAACTGATGGTTGTCTGGATGCGATACCATTCCAATTTTATCGTACAACCACAATACCCAAAGATTGGGTAGGGCTTGACTGGAAACTTATATACCTTAGTATTAGCTCCCTCACGGCCAAGGTCTGAGCTGAGGCTACCTTGTGAAGATTTTCCACCTGTGCAATACCCAAGATGACAGTTGGTCATGGTTGGGAGGCCAAACTCACAGGAGAGGTGCTTATACTAGTGCGTGTAATTGAAAGGTTAGGATTGATTATCCGCATACTGAGTATGGTGAATTCAGGATTTGTTCCTGACGGATGTATCGAATGTTGTGGTGAAAGTGTACAATCTCTCCAGAGTGTCAAACTATTCGAATAGTCGCGTCCGCGGTTATGGACAGTTGGAGTGGCCATATTGTTCCCCCGTCAGATGTTTTCAAAAGACTTGTGAAATGAATTGAGACTTTTACTTGACCACAACAGGGTTGCGATATGAAATACAAGTTCCTACTTAGGAGTTATAAAATTGTGACTAGCTTCTCTTGCTTATCAGCTTAGTAGAGATAAATCTGGCTTTTGCAAAACAACCCTAGAGCCTAGTGTCCTATTATCAAAAACCCCTTTCACTTGTTAGTATTAGTTTGCGAGTACTTAAAGAGTACTCATGGCTTTGTCCCTGGCTATTCCCATGGCCAGACTATGAAGAGGAGTACCTGGAGGATGGACCCCGGAAGGTTCGACAACTAGGATCATCTCCATCGTCGGCATTGCACTGTGACCCGAAGATGGAGCTTACCTCCGTGCTATTATTACGTATTCCGCTGCTTGAAGTTGTATTAAGAACTGGATCATGAGATCCCTATTTGTGTAAGACCTTATGTATGGTTTGTAATGGATGATGTACTGTGGTATCCAATTCTGTTATGTCTCGCAAAAATGGTAATCCTGGGATTGCGATGTATGGCATAACAGGCACCTGGGATTAAAAATCCGGGTGTTGACAAGTTGGTATCAGAGCCATCCTGACCATAGGAGACCCTAGTTAGACTGGACGTTTGAATCAAAAACTTAGTTTCAAAACCAAAGAAAACAAATATTTACAAAAACTTATTCTCATTCTTATCCCTTTGATTCTTTCATGAAAATTCATGTTCCTAAAAAAAAACTCTTGCAAAATACATAAAATTTTGACACACTTGATCAATCTACTAACTTACTCATCCTATATTCTTATAGATGGACGTGAAGTACATCAAGTTTTACCAGTTGGGGAATGGAGGCGACCTTATCTTTGAGAGGGATTTGGACCAGCTTTCGAAACTTCTGGAGCGTCCGCACCCCGAGTTCTTCGGAGCTCAGCTCAATGATCAAGGAGGAGAAAATCTGCAGTGGCTAATTGTTGCAAGTCTCCGAGGAAAGATTGAATCTCCCACTGCTGAGGGAATTCAGTTTACCTTAAGAGAGAACAACTGGCTCGATGGACTTGCCAGGGCCATGCAGGAAGCTCTTTCCCGTCTGTGTGGGCAGAGTGTTAATCAGATCAAGGGAACCCGCTTTGAGTTTTTCCCAAGGCGTGATGCAAATGGACAACCATTGGAAGCCCCATACTACCCCAAGCTGAAGACTCAATTGGACCACCTTAGCTTCATGATGTACGATCGTCAGCAGGAGTTGCATAACTGTCGTGACTACTCCAACCACAAGTCTGCCATCATCAAGACGAAGGATCAAACCATCGCCATGCTAGCAAAGGATCGCAAGTCTCGCCGCCGTCAGCTCGACAAGAAGGAGCGCATAATTGCCCGTCTTCGCCACCGTATATTATCTTTGGAGGAGACCATCCACGAGAGGGACATGAAGTTGGAGGAAAGGGAGAATGCCGGAGAGGATCTTCGTGGAGACCCCTACTCCTATCTCAGCGATGATGATGATTTTCTGGAGGATCAGGCTATGGACTTCTTCACCGATGAGGATGATTTCGCCTTCATCGATGACGATGAATATGGCGAAGCCACCGATTCCGAGGAGTAGTAGCACTTGAGCACTAGCGTAGTGAGTAGTATTCGGTCCCACTGTATCGTAGTTTCCAGAATGGTTCTTAAAACCATATCTGGTTTTTTTTGTTGTGGTGTGTGTTGTATCGTGTGCTATGAATGAAAGAATGAAAATTGAGTTGCTAGAAAAATCTGAGTC
Source organism: Avena longiglumis (assembly GCA_030063025.1). Taxonomy (NCBI): domain Eukaryota; kingdom Viridiplantae; phylum Streptophyta; class Magnoliopsida; order Poales; family Poaceae; genus Avena; species Avena longiglumis. The sequence continues at coordinate 480,923,324 of CP125975.1, forward strand.
AAACTTTAAAAACTTCTCAAAATCCCAGAACCTTAGAAATTTCCCTCTTTTCTCATGATCTATCTCAATCTTCAGATGCCACGCAGAGGAAGTGTTTCATCCCCGGACCCGATGTTGCAGATTCTGCAAATGTTGACTTCTGACCGCGAAGCTAAAGAGCGGAACGTCAAGCCAACCTAGCCACTTTGCAACAGATAGCTCAGCTAGCCCACAACAACCAAGGCCACGGAAATCAGGACAACCATGGATCTAAGCTCAAAATTTCTAGAATACCAACCCACCTGTTTTCACTAAGTCAGAAGAACCCCTAGACGCAGATGATTGGCTGCAAACCATGGAAAACAACCTAGAATTCGCCGGAGTGGAAGCCAACGAGAAAGTTATGTTCGCCACCCACTATCTAGCCGGAGATGCCAGGGCATGGTGGAACAGTGTTCACGCAATGACCGGAGGCCAGATGATGACCTGGGAGGAATTCAAGGTCAAGTTTAGCAGAACCCATGTGCCACCGGGTTTGATCAAGAGAATGAGAGACGAGTTCAGAGAACTGAAGCAAGGAAGGATGACCGTAGTGGAATACCGTGACAAATTCTTGTCGTTAGCTAGGTATGCCCCGGATGAGATCGAAACCTAAGCCAAGAACAAGGAGAGATTCTTGAATGGTCTGCATGATGAGATGTAGATAGTGTTAGTCTCAATATCCCCTTTGCTGATATTGAAGCCCTTGTCGACTCTGCCATTCAGATGGAAGGAAAGATCAACCAAGCCAACGAGAACCGCAAGCGTCGCATGATGCATCAGCCAGGAACCCATCAGACCCCAAAGTATCGCCCTAACCCATCTCCCGGATTTGCCCCAAGAACCGACAGACCCCCGATGAACCGTCCGACCTATCCCAACCGTGGAAACCCTAGGCCCGGAGGAAATAACAACAACCCTGGCAACTCTAGCAATTTCAACCGTGCCCAACCCAAATTCAACAACAACAATGCTGCCACCAACACCAACACTGCCCCGAGGACTTGAAGCAATGCTGTGCCTATAGCAGCAAAGGACAAGTCGCAAGTGACTTGTTATGACTATGGAAATAAAGGGCACTACTCCAATGAGTGCCCTAACAAGAAGAATGCCGCATCACCCAATGCCAATGCCCCAGCTCAGCAGCAGCGTCGTGTTCAGCCCGGAAGAAGGTTTGCCCCAGGGAATTCGCTCAACCGCAATGGCCGTCTTTTTCTCATGCATGCTGAAGAAGCTCTGGAAGCGCCAGACGTCGTGCTGGGTATGTTTTCTGTTAATTTAGTACTTGCAAGAGTGTTGTTTGATTCTGGTGCATCGCATTCATTTGTCACCGAAGAATTTGCATGCACTAGTAAAATTCAACCCACCAAACTGAAGCATGTCATGATTGTTCAAATTCCCGGATCAACCACCACGGCTAGGCAAATTTGCAAAGTCGTCCCTATCCGAATCCATGGCATAGATTTTTATGCTAATCTGATAGTACTCGGAACTAAAGATTTGGAAGTAGTACTAGGAATGGATTGGACGTCCAAACATAAAGGATTGATTAACTGTGCCAAGAAAGCCATAACCATGACCAGTACAGCCGGAATATCAGTCGAGCATATATCTGAAACCTTACCTCGCCAATTCAAGTGCAACAAGAGTATAGCCCAACCTACCATTGACCAAGTCCGGATAGTCTATGAATACCCTGATGTATTTCCAGATGTTTTGCCCGGTATGCACCTAGATCGGGATATCGAGTTTATCATTGAACTAATCCTCGGAACTGGACCCATAGCCCAGAGACCATATAGTATGAACCCGTCGGAACTAGAGGAACTGAAGAAGCAACTGGATTCCATGTTGGAAATTGGATTGATTCAACCAAGTGCGTCACCTTGGAGGTCACCTGTCTTGTTTGTGGACAAGAAAGATGGAGGTAACCGTTTGTGTACGGATTATCAGAAGTTAAATGATGTCACCATCAAGAACAAGTACCCCTTGCCCAAGATAGAAGATTTGTTTGATCAGTTGACCGGTGCCAAAGTGTTTTCTAAGATTGATCTTAGGACTGTTTATCATCAACTCAAGATTCGTGAAGAAGATATTCCCAAGACTGCCTTTACCACTAGATATGGATTATACGAGTATACTGTTATGTCTTTTGGATTAACCAATGCCCCCGCTTATTTCATGAATCTCATGAATAAGATTTGTATGGACTTCCTAGATAAGTTTGTCGTTGTTTTCATCGATGACATTCTGATTTATTCCAAATCGGAAGAAGAACATGAGCTACACCTAAGGACCATTCTTGGAACCCATAGAGAGCATCAGTTGTATGCCAAGTTTAGCAAATGTGAATTCTGGTTACAGGAGGTAGGATTCCTCGGTCACATTGTATCAGCCGGAGGAATTGCCGTTGACCCTGCAAAAGTAAAATATGTCAAAGATTGGCAAGCCCCAACCACTCAAACCCAAGTTCGTGCATTTCTCGGATTGGCGGGATATTACCGCAAGTTCGTAGAAGGATTCTCGAGTATCGCCAAACCCATGACCCAATTGCTGAAGAAGGACAAGAAGTTTGAATGGACCGACAAATGTGAAGCGAGTTTTCAAGAACTCAAGAGGAGATTGATTTCAGCCCCAATCTTAATCATGCCGGATATCACGAAGCCCTTCGATGTGTATTGTGATGCATCCAAGATCGGTCTCGGATGTGTGCTAATGCAAGAAGGCAAAGTTATATCTTATATATCTCGACAACTGAAGCAACATGAGAAAAATTACCCAACCCATGACCTCGAACTCGCAGCCGTAGTTCTAGCCCTGAAGACATGGAGACATTACCTAATGGGAAATCGTTGTGAGATCTATACGGATCACAAGAGTCTGAAGTATATATTCACTCAGAAGGAGCTGAATATGAGACAGAGAAGATGGGTTGAGCTAATCAAGGATTACAATCTGGACTTTCACTATCACCCTGGTAAAGCCAATGTGGTAGCAGATGCCCTTAGCAGATTGCCATGCCGCTTGAACTCCATGATCTTGAAGGAGCAACCAAGCTTGCACAAAGAGATGGAAGATTTTTGAATGGAATTAGTGAGTGAAGGATTTTTGTCTAGCATAGATCTCCAGCCCACATTGATCAGACAGATTAAAGAGGCGCAGAAGGGAAATGCTAGTATCGATGGAATCAAGCGTCATATCGGTACAGGCAAAGTACCCGGATTCACCGAAGACGAAGAAGGAGTTCTGTGGTACAAAGGACGCCTTTGTGTACCAGCAGATTATGAGTTGAAAGAAGTGATTCTGAAGGAGGCTCATGATACTCCTTATTCTATCCATCCCGGAGGAACTAAGATGTATCAAGATTTAAAAGAGCAATTTTGGTGGCATAAGATGAAGAGAGAAATCGGAAGATATATCGCCAAGTGTGATATATGTCAGCGAGTCAAGGCAGGACCTCAAAGACCCGCTGGATTGTTACAACCATTGCAGATTTCGGAATGGAAATGGGATTCCGTTGGAATGAACTTTATCACTCGACTGCCTACTTCTAGTAGGGGAAATGACTCTATCTGGGTAATAGTGGACCGATTGTCCAAAGTCGCCCATTTCTTACCCGTCAAGACCACCTATCAGAGTTCAAAGCTAGCGGAGTTGTACATCGCTAGAATAGTTAGTTTGCATGGAGTCCCCAAGAACATCGTATCGGATCGAGGAACTCAGTTTACCTCGATATTCTGGAAGAAGGTTCAAGGAGGTTTAGGAACCCGCCTATATTTCAGCACCGCGTATCACCCTCAGACCGATGGACAAACGGAGCGAGTAAATCAAATACTCGAAGATATGCTGAGAGCATGTGTGTTAGAATATGGATCTAAGTGGGAAGATTGTCTGCCATTTGCCGAATTTTCATACAACAACAGTTATCAAGCTAGTTTGCAAATGGACCCATTTGACTTTATGTACGGAAGGAAGTGTCGCACCCCTTTGAACTGGTCGAAAGTAGGAGAGAGTCAGATTTTCGGACCCGACATCCTACGAGAAGCAGAAGAGAAGGTTCACAAGATTCGTGAGCACCTCAAGACTGCCCAGTCCAGACAAAAGAGTTACGCCGACAAGAGACGTAGAGACCTCGCCTTCAACCTAGGAGATTTTGTTTATCTGAAAGTGTCGCCATTGAAGGGAATGTAGCGTTTTCAACTCAAAGGAAAGTTAGCCCCCAGATATATCGGACCTTTCAAGATTCTGAACCGTCGAGGAGAAGTGTCGTATCAATTGGAACTACCCGAAGAGATGTCAGACGTGCACAATGTGTTCCATATCTCGTTACTTCGCAAGTGTCTCGAAGTCCTAGAGAAGACCGAAGTGTTCAAAAACATCGATCTCCAGACCATAGAGATCAACGATGACCTGACCTATCCCGAAGTACCCATCCGTATTTTGGAAGAAGCTTTCAGAACTACCCGAACCCGAAGCATCAAGTTTCTCAAGATTCAGTGGAGCAACCACACAGAAGAGGAAGCTACCTGGGAGCGCGAAGATCACATCAGGACAGAGTTTCCCGATCTCTTCAAATCCTAGGAAATATTTTTCGTCCTTTTTCAAATCTCGGGACGAGATTTTGTTTAAGGGGGGAAGGTTTGTAACATCCCAAAAATACTAAAATTGGATCATCAAACTCTAATCATCAAAATTAGGGTTAACAAAAACTTTTCTAAAATAAAAATATGAAAGCATGCATGGTGTATGCATTTCATTTGGAATTCTTTTGAACCACCTTGTTTGTGTGTTCCTTTGCTTGTAAATGGATTCTTAGGTGAAATAAACATCATCTAAACAATTCCCAAACTTTTCTCAAAGACAAGTAAATCAAAACAAATAAAATAAGGGAATGGTCATTTTGACCAATTTAACTCCCATGCCTAATTTGGTTGTCCCAAACTTTCAGAACTTAACAGAAACTTTTCTAGATCTTTGCACCCCTTGATTGTACTCATAACAAGGTATCAAGGCCCACTTTGTGATCATCCAGAAACTTTCAAATGCATAGTTTAAATGACAGTTCAAAATTGAATCTTTATCATATGGGAAGATCCCACTTTTTCAAAAACCACTCAAACAAGCTCAACTTTCAAAACCCAAGCATCTACAGACTCACCAGCACCAACCTAGCACACCCACCAAAAATCTTTTCAAAATTCAAAACTTGAATTCTTGCGGCCATTTCATCAAACACTTTGCAGACACAAATCATCAAAATCTTAAACACTATTGTGAGCAGTGATTGAAGCCTAATTTGTCCCCTCTCTAGCTCACAACCATCTCAGTAGATCATCTAGCAAGTTAAACCAAGCAGTAGCCTCACTGTAAGCTGGGCAATGACATCAATGGTGAACAGCCGAAGCTCACCATGCCACCCCATTGGAGACAACAAGCTAGAAGGAGATTTAGCCGTGCCAACCTTGTCTAGGAGGCAGCCCACCGTCCACCGCCACTCCCTGTCCCATCCGCGAGCGTTGCCAAACCCTGGACCACACGCACGGACCGCGCCCAGCTCGCCAGCAACCATGCCGAGCATGCGCCAGAGCTCCACGCTCGACCGACGCCCACAGACCGCGCGCCGACCTTGCCGCGTGCATACATGATCGCCACCAACCCAGAAGACCGCCAGACATCCCCGTTCGCCGCCCCATGCCGTACAGCCACCACTCGCCGTCGAAGACGTTACCTCGACCGCGGAGAGCATCGCACGTTCCAGACCAAACCGCACCGCCCCCTACGCGCGCATTAAAGCCGTAGAGCATCGCCAGGAGACCACCAAGCGATCGCCACCGCCGGCCATGCCTCTAGCCGCCCGTAGCCATGTCGCCACCGTCGTCTTCCCATACCGTTTGGTCTCATCGTCGCGACTATAAATAGAGGCCACCCCCAGCCGAATTGAGCACACCATCTCACTCCCCTCTCCTCACTGATCGTGCCACCCCATTCCCGGAGCAAGGCGAGCAGCACTTCGCCGGAATTTCACCGGAGCTCGCTGGCTGGAGAAGAAGAAGGGTCGATTGAGCCGCCAGAGAAGCCGGTGCCAGGAGGTTCGCCATCGTCGACTTCGTTGTTCGCCCACCTCGCCGACCCCCGCTTGAGCCCCGGTGAGCCCCCAACGAGCATCACCCGTCGCGCTAGGTTTCTGTCTCGCCGGCATTGCCCAACGTCGATGATGATCCTCAGCCGTTGGATTAGAACCAGATCGAACGCACCACATCGCCCCATACCGCTTCGCACCCCGTGTCTCACTGACACGTGGGGACAACAACTTAACCAGCCCGCGTAAGCGCTGTGCTTAGAAGGCCGGCCCAGTATCGCTTCCTGCGCAGCCCAGATATTTGAATTTAACCTTTTCCATTTTATTTCAAACACACTTCTGTACCCAGTTTCAAAAATCAACCCAGGTCGATTCAGTGAACCAAATTGAATGAAACCAATTTTGTTAGAAAGGTCTAGGAATGCTGAATCCAAGCCCGTTGGATTCAAGTCATTTGGATCTGTAGATCATCCATGGTAAAAATAACAAGGCAGAAGCTTTTCTGCATTCAAACATTTTTCAAATTTAAACCATAATAGCTTTTGAGTTAATTCCAACTCTCAAAAATCACATTTAACCATACTTTTCAGAATATATAGAAATATATAGGTTTACTTACAGAAATAGTGACCAAGTAATAAAAGAATGCCACATAGGCATTTCTAGTCACTTTATTTATTTAATTAAAATAAAGGGTTAAACCTTATTAAATTGTGACACAACTTTAAATCACATTCCCATGTACTGAAATATGTGGTGATTACATGTGTCAACATGATCCCATGTTTGGTTTGGAGAATAATAAATCTTAAGTAGTTTTTCAATGAGTAGAAATTACTTTTCTAAAAATACAAGGAATTAAACCAAGCTTTAATCTTGTAATATTAGTGATGATGCTAGATCATCTATAGGACCCTTGTGTGTGATGATTGCAAGTAGTTAAGTATTGTTTGGTGATTGCGTACCTCGTATTTATTTATAGACGCTAGTACCGACCAAGGATACGAGGAAGAAGGAGGATACTACGAAGAAGAAGCCGAGGAGAACTTCAACCACTGCTCTGCACAAGGCAAGCTAACACTTGCAATATACTATACTTTAGCAAGCTTTACTAATCAAGTTGACCTATGCAAGCCAATACTTGCAAGCTAATATTTGCTTGCCACCATGCCAACTTTATGCCTTAAGCATATGTGATCCTACCCACTTGATAAACCAATCCTAGTTTTACTTACAAGCTTTATACTTTATTTCTTTATCAAAGCTAGTACTTAGAGCTTACTTAAGTGAATTGTAGATTCTAGAGAGATAATTGAAGGTTGCATAAAGAGCATAAAACTTGGCCTAAGCTAGATAATATTTATGTCATCCTAAGGCATGAGATTGAACTTAGTAAAACTCCACTAGTTTACCACCCCTCATTAGTACTTACTACCACTTGTAGATGCTAGTGCTAAGCATAAAACTTGATCAACTTTAGATGAGAATACTTGGTGAAAATGGTTATGAAAACCTTGGAATGATGGATCATTCTATTGAAATGTTTTGGACATGTGTTTCCGAACACCTGATGATTTTGGTGATGAAAATGTTGAGGCATGAACCTTAGCCCTTTATAAAACTGATGGTTGTCTGGATGCGATACCATTCCAATTTTATCGTACAACCACAATACCCGAAGATTGGGTAGGGCTTGACTGGAAACTTATATACCTTAGTATTAGCTCCCTCACGGCCAAGGTCTGAGCTGAGGGTACCTTGTGAAGATTGTCCACCTGTGCAATACCCAAGATGACAGTTGGTCATGGTTGGGAGGCCAAACTCACAGGAGAGGTGCTTATACTAGGGCGTGTAATTGAAAGGTTAGGATTGATTATCCGCACCGAGTATGGTGAATTCAGGATTTGTTCGACGGATGTATCGAATGTTGTGGTGAAAGTGTACAATCTCCGCAGAGTGTCAAACTATTCGAATACAGCGTCATGATTATGGACGATTGGAGGCCATACTGTTCGCCCGTTAGATGTTTTCAAAAGACTTGTGAAATGAATTGAGACTTTGACTTGACCACAACAGGGTTGTGATATGAAATACAAGTTCCTACTTAGGAGTTATAAAATTGTGACTAGCTTCTCTTGCTTATCATCTTAGTAGAGATAAATCTGGCTTTTGCAAAACAACCCTAGAGCCTAGTGTCCTATTACCAAAAACCCCTTTCACTTGTTAGTATTAGTTTGCGAGTACTTAAAGAGTACTCATGGCTTTGTCCCTGGCTATTCCCATGGCCAGACTATGAAGAGGAGTACCTGGAGGATGGACCCCAGGAAGGTTACGATAACTAGGATCATCTCCCATCGTCAGCATTGCCTGTGACCCCGAAGATGGAGCTTCGCCTACGCTACCGTTATTATTATGTATTCCACTTCTTGAAGTTGTATTAAGAACTGGATCATGAGATCCCTATTTGTGTAAGACCTTATGTATGGTTTGTAATGGATGATGTACTGTGGTATCCAATTCTGTTATGTCTCGCAAAAATGGTAATCCTGGGATTGCGATGTATGGCATAACAAGCATCTGGGATTAAAAATCCGGGTGTTGACAACTTTTGCTATTATTTCTCCTCTAATTTGTGTGATTTGGATACAACTAACACAGACTGACGTTATTTTCAGCAGAACTGCTTTGGTGTCTAGTTTTTATGCAGAAAATCAACTTTCAGGAAAAATCCCGGAAAATATCGCAAAACTCCTATTTTACCAGAAGACTCACGGAGCCAGAAGATGGGACGGAGAAGGGCCACGAGGGGCCCACACCCCCTGGCCGCGCGGGCCAGGCCATGCCGCTCCTGGGAGTGGTGTGGCCATCTCGGGCACCCCCTCGGTCTCCCCCTTCGCCTACATAAGCCCTTTGACCTAAAAACATAGGGGGGGTTCAATGTTTTTCTAGAGAGATTTCCGCTGCGCCGCCACCACGAGAAACCGCGATTCGGAATTAGAAACTCCATTATGGCACCCTGTCGGGACTGGGAATTAGAGATCATCTTCATCATCATTGACGCCTCTCCATCTACCATCCATGTTTCTCCCATCCATGAGTGAGTAATCCCCCGCAGTAGGATATGGGGATGGTAGAGATTGGATGAGATATATCATGTAATCTAATAAGATTGTTAGGGCATGGTGCGTAGTATCTTGTTTGTGCTTTTTCACATTGTTGCAACTTGTTATGCTTAATGCTTGACACTAGGGCCCGAGTTCCATGATCTCAGATCTGAACATGTTATTGATTCATGATGATAGTATTGTTTGTGATCTTATCTGCAAGTTGTTTACACATATCATTGCCCGGAACCAAAGGCCCGGAAGTTACAGAAATTGGGACAACTGGAGGGGATGGCTGTGATATGACGATCACGTGTGTTCATGGAGTGTTAATGCTTTGCTTCGGTACTCTATTAAAAGGAGTACCTTAATTGCTAGTAGATTCCTTTGAGGCCCCGCTGCAACGGGCTGACAAGACAAAAGATGTTGTGCAAGTTCTCGTTACGAACTCGTATGACTATATATCGAACACATGTCTATGATTGTTTAGTACTTGGATGCTTTATCTTATTTATCTACAGATGCCCTAGATCTTGATATTACATGAATAGTCTTATCCATGTAACTCCCGTCCATCCATCCCTATGCCTATCGCACTCAAATCCTACTGTTTGCTACTATTGTTACTGTTGGAATTATGCCCTAGAGGCAATAATAAAGATGTTATTATTATAATTCTTGTTCATGATAAAGTTTATATTCCATGCTAGAATTGTATTAAGCGGAAACATTAATACTTGTGTGGTTTGTAAACAACACCGTGTCCCTAGTACGCCTCTATGGACTAGCTCATTGATCAATGATGGTTAAGGTTTCCTAACCATAGACATGAGTTGTCAATTGATAATGAGATCATATCATTGGGAGAATGATATGAAGGACAGACCCAAACTAAGCGAAGCAATTAGATCGTTTCATCGTGTTCATCTTTGCGAAGCTTTTCCTATGTCAAATATTGTATTTCTTAGACCATGAGGTAATTCAACTCCTGGTATCGGAAGAAAGCTTTGAGGTCATCAAACGTCATCCTATGAGAGGGTGATCATAAAGGTGTCTCTCAGGTGATCGGAAAGTATCTGTTGGGTTGTATGTATCGAGATGGAATTTGTCCCTCCCAAGTCGGAGAGATATACTTCAGGCCCACTCGGTAATCGATATCAACACCGCTTGCAAGCATGTGGTTAAGGAGTTAATCACAAAGTGATATCGGATTACGGAACGAGTAAAGTACTTGCTGTGAACGAGATTGAACTAGGTATGACGGTACCGACGATCGAATCTCGGGCAAGTAAAAATATCGCGAGACGAAAGGAATATATATATGGGATTGATTGAATCCTGGCATCGTGGTTCATCCGATATGATCATCGATGAATGTGTGGGAGTCAATATGGGTGCCCAGACCCCGCTGTTGATTATTGATAGAAGATCATGTCTGCATATTCTCGAACCCGCAGGGTCACACACTTAACGTATCTCGACGCTAGGATAGATTGGATAATTGGTTTATGAATTTTTGTTCGGAGTCTCGGATGGGATCCGGGATATCACGATAGGTTCCGGAATGGTCCGGAGAATAAGATTCATATAAGGCAGTGCAGTTTTTGGAGTTCGGAATTGTTCCGGGTTAATCGGTATTGTACCGGAAGCTTCTAGAACCTTCCGGAAGGGGACCAACGTGGCCCCACCTTCCGGGAGGGGGCATGGGCCTATGAGGGAGTGTCCTGGCCGCATTGGGCCAGGGGCACAAGGCCCCATAGGGCCCAGCTGATCCTAGATAAGTTTAAACTCGTTTAAACTAGAGATAGGATTTCTAGATAAGGGAGAGTTTAAATCGTTTAAACTAGAGATAGGATTTCTAGATAAGGGAGAGTTTAAATTGTTTAAACTAGAGATAGGCTTGGAGGAGGGGCAGGGATGGCGCCCCCTCTATATATAGAGGGTGGTGCGCCTCCCCACACACACCTTCCTCCAAGCCCTAGCAGCCTTGCTACCTTCCTCTCCCTCCCGACTGCTTGTGGCGAAGCCCTGCAGAAATTCTCCACCATATACACCACGCCGTGTTGTAGATCCAATCTATCTCTCCACCATACTCGCTGGTCCGAGGAGGAGGAGGCGTCGAGGTGCTGCATGTGTGCATCTCACGGAGGCACCGCCACTTGTGGTGCTAGATCGGATCGGATCACGAGGAGGAGAAGCGACTACATCACCCACGCTTCCCGAGCGTTTAACGTCTGCGAATCTTCAAGGGTATGAAGATCTAATCCAATCTCTCGTTGATTGCATCTCCTAGATTAGATCTTGGCTTTCCCTCTGTCGCATCCGTAGAAAATTTTGATTTACTATGCCGCCAAACCCTTGATGGTATCGAGCTAGATCTATGCGTAGATGTGTTTCACGAGTAGAACGCAACATGGTTGTTGCGGCGCTGATGTTTTCTGTTGCAAGCCTCTTGTTTGTGTTCTTCTTATGACGCCGGGATAGTGAGATTGAAGCGGTCAGGCCAACCTTACACGACGCCGTTCGCGAGACGGCTCGCACTTGACGTGTGGCTTGTACCACACATGCGGCTGGTGGATGTCGGTTTATCTCACTATAGTTGTCATGGGATTAACACGGAGTTTGGCAACCATAATATCACCGTTGTGGCTTTCCGTAGGTAAGAATCGCATTTAGCATCTACTCCCATAAGCCACGTAAAACATACAACAACAAAGTAGAGGCGTCTAACTTGTTTTGCAGGAGTGTTTCTGTGATATGGTATGGCCCAAGATGTGATGTGTATATTGTATGATGATCATGTTTTGTAATGTTTCACGACTTGCATGTCGATGAGTACACAACCGTGAGAGCCATATGGTTGTCTTTATAATTGTGTATGACCTGCGAGTCAACTTCTTATACGCCATGTAATAGCTTTACTTTATCGCTAAGTAGTTAGCAATAGTTGTAGTTGCTATTCGTGGTGGAGGCAATCATGGTGGAGTGATGGAGATCATGCCAGAACGCACAAGATGGAGATCATTGCGCGGAGATTGGCTATACCATGTCACATAAATTTATATGCATGTGATGTTTATCCCTTTATGTATCTTATTATGCTTAGATCGCGACGGTAGCATTATAAGATGATTCCTCACTTAAATATCAAGATAAAAACGGTGTTCTCCCCAAGTATGCACCGTTGCGAAAGTTCGTCGTGTCCAAGCATCACGTGATGATCGGGTGCTATAGACTCTACGCTCACATACAACGGGTGCAAGCCAGTTTTGCACACGCGGAAATACTTGGGTCTAGCTTGACGAGCCTAGCATGTACAGACATGGCCTCGGAACACAAGAACCGAAAGGTTAAGCATGAGTCATATGAATGATATGATCGACACTTTGTTGTCCACCATTGAAACCACATCTCTTCTCGTGATGATCGGATTAGGTGTGGTGAATTTGGATCGTGTTCACTAAACAACTTGAGGGATGTTGAATTTAGTGGGAGTTCATCTAGTAATTTGATTAAGTTGAACTATTTATCATGAACATAGTCTAAATTGTACTTGCAAATCAGAGATCCAATGGCCAAGTCCAATTTCAACGTTTCTTTGAGAAAGAAAAGCTTAGAAACAATGGGTCTAACTTCACCAATTGGTTCCAATCTAAGAATCATTCTGTCAGCGGTCAAAGGACTATGTCCTTGGGAAAGCGTTAGGTGACCCCTCAGAATCAAGGCTACCGATGAGAAAGCTGTCTATCATCGCAAAGATGATTATGGTGTGATTAAGAGCACCATGTTGTTTGCTATGGAACCGGACTTCAAAATCGTTTTGAAGAGTATCCGGGCCCTTTGAGATTCTCGAGGAGCTGAAAACCATGTTTCAGACTCAAGCCCGTTCTGAGAGATATGAGATCTCTGAGAAGTTCTTTAACTGCAAGATGGAGGAAGGGAGTTCCGTTAGTGAGCACGCCATAAAGATGTCGGGCTACACTCAACGCCTTGAGCAACTGGAATGCACGATTCCAGAGGAGCTCAAGATTGACAGGGTTCTGCAATCACTCCCTCCCAGCTACAAAAGTTTTGCAGTGACTCATAATCAGATTGGTTCCACTGATATGATCACCGAGCTCTTCGCAAAGCTAAAGGCTGCGGAAGTGGACATCAAGAAGGATAATCATGTGTTGATGGTCAACAAGCCCTCCTTTAAGAAATGTAAGGGAGCAAAGAAGCCCTTCAAGAAGGGCGGCGGCAAGCTCAATGCCCCTGCTGAGAAGAAGCTCAGGTCTGGTCCTAAGCCGGACAGAAGTGCTTCTATTGCAAGGACAGGGGTCCTTTGGCACTGTTGTCCAAGTACTTAGCGGACAAGAAGGCTGGCACCATCAAAGGTATATTTGATATACATGTTATTGACGTTTTCCTTACTAGCCCTCGTTGTAGTGCACGGGTATTTGATCGGTTCGTTGCTAATATTTGTAACTCAAACAGAGCTACGGAATAGACGGCTTGCGAGGATGAGGTGTGGCGATCGCGTTGGCAACGGATCAAGAGTTGATGTGATGGCGTCGGACGCTCTCCTTAGTTTTACCTTGAGGATTAGTTTTAAACCTTAATAAATGTTATTGTGCTGCGTTGAGCATGAACATCATTTCGGATCGTGTTTATTGCAAGACGGTTATTCATTTAAATCGGAGAATAATGGTTGTTCTATTTATATGAGTAACATCTTTTATGGTCATGCACCTCTTGTAAATGGTTTATTTCTTCTAAATCTCGAAGGGATGAAACACACATCCATAACATTGAGGCTAAGAGATGCAAAGTAGATAGTGATAATACTACTTATTTGTGGCACCGCTTGTCTCAGGTCATATTGGTGTAAAGCGCATGAAGAAACTCCATTCGATGGACTTTTGGAGTCTCTTGATTTTGAATCATTTGACACATGCGAACCATGCCTCATGGGCAAGATGATCAAAACCCGTTCTCGGTATGATGGAGCGAGCAGCAGACTTGTTGGAAATCATACATACCGATGTATGCGGACCGATGAGTGTTTGGCCAGCGGTGGATATCGCTTTCTCACTTTTACCGATGACTTAAGTAGATATGGGTATATCTATTTAATGAAACATAAATCTGAAACATTTGAAAAGTTCAAGGAATTTCAGAATGAAGTGGAGAACCATAAATGTAGAAAGATTAAGTTTCTACGATCCGATCGTGGGGGCGAATATTTGAGTTATGATTTTCTCACGCATCTTAAAGCAAGTGGAATCGTTTCACAACTCACGCCACCCGGAACACCATAGCGCAATGGTGTGTCTGAACGCCGGAATCGAACCCTATTAGATATGGTCCGATCAATGATGTCTCTTACTGATTTGCCGTTATCATTTTGGGGTTATGCATTAGAAACCGCTGCATTCACTTTAAATAGGGCTCCATCTAAATCCGTTGAGACGACACCGTATGAACTGTGGTTTGGTGCTAAACCTAAGTTGTCGTTTCTTAAAGTTTGGGGATGCGAAGCTTACGTCAAGAAGTTGATGTCGGACAAGCTCGAACCCAAAGCGGAGAAATGCGTCTTCATAGGATACCCTAAGGAAACTATTGGGTATACCTTCTATCACATAACCGAAGGCAAAGTGTTTGTCACAAAGAACGGTTCCTTTCTTGAGAAGGAGTTTCTCTCGAAAGAAGTGAGTGGGAGGAAAGTAGAGCTAGACGAGGTTATTGAACCTTCTCTTGAATTGGAGAGTAGCGCAGCACCTGAAATTGTTCCAGTGCCGCCTGCACCAACAATAGAGGAAGCTAATGACAAGGATCATGAAGCTTGGACGATCTTGCATCTTGAACGTCGCGGTCGAAGGTCGCGTGCCCCTCCTGAGTGGTACGGCAACCCTGTCTTGACTGTCTTGTTAGTAGAAGACAGTGAACCTACGAACTATGAGGAAGCGATGATGAGCCCAGACTCTGAGAAATGGCTAGAAGCCATGAAATCCGAATTGGGATCCATGAGCGAAAACCAAGTATGGACTTTGGTGGACCCTCCTAGCGACCGAAAGGTCGTTGAGTGCAAATGGATATTCAAGAAGAAAACGGACGCGGATGGTAATGTTACCGTCTATAAAGCACGGCTTGTCGCAAAAGGTTTTCGACAAGTTCAAGGTGTTGACTATGATGAGACTTTCTCTCCCGTAGCGATGTATAAGTCCATTCGGATTTTATTAGCAATTGCTGCGTTTCATGATTATGAAATATGGCAGATGGATGTCAAGACTGCTTTCCTCAATGGCAACATTGATGAAGAGTTGTATATGATGCAACCCGAAGGTTTTGTCGATCCTAAGGATGCTAGTAAAGTATGCAAACTTCAGCGTTCCATTTATGGACTGAAGCAAGCATCTCGGAGTTGGAACCTTCGTTTTGATCAAGTGATCAAGAGCTTTGGATTTGTTCCAAATTGCTACGAAGCTTGTATCTACAAGAAAGTGAGTGGGAGCTCGGTGACGTTTCTGGTACTATATGTGGATGACATATTGATTATCGGAAATGACATCAACATGCTTAACGATGTGAAGAGTTATTTGAACAAGTGTTTTTCAATGAAAGACCTAGGTGAAGCTGCTTATATATTGGGCATCAAAATCTATAGAGATAGACAAAGACGCCTGATAGCTTTAAGCCAAAGTACATACCTAGACAAATTTCTGAAAAGGTTCAGAATGGATAAGGCAAAGAAAGGTTCAGTGCCTATGTTGTCAGGTAAGATATTGAGCAAGGCTCAGTGTCCAGCTACGGTAAATGATAGGGAAGCTATGAGTAAAGTGCCATAGGTTCCATCATGTATGCCATGCTGTGTACTAGACCGGATGTGTCCAATGCTCTTAGTCTGACGAGCAGATATCAAAGTGATCCAGGAGTGGAACACTGGACAGCCGTGAAGAACATCCTAAAGTACCTAAATAGAACTAAAGAAATGTTCTTAGTCTATGGGGGTGATGAACAGCTTGTCGTAAAAGGTTACGTCGATGCTAGTTTCGACACCGACAAGGATGATTCTAAATCTCGAGACGATACGTTTATATTTTGAATGGAGGAGCTGTGAGTGGAGAAGCTGCAAGCAAAGCGTGATCGCGGGATCTACAAAGGAAGCGGAATACATGGCTGCCGCAGCGTCAAGTGAAGGAGTTTGGATCGAAACTTCATCATCGAGCTTGGCGTGGTTCCAAGTGCATTGGACCCACGGAGATATTGTGTGACAACACGGGCGCCATAGCACTCGCTAAGGAACCAAGATATCATCCAAAGACCAAGCATATCAACGCAAGTTTCATATAATCCGAGATTATATAGCGGATGGAGATCGAAGATTAGCAAAGTACATACAGATCGAATGTCGCAGATCCATTGACTAAACCTCTTCCACGTGTAAAACATGATCAACACCTCGATTGCCATGGGTGTGAGATTGTTGCCGATGTAAACTAGATTATTGACTCTAGTGCAAGTGGGAGACTGGAATTATGCCCTAGAGGCAATAATAAAGATGTTATTATTATAATTCTTGTTCATGATAAAGTTTATATTCCATGCTAGAATTGTATTAAGCGGAAACATTAATACTTGTGTGGTTTGTAAACAACACCGTGTCCCTAGTACGCCTCTATGGACTAGCTCATTGATCAATGATGGTTAAGGTTTCCTAACCATAGACATGAGTTGTCAATTGATAATGAGATCATATCATTGGGAGAATGATATGAAGGATGCACTCCAAACTAAGCGAAGCAATTAGATCGTTTCATCGTGTTCATCTTTGCGAAGCTTTTCCTATGTCAAATATTGTATTCCTTAGACCATGAGATAATGCAACTCCCTGGTACCGGAAGAAATCTTTGAGGTCAACAAACGTCATCCTATGAGAGGGTGATCATAAAGGTGTCTCTCAGGTGATCGGAAAGTATCTGTTGGGTTGTATGTATCGAGATGGAATTTGTCCCTCCCAAGTCGGAGAGATATACTTGCCCACTCGGTGTCGATATCAACACCGCTTGCAAGCATGTGGTTAAGGAGTTAATCACAAAGTGATATCGGATTACGAACAGTAAAGTACTTGCCTGTGAACGAGATTGAACTAGGTATGACCAGTGCCGACGATCGAATCTCGGGCAAGTAAAAATATCGCGAGACGAAAGGAATATATATGGGATTGATTGAATCCTCGGCATCGTGGTTCATCCGATATGATCATCGATGAATGTGTGGAGTCAATATGGGTGCCCGCTGTTCATTGCTCATTATTGATAGAAGATCATGTGCATATTCTCGAACCCGCAGGTCACACACTTAACGTATCTCGACGCTAGGATAGATTGGATAATTGGTTTATGAATTTTGTTCGAGTCTCGGATGGGATCCGGGATATCACGAGAGGTTCCGAATGGTCCGGAGAATAAGATTCATATAAGGCATGCAGTTTTGGAGTTGAATTGTTCCGTTAATAATTGTATTTAAGCATCTAGAACCTTCCGGAAGGGGACCAACGTGGCCCCACCTTCCGGGAGGGGGCATGGGCCTATGAGGGAGTGTCCTGGCCACATTGGGCCAGGGGCACAAGGCCCCATAGGGCCCAGCCGATCCTAGATAAGTTTAAACTCGTTTAAACTAGAGATAGGATTTCTAGATAAGGGAGAGTTTAAATCGTTTAAACTAGAGATAGGATTTGGATAAGGAGAGTTTAAATTGTTTAAACTAGAGATAGGATTGGAGGAGGGCAGGGCTGGCCGCCCCTCTATATATAGAGGGTGGTGCGCCTCCCTACACACACCTTCCTCCAAGCCCTAGCAGCCTTGCTACCTTCCTCTCTCCCGACTGCTTGTAGGCGAAGCCTGCAGAGAAATTCTCCACCATATACACCACGCCGTCGTGTTGTAGATCCAATCTATCTCTCCACCATACTCGCTGGTCCGAGGAAGGAGGAGACGCCGAGGTCTTTGCGTGTGCATCTCACGGAGGCACCGCCACTTGTGGTGCTAGATCGGATCGGATCACGAGGAGGAGAAGCGAACGACTACATCACCCACGTTCCCGAACGTTCATTTGTCTTGAATCTTCAAGGGTATGAAGATCTAATCCAATCTCTCTCGTTGATTGCATCTCCTAGATTAGATCTTGGCTTTCCCTCTGTTCGCATCCGTAGAAAATTTTGATTTACTATGCCGCGAAACCCTTCAGTTACTACTGTCTTTACTTTACTGCTGCTGTTACTTTGCTATTGCTACTACAAAACTATTGTTGCTGATAAACTACTGTGAGCAAGACTATTTCCAGGTGCAGCTGAATTGACAACTCAGTTATCAAGGCTTATAAGTATTCTTTGGCTCCCCTTGTGTCGAATCTATAAATTGGGTTATACTAACCTCGAAGACTGTTGCGATACCATATACTTGTGGGTCATCATGGACTCGGCCATGCGAAGATAGTCATCGGTACCGTCACCTGGAGCTCCGTATGCAAACTACCTCATCGCCCACCGTGCACTTCTACAGTGATAAAAACCCTACCATGTCGGTGCAGTCCTTCTTGCACATGAAGTACGGGTCTGTAGTGACCTCGGATCGGTAAGGATCCTAAGTCCCTGTGATTAACATGCTAGTCCCTGGATCAATAGCTAGCACTCACAGTCGATGAAATATCATGTAAAACACAAAGTCTTTATTACACGAAGAATCCAGAGTATGGAATTATTACAAAAATTGCTTAGCATTATGCTAGCTCAAATAACAGCGGAAACATAAAAGCAGCATGAGTCCATCAACGCCCCAGGCTTGTCGAGTGTAGACCCGCGATCCCTACGCACCTTTCAATCTTCGGATTCTGCATATAAGACGTGCAGCCAACAAGTTGGGTCAATACTTTGAAGGTATTGGCAAATTACACCAAGGAGAGAAAATACTATCTCTACATGCAAGGCTAGTTTAGGCTTTGGAGTTCATTTGCATAAAGCTAGTTTCCTTAAGTAGAGAAAAGAAGAGAGGATTGTCCTACTTTGTAAACATTTGCTTAGATAAAATAAGGTCGAGTGGCACACGAGGATATTACACACCAAGTGTCCAAACAACCAAACACTTGGATATTACGCACCAAGCGTCACTTGGATATTACACACCAAGTTCCCCAAATTCCCACCCATTAGCGATATTACGCACGCCATGGGGTTTCAAAACTTTGTTTTAGAAAAGGGAGAGGAAGATCCTTGAGGCTCCATCCTTGGACGCTCATTGTTGTTCATTACCGTGAACACTACCGATCGATCGATTGCAATACTCTTGAGAGTTTGTGCACTTTACCCACAATCCACGATCAAGTCCTTTTACAAACAAGACCATGGCGAGGCTTTCCCTTAGTAGCCCCTCTACCTTCCGGATCCAACCGTGCCAAGAACCTCCAAATGTTGGTACCCAGGTGAGGTTTCCCACTAAGTACTAGGCCAAGACAGAGCCCATAATGTATTGTGGTTGCACTGGAAGCTTGAATTACGAAACATGGCGGACTTCTTTGATTCTGGCGGCCGTCCTCCACCAAAATCTCACTCGTTGGCCCGACAACCATTCCGCCCAGAAGAAAACTTAGTTTTATTTTGAAGTGGATTTGAGAAGAAAGTTTGCTCTAGAGAGCCTTTATACTTAGAGAAATTCTTTGTCTTTCGAACCCCCCAACGGTACTTTGTATATATAGCATAGCAAGCAATACTTAGCAAAAAAGGGTAACCTATTAGGATGGGAAATCCTAAGTATAGAGCTACTCATGGCATACTACAAAATCATCGCACTTGCAAAATAATACTAAGTAAAAATTCTACTAGAACATCCTACACATGCATACTACAGAATTTTGAAGATCACAT
This sequence comes from Avena longiglumis, assembly GCA_030063025.1. Lineage (NCBI taxonomy): Eukaryota > Viridiplantae > Streptophyta > Magnoliopsida > Poales > Poaceae > Avena > Avena longiglumis. The sequence continues at coordinate 480,943,425 of CP125975.1, forward strand.
GCATAGAATCAAAACTGGGACAAAATTATGAACAAGTGGTGTAACTTGCCTTGATCTGAGCAGCACTCTACACAATAGCACTCCTTAGCGCACTCCGAGCAATCTAACGAATCACAAACATAGATTTGATCACAACTTGCTCAAAGCATACACAAAGGAAAACATGCATGCATGCAACAAGGTAGTTTATGCAAGGTTGGTTAAATTGATCGAGGTAGAAAGTTTGTGTTGTGATAGTGTAAGGGTGTCACTAGGATTAATTTCCAAGGGTTTAGATCTACTATAGTGTCACTAAACAAAACCTAGGATTATAAGGAGATCAACCAACTAGTTAACCCCAAGATAGATCTAATAATCCTAAGCAAAGCTTAATGATTTGGATCAGTAGGTATTGTGGAAACAAAGTTATAGCAACAAGAATCAAATAGAATAGAATTTTAATTATTTTTCTATAGATTAAACCCTCTAATCTAACGATTAAAATCTATACCTAAAACATTACTGTAAACCTGCAATATTATTACATATTTGGATTCTACATAAAATTAGGAATCCAACGGTATATTATAAGCTAGATTTGTCCAAAAATTTGATTTTATATGAATTTCGCAAGATTAAAACCAAATCTGCCAAATTCAAACCAAACTAACTTAACCCTAACTCGAAACGCACCAAGTGGCGTTACCGGTTGGTCCAAATTGTCCAGCAGTGTGACGCGGCGTGGGGGACAGCGCTTGCCACGCTGGTTGCCACGCTGCTAACGCGGTTGGTCGATACCCCGCCCTCTCTTCTAATCTGGTCCACAAGATTACAATCGGACCAGGTGGCTCTCACCGACTGTGGCGGTGGCGGCGATGGAGACGACGACGGCGGCGGCGGAGTCGACGGTGGCCGAAGGTCCTGGCGGCCCTAGTGGAGGCGACGAAGACGGCCCCCGATGCGCACGTCGACGGCGAATCTTCCAACGATCTCAACGCGGTCCCTCTCCTCCTCCTTCTCCCGCGGTTGGCCGTTCCTCCTCTCGGACCCGACGGGCTCCAGCGAGCAATTGCCGGTGACCCCCTGCGATTCGGAAGGAACGAGTTAGGTGGGATGGTAGAGTGGGTAGAGGCGAGTAGCGTGGGAGGTAGAACAAGGCTCGAGGTGCTCTGGAGGGTCGCCAACCTCGAGCTCCGTTGGCGGGTCTCTTCGGCGAGTTCGGAAGCTTGCGAAAATCGGGCTAGGGTTTGAGAAAAACGAGGGCAACGAGGGGGGGCGATGCGGCGGTATAAGAGGGGAAGATTCCGTGTCGTAGGAGGCACGGATTCGTACAAGGGACGGAGGATTGCGCGGATCAGAACCGGATTCGTGTTCTCCAGAGACTCTGGCTGGAGGTGGGTGATGACAACGCGGCCCCACCTGTCGGTGGCAGCAGCGGTGCGGGCTGGCCGAAGCAGCTTGCTGCGCTGGGCGGTAGATAGGCAGTTGGGCCTGGTTCGCTGGCCCGGCAGGTTAGGTTGTTAGTTTTTTTTTATTCTTTTCCAAATCTGATTTACTAATTCACTTGTAACTTTTGCATACTAAGTCAAAACTTGACAAAATTTGTTTCTAAATTTTTATAAAATTGAGGTGGTCAACATGGGGCCATGTTTTAATGTTTTACAAGATTTTTGGAAGGTTCAACAAGATTACTTCTTTGTTGCTCACATAGATGGATTTCTTTATTAGGGTTTTAGTAGATTTTGTTGTTAGGGTTTTGTTGAAAAAAAAAACATTTGTAGGATGCAATGATGCAAAGATGAGGCATGCCACTAATAACACCCTATTATAAAAATCTGGGATGTTACAAACCTACCCCCCTTAAGAAGAATCTCGTCTTCGAGATTCGGGTTGGCTAGCAAATAAGTGTGGGTGTTCTGTTCTCATGTCGTCTTCACGTTCCCACGTAGCTTCTTCCTCGGAGTGGTGGTTCCATTGTACCTTGCAGAATCTTATAGTCTTGGTGCGGGTAACCCTTTCGGCTAATTCCAGTATTTTGATGGGTTTTTACTCATAGGTAAGGTCATTCTCCAATTGAACCTCGTCTAGGGGAACGGTGTTTCTGCCATCTCCGGGTGACACTTCTTTAGTTGTGACACATGAAACACATCATGAACAGTCAGTCCTTCCGGTAGCTCCAATTGATACGCAACTTCTCCTCTACGGGCCAGAACCTTATACGGTCCTATGAATCGTGGGGCTAACTTGCCCTTGATTCCGAACCTCTTAACTCCACGTAGGGGTGAAACCGGAGATACACACGGTCCCCTATTTCATAGGCCACATCTCTGCGTTTGGAATCAGCGTAGCTCTTCTGTCGGGATTGGGCTATCTTTAGCCTATCCTGAATCTGTCGCACCTTTTCTTCGGCATCCTTTATCAAGTCCGGTCCAAAAAGACTGCGTTCTCCAACTCCATTCCATAGCAATGGAGTCCTACACTTCCTGCCGTATAGAACTTCAAACGGAGCCATCTTGATACTTGTCTGGTAGCTGTTGTTGTATGAGAACTCCGCATATGGTAGGTTATCGTCCCAACTAGACCCATAGTCTAGTGCGCAATCTCTCAACATATCTTCCAAAATTTGATTCACCCTTTCTGTTTGGCCGTCTGTTTGAGGGTGGAAGGCAGTACTGAATTCTGGTCGGGTTCCCAGAGACTCATGTAGTTGTCGCCAAAACTTTGAAGTAAACTGGGTGCCTCTATCTGACATAATTCCCTGGGGAACACCATGCAGGCTTACAATTCTTGACATGTATATCTTAGAAAGCTTAGCACTTGTATATGTGGTCTTTACGGGGATGAAGTGAGCCACCTTGGTGAAGTGGTCCACCACTACCCAGATAGAATCAAACCCAGAACGAGTCTGGGGTAATCCCGTGATGAAATCCATGCCTACCTTGTCCCACTTCCAGTTGGGTATAGGTAGTGGTTGTAGTAATCCTGCTGGTTTCTGGTGCTCGACTTTTACTCATTGCACATCACAGAGAAATATACTCTGCAATATCTCTCTTTAGGTTATTCCACCAGAATCTATCCTTCACATCCATGTACATCTTTGTGTTACCTGGATGAATTGAGTATGGCGAATCATGAGCTTCTTGTAAAATCATCTTCCTGATATCGGGGTCATTGGGAACGCACAAACGCTTCCCAAACCAGAGGGTTCCTTGTTCGTCCAGACGAAATTCTTTAATCTTTCCTTCATTTATCCTGACTCTTATTTCTTCCAACTCTTTATCCCTCTTTTGTGCTTCTTGGATTCTTTCTTAGAAGGTGGACACTATTTCCATAGTCGCTACGTGTCCTTTCGGGACTATCTCAAGCCTGAGGTCCATGAATTGTTTGCGTAAATCCTCTGGAAGTTCCCCTACGGTAAGTCCATTTACATATACCTTTCGACTTAAGGCATCAGCCACCACGTTTGCCTTTCCGGGGTGGTACTGTAAATCCAAGTCATAATCCTTAATTAGCTCAAGCCACCTTCGTTGTATCATATTCAACTCCTTTTGGGTGAAGATGTACTTCAAACTTTTATGATCTGTGAACACATCACAATGCTTGCCCATGAGGTAGTGTATCCATACCTTGAGCGCATGAACCACAGATGCAAGTTCCAAATCATGCGTGGGATAATTGTGTTCGTGGTTCTTAAGTTGTCGGGAGGCATAGGATACCACTTTCCCATCCTGCATCAATACACTTCTAAGTCCTTGTCGAGAAGCGTCGCAATAGACTTGAAAATCTTTCTGTATATCAGGCAGGCACATGACTGGTGCCGTTACAAGGCGTTTCTTCAACTCTTGAAAACTTGCTTCACATGCCTTAGTCCATAGGAATTTATTTTCCTTCTTTAATAGTTCCGTCATGGGTTTTGCTATCTTGGAAAAGTTTTCGATGAACCTCCGGTAATATCCTGTGAGGCCCAAGAAACTTCTAATATCTCCTACATTCTTGGGTGACTCCCATTCCGTCACGGAAACTACCTTGCTAGGATCTACGGCAACTCCTTTAGCTGACACAACATGACCAAGGAATCCCACTTCCTTTAACCAGAACTCGCACTTGCTGAACTTGGCATACAATTTGTGCTCTCTTAGTTTTTCCATAATAAGGCACAAATGTTTCTCATGTTCCTTCTCATCCTTTGAGTATATGAGTATATCATCTATGAATACTACGATAAACTTGTCCAAGTATTCCATGAACACCTTGTTCATCATGGTCATGAAGTATGCTGGGGCATTGTTTAGACCAAAAGACATCACGGTGTACTCGTACAATCCGTATCTTGTGGTGAATGCTGTCTTGGGCACATCCTGTTCTTGAATCTCTAGCTGAAAATAGCCTGACCGTAGATCGATCTTTGAGAACACACTGGCTCCCTTTAGCTGGTCAAACAGGTCGTTGATGTTGGGTAGAGGATACTTATTCTTAATCGTCACTTCGTTCAACGAGCGGTAGTCCATAACCAGCCTCTTGGTCTTATCCTTCTTTTCCACAAATAGGACGGGTGCTCCCCAAGATGACGCGCTGGGTTGAATGAACCCCTTGTCCAATTGTTCCCTAAGCTGTTTCTTGAGTTCCTTTAACTCGTCCACATCCATCTTGTATGGTCTCTTAGCTATCGGCCCCGTGCCTGGCATTAAGTCAATGAGAAACTCGATATCACAGTCGGGTGGCATTCCGGGTAGCTCTTCCGGGAATACATCTGGGTATTCCTTTACAATAGGTACCTCCTCCAAGCTAACCCCCTTAAGAGAGTTCACCATGACTTCTCTGAGTGCGAAGTTCGACTTGATACGAATCCTCTTCCCTTCCGGCGTTGTGAGCATGACAGTTCTCTTGGCACAATCTATGACTCCTTCATATTCGGTCATCCAATTCATGCCCAAGATTATGTCTAAACCTTGTGATTCTAGAACTACTAGACTGGTGGGAAAAATGTGTGTGCCAATCCTTAGTTCTAAATCCCGGAAACCGGAGTTTGCCACTATTTCTCCTCCAGGAGAACTTACCCTTAGAGGAAAGTTTATAGTCTCCGTTGGTATCTTGCCTCTATCCACATATACCCTTGATATGAACGAATGCGATGCACCAGTATCAAAAAGAACAACTGCGGGAATAGAATTGAGTTTGAACTTACCAATCACAGAGTCTGGTGCCTCACAAGCATCCTCCATAGAAACATGATTCACCGTGGCTTTGACAAACGGATTTGGCTTCTTCCCGTTCCCATTGCCATGGTTGTGTCTATTACTATTCCCATTGCCATTGCCATTCTTCCTCTCGGGGCAAGAGGTCGCATAGTGCCCTGTCTTGTTGCACTTAAAGCATGTCACCTCATTGAGATCCTTTCCATTGCCGCCATTGCCATTGCGGTTTTTGTGCCCATTGTGTTTGTAGCCTCCATGGTTATGACCGTTATGGTTGTGGCCATTATTGTTATAGGGTGGTGGTGAGGAATTGCGCTGCTTCTGTTACGGAACAGAGTGTTTGTGAGGGTTGGATTTCCTCTTGCGATTTTCTATGCTCTTCCTCTTTGATTCAACCACAATGGCTCTGTCCAAGAGTTCCTGAAAGTTGTCAAATTTCTGAGCCACAAGCTGAATGGATATCTCATCATTGAGCCCTCTTAAGAACTCCTCCTGTCTCTTGGCATCAGTGGAAACATCATCGGGTGCATAACGGGCTAGCTTATTGAAAAGCTCACCATACTCGGTGACAGAACGGTGCAGCTGGTGTAGGTCGCGAAACTCGCGCCTCTTTAGAGCCATGACACCAGCAGCCACATGATGAGTACGAAAAGATAACTCAAACTGCTCCCAAGTGATAGCATCAATGTCTGGGTGGGTGACTTGGTAGTTATCCCACCATTCTGCAGCAAGTCCTTCAAGCTGGTGTGCGGCATAACGCACCCTGTCGGCTCCGACAGCTTGCACGGTGTCTAGCTTCTTGTTGATTGTACGCAGCCAGTCATCAGCGATGATTGGTTCAGTGCTGCTAGTGAAGGTAGGTGGGTTCAGCCTCAAAAACCGAGTCAAGAGATCCTGTTGAGGAGGTGGCGGAGGTGGTGGTGGCGGGTTGTTGTTGTTGTTCTGCATGTTCTGAGTGAGTAGTTGGATCAGCTGGTTCTGGGTGGCCAAAAGTTCTGCTATTTCTGGAGGAATTTCGGGGTTCGCACGTCTTGGCGGCATCTATGGGGTTTTAGGAGAATAGTTAAGAAATAGACAGAAAGACTAAGTAGTAAACTCCTACCCTTATGAAAAACACATCAAGCACACAAGGCACACAAGACAGATTTAACACAGGAAACAACCAAGTTTAACTAAACCAAACTTGTCTTGGTATTTATTACATTTGCGAATAACGTTCTACTATAGAATTAAAGGTGGTCCAACTACTACACATCCTCCACGCCTTCCTCTTCCTCGTCCTCGAACGAGTAGCCTTCTTGCTCTAGAGTTGTCTTGTACAACTCCATCTCCTTTGTGGTGGCTTCAAGCTTCTCTTGGAGGTCCTTTATCTCATCTTGTAGCTTCTTGGTAGTGGCTTCCAGCTGTTCCTGAAGTCCCTCCTTCTCGCTTTGCAGCTCCTCCACTAAACTTGTCTTCATTGCGGCTTCAAGTTGCTTTGCCAAGTCCCTCTTAGAAGCACGCACATCATTGATTATCTTGCAAAGGCCTTCGGTTTGCACTTCATCTCCATCGATCTGCAGTTTGAGTTCCCTAATTCTCTTGTTTTTATTTATCACCCTCTTCTCTTGGTTAGCGAACTTCTTCTCTTGGTCCTGAAATTTTATCTCTTGGAGCTTAATTGCCTCTTCCTGCTGCTTGATCATTTCTTCCTTCTCCTTGATGAGGGCGCATAGCTCGTCGTTCTTCAACATCTCGAGGAAGGTACCCTTCTCAAGGTCATGGATGTGGCACTCCAAGTCTTGATATTGTGTTCTTCGGCGTTTGGTAGAAGTTCTTTCCTCAAAGGTTAACTCCATGGGAATTCCTTCCTCATCTCTTCTTCCAAAGAGACCGCTTGGTGTCCTTGGAGAGCTTCATGATGACGTCCACATAGGCGAGCAATGAGTTGCTGCAAGCTAATGCTAAGGGCCTTCTCCTTGGAATCGCTAACAATGTGGATTGCTATGTCTTCCTCTGGGTTCTTGCCTCGCTCTTTTCCTGGTTGGATGACCTTGACTCCCCAACAGCCGTCCTTATGGAGTTTCTTCATTGTGCTCCCTTGGATTGTTGGGAGAGGAAGATCCAAACACGTGAGTAGGTCCATGAGGCATCCTCCAAAGCGAAGGGGCTCGATGTCCGCGACGGTGTCGTAGAGGAAGCTTGTCATCTTTGAGTTAGAAGAATGAGGGTTAGATACTTAAACAAGTAGAGGAAAGCAGATACTAGATGTGAGGAAAAATAACTTAGTAGGAAACAAGTAAGGTACTAAAATTAGAGGTGGTTCCAATCCTAGGGTCACGTCCTACAGGCAACGATGTGCTCTGATACCATCTGTAGTGACCTCGGATCGGTAAGGATCCTAAGTCCCTGTGATTAACATGCTAGTCCCTAGATCAATAGCTAGCACTCACAGTCGATGAAATATCATGTAAAACACAAAGTCTTTATTACACGAAGAATCCAGAGTATGGAATTATTACAAAAATTGCTTAGCATTATGCTAGCTCAAATAACGTGAAACATAAAAGCAAAGATGAGTCCATCAACGCCCGGGCTTGTCGAGTGTAGACCCGCGATCCCTACGCACCTTTCAATCTTCGGATTCTGCATATAAGACGTGCAGCCAACAAGTTGGGTCAATACTTTGAAGGTATTGGCAAATTACACCAAGGAGAGAAAATACTATCTCTACATGCAAGGCTAGTTTAGGCTTTGGAGTTCATTTGCATAAAGCTAGTTTCCTTAAGTAGAGAAAAGAAGAGAGGATTGTCCTACTTTGTAAACATTTGCTTAGATAAAATAAGGTCGAGTGGCACACGAGGATATTACGCACCAAGTGTCCAAACAACCAAACACTTGGATATTACGCACCAAGCGTCACTTGGATATTACACACCAAGTTTCCCAAATTCCCACCCATTAGCGATATTACGCACGCCATGGGGTTTCAAAACTTTGTTTTAGAAAAGGGAGAGGAAGATCCTTCAGAGGCTCCATCCTTCAGACGCTCATTGTTGTTACATTACCGTGAACACGGCTGATCGATCAGATTGCAATACTCTCGAGAGTTTGTGAACTTTACCCATAATCCATGATCAAGTCCTTTTACAGACAAGACCATGGCGAGGCTTTCCCTTAGTAGACCCTCTACCTTATGGATCCAACCGTGCCAAGAACCTCCAAATGTTGGTACCCAGGTGAGGTTTCCCACTAAGTACTAGGCCAAGACAGAGCCCATAATGTATTGTGGTTGCACTGGAAGCTTCTGAATTCTGAAACATGGCAGACTTCTTTGATTCCTGGGCGGCCGTCCTCCACCAAAATCTCACTCGTTGACCCGACAACCATTCCGCCCAGAAGAAAACTTAGTTTTATTTTGAAGTGGATTTGAGAAGAAAGTTTGCTCTAGAGAGCCTTTATACTTAGAGAAATTCTTTGTCTTTCGAACCCCCCAACGGTACTTTGTATATATAGCATAGCAAGCAATACTTAGCAAAAACAGGGGTAACCTATTAGGATGGGAAATCCTAAGTATAGAGCTACTCATGGCATACTACAAAATCATCGCACTTGCAAAATAATACTAAGTAAAAATTCTACTAGAACATCCTACACATGCATACTACAGAATTTTGAAGATCACATGCATAGAATCAAAACTGGGACAAAATTATGAACAAGTGGTGTAACTTGCCTTGATCTGAGCAGCACTCTACACAATAGCACTCCTTAGCGCACTCCGTGCAATCTAACGAATCACAAGCATAGATTTGATCACAACTTGCTCAAAGCATACACAAAGGAAAACATGCATGCATGCAACAAGGTAGTTTATGCAAGGTTGGTTAAATTGATCGAGGTAGCAAGTTTGTGTTGTGATAGTGTAAGGGTGTCACTAGGATTAATTTCCAAGGGTTTAGATCTACTATAGTGTCACTAAACAAAACCTAGGATTATAAGGAGATCAACCAACTAGTTAACCCCAAGATATATCTAATAATCCTAAGCAAAGCTTAATGATTTGGATCAGTAGGTATTGTGGAAACAAAGTTATAGCAACAATAATCAAATAGAATAGAATTTTAATTATTTTTCTATAGATTAAACCCTCTAATCTAACGATTAAAATCTATACCTAAAACATTACTGTAAACCTGCAATATTATTACATATTTGGATTCTACATAAAATTAGGAATCCAACGGTATATTATAAGCTAGATTTGGCAAAAAATTCGATTTTATATGAATTTCGCAAGATTAAAACCAAATCTGCCAAATTCAAACCAAACTAACTTAACCCTAACTCGAAACGCGCCAAGTGGCAGCGCCCGGTTGGTCCAGCTGTCCAGGCGGGTGACGCGGCGTGGGGACGACGCGCTTGCCACGCGGGTTGCCACGCGGCGCAACGCGGTTGGCCGATACCCCTTCGCCCTCTCTTCTAATCTGGTCCACAAGATTACAATCGGACGGCCGAGGTGGCTCTACTGACCTGTGGCGGTGGCGGCGATGGAGACGACGGCGGCGGCGGCGGAGTCGACGGTGGCCGGAGGTCCTGGCGGCCCTAGTGGAGGCGACGAAGACGGCCCCCGATGCGCACGTCGACGGCGAATCTCCCAACGATCTCAACGCGGTCCCTCTCCTCCTCCTTCTCCCGCGGTTGGCCGTTCCTCCTCTCGGACCCGACGGGCTCCGGCGAGCAATTGCCGGTGACCCCCTGCGATTCGGAAGGAACGAGTTAGGTGGGAGGGTAGAGTGGGTAGAGGCGAGTAGCGTGGGAGGTAGAACAAGGCTCGAGGTGCTCTGGAGGGTCGCCAACCTCGAGCTCCGTTGGCGGGTCTCTCCGGCGAGTTCGGAAGCTTGCGAAAATCGGGCTAGGGTTTGAGAAAAACGAGGGCAACGAGGGGGGAGATGCGGCGGTATAAGAGGGGAAGATTCCGTGTCGTAGGAGGCACGGATTCGTACAAGGGACGGAGGATTGCGCGGATCAGAACCGGATTCGTGTTCTCCAGAGACTCTGGCTGGAGGTGGGTGATGACAGCGCGGCACCACCTGTCGGTGGCAGCAGCGGTGCGGGCTGGCCGAAGCAGCTTGCTGCGCTGGGCGGTAGATAGGCAGTTGGGCCTGGTTCGCTGGCCCGGCAGGTTAGGTTGTTAGTTTTTTTTATTCTTTTCCAAATCTGATTTACTAATTCACTTGTAACTTTTCCATACTAAGTCAAAACTTGACAAAATTTGTTTCTAAATTTTTATAAAATTGAGGTGGTCAACATGGGGCCATGTTTTAATGTTTTACAAGATTTTTGGAAGGTTCAACAAGATTACTTCTTTCTTGCTCACATAGATGGATTTCTTTATTAGGGTTTTAGTAGATTTTGTTGTTAGGGTTTTGTTGAAAAAAAAACATTTGTAGGATGCAATGATGCAAAGATGAGGCATGCCACTAATAACACCCTATTATAAAAATCTGGGATGTTACAAACCTACCCCCCTTAAGAAGAATCTCGTCCTCGAGATTCGGGTTGGCTAGCAAATAAGTGTGGGTGTTTTGTTCTCATGTCGTCTTCACGTTCCCACGTAGCTTCTTCCTCGGAGTGGTGGTTCCATTGTACCTTGCAGAATCTTATAGTCTTGGTGCGGGTAACCCTTTCGGCTAATTCCAGTATTTTGATGGGTTTTTCCTCATAGGTAAGGTCATTCTCCAATTGAACCTCGTCTAGGGGAACGGTGTCTCTTAGCGGTGTTTCTGCCATCTCCGGGTGACACTTCTTTAGTTGTGACACATGAAACACATCATGAACAGTCAGTCCTTCCGGTAGCTCCAATTGATACGCAACTTCTCCTCTACGGTCCAGAACCTTATACGGTCCTATGAATCGTGGGGCTAACTTGCCCTTGATTCCGAACCTCTTAACTCCACGTAGGGGTGAAACTCGGAGATACGCACGGTCCCCTATTTCATAGGCCACATCTCTGCGTTTGGAATCAGCGTAGCTCTTCTGTCGGGATTGGGCTATCTTTAGCCTATCCTGAATCTGTCGCACCTTTTCTTCGGCATCCTTTATCAATTCCGGTCCAAAAAGACTGCGTTCTCCAACTCCATTCCATAGCAATGGAGTCCTACACTTCCTGCCGTATAGAACTTCAAACGGAGCCATCTTGATACTTGTCTGGTAACTGTTGTTGTATGAGAACTCCGCATATGGTAGGTTATCGTCCCAACTAGACCCATAGTCTAGTGCGCAAGCTCTCAACATATCTTCCAAAATTTGATTCACCCTTTCTGTTTGGCCGTCTGTTTGAGGGTGGAAGGCAGTACTGAATTCTAGTCGGGTTCCCAGAGACTCATGTAGTTGTCGCCAAAACTTTGAAGTAAACTGGGTGCCTCTATCTGACACAATTCCCTGGGGAACACCATGCAGGCTTACAATTCTTGACATGTATATCTTAGCAAGCTTAGCACTTGTATATGTGGTCTTTACAGGGATGAAGTGAGCCACCTTGGTGAAGTGGTCCACCACTACCCAGATAGAATCAAACCCAGAATGAGTCTGGGGTAATCCCGTGATGAAATCCATGCCTACCTTGTCCCACTTCCAGTTAGGTATAGGTAGTGGTTGTAGTAATCCTGCTGGTTTCTGGTGCTCGGCTTTTACTCTGTTGCACACATCACACAGAGAAATATACTCTGCAATATCTCTCTTTAGGTTATTCCACCGGAATCTATCCTTCACATCCATGTACATCTTTGTGTTACCTGGATGAATTGAGTAAGGCGAATCATGAGCTTCTTGTAAAATCATCTTCCTGATATCGGGGTCATTGGGAACGCACAAACGCTTCCCAAACCAGAGGGTTCCTTGTTCGTCCAGACGAAATTCTTTAATCTTTCCTTCATTTATCCTGACTCTTATTTCTTCCAACTCTTTATCCCTCTTTTGTGCTTCTTGGATTCTTTCTTGGAAGGTGGACACTATTTCCATAGTCGCTACGTGTCCTTTCGGGACTATCTCAAGCCTGAGGTCCCTGAATTGCTTGCGTAAATCCTCTGGAAGTTCCCCTACGATAAGTCCATTTACATATACCTTTCGACTTAAGGCATCAGCCACCATGTTTGCCTTTCCGGGGTGGTACTGTAAATCCAAGTCATAATCCTTAATTAGCTCAAGCCACCTTCGTTGTCTCATATTCAACTCCTTTTGGGTGAAGATGTACTTCAAACTTTTATGATCTGTGAACACATCACAATGCTTGCCCATGAGGTAGTGTCTCCATACCTTGAGCGCATGAACCACAGATGCAAGTTCCAAATCATGCGTGGGATAATTGTGTTCGTGGTTCTTAAGTTGTCGGGAGGCATAGGATACCACTTTCCCATCCTGCATCAATACACTTCCAAGTCCTTGTCGAGAAGCGTCGCAATAGACTTGAAAATCTTTCTGTATATCAGGCAGGCACAGAACTGGTGCCGTTACAAGGCGTTTCTTCAACTCTTGAAAACTTGCTTCACATGCCTCAGTCCATAGGAATTTCTTTTCCTTCTTTAATAGTTCCGTCATGGGTTTTGCTATCTTGGAAAAGTTTTCGATGAACCTCCGGTAATATCCTGCGAGGCCCAAGAAACTTCTAATATCTCCTACATTCTTGGGTGACTCCCATTCCGTCACGGAATCTACCTTGCTAGGATCTACGGCAACTCCTTTAGCTGACACAACATGACCAAGGAATCCCACTTCCTTTAACCAGAACTCGCACTTGCTGAAATTGGCATACAATTTGTGCTCTCTTAGTTTTTCCATAATAAGGCGCAGATGTTTCTCATGTTCCTTCTCATCCTTTGAGTATATGAGTATATCATCTATGAATACTACGATAAACTTGTCCAAGTATTCCATGAACACCTTGTTCATCATGGCCATGAAGTATGCTGGGGCATTGTTTAGACCAAAATACATCACGGTGTACTCGTACAATCCGTATCTTTGGTGAATGCTGTCTTGGGCACATCCTGTTCTCGAATCTTTAGCTGAAAATAGCCTGACCATAGATCGATCTTTGAGAACACACTGGCTCCCTTTAGCTGGTCAAACAGGTCGTTGATGTTGGGCAGAGGATACTTATTCTTAATCGTCACTTTGTTCAACGAGCGGTAGTCCACAACCAGCCTCTTGGTCTTATCCTTCTTTTCCACAAATAGGACGGGTGCTCCCCAAGATGACGCTACCGGGTTGAATGAACCCCTTGTCCAATTGTTCCCTAAGCTGTTTCTTGAGTTCCTTTAACTCGTCCACATCCATCTTGTATGGTCTCTTAGCTATCGGCCCCGTGCCTGGCATTAAGTCAATGAGAAACTCGATATCACGGTCGGGTGGCATTCCGGGTAGCTCTTCTGGGAAGACATTTGGGTATTCCTTTACAATAGGTACCTCCTCCAAGCTAACCCCCTTAAGAGAGTTCACCATGACTTCTCTGAGTGCGAAGTTCGACTTGATACGAATCCTCTTCCCTTCCGGCGTTGTGAGCATGACAGTTCTCTTGGCACAATCTATGACTCCTTCATATTCCGTCATCCAATTCATGCCCAAGATTATGTCTAAACCTTGTGATTCTAGAACTACTAGACTGGTGGGAAAAATGTGTGTGCCAATCCTTAGTTCTAAATCCCGGCAACCGGAGTTTGCCACTATTTCTCCCCCAGGAGAACTTACCCTTAGAGGAAAGTTTATAGTCTCCGTTGGTATCTTGCCTCTATCCACATATACCCTTGATATGAACGAATGCGATGCACCAGTATCAAAAAGAACAACTGCGGGAATAGAATTGAGTTTGAACTTACCAATCACAGAGTCTGGCGCCTCACAAGCATCCTCCATAGAAACATGATTCACCGTGGCTTTGACAAACGGATTTGGCTTCTTCCCGTTCCCATTGCCATGGTTGTGTCCATTACTATTCCCATTGCCATTGCCATTGCCATTCTTCCTCTCGGGGCAAGAGGTCGCATAGTGCCCTGTCTTGTTGCACTTAAAGCATGTCACCTCACTGAGATCCTTTCCATTGTCGCCATTGCCATTGCGGTTTTTGTGCCCAATGTGTTTGTGGCCTCCATGGTTATGACCGTTATGGTTGTGGCCATTATTGTTATAGGGTGGTGGTGAGGAATTGCGCTGCTTCTGGTACGGAACAGAGTGTTTGTGAGGGTTGGATTTCCTCTTGCGATTTTCTATGCTCTTCCTCTTTGATTCAACCACAATGGCTCTGTCCAAGAGTTCCTGAAAGTTGTCAAATTTCTGAGCCACAAGCTGAATGGATATCTCATCATTGAGCCCTCTTAAGAAATCCTCCTGTCTCTTGGCATCAGTGGAAACATCATCGGGTGCATAACGGGCTAGCTTATTGAAAAGCTCACCATACTCGGTGATGAATCTGGTGGTGTAGGTCGCGAAACTCGCGCCTCTTTAGAGCCATGACACCAGCAGCCACATGATGAGTACGAAAAGCTAACTCAAACTGTTCCCAAGTGATAGCATCAATGTCCGGGTGGGTGACTTGGTAGTTATCCCACCATTCTGCAGCAGGTCCTTCAAGCTGGTGTGCGGCATAACGCACCCTGTCGGCTCCGACAGCTTGCACGGTGTCTAGCTTCTTGTTGATTGTACGCAACCAGTCATCAGCGATGATTGGTTCAGTGCTTCTAGTGAAGGTAGGTGAGTTCAGCCTCAAAAACCGAGTCAAGAGATCCTGTTGAGGAGGTGGCGGAGGTGGTGGTGGCGGGTTGTTGTTGTTGTTCTGCATGTTCTGAGTGAGTAGTTGGATCAGCTGGTTCTGGGTGGCCAAAAGTTCTGCTATTTCTGGCGGAATTTCGGGGTTCGCACGTCTTGGCGGCATCTGTGGGTTTTTAGGAGAATAGTTAAGAAATAGACAGAAAGACTAAGTAGTAAACTCCTACCCTTATGAAAAACACATCAAGCACACAAGGCACACAAGATAGATTTAACACAGGAAACAACCAAGTTTAACTAAACCAAACTTGTCTTGCTATTTATTACATTTGCGAATAATGTTCTACTATAGAATTAAAGGTGGTCCAACTACTACACATCCTCCACGCCTTCCTCTTCCTCGTCCTCGAACGAGTAGCCTTCTTGCTCTAGAGTTGTCTTGTACAACTCCATCTCCTTTGTGGTGGCTTCAAGCTTCTCTTGGAGGTCCTTTATCTCATCTTGTAGCTTCTTGGTAGTGGCTTCCAGCTGTTCCTGAAGTCCCTCCTTCTCGCTTTGCAGCTCCTCCACTAAACTTGTCTCCATTGCGGCTTCAAGTTGCTTTGCCAAGTCCCTCTTAGAAGCACGCACATCATTGATTATCTTGCAAAGGCCTTCGGTTTGCACTTCATCTCCAACGATCTGCTGTTTGAGTTCCCTAATTCTCTTGTTTTTATTTATCACCCTCTTCTCTTGGTTAGCGAACTTCTTCTCTTGGTCCTGAAATTTTATCTCTTGGAGCTTCATTGCCTCTTCCTGCTGCTTGATCATTTCTTCCTTCTCCTTGATGAGGGCGCATAGCTCGTCGTTCTTCAACATCTCGAGGAAGGTACCCTTCTCAAGGTCATGGATGTGGCACTCCAAGTCTTGATATTGTGTTCTTCGGCGTTTGGTAGAAGTTCTTTCCTCAAAGGTTAACTCCATGGGAATTCCTTCCTCATCTCTTCTTCCAAAGAGACCGCCGTAGTGTCCTTGGAGAGCTTCATGATGACGTCCACATAGGCGACCAATGAGTTGCTGCAAGCTAATGCTAAGGGCCTTCTCCTTGGAATCGCTAACAATGTGGATTGCTATGTCTTCCTCTGGGTTCTTGCCTCGCTCTTTTCCTGGCTGGATGACCTTGACTCCCCAACAGCCGTCCTTGTGGAGTTTATTCATTGTGCTCCCTTGGATTGTTGGGAGAGGAAGATCCAAACACGTGAGTAGGTCCATGAGGCATCCTCCAAAGCGAAGGGGCTCGATGTCCGCGACGGTGTCGTAGAGGAAGCTTGTCATCTTTGAGTTAGAAGAATGAGGGTTAGATACTTAAACAAGTAGAGGAAAGCAGATACTAGATGTGAGGAAAAATAACTTAGTAGGAAACAAGTAAGGTACTAAAATTAGAGGTGGTTCCAATCCTAGGGTCACGTCCTACAGGCAACGATGTGCTCTGATACCATCTGTAGTGATCTCGTATCGGTAAGGATCCTAAGTCCCTGTGATTAACATGCTAGTCCCTGGATCAATAGCTAGCACTCACAGTCGATGAAATATCATGTAAAACACAAAGTCTTTATTACACGAAGAATCCAGAGTATGGAATTATTACAAAAATTGCTTAGCATTATGCTAGCTCAAATAACAGCGGAAACATAAAAGCAGCATGAGTCCATCAACGCCCCAGGCTTGTCGAGTGTAGACCCGCGATCCCTACGCACCTTTCAATCTTCGGATTCTGCACATAAGACGTGCAGCCAACAAGTTGGGTCAATACTTTGAACGTATTGGCAAATTGCACCAAGGAGAGAAAATACTATCTCTACATGCAAGGCTAGTTTAGGCTTTGGAGTTCATTTGCATAAAGCTAGTTTCCTTAAGTAGAGAAAAGAAGAGAGGATTGTCCTACTTTGTAAACATTTGCTTAGATAAAATAAGGTCGAGTGGCACACGAGGATATTACGCACCAAGTGTCCAAACAACCAAACACTTGGATATTACGCACCAAGCGTCACTTGGATATTGCACACCAAGTTCCCCAAATTCCCACCCATTAGCGATATTACGCACGCCATGGGGTTTCAAAACTTTGTTTTAGAAAAGGGAGAGGAAGATCCTTCAGAGGCTCCATCCTTCAGACGCTCATTGTTGTTCTGTTACCGTGAACACGGCTGATCGATCAGATTGCAATACTCTTGAGAGTTTGTGCACTTTACCCACAATCCACGATCAAGTCCTTTTACAAACAAGACCATGGCGAGGCTTTCCCTTAGTAGCCCCTCTACCTTCCGGATCCAACCGTGCCAAGAACCTCCAAATGTTGGTACCCAGGTGAGGTTTCCCACTAAGTACTAGGCCAAGACAGAGCCCATAATGTATTGTGGTTGCCCGGAAGCTTCAATTCAAACATGGCACTTCTTTGATTCTGGGCGTCCTCCACCAAAATCTCACTCGTTGACCCGACAACCATTCCGCCCAGAAGAAAACTTAGTTTTATTTTGAAGTGGATTTGAGAAGAAAGTTTGCTCTAGAGAGCCTTTATACTTAGAGAAATTCTTTGTCTTTCGAACCCCCCAACGGTACTTTGTATATATAGCATAGCAAGCAATACTTAGCAAAAACAGGGGTAACCTATTAGGATGGGAAATCCTAAGTATAGAGCTACTCATGGCATACTACAAAATCATCGCACTTGCAAAATAATACTAAGTAAAAATTCTACTAGAACATCCTACACATGCATACTACAGAATTTTGAAGATCACATGCATAGAATCAAAACTGGGACAAAATTATGAACAAGTGGTGTAACTTGCCTTGATCTGAGCAGCACTCTACACAATAGCACTCCTTAGCGCACTCCGTGCAATCTAACGAATCACAAGCATAGATTTGATCACAACTTGCTCAAAGCATACACAAAGGAAAACATGCATGCATGCAACAAGGTAGTTTATGCAAGGTTGGTTAAATTGATCGAGGTAGCAAGTTTGTGCTGTGATAGTGTAAGGGTGTCACTAGGATTAATTTCCAAGGGTTTAGATCTACTATAGTGTCACTAAACAAAACCTAGGATTATAAGGAGATCAACCAACTAGTTAACCCCAAGATATATCTAATAATCCTAAGCAAATCTTAATGATTTGGATCAGTAGGTATTGTGGAAACAAAGTTATAGCAACAAGAATCAAATAGAATAGAATTTTAATTATTTTTCTGTAGATTAAACCCTCTAATCTAACGATTAAAATCTATACCTAAAACATTACTGTAAACCTGCAATATTATTACATATTTGGATTCTACATAAAATTAGGAATCCAACGGTATATTATAAGCTAGATTTGGCCAAAAATTCGATTTTATATGAATTTCGCAAGATTAAAACCAAATCTGCCAAATTCAAACCAAACTAACTTAACCCTAACTCGAAACGCACCAAGTGGCAGCGCCCGGTTGGTCCAGCTGTCCAGGCAGGTGACGCGGCGTGGGGACGACGCGCTTGCCACGCGGGTTGCCACGCGGCGCAACGCGGTTGGCCGATACCCCTTCGCCCTCTCTTCTAATCTGGTCCACAAGATTACAATCGGACGGCCGAGGTGGCTCTACTGACCTGTGGCGGTGGCGGCGATGGAGACGACGACGGCGGCGGCGGAGTCGACGGTGGCCGAAGGTCCTGGCGGCCCTAGTGGAGGCGACGGCCCCGATGCGACGTCGATGGCGAATCTCCCAACGATCTCAATGCGGTCTCCTCCTCCTTCTCCTCGCGGTTGGCGTTCCTCTCTCGGACCCGACGGCTCCGTGAGCAATTGCGGTGACCCTCGTGATTCGGAAGGAACGAGTTAGGTGGGATGGTAGAGTGGGTAGAGGCGTGGGAGGTAGAACAAGGCTCGAGGTGCTCTGGAGGGTCGCCAACCTCGAGCTCCGTTGGCGGGTCTCTCCGGCGAGATCGGAAGCTTGCGAAAATCGGGCTAGGGTTTGAGAAAAACGAGGGCAACGAGGGGGGGCGATGCGGCGGTATAAGAGGGGAAGATTCCGTGTCGTAGGAGGCACGGATTCGTACAAGGGACGGAGGATTGCGCGGATCAGAACCGGATTCGTGTTCTCCAGAGACTCTGGCTGGAGGTGGGTGATGACAACGCGGCCCCACTGCTTGGTGGCAGCAAGTGGCTGGCGAAGCACTTGTTGGGCGATAGATAGGCGATTGGGCCTGTTCACGGCTTGCAAGTTAGGTTGTTAGTTTTTTTATTCTTTTCCAAATCTGATTTACTAATTCACTTGTAACTTTTGCATACTAAGTCAAAATTTGTTTCTAAATTTTTATAAAATTGAGGTGGTCAACATGGGGCCATGTTTTAATGTTTTACAAGATTTTAGGAAGGTTCAACAAGATTACTTCTTTCTTGCTCACATAGATGGATTTCTTTATTAGGGTTTTAGTAGATTTTGTTGTTAGGGTTTTGTTGAAAAAAAAAACATTTGTAGGATGCAATGATGCAAAGATGAGGCATGCCACTAATAACACCCTATTATAAAAATCTGGGATGTTACAGGGTCATACTCCCGGATGGCATGCACGATCTCGAGAAAGAGTTTTTGGCTCATCCTGAAGCGGCGCCGAAACACAGCCTCTTCGTGCAACGGGTCGCCGGCGAAGTAATCAGCGTACATCATGCAGTAGCCTTCCATCCGCCGCCTTACTTTTTACACTTTCGGCGACCCTTTGCCAAGCCACCACGTTTTGGCGCTACAGTCCGTGTGTACAGCTTGGCCAGGGAGCCGAGGATCCGCATGTGCTCTTCATCTTCAGCGGCTGCAGCGGTCTGTTTCTCCAGCAGCATGGCGAGCATCTCTTTATCGTCAGAGTTCATGGCCGAACAAGCAAAACACCAAACACTTGGTGGGCGAGGTAGGCGAGAGCTCAGAGACGGAGCCGAGCTACGGCAAATGCAGGAGAAGGCATGTGGCGAGGGGAAAGGATGCAACGGTGGACCTTTCTATAGGCATGGATTCAACTGGGCGATGCGGGGTATCGCCGAGGGAGTAGATGGGAGAAGGGTTTGTGCCACGAGAGAGCCGAATCACGGTGAAAACAGGTTGTCTCGCCGGCAGGGCTGGCCCAACCTTTTTATGGGTCGTCTCGCCGGCAAGGTTAGCCCACCCTTTTTATGGGTCGTCTCGCCCCACCCTTTTTCAGGCGACCCTGACGCACCGAGTTCGACCGGATGAAAGGAAAGTTGTGCAAATCTGGCTGAATTTGGTGTCCTAGGAAGCGAATTCTGTCCAAATAAAGAAACAACCTAGGGAGGTTCTCCTGGAAATGCTAGTGGAGATGCTCTTACGCCTATCTCCAATCCATGCAAAACTTTTAAATCGCCATCGAATAACGTTCATATTCCTTACAAATCATGTTACACTAGAAATAAGAGAACAAAGGCCGAACAAAAATTCCATCTCGAGGCTCGAGCACGAGATGATCATACATGACGGCATGACGCACTAGCAGCTAATGCCATCAGCCCCTCAGCCTAGTGCTACGGCTGACATTTGCATTGATGCCCGACATTTCTCCTCCGTATGGACCAGAAGGCTTCTTTATCTTGCGCACTTGACCTCCCCGAGCAGTGACCTTTTTCTCGTGCTTGAGCTGAACAATAACACACAGAAATGAGTTCATTCTTAATACCATGTTACTGCCCATCCACCCCAAGCAATCTGCCACGTATAACATGATACTTACCCTGTATTTCTTTCGCGGATTCTTGAGTTTCTTGTTTCTGGAACGGGTCAATCCCCGGTTCTTCTCGATCTGCATGAGTTTGGATTTGTTTGTTTAGAGTTTAGACAGATGCAACAGGAAACTGAAAAAAAAATAGGAGGTGCGGAAATAAAAAATAGGAAGATTTTACCTGGTATGAGATCTTCCTCTTGCCATCTCCTTCACTTTCCTCCTCCAGTGGCTCACCGATAGGAGCTCTGACAAAGAGAAACAAAACAAGTTAGGGCACAGTAGTTTAGTTAAGGGAAAGCATCTCACTATTTTTATCTCGTTTTGTTGGTGGAACAAACAGTGGGTACCTCTGCTTGCTCAAGAGTTTTTCAGTCCTTTGCCTTTTTACATCTTTGTAGAATTCATCTTCAGATTCTGCCGAGCCTTCATCATCATTATTGTCATCTTCATCACTTGATTGGTTAGGCTTCTCTTCAGCATGATCGCCGTCTTCTGGCAGATCATCATCTTCAACTCCTACTCTTGAAAGAACACGTAGCTCGTGTTTTCGCCGTCTTTCACCAATATCATCTCGCTTTGGAATGTCATCATCGCCAGAAACAAACTTGAATATATGAAACATGGCCAGACAAGGAAAAAAGTTAGGAGCAGCTCCAACCATCATACAACAAATTGCATATAAAGGCACATGATAACGGATACGCCAAACCCATAGTCGTTGTCAAAATGGTTGATTCAAGCTTGTAGATAGACGGAATAAATTAATAACCAACAACTATAACCTCATTAAATATTTCAGAACATATCTTCGTCAAGACGAGGGTAACTATGTTTACCATTACCGAGGATATCAAAGCAAAATTTACACACTTGAACTTTTGAAGGCAGATATGTAGATTTTATTGAAGCTAGCTAACTATAAAGATATCCAACAAAAAGGGAAACCTTCAACATAACAGCACATATATTTGATACCTTGTTTTTATTTAATTTAGGTCTGTCTACCAAGAGCTTTCTAGGTCTGATCACTTGATTGTTTTTGTCCACCTCATCATCAAAGTCATCCAATGTTTGCAGATCTCTCCTAAATATCAACAAAACATCTTGTTAAAACCATACAAAATGGAAAATTATATTGTGACTGAAAAAGGAGATGGTATAGCAGATAGCTCACTGCTCACCTGTTATTAGATGCCCTGGTTTTTGACAGCTTCTCCGACTTCAAGCCCATTGATTTATATAGCCCTTTTTCTTTTAACCTTTCTTCAAGATTTGCTCTTACTTTCAACATTTCCTGGCTTTGTAAGCCCATGTACTCATCCTGCAATTTTAGATTTATTCAGTTTTTATGCATTTACACCCTCATTAAACTGAAAATTTTACATATAAAAGGAGTATCCTTAGCAGTTCAACCTTGCTCTTTCTTTTGGTAATGTCATGGTGCCCATTATTCAAACGATTGTTCTTTGCCAATTCTGAAACTCCACCATCCTGAATTTTTGTCATAATGAGTTGAATAGCTAGATTAATAAATGTAACAAACCTAATAAAGTAGAACCAGTAATTGTTTTACTTTATTTAGTATTGGTAAAATGCTAGAAACGCCCTCCTCTTTGTCTAGAGAAGCTTTGTTATCCACTTTGTTCAGGGCGCTGCTGTCAGGCATAGGATGGTTATCAGTGTC
Source organism: Avena longiglumis (assembly GCA_030063025.1). Classification (NCBI taxonomy): domain Eukaryota; kingdom Viridiplantae; phylum Streptophyta; class Magnoliopsida; order Poales; family Poaceae; genus Avena; species Avena longiglumis. The sequence goes on from CP125975.1 coordinate 480,965,770, forward strand.
CCCTTTCTGCCTTGTAAAATTTATATTGGCCAGCTTCATCTGTGAAAAAGAGAAGATATTTAATCTCCGGCGTTCTTGAGAAATTATCCTAAAGTCAGAAGCAAGAACTGCAATACAAAAACTAAAATACTGAAATATGGTACTGTGGTAATCCTTCTGAACACAACAGGCAAGGTTGTAGAAATCATACCTTCTCTACCATACTCTTGGTCTCTACAAGACGAGCAATTACAGGATGATCCTGCACAGACAATCCCTCGGCTCTCATAAGGAGGTAGAAGGTAATAGCTTGGCAATGAGCCAACAGACAAGCCCGCTTTACTTCCAAGGGCTGGATTATACCCTTTTGCTTGCCTTGCCCAGCTGTCACCTGCAAAACAGAATCTATTATCACAAGGGCAATCATAACTGAAGCTAAACCTAAACAAATTATTCAAAGAGACTATCAATGAAATGGAATTGCCAAAAGAACTAACGTCCATCAGCAATATTTATGTTATCTTAAAAAATGCAGTAAAAAAAGGCACGAAAACATCAGAACATGCTAACAGCAAACTGGATGTACACACAGTCACACACCAAATGCCCATTCATGCTACTATTACACAATGGTAAGCAAATCGGTAATCGTTAACTCCTCGGTTGGCTTGGGAGTAGCGACTAATCGGAATTCGGACGATTAACTGATTTAATCGGTCGGCTATTAATCGGTGCAACCTACCAAAATTAGCACCTAAAACACGTATGACTTCTCTTGCACCTCAACCATCTAGTCTATTAAAGGAAGCCTCGAGCTCCCGGATGAGATCCTCAAGGAGCTCAAGCTCTTGTATCTGAGATCTGGTCGAAAACTACGAGGAACTGGTCAACAACGACAAGGAACTGGTTGGTGATGGCGGAAATCGAGCTCCTGGAGGTAGGGATTGAGCGGGAGCTTCACAAAACCTACTTCATTGGGGCGGGATAGCGGATGGATGGGCGATATGTGTTGATAATTTTGCAACTTTTTGACCAAGTGTCATAGTTAATCAGGAACATACCTAGTAATCAGAGTGTCTGAGCTATTAATCGGGCGAAACGATTAACACAAACAATTAGTGGTAATCGACATGGTTCAGGTCCCTAGTAGCGATTAATCAGCCTATTAATCACTGATTCGGCCGATTTTTTGAACAGTGCTATTACAGTAGCTATGTTTAGTCAGTGCAAACTGATAGTGTTGCATGGGAAAGGCACTAGCACTAAGAATCAAAAGGGACACCATTTGACATCGACGTACATGCTTTTGAATTCTCAAAGGCATTCGATGCACAAATTCAATTCACTTGATTACCTCAGGTGACCTCAGAAGGAAGAGTGGTGGAACCAAAGCGCAAGGGGCATGGATGGGAAGTAGAGAAGGCCCTTCGGTCGGCTGCTTCTTCACATGCTCTGGAACATTTGGAAGGAAAGAGAAGAATTCTCTGAAGAAATCATCCAGATGGACTGGAACATTTGGAATTTAAGAGAAGAATTTTGTGAGGAATGCATATAGATATCCCAGAGGTTCCAAGCGATAGGTTGACATTTCCCAACATGGATTGGTGACAAAAGAATGTAGTTTTCCTAAAGTTTTTTTCCGTTGTAAATATTAGTTGGCTGTTTTGATTATTTTCTATTTCAATTAAATGGCAGAGCGCCTGCCCTTTTCGTTCGGTGGTGCAATACCACATGATGGGGAGCTGAGCTTTCACAACGAAATATAACCAAATAGTTAGCCAAGAAGAATAGAACTACAAAAACATCCAAGTAGCATGCAAATTAAGCCAAAAGGATCTTCAAGTAAAACCTTCACAGTTCTCTCACATGCATGTAGAATGAACAAAATATATAATGATTCAGTAAATTCAAGCAGAACAAGAAACAAGCAAGTCAACTAATTTCAGAAGCAACCATAACAACAAATTACCGTTACATTGGTGACTGGTCCTATCGCCTTCAGCTCTTCATGGGCCTCGTTTAAGTCAGATAATAATCCCACCAGTTCAGGAGCAGAACTGCATTAAATTCAACATACACATGTCGGTCCAACCAGTTCAGTAGCAAAACTGCATAGTCAGCCTTAAATTCAATATATAGATGCCATCATGGATCAGCACTGGGATAATAAGAGCAATCTCATATGCAATGTACCAAGTTTATATATTACTACAGGCACTAGAAATCTGACAGTTTAGGTCTTCGATAAGGCTACTCAGCAAGGTTCATTCAATATACGACACCACAACATGGAAATACTGATAAGCGTCATCACAAACCTCACCGAGCTGGAAAATGGTATCCAATGATTCACTCACATGCAGCCCTGGGCCTGACAGGCCATTCTCACAATGGATGGTATTTTCAAATTTATAATATTTCTTGCAATGCCACAGAACATATCTTATTTCTAAATGACCCTCTACATAAGTAAACTGATTATAAGACTAGTTACTGTTCAATTACCAGAACAGCATTCAAGAATTAGAAATAAATTCAATATTGTAAGAGTAGAATGAAAGCATACCTGTATAGCGCACTCAATTTTTCATCTCTTGACAGCACAGCAAAATCTTCTTTCATTTTTGCATAGCTTTCAAAAGAGGATGTCTCATCGGTAACCTTGATTTGAGGGCTACACGCCTGCTAGCAGGGAACAACCATGTGCAAATATTATTACCTGTTAGCTTTGCATTCAGACACGCACCAATAAATATATATGCTCTACGAAGTATTGGAAAAAATAAACAATCTATTGTATGTAAGAAACAGTGCACCTGTTCAGTTAAAGGTAGTCACATAGGGGCATGGTTTTTAAGGCATCCGCCTTAGGACGCTTAGGCGATGAGGTGCCCGGGCACCGCCTTAGAAATATGCCCGCTTTAGGCGCTTAGTCGCCGCTTACGTGTCAGAGCAAGGGTAGGATGCCTTACCGCCTTAAAAACCATGCTTAGGGCAGCCACGGTGTGTGCCAAATAGGGGTTCCAAATTGCAGTTTTGGCTTTTGGCATCGTTTCCCTACATTGTGAAGGTAGCGCCAAAGCCAAATTTTATGGAACCGGAGCAAGAACTTGTGCTGGTGCCATGTGAATAAAAAAGCAATATGCTGCATGCGATTGGAGAAAAGGGAGTGGATGCATGCGCTGCTGCAATAAATTTGGTTGTTTATTCCCCTGTGGGTCCAGCTCCTATAAAATTTGGCATTCGCTACACTGGGAAACTACATGTATGGTATCATTGCTATATAATACCAACGTGGCCAATTTGGCTTTTGGCACACTGTGGCTGCCCTTAAGTGAAACTAATATTATGCACACCGACATTGTACCTTTACATAGTAATCATATAGAAAACATAGTAACAGAGAAAACTTTGGATGATGTCCTCTGTTAAGGCAAACAAGAAAATATAATAAAAGTGCACAGTTCAGGCAATCACCTTTTGTGGCTTATCCTCGTCGTCACTCTCATCATCTTCCAATCCAAAATCTTTCTTTGACAGCTTACTATCCTTCTCCTTTTTCATCCTTAGTATATCTAAATAGTCTTCATCGTCACCAGAATGTTCACGATCATCATAGTATGTTTTCTTTCCTTTACCCCAGATGGTTTCGTCTTTCTCTTCTTCCTCACTTTCATCAATGTTGTCATCATCCCCAGCAATTTTTTTCAATTCCCTCTGTGTTCTTTCTACTGTACAGACATGTTTAAGTTACAGATATGCAAAACCTCACATCAAGTGCAACTAAATAAATGGTTTGACTTCTCAAACACAACGGTTTTAATCATGAAACAAAGGAGCTAAAATATAGTTGACTGGTACGCTAACAAACTCTGAAACTAGAAGCAGAACACCGTAATATTTAACCCTACACAGAATGACAACAATGACAATCTATTAAAAGATGTTTGGCTATTTGAAGGATATGGGGTAAGAAGATTCTATTTCCTTGAGCATCAAGGGATGACCATAATTGGGATTTACGAGACAACTCGGTTCTCGCCAAATTAATTTTCCGATAGCATATACTCCCTCCATGGCTCCATCCCAGAATATAAGGCGCCCTTAATTTTCACTAGTCAAAGACTTACAACTTTGACTATGATTTGTACTTATATTCTGTCCACAAAATAGTACAAAGATATATGAAATGAAGGAGTTTTACAAGATAAATGCAGCAATACCATTTTTACATTTCCAATCCATATAATTTGGTATATATTAGTGGTCAAAGTTGTGCATCAAAGACCGTGCAAAATAAAGCACGCCTTATATTTTTGGGACGGAGGGAGTATGTGCCAAGGAACAAACTTTTTGTAGAAAGAATCATGTTATCGTGATAGGCGTTGCAAACTCCAACAGCACAGTGAAATTCAAAGCAACTCTTGTTCAAGACCTCAGCCCAGCTATTCAGGACAAATGTGCAAAGTTCTTTGTACATGGTCAAAGCTTAATGTCAAAGTGGTGCAACAGCCTAACCTAGATATTTCAATTATCGTACTATCTAAGTTCAAACTGAAGTGCACTTCCAAGTTCCAATAAGCACTCAATTGCATCAAAATCACTCAAAATATTACAAAATAAATAGTACAAATCTTGGAAAGGGGGGAATTGAACACATGAACATCGTCAGCAGCACACGTTTTCACAGAGACAGGACAAACAATAAAAATATGTAAAGAACTTAACAATTAGGCCTATTGCAAATACCTAAGCTAGCTATGTTATCTGCAGTGTAAACTTTAGTTCATAAATAGAATTCAGTGATCAATTAGTGATTCTTTTCTTCACAAAGGAACAAATGTCAACAACCTAGCATACCATTATCATTGGCATCTAACATAGTGCATGCTTAAACATATTATTAACCCAGACACTCAGTGCAAAGGTACCACAGACCACAATTAAGTATGCTTATCGGGTCAACTTATATCAATTCAATGAATTATATATCGTTGACAAAGTAATAAATTTATATCAGTCAGTCGCAAAAAGTTTAGCAAACTGGATAGTAATATGCCATTCTTAGACTTACATTGTCTAATATACCCTTTGTCCCATTTAGCATCAATGGCTTTGCCGATGTCACCATCCTCATCTCCTTCACTGTCCCCAGTATCATTATCAGAAATACCCTAAAGATAACGATCAAGATGATAAAAGATGTCAAACAGGCAGGAGACAAAATGATTACGGGTAGTTACCAGCAAGATAAAAAAAGATGATGCTGGCTAGATAACAGACTACAACTACAGTTTGATGGAAATAACTGATATTAGGCAGCACGGTCACTAAATGAACTGGAGACAAGGTTATATATCACAAAATGACAGTTAACGAGATCGCACTGTCTGTGCAGCCTCATTACTGGGTTATTTGCATTGCAAAATCCGATCAAGACCAGTAATGAGAATGGCCACTATCTGCCTTAACGACAAGTCCTGGCTTATAATTTGTACTTGTGGACCAGAGAAATCCTCAAGAACAAGACTAAGAGGGAGCGTTGAAATCACCTCAAGGTCAAAAACAGATTGCTCCAAATCATCATCCTCGGACTCCCTCGCTGAAACCCATAAAAAGACAGCACCATATGAATGTTTTGAGTGAACTACAGGTAGGAATGGACCGACTAAACCGAAATTTCCAGAGCAGGAGAGAGTCTCAGTCCTAGCACTGACCGTCGTCGACATCGAGGGGAATAACGTCCCGCTGCTTGTGGACTGCGAAAAACAACACACAAACACGCGTCAGAAACAAACAACTAGCCAGCTAGCAATAACAAACAGCAAGCACGCTCTTCCGGTGAAAGATAGAGGGGCCGGGTGATGATGTATTACATGCGTCGATCTCGTCGTCGTCGGAGTCGAGCATGGCCGCCGGCTCGGCAGCGCGCTTGGACTTGGGGAGGCCCTGCTTAGGCTGCCTCGACCTCGGCCTCTTCCCCATGTCTGGTGGATGGGATCTTAGCTGGGGCGCGCTTCGGTTGAACCGAACAAGCAATTTCTCCTCTGGAGAGCTCAGTCGGGGAGGCGACGCGGCGGCGGCGGGTGGTGGTTCGGGGCTTAGGGTTTTAGCTAAGGCGAGGAGAGCCGGCGGCGGGAGCAAGAGTTGTCAGGTAACCTTAGCGTTCCATGGGCCCAGATGTCATAAGAAAGTCAGGCGGCGGGCACGGCGCGCGCTGGGACTGGGAGGTGTGTGTGGGTCGGGACTCGGGACTAGACGGGGGGCACGTCACGTAGGCACGTAGAGGATTGGGCTGAACCTAGGCTGTCCGGCAAATTTTAATGGGCTTTTCTATTATTTTGGGCTTTTTGGATTTTCAGGTAACAGACTACAACCTAAATTTTTCTCTAAAAATGTGATTCTGAAATGGATCGTGCTAGGCATCTCCCGGATGATAGGAAGGATGGTAGGAACGTCCCATCATCCTGATTTAAAGGACGACATGTATCCCTCAGGTGGTCAACGTAGGGCAACAATCGTGCGCACCTCTCCCTTGTTCTCCAGACGAAAACCCGCACCGTCTTCTAAAGCAATCTCCCGTCACTCCGCATCTAGCTCCGACGACGTCCACGACCCCCTTGGAACCACCTTGCTCGCAGGTCGCAGTACCTCCACCTTTCCCCTGGCGCAACACCTCCCTCCCCTTGGCAGCACCTCACTTGCCTTCAATGGCAGCAGTGTGGTCGCTCACAGCAATGTCGGTGGTCTCGCATCAACGTTGTTCCCCCTTGTAGCAGAGACACCTCGTACTTGTAGCAGCGCCGCCTCGACCTTGTAGCATCGACGACGCCCGCTTGTAGTGGCAGCACCTCGACCTTGTAGCACCGGCGGTGCCCAATGTAGCAACGTTGCCTCACCCATGTAGCAGTGTCACCTCGCCTGTGTAGCAATGTTGCCTCGCCCGTGTAGCGGTGGCACCTTGACCTTGTAGAAGCGACGGAGCCCGCATATAGCAGAGGTGCCCATCGGCAGCACTTCGACCTTGTAGCACCGACGGCGCCTGCATATAGCAACGCCGCCTCACCCGTGTAGCAGTCGCCTCGCCACCTCGACCTTGTAGCACTGTGTCGCCTGCATGTAGCAACGCCTCCTCGCCCATGTAGCAAGACCCCCTCGTAGCAGCGCCAACCACCGTCGATAGAAGACATGGTGTCCCATGTAGCATGACCTCCCGTCCCATGTAGAAACGCCTCTTGCTACCAGTAGCAAGGTCGTCCTCCTGTTGCAGCAAAGCTCGGCCGCCCTTGTAGCAGCAGACATAGCCGCACTAGCACCACCACCGGCGCGGGAAGCACCACCACTAGGCGCCGACAGCTTCGTCGGTAGCAGCGTTGTGGGGTAGGAGTAGCACCTTCACTGACGTGGGGAGTTGTAACATCCCAAAAATACTAAACTTGGATCATCAATTTTTAATCATCAAAATTAGGGTTAACAAAAAACTTTTCTAAATAAAATTAGGAATGCATGCATATGAGTATGCATTGAATTTGAAATTCTTTTGAACCATCTTGTTTGTATGTTTCCTTGCTTGTAAAATGTTTCTTAGGTGAAATAAACATCATCTAAAACATTTCCCACACTTCTCCCAAAGACAAATAAAGCAAAACAAATAAAATAAAGGAATGGTCATTTTGACCAATTTAACTCTCATGCCTACTTTGGCTGCCTCAAACTTTCAGAACCTAACAGAAACTTTTCTGGATCTTTGCACCCCTTGAATGTACTCATAACAAAGTATCAAGGCCCACTTTGTGATCATCCAGAAACTTTCAAATACATAGTTTAAATGACAATTCAAAATTGAATCTTTATCATATGGGAAGATCCCACTTTTTCAAAAAACCACTCAAACAAGCTCAACTTTCAAAACCCAAGCATCTGCAGACTCACCAGCACCAACCTTGCACACCCACCAAAATTCTTTTCAAAATTCAAAACTTGAATTCATGGAACCATTTCATCAAACAGGTTGCAGACACAAATCATACAAAATCTAAACACTATAGTGAGCAGTGATTGAAGCCTAACTTGTTCCCTCTCTAGCTCACAACAATCTCAGTAGATCATCTAGCAAGTTAAACCAAGCACTAGCCCCACTGTAAGCTTGGCATTGCCATCAATGGTGAACAGCCGAGCACACCCATGCCACCCCAGTGGAGACAGCAAGCTAGGAGGAGAAAAAAGCCTAGCCAGCATGTCTGGGAGGCAGCCCACCGTCCACCGCCACTCCCTGTTCACCGCTCGAACCTTGCCAACCCCTGGACCACACGCACGGACCGTGCCCAGACCGCCAGCGACCATGCCGAGCATGCGCCAGAGCGCCACCCTCGACCGAAGCCCACAGACCGCGTGCCGCCCTCGCCGTGTGCATATACGATCACCACCGACCTAGGAGACCGCCAGACATCCCCGTTCGCCGCCCCTTGACGCACAGCCACAGCTCGCCGTCGAAGACGCCGCCTCTGCCGCGCAGAGCGTCGCGTGTTCCAAACCAAGCCGCACTGCCCCATGTCTCGAAACCATGTCGTTGAGCATCGCCAGGGAACACCACACCGTCCCCTACCTTCGCCCATGCCAATAGCCGTCTGTACCATCGCCCCCGACGAGCTCACTCGACGAACTCACTGTGCGCCCCGTCGGTCCCCTCGCTCGACTAGAAATAGAGGACTCCCCCGCTCGAATTCTTCACACCATTCTACTCCCCTCCCATCACTGATCGTGCCACACCGTTCCCGGAGCAAGGCGAGCACCACCTCGTCGGAATTTCACCGGAGCCCGCCGCCTCTGGAGAAGAAGGGAGCCAGCGATTGGAGCCGCCCCAGGAGGAGCCACCGGTACCATAAGATTCGCCGTCGTCGACTGCTGCTCGCCCGCCCGCCGACCTCGCCAAAGACCCCGGTGAGCCCCCAACAACCCCCACTGGCCGCTCTAGGTTTCTATCTCACCGGCGTTGCTCAACGTCGACGATGACTCTCAGCCGTTGGATTAGAATCAGATCGAACGACCCACGTTGCCTGCATCGCCGCACCTCCTGTCACCGACGAGTGGGGACACCCACTTAAGCAGCCAGCGGAGCACTGCGCTTAGCAGTGCCGCCCGCTAACCTTTCCCGCGCAGCCCAGTTATTTGAATTAAACCTTTTTTATTTTATTTCAAACTCACTTCTGTACCCAACTTCAAAAATCAACCCAGGTCGATTCAGTGCACCAATTTGAATGAAACTAATTTTGTTAGAAAGGTCTGGGAATGCTGAATCCAAGACCGTTGGATTCAAGTCATTTGGATCTATAGATCACCCATGGTAAAAATAACAAGGCAGAAGCTTTTCTGCATTCAAACATTTTTCAAATTTAAACCATAATAGCTTTTGAGTTGATTCCAACACTCAAAAATCACATTTCACCATACCTTTCAGAATATATAAAAATATATAGGTTTACTTGCAGAAATAATGTTCAAGTAATAAAATAATACCCCATAGGCATTTCTAGTCACTTTATTTAATTAAAATAAAAGGGTAAAACCTTATTAAATTGTGACACCACTTTAAATCATATTCCCATGGAATCAAATATGTGGTGATGACATGTGTCAACATGATCCCATGTTTGGGTTTGGAGGATATTAAATCTTAAGTACTTTTTCAATGAGTAGAAATTACTTTTCTAAAAATAAAAGGAATTAAACCAACCTTTAACCTTGTAATGTTAGTGATGATGCTAGATCATCTATAGGACCCTTGTGTGTGATGAATGCAAGTAGTTAAGTATTGTTTGGTGATTGTGTACATCGTATTTATTTATAGACGCTAGTACCGACCAAGGATACGAGGAGGAAGGACGATACTACGAAGAAGAAGCCGAGGAGAACTTCAACCACTGCTCTGCACAAGGCAAGCTTATACTAATATTGTGCAAGCCTAATACTACTAGTGAATGTGCAAGCTAACACTTGCAAGATACTTTACCTATGCAAGCCAATACTTGCTTGTTACCATGCCAACTATATGCCTTAAGCATATATGATCATAACCCCTTGATAAACCATTCCTAGTTTTACCTACAAGCTTTATACTTTATTTCTTTATCAAAGCTCTTACTTAGATTTTTCCTAAATGAATGGTAGATACTAGAAAGATATGTGACGGTTGCACAAAGAGCATAAAATTTGGCCTAAGCTAGATAGTCTTGATGTCATCTTTAGGCATGAGATTGAACTTAGTTAGAACCACACTAGTTTACTACCCCTCATTATTGCTTCCCCCCCAATTGTAGATGCTAGTGCTAAGCATAAAACTTGGTCAACATTAGATGGGAATACTTGGTGGAAAAATGGTTATGAAAACCTTGGAATGATGGATCATTCTATTGAAATGTTTTGGACATGTGTTTCCGAACACCTGATGATTTTGGTGATGAAAATATTGAGGCATGAGCCTTAGCCCTTTATAAAACTGATGGTTGTCTAGATGCGATACCATTCCAATTTTATCGTAGAACCACAATACCCGAAGATTGGGTAGGGCTTGACTATAAACTTATATACCTTAGTATTAGTTCCCTCACAGCCAAGGTCTGAGCTGAGGCTACCTTGTGAAGATTTTCCACCTGTGCATTACCCAAGATGACATTTGGTCATGGTTGGGAGGCCAAACTCACATGAGAGGTGCTTATACTAAGGCGTTTAATTGAAAGGTTAGGATTGATTATCCGCATACTGAGTATGGTGAATTCAGGATTTGTTCTTGACAGATGTATCAAATGTTGTGGTGAAAGTGTACAATCTTTGCAGAGTGTCAAACTATTCGAATAGTCGCGTCCGCGGTTATGGACAGTTGTATTGGCCATACTGTTCTCCCGTCAGACTTTTCAAAATGACTTGTGAAATGAAGTGAGACTTTGACTTGACCACAACAGAGTTGTCACATGAAATACAAGTTCCCATTTAGGTGTTATAAAACTTTAACTAGCACTTGTTGCTCCTAAACCGAGTAGTGATAAATCTGGCTTTGGCAAAACAACCCTAGAGCGTAGTGTCCTATTATCAAAAAACCCTTTCCCTTGTTAGTATTAGTTTGCGAGTACTTAAAGAGTACTCATGGCTTTGTCCCTGGCTATTCCCATGGCCAGACTATGAAGAGGAGTACCTGGAGGATGGACCCGTGAAGGTTACGACAACTAGGATCATCTCCCATCGTCGCATTGCCCGTGACCTCAAGATGGAGCTTCGCCACGCTACCGTTATTATTACGTATTCCGCTTGATGTTGTATTAAGAACTGGATCATGAGATCCCTATTTGTGTAAGAACTTATGTACCGTTTGTAATGGATGATGTACTATGGTATCCAATTCTGTTATGTCTCGCAAAAATGGTAATCCTGGGATTGCGATGTATGGCATAACAGGCATCTAGGATTGAAAAATCCGGGTGTTGACAAGTTGGTATCAGAGCCATCCTGACCATAGGAGACCCTAGTTAGACTGGACGTTTGAACCAAAAACTTAGTTTCAAAACCAAAGAAAACAAATATTTACAAAAACTTATTCTCATTCTTATCCCTTTGATTCTTTCATGAAAATTCATATTCCTCAAAAACTCTTGCAAAATACATAAAATTTTGACACACTTGATCACTCTGCTAACTTACTCATCCTATATTCTTATAGATGGACGTGAAGTACAGCAAGTTTCATCAGTTGGGGAATGGAGGAGACCTTATCTTTGAGAGGGATTTGGACCAGCTTTCGGAGCTTCTGGAGCGTCCGCACCCCGAGTTCTTCGGAGCTCAGCTCAATGATCAAGGAGGAGAAGACCTGCAGTGGCTAATTGTTGCAAGTCTCTGAGAAAAGATTGAACCTCCCACTGCGGAGGGAATTCAGTTTACCTTGAGGGAAAACAACCGGCTCGATGGACTTGCCAGGGCCATGCAGGAAGCTCTTTTCCGTCTGTGTGGGCAGAGCATCAATCAGATCAAGGGTACTCTCTTTAAGTTTTGCCCAAGGCATGATGCTAATGGACAACCACTGGAAGCCCCATACCACCCCGAGCTGAAGACTCAATTGGACCACCTTAGCTTCATGATGTATGATCGTCAGCAGGAGTTGGATAATTGCCGTGACTACTCCAACCACAAGTATGCCATCATCAAGACAAAGGATCAGACCATCGCCATGCTAGCAAAGGATCGCAAGTCTCGCCGCCGTCAGCTCGACAAAAAGGAGCGCATCATTGCCCGTATTTGCCACCGCATATCATCTTTGGAAGAGACCATCCACGAGAGAGACATGCAGTTGGAGGAAAGGGAGAATGCCGGAGAAGATCTTCGTGGAGACCCCTACTCCTATCTCAGCGATGACGATGATTTTCTGGCGGATCAGGCCATGGACTTCTTCACCGGTGAGGATGATTTCGCCTTCATCGATGATGATGAAGATGATGAAGCCACAAATTCCAAGGAGTAGTAGCACTTGAGCACTAGCGTAGTGAGTAGTATTCGGTCCCACTGTATCGTAGTTTCCAGAATGGTTCTTAAAACCATCTGCTTTTCTTTGTTGTGGTGTGTGTTGTATCGTGTGCTATGAATGAATGAATGAAAAAGCAAGTTGCTAGAGAATCTGAGGAAAACTTTAAATTTTTTTCAAAGACCCAAAACTTTAGAAATGTCCCTCTTTTCTCATGATCTATCTCAATCTTCAGATGCCACGTGGAGGAAGTGGTTCAGCCCCGGACCCGATGTTGCAGATTCTGCAAAATGTTGACTTCTGACCGCGAATCTGAAAGAGCAGAACGTCAAGCCAACCTAGCCACACTTCAGCAGATAACCCAACTTGCCCACAACAACCAAGGCCACGGAAATCAGGACAACCATGGATCTAATCTCAAGAATTTCCAGAATACCAACCCACCTGTTTTCACTAAGTCAAAAGAACCCCTAGACGCTGATGATTGGCTGCAAACCATGGAAAATAACCTAGAAGTAGCCGGAGTGGAAGCCAACGAGAAATTTCTGTTCGCCACCCACTATCTAGCCGGAGATGCCAGGGCATGGTGGAACAGTGTTCGCGCAATGACCGGAGGCCAGATGATGACCTGGGAGGAATTTAAGGTCAAGTTTAGCAGAACCCATGTGCCACCAGGTTTGATCAAGAGGATGAGAGACGAGTTCAGAGAACTGTAGCAAGGAAGGATGACTGTAGTAGAATACCGTGACAAATTCTTGTCATTAGCTAGGTATGCCCCGGATGAGATCGACACGGAAGCCAAGAAGAAGGAAAGATTCTTGAATGGTCTGCATGATGAGATGCAGACAATGTTAGTCAATATCCCCTTTGCGGACATTGAAGCCCTTGTCGACTCAGCTATCCAGATGGAAGGAAAGATCAACCAAGCCAATGAGAACCGCAAGCGTCGCATGATGCATCAACCAGGAACCCATCAGACCCCAAAGTATCGCCCCAACCCATCTCCAGGATTTGCCCCAAGAACCAACAGACCCCCGATGAACCGTCCGACCTATCCCAAACGTGGAAACCCTAGGCCCGGAGAAATCACAACAACCCCGACAACGCTAGCAATTTCAATCGTGCCCCACCCAAGTTCAACAACAACAATGCTACCGCCAACGCCAACACTGCCCCGAGGACTAGAAGCAATGCGGTGCCTGTAGCAGCAAAGGACAAGTCGCAAGTGACCTGTTATGACTGTGGAAATAAAGGCCAATATTCCAACGAGTGCCCCAACAAGAAGAATGCTACAACCCCCAATGCCAATGTCCCAACTCAGCAGCAGCGTCGTGTTCAGCCAGGAAGAAGATTTGCCCCAGGGAATTCACTCAACCGCAATGGCCGTCTTTTTCTCATGCATGCTGAAGAAGCTCAGGAAGCGCCAGACGTCGTGCTGGGTATGTTTTCTGTTAATTCGATACTTGCAAGAGTGTTGTTTGATTCTGGTGCATCGCATTCATTTGTCACCGAAGAATTTGCATGCACTAGTAAAATTCAACCAACCAAACTGAAGCATGTTATGATTGTTCAAATTCCCGGATCAACCACCAAGGCTAGGCAAATTTGCAAATCTGTCCCTATCCGAATCCATGGCATAGATTTTTATGCAAATCTGATAGTACTCGGAACTAAAGGTTTGGAAGTAGTACTAGGAATGGATTGGATGTCCAAACATAAAGGATTGATTGACTGTGCCAAGAAAGCCATAACCATGACCAGTACTGCCGGAATAGCAGTCGAACATATATCTGAAACCTTACCTTGCCAATTCAAATGCGACAAGAGTATAGCCCAACCTACCATTGACCAAGTCCGGATAGTCTGTGAATACCCCGATGTATTTCCAGATGTTTTGCCCGGTATGCCCCAGATCGGGATATCGAGTTTATCATCGAACTAATCCCCGGAACAGGACCCATAGCCCAGAGACCCTATAGTATGAACCCGTCAGAGCTCGCAGAACTGAAGAAGCAACTGGATTCCATGACGGAAATTGGATTGATTCAACCAAGTGCGTCACCTTGGAGATCACCTGTCTTGTTGGTGGACAAGAAAGATAGAGGTAACCGTTTGTGTACGGATTATCGGAAGTTGAATGATGTCACCATCAAGAACAAGTACCCCTTGCCCAAGATAGAAGATTTGTTTGATCAGTTGACCGATGCCAAAGTGTTTTCTAAGATTGATCTTAGAACTGGCTATCATCAACTCAAAATTCGTGCAAAGGATATTCCAAAGACTGCCTTTACCACCAGATATGGATTGTATGAGTATACAGTCATGTCTTTCGGACTAACCAATGCCCCCGCTTATTTCATGAATCTCATGAATAAGATTTTTATGGACTTCCTGGATAAGTTTGTCGTTGTTTTCATCGATGACATTCTGATTTATTCCAAATCAGAAGAAGAACATGAGCTACACCTAAGGACCATTCTTGGAACCCTTAGAGAGCATCAGCTGTATGCAAAGTTTAACAAATGTGAATTCTGGTTACAGGAGATAGGATTCCTCGGTCACATAGTATCAGCTGGAGGAATTGCCGTTGACCCTGCCAAAGTGAAAGATGTAGAAGATTGGCAAGCCCCAACCATTCAAACCCAAGTTCGTGCATTTCTCGGATTGGCGGGATATTACCGCAAATTCGTAGAAGGATTCTCTAGTATCGCCAGACCCATGACCCAATTGCTGAAGAAGGACAAGAAGTTTGAATGGACCGACAAATGTGAAGCAAGTTTTCAAGAACTCAAGAGGAGATTGATTTCAGCCCCAATCTTGATCATGCCGGATATCACGAAGCCCTTCGATGTGTATTGTGATGCATCCAAGATCGGTCTCGGATGTGTGCTAATGCAAGAAGGCAAAGTTATATCTTATCTATCTCGACAACTGAAGCAACATGAGCAAAATTACCCAACCCATGACCTCGAACTCGCAGCCGTAGTTCTAGCCCTGAAAACATGGAGACATTACCTGATGGGAAACTGTTGTGAGATCTATTCGGATCACAAGAGCCTGAAGTATATATTCACTCAGAAGGAGCTGAATATGAGGCAGAGAAGATGGATTAAGCTAATCAAGGATTACAATCTGGACATTCACTATCACCCTGGTAAAGCCAACGTAGTAGCCGATTCCCTTAGCAGATTGTCGTGCCTCTTGAACTCCATGATTTTGAAGGAGCAACCAAGTTTGCACAAAGAGATGGAAGCTTTTCGAATGGAATTAGTAAGTGAAGGATTTTTGGCTATCATACAACTCCAGCCCACTTTGATCAGTCAGATTAAAGAGGCGCAGAAGGGAAATGCTAGTATTGAAGGAATCAAGCGTCGTATTGGTACAGGCAAAGTACCTGGATTCACCGAGGACGAAGAAGGAGTTTTGTGGTACAAAGGACGCCTTTGTGTACCAGCAGATTCTGAGTTGAAAGAAGTTATCTTGAAGGAGGCTCATGATACTCTTTATTCTATCCATCCCGGAGGAACTAAGATGTATCAAGATTTAAAAGAGCAATTTTGGTGGCATAAGATGAAGAGAGAAATCGGAAGCTATATCGCCAAGTGTGATATATGTCAGCGAGTCAAGGCAGGACATCAAAGACCCGCTGGATTGTTGCAACCCTTGCAGATTCCGAAATGGAAATGGGATTCCGTTGGAATGGACTTTATCACTGGACTGCCTACCTCTAGTAGGGGAAATGACTCTATTTGGGTCATCGTGGACAGATTGTCCAAAGTCGCTCATTTCTTGCCCGTCAAGACCACATATCAGAGTTCGAAACTAGCAGAGTTGTACATCGCTAGAATCGTTAGTTTGCATGGAGTCCCCAAGAACATCGTATCGGATCGAGGAACTCAGTTTACCTCGAGATTCTGGAAGAAAGTTCAAGAAGGTTTAGGAACCCGCTTAGATTTCAGCACCACGTATCACCCTCAGACCGATGGACAAACGGAGCGAGTAAACCAAATATCAAGATATGCCGAGCATGTGTGTTAGAATATGGATCCAAGGGAATACATGCTTGCGTTGCAGAATTTTCCTACAATAACAGTTATCAAGCCAGTTTGCAAATGGCCCCATTTGAATTCATGTACGGAAGGAAGTGTCGTACCCCTTTGAACTGGTCAGAGGTAGGAGAGAGTCAGATCTTCAGACTCGACATCCTACGAGAAGCAGAATAGAAGGTTCACAAGATTCGTGAGCACCTCAAAACCTCCCAATCCAGACAGAAGAGTTACGCCGACAAGAGACGTCGAGACCTCGCCTTCAACATAGGAGATTTTGTTTATCTGAAAGTGTCGCCATTGAAGGGAATGCAGCGTTTCCAACTCAAAGGAAAGTTAGACCCCAGATATATCGGACCTTTCAAGATTCTGAACCGTCGAGGATAAGTATCTTATCAATTGGAACTACCCGAAGAGATGTCAGCCGTGCACAATGTGTTCCATATCTCATTACTTCGCAAGTGTCTTGAAGTCCCCGAGAAGGCCGAAGTGTTCAAAAATATCGATCACCGGACCAGAGAGATCAACGATGACCTGACCTATCCCGAAGTACCCATCCGTATTTTGGAAGAAGCTTTTCGAACTACCCGAACCCGAAGCATCAAGTTTCTCAAGATTCAGTGGAGCAACCACACAGAAGAGGAAGCTACCTGGGAGCGTGAAGATCACATCAGGACGGAGTTTCCCGATCTCTTCAAATCCTAGGTAATCTTTTCGTCCTTTTTCAAATCTCAGGACGAGATTTTGTTTAAGGGGGGAAGGTTTGTAACATCCCAAAAATACTCCCTCTGTTTTTTATTACTTCGCGTTCTAGCAATTTTCAAAGTCAAACTTTGTCAACTTTGACCAAAAATGTAGGAAAATATATAAACATTTATTATTACAAATACATATATTATAAAAATATAACCTACGAAGATTCCAATACTATAAGTTTTATATTGTAGATACTTCTATTTTTTGCTAAATATTTGGTCAAACTTTATTTTTTTTGACTTTGACTAAACCCAGAATGCGATCTAATTGTGAACGGAGGGAGTACTAAACTTGGATCATCAATTTCTAATCATCAAAATTAGGGTTAACAAAAAACTTTTCTAAATAAAATTAGGAATGCATGCATATGAGTATGCATTGAATTTGAAATTCTTTTGAACCACCTTGTTTGTATGTTTCCTTGCTTGTAGATTTTTTCTTAGGTGAAATAAACATCATCTAAAACATTTCCCACACTTCTCCGAAAGACAAATAAAGCAAAACAAATAAAATAAAGGAATGGTCATTTTGACCAATTTAACTCCCATGCCTACTTTGGCTGCCTCAAACTTTCAGAACCTAACAGAAACTTTTCTGGATCTTTGCACCCCTTGAATGTACTCCTAACAAAGTATCAAGGCCCACTTTGTGATCATCCAGAAACTTTCAAATGCATAGTTTAAATGACAATTCAAAATTGAATCTTTATCATATGGGAAGATCCCACTTTTTCAAAAAACCACTCAAACAAGCTCAACTTTCAAAACCCAAGCATCTGCAGACTCACCAGCACCAACCTAGCACACCCACCAAAATTCTTTTCAAAATTCAAAACTTGAATTCATGCGGCCATTTCATCAAACATGTTGTAGACACAAATCATACAAAATCTAAACACTATAGTGAGTAGTGATTGAAGCCTAACTTGTTCCCTCTCTAGCTCACAACAATCTCAGTAGATCATCTAGCAAGTGAAACCAAGCACTAGCCCCACTGTAAGCTTGGCATTGCCATCAATGGTGAACAACCAAGCACACCCATGCCACCCCAGTGGAGACAGCAAGCTAGGAGGAGAAACAAGCCTAGCCAGCATGTCTGGGAGGCAGCCCACCGTCCATCGCCACTCCCTGTCCACTGCTCGAACCTTGCCAACCCCTGGACCACACGCACGATCGCAGCACCGCCACGACCATGCCGAGCGGCGCCAGCACCACCTCGACCGGCCACAGCACTGCGGCGCCACCGCCAAGCGTGCATATACGATCACCACCAACCTAGGAGACCGCCAGACATCCCCGTTCGCCGCCCCCTGACGCACAGCCACAGCTCGCCGTCGAAGACGCCGCCTCTGCCGCGTAGAGCGTCGCGTGTTCCAAACCAAGCCGCACCGCCCCATGCCTCGAAACCATGTCGTTGAGCATCGCCAGGGAACACCGCACCGTCCCCTACCTTCGCCCATGCCAATAGCCGTCTGTACCATCGCCCCCGACGAGCTCACTCGACGAACTCACTATGCGCCCCGTCGGTCCCCTCGCTCGACTAGAAATAGAGGACTCCCCCGCTCGAATTCTTCACACCATTCTACTCCCCTCCCATCACTGATCGTGCCACACCGTTCCCGTAGCAAGGCATGAGATAAAAAAATTTAGATGGGAATACTTGTTGGAAAAATGGTTATGAAAACCTTGGAATGATGGATCATTCTATTGAAATGTTTTGGACATGTGTTTCCAAACACCTGATGATTTTGGTGATGAAAATGTTGAGGCATGAGCCTTAGCCCTTTATAAAACTGATGGTTGTCTAGATGCGATACCATTCCAATTTTATCGTACAACCACAATACCCGAAGATTGGGTAGGGCTTGACTGGAAACTTATATACCTTAGTATTAGTTCCCTCATGGCCAAGGTCTGAGCTGAGGCTACCTTGTGAAGATTGTCCACTGCAGACTCCAAGATGACAGTTGGTCATGGTTGGGAGGCCAAACTCACAGGAGAGGTGCTTATACTAGGGCGTGTAATTGAAAGGTTAGGATTGATTATCCGCATACTGAGTATGGTGAATTCAGGATTTGTTCCTGACGGATGTATCAAATGTTGTGGTGAAAGTGTACAATCTTTGCAGAGTGTCAAACTATTCGAATAGTCGCGTCATGATTATGGACAGTTGATTGGCCACTGTTTCTCCCGCGACTTTTCAAAATGACTTGTGAAATGAAGTGAGACTTTGACTTGACCACAACAGAGTTGTGACATGAAATACCAGTTCCCATTTAGGTGTTATAAAACTTTAACTAGCACTTGTTGCTCCTAAACCGAGTAGTGATAACCGCTTTGGCAAAACAACCCTAGAGCGTAGTGTCCTATTATCAAAAACCCCTTTCCTTGTTAGTATTAGTTTGCAGTACTTAAAGAGTACTCATGGCTTTGTCCTCGCTATTCCCATGGCGGACTATGAAGAGGAGTACCGGAGGATGGACCCCGGAAGGTTACGACAACTAGGATCATCTCCCATCGTCAAGATTGCCCGTGACCTCAAGATGGAGCTTCCACGCCACCGCTATTATTACGTATTCACGCTTGATGTTGTATTAAGAATCGGATCATGAGATCCCTATTTGTGTAAGAACTTATGTACCGCTTGTAATGGATGATGTACTATGGTATCCAATTACATTATGTCTCGCAAAAATGGTAATCCTGGATTGCGATGTATGGCATAACAGCATCTAGGATTGAAAATCCGGTGTTGACAAGTTGGTATCGAGCCATCGACCATAGGAGACCCTAGTTAGATCGGACGTTTGAACCAAAAACTTAGTTTCAAAACCAAAGAAAACAAATATTTACAAAAACTTATTCTCATTCTTATCCCTTTGATTCTTTCATGAAAATTCATATTCCTCAAAAACTCTTGCAAAATACATAAAATTTTGACACACTTGATCACTCTGCTAACTTACTCATCCTATATTCTTATAGATGGACGTGAAGTACAGCAAGTTTCATCAGTTGGGGAATGGAGGAGACCTTATCTTTGAGAGGGATTTGGACCAGCTTTGAGCTTGGAGCGTCCGCACCCCGAGTTCTTCGGAGCTCAGCTCAATGATCAAGGAGGAGAAGACCTGCAGTGGCTAATTGTTGCAAGTCTCCGAGGAAAGATTGAACCTCCCACTGCGGAGGGAATTCAGTTTACCTTGAGGGAAAACAACCGGCTCGATGGACTTGCCAGGGCCATGCAGGAAGGTCTTTTCCGTCTGTGTGGGCAGAGAATCAATCAGATCAAGGGTACTCACTTTAAGTTTTGCCCAAGGCGTGATGCTAATGGACAACCACTGGAAGCCCCATACCACCCCGAGCTGAAGACTCAATTGGACCACCTTAGCTTCATGATGTATGATCGTCAGCAGGAGTTGGATAATTGCCGTGACTACTCCAAACACAAGTATGCCATCATCAAGACAAAGGATCAGACCATCGCCATGCTAGCAAAGGATCGCAAGTCTCGCCGCCGTCAGCTCGACAAAAAGGAGCGCATCATTGCCCGTCTCTGCCACCGCATATCATCTTTGGAAGAGACCATCCACGAGAGAGACATGCAGTTGGAGGAAAGGGAGAATGCCGGAGAAGATCTTCGTGGAGACCCCTACTCCTATCTCAGCGATGACGATGATTTTCTGGAGGATCAGGCCATGGACTTCTTCACCGATGAGGATGATTTCGCCTTCATCGATGATGATGAAGATGATGAAGCCACAAATTCCGAGGAGTAGTAGCACTTGAGCACTAGCGTAGTGAGTAGTATTCGGTCCCACTGTATCGTAGTTTCCAGAATGGTTCTTAAAACCATCTGCTTTTCTTTGTTGTGGTGTGTGTTGTATCGTGTGCTATGAATGAATGAATGAATGAAAAAGCAAGTTGCTAGAGAATCTGAGTCAAACTTTAATTTTTTTTCAAAGACCCAAAACTTTAGAAATTTCCCTCTTTTCTCATGATCTATCTCAATCTTCAGATGCCACGTGGAGGAGGTGGTTCAGCCTCGGACCCGATGTTGCAGATTTTGCAAAATGTTGACTTCTGACCGCGAAGCTGAAAGAGCAGAACGTCAAGCCAACCTAGCCACACTTCAGCAGATAACCCAACTTGCCCACACCAACCAAGGCCACGGAAATCAGGACAACCATGGATCTAATCTCAAGAATTTCCAGAATACCAACCCACCTGTTTTCACTAAGTCAAAAGAACCCCTAGACGCCGATGATTGGCTGCAAACCATGGAAAATAACCTAGAAGTAGCCGGAGTGGAAGCCAACGAGAAATTTCTGTTCGCCACCCACTATCTAGCCGGAGATGCCAGGGCATGGTGGAACAGTGTTCGCGTAATGACCGGAGGCCAGATGATGACCTGGGAGGAATTTAAGGTCAAGTTTAGCAGAACCCATGTGCCACCAGGTTTGATCAAGAGGATGAGAGACGAGTTCAGAGAACTGGAGCAAGGAAGGATGACTGTAGTAGAATACCGTGACAAATTCTTGTCATTAGCTAGGTATGCCCCGGATGAGATCGACACGGAAGCCAAGAAGAAGGAAAGATTCTTGAATGGTCTGCATGATGAGATGCAGACAATGTTGGTCAATATCCCCTTTGCGGATATTGAAGCCCTTGTCGACTCAGCTATCCAGATGGAAGGAAAGATCAACCAAGCCAATGATAACCGCAAGCGTCGCATGATGCATCAACCAGGAACCCATCAGACCCCAAAGAATCACCCCAACCCATCTCCAGGATTTGCCCCAAGAACCAACAGACCCCCGATGAACCGTCCGACCTATCCCAAACGTGGAAACCCTAGGCCTGGAGAAATCACAACAACCCCGACAACGCTAGCAATTTCAATCGTGCCCCACCCAAGTTCAACAACAACAATGCTACCGCCAACGCCAACACTTCCCCGAGGACTAGAAGCAATGCGGTGCCTGTAGCAGCAAAGGACAAGTCGCAAGTGACCTGTTATGACTGTGGAAATAAAGGCCACTATTCCAACGAGTGCCCCAACAAGAAGAATGCTACAACCCCCAATGCCAATGTCCCAACTCAGCAGCAGCGTCGTGTTCAGTCAGGAAGAAGATTTGCCCTAGGGAATTCACTCAACCGCAATGGCCGTCTTTTTCTCATGCATGCTGAAGAAGCTCAGGAAGCGCCAGACGTCGTGCTGGGTATGTTTTCTGTTAATTCGATACTTGCAAGAGTGTTGTTTGATTCTGGTGCATCGCATTCATTTGTCACCGAAGAATTTGCATGCACTAGTAAAATTCAACCAACCAAACTGAAGCATGTTATGATTGTTCAAATTCCCGGATCAACCACCAAGGCTAGGCAAATTTGCAAATCTGTCCCTACCCGAATCCATGGCATAGATTTTTATGCAAATCTGATAGTACTCGGAACTAAAGGTTTGGAAGTAGTACTAGGAATGGATTGGATGTCCAAACATAAAGGATTGATTGACTGTGCCAAGAAAGCCATAACCATGACTAGTACCGCCAGAATAGCAGTCGAGCATATATCTGAAACCTTACCTCGCCAATTCAAATGCGACAAGAGTATAGCCCAACCTACCATTGACCAAGTCCGGATAGTATGTGAATACCCCGATGTATTTCCAGATGTTTTGCCCGGTATGCCCCCAGATCGGGATATCGAGTTTATCATCGAACTAATCCCCGGAACAGGACCCATAGCCCAGAGACCCTATAGTATGAACCCGTCAGAGCTCGCAGAACTGAAGAAGCAACTGGATTCCATGACGGAAATTGGATTGATTCAACCAAGTACGTCACCTTGGAGATCACCTGTCTTGTTTGTGGACAAGAAAGATGGAGGTGACTGTTTGTGTACGGATTATCGGAAGTTGAATGATGTCACCATCAAGAACAAGTACCCCTTGCCCAAGATAGAAGATTTGTTTGATCAGTTGACCGGTGCCAAAGTGTTTTCTAAGATTGATCTTAGAACTGGCTATCATCAACTCAAAATTCGTGCAGAGGATATTACAAAGACTGCCTTTACCACCAGATATGGATTGTATGAGTACACAGTCATGTCTTTCGGACTAACCAATGCCCCCGCTTATTTCATGAATCTCATGAATAAGATTTTTATGGACTTCCTAGATAAGTTTGTCATTGTTTTCATCGATGACATTCTGATTTATTCCAAATCAGAAGAAGAACATGAGCTACACCTAAGGACCATTCTTGGAACCCTTAGAGAGCATCAGCTGTATGCAAAGTTTAGCAAATGTGAATTCTAGTTACAGGAGGTAGGATTCCTCGGTCACATAGTATCATCCGGAGGAATTGCCGTTGACCCTGCCAAAGTGAAAGATGTAGAAGATTGGCAAGCCCCAACCACTCAAACCCAAGTTCGTGCATTTCTCGGATTGGCGGGATATTACCGCAAATTCGTAGAAGGATTCTCTAGTATCGCCAGACCCATGACCCAATTCAAGAAGGACAAGAAGTTTGAATGGACCGACAAATGTGAAGCAAGTTTTCAAGAACTCAAGAGGAGATTGATTTCAGCCCCAATCTTGATCATGCCAGATATCACGAAGCCCTTCGATGTGTATTGTGATGCATCCAAGATCAGTCTCGGATGTGTGCTAATGCAAGAAGGCAAAGTTATATCTTATCTATATCGACAACTGAAGCAACATGAGCAAAATTACCCAACCCATGACCTCGAACTCGCAGCCGTAGTTCTAGCCCTGAAAACATGGAGACATTACCTGATGGGAAACCGTTGTGAGATCTATTCGGATCACAAGAGCCTGAAGTATATATTCACTCAGAAGGAGCTGAATATGAGGCAGAGAAGATGGATTGAGCTAATCAAGGATTACGATCTGGACATTCACTATCACCCTGGTAAAGCAAACGTAGTAGCCGATGCCCTTAGCAGATTGTCGTGCCTCTTGAACTCCATGATTTTGAAGGAGCAACCAAGTTTGCACAAAGAGATGGAAGCTTTTCGAATGGAATTAGTAAGTGAAGGATTTTTGGCTAGCATAGAACTCCAGCCCACTTTGATCAGTCAGATTAAAGAGGCGCAAAAGGAACATACTAGTATTGAAGGAATCAAGCGTCGTATTGGTACAGGAAAAGTACCTGGATTCACCGAGGACGAAGAAGGAGTTTTGTGGTACAAAGGACGCCTTTGTGTACCAGCAGATTCTGAGTTAAAAGAAGTTATCTTGAAGGAGGCTCATGATACTCTTTATTCTATCCATCCCGGAGGAACTAAGATGTATCAAGATTTAAAAGAACAATTTTGGTGGCATAAGATGAAGAGAGAAATCGGAAGCTATATCGCCAAGTGTGATATATGTCAGCGAGTCAAGGCAGGACATCAAAGACCCGCTGGATTGTTGCAACCCTTGCAGATTCCGGAATGGAAATGGGATTCCGTTGGAATGGACTTTATCACTGGATTGCCTACCTCTAGTAGGGGAAATGACTCTATTTGGGTCATCGTGGACAGATTGTCCAAAGTCGCCCATTTCTTGCCCGTCAAGACCACATATGAGAGTTCGAAACTAGCAAAGTTGTACATCGCTAGAATCGTTAGTTTGCATGGAGTCCCCAAGAACATCGTATCGGATCGAGGAACTCAGTTTACCTCGAGATTCTGGAAGAAAGTTCAAGAAGGTTTAGGAACCCGCTTAGATTTCAACACCACGTATCACCCTCAGTCCGATGGACAAACGGAGCGAGTAAACCAAATACTCGAAGATATGCTGAGAGCATGTGTGTTAGAATATGGATCCAAGTGGGAAGACTGTCTGCCGTTTGCAGAATTTTCCTACAATAACAGTTATCAAGCCAGTTTACAAATGGCCCCATTTGAATTCATGTACGGAAGGAAGTGTCGTACCCATTTGAACTGGTCAGAGGTAGGAGAGAGTCAGATCTTCGGACTCGACATCCTACGAGAAGTAGAATAGAAGGTTCACAAGATTCGTGAGCACCTCAAGACCGCCCAATCCAGACAGAAGAGTTACGCCGACAAGAGACGTCGAGACCTCGCCTTCAACATAGGAGATTTTGTTTATCTGAAAGTGTCGCCATTGAAGGGAATGCAGCGTTTCCAACTAAAAGGAAAGTTAGCCCCCATATATATCGGACCTTTCAAGATTCTGAACCGTCGAGGAGAAGTATCTTATCAATTGGAACTACCCGAAGAGATGTCAGCCGTGCACAATGTGTTCCATATCTCATTACTTCGCAAGTGTCTCGAAGTCCCCGAGAAGGCCGAAGTGTTCAAAAATATCGATCACCAGACCATAGAGATCAACGATGACCTGACCTATCCCGAAGTAACCATTCGTATTTTGGAAGAAGCTTTTCAAACTACCCGAACCCGAAGCATCAAGTTTCTCAAGATTCAGTGGAGCAACCACACAGAAGAGGAAGCTACCTGGGAGCGTGAAGATCGCATCAGGAAGGAGTTTCCCGATCTCTTCAAATCCTAGGTAATCTTTTCGTCCTTATTCAAATCTCAGGACGAGATTTTGTTTAAGGGGGGAAGGTTTGTAACATCCCAAAAATACTCCCTATGTTTTTTATTACTTCGCGTTCTAGCAATTTTCAAAGTCAAACTTTGTCAACTTTGACCAAAAATGTAGGAAAATATATAAACATTTATTATTCCAAATACATATATTATAAAAATATAACCTACGAAGATTCCAATACTATAAGTTTGATATTGTAGATACTTCTATTTTTTGCTGAATATTTGGTCAAACTTTATTTTTTTTGACTTTGACTAAACCCAGAGTGCGATCTAATTGTGAACGGAGGGAGTACTAAACTTGGATCATCAATTTCTAATCATCAAAATTAGGGTTAACAAAAAACTTTTCTAAATAAAATTAGGAATGCATGCATATGAGTATGCATTGAATTTGAAATTCTTTTGAACCACCTTGTTTGTATGTTTCCTTGCTTGTAAAATTTTTCTTAGGTGAAATAAACATCATCTAAAACATTTCCCACACTTCTCCCAAAGACAAATAAAGAAAAACAAATAAAATAAAGGAATGGTCATTTTGACCAATTTAACTCCCATGCCTACTTTGGCTGCCTCAAACTTTCAGAACCTAACAGAAACTTTTCTGGATCTTTGCACCCCTTGAATGTACTCATAACAAAGTATCAAGGCCCACTTTGTGATCATCCAGAAACTTTCAAATGCATAGTTTAAATGACAATTCAAAATTGAATCTTTATCATATGAGAAGATCCCACTTTTTCAAAAAACCACTCAAACAAGCTCAACTTTTAAAACCCAAGCATATGCAGACTCACCAGCACCAACCTAGCATACCCACCAAAATTATTTTCAAAATTTAAAACTTGAATTCATGCGGCCATTTCATCAAACATGTTGCAGACACAAATCATACAAAATCTAAACACTATAGTGAGCAGCGATTGAAGCCTAACTTGTTCCCTCTCTAGCTCACAAAAATATCAGTAAATCATCTAGCAAGTTAAACCAAGCACTAGCCCCACTGTAAGCTTGGCATTGCCATCAATGGTGAACAGCCAAGCACACCCATGCCACCCCAGTGGAGACAGCAAGCTAGGAGGAGAAACAAGCCTAGCCAGCATGTCTGGGAGGCAGCCCACCGTCCATCGCCACTCCCTGTCCACCGCTCGAACCTTGCCAACCCCTGGACCACACGCACGGACCGTGCCCAGACCACCAGCGACCATGCTGAGCGCGCCAGAGCGCCACCCTCGACCGAAGCCCGCAGACCGTGCGCCGCCCTCGCTGCATGCATATATGATCACCACCGACCCAGGAGACCGCCAGACATCTGTAGGGGTTCGTAGCATGGAAAACAAAAATTTTCTATCGCATACAAACAAACAAGCCAAGATCTATCTACTAGATTGTAGCAACGAGTCGATGGTATAACTTACCCTCGAAGATTCCAAAGCGTTTAACGAGATCGGATTCTCGTGGGTGATGTAGTCGTACTCTTCCCGATCTCAAGATCGTGTAGACGATCCTTCCAGCCACGTTCCTAGCTGGCCCCAGATCGGTCACACGTTCAGATTGACGAAGACCTTCCTCTCCCTTGTTCCAAAGAAATGGAGGTTGTAGTACTCTCCTCGTGATTCCGCAAAGACAACGGGCGTGGTACCTAAGTAGAGGGAGATCCCGCAGGCTTCGCCAAGCTTAAGCAGTGCAGTATGGTGGAGCTTATGAGAGAGGCTATTAGTGGCCTAGTAATTAGACACACCAATTAGAAGGCTCTAAACCAATTAGAAGGCTCTAAACTGTTGGCTAAAGCAATTAGAAGCTCTAAACCAAAACAGCTCTAAACCGGAGATCTAGAGTAGAAAGTTATGTGTCTATGGAGGAGCCCCGCCTCCTTTTATGGGAGGGGTTCCTTGGCGCCAGGAGGGAGGGAGTCCTCCCCAACTCGGCCTAGGGCTGGCGCCCTGGAGGAGTCCTACTCCTCCTCCAGTTGATTCCAACTCCTCTTGCTTGTTTCCCACGTTTCTTGTTTTGGCGCTTGACTTTCAAACCGACATTTGACTTTTCTGCTTTAGGATTCAATTTAATCCTTTATTTGGGACAGCAATAACACTTAGTACATGATGCAATCATTCAATGAGCAATGACACATTCATGTACCCTCCCCGGAGTGCCGGACAATCCGAACCTTCTAGAACATTCCCGATGAAAACACCTAATCATTCCCGAACTCAAACGGACTTTCCTTATATGAATCTTATTCTCCGACCATTCCGGATCACCTCATGATATCCCGGATCCCATCCGAGACTCAACAACATTCGGTCTCTTTCTCATAATACCATAACTACTTAAACAACGTCAATCCTTAAGTGTGTCTCCCTACGGTTCGTGAATTATGCGGACATGATCGAGACACTTCCTAACAATAACCAATAGAGGAATCTGAAATTCATATGGCTCCACATATTTCTACGATTACTTATGATCGAATGAACCACTTACATACGATACCAATTTCCCTTTGTCTCACGATATGTTACTTACCCGAGGTTATGATCGTCAGATCTCTCGCATACCTAGTTCAACCTCACATCGATAAGTACTCTTTTCTCGTTCCGTGATATGTGATCCCTTGTGACCAAGTCACATGCTTGCAAGCTAATTGGATGACATTCCACCGAGGGCCCAGAGTATATCTATCCGTCATGTGGATGGACAAATCCCACTCTTGATCCATGTGTTTCAACCAATACTTTCCGAACAATTAATGCCACCTTTATAGCCACCCGCCACGGTGTGGTGTTTGATGTCATCAAAGCATCCATCCGAAAGGTGATATGCATGATCTCATGGTCGAAGGAATTAGGTTACTATGTATCGTAAAGCATATAGCAATTGAACTAATGAAATGACTTGATCTTTATGCTACGCTTATCTATAGGAGTATGTCCACCATATCATTCTCCTAACGATATGATCTTGTTGTTGATAACATCTCAATGTTCATGATAGGGAAACCACAATCATTAATCAACCAACAAGCTAGTGAAGTATAGAGGCTATACTAGGGACTTCAAATTAAGTTTACAAATCACACAAGTATTAATGGTTTCCTTGTCAATACTATTATAGCATGAATGTAAACATTTATCATAAACACAAAGATATAATAATAACTACATTTATTATTGCCTCTAGGGCATATCTCCAACAGCCTCCCACTTGCACTAGAGTCATCTAATCTAGATTACATGGTAATATACCTAACACCCATGGCAGTTTGGTGTTGGTCATGTTTTGCCCTCGGGAGAGGTTTAGTCAACGGATCCGCCACATTCAGATCTGTGTGTACTTTGCAAATCTTTATATCCACATCCCGGATATATTCTCGAATAGCGTGAAAACACAGCTTGATATGACTTCTTGTGTGACCTTGGTTCTTGCGCATTGGCTATGGCGCCCATGTTATCACAAAGATAGACATTGGGTCCAGTAGACTTGGAACCACACCCACTGTAATGAACTCTTTCATCCATATCGCTTCTTGTGAAGCCTCCGGAAGCATGTATTCCGATTCGCTTGAAGATCTCGCCACAACGCTTTGCTTTGCACCTCCAGCTAATCGCTGCACCATTCAAAATAAATACGATCCGGATTGTGATTTAGAATCATCCGGATCGGTGTTCCAACTAGCATCGGTAACCATTAACAACGAGCTGTTCATCACCTCCATAAGAAAGAACCATATCCTTAGTTCTTCTCAAGTACTTAAGGATGTTTTGATCACGTCCAATGATCCACTCGGATCACTTTGATATCTGCTAGTTAAACTAACAATATGCAATGTCGGGTCTAGTACATAGCATGGCATACATTAGAGATCCTATGGCTGAGGCATAGGAGTCTTACTCATCCTTTCTCCATCTTCGCCGATGTCGGACTTTGAGTTTTACTCAAGGTCGATTAGCAACATGGGCAAGAACCCTTTCTTGCTTTCCTCCATTCCAAATCTCTTTAGAACTTTGTCCAAATATGTACTCAGGACAATGATATTTGGCGCTTCGATCTATCTCTATAAATCTTTATGCCTAATATGTAAGCTGCTTCGCCAAGATCCTTCATTGAAAAACTATTATTCAAATATTCCTTGACACTATTAAGAAGGTCTACATCATTCCCAATCAACAATATGTCATCCACATACAGTATTAAGAATGCTACAGAGCTCCCACTCACTTTCTTGTAAATACAAGCTTCTCCATAAGTTTGTATAAAACCAAAACTTTTGATTACCTTATCAAAACGTTGATTCCAACTTCGGGATGCTTGCTTCAATCCATATATGGACCGATGAAGTTTGCATACCTTGTTAGCATCTATAGGATCGACAAAACCTTTGGGTTGTATCATATACAACTCTTCATCAATGTCTCCATTGAGGAATGCTGTTTTGACATCCATCTGCCATATCTCATAATCATAATATGCAGCGATTGCTAACATAATCCTCACAGACTTTAGCTTCGCATCGTGAGAAAGTCTCATCGTAGTCAACTCCTTGAATTTGTCGAAACCCTTTGCGACAAGTCGAGCTTTATAGACAAGAACATTACCATCAAGATCTGCTTTCTTCTTGAAAATCCATTTGTTCTCGACAGCCTTCCGCCATCCGTAAGTTCACCAAAGTCCATACTTGGTTTTCGACATGGATCCAATCTCGGATTTCATGGCTTCTTGCCATTTATTGGAATCGGGCTCATCATCGCTTCCTCATATGTCTCGGGTCATCGGTGTTGTTCACCACCATGACATTCATAACGGAATCATACCAACTGGAGTGGTACGAGTTCTCGCCGACCTCCGAGGCTCAGTAGCAACTTCAACCAAGTTTCATGATCATCATCATTAGCTTCCTCCCTTATTGGTGCAGCACCACAGAACTTCTTCCGTCTGTCGCTACTCGCAATTTCGAGAGAAGGTTCAACCTCGTCGAGTTCTACTTTCCTTCCAGTCACTTCTTTCGAGAGAAATTCCTTCTAGAAAGGATCCATTCTTAGCAACGAATGTTTTGCCTTCGGATCTATGATAGAAGGTATACCCAATAGTTTCCTTCGGGTATCCTATGAAGACGATTTTTCCTCTTTGGGTTCAAGCTTGTCCTCAGTAACTTCTTTACATAGGCTTCAGATCCCCAAACTTTAAGGAACGACAATTTAGGTTTCTTCCCAAACCATAATTCATACGGTGTCGTTTCAACGGATTTAGACGGTGCCCTATTTAAAGTGAATGCGCTGTTTCTAATGCATAACCCCAAAATGATAGCGGTAACTGTAAGTGACATCATAGAACGAACCATATCTAAGAGAGTTCGATTACGACGCTCGGACACACCATTACGCTGTGGTGTTCCGGTGTCAATTGTGAAAGTATTCGCACTTCTTTAAATGCTCGCCAAACTCAGAACTTAGATATTCACCTCCACGATCGTAACGTAGAAATTTAATCTTCTTGTTACGTTGATTCTCTACCTCACTTTGAAACTCCTTAAACTTCTCGAAAGTTTCGGACTTATGTTTCATGAAATAGATATATCCATATCTACTCAAGTCATCCGTGAAGGTAAGAACATAACGATAACCATCATGACGCTACACTCATTGGACCACACACATCGGTATGTATGATTTCCAATAAGTCCGTAGCTCGCTCCATCATACCGTAAAATGGAGTCTTAGTCATTTTTCCCATCGACATGCTTCGCATCTTTCAAGTGATTCAAAATCAAGTGATTCAAGAAGTCCATCGAATGGAGTTTCTTCATACGTTTCACCCGATGTGACCAAGACGATGCACATATAGGTCTAATTATCGCTTGATTTCAAACGTTTAGCCTCAATGTTGTTGATATGTGTATTTCCACCATCGAGATTCAATAAGAATAGACCATCTATCAAAGGTGCATGTGCATAAAACATATTACTCATATAAATAGAACAACCATTATTCTCGATTTAAACAAGTAACCATCTCAATAAACAAGATCCCGATATAATGTTCATGCTCAACGCAGCACCAAATAACAATTATTTAAGTATAAAACTAATCCCGATGGTAGATGAAGGGGTAGCGTGTCGACCGCGATCACATCAACCTTTGATCCGCTTCCCACGCCGCATCGTCACCTCGTTCTTCGCTAGCTTCCGCTTATTCGCAAAGACCTGCTTCGAGTTACAAATATGAGCAACCGAACCAAAGATCAAATACCCGTGCACTACTACGAGTACTAGTGAGATACACATCAATAACATGTATATCGATATACCTTTCTTCTTGATGTTGCTCTTCAGATCCGCCAAGTACTTTGGGCAATTCCGCCCAAAGGACCTTCTCCCTTGCGATAAAAGCACTCGGTTTAGGGCTTAGGTCCAGCCTTGGTCTTCTTCGTCGGCGTGGTAGCTTTCTTACCACCCTTCTTGAAGTGTCCCTTTGCTTAGACTTGCCTTTCTTGAATTTGGTGGTCTTATTGACCAACAACACTTGGTGCTCTTTCTTGATCTCCACTTCGCAGATTTCAACATGGCAAAGAGTTCGCAACGTCTTGTTCATGTTCGCATGTTGTAGTTCATCACAAAGTTCTTGTAACTTGGTGGTAGTGATTGGAGGACACGGTAAATCCCAAAGCATTAGGAATCACAATACCCAAGCTTTGAAGTTTTTTGCATGCCTGACATCTTAAGCACATGCTCACCGACGGAGCTGCCTCTTCCATCTTGCGCTTAAAGAACTTTTGAAGCCTCATAGCTTTCAATTGCCGCATGAGTCTCAAAAATCAATTTGAGATCCTCGACAATATCATATGGGTCCGACTCTTCAAACCTTTTCTCAAGCTCCGATTCTAAACCATACAAGATAGCACCTGAACTATGGAGTACCGATTCTTCCGAGCGAGGTAAACATTCTTTACTTCATCGGAAGCATCACTGCGGTGGGTCACCCAAATGCATCCAAAGACATAGGTCAAATTACCACCGTGAGGACAATCCTCAAATTGCGGAACCAATCCGAAGTTGCTTCCATTGTTTTTCAACTTTTCTTTCTCTAGGAACGCATTAAAATTGATGGTAGGGCTGCCATTGATCTACAACATATTTGCAATAGTTTAGACTAAGTTTATGACAAATTGAGTTCAAATTAATTAATGAAATTAAACTAGGTGAACTCCCACCAAAACAACATCCTCACATTGTTTTAGTGATCACACGAACCAAATCCACTACATCAACACCGATCATCACGAGAGTTGATATAGTTTCAATGGCGAACAATCATCATGTTCATCATATCTACTATACGATTCATGCTTTACCTTTCGGTAATCCGTGTTCCGAGACCATGTCTGTACATGCTAGGCTCGTCAAGATCAAACCTTAGTTTCTGCATGAGCAAATGGCTTGCTCACGTTGTATACACTTGCAGAATCTAGAACACCCGATCATCACGTGGTGCTTCGAAACAACAAGCTTTAGCAACGGTGCTAACTAAGGGTGAACACTTTATGATTTGAAATTGATGTGCATGAGGGATCATCTTATAATGCTACCGTCGTCTACTAAGCAATACAAGATGCATAAAGGATTAACATCACATGCAATTCAATATATATGTGATATGATATGGTTTTCTTCGTGCCTCCGATCTCCATCTTCAAGCACGAACATGATCTCCATCATCACCGTATTGCATCAAGGTCAATGACGCTTCTCCATGGTTGTCGCCCACGGCTTCAACTATTACAACTACTTTGAATAGACACCTGGGTCTTAACATAAATTAAAGACAACCATATGGCTCGCCGTTGTCGACTTACAATAAGGAACATTGCATACATCGAATATAATCACAATCATGGCCATATCACATCATTTGACACCCCGCAAAACAAAGTTAGACGCTTCTACTTTCTTTGCATATTTTACGTGGTTTGGGGCTTTCAATAAGTGTCGTTCTAACTTACGAACAAGAACCACAACATTGATACTAGCATTGTTGATCACCCGTTGTAAATTGGATCTTAACTATGCTAGGAGAAACATGCACCATAAAGCCACTTATGCAATACAAGTTACATGTCAAGCGTGGAGCAAGTCTCATGAACGATGTCATGTAAGGTTAGCCCGGCCGCTTCATCCCAACATACCGCAAGATGCAAAGTACACAAAAGCAATCTACAATAAAAGCATCAACGCCCACAATGACCATTGTGTTCTACTCGCAACAGATCTACATATAGACACGGCTCGATACCTTTGTAGGGGTTCGTAGCATGGAAAACAAAAAATTTCTATCGCATACAAACAAACAAGCCAAGATCTATCTACTAGATTGTAGCAACGAGTCGATGGCATAACTTACCCTCGAAGATTCCAAAGCGTTTAACGAGATCGGATTCTCGTGGGTGATGTAGTCGTACTCTTCCGATCTCAAGATCGCGTAGACGATCCTTCCAGCGCCACGTTCCGGCAGCGCTCCGCGAATGGTCACCTGCGTTCGGTACGACGAAGACCTTCCTCTCCCTTGTTCCAGCGGCGGAGGTTGTAGTACTCTCCTCGATTCCTAAGACTGGCGGCGTGGTACGGAAGTAGAGGGAGATCCTGAGGCTTCGCCTTAAGCCAAAGTAGTATGGTGGAGCTTATGAGAGAGGCTATTAGTGGCCTAGTAATTAGACACACCAATTAGAAGGCTCTAAACCAATTAGAAGGCTCTAAACTGTTGGCTAAAGCAATTAGAAGCTCTAAACCAAAACATCTCTAAACCGGAGATCTAGAGTAGAAAGTTATGTGTCTATGGGAGGAGCCCCTCCTTTTATGGGAGGGTTCCTTGGCGCCCAGGGAGGGAGGAGTCCTCCCCAACTCGCCTAGGGCTGGCGCCCGCCTGGAGGAGTCCTACTCCTCCTCCAGTTGATTCCAACTCCTCTTGCTTGTTTCCCAGTTTCTTGTTTTGGCGGTTTGACTTTCAAACTGGACATTTGACTTTTCTGTTTAGGATTCAATTTAATCCTTTATTTGGGACAGCAATAACACTTAGTACATGATGCAATCATTCAATGAGCAATGACACATTCATGTACCCTCCCCCGGTCTTGGGACAATCCGGAACCTTCTAGAACATTCCCGATGAAAACAGGAATCATTCCCGAACTCAAACGGGACTTTCCTTATATGAATCTTATTCTCCGGACCATTCCGGATCACCTCGTGATATCCCGGATCCCATCCGAGACTCGAACAACATTCGGTCTCTTTCTCATAATACCATAACTACTTAAACAACGTCGAATCCTTAAGTGTGTCTCCCTACGGTTCGTGAATTATGCGGACATGATCGAGACACTTCTCGAACAATAACCAATAGAGGAATCTGGAAATTCATATGGCTCTACATATTTCTCGATTACTTTGCGATCGAATGAACCACTTACATACGATACCAATTTCCCTTTGTCTCACGATATGTTACTTACCGAGGTTATGATCGTCGGTATCTCGCATACCTAGTTCAACCTCGTTCTTGATAAGTACTCTTTTCTCGTTCCCGTGATATGTGATCCCTTGTGATCAAGTCACATGCTTGCAAGCTAATTGGATGACATTTCACCGAGAGGGCCCCGAGTATATCTATCCGTCATGTGGATGGACAAATCCCACTCTTGATCCATGTGTTTCAACCAATACTTTCGAACACTTAATGCCACCTTTATAGCCACCCGATTACGGTGTGGTGTTTGATGTCATCAAAGCATCCATCCGGTAAAGGTGATATGCATGATCTCATGGTCGAAGGAATTAGGTTACTATGTATCAGAAAGCATATAGCAATTGAACTAATGAAATGACTTGATCTTTATGCTACGCTTATCTATAGGAGTATGTCCACCATATCATTCTCCTAACGATATGATCTTGTTGTTGATAACATCTCAATGTTCATGATAGGGAAACCACAATCATTAATCAACCAACAAGCTAGTGAAGTATAGAGGCTATACTAGGGACTTCAAATTAAGTTTACAAATCACACAAGTATTAATGGTTTCCTTGTCAATACTATTATAGCATGAATGTAAACATTTATCATAAACACAAAGATATAATAATAACTACATTTATTATTGCCTCTAGGGCATATCTCCAACAACATCCCTGTTCGCCGCCCCGTGACGCACAACCACAGCTCGCCGTCGAAGACGCCGCCTCTGCCGCGCAGAGCGTCGCGTGTTCCAGACCAAGCCGCACCGCCCCATGCCTTGAAACCATGTCGTTGAGCATCGCCAGGGAACACCGCACCGTACCCTACCTTCGCCCATGCCAATAGCCGTATGTACCATCGCCCCCGACGAGCTCACTCGACGAACTCACTGTGCGCCCCGTCGGTCCCCTCGCTCGACTAGAAACAGAGGACTCCCCCGCTCGAATTCTTCACACCATTCTACTCCCCTCCCATCACTGATCGTGCCACACCGTTCCCGGAGCAAGGCGAGCACCACCTCGTCGGAATTTCACCGGAGCCCGCCGCCTCTGGAGAAGAAGGGAGCCAGCGATTGGAGCCGCCCCAGGAGGAGCCACCGGTACCAGAAGATTCGCCGTCGTCGACTTCGTCGTTCGCCCGCCTCGCCGACCCTCGCCAGCACCCCGGTGAGCCCCCAGCAACCCCCACTGGCCGCTCTAGGTTTCTATCTCGCCGGCGTTGCTCAACGTCGACGATGACTCTCAGCCGTTGGATTAGAATCAGATCGAACGACCCACGTTGCCCCGTACCGCTTCGCACCCTCCTGTGTCACTAACGAGTGGGGACACCCACTTAAGCAGCCCGCGGGAGCACTGCGCTTAGCAGGCCGGCCCGCTAACCTTTCCCGCGCAGCCCAGTTATTTGAATTAAACCTTTTTTATTTTATTTCAAACTCACTTCTGTACCCAACTTCAAAAATTAACCCAGGTCGATTCAGTGCACCAATTTGAATGAAACTAATTTTGTTAGAAAGGTCTGGGAATGCTGAATCCAAGCCCGTTGGATTCAAGTCATTTGGATCTATAGATCACCCATGGTAAAAATAACAAGGCAGAAGCTTTTCTGCATTCAAACATTTTTCAAATTTAAACCATAATAGCTTTTGAGTTGATTCCAACACTCAAAAATCACATTTCACCATACCTTTCAGAATATATAAAAATATATAGGATTACTTGCAGAAATAATATTCAAGTAATAAAAGAATGCCCCATAGGCATTTCTAGTCACTTTATTTAATTAAAATAAAAGGGTAAAACCTTATTAAATTGTGACACCACTTTAAATCATATTCCCATGGACTCAAATATGTGGTGATGACATGTGTCAACATGATCCCATGTTTGGGTTTGGAGAATATTAAATCTTAAGTACTTTTTCAATGAGTAGAAATTACTTTTCTAAAAATAAAAGGAATTAAACCAACCTTTAACCTTGTAATGTTAGTGATGATGCTAGATCATCTATAGGACCCTTGTGTGTAATGAATGCAAGTAGTTAAGTATTGTTTGGTGATTGTGTACATCGTATTTATTTATAGACGCTAGTACCGACCAAGGATACGAGGAGGAAGGAGGATACTACGAAGAAGAAGCCGAGGAGAACTTCAACCACTGCTCTGCACAAGGCAAGCTTATACTAATATTGTGCAAGCCTAATACTTCTAGTGAATGTGCAAGCTAACACTTGCAACATACTTTACCTATGCAAGCCAATACTTGCTTGTTACCATGCCAACAATATGCCTTAAGCATATATGATCATAACCCCTTGATAAACCATTCCTAGTTTTACCTACAAGCTTTATACTTTATTTCTTTATCAAAGCTCTTACTTAGATTTTTCCTAAATGAATGGTAGATACTAGAAAGATATGTGACGGTTGCATAAAGAGCATAAAATTTGGCCTAAGCTAGATAGTCTTGATGTCATCTTCAGGCATGAGATTGAACTTAGTTAGAACCTCACTAGTTTACTACCCCTCATTATTGCTTACCCCCATCCCCACTTGTAGATGGTAGTGCTAAGCATAAAACTTGATCTATTTTAGATGGGAATACTTGGTGGAAAAATGGTTATGAAAACCTTGGAATGATGGATCATTCTATTGAAATGTTTTGGACATGTGTTTCCGAACACCTGATGATTTTGGTGATGAAAATGTTGAGGCATGAGCTTTAGCCCTTTATAAAACTGATGGTTGTCTAGATGCGATACCATTCCAATTTTATCGTACAACCACAATACCCGAAGATTGGGTAGGGCTTGACTGGAAACTTATATACCTTAGTATTAGTTCCCTCACGGCCAAGGTCTGAGCTGAGGCTACCTTGTGAAGATTGTCCACCTGTGCAGTACCCAAGATGACAGTTGGTCATGGTTGGGAGGCCAAACTCACAGGAGAGGTGCTTATACTAGGGCGTGTAATTGAAAGGTTAGGATTGAGTATCCGCATACTGAGTATGGTGAATTCAGGATTTGTTCCTGACGGATGTATCAAATGTTGTGGTGAAAGTGTACAATCTTTGCAGAGTGTCAAACTATTCGAATAGTCGCGTCCGCGGTTATGGACAGTTGGATTGGCCATACTGTTCTCCCGTCAGACTTTTCAAAATGACTTGTGAAATGAAGTGAGACTTTGACTTGACCACAACAGAGTTGTGACATGAAATACAAGTTCCCATTTAGGTGTTATAAAACTTTAACTAGCACTTGTTGCTCCTAAACCGAGTAGTGATAAATCTGGCTTTGGCAAAACAACCCTAGAGCCTAGTGTCGTATTATCAAAAAACCCTTTCCCTTGTTAGTATTAGTTTGCGAGTACTTAAAGAGTACTCATGGCTTTGTCCCTGGCTATTCCCATGGCCAGACTATGAAGAGGAGTACCTGGAGGATGGACCCGTGAAGGTTCGACAACTAGGATCATCTCCCATCGTCGGCATTGCCTGTGACCTCAAGATGGAGCTTCCCACGCCTACCGTTATTATTACGTATTCCGCTGCTTGATGTTGTATTAAGAACTGGATCATGAGATCCCTATTTGTGTAAGAACTTATGTACCATTTGTAATGGATGATGTACTATGGTATCCAATTCTGTTATGTCACGCAAAAATGGTAATCCTGGGATTGCGATGTATGGCATAACAGGCATCTGGGATTAAAAATCTAGGTGTTGATTGGAGCACCACCACCGCCGCCGACAGAACCTACTCATGGCAGCACCATCGGCGCAGGGCTGCACCAACACCAGCGTTGGCACCACGAGCGGTCAGAGTTGTCACCTATGGCGGGGCACATGCAGAGATGTGGGAGGCTGTCGTTGGAGATGGGGACCCAGAGGCCATGGTGAGGGAGAAGGTCACAGAGGTCATAGACTCTGAGCGGCGTGGGTTCCTATGCAGGCGGTGAGGAAGAGATAGGATAGAGTGATGGGACCCAGGGACGCTGGGTTGTTTCTCCGACCATGCAAGGGGCACGTGTC
Source organism: Avena longiglumis (assembly GCA_030063025.1). Lineage (NCBI taxonomy): Eukaryota > Viridiplantae > Streptophyta > Magnoliopsida > Poales > Poaceae > Avena > Avena longiglumis. The sequence continues at coordinate 481,005,162 of CP125975.1, forward strand.
GCACGGAGAAAACAAGACGATTGGAACAACATGCATCGTTTGGGGGACTAGGATCCTTTTCCCTCTAGAATTGTCACCCAAGATTGAAACGAGGTCATTAAGCTTTTATCGAAACCTTGGCATGGAAGTACTGATGGAAATATGCCCTAGAGGCAATCATAAATTGTGTTATTCTATATTTCATGTTCATGTTTAAGTTTATTATTCTGTTCTATAATTGTATTAGTTCCGGATACCGAGTATTTGCAGGAAAACCCTAATATGTGTCGAATCATAAACACCATTTAGATGTCCCTAGTCTCGCCTCTAAAACTAGTTCATGTACAATTGATCGTTCCGGTTTCCTGACTATGGGCAAAACGAGAATGTGTTGTGGAGTTGCTGGTGATATATGAGACCGAAGTTGTTGGGAGAACAACGATGATGGATAAACCTAACATGATATATCGTGAAACACATCGTTAATATTGTTATCGGTAGTTTCTCATAAATAATGTATTGCCTTTACTAAAGATCGTTTGACCACGAGACACATGTAAACTTGGGTACAATATGGATGTGGCAAGATTCTTCAGACGCTGCTCTTAACGGAGTAATCATAAAGTTAATACTTTCTCTTACCAGATGGAATGCCAATTATTTATATGGGGTGCTTGCGGGAATTGCTACTCCTGACGATGGAGAGATACACTCTGTACCCACTCATGTACTATGATGTTCTTCATCGTCTAGGCGGACACATGATCAAGTTGTTAAACACATAAACATCGATAGTTTAGTATGCGTAAAGAGTACATGTCGGGTAACAAGAATAACCTAGTGTTTTATCTCGAGCAATGTAAAGTATCGATGGAGCAATACTATATGTATCAGACATAATACTACAATTCACACGGTAAAGATTTCTGTGTTATTTGTGGGGTTACTACATGTATCAAGACGCCAATAGTAATCATTGTCGTGGAATGAGTTTTGGACATGTCCGCAAATATTCGAACCCATAGGGTCACACAATTAAGAGTTCAATGGCATTTAGAATATGAGACGAATGAAGATTTAGTAAAGAAGTAATTCCGAAGGTGTTCGGAGTGTCTCAGAATATATCGGAGGTGTCCAGAATATTGCCGAGAGTATTCGAAATAAGTTTTGAGCATTAATGAGATGAGATAAGGTTTCGAGAGTGTCTAGGATGGTATCGGAATGGTTCTGACATGTCCCGGATGATCCTAGAAGTGTCCGGAACAAGGGTCCTGGGAATGTCCGGAATGGTTCCGAACATATATGGAAGGTTTTGAAATAAGCAAAAGGTTATGAAATGTTATGGAAGGTTTCAGAAGGTACCGGGGTGACCCGGGTCATCTTAGGATGTTCGGAAGGTTCCATAATAGGTGCATCCATGTTTCCGTAAAGGGCAATGAAAGATACACTAGTTGAAAGGATACAAATGTCGCCCAGAGGGGGGCGAATAGGCGATTAAAACTTTTCCGAGAGTGGCTCAACAAAGGCGGAATTAAACTAGTGTTTACTTTGTCAAGCACAACCTAGAACAACTAGGGTTCACCTATGTTCACCAACAACTTATGCTAAGCAATACAAGCAACAATGTGATAGCAAGATATAGATTACTTCAAGCACCAAGGCTATCACAATGTAAAGTGCATAAGTAAAGAGCTCGGGTATAGAGATAACCAAGGCACGCGGGGACGACGATATTTTACCGAGTTCCTCCCAACATGGAGTACATCTCGTTTGGAGAGGGGGTGGTATCTAACCACCTACGCCACAAAAGGCCTCCCTTATTCTCCGGTGAATCTCACCCCAGTGGCATCGATCCACACTTCCACTATCGGTGCACTTGTCGATGGCAACCGGAACCTCTCACAAGGTTGGGGAACTTCTCCACAACTTAATTGGAGTCTCCCAACAAACACCACCAAGGCCACAACGCCACCAAGTCCACAAAACCGTCTAGGGTTCCAAGAACCCAAGAGGGACAAGCTTCAACGAATATCACGAACCAAATCCTCCGAGAAAAACTCAAACCGATGCACCAAATGCAAATGGCAAGAACACCACAAAGATGCTTCAATCCCTCACTCTCAAGTTCCAACAAAGCTACTAAAGCTATTGGGGGAACAAGAGAGGAAGAATCAAAGAGAGACACAAAATCCCCCAAAATCTAGATCCCCAAAGATACACTCACAAAGAGATGAATTAGTTAGGTCAAAACGTGGGTCTAGATCTCCTCTCTCTTTCACTCAAATATGGGCAAGAATCATCGGAGGGGAAGAGATTAATCAAGCTAGAGAATGAGAGTAAGTATGGACAAAGCTTAGACTAATAGAGGAGAAAGAAGCAACCTAAACTGAAAATGGGCAAAGACTTAAATATGGCCCAGAAAATCTGGCCGTTGGGGCACAAATTTAGTAAGGGCCGCCCGACAGCCCAGCAGCAAGCAAGCACGGGAAACTGGGGCAAGCGGGCACATGTGCCAGGGTGGGGCCAACATTGGGGCCAGCAGGAGGCAGTCGCGTGAGAGCAGACGCACGCGAGCAGCGGCAGCTAGGCCTGGCTCGCGGCAGCGGGTGCAACGCGCGCAAGCAGCGCTAGCGAGCGGAGCAGGGCCAGGGCAAGGCGCGCGCAGCGGGAGTCAACGCGAGCGGCTCTGCGTGATGCAGCGCGCGGGAGTGGGTCACGGCAGCCCAGCAAGCTGGCAACAGGCGCGCGGGATTGCAGCGGGGCTGGCATGCGCGACATGCAGAGCGAGGCCAAGCTGGGCAGGGCGATCCTGGGCCGACCGGTAGTACCGGCCCACCTGGGCGATACTACCGGGCCAGTCCGGTAGAGCCGGCTGTGGGTGCCGGGCCAGGCAGTGGGCAAGCGGGCTAGATCAGGCGCGTCCGGTACTAGGCTCGGTAGTACCGGATGGCCCAGAAAATAACTTTTTCTTTTTCTTTTTCAAACCGAATAAAAGCCAATATTCAAACGACATTAACTTTTGATTGGTAGCTCCGATTGACCCGATTACAATTGCGTTGGATAGAGGACGACAAGAGCTTTCCAATAAAAGTGGAAATATTGTTTATCACCAAGTGAGAATGTATCAAGTAATATAATTTGAGATACCTCACTTGGTGAGACACCGGAAAACCGCCAAGATCAAAATTGCACCAAGATATATACGGGAGATCCGATTTTGATGAACAAGATCTTGTTATGGAGATTACCACAAGCTCTATATCCTCACATGGATAAGACCAAATAACAACCAAATACTATGATGCAAGTATGCAAAGGTTTGAGCTCTCTCCGAACGATATGATCGAGTTACTCATCCGAGAGCCCCTCTTGATAATACAACTATCTATCCTAAACCCGGTATACCACTAACAATACGAGACCAGCAAAAGGGAAAACCTATCAAGATTATACCTTTGCCTTGAGCATTCCACTTGAGCTCGATGTAGACGAACTTGACCTTCTCAAGATGGGACGCCTTTCTTGATTCCTCATCATCGATCCATGATCACCGAGGATGGAAAGCATCAAACATGAGATCTTCTATAGATGGCACATTTTGAGCTTGCCAAACATATCTTCTTTGCATTTCATCGACCTTGAAGCCAACACATGCTTCAAGCGATGCCAATGGACAATTCCTACAAGTACAACTTAATACACACATTAGTCCATAAAGATTTTCATTAATTACCAAAACCACACATGGTGTCCCACTTGTTCTTTCACTAGTCAAATTCGAACTTGCAAAAGAGAGCTATTTTTGACAAGGTTTGGATTGACCTACACCTACGGGAACTCATCCAAACTTTGGGGATGGGTCAAGGACAACCCAAGGGGCCTTGACACCCATAAAAGGTCACCAAGGGGCACCCCAAGAGGCACTCAAGTCATGCCATTAGCCTCCCAAGCCGCCGCCTCCTCCCGGCCAAAATCCTAGTCTGGACGCCACGCGCGCTGCTAACGCCCCACGTCGCGCCACCGCCTCGTGCGCCCCCACCGCCTCTCTCCTCCATCACCTTGGTGTGGTAGTAAACCCTAGGGTGGTATGCCCTAGGTCTTCTTCTACCACGATGCAGGAGCGCTGCCCAAGCTCAACCTCCGTTTGGATCTAATCTAGACGGGACTGTAGAAGCGCTGCTGGATCTTCATCGACATGTTCCCACTTTTACCGTGTGTTCTTGATAACTCCTCGATATAGTGCCACTGACCTTGTATGTGTGGATACCGGTGGAGGTGCAACACTTGGAGCATTTGATCGTGTAGATCTTCATAAGGAGAAATCTTCTCGTGGCTAATCGACTAGCTGCGGGAATCGATGTACCAGCTACGTCGATAACGACGTCTTCATTGGTGCATGTTCATTGGAGCCTCCCGTGGGATAATACATCTCCTGGAGACTCGCTAAGGATCATTGCGGGGATCGACGCACGACAAACCTCGTCATATCATACTTTCGCTAGTTCGATCTTCGAGGGTATGATGTGTTGCCTCTCCCCTTGCATATGATTCTGGTTATGCGCTAGGATTTTTTGTTTTGCGTAGCGCATTCCCCAACAGTAATATCAGAGCGGTCTATGCGTAGGCATAGATAGGTATAGAGGAGTCGTTGAATTCTGACATTACTGATCTTGATGTGCTTCCCAGTTATTGCAATTTTGATCTCGATGGTATTGTGTGATTACCAGCCCAAGCCGACTTTACGATCTTCGGATCGAGACTGGTTTATGAAGTGCATTTTAGGTGTACAAAATAACTTTATCGGGTGCTTGTTTTTCCAAAATATCATGAGAAAGGTATTTTGCACGTTGAGCTTTCTACGGGATTAGTTGAAATCCGCACGGCGGTCACACGTAAAGACGAAGTATAATGAAGCTATAGTTGCTATTTATAGCACTATAGGGACACACCCCAAAAAGTTAAATAGCAAATAATTGAATCATGATGCTTATTTTATTTACCACGTAGGTAAAGTACGGTTCTCTTTGCAACCATAGAGCCCCGTAATATAGCAAAGCATGTTAGAAGCGTCTAACTTGTTTTTGCAAGGAAGTGATGTGGTATAGAAATGTGAGTTTTGCAATGTTACGTATAAGGTATGTTATGTTGTAATCTCTTTGGGCATGAGTGGACGGAGCCGCGATGATTGTCATAATATTATTGTAATAGTGATGGCTCACAAGTGCAGGAGATCAATTATAGTACTTTTCAATAAAGAAAAGTTATCGAACCCACGAGGAGCTGAGGGTATTGGTTAGCAAATCTAATAAAGAAAATAATAGTGAATACAGTAGATTTGGTGTTTTGGGGTTTGTAGTTTGCAAGAATATAAAGTGTTGAAAATAAATAGCAATAAGCAAATGCTATCAATAAGAGAAAGCCCAATCCTCTATGCAGCAAGAGAACAAGCTCAAGTGTGTGTGAATTTATATGTGACAAGCGTTCCCAAGGGCGACATGGATTTACTTAGCATAAATATCTCTACACAATATGGTGAATATGTTGTCAAATTTCATTCCCTTATAGCGGAGCCTAAATTAGGTGCAGCCATAAGTATGGGATAAATACACCACTTATGATGGGTCCTAGATCCATTCACATGAACGTCTAGAAATCATTAAGACATAAATGTCCCACCATAGCAATATGTTCATTGGTCCCCAACATATAATCCCTCCAATGCAACTCAAAGTATTGAAAAACGGTTTCTGTCAATTCCGTCCCTTCTAACCCTATCATTGCATCAAAGTATTCTCATATGATCCCATATAGGTGAAGTAATATGTAGCCAACGTTTGCATAAAACCATCATAGAACAATATAAAAGATAAAAACTAGACCACATAGTCATTGCATATTATATGGAAATCATAGCCAATTCATCCTATGCCCTTAGGAACATGGGTATCTACTCACAAGTGGCAAAAATGATATGGATCAGTAGCATATGGGATACAACACAATATGAAAATATAACCTCTCTACCAAATAAAGACAATGTGCCAATCACAAATGTGTAAATAGCCCTTAAAACAATATCCGGGGTTCAATCAATCACACACTATTAGGGGAACAAGATGGTGATGGTGATGATGATGGTGTTGGTGGATATGTTGATGGAGAGGCCTCCCCCTATGCATAGGAGGAGTGATGGTGATGATGGAATTGATTTCCCCCTCACTGGAGGCTCCAGTGCAGCAGGATCCGCCCCCTCCTAGAGTAGGAGAGGACTTTTGCCTCCTGACATGGATATACCCTACGGGTGCCTCACATTGGTATACCCGGTCCAGCCCAGGGAAGGCCCACATGAAGACTTGCTGCCTAAGGGGACTCCGGGTGGCCCAAGCCCAGTAGAAGTTCGACTCCTTGGAGAACACAGCCAGGCTATAGATAGAATATTCAAGGGTGAAACCCTAACTTGTAACCAACTTGACCTATCCCTAGGACCTGGCCTATCTCTATAAAGGCTAGGAGGGGACGACGAGGAGGATCTATCCCAACTCATACACACACCTCTTGGCAGATCACATCTGCGCACCACTGTAACCTTCGATTCCGCTCTAATCAAGAACAGACAAGCAGGAGTAGGGTTTTCCCTCTGGGAGCCTGAACCTGGGTAAACCTCGTGTCCCCTTGCTACGTGTCTGTTAACCGTCTCGCGATCTCCAACATCTCATCTTCTCCAAAACCCAAGTCCATAACAATGGGCATTGACGAGTCAAACCCTCGTCACTTAGCGCCGTCTGTGGGAACTACGGACACTGATTGTGCGGTCGTGACGGTTCCATCCGGAGCAATCTATGATTCCTCGGCTACGAAGAATCACCTTTTATTCGACGCTTTCAACTTCACCGGCCACCCATAGAGATTTTGAGTCCGTAGGCGACGGATTCGAGATGCTGTTCGGGAGCTTCTGCTTCTAGGTGGGCAAGACCGGTAACCTACGCCTCCCATAGCGGGTACCACTTCTGTCAATCAGGCCCGCCTCATGGGTCCCACTAATCGATACCCTGCACACGTCATCGCTGACGGACGATTCGGATGACATCGACAGTTGGAACTCCGACCTCTACAACCCTCCTACAGAGGAAGGAACCTACGGTTTTGGATATAAGAGCTATGGGAGCAACAATATCTCCCTGCACTACATGTGCACGACCATCTATAACGGCAACATCGACGACTAAAACGAGTCGCCACTGAATCCCCCTCTGAATCCTCCTCCCAACCCCCAGGTCGAGAATGAGGGAAACGGGGCACTGTTGGAGATATGCCCTAGAGGCAATAATAAATGTAGTTATTATTATATCTTTGTGTTTATGATAAATGTTTACATTCATTCTATAACAGTATTAACAAGGAAACATTAATACTTGTGTGATTTGTAAACTAAATTAGAGTCCCTAGTAAAGCCTCTTTATAATACTAGCTTGTTGGTTAATAAATGATTGTGGTTTCCCTATCATGAACATTGAGATGTTATTAAAAACAAGATCATATCGTTAGGAGAATGATATGATGGACATACTCCTATAGATAAGCGTAGCATAAAGATCAAGTCATTTTAGTAGTTCAATTGCTATATGCTTTCTGATACATAGTAACCTAATTCCTTCGACCATGATATCATGCTTATCACCATCACCAGAAGGATGCTTTGATGACATCAAACACCACACCGTAACTGGGTGGTTATAAAGGTGGCATTAAGTGTTTGGAAAGTATGGGTTGAGACACATGGATCAGGAGTGGGATTTGTCCATCCATATGACGGATAGATATACTCTGGGCCCTCTCGGTGGAATGTCATCCAATTGGCTTGCAAGCATGTGACTGGATCACAAGGGATCACATATCACGGGAACGATAAAAGAGTACTTATCAGTAACGAGGTTGAACTAGGTATGCAGAGATACCGACGATCAAAACTTCGGATAAGTAAACTATCGTGAGACAAAGGGAAATTGGTATCGTATGTAAGTGGTTCATTCGATCGCAAAGTAATCGTAGAAATATGTGGGAGCCATATGAATTTCCAGATTACTCTATTGGTTATTGTTCGGAGAAGTGTCTCGATCATGTCCGCATAATTCACGAACCGTAGGGAGACACACTTAAGGATTCGATTTTGTTGAGTAGTTATGGAATGATGAGTAAGAGACTGAATGTTGTTCGGAGTCTCGGATGGGATCCGGGATATCATGAGGATATCCGAAATGGTCCAGAGAATAAGATTCATATAAGGAAAGTCCTGTTTCGGGGTTGGAGAATGATTCCGGTGTTTTATTGGGAATGTTCTAGAAGGTTTCGGAAGGTCCGGCACTCCGGAGGGGAAGGATACATGAATGTGTCATAACAAGTTGGAATGGTTGCATCATGTACTAGATGTCATCGCTGAGCAAAATAAAGGGATAAATCAAATCCTAGTTTGAAAAGTCAAACGCCAATTTGAAAAGTCAAACAGCAAGTTTGCTTGGTGGAGGGAGAGTAGGAAACCTACTTGGGGAGGAGTTCCTCTCCCTCCACCCGTCGGCCTTGGAGGTCGAGTTGGGGGAGGACTCTCCTCCCCTGTCCGGCGCCCTCCCACCTATAAAAGGAGGGGCAGGGCTGCCCCTCTAGACCTACACCTTGCCCCACTAAAACCCTAGCCCTAGCCGCCGGCCCTCTTGCAGCCGCCGCCGCCCTAGGGCAAACCCTAGCCGCCGACTTGGGGCTCTCCCCTTGACCTAGCCGCCGGCCTAGCCCTCTCTCCTTGGTGCCTCTAAACCCTAGATCGCCAAGGCCTCTCTCATAGTCCACCATACTCACTCCGGCTTAAGGTGAAGCCCTGCGAGATCTCCCCTCTACTTCCGGTACCACGCCTCGTGCTGCCGGAATCGCGAGGAGAGTGCTACAACCTCTGCTGCCTGCTGGAACAAGGGAGAGGAAGGTCTTCATCGAGTACCGAACGTGTGACCGATCATGAAGTGCTGCCGAACGCTTGCCGGAAGGATCGTCTACACGATCTTGAGATCGTCAAGAGTACGACTACATCACCCACGAGAATCCGCTCTCGTTAAACACTTTGGAATCTTCGAGGGTGATTTATTCTATCGACTCATTGCTACAATCTAGTAGATAGATCTTGGCTTGTTTGTTTGTATGCGGTAGAAATTTTTTGTTTTCCATGCTACAAACCCCTACAATGGTATCAGAGTCGTTTCTATATGTAGATCTGTTGCACGAGTAGAACACAATGGTCATTGTGGGCGGTGGTGCTTTTATTATCAATTGCTTCTTGTGTACTTTGCATCTTCGGTATGATGGGATAAAGCGTCCCGGGCTAACCTTACATGACATCGTTCATGAGACTTGCTCCACGCTCAACATGCAACTTGTATTGCATAAGTGGATTTGCGGGTGTCTGTCTCTCCCATTATAGTATAGATCCAATTTACAACAGGCACTTGATAGTTCAAACATCAACGTTGTGGTTCTTGTTCGTAAGTTAGATCGACACTTATTGAAAGCCCCAAACCACGTAAAATATGCAAAGAAATTAGAGGCGTCTAACTTTGTTTTGCAGGGGTGTGCTGTGATGTGATATGGCCATGATTGTGATTATATTTGATGTATGCAATGTTCCTTATTGTAAGTTGGCAACCGGCAGGATCCATATGGTTGTCTTTAATTTCTGTTAGGACCCGCGTGTCTATTCAAAGTAGTTGTAATAGTTGAAGCTGGTGGACGACAATCATGGAGCAGCCCATTGACCTTGATGCAATGCCGGTGATGATGGAGATCATGTTCGTGCTTGAAGATGGAGATCGGAAGCACAAAGAAGAAAGGCCATATCATATCACATATTATGAATTGCATGTGATGTTAATACTTTATGCATCTTGCATTGCTTAGTTAACGACGGTAGCATTATAAGATGATCCCTCATGCACATAAATTTCAAGTTCTAAAGTGTTCATCCTTAGTAAGCACCGTTTCTAAAGCTTGTTGTTTCAAAGCACCACGTGATGATCGGGTGTGTTAGATTCTACAAGTGTATACAACATGAGCAAGACAGATTTGCTCATGCGGAAGCTAAGGTTTGATCTTGACGAGCCTAGCATGTACATACATGGTCTCAGAACACGGATCACCGAAAGGTAAAGCATGAATCATATAGTAGATATGATGAACATGTCGATTGTTCGCCATTGAAGCTACATCAACTCTCGTGATGATCGGTTTTGATGTGGTGGATTTGGTTCGTGTGATCACTAAAACAATGTGAGGGATATTGTTTTGAGTGGGAGTTCACCTAGATTAATTTAACTATTAATTAGAACTCAATTTGTCATAAACTTAGTCTAAACTATTGCAAATATGTTGTAGATCAATGGCGGCCCCTACCATCAATTTTAATGTGTTCCTAGAGAAAGAAAAGTTGAAAAACAATGGAAGCAACTTCGCGGATTGGTTCCGCAATTTGAGGATTGTCCTCAATGCTGGTAATTTGACCTACGTGCTGGATGCACCACTGGGTGACCCGCCTGCAGCTGATGCTACCGATGAAGTAAAGAATGTTTACCTCGCTCGGAAGAATCAGTACTCCATAGTTCAGTGTGCTATATTGTATGGTTTGAAATCGGAGCTTCAGAAAAGGTTTGAGAATTCAGACCCACATGATATTGTTCGTGAACTCAAATCGATATTTGAGACTCACGCGGCAGTTGAGAGCTATGAGGCTTCTGAAAAGTTCTTTAACTGCAAGATGGAAGAGGGCAGCTCCGTCAGTGAGCATGTGCTTAAGATGTCTGGGCACGCAAACAAACTCCAAAGCTTGGGTATAGTGATTCCTAATGCTTTGGAGATTTACCGTGTCCTCCAATCACTACCACCAAGTTACGAGAACTTTGTGATGAACTACAATATGCAAAGCATGAACAAGCAGTTGCCAGAACTCTTCTCCATGTTAAAATTTGCAGAAGTGGAGATCAAGAAAGAGCACCAAGTGTTGATGGTCAATAATACCACCAAATTCAAGAAAGGCAAGTCTAAGCAAAAGGGACACTTCAAGAAGGGTGGTAAGAAAGTTGCCGCGCCGACGAAGAAGACCAAGGCTATACCTAAGCCTGATACTGAGTGCTTTTACTGCAAGGGAGAAGGTCACTAGAAGCGGAATTGCCCAAAGTACTTGGCGGATTTGAAGAACGGCAACATCAAGAAGAAAGGTATATCTGATATACATGTTATTGATGTGTATCTCACTAGTACTCGTAGTAGTTCCTGGGTATTTGATACTGGTTTGGTTGCTCATATTTTTAACTCGAAACAGGTGCTACGGAATAAACGGAAGCTAGCGAAGAACGAGGTGACGATGCGCGTAGGAAATGGATCAAAGGTTGATGTGATCGCGGTCGGCACGCTACCTCTTCATCTACCATCGGGATTAGTTTTATACTTAAATAATTGTTATTTGGTGCCTGCGTTAGGCATGAACATTATATCAGGATCTTGTTTATTGCGAGATGGTTACTTGTTTAAGTTCGAGAATAATGGTTGTTTGATTTATATGAGTAATATGTTTTATGCACATGCACCTTTTATAGATGGTCTATTCTTATTGAATCTCGATAGTGGAAATACACATATAAATAACATTGAAGCTAAACGATTGAAATTGAGCGATAACTCGACCTATATGTGGCACTGTCGTCCTGGTCACATTGGAGTGAAGCGTATGAAGAAACTCCATTCCGATGGACTTCTTGAATCACTTGATTTTGAATCACTTGAAAGATACGAAGCATGTTTGATGGGTAAAATGACTAAGACTCCATTTTCTGGTATGATGGAGCGAGCTACAGACTTATTGGAAATCATACATACCGATGTGTGTGGTCCAATGAGTGTAGCATCGCGCGGTGGTTATCGTTATGTTCTTACCTTCACGGATGACTTGAGTAGATATGGGTATATCTATTTCATGAAACATAAGTCCGAAACTTTCGAGAATTTTAAAGGAATTTCAAAGTGAGGTGGAGAATCAACGTAACAAGAAGATTAAATTTCTACGTTCTGATCGTGGAGGTGAATATCTAAGTTACGAGTTTGGCGAGCATTTGAAGAAATGCGGAATACTTTCACAATTGACACCGCCGGGAACACCACAACGTAATGGTGTGTCCGAACGTCATAATCGAACTCTCTTAGATATGGTTCGTCCTATGATGTCACTTACAGATTTACCGCTATCATTTTGGGGTTATGCATTAGAAACAACCGCATTCACTTTAAATAGGGCACCATCTAAATCCATTGAAACGACACCATATGAATTATGGTTTGGGAAGAAACCTAAATTGTCGTTCCTTAAAATTTGGGGTTGCGAAGCCTAAAGAAGTTACAACCGGACAAGCTTGAACCCAAAGAGGAAAAATGCGTCTTCATAGGATATCCAAAAGAAACTATTGGGTATACCTTCTATCATAGATCCGAAGGCAAAATCTTCGTTGCCAAGAATGGATCCTTTCTAGAGAAGGAATTTCTCTCGAAAGAAGTGACTGGAAGGAAAGTAGAACTCGACGAGGTTGTCGAACCTTCTCTCGGACTTGCGAGTAGCGCAGCACCGGAAGAAGTTCATGTGGTGCCTGCACCAATAAGAGAGGAAGATAATGATGATGATCATGAAACTTCGGTTGTAGTTGCTACAGAACCTTGCAGGTCAACGAGAACTCGTACCACTCCTGATTGGTATGATCCCGTTATGAGTGTCATGTTGGTGGACAACACCGATGACCCTGCGACATATGAGGAAGCGATGATGAACCTAGATTCCAATAAATGGCAAGAAGCCATGAAATCCGAGATTGGATCCATGTACGAAAACCAAGTATGGACTTTGGTGGACTTACCGGATGGCCGGAAGGCTGTCGAGAACAAATGGATTTTCAAGAAGAAAACAGATGCTGATGGAAATATTACTGTCTATAAAGCTCGACTTGTCACAAAAGGGTTTCGACAAATTCAAGGAGTTGACTACGATGAGACTTTCTCACCAGTAGCGAAGCTAAAGTCTGTGAGTATTTTTTCAGCAATCGCTGCATATTATGATTATGAGATATGGCAGATGGATGTCAAAACAGCGTTCCTCAATGGAGATATTGATGAAGAGTTGTATATGATGCAACCCAAATGTTTTGTCGATCCTAAAGATGCTAACAAGGTATGCAAACTTCAACGGTCCATATATGGATTGAAGCAAGCATCCCGAAGTTGGAATCAACGTTTTCATAAGGTAATCAAAAGTTTTGGTTTTATACAAACTTATGGAGAAGCTTGTATTTACAAGAAAGTGAGTGGGAGCACTGTAGCATTCTTAATACTATATGTAGATGACATATTGTTGATTGGGAATGATGTAGACCTTCTTAATAGTGTCAAGGAATATTTGAATAATAGTTTTTTAATGAAATATCTTGGGGAAGCAGCTTACATATTAGGCATAAAGATTTATAGTGATAGATCGAGACGCCTAATATCATTGTCACAAAGTACATATTTGGACAAAGTTCTAAAGAGGTTTGGAATGGAAGATAGCAAGAAAGGGTTCTTGCCCATGTTGCCCAATACGACCTTGAGTAAAACTCAGGGTCCAGCAACGGCAGAAGATAGAGAAAGGATGAGTAAGACTCCCTATGCCTCAACCATAGGATCTCTAATGTATGCCATGCTATGTACTAGACCCGACATTGCATATGCTGTTAGTTTGACTAGCAGATATCAAAGTGATCCAGGAGTGGATCATTGGACAGCGGTCAAAAACATCCTTAAGTACTTGATAAGAACTAAGGATATGGTTCTTTCTTATGGAGGTGATGAACAACTCGTTGTTAATGGTTACACCGATGCTAGTTGGAACACCGATCCAGATGATTCTAAATCTCAATCTGGATACGTATTTACTTTGAATGGTGCATCAGTTAGCTGGAGGAGTGCAAAGCAAAGCGTTGTGGCGAGATCTTCAACTGAATCGGAATACATAGCTGCTTCGGAGGCTTCACAAGAAGCGATATGGATGAAGGAGTTCATTTCAGAGCTCGGTGTGGTTCCAAGTGCGTTGGACCCAATGTCTATCTACTGTGATAACATGGGCGCCATAGCCAATGCGCAAGAACCAAGGTCACACAAGAAGCTGAAGCACATCAAGCTACGTTTTCACGTTATTCGAGAACATGTCCAATATGGTGACATAAAGATTTGCAAAGTACACACAGATCTGAATGTGGCGGATCCATTGACTAAACCTCTCCCGAGGGCAAAACATGACCAACACCAAACTGCCATGGGTGTTCGGTATATTACCATGTAATATAGATTAGTTGACTCTAGTGCAAGTGGGAGACTGTTGGAGATATGCCCTAGAGGCAATAATAAATGTAGTTATTATTATATCTTTGTGTTTATGATAAATGTTTACATTCATGCTATAACAGTATTAACAAGGAAACATTAATACTTGTGTGATTTGTAAACTAAATTAGAGTCCCTAGTAAAGCCTCTTTATAATACTAGCTTGTTGGTTAATAAATGATTGTGGTTTCCCTATCATGAACATTGAGATGTTATTAACAACAAGATCATATCGTTAGGAGAATGATATGATGGACATACTCCTATAGATAAGCGTATCATAAATATCAAGTCATTTTAGTGGTTCAATTGCTATATGCTTTCTGATACAAAGTAACCTAATTCCTTCGACCATGAGATCATGCTTATCACCATAACCAGAAGGATGCTTTGATGACATCAAACACCACACCGTAACTGGGTGGTTATAAAGGTGGCATTAAGTGTTTGGAAAGTATGGGTTGAGACACATGGATCAGGAGTGGGATTTGTCCATCCATATGACGGATAGATATACTCTGGGCCCTCTCGGTGGAATGTCATCCAGTTGGCTTGCAAGCATGTGACTGGATCACAAGGTATCACATATCACGGGAACGATAAAAGAGTACTTATCAGTAACGAGGTTGAACTAGGTATGTAGAGATACCGACGATCAAAACTTCGGATAAGTAAACTATCGTGAGACAAAGGGAAATTGGTATCGTATGTAAGTGGTTCATTCGATCACAAAGTAATCGTAGAAATATGTGGGAGCCATATGAATTTCCAGATTCCTCTATTGGTTATTGTTCGGAGAAGTGTCTCGATCATGTCCGCATAATTCACGAACCGTAGGGAGACACACTTAAGGATTCGATTTTGTTGAGTAGTTATGGAATGATGAGTAAGAGGCTGAGTGTTGTTCGGAGTCTCGGATGGGATCCGGGATATCACGAGGAGATCCGAAATGGTCCAGAGAATAAGATTCATATAAGGAAAGTCCTGTTTCGGGGTTGGAGAATGATTCCGGTGTTTTATTGGGAATGTTCTAGAAGGTTTCAGAAGGTCCGACACTCCGGAGGGGAAGGGTACATGAATGTGTCATAACAAGTTGGAATGGTTGCATCATGTACTAGATGTCATCGCTGAGCAAAATAAAGGGATAAATCAAATCCTAGTTTGAAAAGTCAAACGCCATTTTGAAAAGTCAAACGACAAGTTTGCTTGGTGGAGGGAGAGTAGGAAACCTACTTGGGGAGGAGTTCCTCTCCCTCCACCCGTCGGCCTTGGAGGCCGAGTTGGGGGAGGACTCTCCTCCCCTGGCCGGCGCCCTCCCACCTATAAAAGGAGGGGCAGGGCTGCCCCTCTAGACCTACACCTTGCCCCACTAAAACCCTAGCCCTAGCCGCCGGCCCTCTTGCAGCCGCCACCGCCCTAGGGCAAACCCTAGCCGCCGACTTGGGGCTCTCCCCTTGCCTTAGCCGCCGGCCTAGACCTCTCTCCTTGGTGACTCTAAACCCTAGATCGCCAAGGCCTCTCTCATAGTCCACCATACTCACTCCGGCTTAAGGCGAAGCCCTGCGAGATCTCCCCTATACTTCCGGTACCACGCCGTCGTGCTGCCGGAATCGCGAGGAGGTGCTACAACCTCAACTGACTGCTGGAACAAGGGATAGGAAGGTCTTCATCGAGTACCAAACGTGTGACCGACTGCGGAAGCGCTGACGGAACGGCGCCGGAAGGATCGTCTACACGATCTTGAGATCAGCAAGAGTACGACTACATCACCCATGAGAATCCGCTCTCGTTAAACAATTTGGAATCTTCGAGGGTGAGTTATTCTATCGACTCGTTGCTACAATCTAGTAGATAGATCTTGGCTTGTTAGTTTGTATGCGGTAGAATTTTTTTGTTTCCCATGCTACGAACCCCTACAGGCACCACCGCCATATCCCAACGGGAATAAGGCACCTCGAGGCAACGAGGGTACAAACCTTGTTTGATCCACCTCTCCAACGAGGACTGGGAGAAGGTGCGTGCCACCGTGCGAGGCACTCACCCTCTACATGTCGACGCCCCTCATGACATACTGATGGGCTATCACTGGCTCCTCATCGAGGAGCACAATCGCCAGATCAAGCAGCAAAAAAAGCTCGATCAGCGCATGTGAGTGGCTGATGAGTCGAGCATGCGGCGAGCTGCGCTCTCCGCTAGCGGCTCTACCTCGAAGGGCCACGACGGTGGCAAGTATCGCTCTCGCTTGGAGCACATGGACCCTGTGACACGACGCGGGGCCACCAAGGCACTCAACATGTTCTTCATGACGATGGATTCGCAGGGCAACATCATGCCCAAGACGCCGCAGGCCGCGGTCATGGCGGCTACCACCTACCTCGCATCCAACCCACCATCGGCGGGGGACCCAAGGAACGCCATCCACAAATTTGCGTCGACCGCCGCAGTGATGGCAACCGCAACAGCGGGTATCGCAGTGGCAACTACTGCAACAGCGGAAGGACCACCCAAACATGGCAGCGCCGCAACCACGATGATGATCCATCAACATTCGAAAAGTTGTCGGGTCCCTGCACCATCCACTTTTATATCGACAAGCAGGATGGCAAGAACAAGGCCAGCCACATGCTAAAGGACTATAGGGAGTTCCAGAAACTCCACGAGGGCTTCGCCCAGATGCATCGCCAGGCGGTGAACCCAGAATTCACCCCCGCTCTAGGAGCAATCGCCCACGGTGCTCCACCTCCACCACCTGGGGCACCCGTGCAACCTGCGGCTGCGATAGCACAGAATAATGGGGCAGATGCATACCTACCTCCGTTGGGATCTATGATGATACAAAAGGGGCGCCCAACCAACAGGGTGCAGAAGAAGATCACCCGCCAGGTCAACTTGGCTGTGACCTCTCCGCCAGCCATACCTAAGTACCTCTGCGGCTCGGAGTCATGCATCACATTCGACCTTTCGGACCACCTGCGCTAGATACCACGCCCAAGTCACTCTGCCTTGGTGCTCGAGGCCCGGATCTGAGGGTTTGAGATGAGCCGCGTCTTCATGGATGGCGGTAGCGGCATCAACCTGATGTTTTCCAACACACTCACAGCTATGCGGATCCCGCTCTACAGCCTAGAGGCATCAGACACGATGTTCCATGACATCGTCCCAGGAAAGGGAATATACCCCTTGGGCAAAATATGGCTCGGCGTCATCTTCGGCAAGCCCGATAACTTCGGGTGTGAGCAGGTTGAGTTCGAAGTGGTGGACTGGCCCTCACAGTACCATGCCATCCTCGGGCGTGTAGGATTCGCAAGATTCCTGGTAGTACTGCATTACGCGTACCTTCTACAGAAGATGCCAGGACCCAGGGGCGTCATCACTGTCCCAGGAAGCTTCACCAGGTCAGACAGCTGCGACAGAGACTTCAACAAAATCTCCCAATTGTTCGGCATGCAGGAGGAGCTCACAAGGCTGAAGGAGGTCACAGACAATGGTCTGCCCCCAGTCACCAGGCAAAACACACCTGATATGTTGTTCGACTCCACAGTCAACACTAAAAAGGTGAATATCCACCCGATAGATGCCTCCAAGACGGCGTTGATCGCCAACGACCTGAGTCCAGCATAGGAAAGTGCGCTCGTCGAATTCCTCCGTGAGCATTGGAAAATTTTCGCCTGGTGTGTTGCGGACATGCCATGAGTTCCCAGGGAATTCACTGAGCATGCACTCAATGTGTTCCTCGGATGCGAAGCCAGTCAAGCATCTGATGCGTCGACTGTCCGAGCCAAGAGCCAAAGCCGTTGGTGCCGAAGTCAACAGACTCCTCGACGCCAATCTAATAAGGGAGATAAAGGAAAGCACCTGGGTAGATAACTCCGTGCTGGTCCCCAAAAAGGACACAAACATCTTGCGGATGTGTGTGGACTTCACGTCGGTCAACAAGCACGACCCTAAGGACCACTTCCCTCTACCACAGATTGACCAAATCATCGATTCAACTGCAGGTTGTGAGAAACTCTCCTTCCTCGACGCCTACTCAAGTTACCACCAAATTCAAATGAAGGTGGAGGACCAGGAGAAAACGGCGTTCATTACACCGTTCAGGGTGTTCTGCTACAACACTATGCCTTTCGGGCTAAAGAACACGGGAGCCACATATCAACGATGCATGCAGGCATGCCTGAAGATCTAGATCGGTTGCAACATGCAGGTCTATGTCGACGACATACTTATCAAGACCAAGGAGGCTAGAACACTCATCGACGATCTCTGCGATACGTTCGATAACCTTGATCGCTACAAGATCAAGCTGAACCCGGACAAGTGTTCCTTCGGCATCCCGTCCGGCCAATTACCCGGGTACTTCATCTCTCAGCATGGCATTGAAGCTAATCCGAAGAAAATCAGGGCTATACTAGCCATGGAGAAGCCCAAAAACGTCAAGGGGGTCCAACAGCTGGGTGGGAGAATCGCAACGCTCAAAAGATTCATCAGCCGCATGGGCGAGAAGGCCCTCCCATTCTACCAGCTGCTGCGCAAAGCCGATAAATTCGAGTGGACGGCCGAGGCGGAGGAAGCATTCGAGGACATCAAGTGCCTTCTCTCCACATCTCCTGTACCAGTGACGCCAAATGAGCGGGAGGCTTTGTTGCTATACATCGCAGCCATGCACTAGGTGGTCAGCACAACCCTCGTGGTCGAATGACCCGAAGACGGCAAGACCCATAGGGTGCAACACCTAGTCTACTACCTCAGCGAAGTACTGACCCCAACAAAGCAAAGGTATCCCCACTAACAGAAGCTCGCCTACGGCGTATTCATGATAGCACGGCGATTGAGCCATTACTTCCAAGAGCACCAGATCATGGTCGTCAACGACGCACAACTGTCAAACATACTGAACAACCCCGAAGCTACGGGGCGAGTAGCCTTGTGGGGCATCGAGCTATCTCCTCGAGACATCATTTACGAGCGGCACACTGCCATCAAGTCTCAGGTGCTTCCTGACTTCTTCGTCCATTGGATGGAACTCCAGCTGCCAGACACCCCGGACATGTCCTAGTCCTGGACAATGCACTTTGACGGCTCCAAACACGAGGCTGGAGCAGGAGCCGGAGTGATCCTGACATCCCCTCAAGGGGACAAGATGAAATACGTACTTCAGATGAAGTTCTGTGCATCCAACAACGAGGCCGAATACGAGGCACTCCTACATGGCACGATGATGGCCAAGGTGTGCGGCGCCACACACCTCGTCATCTACGGTGACTCCAACCTCGCCGTCTAGCAGACGATGAACAAGTGCGATGCACATAGCGCCAACATGATCGCATACTGTGCGCTTTACAACTCACTTGAAGGGGACTTTGACGACTGCGAACTTCGGCACGTTGGCAAGGAAAGCAACAAAGATGCTGACAAGCTCGATAACATCGGCTCCACCTGCTCCCTAGTGTCACCAGGTGTGTTCCTAGAACAAATCTGTGTGCCCTCCATCAAGCAAAAATTCCCAAAGGACACAGCCGAATCCGCAGGGCACTCAGGGGCTGCGCCACCCGAGAAGGCCAAGGGACCAGAAGAGATCGACACAGAGGTCAAACTGGTGAGCCTCATGCATGTCATGGCTGTTGAACAGACGTGGACTCAACCGTACCTTTACTACCTAATAAGAAAGCAGCTGCCTGAGTACCCGACGGATGCCCGACGCATAGCTGCCGATCAAAGGCCTTCAACATCATCAACGGCGAGCTGTACAAGTGCAGCATTTCGGGTGTGCTCCTGTGATGCGCCACCAACAGTGACGGGAAAAGCATCCTCCTTGACATCCATGAAGGTATCTGTGGCCACCATGCAAGCAGCCGCGCACTTGTCGCCAAAGCTCTGCGAGCTGGCTTTTACTGGACAACTGCGATGCGTGATGCCAAGGACATAATACAGAGATGCAACGCTTGCCAAAGGTACGCTAACAAGCCGCACGTGACAGGCTCAGAGTTGCAGCCCATTTAGGTGGCCTGGATCTTCGTTTAGTGGGGGCTCGACATGATCGGCAAGCTGCCAAAGTCCTCCCCAGGAGGGCACGTCTTCCTCGTGGTGGAAGTCAACAAATTCTCGAAGTGGATCGAGGCCATGCCCGTCACTAACCAGTCTGGCGCCACCGCCGTCAATTTTTCGAGTCCATTGTCTACAGGTTCGGAGAGCCCCACAGCATCATCACCGATAACGGCTCGAACTTCACCTCAAAGGAGTTCCGAGGCTTCTGCGAAGACCTCGGGATCAACCCCACATACGCCTCCGTGTCTCATCCACAGACCAACGAGCAGGTCGAAAAGGACAACGGTCTCATCGGAAACGGCATCAAGAATCGGCTGCTACGCCCACTCAAAAGGCTTGCGGGATCCTGGGCAGACGAGCTACCCTCCGTCCTATGGAGCCTGCGCACAACTCCCAACAGCTCAACTGGCTACACGCCCTTCTTCATGGTGCATGGAGCCAAAGCCATGTTGCCTACTGAGGTATGCTACAAGCCCCACGGGTCATTGCCTATAGCGAGGCCGAATCATCGGCCGTACTCGAAGACATCGTCGACACGCTGGACGAAGCTCGCAACATCGCCACGGCCTGCTCAGCGGTGTATCATCAAAGTCTCCACAACTACCATAGCCATCGGCTACGCCCAAGGTCCTTCGTGGAAGGAGACATCATCATGCGACTAAAGCAGGAAGGGAACCTAAAGCTCGAGTCACCCTAGGAAGGACCCTACATAGTCACTGAAGTAATCCCAAGTGGCACTTACCACCTAAAGGAGGTCAAGTCAGGAGTCGAATACTCCAAACCCTGGAACGTCACAAAATTGTAACACTTCTACCCTTAGTTGTCTTTTACTTTCAATAAGGCTATTTAGCCAGGCTACTTAGCCGAACACTATACCTCCTACATTACGATGAATAAAATCTAAGTTCCTTGGCCCAAAAATCTCCTCTCTTACATTTTTTATCGTTAAAATACGCTCGGGGGATGCGCCTCACCTCGCGACTTTGTCGATTGACAATATCGCATATAACCTAGGTAGCTGACTACGTCAGGCTAACGAAAAGGACATGCACACTCTATAACCAAACAAGGAACTATGTGCCAATACATACACCTTTACAAGGGCATTAAAAAGGCCACCCTAAAATATACAGACTTTACATTGTTTTGTTTTTTACTTACAGGAATCAACCATGAGGGATAAGGACGTTCGTCCTCTCCTCAAACACATCTACAATTTCTTCAGCATGTTGTGCCACGACCGCGTAGTGCGGACGCATATCCCACACCATACCATCCGGAGGAGGAGGTGGCCCAACTGGTATCTCTGCAAGGTTGACATCGCGACGATGCTGCCTAACAAGCGATAGGGCTGCCTTCACACCCACCACCAGCTGATGACGCACCAGCTCCTTCACGTGGTTTGTATCGCAAAATTTTCCAAGCAAGCCCAATAAACTGGAGGGAGACGAATCTAGAGGGAACATCGTGGCCCAGATCGCCGCGAGTGATGACCTTGCTCGCTTCAGCACTCGAAGCACTTGATGGACGCGGTCTTGCACTGTTGCAAGGGCAATCGCTCAGTCGCGGTCCATCCAGAAGAAGCCGCCGGCCTCCAAATCCTGTTGTGTCAAGAAATTCATTCGAATCGCAACAAGCTCTTTCTCTTCCTTTAGAAGAAGATTCACAACTGCATAGAAAAGCAGCAGGTGAGAATACATAAAACATGTCACAATCAAAAAGACAAAGGCTCATAGTAACTCACACTGGAGTTGCTCGCCAACCTGCCGAAATTCCTCAAGGGGAAATTCTTCCCTAGCAGTGGCCCGTTCGGCCTTGGACTTCCAAACATCCGCATGGCCACGGATACTGAGAACGTCCTTCTCCAAGCTTCGGATGCGATCACAAAGAAACGACAATTACGACGCCTCACTCGGCGGAGGACATCACCAAGCAATGGAGGAGGTGTGACCACCGGTTCAGCACTTGAAGGATCCTAAGGGTGTACAAGTAACAAAGCATAAAAATCAAGGAATTTAACAACAATCAAAAGGGGCAATTATATATGCATAACTTAACCACTACGTGGTAGAGTAAACTTCTCTAGTATGAAGCATTACAGGTGAAAGGGAAAAATCAAAATAACTGCTTCAACTACAAGGCAGAGGACCTAGGCGGCAGCATCCAGAGCAGCTTCGAATTCAGAATGTCTAGCCTTGGCCTCTCGCTGCTGCTCCATCGAGTATGTGGCCAGGAGATCAATCAATTTTGGACCAAAGTGCTTGCAACGGGAGGCGAAGGAAGCAAACGCTACCTTGGTACCATCCGTCGCCGTCGGCATCCTGGATGTGACCTGCTGAAGATCAAGTTGTGCGCCAGACACCACCGCCATCGCCAAACCCATAGCGGCACCCACCCCTTTCTACATATGCTTATACTTTGCAGGAGCATCACCCGCCAGAGCTTTTGCGAGGGAGTCAACATCGTCAAGGAAGACTCCCTTCGGGTTGATCTCCTTGTAGAAGCGGGCGAGGATCTCCTTGGCCTTGCCCAGCGAATCCACAATAGAGGTGTAGCGATCTTCGATCGCTGCAACGGAATCTGCCATGGGATCCCCATGCTCCAAGACGTCGTGATCAAACGCAACACCAGTGGCATCTGCAAAACATGGCAAAGTTTTCGGGTGAGACAAAGGAAGAACACACGAGAAAGAGCACACCCAAAAGGAAGAGCATGGTGGCTTACTGGATATCGCTTTGGCAGCAACCATAAGCTTTTCCGCCATGGCCTTCTCCCGTGACACCGTGGCAGCCGCAAGCTGTTGCTCATGGTCTTCAGACTCTTGTTGTTGGTGCTAGAGGGCCTCTGCAGAGTCCTTCGCCTTGGTTTCCGCCTGGCCGAGACTCTTTTGGAGTGCGTTCAGCTTGCGGAGGGTATTATTGTTTTCATCTGCCAAACTCAACAAGGAAATATCAATACAAACAAGTCCTAGTAAAATTTACAATCAAACAGAAGGAACCCACGCACCTTGAAGCTGCTTGATCCTGCCCTCCAAAGCTAGGTGCTGTTGGCCCAGGCGGTTGATGTCATGGATAAAGGGATGCAAAGTCAACAATATATCAGATGAATAAAGGGCTCGGGGGCTCCCGCGTGCGAGAAGATAGACTACTTACATGGTCACCCAAAGACTCCGAAGGTTTTATTTGCATCTTCCGAGCAACAACTGCGTGATCCCTTGGCATTATGGAGCTCGAGTTGTCGTCATCAGAGTCGGCCACCATCTTCGGGAACGTCGAAACAACTTTTGACTCCCCATGCATCTCTTCGAGTTCCTCCTTAAAGGATTCTTCTAAGGAGTTCCTCCTACCACATTCGACGAGCCAAGTCAACAGCAAGCTAATACTTAGAATACCAAGAAACAGCAAGAGGAGATCATAAACTCACAAGGGAATGTCTGATAAGTCGAAGACCGGTGCCTCCTTCTGCTCCTCCTTTTTCTTGGCCGGTGGCTGGGGAGCCATGACTCGAACAGGAACGGCAGGAATGGGGGACTCTACACCCTCATCCCCTCCATGACGCCCGAGGAAGGCAGGACCCCTTGGCGTTGGCAGCGACGCTCCATCCGAACTCTCGCTCCGGGACCTCTTTCGAGATAGCCCTTCGCTGTGCTTGGGGGCTTCGACGGTAGGCAATTGAGCAGGGGAAGATCGGACTCAGAGTCCGTGTCCCCACCATTTGGTGCATCCTCGAACTTTTCAGGTAGAGGCGGCATCATGCCTTTCACCTTGAAGTTTTGCGAGTTGAAAGCCAAAGCAGAAGTTTAGTCAAAAGAAAAATAGCAAGCAAGAAACATTGAAAACATCATTACATGCAACTATAGGTTTTACCTGAGGAACCTCTTTGTTGGCGTGAAAGGGGAAGTCAGAGAATTCCCCGGTAAATCCTCTTCGGCCTTGTGCTTCAGTAGAGGCCGAAGCGCCCGGTCGAGGTCAGTCGAGGACATCCTCTGACAAAACTCTCATTGGGTCATTGGGCCCATAGTAAAAATACATCGGATGCGCCCTCGCTTGGAGCGGTTGCACCCGACACTTGAGGAAGGTGCGAATAATGTCAACACCATTGACCTCCTTGCCCGGAGTCAGCTGGAGCGCCTCCACCCGCTGATATAGCTTCTCCACCTCTTTGGATTCACCCTCCATGATGTCGTTTGACCATGAGAATTTTTGGATGATCTTCTGGGTGGAGTCGAAGGGGGCGAGCCCATAATGTTGGCCGTCCAGCTTGACGTCACGGATGTAGAACCATTTCTTCTGCCACTGTTGTACGGACTCACAAAGATAGAAGGAGAAGAACTAGATAGTGGGGCGGATGGAAATCCCGCACCCACCCAGTGGATAGACGCCGCCGGTGCCAGGTTTCCTCTTCATAGAGTAAAGTCTCCGGAAGAGGCTGAAGTGTGGCTCGATACCGAGCCAGCACTTACAAAGCGTGATGAAGCACGCAATGTGGAGAAGAGAGTTGGGCGACAGATAAAAAGAAGCCCACGAAGAAATTCGTGGGTGGGCAGAGAAAGGCCGCGAACAAGAAAAGCATAGAACATGACCCGAAACCCTTCGGGTCAGCGCGGGATTACCTCCTAATCGGGAATAATAGAGTCACCCTTGTTCTTGGAGATCAGACCGGCATCGTGCAGCTTGCGCAAGTCCACATACCTTATCAGGGTGCGCTGCCACCCACCATTGGTGGTATGTCTGGGAGCAACAACCTTCTTGGCGGCGCCAGCGGCGCTTGAACCCGCTGCAGCGGAGGAGCTCTTCTTCGACTTGACCATCTTGCTGGCGCAGCGAGCACGGAGATGTGAGCGGAGAAAAGACGAAGGGAAAACGCGGAGCATGTCCAGTGCGCAGCACAAGCACGAGTGATACGTCGGAAACGTATCTATAATTTTTGATGTTCCATGCTTGTTTAGTATCTACTTTGCTTTGCTTTGTCTACACTTAGAGGTATTTTTATATGTTTTATGGTACTAACCTATTAACAAGATGCCACAGTGGTAGTTGCCTGTTTTCTTCTGTTTTTGCTTTTGATTCCAGAAAATCTAGTAAGGAAATATTCTCGGAGTTGGACAAGACAAAAGACAAAGTTAATATTTCACCGAGGAGAACACGGAGTCTAGAGGAGAGACGGAGGGGAGCAACAGGGCGGCCGCACCCCCAGGCACGGGCCCACCCTAGGCCGTGCCTGGGCAGGGTGTGGGCCCCATGGCCGCCCTCCTACCTCGCCTCTTCGCCTATAAGAAGCCCCCGATGCCTAAACCCTAAGTAACCGATCAATATTCCATGAAACCGTCTGTAGCCGCCGCCACCATTGTACCTAGATCGGGGGATCTGAAGCTCTTCACGGCACCCTGGCGGAGGGGAGATCATTCCGGAGGCCTTCTTGTTCATCATGCCAGCCTCCGGTATGAAGCGTGAGTAGTTCCACCTTGGACTACGGGTCCATGTAGTAGCTAGATGGTTGTATCTCCTCCTTTCTGCTTTCATGTCTAGATCTTGTGAGATCCGTTCATGATCAAGATCTCATCTATTTGTAATCATGCATGTTATGTTTGAGGGGATCCGATGAATATTGAGATTACTATGTCAGATTGATTAATGGTTTTGTCTTATTGATTCTATCATGTCTGTGTTGTTTGTGATCTAGCATGCTCTCCATTGTTAGTAGCTATCTTGGCCAAGTAGTTGCTAGTGACTCCAAGAGGGGGTATTTATGCTCGATAGTGGGTTCATGCCTCTATTTAATCTAAGGGAAGTGACATAAATCACTAAGGTTGTAGATGAGATGTTGCCACTAGGGAGAAAACAACGGTCTCTTGTTCATGGAACAAGTGTATTATTTACCTTACACACTTTGCTTAAAGTAGTTGTCTGTTGCTTGCAACTTAATATTGGAGGGGGTTCGGATGATAACCCAAAGATGGACTTCTAGTCATAGATGCAGTTGGATGGCGGTCCATGTATCTTGTTGTATTGCCCAATCGAATCTCATAGGATCTTGATGTCTACTATTGCATTGTTATTCCTTGCTCAGTCCTATCAATTGCCCTACTGTAATTTGTTTACCCAGCATGCCATGTTTGTTTATCTAAGAAGAACACCTCTAGTGAACTATGGACCCCAGTCCAATCTTTACCATTGATACATCTTCCACTATTACCGTTTACTTTCTGCAAACCACTATTACCTTCCACACCATACAGTTAATCCTTTGTTACAGCAACCGGTGAGATTGACAACCTCACTGTTCGTTGGGGCAAAGTCTTGAATTTGTGTTGTGCAGGTCTCCAAGTTGCTTGCAACACCTTTGAGATGTTTCCTTCCTCCTACTGGTTCGATAACCTCGGTTTCTTACTAAGGGAAGACTCAACCAAACTCTTGGGTTATCTCCCAACAAGTACTTTTTTTAATGCCTTTAAGTTAGGCTTGAGACTTCCATAGATTCTCACATAGGAGATAAATATTTGAAGTGAAAGAGAGCATCAAGAAGCAAATAACCAACACATTTGAGTCTAACCCACTTCCTATGCATGGGAGTATCATGAGAAAACGAATTGTTGAAACAAAAAGCCACTAGCATAGGAAGACAAAACATATGCAACTTCAAAGCTTTCAACATAAAACAGGGAAACTTAACATTATTGAGATGCATAAAACCATGTTTCCCTCTCTCATAATAACTTTCAGTAGAACTTTGAATAAAGTTGACAATATAACTGTCACTGGCAACAACTTTATCATCAGAATAAGCATACTTACATTCATCAAAAAGAGGTCCAAGGTCATAAACTTGATCAATGGAAGCAAGTTGTTCCATCCTGAAATCTTTATTGGGCAAGCTATTTTCACAAGGAGCTTTAGCAAATTTGGAAAAGTTAAACTCATAAGAATCTCCATCAAACTTAGTTAAAACCTTTTCCTTCTTACAATCTATAATAGCTCCATAAGTGTTCAAGAAAGGTCTACCAAAAATGATAGGGCAAGTTTTACTAGCTACTGAATTAAGCACTAGAAAATCAGCAGGATATTTAATCTTACCACAGAGAACCTCCACATCTCTTACAATACCAATAGGGCAAATGGTTTCCTTATTAGCAAGGTGAATAACCACATCAATGTCCTCAAGATCACAAGGACCAATCTCATGTATAATTTCCCTGTAAAGCTCATAAGGAATAACACTAGAACTAGCACCAATATCACATAAGCCATAGTAGCAATGATCACCAATTTTCATAGAAAGCGCACGAACACTAGCTTTTCTAGCTTTGCCAGGATGAGAGATAATATTAGAAGCGTCTTCACAGAAGACAATGTGCTCATCCTCTATATTTCCAGTGGCAGTGTCTTTCACAATAGCTACCACAGGCTCAACATTCAATTGCTTATCAGGCTCCACAGTTTCCTTTGTACCTTTGTTATTTGCACTAATAATCATAGAATACTCCTTTACCTTAGCTGGGAAAGGAAATTTCTCAACATGAGGTTCAGGCACAATATGATTAGTAGTACAAACTTCAGTACTTCTAATAGGAACATGACTAACAACATATTTATACGGAGCATGGTACTTATTCCACTTCTTCTTGGAAATTTCTATGTAAGAGGCAAAGGACTTAAAACAGTTGAAAATACTTTGGAAATCAAGACCAAACTCATTACTAATATCACGGAAGTCATCAGTTTCTGTAGAAGATTTAATGCATTCATAATCATAGTTTATACCTGACTTTCTTCCTTTGTCATTCTCCCAAGCTTTAGTGTTTTCTTGAATACGGTCTAGTAGATCCCATTTAGCTTCTTCCTTCATACGTGTGAATGATCCAGCACAAGAAGCATCTAGTAAATCTTTATCATGAAGAAAAATCCTAGCATAAAAGTTATTTCTAACTAGTTGATACCCTGCGCGTTGTTGCAGGATTTTGTATCTTGTATAAAAAGTTCTGAAGGATATGCACATAACGTTGAACATAATAAAGAGAAAATGTTAGGAATCTTGTGATCATTTGATGTTATTCACATCTGCATTGCTAAGCACACCCCATTTTGCTAGATTAATGAATAGCAAGAACATGACATCCTGACCCTCAATAGGCAATCGTCTTGGTAGTACGACCATTCAAACAATTGATTATGGATACTTTGTTGGCTTAAAATGACTTCAAATGAGGTTTGCATATAGTTATATAACATTTGGATACAACTTACACAAAAAACAGAACCATATGAATAATTTGCCCGCCTTCACGATTGGAAAACTTACTGCATGTGCCCGGCAAGTATGAATATATGCTTGATTCAATATTTGTTTGCAACAATCTGAGTATGAATACAACCTTTGTACTATAAAAGAGAGATGAGATAATTGTACAAAAAAATAATGTGCTTTGCACATCTTAGGGGATACACCACTTAGTATTGTGTTGAGAAGCACGGGGGATAAAACACTTGGCATTGGTGGACACACACGCAGTAGGCATAACAAAGAAGAAACACCATAATATTACATTAGTATGAAAATAAAAAGGAATTGGAGCCGCATAAAGCTGAAGCCTGGCATGGGTCATATAGACAATTTATTTTGCTAAAAAAGAGTGTGTCAGATATTTATGTGACATTTTAAATCGATGGGAGAGGCAAAGCACTACTGCAATAGCCACAAAGAAAAGCATGCCCACCCACGTGCTTTTGTCTGAACTTAGGTAACAGAAATAGGTAACATGCAACAGTGGTGTAGACAAAAAGATAGAAATGAAATAATTAGTGGTATCGATGCAATATCTAAAAGGAATTCTAATTGTGATTTGCACTGGTAAGGTTGTTCGATTAATCAAGAAAATGTTGCAACAAATGTAAAAAAGGCTTTTGGTATCGTACCTCAGTTTTCTTGGAATTTGAGGCATATTTGATGTTGGGCTTTTGGTCCATAACAAATACAAATTCTGAAATTCTCTTTGGTCCATTATCATGGCAACTCATGTGTGTGCTAGTGGTGCCAAAGTTTAGTCCCACATTGCAAGGGGAGTTGGACCACCTTATATAGTAGAGTGTTGCACCACTCACTAACGTGTGAGAAGAAGAGAAGCCCTTGTGCACTCCTCCTCCGACGCTGCTCGCCTCGTCACGACGCGACGCGACGCGACGCGACGCGCGTGCGCGCACGCCGCGGGTTGCGGGAATCTCGCTGAGCCGAGCTTTATTTTGCTCGTTGGGAAAATTAATTGTGTATTAATTATAAGTCATTAATGCGTCATTACAGACACGTTAATTAACCGGCCGTTTCCATATCGTGGGTTGGCACTGACTCGGTCGTGGACTATTGCCCCCCGACCCGCACTATATAGCAGACAGACGCAAACCGTAGCAGTCACCAGCAATTAGATTGCATCTGCCTACCTGCGCATCGCCGTTCCATCTCTCTGTGCTGCCCTCTGCTACTCCATACCGCCGGCTGCGTGCATGGTCGTCCGGGAGAGCAGGCCTCCGGAACCCCGTCTCTCTGATCCTGCATCGGGAGAGAGGGGATAAGGTTTTTGGGGAGCGTCTAGACGCGACTGCTCAAGCTCTTCCTCGACTTCATCGCCATGTCTGACGACGCTGCTGCTGGTGGTGGCTCCACTTCTGTTGCGCCGTTGGTCATACCATCGACGAACTCGTACGTGTTCTTTGCCCTCCTGCTATTTCCTACGATCATCACTAGTATTTCAGTATGCGTAGATGTGCTAGATTTTCACTTGCCTGTATGGTGCATGTCTACTATGCGTATGCTAGTTAGTCTTGGAAATTGTTTTGTCATGATTTATACTTGAATTAAATTAATGCGAAAACTGCTAATTATTTCAACAATCGAAAAACCTTATTTTAGGCTGTTTTCGCGTCAAGGCTTTGCCGCTTGTCTGAAACCGAACCCGTTTACGGGTGCACACTTTAAACGCTGGCAAACCAAGTGTACCCTCTGGCTGATGGCTATGGACGCCTTCTGGGTGTCAGCTGGTAATCCTGAAGGAACGATCACTCCTGAACAGGAGAAGATGTTCAAGGAGACCACCATATTCTTTGTGGGCTGTGTCATAAGCGTCATTGGGGACAAGTTGGTGGATGCATATTTACATATGCGCAATGCCAAAGAACTGTGGGATGCACTCGAAGCAAAATTCGGTGCTACTGATGCTGGTAGTGAACTGTATGCCATGGAGCAGTTTCATGACTATAGGATGGTTGAAAACCGTTACGTTGAAACAGCTCATGAGATTCAGTGCATTGCAAAAGAACTTGAGCTCCTGAAGTGTGCGTTGCCCGGCAAATTTGTTGTGGGATGCATCATTGCAAAGCTTCCTCAATCCTGGAGGAGTGTTGCCACTAACCTCAAACACCATAGGCAAGAGATGTCTGTTGAGAACTCATTGGGTTTCTGGACCTTGAGGAAAAGGTGTAACACCCTCAGAATCGATCCTATGCAAGTTTCAGCGATCCCGCCAAACCCGCATAGAAACGATTCAAAGGTGCCCACCAGGCACTTTCGTGCGGGTGGAAAACGAAGTAATACCATTACACATTAGTCCACGATGGAACCCACAGAACAGATATATACTACAATGACTCAAAGAATCAAGAATACAGATATATAATATAAAGATCCAAATCACCTTTAAAACGATACAGCGTCCGAGTACGGACAAGATGCAAATTGAGCTAAGAGCCCTGAAGAATAACCAATGGCGTCCATAACCCTGCCCAGGCCAAGCCGGAAGGGTAACCCTGCTAACAACGTCGATCTCAAAACCTGCTTAACAAAAGGGGTGCCGACAAAGGGCAAAGGAAAAAGAGAGCGGTCAGTAATGAGGCCAGTACACGTCGAGACTAGAATTCGGCGGTCCTCGCCTACATAGGTATGGTGGACTGAAGCGGCAGCGCAACATGCACTAAAAAATCTATAGAGACTCAATACAGCTGGCGGCTATCAGATAGGGATACGAAATACCTATTCGGATCCAACCTGAAACTATCACCAAGCATACCCATCCTGGTATTTCCCCTCGAGACCAAACGAGGAAGTCAACCGAGGAACTCACACAGTTGGCAGTTTTATCCATTTCGTTATAGTTGCGGCAATTACTAGTCAGATATAGATAGCATGAGTCATCCTGATATAATAAGCAGTGGGCAGTTTTAGTTAACCATTCCATTGTAGTTGTAGTACTTACTAGTCAGATACATATAGTATGAGGCATCCCAAAACCCAGCAGTTGTTGGTACTTTTATTTAGCCATCCCGTTGTAGTTGCAATACTTACTAGTCAGATACAATGGTAACAGGTAACAACACAAACCAGCAATTGTTGGCACTTTTATTTAGCCATTCCATTATAGTAAAGCTGATTACTAGTCATTATAAAGTCAAATTTATAGCACTACTTTAGTTATAGTTGTCTATGATCGAGATACTGTGCTCCAAGTCGTCCATAACCGCGGACACGGCTTTCAAAAAGTTTTACCCTGCAGGGGGCACAAATAGCAACACACGCACGATCAACCTCGGAAAAACCAAATAAAACCCAACGAGGCATCATGACAAAGAAATCGCAAGATTCATATAATATTTCAGGGGGCCACCCCACCAAGCTACCCGCTACGAAGTTGGCCGGCTCCGAGACAGACCCAGAGGTTTGTGACGGCGGTACAGATAACGAGGAACCCAAAAATGTGGTGGGCTTATCGATACCAAAGCGTGGCACGGGTTCCAAAAGCAGTATAAGCTCCACGCAATCATAATCATGATAAAGCATGGCATAAGTACAGGATAGTAATAAAGCCCCAAACTACTTTGTGGCCTTAAGAAATAAGATATGACTCCAGCTCATGCTAAGGGGATTCATGGGCCCACATGCGGATAGTGCGAATATTCAAAGAACAGGTATCAAGTACTCGGGGTCCTACGGGACACAAGTGGACGGTTAAAAACCAAATAACATCTATTGCCCACCTGTGCCTCTGCATTATTTACCTACTTCAATTTTAGTTATTAAACGGTAATTAAAGTTATAATCATCTCCAACATAAAGCATAAGGCATTTCTCCAGCAATTGTGGTACTTGACAACACGCAACAACACTTGAGCAAGCGACTACGACACGCAAGTCCAACTATCTACCAAACAACAGGTAATAGGATGTGTCCACGGCAATATAAGGCTGCAAGGGATACCACGGGTACGAAAACTAGAGCATCGCAACACAGGTAGCAATAGACCAACAGGAGGAAATAAAGACTAGAAATGTAAAATAGGTAGAAAGGGAGAGAATGCTCGCCTGAAAACATTATCGAAGTTCATCCAAAGATCAGATCGACACTCGCATCAACTCATCGGCCTAGTCCGTGAAGAAGCAAAACACTAGCACAAACACCGGATGCACTATTTAATACTATGACAGAAGATCGGGCATGATGCATGTATGATGTATGACATGGCAAATGTGCGATGCAACTAGGCCACATTAAGCGAAACCGGGGTCCCGACAATTAGTTAGATGGTTCATGTTGTTTAGATACCCCCACAATTTAATTGTTGTCTTATCTAAGACAAAATATGTCACCGGTTCGATGCACAAAATTAAATGGAACCCATATTAGACTAGTATCGCCCGCACATGCGCTCCATATTTAATTATGAGGTGAATCGGCATAATGCCCCCCAAACCACATGAATATGTATGCGAGAATGAACAATTTAATATGCAACAATTTATATATGGCATTGATAAAATAAGGGTCTCGGATAGGGGTCACACGTGGCGGTCAAAGATCTTGGGGTTTGAGGTTCGATCTCGCCAGGATCGGTCTTCGGACTTCGGATCCGTGAGGAGAGCTTGATGTGGTTGCTCTGGACGCATACGAGATCTTGTGGAAGTTGCAAATCGCCTAGATGCATTACCATCAGATCGGTTTTGAAGATCATGTCCTGTCTTTAATGTCGATGTAGCACTTGATTCTATAGTCTTTGGCTTCCAAATTCCCGCGGTGTTCATGGGGAAAAACTACAAACGGTTCTGCTGGCCAAAACAAACACCGAGGCAGAGACGGGCACGGCGTCTGCGGAACAACGAGGAGGCCCAAATCGTCAACCAACAGACGGTGGAGCCGGACGTCTTGCTGCCTGCTTCCAAGGAAAGGAGACAACCTGTAGGGCTCATCCAAAGGCATGGCTCCAGGCGGTGTTGCGAAGGGGGCCACGATGGCGCTGCGGTGTTAGACCCCTCCTTTATAAAGGATAGGATCCCTGTGATTGCAATGCTAGTCCCTGGATCAATGCTAGCATCCACAGTTTAAGATGAAGTACACAGATACAAAGGTCGTTTATTACATTCATTCCAGAGATAAAAACATAGTCTTTTACAACTCATGGCCATAGGCCTAATACAAGAGTTTTAAGGAATAAGTAAATAAACACAAGTATTCATCTTCATGTGCCACAGGCAAGCATGTTGAGTGTAGACTCATGACTCCTATTCATCATCGGAGTAACCTGCAACATCACAAGTTACAGCCACAGAGGGTCAATACTTTGGAATAGTATTGGCAAGTGATACCTTAGTATATTTTAAGTGGACTATAATACTATATGCATTTTGGCTAAGTGTAGCTTGGCTTGCTTTTCTTGAATATAAGTTTTTCCTATTAGTTGAAATCACTAAGTTTTCTTTGTCAAAAACATTCCCAAGGAAACCACCAATAGACATTGAGGTCCTTGACCCTTGTTCACCCACAAATTTTTACTTAGAAGTTGGAGTGATGAGATTTTTGTGGCTTCCATGTCTTGATGCTCAAAAGTGTCCATTGCCTTGGACAAGGCTAAGTACTTAGGTTTTCCATCTGCAGAGGTTGTGCACTTTCCCCACCAGACTTGGTTTCCCAAGACAGGACCTTTCAGAAGCCTTTCCTTAGTCAAATGGACGCGTTCCAACCTATCATCCCATCTACCACCAACTGTCCAAATGACTAAGTTCTAGCAACCTATATGATCATGGCAGAGCCCATTTTGCCAAGTGGTTGCACTGTAAGCTTTCTCAACACTTGGCCTCCAAATCCCTTTGTGCCTGGGTGGCATACCACAAGTGAGATACACAACCCAAGTCCATGGCCTTGTGTAACCACTCAACATAACCCAATCATTCCATTCCACCCAGGAGGTTCATTTGACTTAGTTGTTTTATTAAGAAAATATAAGTCTCTTGACTTAGAATATTTTTATCATAAACCATATAGATGTTCACCACCCTTGTTTACTATGAGCTAGGCTAAGCAAGGTATGGTAACTTAACTTAGGAAAATTACCCTAGCAATTCTACTATTTCACTCTACTTAGGATTTCCCATCTTTAGCACTAAGCAAAATATCATGCAAATACTTTAGCAAAATATCTAATGCTAGTACAAAAACTTAGGATAGGAAAATTCATGAAAATATCACTTGCCTTGGTAGTGTGGAGAGTAGCACTCTTCACAATCACAATCACTAGCAAAATCTACACAAGAAATCAAAGCATACAATTACACACAATTAAATACAACCAAAAATAATATGAATGCATGCATGCAAGAATCTACCAAGTGTTGAATTTTGAAAATTCTACCAAGTGTGTTCATGAATAAAGAAACTTAACATGACACAAGTTTGCCCACTAAACTTATTTGGCCCCAAAATAATATACAAAAATAAAACTATATCTAAAATAGCCCTAAACTTGTTCCACAAATAAAATCATTTTAACTGTTACTATATGCTAAACAAATTGGATATTCAGAAAGGCCTTGTTTCACTGAATCCAACAGTATAAAGTTTGCAAAAATCTAACGTGGCATTTGAAAGTTATGAGCATTTGAATTTGGATCAAAATTCTGGTTTTTAAATCTGTTTTCAGATCTAACCTAGCCACGCGTCGTGTTTCCATTCGCCCGTACCTCTTCGCACCGGATCGAGCTCCACAGCCGTAGGATTTAAATGAAATCTGGCGGCTCAGATCGCGTACCGCTTCAGAGTAAGTGACTCTATCCTAGCGCTACGATAAGGATCTGACGGCTGCTATTGTACTGACCAAGATCTGGCGGCGGAGCGGTGGCTACCGGCGGCGGGACGGTCAGTCGTCGACGGAGGCGGCGCTACAGGGGGTAAGGGAGAACGAGGAGTAGCTCACCGTGCTCAGGAGATCTTGGCGAAGCTCGTCGTACTCGCGGTTGGTCAAGGCGTTCGCACAGTTGCGATTGCTCGCCGGAGTTCGTGGCGGTGTCGGGTCGTCGGTGGTCGTGGGCGTAGTGAATCACCCAAGGCAAGATAGCGACACGGTTAGGTTCACAGGTCAAGGGAAGTTGTGTGCATGAGCGGAAAGGCGAGGCGATCTATACCTACCGGGAAAACTTCGTGAGTTGATGTCGCCGCTGCTCGCGGTGTCAAGTGGAACCGGCGACTGGGCAGTACAAGACGGACTAGTGAGGGGGATGTGCGAGGATACACCGAGTCGGATAGCAAGAACGATAAGAGGGGAACGCGAGGCTCACTGAATCGCTTCGGGAGAGGGCTCTGTCGTGGCGTTCGCGGAGGATTGAGGGCAGCCTGGCGGCGGAGTGAGCGAGGTGTTGGGGGAAAAAGATCGCGGAGCAGAGAGGGTCTTATAGCCGGGGAATCGACAAGAAACGCTCGAGGATAATTGCCCATTTACTCCGCGCCATTACCGGCCATCACTGCTGCAGCGACGTGGTCGCAGGCGCAGTCTGGGGAAGACGAGGACGACGTGGACTGGACCCGCTCGTCAGTGAAACGCGTAAAGTGTTGGTGGGGTCGGGCTGTCAGCGTCTGTTTGCGTGTGCTCGCGCGTGTGAGAAGAAAAGGAGATCCCCGGGTGGGCTTGCTGGGCTTGATCAGCTGCTGGGCCAGATTCTGGCCGCGCGGCCCTTTTCTATTGTTTAAGCTTTTTCTTTTTCTAAATTCATTTTCTGGTATGAATTTGATATGAATTCAAATCCTTTTGAATTCATTCAGCCTTGGGAATTTTTGCAGGGTTTTGTGGATTCAAAAACAGTCATATTAACTAAGTGGTTACTTTGCAAGGCTTGGTCAAGCTTGGGTTTCAAAGTATTCAGAGGCTTGATCTAGTTTGCAAATATTTGAAAAAGGATCTTGAATCCATTTCCCAAATTTGGAAACTTGGGTTAAAAGCTTTACCTAATCTATCCATCAATGGAGGCAAGTAAACCAGTACTTAAACATTCAAATTTCAAAGGGTGATGGCCATTTGAGATAAGTTGTTCACATGAAATCATAGCTCAGACATCTGTCTCTAAATAATTTTGAGAAACCCTAAATGCAAAAGATGATATGAATGAGTTTTGAAACTATGATTTTTGGGATGTTACATGCGGACAGAGGTCGAGGAGGCCGCAGCAAGGCGAGGTGCTGTCGCACGGTTCCTGCGGACGGAAGACGGCGAGGGCACGGCCAGAGGGGCGGCTCGGGTCGATGGTGGCCTGCCTGACGGAGGCCGCAGCAGAGAGACGAAGCCGACATCGAGGATGATGGCGCTCGAGGCCGGGGAACGCTCAACGCGGCCAAGGTGGATACGAGGGAAGGATCTCGGGGATGAGGCAGATGCAGGTCGGCGAGCTCGTTCGGGCAGAGGCGCGCGGCCGCGGGTGGTCGCAGAGGAAGCACGGAAGGCGACGGGGCTGTCGCCAGGAGGTGTCACTGCGACGGTGGTTCGCGGGTGAGGAGAGGAGATGGTGGACTGCGAGGCGGCTCGCCCTGGCGGTGGCCGGCAAGAGGAGAGGAGAGGGCAGCGGCGGTTGATTGCAGTGGGTTGGGGAGGCGATTGGCGGCGGAGGACGCGATTTGCGAGCGAGGCGCGGGGTCGGGGGAAGAGAGAGAGAGGAGCGGGCCGCACGCGAGGGGTAGGTGGGGGACGGGTTCGATCGGGGTGGGGCCAGACGCGGGAGGTGGGGTGCATGTGGGATGGTCGGATTGACCAGGTGGGACTGGCGGCAGGGTTCCTGGCGGATGGGGTGAGGGAGGAGAGGGTCTGGTTGAGGGCAGATGGGATCGAGGGTTAGCTAGGGTTTGGTTGGAGGTGGCTGTCGTGGTGGTGGCACGGCAGATGCCATGGGTAGGCTAAAGTACGGGGCCAATGGATGCTAGTGGGATCTGGGGAGGGAAGATGCAACTGTCTTTACACTCAAGCTGCCAAAGTGATGAACTTTATTTCTCTCTTGGTGGATTACAAGTGCTCCTTGAGCTGTATCCAGGGGGACAAGATGAATCTCCCCAGCCTAACGGTGCTCAAAGAATTGATCCCTCCCTCAGGGTCCAAACCTCCCCTTATAAAGGGGTGCTTTGGGTGCCCTTAGGGCTGACGAGGCAAGCATATTCGTGGAATATGCTTGTCCCAAAATAGTAGTTCGGCGGCCTCCTTTCCTTGTCGCCCTTCTAACGACGGCAAAGCTCCAGTGGCCCCGCTCCTGCGTCCCTCGGGCTCCTGGTATCACCTCCGTGACCTCCTTCTGCCCCTCTGGCGCTGTGCATCCTTGTCTCTTGTGCTTGGCCCTGTTCTGATTCCTTCTAGCCTGCAGCTATAGTTTGACCTTGGGGTTCTCCTTCTCCTGCAAGCTTCGTATCACTCGGCCTTACCTTATGTTACTCGGCTCGTTCCTCACCTGCATGAAGATCATTTGGGTAACCCGGCCGAGTTTCTCATTAACTCGGCCGGGTAACCACTTGATACCTATACATGGGCTTCTTGCCTCGCTCATCGGCCGACATAACCATGATTCGGCCGACCTAGGCCAGCTTTCGGCAATCGACGGGACAGACATCGGTCTTTCCCGTCTCGACCTACCCGAGGTTAATCCCCGACATTAGTCCCCGGCTGGTGTGGCCTCATCAATTACTTTGGCGGGTTATATCAGCTTCATCACTTTTTCCCCGATCTGTTTAGAGCCACGGCCACATCCGAGTTTCCTCGTTCCTTCCATCATACGCCACGTCCTCGTGTCACCCCATCATTGCTTTTCTAGTTTTAGGTCCTTCTACATTGCTTCTTGACAAGCTGATGAGTTACATTCTTCTTTTCGCCGCGCCATGACGCTTCGTGTACCGCTTCCCTGGGATCGTCACAACTTTTCTTTATGCGTGGTTGGTGTGGCTCCACTTACCGTCATGCGTCGTGCGTTTCCACGATCTACGGGTAATCGCCATACCCACGATCCCACTCCTGCGTGTGGCTCGTCTATAAAGAGGAAAAGCGTGCTCGGGGTTCATCTTTCCCCTTATCGCCGCGTCTCTCCTTCTTCCCTTTGCTGCGTGCTCTCTGCGCTCGCCGCGTTCATCCGCCAGAGCCTCCGCCGGTGAGGACTCCGTCGCGTCGTTCGCCCGCGCCCTACGGCTGTGGGTCCGCCGCCGGTGAGTCCTTTCTGACCATCTTGCCCAGATCTTGCCCTAGATCAATCCGCTTCATTTTCGTGCTCAGGCGGCGGTTCTTCCTCTCTTCGCCATTGTTTTCGTGCTAAGCTCCGACGGGGCCTTGTAGCTCTAAGCTCCCCTCCGCCGCCAGTTCTTCCTCCGGCGATCTCTCCGGCGCACCCATGTCTAGCTCGTTTAGCGGTGCTCTTCCGAAGACGATGACGCTCTGGCTCGGCGTGGATCGTGGCAGGGCTCCTCGATCCGTGAGATTGAATGGCTCATCCGGACTCGTCGATTCCTGCCGAGGTTTCTGCCGATTTACGCAGCGAATCCTCTCGATTATCGAGAGGTGAGTATGTGGTTTTCATGTCTCACTTAGCGTGGCTTTGGTCTCCTCTCGGCGATTTCGCTTAGAGAATTTCCTTGATTACTTCGCCTTTTTCGCTTCCACCTTCTGTGACGCCAGAGGGTTACTTGACTGTGGCCATCGGTTGCCATGCAATGAGGTTCGGACCGCTCCAACGATCGTTCCAACGCTGCCCCGACTTCGCATCCATCCTTCCGAGAAGCTGCTCACCCAATGTGGGGCGGTCTCTATTACCTCGAGGAAATCCGTGTTCCCCGTGTTCCCGTGGTTGGAGTCATGCAAGAAATGGCATAAATAATTCTATGTCAAGAGAACGGGAAGGAAGACAAGATGAGCTCCCACTCGGCCTCCAAAGTCTGCTAAAACGAAAAAACTCATGCCTTGGCCGAGGCTTTATTCAAGCAAAGAGTTGATGGCCGCCTGGGGCAGAAGACGGATGGCACCTTTGGCAACCTTTCGGAAGATCTTCTTCCAAAAATGGACCCACAAGCTTTGCTACAGGTGAGGTCCTCTCGACAACCGAGTCTCGACCGTGGAGTTGGACAACTATCTTATTCATAAGCGTCAGAGCTATCTTCAAGACCGAGATGCACGAGGATTGGTCAGGGTTAAAACCATTTACCCGCGACAATCGCCTAATCCGAGGTATGCTCCTTAATTCCTAGAGACTTCTCCTGATTTTCCTAGAGACTAGTTTATGATTTTCTTTCTCCTCTTTAGGTTTGCAGGAGCAGCAGGGGCCAGCCGAGGTCTGAGAGCTCCCTTGGCCTTGGCAGAGTGCCGGATCTTGAGTGACCGGTGGCCTCGTCCCAGGAGTCTGATCTAGCCTCATCCGAGCTCGACAAAACTCCAAGAAGAAGAGGAAGGTGATTCGGACGAGGTCCAAGTTCTTGAGGTCAGGCCATCCATGCCTATTTCTTATGCATTTCCTACTTTCCCAGCTAATCCGGCGGTCGTCACTAGCCCGAACCTATGCTTCCGGCCCTCCGTTACCTCGAGGGGGGGCTCTGCTAGTGCCTCGGAGGCGGCTCCTAAGAAGCGAATCAAGAAAATCCTTCCTCCTCCAGGCGCAAGACTATGCCCGGGGTTGCTTAAGTTCTTTTTCCTATTTCTTGTTTCTTCCCTCTTACCATCTTCTTATTTTTTCTTATTGCTCTCTGTTCATTAAACTTCGGCGGTCCTAGTATAGTAGCCGTCCGCCGCGCCATCTCCTCCTCCCCTGATGATAGTCTAGTCCCTAGTCTGTGCTCTGCTTCCCCTCCCCCCTACTTTACGCCCGTCGTGATGCCCCTTCTCCCATTGATTCGGATCCGATCCGGCCCTCCGATGTTTTCGTTGAGCCAGCTGCCCCCTCTATGGGTCCCAGCGTTTCCATTGAACCTCCATCTACTGCAGCAGTTTCTACGGTCATCCCGACCTTGGCCGAGAAGGTCGTTGCCCCGGCGCCCTCTGCGAGCTTATCTTCCGCTGATCCTAAGGACTCCGTCCCCACTTCGGAGGTGCAACTTCCTGCTGACGCCTCTTCTAAGGAGAAACGTGCTATTGCCATCAAGACTTCCTCTCAGAAAGGTCTTGCCGGCTCTTCTCAGCCGAGTATTGCGGATGCGCTACGCAAGGGAGCTGCATCTGCCAAAGTTACTGTTACCTCGGCCACCGGCAGTCAGCTTGCTCTTCATAAGAGCCCTGCGACTGCCATGGTCGGATCGCCTGCCCGGGGTAAAGTTTTAACTCGGACTGCTAGCGGGAACAGCCTTGGAGCGCTAGTTGAGTATGCCAACAACTGGAATGCTGCTGATCATTTTGAGGGCAATCTAACCAACCAACCTTTCCAGCTTTCTGACATCAGTGGCCGTTTTGATCATGCTGCTCAGTATATCATTGATACCAACAAGATGAATGCAGTAATTATTTTATCTCCGAGTCTTAAATTATTCTCCAGATGTTACCATATCCCCTAGTCCCCGAAACTTGCAAGGAGATAACTTGTTGTCTGCTTGGAAGTTTGACTTAATTTTATTTCTAGGGTTTGTTAGTCCGGCCATCTAGTTCGTAGTTTATTCGGACTTGATGTAGCTTTGAATATCCATTCCCCTAGAG
Source organism: Avena longiglumis (assembly GCA_030063025.1). NCBI lineage: Eukaryota > Viridiplantae > Streptophyta > Magnoliopsida > Poales > Poaceae > Avena > Avena longiglumis. The sequence goes on from CP125975.1 coordinate 481,046,552, forward strand.
TCGAGTTAAGTCCTTCTTGACTCGGATCTGGCATAGCTTTGAATATCCGACCACATGGCGAATTAAGCTTTGCTTGATTTGTATGTAGTTTAGCTTTGAATATCCGCCACCCGGATCTGAGTTAAGCTTTGCTTGATTCGGATCTAGTACTTGAATATCCACCACCTAGAGCCGAATTGAGCTTTGCTCGATTCGGATATGGTATAGCTTTGAATATCCAGCCACCTAGAGCCGAATTGAGCTTTGCTTGATTCGGGTCTAGCTTAGCTTTGAATATCCAGCCACCTAGATCTGAATTAAGCTTTGCTTGTTTCAGATCTGGTATTGTTTTGAATATCCGTACCTAGAGCCGAATTGAGCTTTGCTTGATTCGGATCTAGTTTAGCTTTGAATATCCAGCCACCTAGAGCCGAATTAAGCTTTGCTTGATTCGGATCTAATTTAGCTTCTACTTGTTGTTTTATGACTTCGCTTCATTGCTCAGGTTGCACATGACCGACGGACCGCCGAGTTCCAGAGGTTGCTTTTTATACCGTAATTTGGAAGAGAAGTACGAAAGTTCTGCCGTGGCAAAGAAGGCCGTAAGTCGATAGTTCGTTTTTCCTTATTTCCACCTTACTCATATACTCGTCCATGGAATGCGGCTCACTTCTTGTTGAATAGGTAATATCAATAACCTCAATATCCGCCTTGAAAAGAAGATCAAGACCTTGGAAGGTTAGTTTCCTTTCTACTTCCTTCCTTCTCCTTTAGTATCTATACTAAGTTTCCTTATTCGTTGGGCTGTGGCAAAGCCGAGTTGCAAGACTTTGCGATGTCGCAACAAGATTGCATGCCCATGCCCGGCGTGATGCTTCATTTTTAGAACAAAGCGCGTTCACTCGGCAACTACAAGAGAAAGATGATGAGATAGCTCGCGAAATCCGAGGTGAATACACTCAAGCTCTCTCAGAAATCCGAGCTAGAAAAGGTCGACCAAGAATTTGCCGAGGAGAAGAATCGGCTGACTCTGGATTTACAGAAGAGCAAAGAGCTCCTTGAAGCTGCCGAACTTAAAACTCGTGGTTTGAGCGAGGAACTTGCTCGTTTCGAGAAGAGTAAAACTGCTTGGGCCAAAGACCCTCAGATAATGATGCATTACATTCATCGTAAGTTAGTTGGCCTGGCCGAACTATGTTTTTTCTTTGTCGTCATTGCTATCTTTTGACACGTCCATGTTTTGCGCAGATCACTTCCCCGAAGCCAAAACCGTGAGTTCTAAAGCTGTTCTTGCATTTCGCGCCGAGGTGAACTATTCTTATTGACTTTGAATATTCTATGGAGGATTTCTTGGTTCTTTGTTGGTCTGCGGTTGGGCCGATGAAAATTATGGGCCGGGATTTGGTGCAGGACGCTATCCGAGCCTATCACGCACTCTGGCCAAATACCTCGGGGGCTCCTGATATCAACGAGGTCCGGTTATTGGTGACCAGGCTGAAGGCATCTGAGAGACAGTTGAGTCTTTGGAGAGAATCTGCTGCGCGTGCTGGTGCCGACATGGCCCTTACTGTAATCATGTCCTGGTATGAAGACATCTCTCTTGATATTCTGAGGAATTTGCGCACTGGCTCTCGCTGGGTTGAAGATCCCACCTTTGTTGCTCTACGGCAAGCTCGGGCTTTCCAGCTCGTCGAGTATGCGCGTGCATACTTGGAATGAAGGGCGAGTTTTCTCCCGGACCGGATCGAGGTCGCGGGTGAAGGTGCTTGGTGATGATTCAGTGAGCACGGGAAGGTGAAGATGATTCGCCACATCCGATAGCTCGGCTCAAGCTCGGATATAGCAATGATCGCGGTCTTCCTCCAAAGGCACCGGGCATTCTACCGCGCGTCTTGGCTCTGAACAACCCGTGATACCGCGAAGTTATCCTGGGTCGGATGGCGAGGCGACCTCGATCAAAGTTCCTCCTACTTGGTGCCCCGCACTTGAGCAAGTGGTTGCCCCTCCAACGAACAACGCCTAGGTTATTTGCGATCCCTGGTATGCCGGGCGTACAATGTAGACTAAAAATTTGTCAACTCGTATGATTCGAGGTTCTTTCGCTATGCGTTTGTTTGAGATTCTTGGTTAAGTGGATGTTCGTCCGAATTCTTGCCTTGTTGGCTCGTAATTTCTTCATCTTTCAGGGCTCAATTTTTGCCGTTATTTTGATGATCTTATCCAGGCATTGGAGCTGAATAATTACTCCGTTGTGGAAGTAAGCAACGGCCGCTGGCTCGTCGTTTACTATCCGGAATTTCCTTATATAAATCAAGTTTCAGATATGATTGCGTTTAGCATAGGTTTGAGGTATCATATGGTAGTCTCCGAGTCGTTGTTTTCAAATGCCGAGGCTTAAGTGTTAATACGAATTTGACATATTATATGATAGTCCCTAAGTCAATGCTTTGGGCACCAAGGTGCCTATTCGTAACATGAAAGGAACACAACATATGGCATTCCCCAAGTCACTGCTTTGGTCGCCAAGAAATAAATATACCATATGGCAGTCCCCGAGTTATCGCTCTGGATGCCGAGATTTAAACATATAATACCAAATAATCATTACATATGGCAGTCCCCGAGTAACTGCTCTGGGTGCCGAGGTTCAAATATCAAACATGAAATAACATCACATATGGCAGTCCCCGAGTAACTGCTTTGGGTGCCGAGGTTTGAACATATAATATGAAACAAATATAACCTCTGGCGGTCCAGTCACTGCTACGGGTGCCGAGGTACAAATACATCCTTGGTTTTTCGACCTTGAGATACAACACTATGAGTAAAATGGTCAAGTAAAGCCACATTCGGTGGGCGTTTCTTCTGACTTTATGCCTTGTTCTCTCGAGGATTGAGCATCAATCGGATAATATGCATCGTTGTGCAATGCTTTGCTCACGATAAATGGTCCTTCCATGGGGTGATAATTTGTGCATGCCGGTCGTTGCACCAGTAGGAGGACTAGATCTCCTTCCTTGAATACTCTTGGGTTCACTTTCTTGCTGTGATATCGCCGTAAGTTCTGTTGATAAATAGCCGATCGTGATAATGTCAACTCCACGGCTTCTTCCAATGTGTCTCGGCATCTTGCCGAGCTAATTCATTTGTTTCGAAGTTGTGTCTTGAGCAACTCTTGGCGAGTCATAGATTATGTCGGTGGAATCGCCTACTCCGTATACCGAGAAAGAATGGGGTGTAACCCGTTGATCTATTCGGAGTAGTCAGACTCCATAACACATTGGGATTTCTTCTATCCAACATCCTGCCGACCGCTGCAATGGTTCAACCAGTCGTGGTTTTATTCCTGATAACACCAGTCCATTAGATCTTTCAACCTGCCCATTGGATGCTGGGTGGGCCACCGAGGCAACATCTAGTCTTATGTGCTTCTCTTGGCAAAATCTGGCGAAGGCTCCTTCTGCAAAATTCGTGCCATTATCTGTAATAATGTTGTGTGGGTATCCGTATCTCAAGATGATATCCTTGAGAAATTTCACTGCTGTGTGCCCGTCACATTTTTTGATTGGTTTTACTTCAATCCATTTTGTGAACTTGTCTACCATAACTAAGATGTGGGTCATCCTCCTCTACCGGGCTTGAAAGGTCCCACCATGTCTAAACCCCATACAGAAAATGGCCAAGTGATGGGTATTGTTTTTAATTCGGCCGACGGCATATGTATTCTGGTTGCATATCTCTGACAACCATTGCACTTCTTAACTAATTCTTCTGCCTCTTTTAACGCCGTTGGCCAGTAAAATCCATGCCTGAATGCCTTGGCTACTAAAGCGCGAGATGAAGCATGGTGCCCACATTCTCCTTGGTGTATGTCCAGAAGGATTTCCTGACCTTCTGCGGAACTCACGCATTTCTGCAATACATTCGTTACGCTTCTCTTATATAACTCATTGTTTATGATCGTATAGGCTTTTGCTCTTGACGGTTTGTAGCTAGTACTTCATTATTCGCAATGCGCGTCTTTTAGATACGAAAATATGGGTTGCGCCCATATCGCACTCTTTCTGCGTGATTTCACTGTCATCTCCATGTTTTACGCCGACGATATACCTCGGCCCCATCCATGATTGCTATTACCTCATTGTCCCCCTCTCTATGGGTTCGAATCTTCTGCGGATCTACCTCCATTGGAGTATGATTTTCTGCAGAACTTGCTGGGATAAAGATTGATTCGGACTCTGGCGATGGGTTTATTGATGGTTTCCTGAGGTGCTCCAGGGCAATACCTGGCGGAATTGACTGCCGGGTTGATCCTAATTTTGACAATGTGTCAGCAGCATCATTTTCTGCTCGTGGTATGTGGTGGAATTCACATCCTTCAAAATATCCACTGACTTTCTGCACATGAAATCTGTATAAAGCCATATTAGCATCTAATGCGTCCCAAGTGCCCGATACTTGTTGTATTACTAGATCCGAGTCACCGTAACATAGGATTCGGCGTATTCCAATTTCTTTTGCCACCTTTAATCCATGGACTAGTGCTTCGTATTCAGCTACATTGTTGGATGCGGCAAAATGTATTTGCAGGACATATTTCAACTGATCTTTTTTAGGCGAGGTCAGCACTATTCCTGCTCCCAAACCGTTCCTTAGTTTGGAACCATCAAAATGCATTGTCCAGTAATTTGGATCTGGCAGTGGTGGCTCATATTGCACCTCGGCCCAGTCTACGAGAAAGTCGGCGACAGCCTGAGATTTGATCGCATCTCTTCTATCAAATTGTGGAGCATATGGTGATAACTCAATCGCCCATTTTGCTATTCGGCCACTTGCATCTTTGTTGTTCAATATGTCGGCTATGGGTGCCTCACAGATTACTTTGATAGGGTGCTCTTCAAAGTAATGCTTAAGCTTTTTTGTCGACATATATACTCCATAAGCCATCTTCTGATAGTGCGGATAATTCTGCTTTGAAGCGGATAATACTTCACTCAGATAGTATACTGGCCTCTGGACTGATTTACCCTCTTCAAGTCGTTCCACTACCACCACAGTGCTAACTACTCGATTGGTAGCCGCTACATAGAGTAGCATAGGTTCTTTCGATAATGGAGAAGCTAAAATGGGTGCCGTAACTAGCATCTTTTTTAATTCGTGAAATGCAAGGTCCGCCTGGGGAGTCCAGCTGAATTTGTCCGAATTTCTCATCAGCTGATAAAGTGGTAACGCCTTTTCTCCTAGCCGACATACAAATCGACTAAGCGAGGCTAGACAGCCCGTGAATTTTTGTACATCGTTCAAGCATCTTGGTAATTCCATTCTTTCTATCGCTCTTATCTTGGTTGGATTAGCCTCGATACATCGGCTGGACACAAGGAAACCGAGTAATTTTCCAAGTGCACGCCTAAATGTGCACTTCTAGGTTAAGTTTCATTGGAACCTTCTCGGGTTCGCGAAAGTCGCCAGTATATCTTCTAGCAAGGTTTTGCTCTCCTTAGTTTTGATGACTACGTCATCCACATATACTGTACATTTTTTCCTATCGATCATGTAAACATTTTGCATGCATCTTTGATATGTTGCTCCTGCATTTCTCGGGCGAATGGCATTGTGCGATAACAATAAGCCCGTGACGGGTAATAAATGCAGTCTTTATTTGATCGGCGGATTTAACGGTATCTGGTGGAAACCGAATCTGGCGTCTACAAATGATAACAGCTCACGACCGGTCAGTCAATGACTTGGTCTATTCTAGGCAACGGAAAAGGATCTTTCGGACACGCCTTGTTCAGGTTAGTGTAGTCGATACATTCGCCATACAATGGCTACATTGGGGTCATCTTTTTCTTTTCTACTAGCACCGGATTTGATAACCAATCCGGATAAAGCACCTCCATGATGAACCCGGCGAAGCCGAGCTATTTCATCCCTATGACTTTTCTCCTATCTTCTACGGCGGAGAGGTTGCTTCACCGGCCGTGCTCCCCTCGACGTTTAAGAGTGCTCAGCCAACTCCCTCGGCACACCTAGCAGGTCTTGAGTTGACCATGCAAATATGTCCCGATTCTCACGGAGGAAGTTGGTGAGCTCGCCTTCCTATTTGGCGTCAAGACCTGCACCAATAGTAACAGTGCGCTCTGGGAATTGCTCATCAATCTGAAATTTCTTCGTCTCTTTGGTTGGTTGAAAAGAAACACTGCCATGAGGGTTGGCGGTCTTGGCATGCTTAACCTGTCCGTTGTCGAGGGCTGCTACCTCACGAATCCTTTTCTTTTCTCTTGCTATAACCAATGACTCGGCCAAATTTGACCCGAGGCACACTCCATTGACTTCTTGTAATCCCTCGCATTGTTATCACCCCTTGTGGTCGGGTAACTTCATCTTTAGATAACCTATATGACATTTGCTCATGAATTTGGCCAAGGTCACGTCCGAGTAAACATGATAACAACTTTCCAGATCGACCACCTCAAATTCCAAATTTTCTGCTCTGCAGTTATCTCTTGTACCGAATAACACGTCCACTCGGACTTTACCGATGGGCTCACATGAAAGCCCTGGCACTATCCCATGGAAAGTTGTCCTCGTGGACTGTAGCATGTTCTGTGATATACCGAGCTTGTGCATGGTATCTTTGTACATGATGTTATCTGCTTCCATTGTCGATGAGTACTTTTGAGAATTTCACATTGATGCTTGGTCCCACAAATGTCGGATCCAACACAAGTGCGTATGATCCTGGACTCGGCATTACTCTGGGGTGATCTTTCATGCTCCAAGTCATCTCCTGATCAGACCATGGCTGGTATCTTGGCACTGCTGGTACAACTGCATTCACTTCCATATGCCGTAAGACGCCTTGCTTGTCTTCTGTTATTGTGAACACACAATAAGACCGGTGATGTTCCTGTAATCATTACGTCCAGCATTTGCGGATTTATCCTTCCGTCCCCTGGTTCATTACTTGATGCTGCATCCCTCCGATCCGGTTATCGTACCTCGGGGAGGCGGTAGCATCGATTCTTGTATTTGCTCCGATTAGCTGCGGTGATCTGCTGTTGCACGATGGGAGCTCGAATCCTGGGTTCCCCATCGCATTTTTCATCCAAGCGCATTGCCGGGTTGTATGATTTGCTGGTCTTGATGGGTTTGACGTGTGAAATTTACACGGCTGATCCAACATGGATTCAAACGTATACTTCGGCCTCTCTTGCCATTGCTTCTTTTGCTCTGGGGTCCATTGCCTCTTTCCATCATTTCTTGCGGTCCACTGTTGAGGTCCATTTTTCTGTCGTTGAGTTGCTCCGTGACTCGGCTGATCTTGTGCTACAGCCGCCACCTGGGCCGAATTATACCTATATTCCGGCCTCTCTTCTCTTCTTCTTCCTCTGAAATCACGCCTATATGACCCGGCCAACTCTCTCGTGTACTGGTCTTGTTGCTCACGATGATCTGCCGACATTAACTCCGGTTGGGTTGGGTCACCCAATGCATAGGAGTCCGCTATTCTGATAGTCTCTGCCAGTGTGGTCGGCATATCTCTCTACAGGCGTTGCCACTGACCTGCTGCCGTAACGGCGATCTTGAACCAAGCGATCGCTTGCGATTCGATAACTCCTTCACATGAGTTTCTCGTTACACCATCGAGTTAAAAACTCTCTCTGTTCATTCGGCCTCGCTTGCACATGGCTAGTCTGTGGTCTATTCGGTCTCTTGTATGTCTGGTAAAGTTCTTGTGAACATCTCTTGAAATCAACCAGCGATTGATCTCACTGCTGGTTGATTATTCAACCATACCGGGCTGGTCCTTCCAACATCGTGGGACATACCGCGGCCCATCTTAGGTTGCCACCCGCTATTTTCACCGGTGGCATAATCAATCAACCAGTCTTGTGGCTTGGTACTTCCATTATGCGTTTTGTGCCTTGCCAACGAAAATTTGGCACCGGTGGTTCGCCATGATCCGTGGTCCAAAACATGCGGTCTGGTGGACCTTGCTCTTCCAATAGCTCGGACCGGTATAACCGATCCAATTTTACTCTTGCATCACTTGCTGGCAAGTCTCTGTACAAGATTCTATCTTGCATCCCATAGTGATTGTCTCCACCTTGGTTTGCATATTCTACCTCGGAATATCCATCATTATACCTCTCATTCATCTGATTATAACGAGCTGGCCTCACTTCTCTTTCTCGAGGCTCAGGTCTTGGTTGCGGGTTGAGCGGCAGCTCTCTCCTTACTCCGGCCGGGGTTTGGTTTTCATGATTGTCTCTTGCGGGTTCTTTCCTGCCGTGCTCCCCATTACCTCGGCCGCCGCCGTCCTTTTCCATACGGTCGTGGTTTCTCTCCCCACTATTACCTCGGCTTGCATTGCCTCTGTTCTCATTCACCTTTCCGGCTATTGCGGGTCATCTGGAACAATTTGTTTGTTCCTCTTCCCGAGGTTCTTGCTTTTCTTTTCTAGCGTTGTTTCGGGTGAAGATGCCATCGCCACAGATAAAGCAGTCTGCTCTGCCGAATGAACCATCCGTGAAGCCCTGGTCTTGCCGGTTAGCTCGAGCATTTCCTCATTTGCTGGTTCGCGATGCGCAGCTCATTCACTCTTTCTTGTTGCTTCGCCGAGCTTCCTGTTAACCCCTCTAGCTCTAATGCCGCGGCATTTGCGCTCTTAGGTTTTTCGCCGGTATTGTACCTCGGCAAACCCAAATCCTGATTCGCTCTGTGAGCTTCATGCTCTTGTTAATATCATTCATGAGGTTCTTTCCTCTTAATCTTAGTTCGTCCACCCGTCGGTGCGATATCAACTTATTAGCTTTTGCATATTCTCTCGGTCCTGTTCAAGGATTCTCGCAGGGTGATACTTTTGGCCTCTACCGGCACCTTTTGCTGGTTTCCTCTAACTCACTTTGAGCATTTGCGGATCAAGTATCGGCTACTGGTGTGGTTAAGTTCTCTATAGTGGCTCAAGAATGTTCTCTGGTCTCTCCAGAGGTGGTCCTCTCACTCTTGGTGCCTTTGGGGTGGTGTCATGTAGTTCGGCGGGTTTGTCACCGGGAATTACCTCGGTGGTTTGCGGTGTGTTCTTGGCGGACCTGCGCTGCGGAGTTCTCCGCTCGACACGGCTAATCTTGCTCCGCTTGCGTCCTGCTGCGACCATCACCTCGACGCTGCCGGATGCTCTCTGACGGACAGCTCGTCGCTTCGAGGTGGTTCCCTGCAACAACAACTGGTGAGGATAAATGTCGGTGATGTCGGCCGACGTAGACCTGTGCTCGCCCGGGCGATGAAGATCCCGTTGCGCGGGGGTTTTCCCGAAGCTCCTGCATTGTCTCGACATAGTCGCGAGACCAAATCTGGACTAAGCGAAACAACGCTCGCCGGTGTTGATGAAGTTTCCGTCCGGATCACAACTCCAGCACCATTGCTTTGGCCCTGATGCGTAAGCGCCGTGGTGGTGGCACGGCAGATGCCATGGGTAGGCTAAAGTACGGGGCCAATGGATGCTAGTGGGATCTGGGGAGGGAAGATGCAACTGTCTTTACACTCAAGCTGCCAAAGTGATGAACTTTATTTCTCTCTTGGTGGATTACAAGTGCCCCTTGAGCTGTATCCAGGGGGACAATATGAATCTCCCCAGCCTAACGGTGCTCAAAGAATCGATCCCTCCCTCAGGGTCCAAACCTCCCCTTATAAAGGGGTGCTTTGGGTGCCCTTAGGGCTGACGAGGCAAGAATATTCGTGAAATATGCTTGTCCCAAAATAGTAGTTCGGCGGCCTCCTTTCCTTGTCGCCCTTCTAACGACGGCAAAGCTCCAGTGGCCCCGCTCCTGCGTCCCTCGGGCTCCAGGACTGTCACCTCCGTGACCTCCTTCTGCCCCTCTGGCGCTGTGCATCCTTGTCTCTTGTGCTTGGCCTTACCTCGATTCCTTCTAACTGCGGCTATAGTTTGACCTTGGGGTTCTCCTTCTCCTGCAAGCTTCGTATCACTCGGCCTTACCTTATGTTACTCGGCTCGTTCCTCACTGCATGAAGATCATTTGGGTAACGGCCGAGTTTCTCATTAACTCGGTAACCACTTGATACCTATACATGGGCTTCTTGCCTCGCTCATCGGCCGACATAACCATGATTCGGCCGACCTAGGCCATAGCTCGGCAATCGAGAGGGACGATATCGGTCTTTCCCGTCTCGACCTACCGAGGTTAATCCCCGGCGGTGGCATTTGGGCTTTTGGGCTGGCTGCCTCCCAAAAATAATATGAACTTTTTATTTAATATTTAAAAGATGTTTGTAATTAGTTTTTAGACAAATAAAATATCCAGATAGATCTGGGGTTTGTATTTTGAAATAAAGAAGGGGATTATTATAAAAAAACAAAATAGGATTTTGTATTATACTTTTATGACAAGGCATGCATGATGATGTCATGATGATGCACAAAACACAACCGCGGCGATTTTCTAGTAGTGGATTTACCCGGGGTGCTACAAAAGGCAAAGGCAAAAGACGCACACCCAAAGGGAGCCGAGGCACCCCAGTCAAACGCCAATGTGGTGCAGAAAGAACTTCCACAATAAGTTCAAGGGGAAGACCAAGGCCGTTCGTACTACCAACTTCAAAAAGAATAAGAAGGACAAGTCACAGGATCCCTGCTTTGTGTGCGGCGAGGTTGGACATTGGGCTCCAAAGCAGCAGCAAGAGGAAGGAAGAATCCAAATGGATAGAACTCTAAGTCATCAACGTGACTATGAGCAACAATGATAAGGGTGCATCCGGGTATGGTAATTTACCTCTTGTTTTGTCAATTTGTCAATCTGATTGGTGGATCGACTCGTGCTAATATTCATGTGTGTCTGATATCTCTTTGTTTTCTTCTTATCGGATCACAAGAGATCTCTCCGTCTTGATGGGAAACGGATCGCATTACATCGTGGTGTTGGCACGGTGGATCAAGTTTACTCGGGAAAGATCGTGCGGAAAGAACGCGACATGTGCCCTCAATAAATAAGAATCTCTTTAGTGGTTCCCTTCTTTGCAAAGAAGGTTTTAAGTTGGTATTTGAGTCCAATAAAGTAGTCATATCTAAGTATGGACAATTTATTGGTAAAGGTTATGAGTGCGGCGGTTTGTTCCGTCTTTCCCTATCAGATTTTTGTAATAAGGTTGTGAACCATATTTGTGCCCCTGGCAATGATACCGATATTTGGCATTCACGACTTTGTCACATTAATTTTGGTTGTATGACGCGGCTAGCTAAGATGAATTTAATTCCGAGTTTCACTTTAGCCAAAGGCTCTAAATGTCAATAGTGTGATCAAGCTAAGCAACCGCGCAAGCCTCACAAGTATGTGCAGGAAGCAAGAAACTTTGCACCACTAGAGCTTATACATTCAGATCTATGTGAGATGAATGGTGTGTTGACCAAAGGTGGAAAGAAATACTTCATGACGTTGATTGATGATTCTACTAGATTTTGCTATGTATATATTTTGAAAACTAAATATGAGGCTCTACACCACTTTAAAAACTATAAGGCAGAAGTTGAAAATCAACTTGAGAGAAAGATTAAGAGAGTCCGGTCAGATCGTGGTGGAGAGTATTTCTCTAATGAGTTTGATTTATTTTGTGCGGAATATGGCATTATTCATGAGAGGACACCTCCCCATTCTCCCCAATCAAACGGAGTTGCCGAAAGGAAAAACCGTACTCTAACAGACTTGGTTAACGCCATGTTAGGTACTTCGGGTTTATCCAAGGCATGGTGGGGGGAGGCGATATTGACATCATGTCATGTCCTGAATAAAGTTCCCACAAAAGACAATAAAATTGCTCCCTATGAATTATGGGAGAAGATAAAACTAACACTCTCGTACTTACGTACTTGGGGCTATTTGGCAAAGGTGAATTTTCCAATTCCCAAAAAGCGTAAACTTGGACCAAAGAGTTTTCCAACGCCATGTCTTTCTTGGCTATGCTCATCATAGCGTTGGATACAAATTTCTAGTGGTGAAATCTGAGGTACCTGACATGAAGGTCAGTACAATTACGGAGTCTAAGGATGCCACATTCTTTGAGGATATTTTTCCGATGAAAGATATGCCTAGTACATCTAGACAGGAATCTGTTGAAACTCCTGAACCTGCTATTCCCATGGAATATTATGAACGAGCACATGATGAAATTACTGAGGAGGTAGACAATGAAGTTCCTGTAAGGAACAAGAGACGGAGGATTGCAAATTCCTTTGGTGATGATTTCATTGTCTATCTCGTGGATGATACTCCCACCTCTATTTCAGAGGCTTATGCATCCCCTGATGCAGACTACTGGAAAGAGGTTGTTCGTAGCGAGATGGATTCCATCATGGCAAACGAAACTTGGGAGATCACTGATCGTCCTTATGGGTGCAAACCTTTAGGATGTAAGTGGGTGTTCAAAAAGAAGCTTAGGCCTGATGGTACGATTGAAAAGTACAAGGCTCGACTTGTTGCCAAGGGTTATACCCAAAAATAAGGCGAAGACTTCTTTGATACTTATTCGCCTGTGGCTAGATTGACCACTATTCGAGTTCTACTCTCATTGGCTGCCTCACATGGTCTTATCGTTCATCAAATGGACGTCAAGACAGCTTTCCTTAATGGAGAGTTGGATGAGGAAATTTATATGGATCAGCCAGATGGTTTTGTAGTAGATGGTCAAGAAGGCAAGGTGTGCAAGCTATTGATGTCTTTGTATGGAATGAAACAAGCACCTAAGCAATGGCATGAGAAGTTTGATCAAACTTTAACATCTACTGGCTTTGTTGTAAATGAAGCCGATAAATGTGTATACTATCTCCATGGTGGGGGCGAGGGAGTTATACTTTGTTTGTATGTTGATGACATACTGATTTTTGGGACAAATATGATTGTCATCGAACAGGTCAAGAGTTTCTTGTCTCAAAGTTTTGACATGAAAGACCTTGGAGAAGCTGATGTTATTCTAAACATTAAGCTGCTGAAAGATGAGAATGGCGGAATTACAATTCTGCAATCTCACTATGTGGAGAAGGTGTTGAGTCGCTTTGGCTACTCAGATTGTACTCCTTCACCGACACCATATGATCCTAGTAAGATGCTTCGAAAGAACAAAAGAACAACTAGAGATCAGCTGAGATACTCTCAGATAATTGGCTCATTAATGTATTTAGCTAGCGCAACAAGGCCTGACATCGCGTTTGCTGTGAACAAACTTATCCGGTTTGTTTCCAATCCAGGAGATGATCATTGACATGCTCTTGAGAGAGTAATGCGCTATCTAAAGGGTACATCGAGTTATGGTATTCACTATACCGGAGACCCTACGGTACTTGAAGGGTATAGTGACTCAAATTGGATTTCTGATGCTGATGAGTTGAAAGCCACAAGTGGATATGTATTCACTCATGGTGGTGGCACTGTTTCATGGAAGTCTTGCAAGCAGACCATCTTAACGAGGTCAACAATGGAAGCAGAACTCACAGCACTAGATCGACTCTTGTCGAAGCAGATTGGCCGTGAACTCTTGATTGACTTGGGTTGTTGATAAACTTTGTCGCTATTCTTATGAACTGCGACAATCAAACTGTGATCGTCAAAGTGAGTAGTTCAAAGGATAATATGAAGTCATCAAGACATATAAAGAGAAGATTGGCATCTGTTAGGAAAATGAGAAACTCCAGAGTAATAGCATTGGATTATATCCAAACAGCTAAGAATCTAGCAGATCCTTTCACAAAAGGTCTATCAAGAAATATGATAGATATTGCATCAAAGGAGATGGGTTTGAGACCCACATGAGTTACCATGGTAGTAACCCAACCTATGTGATCGGAGATCCCGTGAATTAGGACTTAGGGAAACAAGACAGTGGCTAACTGGAGGAGAGTAACTTTTATTAACCCACTCCGCTGAAGATGCATTACTCTCACGATCTGTATGGCAGGTTGACTTATTCTTAATGTGTTCATAGGCTTGTATAATCCAAGATGCTATCCTACAGAGCAGTCTTGAAAGAACGCACCTATGTGAGCCCGACTGCTGGTCACATTCTATGAGATAGGGTAATCTCTAGGAAGCTCATGAAAAAGGCCAGGAGTGTGACTTATATGCTCCACCCGAGGGGTAGCCTTTGGCAACCTAGTATCAGTATGACATTAGGTGAAACTTATTTACACAAAACTGGCAATTCAAGGCTTAGTCCATTGACATTTGTTGATGAGCGTAGTCTAATGCTCTAGGTGGAAGCTCAACTTAACAGTCTCCACTGAAAAACGCTGGTATATCAAAACAGTGATTTGGAACAGAATGGTGTGATGTGCCAATGAGACTTTGTAGGGGATTGTTGGAATTTTAGGCATATTTGATGTTGGGCTTTTGGCCCATAACAAATACAAATTCTGAAATTCTCTTTGGCCCATTATCATGGCAGCTCATGTGTGTGCTAGTGGTGCCAAAGTTTAGTCCCACATTGCTAGTGGAAGGGGAGTTGGACCACCTTATATAGTAGAGTGTTGCACCACTCGGAAGGTGTGAGAAGAGAAGCCCTCACTCCTCCTCCGACGCCCGCCCGCCGCCACGCCTCGCCTCGCCTCGTGACACGGCGCAGCGTCATGAGTTGCGGGTTGCGGGTTGCGGGAATCTCGCCGAGCCGAGCTTTATTTTGCTCGTTGGGAAAATTAATTGTGTATTAATTATGAGTCATTAATGCGTCATTACAGACGCGTTAATTAACCGGCCGTTTCCATATCGTGGGCTGGCACTGACTCGGTCGTGGACTGTTGCCCCACGTCCTACCCGACCTGCACTATATAGCAGGCAGACGTATACCATAGCAGTCACCAGAAATTAGATTGCATCTGCCTACCTACGCATCGCTGTTCCATCTCTATGTGCTGCCCTCTGCTACTCCATCCCGCCGGCTGCGTGCACGGTCGTCCGGGAGAGCAGGCCTTCGGAACCCCGTCTCTCTGATCCTGCACCGGGAGAGAGGCGATAAGGTTTTTGGGGAGCGTCTAGACGCGACTGCTCAAGCTCTTCCTCGACTTCATCGCCATGTCTGACGACGCTGCTGCTGGTGGTGGCTCCACTTCTATTGCGCTGTTGATCATACCATCGACGAACTCGTACGTGTTCTTTGCCCTCCTGCTATTTCCTATGATGATCACTAGTATTGCAGTATGCGTAGATGTGCTAGATTTTCACTTGCCTGTATGGTGCATGTCTAATATGCGTATGCTAGTTAGTCTTGGAAATTGTTTTGTCATGATTTATACTTGGATTAAATTAATGCGAAAACTGCTAATTATTTTAACAAGTTGTGCATGTTTTGATACCTCCGAAGGCCATATATATAATTTCTATCAAACCTCGCAAATTCTTAATCTTCGTGCATATGCATGAAGTAGATTCATGATAGGGT
The DNA here is from genome assembly GCA_030063025.1 of Avena longiglumis. Taxonomy (NCBI): domain Eukaryota; kingdom Viridiplantae; phylum Streptophyta; class Magnoliopsida; order Poales; family Poaceae; genus Avena; species Avena longiglumis. The sequence continues at coordinate 481,061,972 of CP125975.1, forward strand.
TAAGGAAAGAGGAAGGAGAGAATTATTATATGAGGATTGAAAATATTAGAAAATTCTTACAGACATAACTTCTACAAAAAGGTAAGAATTACAATGAATTACGATCTCCAACCTGAATCTTCTCTCATGATTAAATGTGAATGCTCGCGTCAAGTAGTAGAAAAGCGTTGATTTTCACCTGAACTACGTGTATGCTTTTCCCTAGAATTAGATGTCTAGCACAGATTAAGAAATGGAAATACAACGACTCAACCATAGAACCACCAGATAATAACTCCAACTATCAGATAACCAGATGCATATTCATCGATTATGGCAGGGAACTCACTAGATACAAAAACCAATGATGAATCAACCGCAATACGTGAGAGAGCGAAGTCAAAGACAACATCCTGATGTGCGAGCAAATTAATACCTGATCGCCGTAAGAACAGATGGTGGAAGTGGCCATCTTCAATGGAGGACGACTGCTGAGCAACAAAAATGAAATTAGAACACACGGTCGACTGATCTTGACACGCATGAATGAGAAGAGTAGGAGGAGAGAATTTGAAGACGCATCCAGACACACGGTAAATTTAAATGAGGAGAGGAAGGGGTGCATGTGGAGATTAATGGGTAGGGAAAGAGGCCATGCTTGAATATTGGAGTATTAAAGGGAGAACAATGGGTAGGATGTATGGGTCGCATGGTGAGGTTTGATAACTGTAGACAAATCTGAACTGCGTGGAAATTAAAAAAAAATAACTCATGCATGTCGGATGACTTGGCCGGCAGTTTCTTTGCTGATGTGGAGGCCTTGCATATTGAGAGAAATATGGTAGTGGGATACTCCTATTTAGATATAGAAGATAATATTGTTAGGAAGTTTATGAATAGGACATTTAAGCATTAGTAACTTCAATCTCTCCCAATCTTGAGATGTACTCTCTCCATCACGAGGCCAAAAGTTATATATAAGATTTTTATCCTTATGAATCTCACTGGGAGGATAAAATTTAGAATAAAAGAGAGATGCCATCTCCTCCCATTCCATGGATTGTCCATTCTTCAGCAGCTTATATCATTCTTCAGCTCTCCCTTTCAAGGATATAGAGAGTAACTTCTTCTTCACCTGTTCAGTTATGATACCTGCACACTTAAACAACCCGCATAATTCATGGATAAAAATCAAGTGATCACTAGGATGGACAGTTCCATCCCCTAAATAATAATTATCCATAACACGATCAACAATACTTGTAGTTATCTTAAAAGGATCTATCTCAACAGGTGATGGTTCATCTACTACCCTAGCAGTGGTAGTAGTTTTCCCAAACAGAAAACCAAGTGGGTTATCAATATTGGAAACAAAGAAACAAGCAGTAACAAAAGCAATACTCATCGTAGAAATTTCTCTTACCAGTTTCACTCTTCAATAGCGCTTCACTCCTTGGAAACGGTGCCAGAAAATAGTCTTAATGACCCAGAAGTATAGGGGGTGTATCGTAGTACTTTCGATAAATAGGAGTGTCAATCCCAACGAGGAGCAGAAGGTGCTGAACAGTGGTATGGAGCAGGAAATCCCTGTAAATACTTAGCAAACGGATTTTTAGTGGTTTTACGATAAAGCAACAAAACAAAGTGCAAGTAATAAAGAACAAACGCAGCAAGTGGCCCAATCCTTTCTTAGCAAAGGACAAGCCGGTGGAAATACTTATAAGAACCAAACGTTCTCGAGGACACATGGGAATTCCGTCAAGTGCTTTCGCTTCAAATAGCTGAGTACTCTTCTTTGGTGTTTGTAAGTGTTGTGTGGGTGAACCTGTGCTAATGTACCGACCTTACTTGGACTAATACATACTTGTGATTAAACCCCTGCAAACATCTGTAACTACAGGAAAGTAATTAAGATATAAATCTAACCACAACCTTAAACTCTGAGATCCTACGCTCCCTTGTGCAAAGGTGTCCTAACGGGGGTTCAGGTTTCTATCACTCTGGCAACCCCACAATTAGTAGCTAAATACACAATGCATCCCCCTAGGCCCATAAATGGTGAAGTATCATGTAGTAGACGTTCACATGACACCACTAGAATAATAACACCACAACTTAAATACTAAACCATTGAATAATAACTCAACACAAATCCACTAATAACAACATGACTTCTCCCATGTCCTCAAGAACTAAATGAACTACCCATAAGACATCATATGGATCAAGATCAAATATGATATGGTAATGGATAACAATATGAACATAAACAATAATCCAATGGTTCCACTCACAAGCATCAACTACAATACTAATTAACACCGGGAAAGTTTCCCCTAAGAACTAAAGCAATATCCAACACAATTTTTACAACGAGACGGAGTGATGATGATGGTGCTGGTGGAGATGATGGTGTGGATGATGATGATCCCGATGAAGCCTAGCTTGACGATGATGATGAAGCCTAGCTTGATGATGGTGTGGATGATGGTGATCCTGATGAAGCCTCTCTAGGAAGGAATTTCCCTGGCAGAAATCTGTCTGCTGGAGAGATCTTTCTCTCTCGGTGTTTTCCGCCCCGCAGAGGCGGCGGAAATCTATCTGTGGTCACCCCCTAGCCTTAGGGTTCCGTAGGGAAGATATAGGCGAAAGGGCGAAGTCGGGAGGCGGGCAGGTAGGCCACACCTGCCCTAGGCTCGGCCTAGGGTGGGCCCACGGCTAGGAGGGTGTGGGCCCCCTAGGGCCCTTCTTCGTCCCTCCTTCTGGCTTCCTCGGTCTTTTGGGAAAATATAATTTTCCCATATTTTTCTGGTATTTTTCTGATCTTTGCGAAATTGCATCAAAACGCCTTCTTTTCAATCAGAATCCAGACTCCAACAATCCATCCTCCAAGAATCATCCAACATGCATAAACAGATGAAAAGCTATAAGTAATACCTCATAATAAGACAAATATCAATGAATAGAGGTAGATTATGATATAGAATGGTGATGCAAATTGGGCGTATCAGAAGGCCAAGAGGTGAACCATGAGGTTGAGTGTTGATGAGCCTCATCACAAGAGCTGCATATGGAGGAGATTTTCTAAAAAGTATGGCATGATACATCTCCTAAAAACTGAAGTCCATGATATCAATTTTGAATCCTTTAGAAGTAGGCCCAACACAATCCACTTTGTGAGCATGATGGAGCAAGTTTACAAGTCCACACAGAATAGCATCATCATTTCCATCACTAGGAGTAATGGTGTGGCGAGAGATCCTTAACAACAAATTGTAGAGAGTCTTGATTCCCTAGGACTCCCCAAAAGTGGCATTACTCCCACAGAGAGGTGCGAGCTTGCCTTTATTGTCACCAAGAGCAACATCATGCATGCTGTTGGAATTATGCCCTAGAGGCAATAATAAAGATGTTATTATTATAATTCTTGTTCATGATAAAGTTTATATTCCATGCTAGAATTGTATTAAGCGGAAACTTTAATACTTGTGTGGTTTGTGAACAACACCGTGTCCCTAGTACGCCTCTATGGACTATCTCATTGATCAATGATGGTTAAGGTTTCCTAACCATAGACATGAGTTGTCAATTGATAATGAGATCATATCATTGGGAGAATGATATGGTGGATAGACCCAAACAAAGCAAAGCAATTAGATCGTGTCATCGTGTTTGTCTTTGCGAAGCTTTTCCTATGTCAAATATTGTATTCCTTAGACCATGAGATAATTCAACTCCCTGGTATCGGAAGAAATCTTTGAGGTCATCAAACGTCATCCTATGAGAGGGTGATCATAAAGGTGTCTCTCAGGTGATCGGAAAGTATCTGTTGGGTTGTATGTATCGAGATGGAATTTGTCCCTCCTAAGTCGGAGAGATATACTTCGGGCCCACTCGTGTCGATATCAACACCGCTTGCAAGCATGTGGTTAAGGAGTTAATCACAAAGTGATATCGGATTACGAGCAGTAAAGTACTTGTTGTGAACGAGATTGAACTAGGTATGACGTGCAAGCGATCGAATCTCGGGCAAGTAAAATATCGCGAGACGAAGGGAATATATATATGGGATTGATTGAATACTGGCATCGTGGTTCATCCGATATGATCATCGATGAATGTGTGGGAGTCAATATGGGTGCCCAGACCCCACTGTTGATTATTGATAGAAGATCATGTCTACATATTCTCGAACCCGTAGGGTCACACACTTAACGTGTCTTGACGCTAGGATAGATTGGATAATTGGTTTATGAATTTTTGTTCGGAGTCTCGGATGGGATCCGGGATATCACGAGAGGTTCCGTAATGGTCCGGAGAATAAGATTCATATAAAGATTGCAGTTTTGGAGTTCGGAATTGTTGGGTTAATCGGTATTGTCGAAGCTTCTAGAACCTTCGGAAGGGGACCAACGTGGCCCCACCTTCTGGGAGGGGCATGGGCCTATGAGGGAGTGTCCTGGTCGCATTGGGCCAGGGGCACAAGGCCCCATAGGGCCCAGCCGATTCTAGAGAGATTTGACTCGTTTAAATCTCGGGATAGAATTTCTAGATAAGGGAGAGTTTAAATCGTTTAAACTAGAGATAGGATTTCTAGATAAGGGAGAGTTTAAATTTTTTAAACTAGAGATAGGCTTGGAGGAGGGGCAAGGGCTGGCCGCCCTCTATATATAGAGGGGTGTGCGCCCCTCCCCCACACCTTCCTCCAAGCCCTAGCGCCTTGCTACCTTCCTCTCCCTCCCATTGTTCAGGCGAAGCCTGCAGAAATTCTCCACCATATACACCACGCCGTCGTGTTGTAGATCCAATCTATCTCTCCACCATACTCGCTGGTCCGAGGAAGGAGGAGACGTCGAGGTGCTGCATGTGTGCATCTCACGGAGGCACCGCCACTTGTGGTGCTAGATCGGATCGGATCGCGAGGAGGAGAAGCGAGTACGACTACATCACCCACGTTCCGACGAACGTTCCGCTGTGCGAATCTTCAAGGGTATGAAGATCTAATACAATCTCTCTCGTTGTTTGCATCTCCTAGATTAGATCTTGGCTTTCCCTCTGTTCGCTCCGTAGAAAATTTTGATTTACTATGCCGCGAAACCCTTCAGTGGTATCAGAGCTAGATCTATGCGTAGATGTGTTTCACGAGTAGAACGCAACATGGTTGTTGCGGGCATTGATGTTTTCTGTTGCAAGCCTCTTGTTTGTGTTCTTCTTATGACGCGGGATAGTGAGATTGAAGCGGTCCAGGCCAACTTCTGGCGTCGTTCATGAGACCGCTCGCACTTGACGTGTGGCTTGTACCACACATGCGGTGTGGATGTCGGTTTCTCTCACTATAGTTGTCATGGGATTAACACGGAGTTTGGCAACCATAATATCACCATTGTGGCTTTCCGTAGGTAAGAATCGTTCTTAGCATCTACTCCCATAAGCCACGTAAAACATGCAACAACAAAGTAGAGGCGTCTAACTTGTTTTTGCAGGGAGTGTTTTCTGTGATATGGTATGGCCCAAGATGTGATGTGTATATTGTATGCGATGATCATGTTTTGTAATGTTTCACGACTTGCATGTCGATGAGTACACAACCGGCGGGAGCCATATGGTTGTCTTTATAATTGTGTATGACCTGCGAGTCAACTTCTTATACGCCATGTAATAGCTTTACTTTATCGCTAAGTAGTTAGCAATAGTTGTAGTTGCTATTCGTGGTGGAGGCAATCATGGTGGAGTGATGGAGATCATGCCGGAACGCACAAGATGGAGATCATTGCGCGAAGATTGGCTATACCATGTCACATAAAGTTATATGCATGTGATGTTTATCCTTTTATGTATCTTATTATGCTTAGATCGCGATGGTAGCATTATAAGATGATTCCTCACTTAAAGATCAAGATAAAAACTGTGTTCTCCTCGAGTATGCACCGTTGCGAAAGTTCGTCGTGTCCAAGCATCACGTGATGATCGGGTGCTATAGACTCTACGCTCACATACAATGGGTGCAAGCCAGTTTTGCACACGCGGAAATACTTGGGTCTAGCTTGACGAGCCTAGCATGTACAGACATGGCCTCGGAACACAAGAACCTAAAGGTTAAGCATGAGTCATATGAATGATATGATCGACACCATGTTGTCCACCATTGAAACCACATCTCTTCTCGTGATGATCGGATTAGGTGTGGTGAATTTGGATCGTGTTCACTAAACAACTTGAGGGATGTTGAATTTAGTGGGAGTTCATCTAGTAATTTGATTAAGTTGAACTATTTATCATGAACATAGTATAAATTGTACTTGCAAATACTGTAGATCACATGGCCAAATCCAACTTCAACTTCAACGTTTTTGCTGAGAAGGAAAAGCTTAGAAACAATGGGTCTAACTTCACCAATTGGTTCCGCAATCTAAGAATCATTATGTCTGGCGGACAAAAGGACTATGTCCTTGGTAAAGCGTTAGGTGACCCCCTAGAATCGCTTACCGGTGATGAGAAAGCATCTGTCATCGCCTAAATATGATTATGGTGTGATTAAGAGCACCATGTTGTTTGCTATAGAACCGGAACTTCAAAATCGTTTTGAAACCTATCCCGGGCCCTTTGAGATTCTCGAGGAGATGAAAACCATGTTTCAGACTCAAGCCCGTTCGAGAGATATGAGATCGCCTATAAGTTCTTTAACTGCAAGATGGAGGAAGGGAGTTCTGTTAGTGAGCACGCCATAAAGATGTCGGGATACAATCAACGCTTGAACAAGCTGGAATGCACGATTCGGAGGAGCTCAAGATTGACAGGTTCGCAATCACTCCCTCCCAGCTACAAAAGTTTTGTAGTGACTCATAATCGATTGGTTCCATCGATACGATCACCGAGCTCTTCGCAAAGTGAAGGCTGCGGAGTGGACATCAAGAAGGATAATCATGTGTTGATGGTCAACAAGCCCTCCTTTAAGAAAGGTAAGGGAGCAAAGAAACCCTTCAAGAAGGCGGCGGCAAGCCTTGATGCTCCTGGAGAAGAAGCTCAAAGTCCGGTCCTAAGCGGACACTAAGTGCTTCTATTGCAAGGACAAGGGTCCTTTGGGCATCGTCCGAAGTACTTAGCGGACAAGAAGGCTGGCACCATCAAAGGTATATTTGATATACATGTTATTGATGTTTTCCTTACTAGCCCTCGTTGTAGTGCACGGGTATTTGATACTGGGTTGGTTGCTAATATTTGTAACTCGAAGCAGAGCTACGAAATAGCGGACTTGCGAGGATGAGGTGACGATCTTGGCGTTGGCAGCGGATCAAGAGTTGATGTGATGGCCGTCAGACGCTCTCCTTAGTTTTACCTTCGGGATTAGTTTTAAACCTTAATAAATGTTATTATGTACTGCGTTGAGCATGAACATTATTTCGGATCATGTTTATTGCAAGGCGGTTATTCATTTAAATCGGAGAATAATGGTTGTTCTATTTATATGAGTAACATCTTTTATGGTCATGCACCTCTTGTGAATGGTTTATTTCTTCTAAATCTCGAAAGGGATGAAACACACATCCATAACATTGAGGCTAAGAGATGCAAAGTAGATAGTGATAATACTACTTATTTGTGGCATCGTCTAGGTCATATTGGTGTAAAGCGCATGAAGAAACTCCATTCGATGGACTTTTGGAGTCTCTTGATTTTGAATCATTTGACACATGCGAACCATGCCTCATGGGCAAGATGATCAAAACCCATTCTCGGTATGATGGAGCGAGCAACGGACTTGTTGGAAATCATACATACCGATGTATGCGGACCGATGAGTGTTTCGGCGGTGGATATCGCTATTTTCTCACTTTTACCGATGACTTAAGTAGATATGGGTATATCTATTTAATGAAACATAAATCTGAAACGTTTGAAAAGTTCAAAGAATTTCGAATGAAGTGGAGAACCATCGTAATGTAAAGATTAAGTTTCTACGATCCGATCGTGGAGGTGAATATTTGAGTTATGATTTTCTCACGCATCTTAAATCAAGTGGAATCGTTTCACAACTCACGCCACGAAACACCACGGTGCAATGGTGTGTCTACGAGCAGGAATCGAACCCTATTAGATATGGTCCAATCAATGATGTCTCTTACTGATTTGCCGTTATCATTTTGGGGTTATGCATTAGAAACCGCTGCATTCACTTTAAATAGGGCTCCATCTAAATCCGTTGAGACGACACCATATGAACTGTGGTTTGGTGCTAAACCTAAGTTGTCATTTCTTAAAGTTTGGGGATGCGAAGCTTACGTCAAGAAGTTGATGGCGGACAAGCTCGAACCCAAAGCGGAGAAATGCGTCTTCATAGGATACCCTAAGGAAACTATTGGGTATACCTTCTATCACGTAACCAAGGCAAAGTGTTTGTCGAAGAACGGTTCCTTTCTTGAGAAGGAGTTTCTCTAAAAGAAGTGAGTGGAGGAAAGTAGAGCTAGACGAGGTTATTGAACCTTCTCTTGAATTGGAGAGTAGCAAGACCTGAAATTGTTCCAAAGGTCACCGCACAATAGAGGAAGCTAATGACAAGGATCATGAAGCTTGGACGATGTCTATCTTGAACGTCGCAGGTCGACAAGGTCGCGTGCCCTCCCGAGTGGTACGCAACCTGTTGACTGTCTTGTTAGTAGAAGACAGTGAACCTACGAACTATGAGGAAGCGATGATGAGCCCAGACTCTGAGAAATGGCTAGAAGCCATGAAATCCGAATTGGGATCCATGAGCAAAAACCAAGTATGGACTTTGGTGGACCCTCCTAGCGACCGAAAGGCCGTTGAGTGCAAATGGATATTCAAGAAGAAAACGGACGCAGATGGTAATGTTACCGTCTATAAAGCAAGGCTTGTCGCAAAAGGTTTTTGACAAGTTCAAGGTGTTGACTACGATGAGACTTTCTCTCCCGTAGCGATGTTTAAGTCCATTCGGATTTTATTAGCAATTGCTGCGTTTCATGATTATGAAATATGGCAGATGGATGTCAAGACTGCTTTCCTCAATGGCAACATTGATGAAGAGTTGTATATGATGCAACCCGAAGGTTTTGTCGATCCTAAGGATGCTAGTAAAGTATGCAAACTTCAGCGTTCCATTTATGGACTGAAGCAAGCATCTCGGAGTTGGAACCTTCGTTTTGATCAAGTGATCAAGAGCTTTGGATTTGTTCCAAATTGCTATGAAGCTTGTATCTACAAGAAAGTGAGTGGGAGCTCGGTGACGTTTCTGGTACTATATGTGGATGACATATTGATTATTGGAAATGACATCAACATGCTTAACGATGTGAAGAGTTATTTGAACAAGTGTTTTTCAATAAAAGACCTAGGTGAAGCTGCTTATATATTGGGCATCAAGATCTATAGAGATAGACAAAGACGCCTGATAGATTTAAGCCAGAGTACATACCTAGACAAAGTTCTGAAAAAGGTTCAGAATGGATAAGGCAAAGAAAGGTTCAGTGCCTATGTTATCAGGTAAGATATTGAGCAAGGCTCAGTGTCCAGCTACGGTAAATGATAGGGAAGCTATGCGCAAAGTGCCTTATGCCTCGGCCATAGGTTCCATCATGTATGCCATGCTGTGTACTAGACCGGATGTGTCCAATGCTCTTAGTTTGACGAGCAGATATCAAAGTGATCCAGGAGTGGAACACTGGACAGCCATGAAGAACATCCTAAAGTACCTAAATAGAACTAAAGAAATGTTCTTAGTCTATGGGGGTGATGAACAGCTTGTCGTAAAGGTTACGTCGACGCTAGTTTCGACAATCGACAAGGATGATTCTAAATCTCGGACGTGATACGTGTATATTTTTGAATGGAGGAGCTGTGAGTCGGAGAAGCCGCAAGCAAAGCGTGATCGCGGATCTACAATAGAAGCGGAATACATGGTCGCCGCAGGTTGGCCAAGTGAAGGAGTTTGGATCAAACTTCATCATCGAAGCTTGGCGTGGTTCCAAGTGCATTGGACCCACTGGAGATATTGTGTGACAACACTGGCGCCATAGCACTCGCTAAGGAACCAAGATATCATCCAAAGACCAAGCATATCAACCGCAAGTTTCATATAATCCGAGATTATATAGCAGATGGAGATCTGAAGATTAGCAAAGTACATACGGATATGAATGTCGCAGATCCATTGACTAAACCTCTTCCACGTGTAAAACATGATCAACACATCAGTGCCATGGGTGTGAGATTGTTGCCAAATGTAAACTAGATTATTGACTCTAGTGCAAGTGGGAGACTGTTGGAATTATGCCCTAGAGGCAATAATAAAGATGTTATTATTATAATTCTTGTTCATGATAAAGTTTATATTCCATGCTAGAATTGTATTAAGCGGAAACTTTAATACTTGTGTGTTTTGTGAACAACATCGTGTCCCTAGTACGCCTCTATGGACTAGCTCATTGATCAATGATGGTTAAGGTTTCCTAACCATAGACATGAGTTGTCAATTGATAATGAGATCATATCATTGGGAGAATGATATGGTGGATAGAACCAAACAAAGCAGAGCAATTAGATCGTGTCATCGTGTTCGTCTTTGCGAAGCTTTTCCTATGTCAAATATTGTATTCCTTAGACCATGAGATAATGCAACTCCCTGGTATCGGAAGAAAGTTTTGAGGTCATCAAACGTCATCCTATGAGAGGGTGATCATAAAGGTGTCTCTCGGTGATCGAAAGTATCATTGGGTTGTATGTATCGAGATGGAATTTGTCCCTCCCAAGTCGGAGAGATATACTTGGGCCCACTCGGTAATCGATATCAACACCGCTTGCAAGCATGTGGTTAAGGAGTTAATCACAAAGTGATATCGGATTACGAACGAGTAAAGTACTTGCCGTGAACGAGATTGAACTAGGTATGACGCATCGACGATCGAATCTCGCAAGTAAAATATCGCGAGACGAAGGGAATATATATATGGGATTGATTGAATCTCGGCATCGTGGTTCATCCGATATGATCATCGATGAATGTGGAGTCAATATGGGTTCCTGCACCCTGTTGATTATTGATAGAAGATCATGTACGCATATTCTCGAACTCAGGTCACACACTTAACGTGTCTTGACGCTTAGGATAGATTGGATAATTGGTTTATGTATTTTTGTTCGAGTCTCGGATGGGATCCGGGATATCACGAGAGGTTCGGAATGGTCCGGAGAATAAGATTCATATAAGGCAAAGCGGTGCTTTTGGAGTTCGAATTGTTCCGTTAATCGGTATTGTACCTAAGCTTCTAGAACCTTCCGGAAGGGGACCAACGTGGCCCCACCTTCCGGGAGGGGCACGGGCCTATGAGGGAGTGTCCTGGTGCATTGGGCCAGGGGCACAAGGCCCCATAGGGCCCAGCCGATTCTAGAGAGATTTGACTCGTTTAAATCTCGGATAGAATTTCTAGATAAGGGAGAGTTTAAATCGTTTAAACTAGAGATAGGATTTCTAGATAAGGAGAGTTTAAATTGTTTAAACTAGAGATTGGCTTGGAGGAGGGCAAGGGCTGGCCGCCTCTATATATATAGGGGTGGCGCGCCTCCCCCCACACACCTTCCTCCAAGCCCTAGCGCCTTGCTACCTTCCTCTCCTCCCGATCGCTTGTAGGCGAAGCCTGCAGGTAAATTCTCCACCATATACACCACGCCGTGTTGTAGATCCAATCTATCTCTCCACCATACTCGCTGGTCCGAGGAAGGAGGAGACGCCGAGGTGCTGCGACGCAAGATCTCACGGAGGCACCGCCACTTTTGGTGCTAGATCGGATCGGATCGCGAGGAGGAGAAGCGAGTACGACTACATCACCCACGCCCGTTTAACGCTCACAGGCGAATCTTCAAGGGTATGAAGATCTAATCCAATCTCTCTCGTTGTTTGCATCTCCTAGATTAGATCTTGGCTTTCCCTCTGTTCGCTCCGTAGAAAATTTTGATTTACTATGCCGCGAAACCCTTCACATGCGGTGACCAATAGGAACATACACGCCAATGAAAGGCTGGTGAATGGATTCAACAAAAATATAGAAGCTTGTGGTGCAGCGAATGTTAACAGTCATCCATGTCATGGTCCTTGCCTCATCATGATCAAATATAATGGTGGCATAATTTTTTTGAATAAGGGTAATATTGTAGTCCTCATGGAGCTCCATAAGACCGTGCAGCACAAGCTTCTCAGTTATCCAAAGAGCATCCGTGAAATAGTCATTTGCACGCATGTAGTCAAAGTCCATATACATGTGTGGACAACCCGAGGACTTGGTGAGTTTGCGATAGGTATCCTTCATGATCACGTTTTGATCCCTCCTCCAATAGCATGGGTCATCAGTGGTTCTTGGCATGTGAAAGAAACTTATCTTGCACAGCTCACAATATTCTTTCTTGGACATGTTGGGTAGAGACTGCAAGTTGTCATACTTGGCTGTCTTGGCCCGGGCTTCATCCTCAACTCGCTCAGCTTACCTTTACATATAGGCAACATCTCTGGCATATTTCCTTCGGTTAGAAGGCAAAACAACATACTGGCCAACTGCCTCATCATACTGAGGCTCCCTCCTTTTGGACTTGGCCTTGGTGCGAGGTGGACGACGAGAACCAGAGCCACCTGAGAATATAGAGGAAGGGAGAAAGCATGAAAATAAGCATATATGTACCCGAGTCAAGACAAAACCCTCAAACCCTTGCTAGATGTGCCAGAAGTAAACCACACCAGAGTCTCCGGCGTGCAACACCGGAATCTCCGGTCTATACAAGAGCACACCAGAGTCTCTGGTTTGAGAGACCGGAAACTCTGGTCCGAAGATTGGGTTCCATGAAGGAGGTTGTGGGAGAAATTATTTCAAGTAGATCGAGCAAGGAACCGGAGCTAATGTGAGAGGAGTGCATGCAAAAACGAGATTCCAGTGGAAGAAATTGGTACATTGCTCAAAAGAAGCAAAGGGTAAGAACCCTAGGTTCATGGTGAGAGAAGATGTACCATATTTGTCCATTGGAGTAAATCCACCGGTGGGGAATGGTCCACGGATGGCGAGGATGGAGGAGGCCGGTGGCACGGCGGATCCTAGTGGTAGGAGGGTTCACGGGGCGGCGATTTTGGAGGAGGAGGCGATGGGTGAGTGGGGGGAGGTTGGGGTGCAAGAAAGAAACTGACTGTTTCTCTCACCCCGGCCTCCCTTTTCTCAGCGCCTGAAACCGTCTTAGATTGGAGACTCCGGTCCATGGGACTGGAAACTCCGGATTGACTAGATATTCCAGTGTGGAGCACTCGAAACTGTAACGCCCCAGTTTTAGCTAAATATTACTTAGGGTTTGTTTGTGCATCATGAGAATCATCTATTTCAAAATGCATGCAACAAACAATATCAAAGATAAAACCCTAATCCTCCCCTCTCTTTTTGAAATGCATTCAAAATGGTTTTGTATTTGAAAACTACCAAAATGTTTGGAGCCAAATGGACTAAAAGGGCCCCAAAATATTTTACTAGTTTTACAAACCCCTCTGGTATTTTCAAATTACCCAAAATAGATTCAAAATGGAAATACAAAACAGAAAATCAAAACAGATAAACAAAAGGTTTTTCTATAAATAAAAACCGCAACCAGAACCTCGCAGGCCGGCCCAGATCCCCTTTCCCTCTCTTCCTGCCGCATGCGCGCAGCAGCCATCGCAGCTCCATGGTCCACCTCGGCCCAGCCGTAGCCCGCCACCAGCCCGGTGGAGCAGAAGCTCCTGCGTGCTGCCGACGATGGAGAGAAGCTCCTGCGTGCTGCCGACGATGGAGCAGAAGCTCCTGCGTGTCGCCGCCTCTGCCGCCGGCTGCGCCGCGATCCCCGCTGCCGTTCTGGACCAGGATAAGACCAACCCGATGCCGTGGCCAACTTCCCTCTGGTCTTATCTCTCCTGTAAGATCTCTCTCTGTTTTTCCTCGGTGCACCCGAACCCTATCCGCCATGGACGATGCTCGATGCCATGGTTCCGCGCCTCCCCGTGAGAAGATGAGTACTTCCCCGTCACCGCCTCGCCTCCTGGAGCTTCTCCACCAACTGAATCGTCTGCGCACGCTCGGAATCGAGCCACCCGAGCTTGACTTCACCGTCGGTCTCCGCCGTTGTCGCCGTTGATTCACCGCCGTCCAAGATCTTCTGGCCTCCCCGACCTCACTACCCGCATCGTGGTGAGCCCCTGAGCACCCCAGTGCCCTCCGTTTCTCCCCTCTCGCTCTAATTTGCTCACGCATCATGCGCCACCTTCCGCCGCCGTCGGGCATGGTGGTCGTCGGTGCTCCGATAACCCAGATGGAGCGGCGCCACCACTATTCCGCGCAACGCGCTCGTCCGTATCCAGCTCACCCGCTCCCGCTCGCCCATGCGCACCCAATCGCCGCCGCCATCGGTGAACTGAGAGCAGCCGCCGGGCCGACATCATGCTTACATCACCCCAACGTGGTCAATGGGTCTCGTTGACTCGGTTTGACCATGCCAACATGGCACCCTGACGTGTCCTGGGCCCTCCTGTCAGCTACATGGGTAGCCTCTATGTCACATCCCAAGATTTTCCAAATCTTGTAATGTGAAAAATAAATGAATAAAATAAAACTTTGTTGATTTTCAGGGTGAGAAGAAACTTTTTGATTCCAATTGGAAACCTTCAAAACCTATTTGATCAAACAAATCCTAAAGGATTTGAAAAGATAAGCAATTAATAAAGAAAATATTAAATTTGTGAAATTACTATTTTTGGATCTTTTAATAAAAAGATTTGGTTTTCAAAAGCAAAGGATAGAATTATAAATAAGAATTATTTTATAAGCCAAATTAAAACTTGGCCAAGCCTTTGAAATAAAATATTTTTATTTGATAAAAATAGTAAGGGTTTATTTAAATAAAATAATAAGGATTTAATATCCAATTTTACTAGAAATAAAGGTTTTACTATTTTAATGAAACATCAAAACTTGTTAATTTGTTTTAAACAAGTTTTCCAAGTATTTTATATTCTCAAATAAAACCTACTGGAGTGTTTTTGGTATTATATTTAGATTTCAAAAATAAAGTTTTTAATAAAACAAATTCTATTTGAATTAAATAATCAAGGTCTATTTATTTAATTATTAATGGACCCTAAAATAAAAATATTATTTTTATTTTTGGGACTTGGATTTGTGTTGTTAAACAGAACCAAACTCAAATGCAAAGTGTGGTAGAAGTTTGATTTTGAATTAGTGTTTGAATTGTTTGATTGAATTTCAAAACAGAAAATCAAATGAAAAAAAAGAAAAGTTTCAGTACAAAAAAAATGCTAAAGGAATCATTGGCCAAATTGCCCAACAAGGCGCAACCACCACTCTCTCTCCTCAGAAGAAAAGCGGTTCTCACCAGAGAAAGAACCCAGACTACCGACGTGGACCACCTCTATCTCTCTCACTCACTGACACCAGGACCCCACACCACTGTACATCGTCTTCAAACCCGCGCCGATTACTCCTCGCCGTTTTTGTCTTGAATTACAGCGATCAATTCGCGTCAATGAAGGCATTAATCTCTCCAACGTCTACGCCCTTTTTATCGCCTCTGTCTCCTCCTCCCTTCCCCTCAAACACCGCTGCACGAGAGCCACCAGGCTGCCCTGAATCGGATTTGCACCGCCGCTGCTCCGTGAGCCTCACCGAGCAATTCGCCAAGAGACACCGCCTTTCCTCATCGACCAAGCTCACACTCCCTGGACCTAGGCGCACCTCCTCAGAGCATTAGCTACGACGCTACCGAGCCTCGACAACGATGACAACTCGAGGCCATGCTCGCTTTTTTCGGCGACCTCCCCTGGTAAGTTTCGACCGCCCCGGCACCTCCTATTGATACTCACTTCATCAACAGATCAAACTGCGTCTAACCATGCCCTTATTCTTCCTCGGGGTGATCTGCAACGTCGCCCTCGACGACCTCCAGAGCCGCCTGACGCCGCCACCTACTCCGGCGAGGAATCCCCGTCACGTCTGAGCGCCCCTTGCCAAGCTGACCACACGTTGAGCATCACCGCGACTCCGCGAATCTGGTAAGCATCTCCCCTACTCCTCTCGCTTCCCGTAGCCACCGCACCACCGCGCGCCACCGTCGTCGCGCCGCCAGTTCTTGGCAAGGTGATAGGAGCCGTCCGATCTAGATCATAGAGACGCGATAGAATCACTTAACGACGAAGGGGTACGCAACCTGTGCCGCTCGATCCAACTTGATCCAACGCTCTAGCGATCTCAATCCGCCCGAAGCGGTACCGCCCAATAAGAACACGCCGCGTGGCCCAACTTTTGATTTAAAACAGAATTTGAAATCAGATTGTTATACAAACTTGCAAAATCCATAACTTTAGTTCTACACGTCCAAATTTTGCAAACTTTATATCAATGGATTCAGAAAAGCAAGCCCTAGCCAACCATGCCATTTGTTTAGTAAAAAGTTTCTGGTAAAATGGTTGTTTTTGCAGAAACTTGTGTGTGCTTGTTTAGAATATAAAATTTATTCCAAAATGATTTTGAGGTTGAAATCTTTGCAAATTGGTTTGTTGTGAACCTACTGACCCTAGGAACCAACCCATGAATTTAAAAATGTATTTGGTGAAGATTAGGATTGAATAATTGAATTAGCTCATTTCTAGTCAAATAAAAATATTGGTTTTGCTATGGAAATGATTTTCGAGTAAAACCTTTGGAAAATGTGTTGATTCAAACCTACTAACTCTAAACACCAAGTCTTGTGATTTAACAACTTATTTGGTGAACAATATAAAATTGTTGCTTTGCTAAAAACATTTTCCACCACATAAGATAATGATTTGTTTTAAAGAAATGGTTTTTAGATAAAACCCTTTTGCAAATGGGTTTGACACTTTAGAAAATGACCACTTTGAGCCTTACAATGTATAGAGCCTAGTAGAAACCACCTTTGCAAATAAAACTATCTTTTGCATGCTTGCATGCATGACTTTGTTTCTATTATTTTATGTGTGTTAAATTGTTTGAATATTGGTTGGAATGCTAGTTGAATCTATGTTTGTTTGATTGATTTTAGTGAAGTTAGAAGAGTGTGATATTAGAAAGATCAAGAAGTGAACCAACATCCTCTACCAAAAAGGCAAGTGACACTATCATCCAAAGCCCTACTATTTTCATTACACTTAGTGGATTTTGAAACATGCATGATAAGGACTAATATATTATGCTATGCTAAATCCTAATAGGATACCCTTATACATTCCTTAGTGAAAACAATGTAGTTTTAAAATGCTTAGCCATGCTATATATTTTGAGAAGAGATACATGTTGAGATTTTATGAAGTTGAGAAAAGACTTGTGTTTTATATAATAAAACAAGTACTCAATGAACCACCTGGGTGGACAAAGATACTCAAGTTTTGGACAAGGTGGCAACAAGAGGAACCATGTTTATATGGCAATCTCTTTTTGTTGTGCACCAGATGAAACCACCCAGGGACTTAGAGATTGAACATGTTTCTCGTACAGTGGCTTCCGTGTACAGCCACATGCTAAATGGGCACTGGCTTAGTCAATTACATTGTGGAAAACCCATGCATTGGCCTCTTCAGGTTAACTAAATGAGGGAACTCGGAACCCTACATTGGTGCCTGAAGACAAGCTGGCATTATGTATGGGAGGACCCTATGGAAAGACTTTGTCACATTTTCAATCTGCCAGTACTCCATCTTGGTGAGTACTTATCCAGCGGCCACTGGTGGCAACAAGATGAGATTGTGTCATGTGGGTAAAGTGTACCACTTCTGCAGAAGATAAAAATTCTAAGTACTTAGCCGTGTCCCCGGTTATGGACAATACTGAGCAACTAAGGCCTGAAGCTATGGGAAATCTCGACATTCAAATTTCTAAAAGCAAAACTTTAAAGTGACAACAAAAGACTTGAAGAACTTGGGGTGTACCAAGGAGCTCAAAAGATTTTGATAAAGACTTGAAGCACTTGGGGTGTACCAAGGAGCTCAAGAGATTTTTTGACAAAGACCTGAAGCACTTGGGGTGTACCAAGGAGCTCAGAAATATTTTGACAAAAGATCAAAACTGTTTTGAAAAAATAGGATAAATTATTGCTTTCTACAAATGAGCCTAAAACCATACTTAGCCAAATATGCATGTAATGATAGGATCCACTTATATTCTACATATTAGTGAAACTTGCCAATACAATTCAAATGTATTGACCCTTGTGGCTGTAACTTGTAATGTTGCAGGTTTGATTGATTTAGTGAAGTGTGTTGATTAGGATTACAAAGTCTACAACCAACATGTGTGCCTGTGGCACTTTGAAGATTAAGGACCCCATGCTTATAGAAATTCTGTTGCAATGTAATGTAATAATGAGCTATGTAAGATGTAATCAAACTATGTTATTCCTGGTTATAAAGTTGTATTATGACCTTTGTTTCTTGATATTACATCTTAACTGTGGATGCTAGCTATTGATCCAGGGACTAGCATTGTAAACACAGGGATCTCTACCTTATTATAGGTTGGGACCTCTACAGATGGTATCAGAGCATTGTGTTGCCTGTAGGATTTGTAAACCTAAGATTGGACAAAAACCCTTAGAAAAATAGGAGTTGTTCCAAAACTTATTTACAAACAATCTTGTAAACTCTTTCCTCAACCATTTTGGTTTTGGTTCTACATCTCTTCTATTTCAACTTGATGGAAAAACCTACCCCATGGCCAAAGACTTCACCATGTGCAAAGGAATTCTTCAACTCTAATGACTTCAACATCTTCAACTCTAATGACTTCAACATCTTCAACTCTAATGACTTCAACATCTTCATCATTTTCACCAAGGACTTCAACCTTGGATATCACTAAGGACAAGTGAGACAAGAAATCTTGCTCAAGATTTGGAGACTAAGGAAACACAACTTAGAAGGAGCCATCAACACCTTTGAAGTTTTTGTGACTAAGAGTTTTCCCAAAGAAACCATGATCTCATGTAAAAAGAATCAACCAAGAAGGATGGAAAGATCACAAGTGAACCATATAGATGGACCACCATATTGTAGTTAAGTCAAACACACCAACTTATGTGGTGTAACAAAAATATTTTGTTGCCTAAAGATATGCTTGAACTTTGTTGTTTGGGTGAAATGTTTGGCTTGTGATTGCTTGCACATTGCTTGAGTGAATTGTGATGTGTGTGATTAGAATTATTTCCTTAGAAATATTTTGCCTATTCTAATGTCAATTCAACCCAAACAGATGACTACTCCAAGAGACTCCAACATCAAGGTTGATGACATCAACAACAACCAAGAGGACAACATGGGAGAACTCATAACAACCCAAAACCAGTTGAACCAAATGACAGCTCAATTCATAGCCAACACCAGTGGGGAAGATCCAACCCTGCAAAAGTTTTTGGAAAACCAAGCCCAAATGTTGCATAAGGTGACAAATCAAATGCTCAACATGGAAAGCAACTTCTCCAAAGGAGTTTGTGACAACAAAGATGACAAAGATGTTATTTTGGAAGGAACTCATGCTTGCAATATTTGTGGAGACAAGGATCACACTTCCAAGGAGCATGGAGATCAATGCCCCAACTTTGAAGAGAAACATCCAGTTGGCCAATGTCCCACATCTCAAGATACTTGTTACCTATGTGAAGGAAATAACCATGTCCCTATCCAATGCCCCATCTATTCCATAGTTGAACAAAGGAAACAAGGTGGAGTGCAACAAATGATTGCAAACTATCAAGAGGGATCCAAATCTACCAAGAAGAATGAGGACAAAGGAAAAGCTCCACTTATACCTCCATGCAATACAACCCAATTTAAAGGACCAAAGAAGAGGCATATGAATTATCCAAGGAGCAATAGAAGGTCCAAGAAACAAGTAGACATTCCTACCTATGAGATAACATATGAACAACATGAACTAGATGCACTCCTAGCTTTGGAGAAACCCAAGAAGAAGAAGGACAAAAGCCATGTGCAATGTAATCATTGCAAAGAAATGGGACACTATTCCAGTGAATGTCCAGAGAAGCAGAAGTATAAAGAGATTGGCCAAGTATGGTGCAACAACTGCAAAGAGCTAGGCCATTATGCAACAACTTGTCCACAAGAGATACGTGAAGAACTCAAACTTATCACATGTTTCAGTTGTGGTAACCAAGGACATTATGCAAGCAACTGTCTAGAAAAGATGAAGCACAAGATAAACAAGCCTATGAAGGATCTCAGCCTTGTCACATGTTTCAAGTGCGGAAACAAAGGACACTATGCAGATGTTTGCCCAGAGAAGTTTTCCCAGGATCCCAAGCAAGCCAATATGTAATCTAGTTGGAAAATTTTAAGGGTGGTAGTACCCTAGATTCTTTGAGCCTACCTGTAACCCTAACCTTCCCAAATCTCGGGACGAGATTTATTTTAAGGGTGGTAGCCTGTCACATCCCAAGATTTTCCAAATCTTGTAATGTGAAAAATAAATGAATAAAATAAAAACTTTGTTGATTTTCAGGGTGAGAAGAATTTTTTTTTTATTCCAATTGGAAACCTTCAAAACCTATTTGATCAAACAAATCCTAAAGGGATTTGAAAAGATAAGCAATTAATAAAGAAAATATTAAATTTGTGAAATTACTATTTTTGGATCTTTTAATAAAAAGATTTGGTTTTCAAAAGCAAAGGATAGAATTATAAATAAGGATTATTTTATAAGCCAAATTAAAACTTGGCCAAGCCTTTGAAATAAAATATTTTTATTTGATAAAAATAGTAAGGGTTTATTTAAATAAAATAATAAGGATTTAATATCCAATTTTATTAGAAATAAAGGTTTTACTATTTTAATGAAACATCAAAACTTGTTAATTTGTTTTAAACAAGTTTTCCAAGTATTTTATATTCTCAAATAAAACCTACTGAAGTGTTTTTGGTATTATATTTAGATTTCAAAAATAAAGTTTTAATAAAACAAATTCTATTTGAATTAAATAATCAAGGTCTATTTATTTAATTATTAATGGACCCTAAAATAAAAATATTATTTTTATTTTTGGGACTTGGATTTGTGTTGTTAAACAGAACCAAACTCAAATGCAAAGTGTGGTAGAAGTTTGATTTTGAATTAGTGTTTGAATTGTTTGATTGAATTTCAAAACAGAAAATCAAATGAAAAAAAAGAAAAGTTTCAGTACAAAAAAATGCTGAAGGAATCAGCCCAGACGGCCAGCCCAACAAGGCCCAACCAGCCCACTCCCTCTCTCCCCGCAAGAAAACGGTTCGCACCAGAGAAAGAACCCGCACTCACGACCGTGGACCTCGCCCCTATCTCTCTCTCACGACACGGGACCCCACACCACTGTACATCGTCTTCAAACACGCGCCGATTACTCCTCGCCGTTTCTGTCTTGAATTACAGCGATCAATTCGCGTCAATGGAGGCATTAATCTCTCCAACGTCTACGCCCTTTTTATCGCCTCTGTCTCCTCCTCCCTTCCCCTCAAACACCGCTGCACGAGAGCCACCAGGCTGCCCTGAATCGGATTTGCACCGCCGCTGCTCCGGCGAGCCTCACCGAGCAATTCCGGCCAGTAGACACCGCCCCTTTCCTCATCGACCAAGCTCACACACTCCCCAGACCTAGGCGCACCTCCCTGTAGCATTAGCTCGCTCGCGCGCGCCCCTGAGCCTCGACAACGATGACAACCTGAGCGCCGCCGCGTCTGCTTCTTTTTCCGGCGACCTCCCCTGGTAAGTTTCGACCGCCCCGGCACCTCCTATTGATACTCACTTCATCAACAGATCAAACCGCGTCTAACCATGCCCTTATTCTTCCTTGGGGTGATCTGCAACGTCGCCCTCGACGACCTCCAGAGCCGCCTGACGCCGCCACCTACTCCGGCGAGGAATCCCCGTCACGTCTGAGCGCCCCTTGCCAAGCTGACCACACGTTGAGCATCACCGCGACTCCGCGAATCTGGTAAGCATCTCCCCCACTCCTCTCCCTTCCTGTAGCCACCGCACAACCGCTAGCAGAGCGCCGCCGCCGCGCGCCACCGTCGTCGCGCCGCCAGTTCTTGGCAAGGTGATAGGAGCCGTCCGATCTAGATCGTAGAGACGCGATAGAATCACTTAACGACGAAGGGGTACGCAACCTGTGCTGCTCGATCCAACTTGATCCAACGCTCCAGCGATCTCAATCCGCCCGAAGCGATACCGCCCAATAAGAACACGCCGCGTGGCCCAACTTTTGATTTAAAACAGAATTTGAAATCAGATTGTTATACAAACTTGCAAAATCCATAACTTTAGTTCTACACGTCCAAATTTTGCAAACTTTATATCAATGGATTCAAAAAGCAATCCCTATCCAACCATGCCATTTGTTTAGTAAAAAGCTTCTGGTAAAATGGTTGTTTTTGCAGAAACTTGTGTGTGCTTGTTTAGAATATAAAATTTATTCCAAAATGATTTTGAGGTTGAAATCTTTGCAAATTGGTTTGTTGTGAACCTACTGACCCTAGGAACCAACCAATGAATTTAAAAATGTATTTGGTGAAGATTAGGATTGAATAATTGAATTAGCTCATTTCTAGTCAAATAAAAATATTGGTTTTGCTATGGAAATGATTTTTGAGTAAAACCTTTGGAAAATGTGTTGATTCAAACCTACTAACTCTAAACACAAAGTCTTGTGAATTAACAACTTATTTGGTGAACAATATAAAATTGTTGCTTTGCTAAAAACATTTTCCACCACATGAGATAATGATTTGTTTTAAAGAAATGGTTTTTAGATAAAACCCTTTTGCAAATGGGTTTGGCACTTTAGAAAATGACCACTTTGAGCCTTACAATGTATAGAGCCTAGTAGAAACCACCTTTGCAAAAAAAACTATCTTTTGCATGCTTGCATGCATGACTTTGTTTCTATTATTTTATATGTGTTAAATTGTTTGAATATTGGTTGGAATGCTAGTTGAATCTATGTTTGCTTGATTGATTTGTAGTGAAGTTAGAAGAGTGTGATATTAGAAAGATCAAGAAGTGAACCAACATCCTCTACCAAAAAGGCAAGTGACACTATCATCCAAAGCCTTACTATTTTCATTACACTTAGTGGATTTTGAAACATGCATGATAAGGACTAATATATTTTGCTATGCTAAATCCTAATAGGATACCCTTATACATTCCTTAGTGAAAACAATGTAGTTGTAAAATGCTTAGCCATGCTATATATTTTGAGAAGAGATACATGTTGAGATTTTTTGAAGTTGAGAAAAGACTTGTGTTTTATATAATAAAACAAGTACTCAATGAACCACCTGGGTGGACAAAGATACTCAAGTTTTGGACAAGGTGGCAACAAGAGGAACCATGTTTATATGGCAATCTCTTTTTGTTGTGCACCAGATGAAACCACCCAGGGACTTAGAGATTGAACATGTTTCTCGTGACTTGGCTTCTGCAGCCACATGCTAAATGGGCACTGGCTTAGTCAATTACATTGTGGAAAACCCATGCATTGGCCTCTTCAGGTTAACTAAATGAGGGAACTCGGAACCCTACATTGGTGCCTGAAGACAAGCTGGCATTATGTATGGGAGGACCCTTTGAAGAAGCATCGTCGGCGGCATGAGAGCCATCCTGATCATCTTGGAAGTCGTTGGTCTTGAGGGACTAGGAGGAGCTCTGGTGGTCGCCGTCAATGATATCGAGCGGCACGAAGATGTCATGGTCGACCAACTCGGCAACCCTGGTGTCAAAACCCGCGAGCGATGCCCAGATAGCCTTGTGGTCAATCTTCTGGCCTTCATCATCTACGTCGGGAAGACCTGAGGTTACCGTGTCAATGTCGACATCCTCGTACTGCACCTTGACCATGCCAACGACATTCTTGCACCAACCCGTGTACATGAAGCTTTCCAGCTTATAATACGCTGGGGGCTTGGCACAAGATCTCTTTTTTCGAGGGTGAAACAGTAGGGAAAGCCCCAACTGCAATTTTTATATAATCAGGTCACATATGTACATATTTACAAGTCCAAGACCACCTCAAAGAGGGATAACAATATAATGCTAGCTATCTCGTATCCATATGAGTGTTGATCATGCTTCTCTTGGAGAATGTAAGGCTATTGTATCCCAAGAATTAAGATGGGTTCTATTTAGAATCAAGAAAAAATATCACCAGGACTTGAAAGCCTGGAACAACAGTCATATGGATACGAGATAGCTAACATTATATTGTTATCCCTCTCCGAGGTGGTCTTGGACTTGTAAATATGTACATATGTGACCCTTTATGATTATATAAAAATTATAGTGGGGGCTTTCCCTAATATTTCACCCTAAAAAAAAGATCTCTGAGTACTTCATCACGGAGTCGACTGCCTTGATGTTGATGTGGAGGGGCTTGGAAATTTCCTTGGCTTGCTTGCAGGCGGTGCTGACGAAGTTGCCAGCGAGAACCATGCATTCCTTTGGCGGAGGAGGCGACTTGGTCAAACCAATAGGAGCTACATTTTCCGACAAGTAGTGGAGCGCATGAGTTCAATAACACAAAAGTTCAGAGAATCTGGCTTACATAAGTACAAGACAGAGATTGCTTACCAAAGATGCTCGCCTCGGCCTACTGGAGTGTCTCCACCATGGAATCCCGTTCTTGTTGGAGGACCTTGTATGCTTCAAGGTTGCGCTAATTCTGCTCATCGGCAGCTTTCTTCTGCTCCTTGACCATCGTGATTTCCTCCTTCAAGCGGTTGATTTTTGAGTTGGCAGACTCCTGTAGGGCCGCCATGGATTCTTCATGCATTTTCAAGGTGTCAGTTCTCTCCTGCTTAAGGATCTTGTTCTTGCTATCCAACAGCTCAATGTGCTTGGATTGCTCGATAATGTCCTTGGCCTTGGCGATAGCTTCTGCAAGTCGAAGAAATAACAACACACAATGAATAGTCGGAGAATGATGGCACAAGACCAAGCTTGAGTACAAAACTGAAAGGAAAGGTAGACTCTTGCTCTTGGTGATTTGATCCTTCAAGAAGGCAGTTTTACCCTTTTTGGCTTCCAGCTTCGCGCGCACCTTGTGGAACTTCTCATTGGCGACGCCCCTTCGAGCATTCTCATTCTATGGAAAGAAATTTAAAGATGTTTAGTCTACTTGGAGCATCTAGCCGGACAAATATCCACCTAGAGGCTTGGGGGCTACAGTGAGAGTTTTTAACTCGGCAATATGCTTAGTTTCTCTAAAAGTATCTAGTCGGAATAATTCATTCACACTAAATACTTGGGGGCTACAGTGAGAAGTTTTCTAGCTTAGTCACTCTTAGAGCATTCAGATGCAAAGACCAATGGTTTTCCGTCTAAATCCTCGGGGGATATAGTGGGATACTACTTATGAAATGCAAAAAGGCAAGCAAAACTTACAAATGCAATGATCTTGAGGTTGGTGGAGCTCTCGCCAAATATCTTGCTGAAGGAAAGGTTGTTTCCTCGCAGGATATCAGCTTGCTTGAGAAGCTCCTCGAGACCGCAAGTCGGAGAAGTTGGAGCCGCACCAGGAGCCAGAGTTGAGCTACTCGGCGTAAGTGCCGGGTAGACTATCTTCGGAAGCTCTGTTGACGTCCTGGGTGCAGTGGCATCACCTTCGACAGACGTTCCGCCTACCAGCATCACCTTACCGCTACCGATGGCATCTTTAGCCGGAGCTTCAACCATTTTGGTCGCAGTGCTTTCTTGTGTCGCTTGTTCGTCGGCAACAATTAGATCCGCAGAGGCAGCTGGGTCCACTTCCATGGCGGAAGGGCCAGATGCATCCTTAGCCTGAGAGCTTGTCGGCGCAGTATCAGGCTGGACGCTGGGAGTGGTAGGGGCGATGGCGGGAGATGCTTGGTGCGACACATCTCGGTGCAACATATCTCTAATGTTTTTAGAAGCCCCCGATGTTTTGGAGGACTTCTTCAAACTTATATTGGCCTTCTTCCTGAAACGTGCAAAAGTATAAGAAGATGAGCAAGAGGCAATGTCGAAGAATAAGAAGCTTACACAACAATGGGTGCTTTGGTGAAAGGGATCCCGGTAATTCTTGTTTTCTCTGCCTCTAGGGCGGAAGTGGACTTCTTGGAGGCTCCACCCTCCGTCTTATTCTTGCCTCCATCGGCAACGTCAGAGGTGGAGATCTTCTGCTTACGCTCCAATGGAACATCATCGTCGGACATGACAAACTTAGGGTCATAGATTTGAACAGCCATGCTATCCTCCTCTAGACTGCTAAGCTGATAAGTGAAATCCCAAAGTGATTATATGAGGTGGTAATGGCTAGACGGAAGAACTGGAGTACAAGTAATACACGGAAAATAAACACATACCTTTGGGCATGTGCTGTCAACGAACATGTCGTAGGTGATGGTGAAGCCACGCTTCATGTCCTTCACCTTGACGATGTCCTTGAGGCGTAGCTTGATGGAGTCACTCGAGAAATTGTCCTCTGAGATGCGGAGGCTATCTTTCCTCTCCTTCGTGTACTCATGCATCAGCTTCGAGCGGTGCTGGCTAGATCCGCCTAACGAACCAGCACATAGCCAGGTCCAATCCGGTCAGACCCGTCTCTACGAACCACTCTATCTGCCTTATAGCACAGGAAGCGTCGTTTTCGGAGGGAAGGGTGGCCTGGGATCTCCATGTCGAGGCTTCAGCGGTGGCCCCATCGAAGAAGTCCGGGTACGTTTCTTCTCGATTAGCCACAGGGATATCTGGGCCGTAGAAGTACGTCTACTGCCAGTTCTTGCAAGACTCGTGGTCGACGATGTCGAGGAACCGCCGGCCAGGCCGGATCTTGAAGCTAATTGTTCCGCAATTCCTGAGCTCGTCCTTGCTCGCTCCGGCTTCCCTCTTGACGGTGAAGAAGTAAATAAATAGATCTAACCTAAGCCTAATCCCTAGGTAACCCTCGCAAAGCTCCGCGTAGTTGCTAAGCGCTAGGATGCTGTTGGGGGATAGGTTCTAAGGTTGAACTCGGTAATTCTTGAGGACAACAAGGAAGAAGTCAGAGATCGGAAGGGAGACGCCGCGTACCATTTGCGCTTTTAGGTACACCTTCTCTCCGGCTTGGGGAGGTATCCATCGGCGAGCAGCTCCTTGATATCACCATTGGTGATATCGGAGCCGCGCCAATCTCCCTTGTGGGAGTCACTTTCCTCCTCCAGCGGCTCCAGCCCCACTGGAATATGGTCGTCACCGGTGGCCTCTACCACCGCGGACCGCGGCACCACCACAGCTTCTGGGGGCATGTGGACGGCACTCGCCGGCTTGGCCGTGATACGTCAGAAGCATATCTATAATTTTTGATGCTCCATGCTTGTTTAGTATCTACTTTGCTTTGCTTGTCTACACTTTGAGGTGTTTTTTACATGTTTTCTGGTACTAAACTATTAAAAAGTTGCCATAGTGCCAGATGCCTGTTTTATGCTATTTTTGGTTTCAGAAAAGTTAGTAAATAAATATTATCGGAGTTGGACGGGACAAAAGCCAAAGTCAATTACTTTCTGTGGGGAACAAGAAGTCCAGAGGAGAGGCGGAGAGGCGGGCTAGGGCGCCTAGACCCCCTAGGAGCGGGTAGGCCCTGCCCCGCGCCTGGGAGGGGTGTGGGGCCCTTGGCCGCCGCCTCGTCCTCCCCCCTCGCCTATAAGAAGCCCCCGATGCAGAAACCCTAAGCACCCAATCAAATCTCAACGAAACCGTCTGTAGCCGCCGCCACCATCATCCCTAGATCCAGGGGATCAGAAGTTCTTCTCGGCACCCTGCCAGAGGGGAGATCATCCTGGTGGCCTTCTCTCCGGTATGATGCATGAGTAGTTCCACCTTGGACTATGGGTCCGTGTAGTAGCTAGATGGTTGTATCTCCTCCTTTGTGCTTTCATGTATAGATCTTGTGAGCTCCGTTCATGATCAAGATCTAATATATTTGTAATCATGAATGTTGTGTTTGCAGGGATCCGATGGATATTGAGAATATTATGTTGGTTTGATTAATGGTTTTGTCTTTATGATTCTATCATGTCTATGTTGTTTGTGATCTTGCATGCTCTCCATTGTTAGTAGCTATCTTGGCCAAGTAATTGCTAGTGACTCCAAGAGGGGGTATTTATGCTCGATAGTGGGTTCATGCCTCTAGTTTCCAAGGGAAGTGATGGAAATCTCTTCGGTTGTAGATGTGTTGTTGCCACTAGGGATAAAACAATGGTCTCTTGTTCATGGAACATGTGGACTGTTTACCTTACACACTTTGCTTAAAGTAGTTGTTGCTTGGAACTTAATATTGGAGGGGGTTCGGATGATAACCTAAAGGTGGACTTCTAGTCATAGATGCAGTTGGATGGCGGTCTATGTATATTTTTGTATTGCCCAATCGAATCTGATAGGATATTTCTGACTAGTAATTGCATTGTTATGCCTTGCTCAGTTCATGTCAATTGCCCTGCTGTAATTTGTTTACCCTTCATGCCATGTTGTTTATCTAAGGAGACCACCTTTAGTGAACTATGGATCCCGGTCCATTCTTTACCATTGATACATCCTCCACGGTTACTTGTTTACTTGTTGCAAACCATTACCTTCCACACCATACGTTTAATCCTTTGTTACAGCAAACCGGTGAGCTTGACAACCTCACTAATTCGTTGGGGCAAAGTCTTGAGTTTGTGTTGTGCATGTCTCCGCGTTGCTTGCAACACCTGTGTGACGTTTCCTTCCTCCTACTGGTTCGATAACCTCGGTTTCTTAATAACTGAGGGAAAACTTGTTGTTGTGCTGCTTCAGACCTTGCTCTTGGGGTTTCTCGAGGAAGCGCTCCCACTTGGACTGGCGCTGCATCAGGCTGCAGCATCGCTCGCCGTCGCCATGGAAGAGGTGGAACTGCTCCTAGCCATTGGAGTGAGAGGGGAGGTGACTGTGGAGTGCTTGAGGAGGTGCTCGCAGGAGGAAGACGATGACGCGGGGGGAGAATGAGGTGAAAAGATGAAATCTGCCACGGTTATAATTTATAAACCCCAGCGTCAAGATTCGTGCAAAGTGATCGAATGGTTGACGCCTGGACGACGTGTGCGGGCGCGTGCACGGAAATTTCGCCATGTTCCCAACCGCTACCGCCAACGGTTCATATCCTTTGCGCGGGAAAAACGGACATGATTGCTTCTCTGCATGTGTGAGTTATGAGGCGTCGATGACCTATGGTCTATGTCGCTCTAGCTGACACAGGCAGGTGAGGCATCCGATCGAAAGATTCCGGCATGGACGGATCCAGTCCGGCTACAAGAAGAGTACGATGGAATATTCAGCAGTTCTCCGACTTACAAATTGAACACGGAGAAGCCTTGTAGGGTTCTTGGGAGGACTACAAGATATTGCTTGACGATTTGCCGACATCCATATAGACGGAGCATTCAACCTGAAGAGGCAAGACGGCGCAAGATCTCGGAGTTCTCCGGGGGTTACTGTTGGGGATATGCTATATGGGTATCCTTATAGCATGTCTCGTATCCGGATAACCCGGGTGGCCCATAGTTGGTAGCAGGGCCTATGGCCTGCTGGGCAGCCTAGTTAGATGGATCCAGAAGGGAGGCCCATGCCGGATGAAGGAAGGCTACAGAGGAGTCACCGACGTACCTGGAGCATTGGAGTGCAAGACACGTTAGACTGATTTTACACCGTGCAGGACTCTATAACTTGTCCGACAAGAACTTTGCCTGTAACCCTAAGACATGGCAACTATATAAGTCGGGCCTATGAAAGCCTTTAGGGCATAATTCAACTCATATCGCGCATAGCGAACCGATCCCTGTAACTCGGTATATTGCCATTATAGTGATTTATAGCAGGAGTAGGATCCCGCCACCATCGTGGGATCTGATCCTGGGTAAGATGTGTTACCTCGTACCCGCCAACCTTCCGCCTTACCCCACGTCTCTAACACGCATTGTGAGGACCCCTCCATGGCGTACTCGTCGGCAATACCACGACAGTCTCCGGACCCCTATATAGACTGGCACGGGACATCTACTCCGATCCACACTGGAGACTTGTGCCGAAACTTTGGTTTTGGGAACACCGGAAACTCCGGTCTTTGCACACCGGAGATTCCGGTCTGAACCTTCCATGAAGATTTTGTTTCAGCTAGGGATATTTCCAAATGTCGCAGGCTTTTCATTTTTCAGTAGATTAACCTAACACCATTATCACATGGTAAAAAGGGTCCTCAAGTTGTTAACAAACACCAAAATTGAGTAGGACATTAAATGTCCTTTAAAATAGGTTGGGTAAAGTTTGTACTCAAATAGTAAAATTTGAGGACAAAACAATATTGTTGGACAATGATGAACCAACTACAAAGAAGCAATGATGGGCCCTAAGTCCGTTAA
Source organism: Avena longiglumis (assembly GCA_030063025.1). Lineage (NCBI taxonomy): Eukaryota > Viridiplantae > Streptophyta > Magnoliopsida > Poales > Poaceae > Avena > Avena longiglumis. The sequence goes on from CP125975.1 coordinate 481,092,411, forward strand.
ATGGATATCCAGGATGGTGTCCAAGTATGAAAATCAAGTTTTGATACTTGTTAGACCCTCCGGAAGGCATTAAGCCTATCAAGCGTAAACAGATCTATAAAGATATAGACGTGGATGTTCATATCCATAGAAGCTCAACTTGTCGAAGAGGAGTTTACAACAAACTTCAAAGAGTTGACTATGATAAGATTGAATCTTCCGTAGCGATGCTTAGGTATATTGGGATTATTCTAGTAACCAATACATATTCACAACGTATGATAGTTGAATTACAAAACAAAGTTTCTTTCAAGGAGTGTTAACCTAAGACGTGTATTGACACGTTCCAAGGGTTTTGTTAGTTCTAAGGTTGCTAGAAATGGATGCAGACTTCACTGGTAGAAATTGGCATCACGAAGTTGGAATCTTCACTTAGATAAAACTAAAAGATTTGATTTCGTAAGGAACTATGAAGATGCTTGTATGTTTACAAGAAATTAAGTGGAAGCGCTAAGACATATTTCTAATACTTTATGTGGACGACATATCGTTGATTGTAAATGATGTATGTTTTTTGACACAAGTAAGATTTCTCTAAAATTAGATTTGTGTGAAAGTTTTAGGCAAAAAGGGAATATTGGGAATCAATATCTATATAGATAGTTTGAGGCGCCTAATATCGTTATGCTAAAGTAGATATATGAAATATTGAATTGGTTCAATATGGAGACGACAAGAAAGAGTTCTTGCTACATGGAAGAGGTTGAAGCGAGAATCAAGTGTTTTGACACTTGATGAGTAAAACTACATGAACGATTATATCAATCATGTACACTATGATATGTACATAATTAGATATGTCTTATGCTATAAAATGTTATGGGCATATACCAGAGTGATACATATGATGATCACATGACAATGGTAAGTATATTCTTATGTACTTTAGAATGACAAAGAATATGTTTTGTATGCATAAGTGAAAAACAGTTTGTTGTAAGGTGTTACATCGATATTTGGCTTGTTACATATACAAATAATTTTCATATCAGTTAGGATACGTGAATTATAGAAGGTGGTGCAGTGGGATGGAAGTAAATTCTATGTTGGATTTGGATGAGGTCCAAAGTTAAATACTGGGACGGATACTACTACGAAAGGCTGAATATATCATTGTCATGACAGCGGCAAAGGAGGGCGTTATGAGTCAAAAGGTTTATTTTTGAACTTAGTATAGTTCTGAGTGTGGTAGTACTATGAAGATCTATTGTGAGACAATAGAGGACACATAGTTCCAGCCGATGAATTAAGGTCCCACTAGTTGACCACATATACAAATGCCATCTCATTGAAAATGACTAATGCGTGAAGACACAAAGATATGCAAACACACACAGATCTGAACTTGTCAGATCCGTTGAGAAAGTTTACCACATGCAAATCATGAAAGACACCGGTATGCCATAGGTTTTAAGTGCTGAAATATTGAATAGATTATTGACTCTAGTGCAAGTGGGAGACTGATGGAAATATGCCATAGAGGCAATAATAAATTGTATTATTCTATATTTCCTATTCATGATTAAGTTTATTATTCCGTGCTATAATTTTATTAATTCCAGATAATGATTATTTGAAGGAAAACCCTAATAGATGTGTGGAATTATAAACACCATTTAGATGTCCCTAGTCTTGCCTCTAAGACTAGTTCATGTATCATTGATAGTCTCGGTTTCCTGACTATGGGCAAAATGACAATGTGTTGTGGAGTTGCCGGTGATATATGAGATCAGAGTTGTTGGGAGAATAACGACGATTGCTAGACCCAACATAATATAACGTGAAACACATCGTCAATATTGTTATCGATAGTTTCTCATAAACAATGTATTGCCTTTACTAAATATCGTTTGACCGCGAGACACATGTGAACTTGGGTACAATATGGACGTGGCAAGATTCTTCAAACGTTTATCTTAACGGAGTAATCATAAAGTTGGTACTTTATCTTACCGGATGTAACGCCAATTATTCACATGGGGTTCTTGCGGGAATTGCTACTCCTGACGATAGAGAGATACATTCTAGGCCCACTCATGTACTATGATGTTTGTCATCATCTAGGCAGACACGTGATCAAGTTGTTGAACACATGAACATAGATAATGCGGTATGAGTAAAGAGTACATGTCAGGTAACGAGAATACTCTAGTGTTTCATCACGGGAAATGTAAAGTATTGATGGATCAATACGATAATGTATCAGATATAATACTACAGTTCACATGATAAAGATCTTCGTGTTATTTGCAGGGGTTACTACATGTATCAAGACGCCAATAGTAATCATTGTCTCGGAATGAGGTTAGTACATGTCCTCAAATATCCGAACCTATGGGTCACACACTTAAGAGTTCAATGGCATTTAGAATATGAGTGCGAATGAAGATTTAGTAAGTAATTTCAAAGGTGTTCGGAGTGTCTTAGAATATATCGGAGGTATCCAGAATATTGTCGAGAGTGTTTGAAATAAGTTTTGAGCATTAATGAGACAAGATAAGGATTCCGAGAGTGTCTCAGATGGTATCGGAATGGTTCTGAGAGATCCTAGAAGTGTCCGAAATGGTTCTGGACTTATATGGAAGGTTTTGAAAAGATCAGAAGGTTTCGGAAGGTACCAGGGTGACCCGGGTCATCTTAGGAAGTCCGAAATGTTCTATAATAGGTGCAGAAATGTTGCCGTAAAGGGCAAAGAAAGATACACTAGTCAAATTCGGACTTACAAAAGAAAGCCATTTTTTGACTAGGTTTGGATTGACCTACACCTACCGGAACTCGTCCAAACTTTGTGGCTAGGTAAAATGAGACCCAAGGGGCCTTGGCACCCAAGAGGCACTCAAGTTGTGTCCTTAGCCTCCCAAGACACCACCGCCTCCTCCCGGCCAAAACCCATAGCCAGGGCGCCGCCCGACGCTGCCCACCGCCTCCTCGTGTGCAACCATTTGTTCTCTCCTCCATCACCTTGGTGTGGTACTAAAACCTAGGGTGGTATGACCTAGGTATTATTCTACTATGATGCCAGAGCGCTGCCCGGGTTCTACCTTCGTTTGGATCTAATCTAGACGGGACTGCAGAAGTGCTGCCGGATCTTCATCGACATGTACCCAATTCGACTGTGTGTTCTTGATCACTCCTTGATGCGGTGTCGCTGACCTTGTACATGTGGATACTGGTGGAGGTGCGATACTTTGAGCACTTGATCATGCAGATCTTCACAAGGAGAAATCTTATCGCGGCTAATCGACTAGCTGCGGGAATCGGCATACCAAGTAATTCGACAACGACGTATTCATTGGTGCATGTTCATGGGAGCCATCTGTGGAATAATACATCTACTCGCGACTCGCTAAGGCTTGTTGTGGGGATCAATGCACAACTAACCTCGTCATCGATAAACTTCTGCTAGTTCGATCTTCGAGGGTATGATCCGTTGCCTCTCCCCTTGCATATGATCCTGGTTATGTGCTAGAATTTTTTGTTTTGCGTAGTGCGTTCCCCAACAAGTATAGCTAGGAAGCAATTGTCTCTCCCTGGAGTAATGGGCCTTCAATTTTTCGTGAAGATTTTCCGGAAATATAGAAGGTGTTTGGTTCAGAAATTTTAATGGATACGGTAATGTAATCAGAATATGGTGGTAACGGTAATGGAATGAGAAAAGTTAACCTTTGTTTGTTTGACCAATGTAACGGTATCACAGTTTCTAAGCATCAATCGGAAGGAACAAGTCATCACCGATGCTCATCACCATGGGCCAGATCGACCTCTTTAATCCATACCCATCTTCTAGAACCAGAACATCCCCATTGGATATTCCCCGTTTCCTAACCAATCGTAGCACAGTCCGCCGCCAATTGTTGCTAGCCATGGTGAGGAGCCACAATTCCATGGTCATGGTGGGTTGCAGCTTCCTTCCCCGAAATCACGACCTCTTGGTTCTGGCCTCTCTAGCTCAAACGTGAACTGGCCACCGCCACAGATCTTGCCCATGTGGAAGGATTAAGGAGATCATGGGGTTGGCGATATGGGGAGAGAAGACGAGCGCGAGCGGTTGCTCTGGTATCAGCTTTGTTTCCGGTGAGGTGTGGGCGGTATCAGCTGTGAATAGGGATGTAATCAGATTACATCCCAGACTAACCAAACACGATTAGCGTTTTCAGGTTATAACGTAACATGATTACGGTGGAGAGTTGACTAACCAAACACCTTCATAGAGAAAAAGGGTATGTAACAACAGAACAATACAATATTTAGTGACAAAAGCTCTGTTTAAATTCTTGAGTAAATGCTCACGAGTTGCTAGAGCGAGACAGAAAGCTAAGACACGACCATAGAGTAAACGCATTGTTTGCTTGTGTGGCGGGGGTAGGGATGGAGTAGTGTGGTGGCCCAGCATACCATTGCATGATGTAGTACACTATAGTCGTTGACATAACACCAATGAAACACCGTTCACTAGTATTGCATCCCTTAGAGTGGTACAATAGAAACACAGCAGGTCCAAGACATGACTATAGATTACATATGACACATTACAAAAGATCCAGAGAGCTACCTCGAGACAGTGAGGAAGATATTATACAGAAGAAAACCGGAGATAACAACTTAAAGTCTATGCAAGAACACCGTTACTATATATCTATGGCTTGGCATTGCTACTAAAGCAATGCCCTCCAGAAGTCGATTCTACTATCTAGGGATTTATTTATATAGAACGGTCCATCTTGACTTCAAAAACTGCTAATTTTTTTTTAAATAATACATTTTATTTATTTATTTTCACAAATAATACGCAAAACTGAAAATTTTCAAATCTGTCTGTCCGTCGTCCGTTGAACGGACGACAGCGTGAGTCGTTGGTTGCGCGGACGACACAGGCTTTCGTCCCTTGAACAGACGACAGGGTGTGTCGTCCTTTGACAAGACGACTCCCCAGTGCTCCCGCCGCTACATAATCTTCGCTAAATAATCGTCCGCTCGGCAATCCTTCGCGCCGATTTTTTCCGCCGGTACTCCCCGCCATTTTTTCCCGCCGTTACTCCCGGCAAATTTTTCACGCCAGTAATCCCCGCCCTTTGTTCCCGCCACGACTTCCCGCCCTCTTTTTCCCGCCACGACTTCCCGCCCTTTTTTCCCGCCTATTCGGTTCGGTGCCTCTATAAATCCGGGCAACGGGATGTATCCTTTAACCCAGTTCATCTCTTCCTCCTCTTACTCTCTCATTTCCCTCTCTCCTTTTGCTCTCGCATTTTCCTCCACTCCTCTCCACTATGACCGACGCGTCTCCCTGGCCTGTAGATATGTCCATTGGGCTGTTCTTCATAGCGAACTGTTGAGATAGGCCATAAACCAGCCGATCGATATGTTGGTATCGAACCATGATGCTCTCGTTACACTTGGTAAGTCACTTTATCTAAGAGGGTGGAAACCAAGACCCCAAATCAGGTACGAGCAGAGCTTCTCGGGATCAAGGCAAGGTGGGACAAGCTCACCTTCAAGAGTGAAGTCGCATGATGGAGGTGGCTAATACACCTTGGTCCTGGATAGAAGATAGCGAAGATGAGGATGATATCTTCATGCCGCCACCGGTTGGAAGCAAGGCAAGAGCTGAGTGGGACAAGAGGCAGGAGAAGAAGAAAGAGCAGGCCAAGAAGAGTCAAGCTGACATGACGGAGCAGGTTGTGGCACGTAGGGCCTGGATAGAAGAGAGCGAAGATGAGGATGATATCTTCATGCCGCCACCCGTTGGAAGCAAGGCAAGAGCTGAGTGGGACAAGAGGCAGGAGAAGAAGAAATCGAGAGCCAAGAAGAGCAAGTGCGAGGATCGTCCAAGGGAAAGGGCGAGGCATCATCGAAGGGAAAGGGAAAGGCATCATGCTAGGGATAGATAGGACTCTTATTTATGTACCGCAAGTTATGTTGAACTATGTTGCAAGTTATGTTGAGTAGTTTGTCGAATAAAATCATGAAATAATAGAACGATGTCTCATACATAGATAGGTAAATGACTGATACATAAGTAGATATCACTGGTGTCGACGACGAGGTGGCGGAGGCCTCGGTGTACTCCATGCATATCTGGGTGGAATCACATCACGGCGAGGTGCATTGACCCTTCACCTTGATCCTGTATTACGTGGGGATAGGTGGTGGAGTACCTTGTTGATCTTGACTAAACCAGTCTACCGCTCATGCTGTGTTCACGATGACGGTCGTCGATCTTGTCCCATGTAACGGAGTCTCCTGCTAGTGTACAAGAAATTAAGTCTTGAACAATGACATCGCATCTAATAATAGTAGGAAGGACGCTTACCACGAGGATGAGATTGTGGTCGATAAGCAAAGTCCATGTAGGGATCATGCTGATGCTGCCATTGTTCGAAAGTAATATGGTTCTGCTGCAACTGGTCGAAAGTAAACTGTGATTGCTGCCACCCCGAGCCTCCAGCCTGGTCTGGAGGTGGTGCTCTCGGCGGCGCCTGCTGTGAGAGTCGTGGACGAGGCCCGCGGCGGAGTGGTGGAGAAAGATGCTCCTCGTGCCCGATCCTCCAAAGATGGTCTGGAGAAGGTGGCTGCTCCATGGATCGACGTGGGGCGCGCTCCTCCACCGAGTGACGCGGTGGGCGCTGCTGTGTGGATCGACGTGGGGCGCGCTCCTCCACCGAGTGACGCGGTGGGCGTTGTGCTTCTCGGTGTTGAACGACGTCTGAGACGCTGGTGCACGTGATGGCCGCGTAGATACGCCGCAGCTTCTCCTCGACCCGCCGGGCAAAGGACTGAGCCTGCTGACGGGGCACAAGAGGAACGGACGAAAGCGATCGTCCGTACTGAGCCACCTCAGTTTGTAGCTCCCACGTCATGTCGGCCTGCATTTTTCTCATAGTTAGGTATGCACTACATAGGCACTCATGTTTATTGTGCTCTAAATAAAGTACTTACCATCGTCTGACTCCGGTGTTCGGCTAGGGTATATCTCATCGTCATGTGCGTGTGGAATGGGGCGTAGCCGTGTCATCGACATGTACCTCTCAGAGGTATCCGTGGAATAGCTCCATATCAAACGGGCCAGCGTGCCACACTTGTGTTGGTGTATTCTGCCACTCGTTGACGTAAATCCCCACCCGTTGGAGCCATTGAGTGGCAGTCTTGCTACTTCTCCGAGAGTACCTGTCATTAGAATTTGTTAGACCATCATTAAAGAACATAGATGAAGTATAAGATGCGTTCCTTATGTACATATATTTACTTACGCGTGCACGACATCTGGAAGGGGAACATCCGGACGCGGGGGATCTACCATCTAGCAAAGACCAAACTGTCGCATGACCCTCTGTTGAGACATCTCCTCAACTTGGCAATCAAAGATGATCTTGGATGTAGTCAGCCAGTACTCTCGATCTCTAGTGCACATAATAGATATGCCTCCAGGATATCGTATGCGTGTCTGCAGGGTGTATGGCTCCCAAATCACGACATCCTCTTTTCGGTGTCGAACGCTCATTTGAGCGATGGATAGCATCTAACGACTTGCTCTCGCCAAACGACACTGCATGACAAAATAGTTGTTAGTAACTTTCATATTGTAGTACCGTGCAATTTATTAATACATTACATCGACCTTGACGGGTCCAAAGGAGTGCCAAATGTAGGCAAATCAATTTGCTCTTCGTCGAGCAGTCGATTGGTGAACAATTGTTTCATGTTCTGGTTGCCGACTATTTGGTTGACACTTACATCCGGACGATAGGGAACCTCTCCCACGACCACGCTTGCAGCAACAATGGGCATCCTAGCAAGGCAGAACTGTCCTTGGTTAACTGGCAAGCATTGCACATACCTCGGTACGTAGTTGCTAAGACAGCTGATCCCCAACTCCACTGTGTGCATTCTTTCTGGCACGTCGCCTCCGCGATCCCTCTAGCAAAATGGATGTATCGCGCACTAATGGTCGACACGTGGTTCTCAGTGAACATCACCTTCCCGAGCAGCCACATAATGTATGCCTCCGGCTGCGTAATCTGTGGGGGCGTCATCGGGTGGCGGAACCCAAACCTCTGTATTCGCATTGGCAAATAGAACAATTTTCAGTACATGATACTTCTCCAACAAAATAGAACAAATAAATGAAACACACCGACATCGCTCCAACCATCCAAATTTTGGCCCATGATTGTCATGGCCAAATGCCGAGCTCCATCGGATGCCAAAGAATCGTTGGGCCATCTCTTGGGCCCAATTTGCTGGTGGATCCACGGGCCTATGGGCACGCCAGCCAACGGAAGTCCCAGCAAGTACGAGGCGTCACGAAGGGTAGGAGCCATCTCTCCCATCGAAAATGGAAAGTGTGAGTCTCGGGCCTCCATCGATCCACCAAGCACGTGAGTAAAGACGAGTCGTCATGGCGACTAGTCCGGAACCCAAGTAGTCGCCTTCTATCTCCTCCATATGAGTGGCCTCAACCAAGCGAGCGAATGGTAAGAGCCCAGCCCACTTCAATCTACATAAGAAGAAAGCGAGTTTAGTCACATTGGCCCATAAATATCCCAACAACAAGAGAAATAAATGTCACATGCCTCTGAAGCCAATCAGGATGTATGCACCAGTTCGAAATGGGAGTGCGAGTCACTAGGTGCTTCAAGGACCCCGGGTTAGCATGACCGGTCCGACTACTCTGGCCATGATCATAACTACCTCCAGCATGACCGGTCCGACTACTCTGGCCATGATCATAACTACCTCCAGCATGACCGGTCTGACTACTCTGGCCATGATCATAACTACCTCCAGCATGACCGGTCTGACTACTATGGTCATGGTCATACCCTCTTTCACCACGGTAACACTAAGAGGCGGGTTAACTTCTTTTCCGCAAGCTTGCACAAATTTGACCCATTTACATGCGCTTCTATTGGCCTTAAATAAAATTAGGGGTTTGCCTTGACTTAGTCCATAAAGCATGCACACCGGTATGGGTAGGAGGGAGCCCTAAGCGAACATAACCAATCCTTCAATCGAGTAACGGCATTGCTTCAGGATTAAGCACTTCATCCATAAATCTAAACTCGCTCAAATCAACTCCGTGCGGTTCATTCAGCGGAACCAGGACCATACAAGAACCTAAACACTACATTATTTGACATGATTTTCGACCTAAAAATACCAAAAATAGTCAAAACAGGTACATTGACACATAATACTCTACAAATATCTTGCATCTAATAGACCCCATCAAACGCTACCTATGAACATACACACATGACTACAATAAGCAAGAAATTAGGGTTTACCCTTGAAGGCGAAGTCTGTCAGGTACCGCCTCAGTCAACGGATCAAGACCTCCACCATGCACCTTCCTCAAGTCCCAGCACCAGCCTCCACCATGGCCATTGCTCAACAAGAAGCTAAGAACACCACCAGATCCCTCCACCAAAACGCCTCAAATCACCACACCAGGCTATCCCATTAGTAGATCGGGACTCTACTAGCTTGCTAATGTGTTAGAGCAGCGAGTTTAGATAGAAATATAGGCTAGAAATCGGTGCAACGGCTGAGAAAATGAGAGCAAGCGAGAGAGGAAGAAGAGCTAGCAGACGGCTAGCAGACGGGCGAGCTGGAAATGAGAGCAAGGAGACGATGGGCACGGGCGGGCGAGCTAATATAGCCGGGGCTCGTCGTCCGTTCAAGGGACGAAAGGGCTGTCGTCCGTTCAACAGCCGACGCGGCTGACCCCCTGTCAGCCGACAGCGCGCGTCGTCCGTTCAACCGACGACCGGGCCGACCCCTGGCAGCCGACAAACTAGTCGTCTTTTGAACAAAAGAAGACAACCTGGTCGTCTTTGCAACAAAAGACGACATGTTGGTCGTCTCGTGAACAGACGACGGGGCTGTTTCGTCCGCTCAACGGACGACGGACAGACAAATTTGAAAATTTTCAGTTTTGCGTATTATTTGTGAAAATGAATAAAAAAAAATGTATTATTTAAAAAAAATTAGCTCAAAAACTTCTAATATAGTCGTTGACTACTGTTGATCTCCACTGGATACCTTTAATTCTTTAGAAGAACTCCTCTTCTTGGTTCGTTGTTGGTTGCTCCGAAATCTAGCAAGGGTTAAGAAGATACGTTGAGTACGAGCGTACTCAGCAAGTTCACTAAAATGGAGTGTTTGATGCACTATCTATAGCCACAGACCAAAGTTCATAGGACATGCAGGTTTTCGTAAACATTTCTTCAAAGGTTGCTTTTATTATGAAAAGCTATGTCCGTCAGCCTTCATAGGTTTACCAGAACTTTCGTGGAGTTCCTTTCCTACAGCGTTCACAGATCCTTCCAGAACAGGGAGTAACAAGTTACAGTTCTTACACTCTGCAGAGATGTGTTGCTTTACCCATGAGAGACCTTAGCCTTGTTGCACTGTCCACACTTCCTTGGTATGGGCCCAGTCTAAGATCCAAGCCAATCACTGTCCTTCTCTGCGATCCCACATATAGCGCAATTATTGTATGTCCACATTCAAGGTAGACTTTTCCCGTATAAAACGGCTATACCTTAGTTGGATACACACAACAACCATTAACACTAGAAATCTGTCTTTTGTAAGCCCAGATTCATGGTGGGCCCCCGTATAAAATAGCTATACTCATGATCTGCAACTTACAAATTCCTAGAACAGTGTCCGATGCATACGAGAGGGAGCCGATCCAGCTGACTTCCGCAAAGACATATACTACCTCTGTTCCAAGGCTTAAGGCATATAACTTTTTTTAAAGTCAACCCAACTAAAGTTTGACCAAGTTTTTAGAGAAAAATATTAATGTTTACAATATGTAATCCATATCTTTTTATACATCATGAAACATATTTTTACATGGTATATATATAATATAATAATTCTTGATAGTTTTTTCTAAAAGTTTGGTCAAACTTTACATGGCTTGACTTTTCAAAAAAATTATATGCCTTAAGCCTTGGGATGGGGGGAGTAGATCTCATGGTTAACGCATAATAGACGGCGCAAGAATCACCGGCAACATTGGTTGTTAAGTCCTAGTTAATATGTTCCTTTACCACCGAAACTTTCATAGAAGGTTATTACCTCATGGTAAATAACCTATAATCATTTTATTATGAAAATAGTGTTTTCTGACCTTTTTGAAATGCAGGTGATGACAACACTTGATTTGCAAAATACTTTACAGAAAATAATCAAAGGACATGAGCAAGTGTGAACTTGCCTTTGTGATCACATGATTATGTAATCACGGTCTTCGAGACGATATAAGATCCAATATCTAAAAACAACATCATTGGTCCGGTAAGGACTAATGTTTAAACAAGCAATATGTAGTTATGCATAAGTAACGCTATACATTTTTGTAAAACTCCCAAAATGAATTCTCGGTATTCTAAGTGAGTTGATCTTAGTTGTTTTCTTTAAGATTTAGTTTGTCTTCAAGTTTATTTTGCAAGTAATTACATCTATAAGGAGTTTAAGTTTCAACATACAAAAGATATAAAGATGGGGTATAAATTAATCTATACTTGAGGTTAACTAGCATCAGGTAGCTAGGATGAGAGTCCATGTGTTAAGTTGTTAAGGGTTGAAAGAACTATCATAGAATTGTTGTTTGAAGTGGCAACGAGAATAACATTTGAAGAAAAGATATCTTTTCTAAGGTTTAAACAGTCTTTATGGTTAATAGAATGTGATTGATTAGTTTGGACTTGAGATGCTTTATGTCTTAATCGAAATAGACCAAAGTTAACTATAAAAACATAAGTAGTTTATTAGACATGATGTTTATAAGTTTTGATACTAAAATTAACTTTAAAAAAGTAAATAAACTTAAGGTGTAAAATATTTTAATTATTCCCAAGTTTTAGATTTATGACAAGTGTGATTAAGGTGTGAGATAATTTATTTGGTGTTTAAGTGAATGATTAGTTTAAATTTAATTAAAGGTTTCAAAAGGGTATTATAGAGTTAATAATTTACATTTAAGTTTTATTATGCATCATAATTATGGGTTTAGACTTAGTAATTAATCTTAAAGAATTTAGTGTCTTATAAGGGAATGTGATTATTTCTTACTTAGGAAATAATTTTAATGAATTAACAAAATAGTTATCTTATTATGATAAAATAGGTAATAGATAAGAATTTATTTACTTTTAAGATCTTAAAAACTTTTTAATGGTAAATTTAATATTTTTCTAGTCTAGTATATTTATTTAAGATCTTAAAAATGATTTTTATGTATTTGTACATATTGGTCTTATGTTTATAAAATTTTCTAAAGGTTTAAATGTCTTTGAACACTTACTTCAAATTATATTTATAAAAGAATGAAATTTAGTATTTTTTATAAAATAGTATTTTTTTTATACACAAATATGATTTTTATTCATTTTTAGGATTTTTCCTTATTTTAAGAAATTTCACTTAAGATTTAATGGTGTTAATATTTATTTGCTTAATATTTATCTTAAACAAATAAAGTTATATTTTTATTAGGTAGATCTTATTCTTGTGATGATTTTAAAATATATATATATATTAAGATTTTCTATATTTTTCTAGAGCTAAAATAAGCTTCGGGTATTTTGGTAATTTTTTTTGATTTATTCTTTTTATTATCTATTGGGCCTAACCCCCACGAGTCACTCTGGCCTATAGGGCGATTTGGTCCAATTTGGCCTAGCTAGCTGGGCTATTCCTAGCCCAACCCTATCTCCCTCACAACTCTCACATCGCACCCACGCGCTCCCCTTTCTGGACGCTGGCGACGTCGCGCTGTCGCCTGCCCGATTCCGGAAGTGACCTCGTCGCCGTGGCCATGCCGCAGTGCAGGACTACTAAGACTACCCCGCTGCACGGTCTTGTCCAGGATGATTTATCTATTGGGTATTCTCCCGGCCGCGTTGACCCCCGCCCGAGGCTAGGGTTAGGGTTTGGCCGCCTCGGTTCTTTGTCGACGCCGTGCTGGGTTGCTCACGATGCTCACCCCTTCTCCTCCGGCTGCTCCTAACAAGCTGCAGGCGCGGGTTGCAGTGCCCCTCCGGGGGTGCTCCCCGTGCTGCCACCCCTTCATCGCCGCTGGCCACTCCTCTGCTTCCTCTTCTAACTTCTTGCGGGGACCTCGGGTGAGTGTGCTTCCCCTTCTGTGTTTCTCTCCATGCTCTATCTACCTTGCCTTGTCAATTGTGTTTGCTGTGATTACCCCTTGTCTAGGTTACATGTTTGGAGCTAGGGTTCATACCCTCTGTAGTGATGTTCGGTTAAATCCTTCTGGTTCATCCCCACCAGTGATATTCTTCTGGGTGTTAACCTACTAGTGGTACCTATTGCACCCTAATGATTCTAGCCGGTTGCTCTTCTTTCTGTCAGTTAGTAAACTGCTAAATATGTTGTTGCCACTCTGTTCTCAATCAGAGAACCTGTTGTGAATGCGTACTTCATTCATATGTGGATGCTTATACAATAGTGGATGTGAGTTCATTTTGCTGGGTTGTGACTCACTGTGATGTTAAAGTTGGGATGCCCTCAGGTGAGGTGATGTTTGCTTGTGAGGAACTGATGTGCTTAGCCTTAGGATTTTCCCGTGCTACTATGTAAATCTTAAGTTCCTAAAGCTAAACAGGCTCTATGATTTATGATGAAGTAATTTATGAAGTGATGATTTAGCAAATGATTGATTCCTATTTTATTATAGGAAGATCATTTACTCAATGGTCTTTGTCAAGTGTGGCTTAATGATAGACAGTATTATATTCACTTGTATTTTCTGAATCAAATGTCCAATATGATTCCTAAATTCATTTAGGAAGGTGATTATCTGATTTTTTAATGGATATGGATGAACCTGTTGGGATGTGAAGAGGTGCTACCTAGTTGGGATGTGCCCTGTACCAGCAGTGTGGTGAATATAGATCTAGTTAGGACTAGATCCATTGGTCTGTGATGCTGGTCTGAGACTGTGCTAGGTAGAACTAAGGTTTTTACTTGTTGCTTCCTTTCTTAAATGACCTATGATGGATACTCTCTGGGTATGATTCCTACAGTGCTTGGAAGAATGATTTGATTATCTAATTTGTTGAAATATTGTACTTGTGGTTTAATCATAGAGGAACAACTCTGATGCTGGTTGCTACTGAGGTACTACCCATAACTGGGATGTGCCCAGTAGCACATATTCAGGGATTTATTTTCCTCTAGATGCAAATTCATAACTTGGAAATCCCTAGCCAATGAGGCAAGAGACCGAGGCAAGATTTTATTTAAGAACAGATACTAAGATTTGGAAATCTTTGTATGTCTCTATGATGATTTTGCAAAGCAACACTTTGCAATACTGAGAGTACCACTCGACCTAATCCTCCTAGATCAATTCTAGTTGAAGGGTAGGTGGATTTGGTTGCTACATTTCTTTTTTCCCTTACCCTCAAAGGTGTCATTGCAAAAATTAAATAAGAACAGATGCTACAAGATCTAGCTATACTCCCATCTACCTTATTGCTTGTAGTGTTGATAGATGAGGTGGTGCTGGAGGCTTGTTCTTGTGATGGATCTTGATGAGTTGCTACTGTATCTTGATATCCCACTCCCTTATCCTTCTAATAATCCATCTACTATAGCATCTATAACTTGACCTTCTCTAACTTGTCCTTGCTGATTACTTGGATTCTTGATTCTACTTATGTGTTCATGGTGGTCGTGATTGATGGTGATTTTGGTACTGAACTGGTAAGAACAAATGATGTTCTTAGTGTTGTTCTTAGGCTAGCAGAGGATCTGGTGGTATGGTTGTGTGTTGGGGAAATGGATAAGATGGTGGTGTGGAGAACTAAAATCTGGTTGGTTTGCTCATGGCTGGTCCAAGAGTGTGATGTCCTTAATACGGCTGCTCTTCTTCTTGTGCAATGGACAACACATCAGTTTCATGTGGTGATGGAGCTGTCTGTGTGTGTGGCTCATCTACTTGTGCATGTGAGAATATTGAGTTTTTCTATCTGATAGTGCAAACTTCGGTTGGTTTGGATATTATCCTAACCTAGGCTTTATTTTTGTTTTGCCAAGTGATAATTTGCCCTTAGCCGATGATGTATGAGTCTGAGGCAATATTCCCAGAATAAGAACATATACTACTCTTTGGCCCCTTTTTTAGAAATACTCAATGATGTATTCAACAATGCATCGCATTGCCAAATTGAGAGTAAAATACCAACCAAATAACAATCTTCTATTTTTAGTTTTGTTATGGGTTGTTTTGCAGGTACAGTAGTATAAGAAGAAGAGAAGATACAAGATTCATCTTAGTTTAGGAAATATAATTTAGGTTTTTCTTTCATTAACTTGTAATTTTATTTTATCCTTTTGTAACAGCAATATAACCGTGTATTATTTAGATTCGAATTATTGTAATACCTTTATTATAAAGAATGTTGTAACATGTATTTTTTATAATAAGAAATACTTTTATTCCCTGTTTGCAATTTCTTATTCCACTTAATTATAAATGTTCATCTATTATATGATTGGATATATTTTGTATCACAATTTTTACTTTACTATTTATATATTATTTTCTTAACATGGAAATATTCCCAAGTATTCAAATTTGAATTTCAATTCTCAAATTCAAACATGAATTGAATTGTTTTCCCAAGACACAAGAATATAGTAGAGATCATGTCGAAATCCATACACTTGCACCGACGTTATCATCAGAACAAGAGAGATCCCGATCCCTCTACAGTTCTTTGCGTTTTGCACGAAAATTCTCCGGATTTTCTTATGCATGAATGAAATGCACACACATGTAGCCTCACTATTTCTAGGTGCTAAACCTGGGATGTTACAAGAAGACTACATGATAAGAAGAAAGAAATTAGAGACGGTGTGATGATCATGAGAGGAGAACAAAGCAAGAGGATGAATCTTTGGGAAGCCGAGTACTATCTAAATATGAGTCTACCACTACCTCATTTCTCTCAACATGCAAGGTATCCATCTTATCAAATATCTTTGATTAATCCTAGCCTGCCATGTCATCAAGTTTTCTACATCATCTATTCCTAAATAATTGCATCCCACTAACAAAATTTTCTAGGCTGCATCGTTTTGTTTGCTTTTCTTTCCATGCGAAGCGTTCTGTTCGTTCCACATTCCATCACCGTGTCTTCAGTTTCGTCTAGAAGAATCTTTCATTGTCACTTCATTTTTCTAGAAATCCAAAGGAGTCGAACAATCCATCAATCACATGCACTTCTATTTACCATGTTGTTATTCCATTGTGATCCAGGATTCTATTCACCACGTAGTATGCCTGCCAATCATTGCACTGTGTTTCCCTCACTACTTGCTTCCTATCATCTATTTCTCTCACGCTAGGAGCCTCCCTCATCTCTAGCATCTCTTTCTCTGCTTGTTGTATGTTTTCAACACAGAATTGGTAGAACAAAGTGGTCTGCCACCAATGGCTTAGCGGTAGTTTCGTGTTCACATTTTGGTTTCTTATTTTCCTGGCCGTTGCCTAATCTTGGGTTTCTATATGTTAAAACTACATAGTTTCAAAAAATACATGTTAAACTGCAAGTTTTTTAATACACAAGTTATTAGTCGATTGCATCTATTGATACACAGGAATTCGCGATTTTGGTGTCATGGTGTGTGCTTGCATCAGTCTGCTATTGTTGGAAGGGTCTATATTTGCTATGGAGAGTTGGTGGCCGTTTTGCAAGAATTTCAGGCCCATGTAAAATACTATACGTAGTTATTAATACAAAGATAAACACTTCACATGCCTGATTATGATTAATATCGGCTGCAATTTTCATCCCAAAAGTAAAGAAAATGAAGAGCAACTTTCCTTCCGTTTCCATTGGGCTCCATGCAAGGCACACCAATCAACTGCCAAGTTTTTCGACATCTCCAATACAATTATTCTAGGGATCCTCTTGTTGGATATAAGTGATCTACAGTGACCTAAAAGTTAATGTGATTAATCTAAGTCAAATTAATGGCCTTTAAGGGGCTGTTGATTAACAACCATTGGATGCCCTGATCAGGGGTATCCTGGTTGTCCATCCAATGGTGTGGTTTCCCCTAGTGCAGATGCTATAAATATGGGCCCTAGGGTTAGAGATGATCACTTAATACACACAGCAGTGCTCTCTCTCTATTCCCTAGCTCACTGATCAAGCAAGCATCTAAAGTACTAGGAAGAATCCTCACATCTATATCAACAAGGATCAGGTGAAGCCAATCAAGAGGAGGCCATGGCTGGACCTCCAGATCAAGGTACACACCCTTGATCCTCATCTTTGTGGCTCAAATCTTGAGCTAGATGATCCTCATAGGATCTAACATTGGTATCAGAGCTTCTAGTTCTAAGATTGAGCCCTATTATGCATTAAATTATGTTCCTGCAAGCTTGTTCTTCCTAATTAGTTCCTGTTTTAGTTGCTGGAGCTATGTTTTTCTTCTAGTTCTTGCTTAAGAACAGATAAAGTTGATGTTTTAGCCATAAAATTACTAGTTTAAGTTTTATTTGATCAAGAACAGGTGCTAGGGTTGCTTTTATGCAATTTTTATGTGGGGATTTGAGTTGTTGGTGCAAACCCTAACCTAATCCCCAATTCCTGGCGAACCCTAACCCTAGTTCATCGAATCGAAGAATCCTAACCCTAAATTCATGTGGCATCCCGCAAAACCACTACTAGAAAATCGCGTTGTTTTTGTGCATTGCATCATCATGACCGCATGCTCATGTCATCATGCCACATTGCATTTGAGCATCGTCATCATCTTGCATTTGCTTGCATAAAACTAATTGCGGAAAAACCTGTTCTTGTTTTCTAAACGCCCCGTCTATGTTCCAAACGCAAAACCCGGGTCTCCGGATTATTTTGTTTTGTCTGCTATCGGTTTGCAAAAGCCCTGTTTTAAACAACTAAAATATTTAATTATTTTAGTGGGGGCAGCAAACCGGGCCGATCCGACCCAGTCGGCCACCCCCAGAACTAAGCGGTCCACCCCAAAAATCCCTAAGCTACCTAATCCTATTCTACCCACCAACCACAGCTCGCCACCTCACCCCTGGACCCAATCCCTACCCACCTTGCCACCTCACCAATCCCCCTCTTTCTCCCCCTCTCTCTCTCACCTATCCCCCACCTACCCGCCTGCTCCCCTCTCCCTTACACCCCGGCCCCACCTCCTGGATCAACCACACCCGTCAGCCCCACCTCTCACCACTCCCCCACTCTCCACTCTCTCTGCATCGGGCCCCACCGAGCCTGCCCCACTTCCTCCCTGGACACAACCGCACCCAACCCACTCACGATGACCCCTGGGCCCGTCCCCACGCCCCGACCCCACCTCAGCGCCTCGCGTCCCCCGACCCACGTCTCACGCGCGCCCACCACCTGCCTCGTCCCCCACCTTCCGCCCGCCTCTCTCCTCCTTCTCCTCCTTCAGTGCTCGCCACGCTGCCCTCCCTCTCCGTCCCCTCCCGCCGCCTTCCTCTCTCCCGTCGATCGCCATGGCCCGTCTCTGACGGCGCCGCCGCCTGCGCCTCGCCCCGGCCGGCTACCTCCTCCCCACCGCGTTCACCGCTTCCAGCGCCCGCTCGTAAGCCTCTCCCTCGCCTCCCCTGCTCCGCCCGTCATGAGCTCGGCCTCCACCACGGCCTCGCCAGCCTCTTCCCGGCCCGCCACGCCTCCCGCCGCGCCGGCCGCCCCCATCCTCCGCCTGCCTCCCCTAGGCCGCCAGGCCTCACCTGCGCCATGACGCCTCCCCACCTGCCGAGCTCTGCTGCGCCACCATGACCTCCGCCCGTCCTCTCCGTCGGGCCGCCCCGCGCCGCTAACCGTCCTCCACGACTGCCTCCACGGCTGCCTACGCCGCCCTCGGCCGTCTCCTCCCGCCAGAGCCCGACCCGATCCTCTCCCCCACCTCCCCTGCAGAGCCGACCTCGGGGCCGAGCCCTCCTCTGCTCTGTCCGGCAGGCCCGCGAAGACCGAGCCCTGGGCCCGCGAGGCTCTGCCCGCTTCTCCGTCACCGTCCGCGTGCCTCCCCGTGGTCGCCCCTTTTCCGTCCGGCTCGCCCGGCAACCGACGCCAAGTCCTTCGATCTGGAGACCCTATTCTCGGATGCCAAGTTCGTCACCAAGATCTCCCGAAGTCTGAGTGTCTCGGAGATGGCGCGACTGATGGTTTCCAAGCCCGCCTCGATAGCAAGACGAACCGAAAAACGGCGAAGACGACCCGAAGACCCCGTACCCAAAGGCCTTCGACAAGAAACGCCAAGATCTCCTTCCAGGAGGATGCCAAGTTCGCCTACATGAAGATCAAGACCGATCCCGGCGGAACTGAACCGGACCCCGTCGAATCCCCCAAGATCGTCTCTCGGACGCCAAGTGCTTCGGCCCAGAAAAACCGACGACCCGACCAAGATCCGTAGACCGAACCCGACCCGCCAAGTTCTTCAATCGGATCCGAGGACACCGAGACCCCGGTGCGACAAGTACTTCTTTCCGGACGCCAAGGTCGCCGATGCGATACGACAAGTACTTCGTCCCGAACGCCATGACCATCGACATGACCCGAAGACCACGGATGCGCCAAGGTCTACCTCTGTTATCCGAGAACGATCCCGCCGAGACCGAACCCCAGATCCAAACCCTATCGAACCCCGAACCCCGGAACCCCAAGTTCGTCGAGACCCCCTAATGTGTGAACCTTTTCCCGAGACCCTATTTTATAAATGTTATATAAAACTTGTTGCATACTAATTGTTCATGCATGCATATTGTCATGTGGTTTGGGGGCCTTATGCCGATTCACCTTATAATTAAATATGGGGCCTATATGCGGGCAAATCTAGCCTTATATTGGCCTCATTTAATTTTGTGTAGCGAACCGGTGATATGTTTTGCCATGTTGAGACAACATTTAAATTGCGGGGATCTAAACAACATGAACCACCTAATTGATTGTCGGGACCCCGGTTCCGCTTAATATGACCTAATTGCATCGCATCTTTGCCATGGCATACATCATACATGCATCATGCCGATCTTCTGTCATAATGTTAAATAGCGCCTCCGGTGTTCCTTCTAGTGTTTTGCTTCTTCGCGGATAAGGCCGTTGAGTTGATGCGAGTGTCGACCCGATCTTCGGTTGAACCTTTGGCAATGTTTTCAGGCAAGCATCTCCCCCTTTCTACCTATCTTACTTTTATAGTATTTATTCCCTCTTGTTGATCTGATGCTATCTGTGTTACGATGCTCTAGTTTTCGTACCCGTGATATCCCTTGCAGCCTTATATTGCCTTGGACACCTCCTATTACCTGTTGTATGGTAGATAGTTGGACTTGCGCGTCGTAGTCGCTTGCTCAAGTGTCGTCAATCGCCCAAAGATTGCTTGTTGGAGTATTGCCGCATGTTTGATGTTGGAGCTGATCATGGCTTTACTTATCGTTCACTTTAATTACTGTTTAACAACTAAAATTGAAGTAAGTAAGCAGAGGCACAGGTGGGCAATAGATGTTATTTGGTTGTTAACCGTCCACTTGTGTCCCGTAGGACCCCGAGTGCTTGATACCTGTTCCTTGATTTATCGCGCTATCCACATCCGGGAGGATTATGGGACCCCCCTGAGCCAGAGCTTGATTCAGTATTATTTCTTGGGGTCACAAACTAGTTTGAGGTTTTATTTACTATCTTGTACTCATGCCATGCTTTACTGCTTTATTTAAATTGTGCGATGGATAGCACCTGTACTGCTTAGGGAAGCGGAGTGTTTTCGCGGCATCGACAATCCCAGTTTTGTGTTCCCAGTCGTTTACAGCCACTGGCGCAAACCTTGAGTCCGTCTCGGAGTCAGCTAACTCTGTTGCGGGTAGCTTAATGGGGTGGCCCCCTGAAATATTTCTGAATCCTGTGATTGCTTTGTCGTGAAAGCCTCGTTGGGTTTTGATTTGGTTTTTCCGAGGTTGATCGAGTGTGTGTTGCTATTTATGCACCCCTGCAGGGTAAAACTTTCTGAAAGCCGTGTCCGCGGTTATGGACGACTTGGAGCACAGTATCTCGATCATAGAAAACTATAACTAAAGTAGTACTATAAATTTGACTTTATAATGACTCGTAATCAGCTTCACTATAATGGAATGGCTAAATAAAACTGCCAACAATTGCTTGTTTGGGTTGTCGCTTGTGACCATTGTATCTGACTAGTAAGTATTGCAACTACAACGGAATGGCTAAATAGAAGTACCAACAACTGCTGGGTTTATGGGATTTCTCATGCTAATTGTATTTGACTAGTAAGTGTTGCAACTACAACGGAATGGTTAAATAAAATTGCCCACTGCTTATTATATCAGGACGATTATCTATACTTGACTAGTAATTGCTGCAACGAAAACTGAATAAATAAAACTGCCAACTGCGTGAGTTCCTCGGTTGACTTCCTCGTTTGGTCTCGAGGGGGAAACACCAGGATGGGTTTGTTTGATGGTAGTATCAGGTTGGTTCCGAATAGGTCTTTCTTACCCCTCTCTGATAGCCGCCAGTTATATCGAGTCTCTATAGGTTGTTTAGTGCATGCTGCCGCCGCTTGATCCACCATACCTATGTAGCGAGGACCGCCGAATTCTAGCCTCGCTGCACTGGCCTCGATCGACGCTCCTCTTTTTCCTTTGCCCTTTGTCGGCACCCCTTTTTGTTTAAGCAGGTTTTGAGATCGACGTCGTTAGCAGGGTTACCCTTCCGGCTTGGCCTGGGCAGGGTTATGGACGCCATTGGTTATTCTTCAGGGCTCTTATCCCCATTTGCATCTTGTCCGTAGTGGGGCGCTCTATCATTTTCAAGGTGATTTGGATCTTTGCATATTATATCTGTATTCTTGACTCATGGAGTCGTGTTGTATATATATCTGTTCTGTGGGTCCCATCGAGGACTGTTGTGTAATGTTATTACTTCGTTTTCCACCCGCACGAAAGTGCCTGGTGGGCACCTTTGAATCGTTTCTATGCGGGTTTTGGCGGGTTTTCGCTAAAACTTGCATAGGGCCGATTCTGAGGGTGTTACAGAGTGGTATCAGAGCTCAGCAGTTGCGATACCCCACAAGTCCAGCCTGTAGGATAACCTAGCTAACGGCCGAAGTAGAGTGTCAAACTATTTTCGAAAACCGGTTGGATAGTTCTGATTAGGTCTGATTTTACTCCTTACCCCTCTGCTATTCTCCTCTTACCTCTACGTGTTTTGAATCCGCTCTCTTCCCTTTCTTCGAGTCCAGGAATTCTCGTGGTTGGGTTTCGTCGTACCTTCAGTGTTTCGCTTCCTCCTTTGATAACGGTGTTCTACCATCCGGTGTTCAAGCTGCCTGAGGAATCCGTCTACTGTGGTACCATTCTTTGTTCCTTGTTTGTGCCTTTCGGTGTTTTCCGACACGACGACATCATCTACGCCAGATCCGATGCAGAGTCTGCATCACTCCTTTGCTTCTGAACCTCGCTTGTCGAGATCTTCAGTCTAATTCCGAGAGTTGGTTGCATAATCCGCCTATTCGGGTGCCGAGTAATGGTTTGGGTGCGCGATGGACTGATCACCATCCGACTACTCTTATCATTCGCTCTTGTACATCGAATCAGTGGATCCAAAAATTGTACTCCGTCCACGGAAGTTAGGGGTGGCTTTATTTGTGGATACCTCTACCTTCGACCTTTTGTTCCCGGAGTGTTCTCTCGCCGATCACGGACAACGACCTCTTGTTAGTGGTGTCGCGAGGATCTACACGAAGCGAGAAGACGCAGATCGCCGACCTTCCTTCCGGTACCATGAGGCGGATCTCGAGGGCGAGATCCATTGTTAGTGGTGTCGAATTGTGGCATCCCGCAAAACCACTACTAGAAAATCGCGTTGTTTTTGTGCATTGCATCATCATGACCGCATGCTCATGTCATCATGCCACATTGCATTTGAGCATCGTCATCATCTTGCATTTGCTTGCATAAAACTAATTGCGGAAAAACCTGTTCTTGTTTTCTAAACGCCCCGTCTATGTTCCAAACGCAAAACCCGGGTCTCCGGATTATTTTGTTTTGTCTGCTATCGGTTTGCAAAAGCCCTGTTTTAAACAACTAAAATATTTAATTATTTTAGTGGGGGCAGCAAACCGGGCCGATCCGACCCAGTCGGCCACCCCCAGAACTAAGCGGTCCACCCCAAAAATCCCTAAGCTACCTAATCCTATTCTACCCACCAACCACAGCTCGCCACCTCACCCCTGGACCCAATCCCTACCCACCTTGCCACCTCACCAATCCCCCTCTTTCTCCCCCTCTCTCTCTCACCTATCCCCCACCTACCCGCCTGCTCCCTCTCTCCCCCACCCCCACCCCTCCTGGATCAACCCCACCCGTCAGCCCCACCTCTCACCACTCCCCCACTCTCCACTCTCTCTGCATCGGGCCCCACCGAGCCTGCCCCACTTCCTCCCTGGACACAACCGCACCCAACCCACTCACGATGACCCCTGGGCCCGTCCCCACGCCCCGACCCCACCTCAACGCCTCGCGTCCCCCATGCGTCCCCCGACCCACGTCTCACGCGCGCCCACCACCTGCCTCGTCCCCCACCTTCCGCCCGCCTCTCTCCTCCTTCTCCCTCCTCTGTGCCTTGCCCTCCCTCCGCCACCGCGCCCTACCGCCGCCTCTCCCTCGCCGACCGCCGCCAGTGCCTCGACGGCGCCCTTACCGCCCGGCCGGCACCTCCTCCCCACCGCCGTTGTCGTGGGAATGACCACGAGATGCGAATCTGGCAGCGAGTAGTAGAACGAAGGGCAAGGGCGGCCAGCCATCTGCGTGCGAGATGAGGGCAAAGACACGAGGTTTTACCAGTTCGCCCCTGAGGGTAAAGACCTACTCCTGCTAGATCGTATTATGGAGGTGTTTACGTGGGCGAATTCGGCGACTAGGCGGCGAGTTGCTTGGGTGTATGAGGAACGTGTCTCTACTCACCTTAGGGAGGTTTATATAGGCTTACCTCCCTAGGGTTTACATATCTCAACCGATTCGGTTACATGTTTGCCAATCGTTTAACTCGGACCGACCGGCCTATCTACTTTTGGGCCTTGACCTCCCGCCGGTACCTTGATGGGCTTTGATCCACTCGCCGTTCTGCGAGCCCACTCGCCAGCCCCTTGGGCCGGAACGTCCACCGAGGATACCCAAAGAGGCATATCCCCATCGAGTCCCCGAGGCCGTCGTTGATTAGGCGGGTGGCTCTTGGCGATCGAGTATACGGCTTCAAGTTGGCATCCAATGAATCGTCGGGCTCTGCACAAAGGAACAAATCCGCGAACCGAAGGCGTCTTGGGTGAATCGAACCAACGGGTCACGGCCTCGGCGAGTAACTTAGCGAGCCGGTGGCGGAGGCGGACCGTCGGCGTGGTCAAACTAGCCGTTAAGGTAACTTAACGGTAACTTTCGGCAATCATCGCAGCGTAACGGCCCCCTAATTTGGCGGGCAGCTTCCGCTATATAAGAGGAATGGTAGGCTATCGGAAAGCCAACCGCCCACCATTTCTTCCGAGTACGCACATCTTTCGCCCGTTGATCCCGCGATCTGATCGACCCGCAATCCTCCGACCTCCAAGCAAATCCTCAGCCATGGCCCTCTCCACTGAACCTTGGGGTAGATCCAAATGCACCAGGGCGCAACTGGCCTCCTTCGAGGAGGCCGGAATCCTGCGGGCCGGCTGCTGGCGAATCCCTGCAGCCGGAGAAACGACCCCGAACCCGCGCGAGAGAGAGTTCATCTGCTTCACTAGTCACCTCGAGCGAGGTTTAGGGTTTCCCACCTCTCTGTTCTTCCGGCGCTTCTGCGCCTACTACGGGATCCAGCCCTCGGATCTGGGTCCCCATAGTATCGAGCAGCTCGCCATCTTCGTGCTCGCGAGTGCTACGGCTGCCGCCCTATTTTCCTTGTGGCAAGATCTGTTCCATGGACGGATCAGCCGCGAGGTGGTGACCCAATGCTAGCATGGCGGCTTAACCTTCCAACTGAAATCCAAAGCCTCCTTCTTCGACTTGATGCCGGCCAAAGCGGCGATCGAAAAAGTCTTGGTTTTATGTGACCGAGGCGACCCGGAGGACGAGGGCGATCCCGGTACTCGGCCGACCGTTCGAGCCGCGCAATCTCCAGGTCGTCAAGCTCCCGGCGACCAGCGGATGGTCGTCGACGAGATGCTGCACCATTCGCGGTCAAGAAGAAGGGCTCCAGACGGTGAACTGTACAACTGCTGGCTTGGCGATTGCCCGCCGCCTAACGCGAGCATTACATGTACCAAGACACGGGCGAGAAGACTCGACGAAGGCCTCGCCGAGTGGAAGCCGGAGGACTATCTCTGGCCGTGAAGAGGATCACCCAGGCGGCATACACGGATGCGCAGGCGGGTCCCTCCATACACCGCGAAGCGTCCGGCTCCAACGGTAATCATTTTATCTTGTTCGCAGTCGCAGCATGTGCAGTCGCGGTAATTCTAACTTTACTTCGTGTTTAACGCAGCTATTCCAAGTGGTGGAAGGGTGGCTACCACCCGCCGATGACGAGAGCTCCGGGCCATCCGCCCAGGACACAAGCGAGTCGCCTCCCACCAAGGGTAACGAGGACGATGAGGACGAATCCGAAGAGGAGATCGCCCCACTGGTCCGAAAGACCCGCGGGCAACGTCAGCGCGAACTCGAGGCGAGCAGGAGCCTCGAGCGTCATGACGATGACGAGGAACTCCCGGAGACCACCTCGCTCCGTCAGGCCACTCCCGCGAAGAAGAAGAAGGAGAAAGAGGCGAGGGCCCCCCTGAGGAGGAGGACGAAGCCGCCGAAGATGGCCTCACCGCCGCGCTCAGCGAGCAGCTCCGATGCCCATAGCTCGGCCGGTGACGGGGCGGCCCGCAATAACCGCGCTAGATCGCCATCCATGGAGGCACCGCTGGCCTCGATGCCCCGCCTTCGCGGGTCTCGGGCTAGGGAAGGCTCCGGTGAGGCGACCGCCTCGCAAAGGTCCCGGCGTGGCGGTCTCGCCGCAAGGAGGCTCCGTTGCGGCAGCTCGCAAGGAAACCTCCGCTGGGCGCCGAGGCGCCAACCGCTACCTCAACATCAAAGAAACCGTGTATCCTGGGCCTCGCCTGAACTGGGCTCGCTTGGCCCGAGCTGGAAAAACTGGCCGCCGACAGGGCTGCGCTTCATTCCATCGCCAAGTGAGTGTACTCGCTTTCGCCTTTCTCTTAGTATTTTGAATGTTTTTCCTGAATTGTCTCGTGCGTGGGACCGGAGTGAAGAAGATGGGCCACCCGACGGTGGTCAAGGTGCCCTCCGCCACTAGCGAGGAGGACCCTTCCGTAAGAGGAAGGTGGACGAGGTCGCCGCTTCCACGGAAGGCAAGAAGGCCAAGGGCGATGACATCGTCGCTGTCTCGACGACACGGCGTCGCGCCCGCTGGGCCGGCTGTGGAAGCGACGGCGCGTCCGAAGGAGGCATTCGTTGCCTAGACCGGAGAGCGAGCTCCTTTGGGGCGGGTCGTCAATCGCTACCTTCCCCGCTTCATGACCAAGGCGGCCACGGCGAGAGGCTGCGACTCAACCCCGCTCGAGACCGCCAACGCTGAGATTGACCAACGTCGCGGGCACACACGGCGTCCGTGGACGCTGCACAACTGCACGGCATGCTTGGCGGCCATCCGGTACCTCCGGTCCCGAGGATCGGTCGGTGCTGCGGCCCGATTCTTTATAGTTACTTGTTTTGCGTTGAGTCCAGTCCCGAGTGCGCACTCGCTAAATTGTAGCGGTGGGCACCGAGTAATTTCGAGCCGGTCGAGTGCGCACCGCTAAATTATAGCGGGTGGGCGAGTGATTTTCGAGCCGCCGGTCCCGAGTGCGCTTCGCTAAATTGTAGCGGTGGGCACCGAGTAATTCGAGCCGCCGGTCCCGAGTGCGCACCGCTAAATTGTAGCGGTGGGCACCGAGTTGTTTTCGTGTACCGACTTTGAAAATTTGCGGGGTTTACAACCGAGTCGAGAGCGATTGGCTGCGGCAGCGTGCTGAGAAGGAGTTGGGCGCTCTCCAAGAAGTAAACAAGGAGCTTCAGGCAATTGCTGCGCAGGCAGAGTTGGCTCGCCAGGAGCTTGTCCCTGCTGGCGAGCTGACGGCGGCGAGATCTGCGTTAAGCACCGCTGAGCAAAGGATCGCCGACCTCGAGCGCGAACTGCGGGAGGCGAAAGAAGCGAGCTTCGTGAGCAGGCGAGAGCTAAGGCCGCCGTTGCTGCGCGGAAGAAGACCGAAGGTGTCGGAAGCCCTCATCGTTGGGCTTCGTGACGATAAAACGTCGCTCAAAGCTTCATCACGGGCTCGCCCGCTGCTTTCGGTGAGTGCGTCTTCCCGCCTTTGTAGTTATATTGTTTGTGGTTTCCGTGGTGCTCACAACTGTTTCGTCTAGGCCATGTGATTGGTAGCCATGAAGAAGCGAGTTCTCTTGATGCGAGGGAGTGCGTGAGCATGCTCGTCGACTCGGCGACGCCGGCGACTTGCATCCGCGCCTACCTTCAAGATATGTCGCCCACGGAGGTTATTCGATGACCTCGTTGAGGTGTGGGAGTACTTGGAGAAGGCGCCCGCGTCGTGGAGTTCATGACGGTCGGCGTTCGACGTGGAGCGTCGACGGCTCGAGCTCGACTTCGCCCACTTCCCGAAGACTTCGACCTCGGCGATGTGACGAGTGGGTATCCTTCATCGTCGGCGTGGTGAATGCATGCGAAGTTCTTAAGCTGCAGAACGTGCCGCGCGTACTCGGGCGTGTTTGGGCGATGGGCGACCTCCTTCCGTACCAGAAGCGGTCGTCGCGCGCAACGACCGAGCCGCATCGCGACTTCAAGGTCGAGCAGCCCTTCCGCGGGCGATGGCGGGCGGTGACGACTTATCCATCGAACCGACACTGCATTCATCCGGAAGCCGGACGCTGGTGCATCATCGTCAAGCTGCGGAATAGTGTTAGTAGCGATTCTGCCAGCAGCATAGTTTGTAATATAAGACATTGCGATGTGCGATTGAATTGGAGCGTTGTGTTCATTTTGCTATCTGTTGCGTGTTTTGATTGATTTTGGGTGAGTCCCCGAGCGTCCGCCTTTTGTGGGGTTCACCTTAGATATGATGTTTTGTTGTTTATCATGTGTGTTGTTGGTTGAGTCGACTACCCGAGCTCGAGAGCCGCAAGGCGACTCCTTGAGTGCTCTGATTTACCGCTTTTCCGTCTGTGAACGGGCCGGTGGCCGAGTCCCCGGCGTGGTACTTGGTAGTTCAAGGCGCGACTCGAGGGTGGTTGAGGACCGAGCGTTGGTGAGCGTCACTCCTCCTGCCCGGTGGGTCGATCGCGTGGCGAGTCTGGCGCGCTCTCTCTTGGCGTTTTCCTGTCGATCGAGACGAACTGGTATCCGGTCCCCGGCGTGGTACTTAGCCGTTCGAGTCGCTATGCCGAGGATGCAGAGGACCGTGGTCATTGTGGAAGCGAGGATGATGTCTTGGTTCAGAAACCAGTCGAGCTAGGCGACTTCGGGGCTCCGGATTGGCGTTTTTCGTGGACGATGCAAGACCTGAAATGACTCGGTGCTCTTACATCGCACTACTTAGCCCGCTTGCCGCTGTGCCAAGGGTTGACTGTATTTTAGCATGGCTGTTAATTACGAGTGGCACAAGGCATGGAGAGTAGACGAATTTTGCAGTAACCGTTTCTTTTATTCATAGCGACTGGAGAGTACATATGTGGGGTTCTAGGTATAGAACTTCCGGAGGAGATTTACATTCCACGGCCGCTTGACGTCGAGTTCGCCGTCCCCGCGGACGTCGACGAGGTAGTAGGCGTCGTTGTCGGCACGCGATAGCGAACGGGCCTTCCCACGGAGGAGAGCTTGTGCATGCCCTTCTTGTCTGGATGAGGCGTAACACCAAGTCGCCTTCTGGAAGGTGCGGGTTTTCACCGTCGGCTGTGGTAGCGTTGAGCCCTTGCTGATAGATAGCGGTGCGCGATCGGGCGAGGTCGCGTGCTTCGTCGAGTTGGTCGAGCCCATCTTGGCGGGCCAGTTCGTTTGCGGCCTCCGTATAGTGGACGATCCGCGGCGAGTCGTGTTCGAGGTCGGTTGGCATGACGGCTTCAGCGCCGTAGACCATGAAGAAGGGGGTGAATCCCGTCGACCTGTTGACCGAGGTGCGGATTCCCCAGATGACGGAGGGAAGCTCTTCGACCCAGCATCCAGCGGTGCGCTCGAGTGGTACTTGGAGTCGCGGCTTCGGCCGTGGAGGATGCTTTGTTGGCTCGTTCCGCTGGCCGTTGGATTCGGTGTGCGACGCGGTCGAGGCGGATGTGGTGCTCTCGCAGATCGCGACTCGGCGCGAGCCGGGTCGTTCTCGCCGAAGTTCGAGCGCCTGAACGGTGGGGTTCAGCGTGACCTGATCCGCTGGTGGTAGCGTGAGTTCTGCTGTCACCCGCTCGAGGCGAATTTTTCGCTCGCCTGCTCCTGCATCGCCTCCGCCAAAGTGAGTTCACCTCCGTCGCCGTAGCGTTGGGAGGGATTGGGGTGGAGAAAGGGTCCTCCGGCGGATCGGTGTCGGTGGCCATGTAGGTCACGGCATGGCGACTGGCACCGTCGTGGAGGTCGGCGGAATTTTCCAACCCGGAGTCGAATTCGAAGATCCCGAGGATGGATGGGTCCTCGAAATCTCCCGCGTTGGAGACCTGGACGATGGAGCCCGGATGAGGTCAGCGTGATGGATCCGGCGAGTGACGCCGGGGTCGCCGAGTCGGCGTCGTCGGTGAGGGTCGCGTCTTCCGCGGCCGCTGAGTTCTCGGCCACGTTGCTGTGGGCCGAGTTGTACTCGGAGGCGAGGCGGTGGATCGTGCGGATCTGGCTCTCGGAGAGCCGATCGCGTGGCGGCGAATCGCGGATGCGAGTCCTCCGAGGGTGATGGCGTCGGTGAAGCCGACGAAGAGGTCGATCGTGCTTGGCCGGGGATCACGCTATGTGTGACGGGTCGCCCGCGGGACGTAGCTGCTCGAAGATCCGGAGCACCGCCGATCGCTATCATGCGCGGTGGCGCACCGTCTCGTTGATGGGCAGATTGGATCTCGCCGCAGAACACCGCCAGACCGGCCAGCCCACGTGGGCGCCACCGTGGGAATGACCACGACGATGCTGTCGGAGCGAGTAGTAGAGCGAAGGGCAAGGCGGCCAGCCATCTGCGTGCGAGATGAGGGCAAAGACACGAGGTTTTACCCAGTTCGGCCCTGAGGGTAAAGACCTACTCCGCTAGATCGTATTATGGAGGTGTTTACAGTGGGCGAACTCGGCGACTAGGCGGCGAGTTGCTTGGGTGTATGAGGGAACGTGTCTCTACTCACCCCTTAGGGAGGTTTATATAGGCTTACCTCCCCTAGGGTTTACATATCTCAACCGATTCGGTTACATGTTTGCCAATCGTTTAACTCAGACCGACTGGGCCTATCTACTCGCCTGGGCCTTCGACCTCCAGTCGCCTGGTACCTTGATGGGCTTTGATCCACTCGCCGTTCTGCAGGCCCACTCGCCAGCCCTTGGGCCAGTCGGAAACGTCCCGCTGAGGATACCCCAGTAGGCATATCCCCATCAGCCGTTCACCGCTCCTCCAGGCGCCGCCGCCCGCAGGCCTCTCCCCTCGCCTCCCCGCGGCCCTGCTCCGCCCGTCCCGCGCGAGCTCGGCCTCCACCACTGCGGCCCCTCGCCGCCTCTTCCTGGCCCAGCCACGCCTCACCGCGCCGCTGGCCGTCCCCATCCTCCGCCGCCTCGTCCCCTAGGCCGCCAGGCCACCTCGCGCCGCCGCGACGCTCCCCACCTGCCGAGCTCTGCGCCACTGCCCGCCTCTGCCTCTCCTCGGCCGCCCTCCGGCGCACTCTAACCGTCCTCCGTGACCGGCCTCCCGCCCGGCCTGCATCAGCCTCCCTTTGGCGCCCTCGCCTGGAGCCGACCGATCCTCTCCCACTCCCCGCAGCCGACCTCGGCGCGAGCCCTCCTGCGCTTGTCCGGCAGCCCACGAAGACGAGCCACGGGCCGCGAGGCTCTGCCCGCTTCTCCGTCACCGTCCGCGTGCCTCCCCGTGGTCGCCCCTTTTCCGTCCGGCTCGCCCGGCAACCGACGCCAAGTCCTTCGATCTGGAGACCCTATTCTCGGATGCCAAGTTCGTCACCAAGATCTCCGAAGTCCGAGTGTCTCGGAGATGGCATCGATGGTTTCAAGCCCGCCTCGATAGCAAGACGAACCGAAAAACGGCGAAGACGACCCGAAGACCCCGTACCCAAAGGCCTTCGACAAGAAACGCCAAGATCTCCTTCTAGGAGGATGCCAAGTTCGCCTACATGAAGATCAAGACCGATCCCGGCGGAACTGAACCGGACCCCGTCGAATCCCCCAAGATCGTCTCTCGGACGCCAAGTGCTTCGGCCCAGAAAAACCAACGACCCGACCAAGATCCGTAGACCGAACCCGACCCGCCAAGTTCTTCAATCGGATCCGAGGACACCGAGACCCCGGTGCGACAAGTACTTCTTTCCGGATGCCAAGGTCGCCGATGCGATACGACAAGTACTTCGTCCCGAACGCCATGACTGTCGACATGACCCGAAGACCACGGATGCGCCAAGGTCTACCTCAGTTATCCGAGAACGATCCCGCCGATACCGAACCCCAGATCCAAACCCTGTCAAACCCCGAACCCCGGAACCCCAAGTTCGTCGAGACCCCCTAATGTGTGAACCTTTTCCCGAGCCCCTATTTTATAAATGCTATATAAAACTTGTTGCATACTAATTGTTCATGCATGCATATTGTCATGTGGTTTGGGGGCCTTATGCCAATTCACCTTATAATTAAATATGGGGCCCATATGCGGGCAAATCTAGCCTTATATTGGCCTCATTTAATTTTGTGTAGCGAACCGGTGATATGTTTTGCCATGTTGAGACAACATTTAAATTGCGGGGATCTAAACAACATGAACCACCTAATTGATTGTCGGGACCCCGGTTCCGCTTAATATGACCTAATTGCATCGCATCTTTGCCATGGCATACATCATACATGCATCATGCCGATCTTCTGTCATAATGTTAAATAGCGCCTCCGGTGTTCCTTCTAGTGTTTTGCTTCTTATGGATAAGGCCGTTGAGTTGATGCGAGTGTCGACCCGATCTTGGTTGAACCTGGCAATGTTTTCAAAGTAGCATCTCCCTTTCTACCTATCTTACTTTTATAGTATTTATTCCCTCCTGTTGATCTGATGCTATCTGTGTTACGATGCTCTAGTTTTCGTACCCGTGATATCCCTTGCAGCCTTATATTTCCTTGGACACCTCCTATTACCTGTTGTATGGTAGATAGTTGGACTTGCGCGTCATAGTCGCTTGCTCAAGTGTTGTCGCGTGTCGTCCAGTACCACAGTTGTTGGAGTATTGCCGCATGTTTGATGTTGGAGATGATCATGGCTTTACTTATCGTTCACTTTAATTACTGTTTAACAACTAAAATTGAAGTAAGTAAGCAGAGGCACAGGTGGGGAATAGATGTTATTTGGTTGTTAACATTCACTTGTGTCCGTAGGACCCCGAGTGCTTGATACTGTCCTTGATTTATCGCTATCCACATCCGGAGGATTATGGGACCCCACGAGCGAGCTTGATTCATCTTATTTCTTGGGGCCACAAACTAGTTTGAGGTTTTATTTACTATCCTACTTATGCCATGCTTTATCGCTTTATTTAAATTGTGCGATGGATAGCACCTGCATTGTTTAGGAAGCGGAGTGTTTTCATGTATCGACAATCCCAGTTTGGGTTCCCGATCGTTCTGACCACGACGCAAACCTTGAGTCCGTCTCGGAGTCAGCTAACTCCGTTGCGGGTAGCTTAATGGGGTGGCCCCCTGAAATATTTCTGAATCCTGTGATTGCTTTGTCGTGAAAGCCTCGTTGGGTTTTGATTTGGTTTTTCCGAGGTTGATCGAGTGTGTGTTGCTATTTGTGCCCCTGAGGGTAAACTTTTCAAAGCCGTGTCCATGTTATGGACGACTTGGAGCACAGTATCTCGATCATAGACAACTATAACTAAAGTAGTACTATAAATTTGACTTTATAATGACTAGTAATCAGCTTCACTATAATGGAATGGCTAAATAAAACTGCCAACAATTGCTTGTTTGGGTTGTCGCTTGTGACCATTGTATCTGACTAGTAAGTATTGCAACTACAACGGAATGGCTAAATAAAAGTACCAACAACTGCTGGGTTTATGGGATTTCTCATGCTAATTGTATTTGACTAGTAAGTGTTGCAACTACAACGGAATGGTTAAATAAAATTGCCCACTGCTTATTATATCAGGACGATTATCTATACTTGACTAGTAATTGCTGCAACGAACCGAATAAATAAAGCGCCAATGCGTGAGTTCCTCGGTTGACTTCCTCGTTTGGTCTCGAGGGGAAACACGGATGGGTTTGTTTGATGGTAGTATCGTTGGTTCGAATAGGTCTTTCTTACCCTCTCGATAGCCGCCATTATATCGAGTCTCTATAGGTTGTTTAGTGCATGCTGCCGCCGCTTGATCCACCATACCTATGTAGGCGAGGACCGCGAATTCTAGCCTCGCCGTGTCTTGGCCTCGATCTTGACGCTCTTTTCCTTTGCCCTTTGTCGGCACCTTTTGTTTAAGTAGGTTTTGAGATCGGCGTCGTTAGCGTGGTTACCCTTCCGGCTTGGCTGGGCAGTTATGGACGCCATTGGTTATTCTTCAGGGCTCTTAGCCCCATTTGCATCTTGTCCGTAGTGGGGCGCTCTATCATTTTCAAGGTGATTTGGATCTTTGCATATTATATCTGTATTCTTGACTCATGGAGTCGTGTTGTATATATATCTGTTCTGTGGGTCCCATCGAGGACTGTTGTGTAATGTTATTACTTCGTTTTCCACCCGCACGAAAGTGCTTGGTGGGCACCTTTGAATCGTTTCTATGCGGGTTTTGGCGGGTTTTCGCTAAAACTTGCATAGGGCCGATTCTGAGGGTGTTACAATTCCTCAATTACTGATGAACCCTAACCCTAATTCCCAAATTGGACGAACTCTAACCCTAATCTAATGATAAAGAGGTGGTGGAGGTGTACCTTAAGGGCCTCGTCGCCGTCGCTGGCCACGGCGGCGCCGGAGCCGACCTACTAAGCCGGCAGAAACGCTCGGGCTCGTGCCCGCGCGACCTCACCGTCCACCACACCGGTCTATGGTGATGTCTCCTCGCTCTCTTGTCGTTGTAGGATCCCACCGCGGTGCCGGACTTGGCGCTGCATCGTCGATGTCGTTGCGGGGACGCTCGTGCGCTCGCCATCGTGATGCAAACGGGCATCGGAAAGCACCACTCGACGGAGCCACGCGCTGCTGCATGCAAATCCGACGAGAGGCGCTCACCGATGCCGACCTTCTTCCTCCTTTGCGGCTGGCTTCATCGCCGCAGTTTTCTCTCTCTCCCTCTCTCTATGTCTCCCTCTCTCCCTCTCTCTCTCCCTCTCCCTCTCTCTCTCTCTCTCTCATTCGGTGTCGCTCAGGAGGCAGAGAGGAAACGGAGGGAGGGGAAATGGGGTCTAGGGCTCAGGAGGGTTGTCTCGCGTTAGCCTCGTGCTGACCGAGCGCCACCTCCACCGTTGGATTTCATCCAATGGCCCGCAGCGTTGGCTGCCTAACGGGCCGAGAAGGCCACTAAGGGGAGACGGGCTGGGCTATTCTCGGCCCGGTCCAAAAGTTCTGTTTTAGTTTTCCCTTATTAATAAAGAAAAGGGGACTTGGCCAAATCTTTTATGGGCTCAGTTTGACTGTTTGAAACTTATGTTTCTTCCTTTTCTTTAAAATCTAAGATATAAGAGTTAGGGTTTATATATAAATATTTTTTGGGTTAATTTTTTGGCATATTTTATTATGTCAATTATGAAACATAATTATGTGACAAATTATTATTTTGCCATGTAATTATGTACCTCACTTAAGCCAGTTTAATGTGTTTTTAATGCTTAGTTGATTCTTTTGTGGTTTTATTCAAATAAATTGTGACAATAATGTTTTGTTGCAAAATAAAGTTGGTAAATCCTCAAATTAAGCATGGATTATGTCTATCATTCTGGCCAAAGCTAATTGATGGACACTTTGACCATTAAATTTTATTGGTCTGGTTCACTTCTGGCCAAAGCTAACGTGTTCCAGATTGATAAAAGAATTCTATATAATTAGAGGATTTAATTGAGTGTGGCTTATATCTGTCATTCTGGCCAAAGATGATTGGCAGATATTTTTGATCACAAAATTTTATTAATCATGTCTATTTCTGGCCAAAGTAGATGTAGACTAGATTGATGAAAGGTGTATAAAATTGTGATGCTTATTCAAAGCATTTGTTTTCTTTTGCAGCATCTAATGCCTCTCAAATTGTCGGTATTATAAATGGCATAGAGCAGTTGATTGGTAGCAATTTTGGTACTTGGAAGGATAAGCTTGAGATCACCTTAGCTTTGTTGAATGTAGATTATGCCCTCCTTAAGGATTCTCCTATAACACCTACTGAAGGTGATGAGAATTATGATGCCCTGAAAAGGGCTTATGATGATGAGAAACTAAGTGGGAGGATTCAAATCGTAAGTGCCTCATGATTATTAAGGGCTCCATTGCTCAAAGTATGAGGGCAGCTGTTCCGGACTCTCAGACTGCCAAGGGTTACCTTGGAAAGCTTGAGGACCATTTTAAGGGATCATCCAAAATTTATGCAACAAGCCTCATTAGAAGGCTTATTGATGAAAGGTATGATCCAACTGGGAATCTGAGAGAACATATCATGAGGAAAATTAACATGGCCACTAAACTTAAGACAATGGAAATGAAAATGGAAAATTAACATGGCCACTAAACTTAAGACAATGGAAATGGAAATATCATGAGGAAATGGAAAATTAACATGGCCACTAAAATTTTATTATGTCATCCTTTCCCATGGAGTTATCTCCGTTCACCATCAATTACAATGCGATGGATTCTAAATGAGGCATGGATGAAATGATGGCTAGATGTGTACAGGAGGAGGAAAGGCTTAAAGCTAGACGAGTTGATCATGTTAATCAGTTCAAGCATTCTCAAAAGAAGAAAAAGGTTATAAAGCCTAAGCCTGCTTAGTTTAAAGATAAAGGGCAATCTTCTAAGTTCTTTCAGCAAAAGAACCCTAACAGAGCTCCTAATGCAGATGCACCCCATAATGTTGATGGTAAAGATCCTAATGGATGTCGCTTTTGTGGAAAAAAGCGTACACGTCCAAAGGGATTGTATTGGGTTCATGAAATGGCTCAATAAGAAAGGTACTAATGTTATAACCTTTGTTGATGAGTCCCTTTATGTTGATTATGCCACCAATACATGGTGGGTTGACTTAGGTGCAACAACTCATGTTGCAAACTCCTTACAGGGATTTGATACGAAGAGGACCCTAAGAAGAGGGGAAAGAACTATTAGAGTTGCTAATGGTGTTGAAGCCGAAGCTGAGGCTATTGGAGAGTTTACACTTACACTCCATAGTGGATTTATGCTTCGTTTACGTAATGTACTTTATGTACCCTCTATGAGTCGAAACCTTGTGTCCGTCTCATGCTTAGATGATGATGGTTTTCACTGTGACGTTGGGAACAAGATATGTATAATTATGTTTGACAATAATGATGTTGATCTTGCCTTTCGACAAGACAAACTTTATCTTGTTTCCTTAAGTGATTCCATAAGTGAAGTTAATGCTTCCTCTAATGTAAATATTAGTACCAAGCGTAAGCGCGATGATGATGAGACTTCTTCGAAACTATGGCACTATTGTCAGGGCCATATTTCGAGGAGGAGAATCGAGCGTCTCATTAAGGAGCAAGTTCTTCATCCTTTAAATTTCTCAGATGCGGATCTGGATCATTGTATTGATTGCATCAAAGGGAAATATGCTAAGAGAATTAAGAAAGGTGCAAATCGAAGCACGGGAGTTCTGGAAATTGTTCATACAGATATCTACTGATGCAGCCCGTCCTACGACCGCTACTACATCTACTCCCACGAGCTCCCCAAGTGGACCCATGACTCGCGCCCGAGCCAAACTCCTTCAAGCTAAGGTGAACTCGCTCCTCTCCTTGTGTGACTTCGACACACCCTTGGATGGCTTGCTACTTCATACGCATACACTATGCATCATCAGGTACGAAGAGTAGGACCCATGGAACAGAGGGAAAGCAACCAGTCGCTGCCAGACGCAAGCGGTACTACCGGTTGAGCCGACCGGTACTACCGCTCCAAGCGGTCCTACCGGCCCCAGCTACCGGACGCTCCAGGAAGCACCACTCCACGCCCCAGACGCAAGCGGTACTACCGGCCCAACAACCGGTACTACCGAACAGCGGTACTACCGCCCCCTCCTACCGCCACAGCGCCCGACGGAAGCCCTCCTCAAGCGGTACTACCGCTCCCGGAGCGGTACTACCGGTTACGACCGGTACTACCGGTTGCCGGACCGGTACTACCGGCCCTGACTGATCCTGAACGCCTAAGTTCGGCCCTGTGCCTTGTAATCCTACCTATAATTTACCTTTTTGTTCCGAAACTACCCCTGTTTTGTGGCTGGACTATATATAGCCCCCCACCATCCATTGTAATCCCTAGACTTGGATAATAATAGATATTAAGGAAACCCTTTGAGGACTTATATCTATTGGTCTCATGCTCCTACCAAGGAGCACCGGATTATCCACCCCCTCTTGGATCTTGCCTAGTGCGTTCAAGTTGTACAAGGCCTTGGGTTCTCGGTTTCTCGCCCCCAAGTCGTCAAGATCTCACCGAGCACCTCGTCCCCCGTTGTTGGCGTGGAGAGCGAGCTTCGCCCAACACCGATCCTAGGGATTATGTTGGACCGGTTGCCACCGGCGTGAGAGATAGGCGTGTATCGTGTTTTGGTGTGCGTGTGTTCGTGGTTTTCATCTCCTTCCTCGATTTCATCTCCCGACCACCGCTTTCCCCTCGTTTCTCGTGGAATTCGTGAAAGATCGGGCCAAACCTAGGGTTACCCCATAACATATTGGTATCAAGAGCACGGTTGATCACGAATTTCCCCCCAATTTTTCTTTTATCCACCCTAAAATCAAAAATCCCACCAAAAAGAGCCCCAATTTGCCTTCGGATCGATCTCTGGATTTGGTGCGTTTTTCGTGGTTTTGGTCCATAGATCTGTTGCTTTGGGAGTCGATCTATAGCCCCTGTTGTTCCTAGCCCAGCCCTTCGGTTAGATCTCCGCGAATTTGAGGTTTTTGGCAAGTTCATCCCGTTCCAGTTCTGTGCCAACCGGTACTACCGGCCGTGCAAGCGGTACTACCGCAAGTAACCGGTACTACCGGTAGTACAAGCGGTACTACCGATCACCGGTACTACCGCTCGTTACTAGCGGTACTACCGCTCGCCTCTGACCGTGCTTCCTTGCCCTTTGACGCCTCAATTTCGTTTGCTGACTTTTTCTACCTCGCTTGTTCGTGTTTCGCGTGTTTGTCGCCATTTTGACAACATCTTCCGCATCAAAGTCACCACGCGCTCAACGACACTGTGACACTCGAACATCATCCCCCACCACCGGTTGCAAGTCGTCAACAATACCAAAGGTATAACTTGCACCACCTTGACAGCCCCATATCTTCCTTTGTGTGTATCTATCCTATGACAGCAACTCATTTTGTGTTTGTCTAAG
The DNA here is from genome assembly GCA_030063025.1 of Avena longiglumis. NCBI lineage: Eukaryota > Viridiplantae > Streptophyta > Magnoliopsida > Poales > Poaceae > Avena > Avena longiglumis. The sequence goes on from CP125975.1 coordinate 481,131,310, forward strand.
CATTGTGCACTTGCCTTCGGAAAGTGAGAGTGTGCGAACAAATACAAAAGCTAACATAGTAGTATAGAGAGGGAGAAAAAGAATAAAAAAAAAGAGGAAAAGAGAAAGATAAAATAGAAAGATACATAGTCTCCCAATACAAAGAGCATACCAAGCTTGTAAGCCAAGAAAGAGAGAAGAAAGAGCGCACCGAGGCAAGTGCACAAATCTATTGCTTATCCTCTTTTAGCAAATGAGTTGTGGTCTCTCCTTTTGTTAGCACGACAACCGAGCGTAGTCTTCGTTAGGACATTTTGTGCTCATTTTCATAGTCGTGCTAACCCCGTTTTTCTCCACATGTGTGTTTTCCGTGTTTTTGTAGATCGTATCCTTTTGCTTTTGATCTTTGGTTCTTTACCACGTAGGACAATAACCTTTTGCTTGGAACGTTTCGTTTGGTTTTCCACAATCCTAACCTTCCACCAAAAGCTTTTGAGAGTTGTAGCATATTTGTGTGTGAGTTTCTTGCCCATTTCACTTTGCACGCTTTTCGCTCATTTGTGTGGCAATTGGTTTGATATAATCTCCAAGGTGAGGTAAAAGGCTAACTCTCCGCACCCTTTCTCTCCATATACAACCCTTGTTGGCTTTGCATCATGGACAGGCATGGAGAGCCATCCCAACCACCACCACCTCCGGAGGATGACACACAATTCATGACAAGATGGGACCATTGGAAGGTCCGAGGAGAATTCAACTATCGTTGTGAAGCTCTCGAGCGGCGCCAAGATGAACAATTTAGCGAGGCCCGTGTGGAATTCAAGAACATCGACAACCGCTTCGAAGAAGTCCGTGGCCAAATGCATGCCATGCAACACAACCTCGGTCATCAAAATGAAGCTCTTGGTCGTGCACTCGCCTCAACGGATGAGAAGCTTCAACGCCTCATTGATGGACTCGCAAGGCCACGCTCGCGCGAATCAAGCTCATCTCGGCACTCCTCAAGCGAATTAAGTGCACCTCGCCGTCACGCTTCAAGGCACCAGGATGGACCAGTTCTTCAATCCATGAGCTCTTCGCAAGCGGTACCATCTCCGTGTCACGCCGCAACATCAAGCTATGATGGTGACCTCTCTGCAAGACCTCCAAGACGCGAAGCGAACCGGCCACAACCAAGGGCACTTGTGATTCAACAAGAGCAACCTCGCATGGACCACCAAGGCCATCGACATCGACATGCCCCTTCAACAACAAGTGAAGCTTCCGAAGAGGACGAACAAGATCACCGTCGACGGGAAGCACTCGAAGATCCTCCAAGGCGTCATCATCGACATGATCGCCCACGTCGGCAACATGATGGTCATGACGAGCCTCCGCCACATCAAGAAGAAGAAGAGCATCCCATTGCGCATGCGGCTCGACGTCCTCCTCGCCACAGGGCGCAAGACAATGCTCCTCGGCATCAACCACGACAAGAACAAGAGCAAGCTCCCCAAGCTCGTCGTGAGGACCATCAACCTCCTCCTCGTCCTCAACCGCGACAACAAAACGAGCAAGCTCCCCAAGCTCGTCGTCAAAACCAAGTTCCACCACCAAACGCGGCACCTCAACAACCACAAGAGCAACGCAACAATCACCAAGCAAGACATGAGAGCTCGGATGATGATGATGATGCCGTCCAAATCATGGCAACCGACGCAACCGGAACCGCAATGGAGAAGAAACTTTCGGCAAGCTCAAATTCACCATGCCAAAGTTCACCGGTTCCAATGAGCCCGAGGAATATCTCTCTTGGGAACTCAAGGTCGACAAGATATTCCGCATGCACAACTATAGCAATGAGAAGATGATGGCCATGGCATCCCTAGAATTTGATGAGTATGCCAATCTTTGGTGGGAACAAGTCCAACTCGCTCGCGAAGCAAAATAAGAGCCTCCAATCGCAACTTGGCAAGATATGAAGGCTCATATGAGATCCCGCTTTGTTCCTTCACACTACACGCGTGACCTTTTCAACAAGCTTCAAACGCTTAGTCAAGGGACAAAGACCGTGGAAGAGTACTTCAAGCAAATGGAGCTCAACATGATCCGTGCCAACATTGAAGAGCGAGATGAACAAACAATGGCACGCTTCCTCAATGGCTTGAACCATCCCATCAAGCGCATCACCGAGTTCCAAAAGTACAACAACATGGTTGAGCTTGTGCACATCGCTTCAAAGGCCGAGCGTCAAGTGCAAGAGGACATCAAGTACAACAAGCCAAAGACGTACTTTACCTACAAGCAAGCGCCAACCACTACTCCAACAACACCAAGTGGAAGCTCCTCAAATACCACCAAGCTTCCCTTCAAGCCAACTCTCCCTCAAGGAAAACAGCCCCCAAGTGGCAAACACACAAGGGATGATCAACCATTCAATGGTGAATGCTACAAGTGTGGAGGCAAAGGGCACAAGTCGAATGCATGTGGAAACAAGAAAGTTTTGTTCATCCATGACAACGGCGATGAAGAATACTTGAGTGAAGAAGAGTTTGATGCAAGAGTCAAGGAAGCCTTGGCAAGGCAACACTTGGAAGAGGACCAAGAACTTCTTGTGTGTGAGCATGACGCAAGTCCATCGCTTGTGGTCACAAGGGTCTTGACTACCCAAGTCAATGAAAATGAAGACCAATGCTCGAACATCTTCCAAACTCGTGCCGGCATCAATGGGAAGTCCATAAAAGTTGTCATCGATGGAGGGAGTTGCCATAACCTTGCAAGCATGGAATTGTGTGAGAAACTCAACCTCACCCTCCATCCGCATAAACACCCCTACCATATACAATGGCTAAGTGACCAAGGATCCGTCAAGATCAAGCACACCGTCTCGGTGACGTTCTCAATTGGGCACTACAAGGACACGGTGGAATGTGACGTGGTCCCAATGACGGTTTGTCACATGTTGCTCGGAAGACCATGGCAATATGACAAGCGTGCTTTGCATAATGGTCACTCAAACACTTACACCTTCAAATGGCTTGATAAAACTTGTGTGTTGCAACCAATGACTCCTAGCCAAATAATTGCGGACAATGCAAAGGCTTTAGCGAGGGCGCAATACACAAAAACACCTTGTGAGAAGAGTGGTGAGAGAGAGAACCACACCATAGTGAGTGAGAGCTACAAGCCAAACTCGAGTGGAAAAACTAAGAGTGTTCTTCTTGCCACCAAAAGTGAGATAAGAGAAGTGCGGAACAACCCATCCATCTTGCACTATGTCCTTGTATGCAAGGGCCTAGCGCAAGGAACTAACGACTTGAAAAATGTTCCTCCTTCTTTGATGGCTATTTTGCAGGAATTCCAAGATGTATTCCCCGAAGAGCTTCCTCATGGCCTTCCTCATCTTCGTGGAATCAAGCACCGCATCGACCTCATGCCCGGCGCACCACTCCCAAACCGCGTCGCGTATCGCACGAACCCGGAAGAGACGAAGGAGATCGAACGTCAAATCAACCAACTCGTCTCCAAAGGTTTGATCCAAGTAAGCACTAGCCCAAGCGCGGTCCCCGTGATTCTAGTCCCAAAAACAGATGATACGTTGCGGTTATGCATGGACTGTCGTCCAATCAATGCTATCACCGTACGTTATCGACATCCTATACCGCGTCTTGATGACATGCTTGATGAGTTATGTGGAGCCACTATATTTTCGAAAATTGATCTTCGTAGTGGTTACCATCAAATTCTCATGGCCGAAGGGGATGAGTGGAAAACCGCCTTCAAGACCAAGCTTGGTCTCTATGAATGGTTGGTTATGCCTTTTGGCTTATCTAACGCCCCATCTACCTTCATGCGTCTAATGAACCATATTTTGAGATCTCTCATTGGGAAGAGTGTAGTTGTTTACTTTGATGACATTCTTGTCTATAGCAAGTCACTAAAGGAGCATGTTACTCATGTTAAGGAGGTACTTCAAATCCTTCGTCATGAAAAGCTTTATGCTAATCTCCCAAAGTGCACTTTTGCAAGAGACAAGCTGATTTTCCTTGGTTTTGTCGTGTCTTCTAATGGCATTGAAGTTGATGACTCAAAACTCAAGGACATACGAGATTGGCCCACCCCTACAAATGTTAGTGAACTTCGTAGTTTTCATGGGTTGGCTGGCTTTTACCGTTGTTTTGTCAAAGACTTTTCTACAATTGCTTGCCCCCTCAACGAATTGACCAAGAAAAATGTCACGTTCGTTTGGGGAAAAGCACAACAAAAAGCTTTTGATGAGCTCAAAAAGAGGCTCACCGAAGCACCACTTCTTGCATTGCCGGATTTCACAAAAACCTTTGAGATTGAGTGTGACGCTAGCGGTATTGGCATTGGTGGCGTCCTTATGCAAAATGGGCGTCCTATTGCTTACCATAGTGAGAAACTTGATGGCGCACGCCTCAATTATCCCATTTATGACAAAGAACTTTTTGTCTTGGTTCGAGTTCTTCAAGTGTGGCAACACTATCTTTGGCCCAAAGAATTTATCATCCATTCCGACCATGAGTCGTTGAAGTATCTTAAGGGCCAAGCCAACTTGAGTAAAAGGCACACAAAATGGGTTGAGTTCATGGAGTCTTTTCCTTACATTGTCAAATACAAGAAGGGCAAAGAAAATGTGGTGGCGGACGCCTTGTCTCGCAAAAACACAAGCCTTCTTACACGACTCGAAGTCAATGTCTTGGGTCTTGATGACATCAAATCTTTGTACACGTCCGACTCTTTCTTTGGACCAATATTTGCACAATGTTCAATAGACAAAGGGATTGATGATTTATATTTGCATAAGGGTTTTCTTTTCAAACAAAATAAGCTTTGCATTCCGAAATCGTCTCTCCAACTTTTGCTTCTTCAAGAGTCCCATGGTGGAGGCCTTATGGGTCACTTTGGCCATGACAAGACATATGACATGCTCTCCACTCACTACTTTTGGCCAAAGATGAAGCGCGACGTGGAGCGCCACGTTCAACGATGCACTACATGTATCCAAGCTAAGTCTAAGTCCAACCCCTTTGGTCTTTATATGCCATTGCCTATTCCTCATGCACCTTGGTCGGACATTAGCATGGACTTTGTGTTAGGCTTGCCTAGATCTAAACATGGTCATGATTCCATATTTGTAGTCGTGGATCGCTTTTCTAAAATGGCACATTTCATTCCGTGCCATAAGACCAATGATGCTTCACATGTAGCCAATTTGTTTTTCAGGGAAATAATTCGACTACACGGTGTGCCTAGAACAATCGTCTCCGACCGTGACGTAAAATTCATGAGCTACTTCTGGAAGACTCTCATGGCCAAGCTCGGCATCAATCTCCTCTTCTTGTCCGCCTCGCACCCTCAAACCGATGGACAAACCGAGGTCATCAATCGAAGTCTTGGCACACTCCTCCGGGTGTTGATAAAGAAGAACCTTAAAGACTGGGAGGAATGTATTCCACACGCCGAGTTCGCCTACAACCGCGCCAAGCACTCCACCACCATGAGGAGCCCGTTCATGATCGTCTATGGCTTCGAGCCTCTCACCGCGCTCGATATCCTGCCACTTCCACTTCATGAACGTGCCAATATGGACGTTGTCAAGCGTGCCCAAACAATGAAGAAACTCCATGAAGACACACGAGCTACTATCGAGCAACAAGTCCTTCGCCAAGCATCAATGCTAAACAAGACCAAGAAAGAGATGATCTTTGATGAGGGCGACCTTGTGTGGATACACTTGAGTAAAGACCGCTTCCCCAAGGAACGCGACTCCAAGCTAAAGCCAAGAGGCGATGGACCATTCAAGGTACTAAAGCGGATCAACAACAACGCCTACATCATCGATATACCAACATCGAAGTATCTTGTGAGTTCGACATTCAATGTCAAGGACCTCTCACCCTACCATGGCGAAGAGGAAGTTGTGATGGTTGAAGAGTCGAGGACGACTCTTTCCCAAGGGGGGGAGCTGATGCAGCCCGTCCTACGACCGCTACTACATCTACTCCCACGAGCTCCCCAAGTGGACCCATGACTCGCGCCCGAGCCAAACTCCTTCAAGCTAAGGTGAACTCGCTCCTCTCCTTGTGTGACTTCGACACACCCTTGGATGGCTTGCTACTTCATACGCATACACTGTGCATCATCAGGTACGAAGAGAAGGACCCAAGGAACAGAGGGAAAGCAACCAGTCGCTGCCAGACGCAAGCGGTACTACCGGTTGAGCCGACCGGTACTACCGCTCCAAGCGGTCCTACCGGCCCCAGCTACCGGACGCTCCAGGAAGCACCACTCCACGCCCCAGACGCAAGCGGTACTACTGCCCAAAGAACCGGTACTGGGACAGCAGTACCGCCTCCTCCTACCGCCACACAGCGCCCGACGGAAGCTCCAGCCTCAAGCCAGCGGTACTAGCTCCCGAGCGGTACTACGACCAGATTACGACCGGTACTACCAATTTCTGTCGGACCGGTACTACCGGCCCTGACTGATCCTGAACGCCTAAGTTCGGCCCTGTGCCTTGTAACCCTACCTATAATTTACCTTTTTGTTCCGAAACTACCCCTGTTTTGTGGTTGGACTATATATAGCCCCCCACCATCCATTGTAATCCCTAGACTTGATAATAATAGATATTAAGGAAACCCTTTGAGGACTTATATCTATTGGTCTCATGCTCCTACCAAGGAGCACCGGATTATCCACCCCCTCTTGGATCTTGCCTAGTGCGTTCAAGTTGTACAAGGCCTTGGGTTCTCGGTTTCTCGCCCCCAAGTCGTCAAGATCTCACCGAGCACCTCGTCCCCCATTGTTGGCGTGGAGAGCGAGCTTCGCCCAACACCGATCCTAGGGATTATGTTGGACCGGTTGCCACCGGCGTGAGAGATAGGCGTGTATCGTGTTTTGGTGTGCGTGTGTTCGTGGTTTTCATCTCCTTCCTCGATTTCATCTCCCGACCATCGCTTTCCCCTCGTTTCTCGTGGAATTCGTGAAAGATCGGGCCAACCCTAGGGTTACCCCATAAAATCTATGGTCCGTTTAATGTGAAGTCAGTAGATGGTTTTGATTCCATCATAACATTCACTGATGACTTATCCCGCTTTGGATACATCTATCCTATCAAAGAAAGATCTGAGGCATTAGAAAAGTTCAAGATATTTAAAGCTGAAGTTGAGAATCAAGCTGGTCAAAAGATCAAAGTTGCAAGGTTTGACCGTGGTGGTGAGTACTATGGAAGACACACTTCTTATGGCCAAATTCCTGGACCTTTTGCTAAGTTCCTACAGGAAAATGGTATTGTTGCACAGTATTCAGCACCGGTCGAACCTCAGCAAAATGGAGTCGCTGAAAGGCGGAATCGTACTCTTATGGATATGGTAAGGAGTATGTTAAGTCACTCTACTTTGCTGCTTGGTTTATGGATAGAAGCTCTAAAGACAGCTGCACATATTCTTAATAAGGTCCCCAGTAAATCGGTGCTGAAAACACCGTATAAATTATGGACTGGGAGAAAACCTACCCTGATTTATTTGCATGTGTAGGGTTGCCCTGCTGATGCAAGAGTTTTCAATCCAATTATGGGAAAGTTAGACCCCAAGACTGTCAGCTGTAATTTCATTGGTTACCCTGACAAATCTAAGTCGCCTCATTTCTATTGTCCAAAGCAATTTACTAAGTTTGTTGAAACAAGACACGTTGTGTTCTTGGAAAGTGATATGTTGAGGGGGGGGGTATAACTCCCAGGGAAATAACCTTAGAGGAAAAACGGGAACATGTCCCGATACCTATGATCCAAGAACTAGTGTTCCTGTTCATGATGAGTTTTCATCTCCATTTGTGGGAACCGCTAATGCTACTCCTACTGAGATACAAGTGGCTCCGTCAGAGTCCATATCTATGATACTTCTACCAAAGATGCTCAGTAGCCTGAAGTTATGATTGAAGTACCAAATAATGCACCTCTCAGAAGGTCAAAGCGGGCTATAAAGTCTGTTATTCCTCATGATTATGTGACTTATCTGAGTGAGGATATAAATGAGTTGATGTTGGATGATGATCCTGCATCGTTTAAGGAAACCATACAAAGTGATCATTCATCAGAATGGCTTGATGCTATGAAAATGAAATGAAGTCCATGAGCATTAATGATGTATGGGACTTAGTAGAGATTCCTAAAGGAGCCAAAACTGTGGGCAGCAGATGGGTCTATAAGACCAAACGTGACTCCAAGGGTGATATCAAAAGGTTCAAAGCAACGCTTGTGGCTAAGGGCTTCACACAAAGAGAAGGTATTGATTATAATGGTACTTTTTCATCTGTCTCTTCTAAGGACTCATTTAGAATTATTATGACTCTTGTGGCTCATTATGATCTAGAGTTGCATCAGATGGATGTTAAAACAACATTTCTGAATGGTGACTTACATGAGGATGTTTACATGGCTCAAGCGGAAGGTTTTGTTATGGAAGGAAAAGAACATTTAGGATGTCGTCTTAAGAAGTCCATTTATGGATTGAAGCAAGCCTCAAGGAAATGGCACTTCAAGTTTGATAAAGTCATAAAGAATTTTGGTTTCAAGGAGAATGAAGTGGACAATTGCATTTATGTGAAGTTCAGGGGGAGCAATTTTTTCTTCCTGATACTGTATGTTGATGACATACTCTTAGCCAATAGCGATAAGAATATGCTGCTAGAAACTAAAAGGTTTGTCTCTTCAAAGTTTGACATGAAAGATCTTGGTGAAGCCGCTTATGTCTTAGGCATTCAAATTCACCGAGATAGATCCAGAGGAATCTTGGGGCTATCACAAAGAGCGTATATTGAGAAGGTGCCCAAAAAGTTCAATACGCATAGGTGCTCAGATTCGCCTGCTCCTATTGTCATGGGCGATAAGTTTGGGACTTTCCAGTGCCCAAGTAATGATTATGAATCTGCGTAGATGAAGTCAGTTCCTTATGATTCAATCATTGGAAGTATGATGTATGCACAAGTGTGCGCTCGCCCTGACTTAGCATTCATAATCGGGATGCTTGGCAGATATCAGTCTAATCCAGGGTTGGATCACTGGAAGGCTACTAAGAAAGCTTTGCGTTATTTGCAAGGTACTAAAGGCCTCATGTTCACATATAAGAGAACTGATAACCTCAAGATGGTGGGTTATTCAGATGCTGATTTTGCGGGGTGTGTTGATACTAAGAAATCCAAATTGGGTTACATATTCACCCTTGCATAAGGTGCTATTTCTTGGAAAAGCACCAAGTAAAGTGTTACTCCATCGTCAACAATGCAGCCGAGTTGTGGCATGTTATGAGGCAACCGGGCAGGCGGTATGGCTGAAGAATTTCATTCCGGGCTTAAGGGTGATTGATAGTATACCTGAGCCACTCACTCTTTTCTGCGATAATCAACCCGCAGTGATCTATTCGAGTAACAACAAGTCAAGTGGTGCTGCCAAAAAATTGACATCAAGTATCTTGTTGTGAAAGATAGAGTCCAGGATCAGACAATAAGTATTAAGCACATAAGGAAAACGCAATGTTAGCGGATCCACTTACGAAAGTCTGGCCACCCATTGTGTTTAAAGAGCACGTTGCTAACATGGGATTGGCAGAAAGCGTTTGATCCTGGAATTGGGACCGTTATGATACCATCTCCCCATAAGCTAAGAAGGGTTCTTATCTTCGATGGAATGATGTACTGTAGTCAATTAGTTGAATGGTACTTAACTGACCATTGCAATTTATTGTCTCTGTATAAGTGTCAACAAAGAGCTGAGCTCAAAAGTTTGTAATAAATATAAGTTTTTTGAGCTCCTAAGTTAAATAAGATTTGTTTTGAAATAAAGTGGTATATTGTAGTAACTGGGTTCTGTGGTACTCTATGGCCGTTGTAATTTTGTTGTCTCATATGCTATTTTGTTGAGAAATAATTTTATAAGTTTATCCTTATGATCAAGGGGAGAATGTTGGATATAAGTGATCTTCAGTGACCTAAAAGTTACGGTGATTAATCTAAATCAAATTAATGGCCTTTAAGGGGTTGTTGATTAGCAACCATTGGATGCCCTGATCAGGGGCATCCTGGCCATCCATCCAATGGTGTGGTTTCCCCTAGTGAAGATGCTATAAATAGGGGCCTTAGGGTTAGAGATGATCACGCAATACACACATCAGTGCTCTCTCTCTCTCTCTCTCTCTCTCTCTATTCCCCAGCTCACTGATCAAGCAAGCATCTAAAGTACTAGGAAGAATCCTCACATCTACATCAACAAGGATCAGGTGAGGCAAATCAAGAGGAGGCCATGGCTGGACCTCCAGATCAAGGTACACACCCCTGATCCTTATCTGTGGCTCAAATCTTGAGCTAGATGATCCTCATAGGATCTAACACCTCTACCCATTGCTTATATAGTCGGCTATTTGTTTCCTCTTTATGCAAATTGCTATATCATCTGATTTAGAGAAATATCTTGTGTTACTCGAAATACTCTTTTGTAATATCTCAATTTAACATCATATCTGCTTCTGAAATTCCCGCAACAACGTTCGGGGCATCATCTAATTGAAAAAAGTACTGGATATACAACTGCGAGTTTTTGTGACCTATGTAAAGAGACAATTTCTAGTGCCACAAAATAATTGTTTACTAGACATTTTTTTGCCTAAGACATTACATATGTTTCTTTTCAAAATATGTTTTAGGACACGTAAAGAACACAACAATATACTTTGCCAACCATTTTTTCTAAATGTGTTCTCCCTAACGGGAGCATCTACTCATGTTGGCCGAAACAACGCCTTTATGTAAGATAATGCTATACTCTGCTCCAGTGCAGTGTCCCCCTCCTTTCTCCATCGTAAAGAGTCAAGACCGAATTTTTTTTCTAGAGCGAAGAGGCTAAATTTGTGTACTACTTGTATATGGATCCTGGTCTGTGAGAAGTATTAATGTTCTTTTTGGTACTTACCAAAGTCAGGACTAGACCGATTGGATTCAGATGCATTCATTATCAGGATCCTTACTACTTGTACATTACAACTGACACTTTACCAATCCGGATTCAGGGCTCCATTACTCAAAGTATGAGGGGAGTTGTTCCAGACTCTCAGACTTCCAAGGGTTACCTTGGAAAGATTGAGGACCAGTTTAAGGGATCATCCAAAATTTATGCAACAAGCCTCATTAGAAGGCTTATTGATGAAAGGTATGATCCAACTGGGAGTCTGAGAGAACATATCATGAGGAAAATTAACATGGCCACTAAACTTAAGACAAAGGAAATGGAAATCTCTGAATGTTTCCATATCCATTTTGTTATGTCATCCTTGCCCACGGAGTTATCTCCATTCACCATCAATTACAATGCGATGGATTCTAAATGGGGCATGGATGAAAAGATAGCTAGATGTGTACAAGAGGAGGAAAGGCTTAAAGCTGGACGAGTTGATCATGTCAATCAATTCAAGCATTCTCAAAAGAAGAAAAAGGTTATAAAGCCTAAGCCTGCTCAGTTTAAAGATAAAGGGCAATCTTCTAAGTTCTTTCAGCAAAAGAACCCTAACAGAGCTCCTAATGCAGATGCACCCCCTAATGTTGATGGTAAAGATCCTAATGGATGTCCCTTTTGTGGAAAAAGCGTACACGTCCAGAGGGATTGTATTGGGTTCATGAAATGGCTCAATAAGAAAGGTACTAATGTTATAAACTTTGTTGATGAATCCCTTTATGTTTATTATGCCACCAATACATGGTGGGTTGACTTAGGTGCAACAATTCATGTTGCAAACTCCTTATAGGGATTCGATACGAAGAGGACCCTAAGAAGAGGGTAAAGAACCATTAGAGTTGCTAATGGTATTGAAGCCGAAGCTGAGGCTATTGGAGAGTTTACACTTACACTCCATAGTGGATTTATGCTTCGTTTACGTAATGTACTTTATGTACCCTCTATGAGACAAAACCTTGTGTCCGTCTCATGCTTAGATGATGATGGTTTTCACTGTGACGTTGGGAACAAGATATGTATAATTATGTTTGACAATAATGATGTTGATCTTGCCTTTCGACAAGACAAACTTTATCTTGTTTCCTTAAGTGATTCCATAAGTGAAGTTAATGCTTCCTCTAATGTAAATATTAGTACCAAGCGTAAGCGAGATGATGATGAGACTTCTTCGAAACTATGGCACTATCGTCTAGGCCATATTTCGAGGGGGATAATCGAGCGTCTCATTAAGGAGCAAGTTCTTCATCCTTTAAATTTCTCAGATGTGGATCTGGATCATTGTATTGATTGCATCAAAGGGAAATATGCTAAGAGAATTAAGAAAGGTGCAAATCGAAGCACGGGAGTTTTGGAAATTGTTCATATGGATATCTGTGGTCCGTTTAATGTGAAATCAGTGGATGGTTTTGATTCCTTCATAACATTCACTGATGACTTATCCCGCATTGGATACATCTATCCTATAAAAGAAAGATCTGAGGCATTAGAAAAGTTCAAGATTTTTAAAGCTAAAGTTGAGAATCAAGCTGGTCAAAAGATCAAAGTTGTAAGGTCTGACCGTGGTGGTGAGTACTACAGAAGACACACTTCTTATGGCCAAATTCCTGGACCTTTTGCTAAGTTCCTACAGGAAAATGGTATTGTTGCTCACTATTCAGCACCGGGCGAACCTCAGCAAAATGGAGTTGCTGAAAGGCGAAATCGTACTCTTATGGATATGGTAAGGAGTATGTTAAGTCACTCTACTTTGCTGCTTGGTTTATGGATAAAACCTCTAAAGACAGATGCACATATTCTTAATAAGGTCCCTAGTAAATCGGTGCCGAAAACATCGTATGAATATGGACTGGGATAAAACCTACTCTGAGTTATTTGCATGTGTGGGGATGCCCTGCTGAGGCAAGAGTTTTCAATCCAATTATGGGAGAGTTAGACCCCAAGACCGTCAGCTGCCATTTCATTGGTTACCCTGACAAATCTAAGTCGTATAGTTTCTATTGTCCAAAGCAATTCACTAAGTTTGTTGAAACAAGACACACTGTGTTCTTGGAAAGTGATATGTTGAGGGGGAGTATAACTCCCAGGGAAATAACCTTAGAGGAGAAACGGGAATATGTCCCGGTACCTATGATCCAAGAACCAGTGTTTTCTGTTCATCTTGAGTTTTCATTTCCAGTTGTGAGAACTGCTAATGCTACTCCTACTGAGATACCAGTGGCTCCGTCACAGTCCATATATAATGATACTTCTATGGAAGATGCTCAGCAGCCTGAAGTTGTGATTGAGGTACCAAATAATGCACCTCTCAGAAGGTCAAAACGGGCTAGAATGTCTGCTATTCCTGATGATTATGTGACTTATATGAGTGAGGATATAAATGAGTCGATGTTGGATGATGATCCTGCATCGTTTAGGGAAGCCATACAAAGTGATCATTCATCATAATGGCTTGATGCTATGAAAATGAAATGAAGTCCATGAGCATTAATGATGTATGGGACTTAGTAGAGATTCCTAAAGGAGCCAAAACTATGGGCAACAGATGGGTCTATAAGACCAAACGTGACTCCAACGGTGATATTGAAAGGTTCAAAGCAACACTTGTGGCTAAGGGCTTCACTCAAAGAGAAGGTATTGATTATAATGAGACTTTTTCACCTGTCTCCTCTAAGGACTCGTTTAGAATTATTATGGCTCTTGTGGCTCATTATGATCTAGAGTTTCATCAGATGGATGTTAAAACAACATTTCTGAATGGTGACTTACATGAGGATGTTTACATGGCTCAAGAGGAAGGTTTTGTTATGAAAGGAAAAGAACGATTAGGATGTCGTCTTAAGAAGTCCATTTATGGATTGAAGCAAGCCTCAAGGAAATGGTACTTCAAGTTTGATCAAGTCATAAAGAATTTTGGTTTCAAGGAGAATGAAGTGGACAATTGCATTTATGTGAAGTTCAGGGGGAGCAATTTTTCTTCCTGATACTGTATGTTGATGACATACTCTTAGCCAGTAGCGATAAGAATATGCTGCTGGAAACTAAAAGGTTTCTCTCTTCAAAGTTTGACATGAAAGATCTTGGTGAAGCCGCTTATGTCTTAGGCATTCAAATTCATCGAGATAGATCCAGAGGAATCTTGGGGCTATCACAAAGAGCGTATATTGAGAAGGTACTCAAAAAGTTCAATATGCATAAGTGCTTAGCGTCGCCTGCTCCTATTGTCAAGGGCGTTTGGGACTTTCCATTGCCCAAGTAATGATTATGAATCTGCGCAGATGAAGTCAGTTCCTTATGCTTCAATCATTGGAAGTATGATGTATGCATAAGTGTTCACTCGCCCCGACGTAGCATTCATAACCGGGATGCTTGGCAAATTTCAATCTAATCCAGGGTTGGATCACTGGAAGGCTGCTAAGAAAGCTTTGCGTTATTTGCAAGGTACTAAAGGCCTCATGCTCACATATAAGAGAACCGATAACCTCGAGGTGGTGGGTTATTTAGATGTTGATTTTGCGGGGTGTGTTGATACTGAGAAATCCACATCGGGTTACGTATTTACCCTTGCAGAAGGTGCTATTTCTTGGAAAAGCACCAAGCAAAGTGTTACTGCATCGTCAACAATGCATGCAGAGTTTGTGGCATGTTATGAGGCAACGAGGCAGGCAGTATGGCTGAAGAATTTCATTCTGGGCTTAAGGGTGATTGACAGTATATCTGAGCCACTCACTCTTTTCTGTGATAATCAACCCGCAGTGATCTATTCGAGTAACAACAAGTCAAGTGGTGTTTCCAAACACATTGACATCAAGTATCTCGTGTAGAGGTTCGTAGCATGGAAAACAAAAAATTTCTACCGCATACAAACAAACAAGCCAAGATCTATCTACTAGATTGTAGCAACGAGTCGATGGAATAACTCACCCTCGAAGATTCCAAAGTGTTTAACGAGAGCGGATTCTCGTGGATGATGTAGTCGTACTCTTGCCGATCTCAAGATCGTCTAGACGATCCTTCCGGCGCTGCGTTCCGGCAGCGCTCCCGCAGTCGGTCACACGTTCGGTACTCGATGAAGACCTTCCTCTCCCTTGTTCCAGCAGGCAGCGGAGGTTGTAGCACTCTCCTCGTTATTCCGGCATCACGACGGCGTGGTACCGGGAGTAGAGGGGAGATCTCGCAGGGCTTCGCCTTAAGCCGGAGCGAGTATGGTGGACTATGAGAGAGGCCTCGGCGATCTAGGGTTTAGACACACCAAGGAGAGAGGGCTAGGGCGACGGATAGGGCTTGGGGAATCCCAAGTCGACGGCTAGGGTTTTCCCTAGGCGGCAGCGGCAGCAGCAGGAGGTGGTGGCGTCGGCGGCTTAGGGCTAGGGTTTGGAGAGGGCAAGGTGTAGTCTTGGAGGGGCAGCCCTGCCCCTCCTTTTATAGGTGGAGGGCGCCGGCTAAGGGGAGGGGAGTCCCTCCCCTACTCGGCTTCCAAGTCCGACGGTGGAGGGAGAGGGACTTGGACTTCCTCCCCAAGTAGGTTTCCTACTCTCCCTCCACCAAGCAAACTTGTCGTTTGACTTTTCAAATTGGCGTTTGACTTTTCAAACTAGGATTTGATTTATCCCTTTATTTTGCTCAGCGATGACATTAGTACATGATGCAACCATTCCAACTTGTTATGACACATTCATGTACCCTTCCCCTCCGGAGTGTCGGACCTTCCGAAACCTTCTAGAACATTCCCGATGAAAACACCGGAACCATTCTCCAACCCCGAAACAGGACTTTCCTTATATGAATCTTATTCTCCGGACCATTCAGGATCTCCTCATGATATCCTGGATCCCATCCGAGACTCTGAACAACATTTGGTCTCTTACTCATCATTCCATAACTACTCAACAACATCGAATCCTTAAGTGTGTCTACCTACGGTTCGTGAATTATGCGGACATGATCGAGACACTTCTCCGAACAATAACCAATAGAGGAATCTAGAAATTCATATGGCTCCCACATATTTCTACGATTACTTTGCGATCGAATGAACCACTTACATACGATACCAATTTCCCTTTGTCTCACGATAGTTTACTTATCCGAGGTTTTGATCGTCGGTATCTCTGCATACCTAGTTCAACCTCGTTACTGATAAGTACTCTTTTCTCGTTCCCGTGATATGTGATCCCTTGTGAGCCAGTCACATGCTTGCAAGCCAATTGGATGGCATTCCATCGAGAGGGCCCAGAGTATATCTATCCGTCATATGGATGGACAAATCCCATTCTTGATCCATGTGTCTTAACCAATACTTTCCGAACACTCAATGCCACCTTTATAGCCACCCAGTTACGGTGTGGTGTTTAATGTCATCAAAGCATCCTTCCGGTGATGGTGATATGTATGATCTCATGGTCGAAGGAATCAGGTTACCATGTATCAGAAAGCATATAGCAATTGAACTATTAAAATGACTTAATCTTTATGCTACGCTTATCTATAGGAGTATGTCCATCATATCATTCTCCTAACGATATGATCTTGTTGTTAATAACATATCAATGTTCATGATAGGGAAACCACAATCATTTATTAACCAACAAGCTAGTATTATGAAGAGGCTTTACTAGGGACTTCAATTTAAGTTTACAAATCACACAAGTATTAATGTTTCCTTGTTAATACTGTTATAGCATGAATGTAAACATTTATCATAAACACAAAGATGTAATAATAACTACATTTATTA
Organism: Avena longiglumis; assembly: GCA_030063025.1. Classification (NCBI taxonomy): domain Eukaryota; kingdom Viridiplantae; phylum Streptophyta; class Magnoliopsida; order Poales; family Poaceae; genus Avena; species Avena longiglumis. The sequence continues at coordinate 481,148,028 of CP125975.1, forward strand.
TTGCCTCTAGGGCATATCTCCAACAGTCTCCCACTTGCACTAGAGTCAACTAATCTAGATTACATGGTAATATACCGAACACCCATGGCAGTTTAGTGTTGGTCATGTTTTGCCCTCGGGAGAGGTTTAGTCAACGGCTCCGCCACATCTGTGTACTTTGCAAATCTTTATGTCACCATCTTGGACATGTTCTCGAATAGCGTGAAAACGTAGCTTGATGTGCTTCAGCTTCTTGTGTGACCTTGGTTCTTGCGCATTGGCTATGGCGCCCATGTTATCACAGTAGATAGACATTGGGTCCAGCGCACTTGGAACCACACCGAGCTCTGTAATGAACTCCTTCATCCATATCGCTTCTTGTGAAGCCTCCGAAGCAGCTATGTATTCCGATTCAGTTGAAGATCTTGCCACAACGCTTTGCTTTTCACTCCTCTAGCTAACTGCTGCACCATTCAAAGTAAATACGTATCCAGATTGAGATTTAGAATCATCCGGACCGGTGTTCCAACTAGCATCGGTGTAACCATTAACAACGAGTTGTTCATCACCTCCATAAGAAAGAACCATATCCTTAGTTCTTCTCAAGTACTTAAGGATGTTTTGATCATTGTCCAATGATCCACTCCTGGATCACTTTGATATCTGCTAGTCAAACTAACAACATATGCAATGTCGGGTCTAGTACATAGCATGGCATACATTAGAGATCCTATGGCTGAGGCATAGGGAGTTTTACTCATCCTTTCTCTATCTTCTTCCGTTGCTGGACTTTGAGTTTTACTCAAGGTCGTATTGGGCAACATGGGCAAGAACCCTTTCTTGCTATCTTCCATTCCAAACCTCTTTAGAACTTTGTCCAAATATGTACTTTGTGACAATGATATTAGGCGTCTCGATCTATCTCTATAAATCTTTATGCCTAATATGTAAGCTGCTTCGCCAAGATCTTTCATTGAAAAACTGTTATTCAAATATTCCTTGACACTATTAAGAATGTCTACATCATTCCCAATCAACAATATGTCATCTACATATAGTATTAAGAATGCTACAGAGCTCCCACTCACTTTCTTGTAAATACAAGCTTCTCCATAAGTTTGTACAAAACCAAAACTTTTGATCACCTTATCAAAACGCTGATTCCAACTTCGGGATGCTTGCTTCAATCCATATATGGACCGTTGAAGTTTGCATACCTTGTTAGCATCTTTAGGATCGACAAAACCTTTGGGTTGCATCATATACAACTCTTCATCAATGTCTCCATTGAGGAACGTTGTTTTGACATCCATCTGTCATATCTCATAATCATAATATGCAGCGATTGCTAACATAATCCTCACAGACTTTAGCTTCGCTACTGGTGAGAAAGTCTCATCGTAGTCAACTCCTTGAATTTGTCGAAACCCTTTTGCGACAAATCGAGCTTTATAGAAAGTAACATTACCATCAGCATCTGTTTTCTTCTTGAAAATCCATTTGTTCTCGACGGCCTTCCGGCCATCCGGTAAGTCCACCAAAGTCCATACTTAGTTTTCGTACATGGATCCAATCTCAGATTTCATGGCTTCTTGCCATTTATTGGAATCTAGGCTCATCATCGCTTCCTCATATGTCACAGGGTCATCGGTGTTGTCCACCAACATGACACTCATAACGGGATCATACCAATCAGGAGTGGTACGAGTTCTCGTTGACCTGCGAGGCTCTGTAGCAACTACAACCGAAGTTTCATGATCATCATCATTAGCTTCCTCTCTTATTGGTGCAGGCACCACAGGAACTTCTTCCGGTGCTGCGCTACTCGCAAGTTCGAGAGAAGGTTCGACAACCTCGTCGAGTTCTACTTTCCTTCCTGTCACTTCTTTCGAGAGAAATTCCTTCTCTAGAAAGGATCCATTCTTGGCAACGAAATTTTGCCTTCGGATCTATGATAGAAGGTATACCCAATAGTTTCCTTTGGGTATCCTATGAAGAGGCATTTTTCCGCTTTGGGTTCAAGCTTGTCCGGCTGTAACTTCTTTACATAGGCTTCGCAACCCCAAACTTTAAGGAACGACAATTTAGGTTTCTTCCCAAACCATAATTCATACGGTGTCGTTTCAACGGATTTAGATGGTGCCCTATTTAAAGTGAATGCGACTGTTTCTAATGCATAACCCCAAAATGATAGCGGTAAATCTGTAAGTGACATCATAGAACGAACCATATCTAAGAGAGTTCGATTATGATGTTCGGATACCCCATTTCGCTGTGGTGTTCCCGGCAGTGTCAATTGTGAAAGTATTCCGCATTTCTTCAAATGCTCGCCAAACTCGTAACTTAGATATTCACCTCCACGATCAGAACGTAGAAATTTAATCTTTTTGTTACGTTGATTCTCCACCTCACTTTGAAATTCCTTAAACTTCTCGAAAGTTTCGGACTTATGTTTCATGAAATAGATATACCCATATCTACTCAAGTCATCCGTGAAGGTAAGAACATAACGATAACCACCGCGCGATGCTACACTCATTGGACCACACACATCAGTATGTATGATTTCCAATAAGTCCGTAGCTCGCTCCATCATCCCAGAAAATGGAGTCTTAGTCATTTTACCCATCAGACATGCTTCGCATCTTTCAAGTGATTCGAAATCAAGTGATTCAAGAAGTCCATCAGAATGGAGTTTCTTCATACGCTTCACTCCAATGTGACCAAGATGATAGTGCCACATATAGGTCGAGTTATCGCCCGATTTCAAACGTTTAGCTTCAATGTTATTAATACGTGTATTTACACTATCGAGATTCAATAAGAATATACCATCTATCAAAGGTGCATGTGCATAAAACATATTACTCATATAAATCGAACAACCATTATTCTCGGACTTAAAAAAGTAACCGCCTCGCAATAAACAAGATCCCGATATAATGTTCATGATTAACGCAGGCACCAAATAACAATTATTTAAGTATAAAACTAATCCCGATGGTAGATGAAGAGGTATCGTGCCGACCGCGATCACATCAACCTTTGATCCATTCCTACGTGCATCGTCACCTCGTTCTGCGCTAGCTTCCGTTTATTCTGCAGCACCTGTTTCGAGTTACAAATATGAGCAACCGAACCAGTATCAAATACCCAGGCACTACTACGAGTACTAGTGATATACACATCAATAACATGTATATCGGATATACCTTTCTTCTTGATGTTGCTGTTCTTCAAATCCGCCAAGTACTTTGGGCAATTTCGCTTCTAGTGACCTTCTCCCTTGCAGTAAAAGCACTCAGTATCAGGCTTAGGCCCAGCCTTGGTCTTCTTCGTCGGTGCGGTACCTTTCTTACCACCCTTCTTGAAGTGTCCCTTTTGCTTAGACTTGCCTTTCTTGAATTTGGTGGTCTTATTGACCATCAACACTTGGTGCTCTTTCTTGATCTCCACTTCTGCAGATTTTAACATGGAGAAGAGTTCTGGCAACTCCTTGTTCATGCTTTGCATATTGTAGTTCATCACAAAGTTCTTGTAACTTGGTGGTAGTGATTGGAGGACACGGTAAATCCCCAAAGCATTAGGAATCACTATACCCAACCTTTGGAGTTTGTTTGCGTGCCTAGACATCTTAAGCACATGCTCACTGACGGAGCTGCCCTCTTCCATCTTGCAGTTAAAAAACTTTTCAGAAGCCTCATAGCTCTCAACTACCGCGTGAGTCTCAAAAATCAATTTGAGTTCACGGACAATATCATGTGGGTCTGAATTCTCAAACCTTTTCTGAAGCTCTGATTCTAAACCATACAAGATAGCACACTAAATTGTGGAGTACTGAGTCTTCCGAGCAAGGTAAACATTCTTTACTTCATTGGTAGCAGTAGCTGCAGGCGGGTCACCCAGCGGTGCATCCAACACATAGGTCAAATTACCAGCATTGAGGACAATCCTCAAATTGCGGAACCAATCCGCGAAGTTGCTTCCATTGTTTTTCAACTTTTCTTTCTCTAGGAACGCATTAAAATTGATGGTAGGGGCCGCCATTGATCTACAACATATTTGTAATAGTTTAGACTAAGTTTATGCAAATTGAGTTCTAATTAATAGTTAAATTAATCTAGGTGAACTCCCACTCAAAACAATATCCCTCACATTGTTTTAGTGATCACACGAACCAAATCCACCACATCAAAACCGATCATCACGAGAGTTGATGTAGCTTCAATGGCGAACAATCGACATGTTCATCATATCTACTATATGATTCATGCTTTACCTTTCGGTGATCCATGTTCCAAGACCATGTCTGTACATGCTAGGCTCGTCAAGATCAAACCATATCTTCCGCATGAGCAAATCTGGCTTGCTCACGTTGTATACACTTGCAGAATCTAACACACCCGATCATCACGTGGTGCTTCGAAACAACAAGCTTTAGCAACGGTGCTTACTAAGGATGAACACTTTAGAACTTGAAATTCATGTGCATGAGGGATCATCTTATAATGCTACCGTCGTTAACTAAGCAATACAAGATGCATAAAGGATTAACATCACATGCAATTCATAATATGTGATATGATATGGCCTTTCTTCTTTGTGCTTCCGATCTCCATCTTCAAGCACGAACATGATCTCCGTCATCACCGGCATTGCATCAAGGTCAATGACGCTGCTCCATGGTTGTCGTCCACCGGCTTCAAATATTACAACTACTTTGAATAGACACGCGGGTCTTAACATAAAATCAAGACAACCATATGGCTCCTGCCGGTTGCCAACTTACAATAAGGAACATTGCATACATCAAATATAATCACAATCATGGCCATATCACATCACAGCACACCCCTGCAAAACAAAGTTAGACGCCTCTAATTTCTTTGCATATTTTACGTGGTTTGGGGATTTCAATAAGTGTCGATCTAACTTACGAACAAGAACCACAATGTTGATGTTTGAACTATCAAGTGCCCGTTGTAAATTGGATCTATACTATAATGGGAGAGACAGACACCCGCAAAGCCACTTATGCAATACAAGTTGCATGTTGAGCGTGGAGCAAGTCTCATGAACGATGTCATGTAAGGTTAGCCCGGGCCGTTTCATCCCATCATACCGCAAGATGCAAAGTACACAAGAAGCAATTGATAATAAAAGCACCACCGCCCACAATGACCATTGTGTTCTACTAGTGCAACAGATCTACATATAGACACGGCTCTGATACCATTGTAGGGGTTCATAGCATGGAAAACAAAAAATTTCTACCGCATACAAACAAACAAGCCAAGATATATCTACTAGATTGTAGCAACGAGTCGATGGAATAACTCACCCTCGAAGATTCCAAAGTGTTTAACGAGAGCGGATTCTCGTGGATGATGTAGTCGTACTCTTGCCGATCTCAAGATCGTGTAGACGATCCTTCCGGTGCTGTGTTCCGGCAGCGCTCCCGCAGTCGGTCACACGTTCGGTACTCGATGAAGACCTTCCTCTCCCTTGTTCCAGCAGGCAGCTGAGGTTGTAGCACTCTCCTCGTGATTCCGGCAGCACGACGGCGTGGTACCGGGAGTAGAGGGGAGATCTCGCAGGGCTTCGCCTTAAGCCGGAGCGAGTATGGTGGACTATGAGAGAGGCCTCGGTGATCTAGAGTTTAGACACACCAAGGAGAGAGGGATAGTGCGACGGTTAGGGCTTGGGGAATCCCAAGTCGGCGGCTAGGGTTTGCCCTAGGCGGCGGCAGCAGCAGGAGGTGGTGGCGCCGGGGGCTTAGGGCTAGGGTTTGGAGAGGGCAAGGTGTAGTCTTGGAGGGGTAGCCCTGCCCCTCCTTATATAGGTGGAGGGCGCCGGCCAAGGGGAGGGGAGTCCCTCCCCAACTCGGCTTCCAAGGCCGGTGGTGGAGGGAGAGGGACTTCCTCCCCAAGTAGGTTTCCTACTCTCCCTCCACCAAGCAAACTTGCTGTTTGACTTTTCAAATTGGCGTTTGACTTTTCAAACTAGGATTTGATTTATCCCTTTATTTTGCTCAGCGATGACACCTAGTACATGATGCAACCATTCCAACTTGTTATGACACATTCATGTACCCTTCCCCTCCGGAGTGCCGGACCTTCCGGAACCTTCTAGAACATTCCCGATGAAAACATCGGAACCATTCTCCAACCCCGAAACAGGACTTTCCTTATATGAATCTTATTCTCCGGATCTCCTCGTGATATCCCGGATCCCATCCGAGACTCTGAACAACATTCGGTCTCTTACTCATCATTCCATAACTACTCAACAACATCGAATCCTTAAGTGTGTCTCCCTACGGTTCGTGAATTATGCGGACATGATCGAGACACTTCTCCGAACAATAACCAATAGAGGAATCTGGAAATTCATATGGCTCCCACATATTTCTACGATTACTTTGTGATCGAATGAATCACTTACATACGATACCAATTTCCCTTTGTCTCACGATAGTTTACTTATCCGACGTTTTGATCGTCGGTATCTCTGCATACCTAGTTCAACCTCGTTACTGATGAGTACTCTTTTCTCGTTCCCGTGATATGTGATCCCTTGTGATCCAGTCACATGCTTGTAAGCCAATTGGATGACATTCCACCGAGAGGGCCTAGAGTATATCTATCCGTCATATGGATGGACAAATCCCATTCTTGATCCATGTGTCTCAACCAATACTTTCCGAACACTCAATGCCACCTTTATAGCCACCTAGTTACGGTGTGGTGTTTGATGTCATCAAAGCATCCTTCCGGTGATGGTGATACGCATGATCTCATGGTCGAAGGAATTAGGTTACTATGTATCAGAAAGCATATAGCAATTGAACTATTAAAATGACTTGATCTTTATGCTACGCTTATCTATAGGAGTATGTCCATCATATCATTCTCCTAAGGATATGATCTTGTTGTTAATAACATCTCAATTTTCATGATAGGGAAACCACAATCATTTATTAACCAACAAGCTAGTATTATGAAGAGGCTTTACTAGGGACTTCAATTTAAGTTTACAAATCACACAAGTATTAATGTTTCCTTGTTAATACTGTTATAGCATGAATGTAAACATTTATCATAAACACAAAGATATAATAATAACTACATTTATTATTACCTCTAGGGCATATCTCCAACAGTCTCCCACTTGCACTAGAGTCAACTAATCTAGATTACATGGTAATATACCGAACACCCATGGCAGTTTGGTGTTGGTCATGTTTTGCCCTCGGGAGAGGTTTAGTCAACGGATCCGCCACATTCAGATCTGTGTGTACTTTGCAAATCTTTATGTCACCATCTTGGACATGTTCTCGAATAGCGTGAAAACGTAGCTTGATGTGCTTCAGCTTCTTGTGTGACCTTGGTTCTTGCGTATTGGCTATGGCGCCCATGTTATCACAGTAGATAGACATTGTCTCTGTATAAGTTTCAATAAAGAGCTGAGCTCATAAGTTTGTAATAAATATAAGTTTTTGGAGCTCCTAAGTTAAAGAAGCTTTGTTTTGAAATAAAGTGGTATATTGTAGTAACTGGGTTCCGCGGTACTCTATGGCCGTTGTAATTTTGTTGTCTCATATGCTGTTTCGTTGAGAAATGAGTTTATAAGTTTATCCTTACGATCAAGGGTGAGAATGTTGGATATAAGTGATTTACAGTGACGTAAAAGTTTCTGTGATTAATCTAAGTCAAATTAATTGCCTTTAAGGGGCTGTTGATTAACAGCCATTGGATGCCCTGATCAGGAGCATCCTGGCCGTCCATCTAATGGTGTGGTTTCCCCTAGTGAAGATGCTATAAATAGGGGCCCTTGGGTTAGAGATGATCACTTAATACACACATCAGTGCTCTCTCTCTCTCTCTCTCTCTCTCTCTCTCTCTCTCTCTCTCTCTCTCTCTCTCCCCCAGCTCACTGATCAAGCAAGCATCTAAAGTATTAGGAAGAATCCTCACATCTACATCAACAAGGATCATGTGAAGCAAATCAAAAGGAGGCCATGGCTGGACCTCCAGATCAAGGTACACACCCCTGATCATCATCTTTGTGGCTCAAATCTTGAGCTAGATGGTCCTCATAGGATCTAACACCTCTACCCTTTGCTTATATAGTCGGCTATTTGTTTCCTCTTTATGCAAATTGCTATATCATCTGATTAGAGAAATATCTTGTGTTACTCGAAATACTCTTCTGTAATGTCTCAATTTAACATCATATCTGCTTCTGAAATTCCCGCAACAATGTTCGGGGCATCATCTAATTGAAAAAAGTACTGGATATACAACTATGAGTTTTTGTGACCTATGTAAAGAGACAATTTCTAGTGCCACAAAATAATTGTTTACTAGACATTTATTTTTGCCTAAGACGTTACATATGTTTCTTTTCACAATATGTTTTAGGACACGTAAAGAACACAACAATATATACTTTGCCAACCTTTTTTTTCTAAATGTGCTATCGATTTCTAAATGCGTTCTCCCTAACGGGAGCATCTACTCACGTTGGCCGAAACAGCGCCTTCATGTAAGCTAATGTTATACTCTGCTCCAGTGCAGTCTCCCCATCCTTTCTCCATCGTAAAGAGTCAAGACCGAATTTGTTTTCTCTGGACTGAAGAGGCCGAATTTGTATGCTGCTTGTATATGGATCCTGGTCTTGTCAGAAGTATTAATGTTCTTTTTGGTACTCCCTCCGACCAATATTAGTTGACTTGGATTTGTCTAGATTCGGATAAACCTAGACACTGTTTGTATATAGGTTCATTTAAATTTTGATAAATTCACGTCAATTAATATGGGTCCGAGGGAGTACCAAAGTCAGGACTAGACCGATTGGGTTCAAATGCATTCATTATTAGGATCCTATTACTTGTACGTTACAACTGACACTTTACCAATCTGGTTCGACAGTAAAGAGAAAAGGGAGATACGCATGATTGCAGAGGCATGAACTTTATTCCGAGAACGTAGTATTATCTTGTGCAGAGAAGTGCGGAGCAGGTGATTCCCCTGCACATCTTTACCTGAACATTATTGTACTTTTACATCAGGATGAGACACGATTGAAGAACATGTGCACCTCGCGGCCTTTATACCTCCCTTAAATCCACCAGTATGGTGTAGTGTATAATACACAAAAATTCTATACATTTCACGGTCTTTTCGCAGGAGAAGAAGAAAATGAGCTAGGGAACACACACAACCCATGTACTCACATGCTTCTTTATCCTAACTTTCCATTTCATTCTTTTGAACAAAAAAAAGAAGCACAGATTAATGACACGACATGGCAGCTTTACGCAACCAACAGAAAAAATGGTGGAAAAGAAAGAGAGAGAGGGGTGGCGGGCAGCAGGGCATCCTTCTTTTCAACCGCATGCTCATAATTTTCGCCCTTTTCTTCTTCTGTGAATGTATGTAAAGTGTAAAACACGGAGCCTCGTTGCAGCTCCGTTTTCATCACCTATAGGAGTACATCGGAGCCAGAGCCAGACTAGGCCTGGGTCGTCCACGGCCTGGACACGATGCGGGCGTAGAGGAACTCGTTCCAGGTGTCGGGCAGGCCCGGCAGGCACCAGTGGATGCAGTCGGCGTAGGTCCTGGGGTCCGCCTGCTGCTCCGGCGTGAGCAGCTTCCCCTGCCGGAGCGTGTGCACGGAGGTGTGCGCGTCCTTGCGGAGCTCCGACAGCGCCGTGATGTCCACGAAGTGCACGGGCACGCGGCGGAAGGTCTGCAGCACGTCCTGGGCGCCGGCGTAGAGGCGCCAGTCCGTGCCCACGTCCAGCGTCGCGCTCCGGTTGCTGATCGGCTGCGTCTCCATCGCGCACTTGATGCCGCCCTGCTGGTTGCCCCATGCCTCCGGCCTGTGTTTGGTCGTACAGATGGAAATATGTATGGCCCGTTAGCATGCATAAAACAAGTGAGGTATCTGGTCGAATAGGTCGCACGTGTGCATCTCCGAAGGTTCAAGGGTCCTCTCTCGCCACCTACTCAATTAGTAAGAGTGTAAAGCAAGTGTGACTTCTTGGTTAACATCTAACAATCCCTGTCACTAGCTATTTTCCCTTTTTTGCGAATTAAGGCAATGCTCAACGTGACACCTAAACTGAAAAAGAAAGATCACAGCTAGCCCGCGGGTCTCGATCTACCTACGGTATGTCTCAAGCAATATTCTCTGGATAAACCAATCATCAAGGAAACTAGAGTAACTATTTCCAGAATACACTGCGCGCGCAAGCATATATAAAGAGTCTGAAACTGAAGTAAACAAACTCCTAGCTACCAAGAAAAGAAAAACCGAAGCAAAAGTACAATCCAAGCAAAGAATACTAGTAAGACGTAGTGTAGTTGTAGCTGTAGTAGGGTGGAAATAAGCTGGCTTACGTGATGTGGTTTGGTGACATGCCCATGAAGAAGACGGTTGTCCTATTGGGGTCAATGTTGCGGTCCACCCACTTTGCCCACGTCTTGAGCACCTCGCTGTACGCCACGGGCCGGTCCACCTCCTCGTACTCGGTAGCGCCCTCGTCGAACGACCCTTTCCTGTCGTCGATATACATTATTCCAAAAACAAACTCACCGTGTTTACGTGTCAGTGCCACGTGTGCACTCGAGTTGCCAGCACGGACGTACGGAGCAATGATCTTTGCTATACACAGGGGAAGAACTTACAGGACTTTCATGCTGAGCTCGTTGAGCCACCAGATGTATGTGTTGAAGACGAGGTAGTCGACGCCGACCCAGTTCTTGGCGTGCTTGGCGATGGAGTGCCACTGGATGACCCGGTTGGGGACGCTGTGCACCTTGGGGTTGTCCGAGTTGGACTCCACCAGGAACGGCGCCCAGTAGAACTCAACCGTCGCGTTGTAGTCCTGCACACACCCTTACACCGTCAGCTGCGATCGATCCCCTGCGTATAAAAACGTCGGATGGGCTATAGGAACGTACATGGGCGTAGAAGATGTTGCTGGAGCCATTGTTGACGAACTTGGTCAGAGTCTTGTGGCCCTTGGGGATCACCGACTGGACCAGGCACACCATCGACTCCCACTGGTTACGGTTCAGCGAGTCACCCACGAACATCAGCCGCTTGTTGCGCAGACGCTCCAGCAGAAGACGCGCGTCGAACCTGCATTGAGTATCAATTAGTACTAAGACTTTTTTAGGTACAGAGAATCCTTAACATCAAGCTCCCGGTTTGCCACTGATGACAGCCGTGTCAAGATTCAAGACAGCAGTAGTATCACTCTGAGCGAGGCTGTCTTTGGGCGGAGTACTTTAATTAACCCAGTCCCAGTGAGAGTTGAAGAGGACATCACTGCACTCTGATCGATCCTACTCTACTCGGCATGCACAAATCTAGAACCTTCTACTCCCTCCATCCCAAGGCTTAAGGCCTATATTTTTTTTGAAAAGTCAAACCAACTGAACTTTGACCAAACTTTTAGAAAAAACTATCAATAAACATGATATTTTGTAGACATCATATGAAAATATATTTCATTATCTATCTAATGATATTGATTATGTATTTTGCATGTTAACAATTTTTGATTAAAACTTGGTCAAACTTGACATAGTTTGACTTTTCAAAAAAAATATAGGCCTTAAGCCTTGGGATGGAGGTAGTAGTATTAATTCATCTGACACGCTGACCTTTGTCGTGTCCCTAGGGGTGTTTCGTGTTTGTCTCATGTTCCGACAAATGCAGAAAACAGTAAGCAGAAAAAGCTCCGAAACTGACGGAGTTTCCGGAAACGGATAATCATCTGCGGGGCAAATAAATGTAGGAGGAGTACACGTTGACAGACAAGACCGGTCATTCAGCCTCAAGTTCCGGCGTGGAACCCCGAATCCCAAGTTGCTATGCTATTGCTACGTCCCCTAAAGATCGCTGTAAAGCGGCAGTAAAACGGTCACGAAGAAAGAAAGGCGGGTAACAATAACATACCGCGGGAGGTCGCAGTCGGTGGGCTGCCACCGCCACTTCTGGTACGAGTCGTCGCGGCGGCCGTTGCGCATGCAGGTGACCTGCTCCGTCAGGAACTCGCACTGCGTCTCCTTGTACACCGGCGCGTTCACCTCGTCGTACACCCAGCTGCCGCGGTACAGGTCGCACGTCTCCGGCACGCTCACCACGGTCCGCAGCGCAGCCGTCGCAGCGGCCGCCTTCGCCGTGGAGGCCCTCTCGGCCGCCTCCTCGTCCTCGCGCCGCTTCGCCTCCTCGGCGCCGCCGCCTCCCAGTCCCAGCACGCTCGGTAGCGTCACGTCCCTGTCCTTCTCCTGCCCTTCCTCCTCCCTCGCGATGGCGCTGGCGACGGCGGCGGCATTGGTCTTGGCCACCAACAGCACCCCGGTGATGCTGCCGTTGGCGGCCGGCCGAAGGAGGGTCGCCGTGGCCGTGGCGGCAGGCGCGTCGTCGAGGACGCGCACGACGGCCTGCTCCCCGCGCCTGGCGAGGGTGCTGACCGCCTGGTGCGCGGCGGCCTCGGCCTCCTGCAGGAGGTGCAGGTCGGGGGACTTGGCACGGAGCGCGCCGGAGCTGAAGGGGAAGTCGGCGATGGACTTGATGTCCTCGTTGTACAGGAACGTCGCGAACACGAACAGGAAGAACACCACCGCCGCCATCGACAGCGGCGTGCCGTTCTTCCGCGCCGCAACGCCCGCGCCCAGCGCCGCCTGCTTCATCGCGTACGGCGCCGAACCGAACACCGACTTGCGACGCTGCTGCATGCTGGGCGGACACTCACGCTGCCCGCTCCCGCGCTTTAAAGAAACTTACCGCCACCACCAGAACCTCGGCCGGCCGGCCTTTGCTTGCAAGCCAGGGAAAGAAAGATGGACCGATCTCTGAGTAAACAAAAACTTCTTTGGTGAATCCTTTGCTTTCCTCGGCTAGCTAGCCAGCTCCCTATCTAAGTACTCTATGTGAAACGAAATGGAGCAGTTCTTCCACTTCTCCCGCGCGCGAGTTCTCGCGCTTGCTTGTCTCCCAGCTTGCCTGTCCTTCTCGCCTAGTCTCCCTATATACCAGCCTATCACTTTACGAGTTTGGTGCCCCTTAATTTGTTGGGAGTTTGCCTTTGCTTCCCTTTGGTATGTTTGGTTTGGCTCGCCTGCTTTCTTCTTTTATTGTTGCGGGATCTCGTCGATCTCTCCACCAGCACTCCAGATTACTATCTCTATTTGCTGGTGGTACGTACTGCTATTAGGATTTAATTCTCCTCCACCAATTTCTTCCCTTCTTTTTAATTTATTAAGATGACTTATTACAACATTTATCATGTGCGTATTACTCGGTTTTCTCCTCATTGTCCTAGTAGGTGGTACTAGTAGCTTACAACAATCACAATGTGGAACTCTATTTCCTCCCTTCATATGCACACCGAGACGATCGAGGTACTTGGGGCACTGGTCAAAATGAGTATTACCTCCATCCTAAAATGCAATACTAGCAGTTCAAGTATGAAATAGAGGCTAACATTATGGAATGGTGTAAAACTACCATTGCGGGTTTGGAGCTTAATTACGACCGATGTTGCATTTTCCTGCTTGGCGTGAATGCGTAGTCTCGGGTAGTACTTCCTCCGTTTCAAAATATAAGATGTTTTAGATTTGTGAAGAGAACGTATCTAGACTTATTTTAGTATATAGGTTCACTCATGTTTAGAGTGAATCTAGACACTAAAACAAGTCTAGATACATTTTCTTCACAAAGTTAAAACATCTTATATTTTGAAACGGAGGGAGTAGTATTTAAATGTTGCTTGTTAAATTGCTATACCTTTTTTTCTTGCTTTTTCGTTTTTGGTACGAGACGCAGATGGTTCAATGGTCGCAGGTATGTTCTTTTGTGACGTGGAGTTGTTAGACCGTGGCTGTCTCTCATAGTCTCATGGGGTGGGAGGTGAGAGGTGGCGAGATAGGGAAGCAAGCAATGGCGAGCGTAGAGAGACCAGCAGGGCAGCCCCACCCTGGCGGCCTGGGCGACGCCTTTGTGGCTACTCCTTTTATTGTATTCTTGCACCAGATCCTTCTTCTTTAGTTTGGTGTATCTGCATGCGTCACGTCGTATTGTATTCTGTACAGATCAATCAAGGATCGGGATGGAATGAAGCAGACAACGATGCCGTAGCTGAAAATTTTCAGGCTTCAGTGGTCATCAGAATATTCAGATAGTGTCAGCGCAGTGGAACGGCGAGCTATGCAATTGCACATATCACCATATCAGTTGGTAAGGTAGGGTTCTGGCTATACAAAAAAAATGGATTGCTCGGTTCTTCAACAGCTTGGAATGGGTAAAACAGGTTAAAGTCCTCAAGCACGGAAATGTCATGACAACAACAACATCACATCACGGAAATGTCATTATTACCTGGGAAAATTTGAGGTCCAGGGAATGGCTTTGCAAATGGTAATCAAGATGTGATGTAATTCTGACAGGTCATTGTTCTGCTATATGTAGAGTATGTAACACATTGCTCGGAGTGTTGGGCCACGCAGAGATAAAACAAAAACTTTTCCTCTGACGTGGTGATCCCAAGACCTAGCTGAGGTAGAAGGCCACGAGGTTTACCACTAGACGCGCGGTTGCGGATTACTGATGAAGCGCGTCAGTTGATGCAGTGCAGTCCTCACGATCCGATCGTCCTGGTGCTGATCGTACAGCACCTCTGCTGATATCCACACGTACAAGGAGGAGCGCCGGCGGCGAACTGCTAGGTTCGTTACGGCGGCTGGACTGCTGTGGAGCTAGAGTTTCCAACACATGGAACGGCCTAACCGAACAACAATTAACCTTTCTGGGTTACTGTGCTCCACTATATATAGGGAGTGAACGTGGGCTCTGCTCGCGCGACCCATTCACTAAAGCCCATATAAAACTAGTCACCGTGAGTCCAACTCACTAACTCAGTCCTAATCTGGTTTAGGTCCAACCCAACCAGATTATATGATTCGGATCCAATCCGAACCTGCTCCCGCTCTTAAGTGTGTGACCCCGCAGGCTCATGGTTACTTGGACACGATTAGAGTCCAACTCTCAATCGATCAATCGGCATCGGCTCCTAGCAGAACGTACCGATTCCCAAGTACCAAAGAGTCATGACGACTTGCCTTTCCAATGCGACTTACGTCTGAGTCCCTTTTGCCTCACGATATACCTTGTCAGACTATAGGCGAATATATGTCATCCCTTAAATAGTCCAACTCTCTTCTCGATCCGAGATAAGTGATTCACCCGACTAACTCTTAGCCGATCGCCTCGGTTAACACTTAACCGAGTCGTGCATGGCCATGCTTTCCGAATCATATCTCACGAGAGGGCCCAGAGAATATCTCTCCGAGTGGAGGGGCAAAATCCCATCTTGGTTATTCACATCACGCAGCTTGATTCTCAGTCGACCCGAACTCTGCCTTTATAACTGCCCAGTTACGGATCAGCATTTGACAGAACCTAAGTCGGTGATCCTCAACTCGGACTATGCAACAACCTCAGGTCTAAGGATTACATTGATTGAGATATACAAATGACAACTAGTTCGTTGTACCTCAATATGGGTCAATCCGACTCGCTAAACTCTTTAGCCTAGTCTGTGTAAGTTGGAATAGCATCTCCATGCCCATGACAAGTGGAACCGAGTCATCAAGCCAACTTTCACATTGGTCTAAGTTGTGTGTCCAGCACAACCTCAATGACCAAGGATATTTAGTACAAACAACATGAATGCATAGTTCCACAACTGAATCACATATTCAATGATACACATCAGATGTTTATACAAGGACTACTTAATAACTTTATGAATACAATGGGAAATATCATCATACATGATTGCCTCTAGGGCATATTCCCAACACGGAGTACATCTAATATTCTCACTACAGTTATTCTGAATAGATATCCCTGTCTGCTGGACCGTTTCCTCCCACCTCAAGACCCCACAAAAATACCATTTCAGAATGTCATTGTTTTTGCAAACTTCCACCGTTCTATTAAAAAATCATCAATAGTAGTACAAAGAGGCTCAAAAGTTAAAAAAAAAGTATAAATAGATCTTTGGACCACCTAGCGACGACTATAATCACTGACGCGAGCCGAAGTTAAAACACTACCTGGAGAAATCGATGTGAGAAAATGTTGAAACATCTTGGACCCCAGATCCTATGTTCGGTTTTGGAACTCCTGCACATTTCCCAATTATCCGTGTTTGGATTTTAGAGTTAGCCTGACCCGGTTCACATGAGGTGGGAGGAAACGGTCCAGCAAAAGCCTGCCGCTTCACATGACGCTGCATTTTAGCAAGGCACTGTAAAATACATCCTGCGTGCAGCACAAACACCAATTTCACACAAATATAGCCTCCAACAAGATCAAACACACACAAATATTTAACAACAAATAGTCTAAATATTATTATAACACAAATTGCTCATCACCAATACAACAAATAATACAACAAATTGTTCATGAACAATACAGTAAATTGTTCATCATCTTCAATACAACAAACATACAACACACTATTGTTGTCCATTCCATTTTCACCATTCCTCGATGAGATCTTTTCGAAGGTCATTATGCACCTCACCACACCGAGTGGAATGATACGAGGCAATAATACATACCTTCTTTTCTTTTTCACTTGCACGGAAACCCCATCAAGTTATAATAGGAGCAGTCTAAACCTTGGCCACCCTCATTATTTGTTGGCTGCAACAATGAAAATCTCGCACTACACACTAACAATGTCAATCATACATCCTAAAAACAACGGTAAGCATGAAATCACACACTACCACATAAGCTAATCACATTCAACCCCATCCTTCCGGCAGATCATCAAAGTGGACATGCAGAAGCAGCAACTACCATGAGATCCAGTTGATCTAGCGCATGCTCACATATCTTAGATACAAGATCAAAGGAGAGGTTCCTTACAACCACCGGACTAGTCGGAGGATGCATAAGATAATTCGAGGAAGAGGAAGAAATAGGCTTTCCGTCGTCGACATACTTTTCGGTGAAGAAGCTCCCAACAAGATGGAACTCGAAGAAGAGAAATGGTGGATGGTTTGGGGGTGAGAGCGAGAGGGGTAAATAGGTGGAGATTTTTAGCGGGAGGTGAGCGAATTAGTACTCTGGCCAGATTTGCGTTGTAGATAGTGAGATCCCACCATCTCCATGGTCCCACGAGATCAAGCAATGCATTCTCCTATCTACCAGTAACAAGCCTGACTCTAAAGAAACTAGCGGGTCTGGTTGCAAGACACTTTCAGATTTGGGCGGGCTAGGCCCAACACCACATACATGTTGTAGGGGTTCGCAGTATGGAAAACAAAATTTTCTATCGCGGGAACACACAAAAGCCGAGATCTAATCTACGAGATCGATGCAATGAGTTTGTAGAGAACTAACCCTTGTAGATCCAAAGCGTTTAACGAGATTGGATTATCGTGGTTGATGTAGTCGATCACTTGCCAATCTCAAGATCACTGACGAGGTTTCGACTCGTCAATGCCCATTGTTATGGACTTGGGTTTTGGAGAGGATGGGGATGCTGGAGATCACGGAACGCTTAGCAAACAAGCAACACGGGTACACGAAGTTTACCTAGGTTCAGGCTCCCGGAGGGAAAACCCTACTCCTGTTTGTCTGCTCTTGATAACGGCGGAACCGAAGGTTACAAGGGTGCGCAGATGCAATCTGGCGTGAGGTGCGTATGAGGTGATTTGATTGTCCTCCTCGTCGTGTCATCCTAGACTTTATATAGATAGGAAGGTCCCGGGCGTAGGTCAAGTCGATTACAGATTAGGGTTTGCCCCTTTGAAATTCTATCTATTCTAGTCTTGTTCTCCAAGGATCCAAAGGCGTCATGGGCTTGGGCCACCCGAAACCTCCACAGGCCGCGTCTCCTGTCGTGGGCCTTCCTTGGGCTGGACTAGGTATGCCGATGTTGTGTACCCGTGGGGTATAACCATGTCAGTAGCCCCCGAGTGTTCAGTCGAATCGCAGATTCGGTTGAGGACTCTTTAGTCTTCTGGGTGCAGTTTAGGCCTGTTTATAAGAGAAAGCAATTTAGTTCGTAGGGATTGTTGATGCGTGTGTGTGACTCACCCGACGGATCAGGGTCAGTTAACCGTCATAGGACAAAACAACACGATCTTCTTCAGACTCGAGCCCCTAGACTCGAATCTGAAACAGATGCTGGCGTAATTCGACTCAGGCCGTTGAGGTATTACATGAGCCGAATCCTAGTGGTTTTTAAGTGATGTTGCGGCGTGCGGAAGGGTCCATGTACTTCGTGCGGGAGCGATGCTTGTTGGCGTTGTTGCCATGCGAGCTGGAGCTGCCAGTGGCAGAGAGCGCAGCACGCCGCGCGCTAGACTCCGAAGCCGCCTTCTTGCGTTTGTCGAGGTCCTCCATCAGCTTCACCTACCGGTTATGCTCGCCGATGAGGAAGAGATGGTATGCCATCAGCAGATCCCGTGAAGCATTCATAGGTAGGATGATGTTGCCCGCCACGGCTTCGCGTGCCTGGTGCCATCTTTCCTCGTTGAGGTTGATCTTTTGGTAGGCGTTGGCGTTGCCTTCGTTGGGTTGAAGGGGTGGATTTCCCCCGTTTCCTCCGTTCCCAGCTTGCGGGTCAAGCGGTGAATTGGGTGGTGGGATGGGTGCACTCGAACCTGGTGGCAGTTCTGATTCACCTTGGATAACCACGGCGCACTGGTAACGGCCACGGATCGGGTCGCTACTGCCACAGCTTTCGGATTCGGAACCGTAGGTTCCTTCATCTGAGGGAGGGCCGCACAGATCTGATTTGCAGCTATTGCTGTCATATGACTCATTAGTCAGCGTCGACATGCGTAAGACGTCGATAGGTGGGACCCACGTAGAGGGCCTGATGGAAGGTGGCGGCACCCGCTCTGGGAGGCGGAGGGTGCCAGTCTGCCCCACCTAGAAGCAGAAGCTCCCAAACAGAATCTCGATCCCGTCGCCTACGGGCTCGAAATCCCTCATGGTGTCTGGCGAGTGGGCGGTGAAGTCAAAGGTGCCGAAGAGGAGATGACTCTCCGTCGCCGATGATTTGTAGATCACTCCGGATGGGACCGTCACGATCGCACAAACAGCGCCCCCAGTTCCCACAGACGGCGCCATTTGACGAGGTTTCGACTCGTCAATGCCCATTGTTATGGACTTGGATTTTGGAGAAGATGGGGATGCTGGAGATCGCGGAACTGTTAGCAAACAAGCAACACGGGGACACGGAGTTTACCCAGGTTCAGGTCCCCGGAGGTAAACCTCTACTCATGTTTGTCTTCTCTTGATTACGGCGGAACCGAAGGTTACAAGGGTGCACAGATGCAATCTGGCGTGAGGTGCGTATGAGGTGAGTTGATTGTCCTCTTCGCCGTGCCCTCCTAGCCTTTATATAGATAGGCAGGTCCCGGGAGTAGGTCGAGTCGGTTATAGATTAGGTTGACCCTTTGAAATTCTATCTATTCTAGTCTTGTTCTCCAAGGATCCGAAGGCATCATGGGCTTCAGCCACCCAAAACCTCTGCAGGCCGCGTATCCTGTCATGGATCTTCCTTGGGCTGGACTAGGTATGCTGATATTGTGTACCCATGGGGTATAACCATGTCAGTAGCCCCTGAGTGTTCAGTCGAATCGCAGATTCGGCTGAGGACTCTTCAGTCTTCTGGGTGCAGTTTGGGCGTGTTTATAATAGAAAGCAATTTAGTTCGTAGGGATTGTTGATGCGTGTTCCTGACTCACCGACGTATCAGGGTCAGTTAACTGTCATAGGACAAAACAACACAATCTTCTTCAGACTCGAGTCCATGGACTCGAATCCGGAACAGATGTTGGCGTAATTCGACTCAGGTCGTTGAGGTCTTATAGGAGCCGAATCCTAGTGGTTTTAAGTGATGTCGCGGCGTGCGGCAGGGTCCATGTGCTCCGTGCGGGAGCGATGCTTGTTGGCTTTGTTGCCATGTGATCTAGATCCGCCAGCGGCGGAGAGCGCAGCTCGCCGCACGATAGACTCCGAAGCCTCCTTCTTGCGTTTGTCGAGGTCCTCCATCAGCTTAACCTGCCGGTTATGCTCGCCGATGAGGCGAAGATGGTATGCCATCAGCAGATCCCATGAAGCATTCACATGTAGGATGATGTTGCCCGCCACGGCTTCGCGTGCCTGGCGCCATCCGTCCTCGTTGAGGTTGATCTTTTGGTAGGCGTTGGCGTCGCCTTCGTTGGGCTGGAGGGGTGGATTTCCCCCGTTTCCTCCGTTCCCAGCTTGCGGGTCGGGCGGTGGATTGGATGGTGGGTTGGGTGCACTCGAACCTGGTGTCAGTTATGATTCACCCTCGATAACCACGGCGCACTGGTAACGGCCGTGGATCGGGTCGCTGCTGCCGCAGCTTTCGGATTCAGAACCGTAGGTTCCTTCATCTGAGGGAGGGCCGCACAGATCTGAGTTGTAGCTACTGCTGTCATATGACTCATCTATCAGCGTCGACGTGCGTATAGGTAGTACCCACATAGTGGGCCTGATGGACAGTGGCAGCACCCGCTCTGGGAGGCGGAGGGTGCCAGTCTACCCCACCTGGAAGCAGAAGCTCCCGAATAGAATCTTGAGCCCATCGCATACGGGCTCGAAATACCTCATGGTGGCTAGCGAGTGGGCGGAACAGATAGCAAACAAGCAACACGGGGACACGAAGTTTACCCAGGTTCAGGCCCCCGGAGGGAAAACCCCACTCCTGCTTGTCTGCTCTTGATTACGGCGGAACCAAAGGTTACAAGGGTGCGCAGATGCAATCTGGCGTGAGGTGCGTATGAGGTGAGTTAATTGTCCTCCTCGCCATGTCCTCCTAGCCTTTATATAGATAGGCAGGTCCCAGGCGTAGGTCGAGTCGGTTACAGATTAGGGTTTGCCCCTTTGAAATTCTATATATTCTAGTCTTGTTCTCCGAGGATCTGAAAGCGTCACGGGCTTGGGCCACCCGAAACCTCCGCAGGCTGCGTATCCTGTCGTGGGCCTTCCTTGGGATGGACTAGGTATGCCGATGTTGTGTACCTGTGGGGTGTAACCATGTCAATCGCAAAGATCATCCTTTTGGTGCTGCATTCTGAAGGGAATATGCCCGAGAGGCAATAATAAAGTGGTTATTCTCGTATTCCTTATTTATGATAAATGTTTATTTTACATGCTATAATTGTATTAATACGGAAACGTTAATACATTTGTGTTTAATAAACAAAAAGGAAGTTCCTAGTTATTCCTCTCTTATAAACTAGCTCGTTGATTAACATGATGATCAAAGTTTCCTGATCATGGACATTGGATGTTGTTAATAACGAGGTCACAACATTAGTATAATGATGTGATGAACATTCATCCGAAGTATAGCATTACGATCAAAGTCATTGAGTTTATATTGCTATAACAACTTAAAAAGTGATCCTAATCCTTAGACCATGAGATCATGTCAATCACTAACACCGGAAGAGTTTCTCGATGACATCAAACGTCACACCGTAACTGGGTGATTATAAAGATGGCTTTAGAACTACTAAAGTGTTATGTTGAGACCCATGGATCGAGAGTGGAATTTGTTCATCCCGATGACGGATAGATATGATCTGGGCCCTCTCGGTGATATCACATTGATTAGCTTGCAAGCAAGTGATTTGATCACTAGAATGTTATAACACGGGAACAAGAAAAGAGTGCATGTCGGTAACGAGATAAAACTAGGTACGGAGATACCGATGATCGAATCTCGGACATGTAATATATCGTGAAACAAAGGGATTAAGATACTAGCGTAAAAGGTTCACTCGATCACAGAAGTCATCGTTGAATATGTGGGAGTCAGTATGGATCTCCAGGCCCCGCTACTGATTATTGATAGGAGAAGGGTCTCGATCATGTCCGCATTATTAGCGAACCGTAGGGTGACACACTTAAGGGATACCGACACCATTCGGAGCAAATGATATGCTAGAAAAAGAAAAGGAAAGCGCAAAAATTTATTTCACTAGACACCGGAACTGTTTCGGTTGAAATTGCTGAAACTGGTTCTGCATGTGAAATGGAATACTAGCAAGGGGTTTTATGTGAATGTTTGTTAATTAAAGTAATTAACAAAATTCTGAATAAATAAATAAAAGAGTTTTATTTAAATGAGAGCTTGCATTAATTTTGGTGGAAAATTAATGCATGTGAGTGGAATTGTGAGTGGAGAGGTTTTTATGTGAGTGGAGCTTCCACCACATGAATGAGGGAGAGGTGGGGGCACCCTGTAGCATCCCAGTTGTCTAACACCTGTAATGCTACTTGTTCTAGTAATAAAAGGGCCACTTCCTACATATAATTGTTGCATCATCATCATATCATGCTCATGTCATCATGCCACCTTGCATTTGAGCATCATACAAAAACCCTTTTGCTTTGGTTCTTATCTCATATGCAATAATATTTGTATTTGCCTCTTGATATATTGTTAAATGCCCAAGTTGAGTTGGGGGCATATCTCTTATTGACTCCACCACCTTTTCTTCACCACCTTATAATTCCACCATCCAACTAATATGAGCTTGGCATTTTAATTGAGTTTATCTCTAGCTCATGTGGGTTGGGTGGATTCCACTCCTAATCTTATGCTTGGCCTTTTCCACCTTTTGGAAGTGCATGGAATAATGCCACATGATTTTATGTTGTTTTCACAATATGAATACATGGCATTATTGTTTGCATGGGCCATGCGAGTACCACCTTTCTCTTGACATTTGAATTTTAATTGTTTTGCTTGCATGGTTCACCTCTTTTCTTTTCCTCTTTTGGCCATCTTGTTGAGCTTGTGTGGATCATGCTTGATCTAATAAAACCACCAAACCCTCTTTCTCTCCCTCTAGTTAAACCCTACCCTATTCACCTTTCCCCATCCATGCATGCACATGTGATTATGTTGATCTTGCATAAGCCCTAAACCCCCACACCCCTCTCTCTCCCTCTTTTTCTCTTGATCTTGCTTGATCTTTGTTTGGAGCATGCATGCTTCTAAAACTCTAGCTCTCACCCCTCTCTCTATAATCCTCTATCCTAGTTCCCTCTATCACCTACTCCATCATCACCATACCCCATACCCATCCTAGCTAAAACCCTAAGCTACACCTAGTCTAAACAAAACCCTAAGTACCCCCTCTTTCTCTCCTCTCTAGCCGAGCCACTCCTATAAACCTACCCTAGCATGGCCCCACTTGTTCACCATGCCACCTAGCTACCCCACCCAAACAACCCGAGGCCACCCTCTAATCCAAAACCCTAGACCTGAGCCGACCCCTTTCTCCCTCTCTTCTCTCCCTGCCCTAGGGGCCCCCTCTAGACCTGCCTGCCTACCCCGAGACCCCTCTCCACCCTAGCCTCGCCCTGGCCCAGCTGCAGCCTCACCTCCCTCCCCATGTGCTTGCCCTGCCGATCACGTGAGAGAGGGTGCCAAAAAGGTGGCCGAGCCAACCTTCCCCTCCCCCACGCACCCTCACCTGCCCCTCTCGTTCTTATCCACCCCCTCGCCCCTCTAGCCTCCCCCAGATCCGCCCAGGGCGACGCCTGCCTCCCTTCCTCCTCTCCTCTACCTAGCCTCGCCACCGTGTCTCCTTCTTCCCCCGTCGTTCCAGGAGGCGCGGTGAGCGGCGTCGGCCGAGGACGATAAGACCGCCTGCCGCCTGCACTGCAGAAGGAGGAGGACGCCGAGCCGAGAACACCAGCCGCCCGACGAAGCCCTAGCTCGCCGTTCCTCTGCCTCACCGTCGACCTGCTGCTCCCCTGCACGATCCGGGCCCTCCAACGACCCCGCGGTGAGCCACGCTACCTCCCAGACACCTCCCCTTTCTTGTTCGTTTCCTGGATGAGTGAGTCACGGCGACGAGCGCCCTCGGTGCACGGCGTGGACGTCGTCGTCGTCTTGCTCCCGTGCGCGCCAAACCCTAGCTAGCCGCCTACCCTCCCTCCTAGCAACTACCCAGCCGCGCGGCGGCCGCCTCTGCGAGCCAGGCCGTCGCGTTGAATCCCGCCTTGCTCGACGCTGCCGACGCGCGAGAGGAAGATCCACAGTGGCGCGGGTCTTTTTACCGATAACCCCCTCGCGTTTTGTTGCGTCAACCCGCGACCCTTCCTGGTCCCGCCTGTCAGCCTCTGTGGCATTCTTCTGAAAAGGCTCCCGAAGATCCTAATACTCAACCCGCAGTCCCCCCCTGAGCCACGTGGTCAGCCCAAAGACATCTCATGTCAAGTGGGCTCTTGGCGCTGGTCCCACTGTCTCTGAGCCTAGAGCAGCCCGTGGTGTTAAACGTCGTCTGCGCGCGTGTGAGTCCAGTCAGCGCCGGTCCCCTCTGTCGGCGACTGGGGCTAACTGAGCCTGGGTGCAAAAAGTTTTAGCTGGCTGTCTGTTTAAATTCAAATCTAAATCAAATTATTTAAATTCAAACTCAAATTCTGTTTTAATATAACTTTTAAAATACAAACTCAAATAATACATATAATATATGTTTTTGAATCAGAAAAATGTGAGGATTTCAAATATGCTATTCAAATTATATTTTGCACACCTTATTTTCCAAGTTGATGAAATTACAATAAATGCCTTCCTTTCTTAAATATTTAATAACTTTTGATTTATAAGTCCAAATTTAACAAATGATATGTCTAAAATGATCAGCTCGACGAGACCTTTCTATTTATGCTATCCATGACTTCAATTGCAGCATGCATCATATAAATATAAAGTATACAGCAACTATTATGACAATAAAATGTGGCCAAACCTTAATAAAATGACTTGTTCTTGTATACCACACCTCACCCATGCCATGCTACTTTATTGCCATGCAACTTGTGCATCATTCATCATGGCATGATTGTTTGCTTGACGCATTTTATTCCTATGCTTGTGCACTTTATTTATGTTGGCCCTTGTTTGTTTGGTTCTTCTTCGGATAGACTACGGGGGATATATCAAGAGAACCGTGAGCACTACCTGATCCGTCTCGCTTCAACTGAGTTGCCGTGCAAGCACTACCACATGCTTGCATACATCTGATACCTATTGCCTCTATCTTATTCTTGCATCATTGAGTCGCGATTGCATTAATTTGAATCCCAAGTATTGCATAGCCTTTACTTTTAAACCCCACCAAGCTTGTTCCTCCATCCCATGAGCCATTACTACAGGAGTTGTTTGAGCCATGCGAGTCGAGAACAAAGATGTAGGGTTTGTGAGAGTCTCGATGGATAACGAGGTACCTAAACAACTTAACACGAGTAGTAATGGGATAACTAATGAAAGTGGCACCGTGAGCAACATCGCTATTTGCTTTTTCCTGCTCACTTGTGTCCCGTAAGACCCGAAAGTACTTGATTCCTGTTCCAAGATTATTCGCGCTATCCACATCTGGGAGGCTTATGGGACCCCTTGAGCGAGCTTGATTGATCTTATTTCTTGGGGCCACAAACTAGTTTGAGGTTTTATTTACTATCCTGTACTTATGCCATGCTCTGCTTTATTTACGATTGCGAGGAGCACCTGTCTGCTTAGGTAAGCGGAGTTTTCGTGTATCGACAATCCCAGTTTTGGGTTCCCATCGTTCTGACCAGCGACGCAAACCTCGGGTCCGTCTCAAGTCACTAACTTCGCTATGGTGTACTCCAAGGGGTGGCCCCCTAAAATATTTCGGAATCCTGTGATTGCTTTGTCGTGAAGGCCTCGTTGGGTTTTGATTTGGTTTTTCCGAGGTTGATCGAGTGTGTGTTGCTATTTGTGCACCCCTGCAGGGTAAAACTTTCTGAAAGCCGTGTCCGCGGTTATGGACGACTTGGAGCACAGTTTCTCGATCATAGACAAGCATAACTAAAGTACCGCTTTAATCTGACTAAGTAAATGACTAGTAAATAGAGCAATACTCATGGAATGGTTAATAAAATTGCCAACGGATGGGGGGTTGTTCGTCCGCTTCCTCGTTGGTAAGCGAGGAGGAGGATGGATCTGATGAAATTACTGTTATAACTGCTGTCTTTAATTCACGGACATCCGGCTATCTTTGGTTTGGCGGATGGTTAGCGAGTATCTATAGAACTGCTAGGGTTTATCTTTTGCTGCAATTGCGTCACCCCATGTTGTGTTCCCTTTAGAGGCATTAAGACTTGCTGAGTACCCTTAGGGTCTCACACGATAAATTATTGGTTCAGATGAACAGGTACCCTCGCAGGACGGATACTGGGTGGAAGAGGCCGATGATGTGGGCAACGATCGTTCGGTGTAGAGATTCCGGGAACGGGGATCCGTGAGATCTGTGGGCGGGATGTGCTTATTTCTATGGCATCTTATGCCGATTTTCTTCTTATCCGTACTCGGACTTTGTCTTGCCGCTTCCGCTTGATACTCTGATGTGTGATGTATGAGGAATTATCCTAAAATATTATATCTATCTAGGTCATTTGAATCTTGCCGTATGGCGTTGCTATATTTCCTTTCTTTCTAGATGGTATGGCTCTGATGTACTCTTGTATGGTGGCTTGCATACATACTCATTTGTGTATGTAGTTGATCCTTCGCTGCCGACACGCCCGTCTGACAGTCCCGATGAGTTGGAAGTGGTTGGGACGGCCGAAAGGTCTACCCGTGAGTGGCTTTTGGGGCCCCACCGTACTATTTCAACCACTACCGCTCATCCAGCTTGTATCTAGGGCGTAATTCACCGAGGTAGTTACAATTGGTATCGAGCCATCCCGACCTTGTGGTCTCACCAAACAGTCGTTGTCGCCTAGCAAATATTTTGGTAGTTATGTATACTAGGGAAAACAAAGCGAGAGTAGGACTGCTTCCACTTTTCTTCTTAACCACCCACCCACACTTTTCTCGGTAAGGAAGTGCAACGCTTTTCAATCCTCTTCTTAAAATTCAAACTAGGATTCACGTGTTCGGGTTTCGTAGTACCATAGGTTGTGTGTGTGTGTGTGTGTAATCCCTTGTCTATCTGTTGCATCCAAGTTGTTATCTAATCAGCCTTTGGTTATCAAGCTTGGTACATTCCATACCGATGGGCTTTTGCAAACCGACATAACTGTCTTACTCTTTGTATCCGACGTTATCTTGTTTGGGGTGTTCGTTTCCGTAGTTACTAATCTCTAGGTTCAACGTGAGAAGAAGGGGTTAGGATATGTGTTTCCACTTATTCATGTGCGGAGTAATGATTTGAGTGCGGCATGGAGTCGCGACCATACCACTACTATTATCATTCACTTTTGTATATTGAATCGGTAGAGTCACTAATCTTGATTCGTTAAGTAATTTTGCGCATCTATTGGTATTTTAATGCCGAAATTTGTGGAAAATTTTCTTTGATATATTTGTGTACCACACTCCTTTTCAGTCGTGTGCGATATGCTTAATATCTTCTAGGTGCTTTGAACTTTGTTGATATTTTAATATCATCTTAGTAAGTTGTATCCTTTAATCTTGGTTAATTCCATCTTGGTACTATTTTGGATTATTATCATTCTCCATTATAGTACTGACTTGTGTTTTATATCAATCACAGGATGGCTCCACCACGCCGTTCTGATGAGGACATACCACCTGAACTGGGCTCCGCACTGTCAAACATCGCTAATGCTTTGGCAGCAATGCAGCAGAACCAACAGCGCTTTGAGGAGAGTGTTAGGAGGAACGAGTTTGCTCCACTACCTCCACCTCCCAAGCGAGGAGACATCAAAAGCTTCCTGAAATTCAACCCTCGTCAGTTTGATGTTTCTGATCGACCACTGGACGCGGATGATTGGCTGCGTGAGATGTCAAGGTTGCTCGAGACTGCGATGTTCTGGCGAGAGGGGTCAAGTGTGCTACTCACCTTCGAAGGAGATGCAGCTCTGGTGGGAAAATTACTTGAAGGCAAGCTGCACGGGTTTTGACCTACTTGGGAAAGGTTCACTTTGGGCGTTCAAAGAGCGGTTTGTCGAAATTGTTATGGAAAGGATGAAGGAAGCTTTTCTCAACTTTGAAGCGAGGAAATGATAACGTCAACACCTACATCAGGAACTTCATGAATCTTTCTCGTTATGGTGGCGATGAGGTATCTGATGACAAGAAGAAGCAGAAGAGGTTCAGGCAAGGGCTCAATGCATCGATCAAGTATGCAATCACACATGCAAGGCCGGCATCTTTCCTGGAACTACTGCACAGCTTTGCAAGAGGAAGCAAGTCGGCAAGTGTTTGAGGAGTCCAAGAAACACAACCGGGATGCATCAAGCTCTTCAGTTATGGCAGCTCCTTCTAAGCGGCGTGTCTGGGTTCCTAACACCCCACCGTCGCTCCCGGCTCCACCAAGACCTGCAATTCTGGCCAAAGGCTACTAAACTCCATCACTGCGGCTCCCAGGGGCTACAACCACCACTACCCTGGAGCGCCTGGCGGAGTCCCTGGCTACGTTGCTCCACGTCCACCTGGTGCCTGCTTCACGTGTGGAGATCCTGGACATCTCAACTGGGCATCCGTTGAAGAACAAAGCTCTTCCTCCACCCCCGCCAAGATCTGCAGCAAGCTCTCCTATGGTTCGTGCACCACCACCTCGGGCTCTCAACATCAACACCAAGCCCGGGTCTACGGTTGCTCGTGCCAACTATGTCAACGCCGCTCAAGTTGAGCATGCACCTGGAGTTGTGATGGGTATGCTTTCCGTTAACTCAGTCCCTGCACGAGTTTTGTTTGATTCTGGTGCATCGCATTCTTTTGTGTCTCACAAGTTTGCAAATGAGAATGAGTTAGTCTTGGTTCCTCTCCTAAAGCGGTTAATGGTCCTTTCTCCTGGAGAGAAGATGGCAGCTTCTAAAGTCAGCCATGGCAATCAAGTTGAGATTGGTGGCTCTTCATTCTCGGCTTCTTTAATTGTTCTGGGCAATTCTGACATTGATGTCATCTTGGGCATGGATTGGTTAACAGCAAATGCAGCTGTGATTGATTGTGCTGAACGCTCGGTTTCTCTGAAGATTCCTGAAGGCCATATAGTCTTTTCTCCAAGTCTGACTCCTGGTGTCCAGCTTTTCTCTTTGGCGGCTCTGAATGATGATGCTATGGAAGCTATTCAGAGTGTACCGGTGGTCTGTGAGTTCCCAGATGTCTTTCCTGAAGAGTTGCCGGGTATGCCTCCGGATCGTGAGGTTGAGTTTGTAATTGAGCTTGAACACGAGCGGATCCTATCTCCAAGCGGCCTTATAAAATGGGTCCTTGAGTTGGTGAACTCAAGCGACAACTTGATGAACAAGAGAAGTTGGGTTTCATTCAACATTACTTCTTCTTGGGGTAGCCCAACAATCTTTGTGAAGAAGCGTGTGAACCGAACCGAGACTTTGTGTTGACTACCGGGCTCTCAATGCTAAAACCATCAAGAACAAATATCCTCCCGTGGATTAATGATCTCTTGATCGGCTAAATTTGGGCTGTGGTGTTCTCTAAGCTGGACTTGAGAAGTGGTTATCACCAAATCAAGATTCGCAAGGAAGATGTGCCCAAAACAGCTTTCACCACCGCTATAGCTGTATGAGTACACGGTCATGTCTTTCGTCTCACCTGCACTTTTGCTACCTTCTCGAGGCTTATGAACTCGGTTTTCATGGAGTACCTTGATAAGTTCGTTGTGGTCTATCTGGATGACATCTGGTCTACTCTAAGTCCAAGGAAGAGCATGAAGAACACTGCGGTGTGTCCTAAACAAGATTCGTGAGAACCGCTTGTATGCAAAGTTCTCAAAGTGTGAGTTTTGTGCTGAAGTAACCTATCTTGGTCATGTCATCTCTGCCAAGGGCATTGCAGTCAACCCGGAAACTGTGAAGACAATTGTTGAATGGCTTCCTCCTGTTAATGTCAAAGAAGTGCGGAGTTTTCTTGGTTTGGATAGCTATTGCCGTCGCTTCGTTCAGAACTTTTCGAAGATAGCGAAGCCTCTTACCGATCTCCTCAAGAAAGGCAAGAAGTACCTGTGGACTCCTGCATGTCAAGCAAGTTTTGAGACACTCAAAGAGAAGCTCACTTCCACACCAGTCTTGGTTCCTCCGGATACATCTAAGCCTTTCCAGATATTCTGTGACGCTTGGGTGCGGTCCTTATGCAAGAGAAGCAAGTGGTTGCTTATGCCTCTCGTCAGTTGAAGACGCATGAGATCAACTATCCCACACATGACCTCGAGCTCGCAGCAGTTGTCTTTGCTTTGAAGCTATGGAGGCACTACTTGCTTGGTAACCGATGTGAGATCTTTTCTGACCACAAGAGTTTGAAGTATATCTTCACTCAGCCTGATGTCAACCTTCGGCAGAGGAGATGGATTGAAGCAATCAATGACTTTGATTTGACCATCAACTACACACCGGGCAAAGTTAATGTCATGGCCGATGCGCTTAGCCGCAAAGCTTATGTCAACAACCTCATGATGGAAGAACAACAGCCTCTCTTGTGCGAGGAATTCCGTCAGCTCAACCTGGAAATTGTGGAACAAGGGCATCTCCTGAACCTTCTGGCTACTCCTCTCTTAGAAGAAAAGATTCGCTCTCGTCAGCTTGGTGATCCGCACACTAAAAAGATCATCTCTAAACTTGATCTTCCGAAGTATGAGTCCTTCCACGTTGATGATCAAGGCACGCTTTTCTTTGAACACCGGATGTTTGTACCAAACTACCCGGGTTTGAGAGAGCAAGTTCTCAAGGAGGCGCATGATTCGGTTCTTTCTATCCATCCTGGCAGCACAAAGATGTACATGGACTTGAAAACACAATATTGGTGGCCTGGTTTGAAACGGTATTGTGCCAAGTATGTCTCGGAATGTGATGTCTGAGTGAAAGCTGTCCATCGAAACCTTCGGTCTTCTACAGCCATTGAAACCTCCGGAATGGAAATGGGAGAAAGTAGAGATGGACTTCATCACCGGCTTTCCAAGGTCGCAGAAGGGCAACAATGCAATCTTTGTTGTCATCGATGGGCTTTCTAAAGTGGCCCATTTCTTCCCGTCAAGGAAACAATTTACGGAATTGATTGGTGAGCTCTATATCAACAATTGTCTCTCTGTATGGGGTTCCGCTTGAGATCGATTCGGACCGTGGAAGCATCTTCACTTCAAAGTTACGGAGAGTTTCCAAAATGCTTTGGGAACAAAGTTGAACTTCAGACTGCTTACCACCCTCGATCGCAAGGACAAGTCGAAAGGATCAATCAGTTACGGAGGATATGCTTCGTGCTTGCGTCATCTCTTTTGGCATGAAGTGGGAGGAATGTCTTCCTTATGCTGAATTCTCCTACAACAACAGCTTTCGGAAGAGCACGAAGATGGCACCATTTGAGGCTCTCTATGGTATAAGTGAGAACTCCGATTGGTTGGTCGGTGCAAAGCGAAAGAATTTGGTTTGGCCCGACATTGTAACTCAAGCAGAGGAGAAGGTGCATATCATTCTTGAGAACACGAAGATTGCTCAAATTAAATCGGAAGAGCAACTATGACAGAAGCACGGACATGGTGTATGCCTGGTGATCTCGTACCTTCGTGTCACTCCATGAGAGGCACACACCGCTTGTATCAAAGGAAAGTTGGCTCCTAGATACATCGGTCCATTCAAGATTCGTGGAAGGAGAGGAGAAGTTGCTTATGCCCTGGAGCTCCCGGAAAAACTCAAGGTTCATGATGTTTTCCACATCTCTCAGCTCAAGAAGTGCTTCAAAGATCCCGGCAGGACCGTGGATCATGAGCTAATCGATCTCCAAGAAGACATGTCTTATCAAGAACACCCCACCAAAATCCTTGAGACCGCAGAAAGAAGGACTCGCAACAAGTCCATCAAGTTCTGCAAGGTGCAGTGGTCACACCATTCTGTTGATGAAGCCACTTGGGAACGTGAAGATTAACTCCGTGCCAACTATCCTTCCCTCTTTGTGTCTTCTTCTTCTTCCTAGAATCTTGGGGCGAGATTCCTGTTTAGTGGGGGAGAGTTGTAGCATCCCAGTTGTCTAACACCTGTAATGCTACTTGTTCTAGTAATAAAAGGGCCACTTCCTACATATAATTGTTGCATCATCATCATATCATGCTCATGTCATCATGCCACCTTGCATTTGAGCATCATACAAAAACCCTTTTGCTTTGGTTCTTATCTCATATGCATTAATATTTGTATTTGCCTCTTGATATATTGTTAAATGCCCAAGTTGAGTTGGGGGCATATCTCTTATTGACTCCACCACCTTTTCTTCACCACCTTATAATTCCACCATCCAACTAATATGAGCTTGGCATTTTAATTGAGTTTATCTCTAGCTCATGTGGGTTGGGTGGATTCCACTCCTAATCTTATGCTTGGCCTTTTCCACCTTTTGGAAGTGCATAGAATAATGCCACATGATTTTATGTTGTTTTCACAATATGAATACATGGCATTATTGTTTGCATGGGCCATGCGAGTACCACCTTTCTCTTGACATTTGAATTTTAATTGTTTTGCTTGCATGGTTCACCTCTTTTCTTTTCCTCTTTTGGCCATCTTGTTGAGCTTGTGTGGATCATGCTTGATCTAACAAAACCACCAAACCCTCTTTCTCTCCCTCTCCCCCTCTAGTTAAACCCTACCCTATTCACCTTTCCCCATCCATGCATGCACATGTGATTATGTTGATCTTGCATAAGCCCTAAACCCCACCCTCTCTCTCCCTCTTTTCTCTTGATCTTGCTTGATCTTTGTTTGGAGCATGCATGCTTCTAAAACTCTAGCTCTCACCCTCTCTCTAATCCTCTATCCTAGTTCCTCTATCACCTACTCCATCATCACCATACCCCATACCCATCCTAGCTAAAACCTAAGCTACACCTAGTCTAAACAAAACCCTAAGTACCCCTCTTTCTCTCCTCTCTAGTCGAGCCACCCTCTAAACCTACCCTAGCATGGCCCCACTTGTTCACCATGCCACCTAGCTACCCCACCCAAACAACCCGAGGCCACCCTCTAATCCAAAACCCTAGACCAGGCGACCCCTTCTCCCCTCTCTTCTCTCCACGCCCTAGGGGCCCCCTAGAACCTGCACCCCGAGCCCCCCTCTCACCCCTAGCCTCGCCTGCCCAGGTGCAGCCTCACCTCCCTCCCCATGTGCCTGCCCGATCACGTGAGAGAGGTGCCAAAAAGGCCGAGCCAACCTTCCCCTCCCCGCAACCTCACTGCCCCTCTCGTTCTTATCCACCCCTCGCCCCTCTAGCCTCCCCAGATCCGCCCAGGCGGCCCCTCTCCTTCCTCTCCTCTCCTCTACCTAGCCTCGCCACGCCGTGGTCTCCTTCTTCCCGTCGTTCAGGAGGCGCGGCGAAGCGTGTCGGCGGACGAGAAGACCGCCTGCCGCCCCTGCCTGCAGCGAAGGAGGAGGACGCCAGCCGAGAACACCAGCGCCCGGCGAAGCCCTAGCTTGCCCGTTCCTCACTAACCCGTCGACTGCTGCTCCCTGCATGATCCAGGCCCTCCAACGACCCAGCGGTGAGCCACGCTACCTCCCGACACCTCCCTTTCTTGTTCGTTTCTGGATGGCGGGTCCGCGGCGGCAGCGCCCTCGGTGCACGGCGTGGACGTCGTCATCGTCTCGCTCCTGTGCACGCCAAACCCTAGCTAGCCGCCTACCCTCCCTCCTAGCAACTACCCAGCCCGGCCGCAGCGGCAGCCGCCCTCTGCGTGAGCCAGCGGTCGCGCGTTCGAATCCCGCCTCGCCGCGCCGTTCTCGGCGCTCATCGGGCGCGAAGAAGATCCTGATGGCGCGGGTCTTTTACCGATAACCCCTCGCGTTTTGTTGTGACAACCGCGACCCTTCTGGTCCCTTTGTCGGGCTCTGTGGCATTCTTACGAAAAGTCTCCGAAGATCCTAATACTCAACCGCGGTCCCCACGAGCCACGTGGTGACCCATGACATCTCATTTGTCAAGTGGGCTGCTGGCCTAGTCCCACCTGTCGTCTCGAGCCTAGAGCGGTGGTGTTAAACGTCGTCTGTGGCGTGTGAGTCGATCGCGCGGTCCCCTACATCGTTGGGGCTAAGCGAGCCTGGGTGCAAAAAGTTTTAGCTGGTATGCATTTAAATTCAAATCTAAATCAAATTATTTAAATTCAAACTCAAATTACATTTTAATATAACTTTTAAAATACAAACTCAAATAATACATATAATATATGTTTTTGAATCAGAAAAATGTGAGGATTTCAAATATGCTATTCAAATTATATTTTGCACACCTTATTTTCCAAGTTGATGAAATTACAATAAATGCCTTCCTTTCTTAAATATTTAATAACTGTTGATTTATAAGTCCAAATTTAACAAATGATATGTCTAAAATGATCAGCTCGACGAGACCTTTCTGTTTATGCTATCCATGACTTCAATTGCAGCATGCATCATATAAATATAAAGTATACAGCAACTATTATGACAATAAAATGTGGCCAAACCTTAATAAAATGACTTGTTCTTGTATACCACACCTCACCCATGCCATGCTACTTTATTGCCATGCAACTTGTGCATCATTCATCATGGCATGATTGTTTGCTTGACGCATTTTATTCCTATGCTTGTGCACTTTATTTATGTTGGCCCTTGTTTGTTTGGTTCTTCTTCGGATAGACTCTGAGCAGGGGATATATCAAGAGAACCAGGAGCACTACCCAGATCCGTCTCTCGCTTCAACTGAGTTGCCAGGCAAGCACTACCAGATTCTTGCATACATACAGTACCTATTGCCTCTATATTATTCTTGCATCATTGAGTCGCGATTGCATTAATTTGAATCCCAAGTATTGCATAGCCTTTACTTTTAAACCCCACCAAGCTTGTTCCTCCATCCCATGAGCCATTACTACAGGAGTTGTTTGAGCCATGCGAGTCGTAGAACAGCATGTGTAGGGTTTGTGAGAGTCTGATGGATAACGAGGTACCTAAACAACTTAACCTGAGTAGTAATGGGATAACTAATGAAAGTGGCACCGGTGAGCAACATCTGCTATTTGGTTTTTCCTGCTCACTTGTGTCCCGTAAGACCCCGAGTACTTGATTCCTGTTCCAAGATTATTCGCGCTATCCACATCCGGGAGGCTTATGGGACCCCCTTGAGCCAGAGCTTGATTGATCTTATTTCTTGGGGCCACAAACTAGTTTGAGGTTTTATTTACTATCTGTACTTATGCCATACTCTTTGTTTATTTACGATTGTGCGAGGAGCACCTGTCTTATTTAGGTAAGCGGAGTGTTTTCGCGGTATCGACAATCCCAGTTTTGGGTTCCCGATCGTTTCTGACCAGGCGCAAACCGGGTCCGTCTCAAGTCGCTAACCGTTCTTGGTGTACTCAAGGGTGGCCCCTAAAATATTTGAATCTGTGATTGCTTTGTCGTGAAGGCCTCGTTGGGTTTTGATTTGGTTTTCGAGGTTGATCGAGTGTGTGTTGCTATTTGTGCACCCTGCAGGTAAAACTTTCGAAAGCCGTGTCGCGGTTATGGGCGACTTGGAGCACAGTTTCGATCATAGACAAGCATAACTAAAGTACCGCTTTAATCGACTAAATGACTAGTAAATAGAGCAATACTCATGGAATGGTTAATAAAATTGCCAGCGGATGGGGGTTGTTCGTCCGCTTCCTCGTTGGTAGCGAGGAGGATGGATCGATGAAATTCTTATAACTTGCATCTTTAATTCACGGACATCCGGCTATCTTTGGTTTGGCGGATGGTTAGCGAGTATCTATAGAACTGCTAGGGTTTATCTTTTGCTGCAATTGCGTCACCCCAGGTTGTGTTCCCTTTAGAGGCATTAAGACTTGCTGAGTACCCTTAGGGTCTCACACGATAAATTATTGGTTCAGATGAACAGGTACCCTCGCAGGACAGATACTGGGTGGAAGAGGCCGATGATGTGGGCAACGATCATTCGGTGTAGAGATTCCGGGAACGGTGATCCGTGAGATCTGTGGGCGGGATGTGCTTATTTCTATGGCATCTTATGCTGATTTGCTTCTTATCCGTACTCGGACTTTGTCTTGCCGCTTCCGCTTGATACTCTGATGTGTGATGTATGAGGAATTATCCTAAAATATTATATCTATCTA
Organism: Avena longiglumis; assembly: GCA_030063025.1. Lineage (NCBI taxonomy): Eukaryota > Viridiplantae > Streptophyta > Magnoliopsida > Poales > Poaceae > Avena > Avena longiglumis. Next base: position 481,184,190 of record CP125975.1, read on the forward strand.
GGTCATTTGAATCTTGTCGTATGGCGTTGCTATATTTCCTTTCTTTCTAGATGGTATGGCTCTGATGTACTCTTGTATGGTGGCTTGCATACATACTCATTTGTGTATGTAGTTGATCCCTTCGCCTGCCGATTACGCCCCGTCTGGTCCCGATGAGTTGGAAGTGGTTGGGACGGCGAAAGGTCTACCCGTGAGTGGCTTTTGGGGCCCCACCGTACTATTTCAACCACTACCGCTCATCGGGCTTGTATCTAGGGCGTAATTCACCGAGTAGTTACAATTGGTATCGAGCCATCCCGACCTTCGAGGTCTCAACCAAGCAGTCGTTGTCAGTCTAGCAAATATTTTGGTAGTTATGTATACTAGGGAAAAACAAAACGCGAGAGTAGGACTGCTTCCACTTTTCTTCTTAACCACCCACCCACACTTTTCTGGTAAGGAAGTGCAACGTTTTCAATCCTCTTCTTAAAATTCAAACTAGGATTCACGTGTTCTGGGTTTCCGTAGTACCATAGGTTGTGTGTGTGTGTGTAATCCCTTGTCTATCTGTTGCATCCAAGTTGTTATCTAATCAGCCTTTGGTTATCAACTGTTGGTACATTCCATACCGACAGGCTTTTGCAAACCGACGCAATCTGTCTTACTCTTTGTATCCGACGTTATCTTGTTTGGGGTGTTCGTTTCCGTAGTTACTAATCTCTAGGTTCAACGTGAGAAGAAGGGGTTAGGATATGTGTTTCCACTTATTCATGTGCGGAGTAATGATTTGAGTGCGGCATGGAGTCGCGACCATACCACTACTATTATCATTCACTTTTGTATATTGAATCGGTAGAGTCACTAATCTTGATTCGTTAAGTAATTTTGCGCATCTATTGGTATTTTAATGCCGAAATTTGTGGAAAATTTTCTTTGATATATTTGTGTACCACACTCCTTTTCAGTCGTGTGCGATATGCTTAATATCTTCTAGGTGCTTTGAACTTTGTTGATATTTTAATATCATCTTAGTAAGTTGTATCCTTTAATCTTGGTTAATTCCATCTTGGTACTATTTTGGATTATTATCATTCTCCATTATAGTACTGACTTGTGTTTTATATCAATCACAGGATGGCTCCACCACGCCGTTCTGATGAGGACATACCACTGAATGGGCTCCACTTTGTCAAACATCGCTAATGCTTTGGCAGCAATGCAGTGAACCAACAGCGCTTTGAGGAGAGTGTTAGGAGGAACGAGTTTGCTCCACTACCTCCACCTCCCAAGCGAGGAGACATCAAAAGCTTCCTGAAATTCAACCCTCGTCAGTTTGATGTTTACGATCGACCCTTTGGCCGGATGATTGGCTGCGTGAGATGTCAAGGTTGCTCGAGACTGCTGATGTTCCTGAGCAGGAGTGGGTCAAGTGTGCTACTCACCTTCTGAAGGGAGATGCAGCTCTCTGGTGGGAAAATTACTTGAAGGCAAGCTGCGGGTTTTTGACCTACTTGGGAAAGGTTCCTGAGCGTTCAAAGAGCGGTTTCTCGAGAAATTGTTATGGAAAGGATGAAGGAAGCTTTTCTCAACTGAAGCGGAAATGATAACGTCAACACCTACATCAGAACTTCATGAATCTTTCTCGTTATGGTGGCGATGAGGTGTCGATGACAAGAAGAAGCGAAGAGGTTCGAGCAAGGGCTCAATGCATCGATCAAGTATGCAATCACACATGCAAGGCGGCATCTTTCACGGAACTACTGACTGCAGCTTTGCAAGAGGAAGCAAGTCGGCAAGTGTTTGAGGTCCAAGAAACACAAGGATGCATCAAGCTCTTGATTATGGCAGCTCCTTCTAAGCGGCGTGTCGGGTTCCTAACACCCCCGTCGCTCCGGCTCCACCAAGACACGCAAGTTCTGGCGTCAAGGCTACTAAACTCCATCACTGCGGCTCCCGGGGCTACAACCACCACTACTGGGCGCTGGCGGAGTCCACAGCTACGTTGCTCCACGTCCACAGTGCACGCTTCACGTGTGGAGATCCTGGACATCTCAACTGGAACTGTCCGTTGAAGAACAAAGCTCTTCCTCCACCCCCGCCAAGATCTGCAGCAAGCTCTCCTATGGTTCGTGCACCACCACCTCGGGCTCTCAACATCAACACCAAGCCCGGGTCTACGGTTGCTCGTGCCAACTATGTCAACGCCGCTCAAGTTGAGCATGCACCTGGAGTTGTGATGGGTATGCTTTCCGTTAACTCAGTCCCTGCACGAGTTTTGTTTGATTCTGGTGCATCGCATTCTTTTGTGTCTCACAAGTTTGCAAATGAGAATGAGTTAGTCTTGGTTCCTCTCCTAAAGCGGTTAATGGTCCTTTCTCCTGGAGAGAAGATGGCAGCTTCTAAAGTCAGCCATGGCAATCAAGTTGAGATTGGTGGCTCTTCATTCTCGGCTTCTTTAATTGTTCAGGCAATTCGACATTGATGTCATCTTGGGCATGGATTGGTTAACAAATGCAGCTGTGATTGATTGTCTTTGAGCGCTCGGTTTCTCTGAAGATTCTGAAGGCCATATAGTCTTTTCTCCAAGTCGACTCTGGTGTCCAGCTTTTCTCTTTGGCGGCTCTGAATGATGATGCTATGGAAGCTATTGAGTGTACGGTGGTCTGTGAGTTCCCGGATGTCTTTCTGAAGAGTTGCGGGTATGCCTCCGGATCGTGAGGTTGAGTTTGTAATTGAGCTTGAACTGGAGCGGATCCTATCTCCAAGCGGCCTTATAAAATGGGTCCTTCCGAGTTGGTGAACTCAAGCGACAACTTGATGAACAAGAAGTTGGGTTTCATTCAACACGATACTTCTTCTTGGGGTAGCCCAACAATCTTTGTGAAGAAGCGTGTGAACCGATAGACTTTGTGTTGACTACCGGGCTCTCAATGCTAAAACCATCAAGAACAAATATCCTCTCCCGTGGATTAATGATCTCTTGATCAGCTATTTGGGCTGTGGTGTTCTCTAAGCTGGACTTGAGAAGTGGTTATCACCAAATCAAGATTCGCAAGGAAGATGTGCCCAAAACAGCTTTCACCACCGCTATGGCCTGTATGAGTACACGGTCATGTCTTTCGGTCTCACCAACACTTTTGCTACCTTCTCGAGGCTTATGAACTCGGTTTTCATGGAGTACCTTGATAAGTTCGTTGTGGTCTATCTGGATGACATCCTGGTCTACTCTAAGTCCAAGGAAGAGCATGAAGAACACCTGCGGTGTGTCCTAAACAAGCTTCGTGAGAACCGCTTGTATGCAAAGTTCTCAAAGTGTGAGTTTTGGCTGCCTGAAGTAACCTATCTTGGTCATGTCATCTCTGCCAAGGGCATTGCAGTCAACCCGGAAACTGTGAAGACAATTGTTGAATGGCTTCCTCCTGTTAATGTCAAAGAAGTGCGGAGTTTTCTTGGTTTGGCTAGCTATTGCCGTCGCTTCGTTCAGAACTTTTCGAAGATAGCGAAGCCTCTTACCGATCTCCTCAAGAAAGGCAAGAAGTACCTGTGGACTCCTGCATGTCAAGCAAGTTTTGAGACACTCAAAGAAGCTCACTTCCACACGGTCTTGGTTCCTCCGGATACATCTAAGCCTTTCCGGATATTCTGGACGCTTGGAGTGCGGTCCTTATGCAAGAGAAGCAAGTGGTTGCTTATGCCTCTCGTCGATTGAAGACGCATGAGATCAACTATCCCACATGACCTCGAGCTCATGCGGTTGTCTTTGCTTTGAAGCTATGGAGGCACTACTTGCTTGGTAACCGATGTGAGATCTTTTCTGACCACAAGAGTTTGAAGTATATCTTCACTCAGCCTGATCTCAACCTTCGGCAGAGGAGATGGATTGAAGCAATCAATGACTTTGATTTGACCATCAACTACACACCGGGCAAAGTTAATGTCATGGCCGATGCGCTTAGCCGCAAAGCTTATGTCAACAACCTCATGATGGAAGAACAACAGCCTCTCTTGTGCGAGGAATTCCGTCAGCTCAACCTGGAAATTGTGGAACAAGGGCATCTCTTGAACCTTCTGGCTACTCCTCTCTTGGAAGAAAAGATTCGCTCTCGTCAGCTTGGTGATCCGCACACTAAAAAGATCATCTCTAAACTTGAGCTTCCGAAGTATGAGTCCTTCCACGTTGATGATCAAGGCACGCTTTTCTTTGAACACCGGATGTTTGTACCAAACTACCCGGGTTTGAGAGAGCAAGTTCTCAAGGAGGCGCATGATTCGGTTCTTTCTATCCATCCTGGCAGCACAAAGATGTACATGGACTTGAAAACACAATATTGGTGGCCTGGTTTGAAACGGTATTGTGCCAAGTATGTCTCGGAATGTGATGTACGCAGAGTGAAAGCTGTCCATCGAAACCTTCGGTCTTCTACACCATTGAAACCTCCGGAATGGAAATGGGAGAAAGTAGAGATGGACTTCATCACTTGGCTTTCCAAGGTCGCGGAAGGCAACAATGCAATCTTTGTTGTCATCGATGGGCTTTCTAAAGTGGCCCATTTCTTCCCGTCAAGGAAACAATTTACGGAATTGATTGGTGAGCTCTATATCAACAATTGTCTCTCTGTGGGGTTCCGCTTGAGATCAGTTCGACGTGGAAGCATCTTCACTTCAAAGTTCGGGAGAGTTTCCAAAATGCTTTGGGAACAAAGTTGAACTTCAGACCTTACCACCCTCGATCGCAAGGACAAGTCGAAAGGATCAATCAGATTACGGAGGATATGCTTCGTGCTTGCGTCATCTCTTTGGCATGAAGTGGGAGGAATGTCTTCCTTATGCTGAATTCTCCTACAACAACAGCTTCGGAAGAGCTGAAGATGGCACCATTTGAGGCTCTCTGTGGTTATAAGTCAGAACTCCGATTGGTTGGTCGGGTCGGTGAAAGAATTTGGTTTGGCCCTGACATTGTAACTCAAGCAGAGGAGAAGGTGCATATCATTCTTGAGAACCTGAAGATTGCTCAAATTCGTCAGAAGAGCAACTATGACAGGAAGCACACGGACATGGTGTATGCCCCTGGTGATCTCGTGTACCTTCGTGTCACTCCCATGAGAGGCACACACCGCTTCGGTATCAAAGGAAAGTTGGATCCTAGATACATCGGTCCATTCAAGATTCGTGGAAGGAGAGGAGAAGTTGCTTATGCCCTGGAGCTCCCGGAAAAACTCAAGGTTCATGATGTTTTCCACATCTCTCAGCTCAAGAAGTGCTTCAAAGATCCCGGCAGGACCGTGGATCATGAGCTAATCGATCTCCAAGAAGACCTGTCTTATCAAGAACACCCCACCAAAATCCTTGAGACCGCAGAAAGAAGGACTCGCAACAAGTCCATCAAGTTCTGCAAGGTGCAGTGGTCACACCATTCTGTTGATGAAGCCAATTGGGAACGTGAAGATGAACTCCGTGCCAACTATCCTTCCCTCTTTGTGTCTTCTTCTTCTTCTTCCTAGAATCTTGGGGCGAGATTCCTGTTTAGTGGAGGAGAGTTGTAGCATACCAGTTGTCTAACACCTGTAATGCTACTTGTTCTAGTAATAAAAGGGCCACTTCCTACATATAATTGTTGCATCATCATCATATCATGCTCATGTCATCATGCCACCTTGCATTTGAGCATCATACAAAAACCCTTTTGCTTTGGTTCTTATCTCATATGCATTAATATTTGTATTTGCCTCTTGATATATTGTTAAATGCCCAAGTTGAGTTGGGGGCATATCTCTTATTGACTCCACCACCTTTTCTTCACCACCTTATAATTCCACCATCCAACTAATATGAGCTTGGCATTTTAATTGAGTTTATCTCTAGCTCATGTGGGTTGGGTGGATTCCAGTCCTAATCTTATGCTTGGCCTTTTCCACCTTTTGGAAGTGCATGGAATAATGCCACATGATTTTATGTTGTTTTCACAATATGAATACATGGCATTATTGTTTGCATGGGCCATGCGAGTACCACCTTTCTCTTGACATTTGAATTTTAATTGTTTTGCTTGCATGGTTCACCTCTTTTCTTTTCCTCTTTTGGCCATCTTGTTGAGCTTGTGTGGATCATGCTTGATCTAACAAAACCACCAAACCCTCTTTCTCTCCCTCTCCCCCTCTAGTTAAACCCTACCCTATTCACCTTTCCCCATCCATGCATGCACATGTGATTATGTTGATCTTGCATAAGCCCTAAACCCCCACACCCCTCTCTCTCCCTCTTTTTCTCTTGATCTTGCTTGATCTTTGTTTGGAGCATGCATGCTTCTAAAACTCTAGCTCTCACCCCTCTCTCTCTAATCCTCTATCCTAGTTCCCTCTATCACCTACTCCATCATCACCATACCCCATACCCATCCTAGCTAAAACCCTAAGCTACACCTAGTCTAAACAAAACCCTAAGTACCCCCTCTTTCTCTCCTCTCTAGCCGAGCCACCCCTCTAAACCTACCCTAGCATGGCCCCACTTGTTCACCATGCCACCTAGCTACCCCACCCAAACAACCCGAGGCCACCCTCTAATCAAAAACCCTCGACCAGAGCCGACCCTTTCTCCTCTCTCTTCTCCACGCCCTAGGGGCCCCCTCTAGACCTGCCTGCCTACCCCGAGCCCCCTCTCCACCCTAGCCTCGCCCTGGCCCAGCTGCAGCCTCACCTCCCTCCCCATGTGCCTGCCCTGCCGATCACGTGAGAGAGGGTGCCAAAAAGGTGGCCGAGCCAACCTTCCCCGCCCCCACGCAACTTCACCTGCCCCTCTCGTTCTTATCCACCCCCTCGCCCATCTAGCCTCCCCCAGATCCGCCCAGGGCGACGCCCCCGTCTCCCCTTCCTCTCCTCTCCTCTACCTAGCCTCGTCGTCCACCGTCGGTCTCCTTCTTCCCCCGTCGTTCCAGGAGGCGCAGGCGGGCAGCAGCGTGTCAGCGAGGACGAGAAGACCGCCCTGCTTCGCCCTTGTACCTGCAGACGAAGGAGGAGGACGCCCAGGCCGAGGAACACCCGCGCCGCCCGACGAAGCCCTAGCTTGCCATTCCTCTGCCTAACCGTCGACCTGCTGCTCCCCTGCATGATCCAGGCCCTCCAACGACCCCGCGGTGAGCCACGCTACCTCCCAGACACCTCCCCTTTCTTGTTCGTTTCCTGGATGAGCGGGTCACGGCGACGAGCGCCCTCGGTGCACGGCGTGGACGTCGTCGTCGTCTCGCTCCCGTGCGCGCCAAACCCTAGCTAGCCGCCTACCCTCCCTCCTAGCAACTACCCAGCCCGCGGCGGCCGCCTCTGCGTGAGCGGCGGTCGCGTTGAATCCCGCCTGCCGCGCGTTCTCGACGCTCTGTCGACCAGCGAAGGAAGATCCGATGGCGGTCTTTTTACCGATAACCCCCTCGCGTTTTGTTATGACAACCCGCGACCCTTCCTGGTCCCGCCTGTCAGGCTCTGTGGCATTCTTCTGAAAAGTCTCCCGAAGATCCTAATACTCAACCCGCAGTCCCCCCCTGAGCCACGTGGTCAGCCCAGACATCTCATTGTCAAGTGGGCTGCTGGCCGGTAGTCCCACCTGTCATCTCGAGCCTAGAGCAGCCGGTGGTGTTAAACGCGTCGTCTGTGGCGTGTGAGTCCGGTCTTGTCCCTACGGCCATGGGGCTAATCGAGCACAGTGCAAAAGTTTTAGGCTGGTCATCTTTTAAATTCAAATCTAAATCAAATTATTTAAATTCAAACTCAAATTCTTTTTAATATAACTTTTAAAATACAAACTCAAATAATACATATAATATATGTTTTGAATCAGAAAAATGAGGATTTCAAATATGCTATTCAAATTATATTTTGCACCTTTTATTTTCCAAGTTGATGAAATTACAATAAATGCCTTCCTTTCTTAAATATTTAATAACTGTTGATTTATAAGTCCAAATTTAACAAATGATATGTCTAAAATGATCAGCTCGACGAGACCTTTCTGTTTATGCTATCCATGACTTCAATTGCAGCATGCATCATATAAATATAAAGTATACAGCAACTATTATGACAATAAAATGTGGCCAAACCTTAATAAAATGACTTGTTCTTGTATACCACACCTCACCCATGCCATGCTACTTTATTGCCATGCAACTTGTGCATCATTCATCATGGCATGATTGTTTGCTTGACGCATTTTATTCCTATGCTTGTGCACTTTATTTATGTTGGCCCTTGTTTGTTTGGTTCTTCTTCGGATAGACTCTGAGCAGGGGATATATCAAGAGAACCAGGAGCACTACCCAGATCCGTCTCTCGCTTCAACTGAGTTGCCAGGCAAGCACTACCACATGCTTGCATACATATAGTACCTATTGCCTCTATCTTATTCTTGCATCATTGAGCCGCGATTGCATTAATTTGAATCCCAAGTATTGCATAGCCTTTACTTTTAAACCCCACCAAGCTTGTTCCTCCATCCCATGAGCCATTACTACAGGAGTTGTTTGAGCCATGCGAGTCGTAGAACAGCATGTGTAGGGTTTGTGAGAGTCTGATGGATAACGAGGTACCTAAACAACTTAACCTGAGTAGTAATGGGATAACTAATGAAAGTGGCACCGGTGAGCAACATCTGCTATTTGGTTTTCTGCTCACTGTGTCCGTAAGACCCCGAGTACTTGATTCTGTTCCAAGATTATTCGCTATCCACATCCGGGAGGCTTATGGGACCCCTTGAGCGAGATTGATTGATCTTATTTCTTGGGGCCACAAACTAGTTTGAGGTTTTATTTACTATCCTGTACTTATGCCATGCTACTCTTTTATTTATTACGATTGTGCGAGGAGCACCTGTCTGTTAGGTAAGCGGAGTGTTTCGCGGTATCGACAATCCTAGTTTTGGGTTCCCGATCGTTCTGACCAGCAGCGCAAACCTCGGGTCCGTCTCGAAAGCTAACCGTTCTTGGTGTACTCAAGGGTGGCCCCTGAAATATTTCTGAATCCTGTGATTGCTTTGTCGTGAAGGCCTCGTTGGGTTTTGATTTGGTTTTTCCGAGGTTGATCGAGTGTGTGTTGCTATTTGTGCACCCCTGCAGGGTAAAACTTTCTGAAAGCCGTGTCCGCGGTTATGGACGACTTGGAGCATAGTTTCTCGATCATAGACAAGCATAACTAAAGTACCGCTTTAATCTGACTAAGTAAATGACTAGTAAATAGTGCAATACTCATGGAATGGTTAATAAAATTGCCAACGGATGGGGGGTTGTTCGTCCGCTTCCTCGTTGGTAAGCGAGGAGGAGGATGGATCTGATGAAATTACTGTTATAACTGCTGTCTTTAATTCACGGACATCCGGCTATCTTTGGTTTGGCGGATGGTTAGCGAGTATCTATAGAACTGCTAGGGTTTATCTTTTGCTGCAATTGCGTCACCCCAGGTTGTGTTCCCTTTAGAGGCATTAAGACTTGCTGAGTACCCTTAGGGTCTCACACGATAAATTATTGGTTCAGATGAACAGGTACCCTCGCGGGGACGGATCTTTGGGTGGAAGAGGCGATGATGTGGGCAACGATCGTTCGGTGTAGAGATTAGGAGCGGGGATCCGTGAGATCGTGGGCGGGATGTGCTTATTTTTATGGCATCTTATGCCGATTTGCTTCTTATCCGTACTCGGACTTTGTCTTGCCGCTTCCGCTTGATACTCTGATGTGTGATGTATGAGGAATTATCCTAAAATATTATATCTATCTAGGTCATTTGAATCTTGCCGTATGGCGTTGCTATATTTCCTTTCTTTCTAGATGGTATGGCTCTGATGTACTCTTGTATGGTGGCTTGTATACATACTCATTTGTGTATGTAGTTGATCCCTTCTTGCCGATTCGCCTCGTCAGGTCCCAATGAGTTGGAAGTGGTTGGGACGGCCGAAAGGTCTACCCGTGAGTGGCTTTTGGGGCCCCACCGTACTATTTCAACCACTACCGCTCATCCAGGCTTGTATCTAGGAGCGTAATTCACCGAGGTTGTTACACACCCTCCATGGCCGGCGGCCATGCCCCCTTGGGCTGCCCCCCTCCCCTATAAAAGGACCCCCTCCTCTCACTTGTCTCTCACACCTCCTCGCGAAGGATCTCTTTCCCCCCTTTAGAATTTCCCCATGGTCTCGGATCAACGAGATACATGTTCCCGGTGGCTTTTTCTGGAAGGATTTGATGCTTCCGCTGCTTTGCTGGAGCGAGGGCGCGGAGGTTGTCGGGCTACCCTTACGTGTGTGCGATCACGGATGCACCACTGCTCTGAGGTGCTGGACTTGATCGTGCTGGACCGGCTAGACTAGACGGACTTCATCACGATCTTGAGATCGGCAAGCGTTCGTCTACATCATCCACGAGTACAACCTCGTTAACTCTATTCGGTCTTCGAGGGTATGTATTATATGGATGTATATCCACCCGTTGCTTGTATCTAGTAGATATATCTTGGTATTTAGATGTTCCCATCATAGGAAAATTTTTGTTTTCTATGCTGCGAACCCTACAGTGGTATCAGATCCGGATCTCTACGTAGATACTTTGCACGGGTAGTACACATATGAGTATGTGGGCGATGATGATCATTTTATTGCTTCTTAGTTGTAATTTGGATATTGGTGGCATAGTGGGATGAAGCGGCCCGGACAAACTTTACATGTCCTCGCACATGAGACCTGTTCCACGCTTGACATGCAACTAGTTTGCATAAGTGGCTAGCGGGTGTCTGTCTCTTCTACTATAGTCAATATCTAATTTGCAACGAGTTGTCAACAATTTGGTTATCCTCGTTGTGGTTCATGTTCGTAGGTAAGAACGGTTCTATCTACGAAAGCCCTAAGCCACGTAAAATTTGCAACGGATAAATTAGATGCGTCTAGTTTAGATTGTTGCTGGGCTAGTGTTATGATATGGTGATGTTGTAAGTAGAAGTATGAGATTATACTCTTACAACACACATAGCGTGTATGTTCCATAGACCTTGGCCTTACACATAAAGGTATGATAGTGATCATACCACGGTGCACATGATAGAGATCATATGCGGGAACCATATCATTTCACTAATAAACATGTGATGTTTGATTGCATCTTATATTGCTATTTTAGAGTTTTATTAGCATAATAAGATGATCCCTCATTTAGATATCAAGATAAAAATGTGTTCTTCCTTAAGTATGCACCGACAATGTTTCGTCGCTTTAAGACATCACGTGATGATCGGGTGTACTTGAATCCACAAGCATATCTCGGGTGTAAGACAGTTACACACGCGAATACTAAGGTTCTTACTTGGCGAGCCTAGCATGTACAGACATGGCCTTGGAACACAGACCGAAAGGTTAAGCATGAGTCATATAGTAGATATGATGCCCATTTGATGCTCGCCTTTGAAGCTACACCGACTCACGTGATGATCGGACTTGGTGTAGTGGATTTGGTTCATGTAATCACCAAAAAGACACGAGGGATGTCATTTTTGAGTGGGAGTTTATTTCTAATTTGGATTAGTAGAACTCAATTTATCATAAATTAAATCAAAGTGAATTTGCATAATTTGTTGTAGTCATTGGCATTCGTTCACCACCTTATGCATAGTTGTAATTGAGATAATAGAACTATAGAATTCTGGATATATATTTACGAACTGGTATCGTATTGTGTTGAGTGTCAATCTAAAGTTTAAAGTCCTATTGCAAACTTTCAGCAAAATTATATTTACTACGTGAAATTTAATAATTGGTATTAAATCGAGAGTAACAATTCCAGTGTTAGTATCTTAAGTATCATGTTTGCCTCCATGATTCTTGATTGTTTTAATATCAAGTTTATCTAGGAGCTGAAAGAATTGTTTCAGAAACCATCATGTGTGACAGATATAACGATATCTGAAACAATGTTTTGGTTGCAATATGATAGAGTATAATATATGATCTCATATTAGATGAGAATTTACAAAGATTGGAGATGCTAGACATCCTAATCATCCAAAAGGGTTTTGGAAAGTAATGTTATACTCACGATTCGCCTTTATAAGCTACAGTAGCTTGATCGTGAAAGTCGTCATGATAAGGATGAATAGAAGATGTATGTAAAGTGTTTACTACACTATAAGATTACTAAATAATGGATTTTGAAAGAATACCGATCATTTTGATGATGGTGATCTACTTGAAAGTGCAAGTCCAAAGGTATTATTATTTTAATATACACGCTTTGGACTATGTGTCATGTATATGGCGCCACTGTTGATGTTGATAAATTCTTTTAAAAGGAAAAGGAAATGCTGAAAGAGAATCTATAAAATATATTTGGCAGAAAAGAAAAGATTGGAAATATCCAATTTAGGTATATGGATGATATACATGTTATGGTTGTATTCTTTGCTAGTTAAAAAATGTGGTTTTTGGGTATTGGATACCGAATTGGTTGGTATGAAATTTCATACGGAATGACGCAATTCATGAACCACAATGGCCTAAGTAACTAGCAAGAGAATATGTGATGATGTTCATCGAAAACAAACAAACCGTTGTTTGTATTTCTCGTTGACATCAAAGCTTGACTTCAAGATTTGTTTTAATAATTGTTATTTGAATCAGGTATTATGAGAACAAAGGTTGTTCGAATAATTACCGTATTCCATATAAGATGGATGATTTACAAATCTAGTTGGAGAAATCACATCCATAAAACCTAATGCTAAAATATCGCAAGACAAATGATTGAAAGATCACTTACGAAGTGACATCGCTGTTTAAATTATATTGGAAAGAAAACATGAAGAATCTCCATTTTCATGGATTTTTGGAGTCTTTGATTTGATCAAGTGACGCTTGTGAGACTTTCCTCGGGATAATTAAAAACTTCGTTCAAAGGCCAAAGAATAACGAACGACTAAAATATTGGAATTTATACATATCGATGTATGTAGTCCATTATTTATAGTCGTAAGCGATGGGTTTCAACTTCATATACTTTCTCCGGAAATTTGATTGAATATTCACTTAATGAGAAATAAGTATGAAATATTTGAAAACGTTCAAAGACTTTCAAGATGAAGTGAAAATCATTGTGACAAGAAAATAAATGGTTTATGATTTTATCATAAGGGATTTATTTGAGTTACAAGTGTAACAAGAAAATAAATGAATTATGATTTTATCATAAAGGGATTTATTTGAGTTGCAAGTTTAGCAAAACACCTAGATTTACATTTCCCGAAACACTATAGGAGTATGGAGTGTTTGAGATTTGTAATGAAACCTTGTTTGACATGGTTGGATCAAAGGTGTTATTTATAAAACTGCCATTATGTTTTAAAAAGATTAAAGCTTTAGAGACTACCGATTTTACACTGAAAAGAGCTCCATCTTGATCCGTTGAAATGACACCATGGAAGTTATGGTTTGGGGTAAAACCCAAGTTGTCATTTCTTAAATTTTGGTATGATAAACATAAGTAAGATGTTTACAACCGAAGTAGGATAAGCATGTCTTTGTAGGTTATTTAGAATAACAATTGGGTATTCCTTCATAACACCGAGGACAAAAGGGTTTGTCGCTTGAAATGTAAAGTTTCTTGAAGAAGGAATTTTTCATAAATGTTAAGTGGAAGGACAATAGAACTTTGATAAGGTTAACGAACCTTAGCTAAATGTGCTGAGTTGCGCAGCGCCGGAAATGGTTCTGGAGGCTGCCATAATGCTCATAGCTTATGTTCCTCAAAGGTTGTGGTCACGGAGATCTAAGTTCCTATTGAACCAAGTAGGTCGGTTAAACAATCAAATGCTAAGATTTGAGAGTAAATCATTATTGTTTGACAATGATGAACCGAATACATACAAATAAGCGATGATGGGCCCTGACTCCGTCAAATGGCTTGAAGCCATAAAATCCGTGATAGTTCCATACGCGAGAAATCAAGTTTTGAACTTGGAAGACCCTCCGGAAAGGTGTAAAAACCTATCGGTCGTATTTGGATCTATAAATAAACAGACATGGATGTTTCACATCTATGAAATAGTCGACATGTCGTAAAGTATTTTACGACAATGTTCAAGGAGTTGACTATGACAAGATTTGATCTTTCATAGCAATATTTAGTCTGGACGGATTAAAGTAGCAACCACTACATATAATTTGTTATATGGTAGATGAATAAACAAAACAAAGTTCTTCTAATAGAATGGTTACCTAGGACGTGTACATGACACGATCCAAAGGGTTTTGTTAATTCAAAGGATGCTAAAAAGGGCATGCAAACTTCAATGGTTGAAGTAAGCATCGCGGAGTTGGAATCTTCACCTTAATGAAAAGGAGTTTTCATCAGGAGACAATGAAGATGCTTGCATTTGCAAGAAATTAAGTGGGAGCGCTGAGACATATTTCTAATACATTATGTGGATGACATCTTGTTTATTAGAAATGATGTATCTTTTATTGACAAAGGTTAAGAATTTCATTTCGATGAAATACTTAGGCAAAACCCGAATATTTAGCATGAATGTCTATAGTGGATAGACTGTGACGCTAATATGGTTGTGCCAAACATACATATATGAGATATTGAAGGAGTTCAATATAGAAACGACTAGAAACGATTCTTGTCGCATGGAAAGGAATTGAATCAAGATTCAAGTGTATCGACACTTGATAAGTGAAACAAGATTCAAGTGCTTTGACACTTGATGAGTGAAATCACGAGAATGTTTTGATCAATCATACCATGATATGTACACATCCAGATATGTCATATGATCTAAGTGTTATGAGCATATATCAGAATGAATCATAAAATAATCATTGGACTATAGTAAGGATATTCTTATGATCTTTTGGAAGAACTAAGAATATATTTGTGTAGAGGTGACAAACAATTACAAATAGTTCATTGTAAAGCGTTACATTGATACTAGTTTTGTCGCAAGATACAATTTAAGTTTATCTCAATTTAAACTATGAGTGGCACAATGAAATGGAAAGGAGTTTTCATGATGGATTTGGATGTATTCCAAAGTTAAGGCATTGTGACGAATACTACAACAAAAGGCTAAGTATATGACTGCTATAGTAGCAGCAAAGGAGAGAATTTGTGTCAAGTAGTTTGTTATCAAACTAAGGTGTTGTTCGCAACGGGCTAACACTAAAGATATATTGTACGACAATAGTATCGACATGGTTTAACCCCAAGGAACTAAAGGTCTCACCAAAAGACCAAATTTATACAATGCCATCTCATTGGAGAATGAGTGATGCGTGGAGACGCAAAGACATGCAAATACACACGGACCGAAAGCATCGGATCCGTAGATTATGTTAACCACTTGCGCTATGTATATGGAACACCAGAAAGCCATAGGTGTTCAATACGCAAAGTTTTCAAACTAGATTATTGTCTCTAGTGCAAGTGGGAGACTGAAGGGAATATGCCCGAGAGGCAATAATAAAGTGGTTATTCTCGTATTCCTTATTTATGATAAATGTTTATTTTACATGCTATAATTGTATTAATACGAAAACGTTAATACATGTGTGTTTAATAAACAAAAAGGAAGTTCCTAGTTATGCCTCTCTTATAAACTAGCTCGTTGATTAACATGATGATCAAAGTTTCCTGATCATGGACATTGGATGTTGTTAATAACGAGGTCACAACATTAGTGTAATGATGTGATGAACATTCATCCGAAGTATAGCATTACGATCAAAGTCATTGAGTTTATATTGCTATAACAACTTACAAAGTGATCCTAATCCTTAGACCATGAGATCATGTCAATCACTAACACCGGAAGAGTTTCTCGATGGCATCAAACGTCACACCGTAACTGGGCGATTATAAAGATGGCTTCAGAACTACTAAAGTGTTATGTTGAGACCCATGGATCGAGAGTGGAATTTGTTCATCCCGATGACGGATAGATATGCTCTGGGCCCTCTCGGTGATATCACATTGATTAGCTTGCAAGCAAGTGATTTGATCACTAGAATGTTATATCACGAACGAAAAGAGTGCATGTCGGTAATGAGATCAAACTAGGTATGGAGATACCGATGATCGAATCTCGGACATGTAATATATCGTGAAACAAAGGGATTAAGATACTAGCATAAAGGTTCACACGATCACGAAGTTATCGTTGAATGTGGGAGTCAAGATGGATCTCCGTGTCCCACATCGATTATTGATCGGAGAAGGGTCTCGATCATGTCCGCATTATTCGCGAACCGTAGGGTGACACACTTAAGGGATACCAACACCATTCGGAGCAAATGATATGCCAGAAAAAGAAAAGGAAAGCGCAGGAATTTATTTCACTAGACACCGGAACTGTTTTGGTTGAAATTGCTGAAACTGGTTCTGCATGTGAAATGGAATACTAGCAAGGGGTTTTATGTGAATGTTTGTTAATTAAAGTAATTAACAAAATTCTGAATAAATAAATAAATAAAAGAGTTTTATTTAAATGAGAGCTTGCATTAATTTTGGTGGAAAATTAATGCATGTGAGTGGAATTGTGAGTGGAGAGGTTTTTATGTGAGTGGAGCTTCCACCACATGAATGAGGGAGAGGTGGGGGCACCCTCCATGGTCGGCGGCCATGCCCCCTTGGGCTTCCCCCCTCCCCTATAAAAGGACCCCCTCCTCTCACTTGTCTCTCACACCTCCTCGCGAAGGATCACTCTCCCCCCTTTAGAATTTCCCCATGGTCTCGGATCAGCGAGATACATGTTCCCGGTGGATTTTTCTGGAAGGATTTGATGCTTTCGCTGGTTCGCTGGAGCGAGGTGCAGAGGTTGTCGGGGTACCCGTACGTGTGTGCAATCACGGATGCACCACTGCTTTGAGGTGCTGGACTTGATCGTGCTGGACCGGCTGGACCAGACGGACTTCATCACGATCTTGAGACCGGCAAGCGTTAAATACATCATCCACGAGTACAAACTCGTTAATGCTATTCGGTCTTCGAGGGTATGTATTCTATGGATGTATATCCACCCGTTGCTTGTATCTAGTAGATAGATCTTGGTACTTAGATGTTCCCATCGTAGGAATTTTTTTGTTTTCTATGCTGCGAACCCTACACATTCCGGCAGCGCTTCCGTTGTCGGTCACACGTTCGGTACTCGATGAAGACCTTTCTCTCCCTTGTTCCAGCAGGCAGCGTAGGTTGTAGATCTCCTTGCTATTCCAGCAGCATGACGGTGTGGTGGTGTAGGTGGAGCGGGTATGGTAGATTAGAGAGAACCTCATTAGATAGAGTTTAGACACCAAGGGGAGGAGGTGTCACCGGTGGCTAGGGCAGGACTAGGTGGCGGCTTGGAGGGGATCTAGGGCGTCGACGGCTGGGGGGCAGCGGCGGCCTAGGGTTTGGTGTGAGAGCCAAGGGGAGCCTCACACCCTCCTTTTAAGGGTGGGAGAGGAAGCTAGGGGAGGCCGAGTCCTCTCCTAACTCCCCTTGGTGGCCGGCCACAAGGAGGGAGAGGGAAACCTCTCCCTTGTGGGTTTCCTTTCCCTCCTCCACTAGGATTTAGACTTTCCAAATTTGGGATTTGACTTTTCAAACTAGACTTTGACTATTCAAACTAGAGTTTGATTCCCACTTCCTAGCCTTGGCCGACTTGACCTAGGGCACCATGCCGCATGCCCCACTAGGGCATGGCGTATCCATGTGCCCCCTTCGGGGTGGTGGAAGTTCTAGAAGATTTCGGTGAAAACACCAAAAACATTTCCAAACCCCGGAATTGGACTTTCCTTATATGAATCTTATTCTCCGGACCATTCCGGATCTCCTCGTGATGTCCTGGATCCAATCTGGGACTCCGAACAACATTCAGTCTCCAACTCATTTCCATATCTACTAAACAACATCGAATCCTTAAGTGTGTCTCCCTACGGTTCGTGAATTATGTAGACATGATCAAGACACTTCTTCGATCAATAACCAATAGAAGAATCTGGAAATTCATATGGCTCCCACATATTTCTACGATTACTTCGTGATCGAATAAACCATTTACATACGATACCAATTTCCCTTTGTCTCGCGATACTTTACTTATCCGAGGTTTGATCGTCGGTATTTTTATACCTATTTCAACCTCGTTACTAATAAGTACTCTTTACTCGTTCCATGATATGACATCCCTTGTGACCTAGTCACATGTTTGCAAGCCAATTGGATGACATTCCACCAAGAGGGCCCAGAGTATATCTATCCGTCATATGGATGGACAAAACCCACTCTTAATTCATGTGCCTCAATGCGTACTTTAAAATACCTAATGCCACCTTTACAACCACCCAGTTACAGAAGTGGTGTTTGATGTCATCAAAGTATTCATCCGATGATCTCATGGTCGAAGGATTAGGTTCTCATGTATTTGAAAGCTTTGTAGCAAACGAACTCTAAATGACTTGATCTTACACTACGCTTACTATAGGAGTGTGTCCATCATATCATTATCCTAATGACATGATCTTGTTATTAATAACATCCAATATCCATGATCAGGAAATCCTGATCATTTATTAATCAACAATCTAGTCCAGCAAGAGGTTTACTAGGGACTCTTTTATGTTTACAAAACACACGAGTAGTAATGTTTCTGGTTAATACAATTATAGCATGTGATGTAAATATTTATCATAAACATAATAATATAATAATAACCATTTTATTATTGTCTCTTGGGCATATCTCCAATACATGTAACCAATCACCAAATTTCTGCATCTCAAGGGCCTGGTTGGGGCTGCAACGGGCAACCAAACATGCCCTAGGAACAAATCAGGAATCATTCGGCCATAATTGCCCCCAATTTTGCCCCTCTTGCTGACAAAAATATACTCCCTCCGTTGGCCTATTTTTTTTTTGAAAAGTCAAGATACGTAAAGTTTGACCAAACTTTTAGAAAAACTATAAAAAACTATGATATTATATAAATACCATGTAAAAATATGTTTCATAATGTATCAAAGAGTATGAATTTTGTATTATAAATATTAATATTTTAGAAAAACTTGATCAAATTTTATGTAGTTTGACTTTTGGAAAAAATTGGAAAAATATATAAGCTTAAGCCTTGAGACGGAGGTAGTAGTGGACTACTGCTATGTTACTCTCAAGATCCGCTACTCCGCGGTCTGTTGTGTCCCTCTATCCATGTATGGTTTGGGTGAACAACATGTGGTAGGATGTGGTTCCCTGAGGGGCGAAGCCATAAAAAAGATCATTAGTGTCATTCTTCTATTTTCACCGGTGTTATTTTATCTTTCTGAGAGAATTGCTTTATTTTGTAGACTCTAGTGGTAGCATTTGACACCAATTAATACATGCAAGCTCCGTCCCTTCCCCTATCCAACAGAGGAAAATTAACATCTTAGCTCTCATGTCTGGATGAAGCTTCAGAGATAGGGTCTTGGCAAGTTTTAGGTGCTCGTGATTGATGCATTCATGTCATATATACTTCCATCGCACCTAATTCTGATAAACTGTCCATGTAGTCCAAATCGATCAACATCTCTAAAAGTGAGTTTGGTAAAGCCTCTTTTGGATTCGTACAACAAAAACCTAGCTAGGGGGTTTGTATATATGCAGTCCTACATTTTGGTTTAACTCCAAGTAGGGCAAGTGCTGGACATCAGGCGGATACCTTTGGTCCTGACATCGTGATCTTTTTTTTGGAAATGGATGTGATATTGTGGTACCAATCATTCACAAATGCGTGTGCAAAACTGCCCAGGTACAGACATACTACCTCCGTTTCTGAAAAAGGTGTCGCAAATTTCTTTGCATTTGCATATATCCATACACTAAAACACTTTTAGATACATATGTATCTAGACAAATCTGTAACACTTATTTTGGAACGGAAGGAATACTCATTTGGATTGGTTAGATTGCATTGCATTGCATGTAACTTTGTCCCTTTGGTCCCCACTTTTTTTTGGCCCTTTGGAATACATCCAAAATACAATATTAATTAACATCATAAAAACTTATCACCGCAAAATAAAAAGATCATAACAACCTGAAAATCAATTCGTTGAAAGAGATATATGTTAGCTACTTTATGGTACTAACAGATCTGACAATATCTTGTGAAAACGTTTGCCTAGCGAGTTAGCTTTGATCAAATCGAAAAGCTATAGCTCACCCGACCCACTGGGAAATGTAATGTAGCATCCAGCTCATCCATTACTTGCTAGGTGCCTAAACCTTTTTGCAAAATAAAAATGCCGAAGTCATACTAACCTTCTCGCTCGAGAATACCCAAACCCACTTTTCTCTGTCTCTCATCAACAAGAACAATTGTATTGTATTCAGAGTTTTTGTTGTAGGCCCGTGTGCCAGCCTCCCCACTCCCCAGTAGTGAGTTTAGTACACCTGCAGCTGCTTCGACCTGCACCCATGAAGAAGTAGGAGCTTAGTTTGCATCCATGATTAACTGTAGTACAACGGAAAGAACATCAGCTGGTCATCTTCTCCACCGGATTAGCAAATGTAGGCGGCGCCACATTCAAAGTACTGTGTTGCACGCCACCAACCAATCTTCTCGGGCAGCCAAAATCAGCTGAGGGGGAATTCGGTCACATGTCAAAGGTTAGCTGGCACTATTTGTCTGATAAATCGATGATGGGATGATAGATATATTTCGATGATGGATGGAAGGATGATGTAGTTAAAGCTAAACATATGCAAGGGAGACATATATATATAGCTTAGGGTTTGAACGAAGTGAAACGGAAGGAACCTATCTATTCTAATTAACTATGTCAATTTCCTTTGATTTGAACGCATGCTGCGCTAGAAAGGATAAAAGAGAGAGAGGGACGCAGTAGTGACGAGGGAGAAGATGCCCGGCCGGGCAGAGATCGTTTTCTCTTCAAGTGAGAGCAATCCCACTTAATTCCAAATGTGCCTAACTAAACATGCCCACTAAACATTAGATCACGGGTAACTTTCTCTCACTAGACCAAGAGGGGGGCTCTCTTAGATAGAGAGAAACCGGCCGTGGGAGAGAGGTAAGGAATAAGCTAAGAACCATCGATCGAGGATTTTTAATGCAAGCAGAATATAATGCGATCATGGGATTTTTTTTTAAACGAATGGGGCAAAAGCTTTGCCCCATTATATTAATTAAGGAAGGAGTTTACAGAAAGTAAAGGGTTTTAAAAAAAACAAGCATACTCTCCCGAAATTACATCACCCAAATGCTTAGCACTTGCTATCCATAACCGGACCTCTTTCTTAATCTTATCAAGAACAACTAAAGGCGGCGCGTGCTTATTGTTAAAAACCCGGGTATTTCTTTCATTCCAAATTTTCCAAGAAACGAGCAAGGTTAGAGACGCCATTGCCTTACGCCCTTCCGCCATCATATCCCACCAATTCTTGAGAGAAAGCCCCGCCCATTCTCTCGGATGAACAGTATGGAGCCCCAACCAAACTTTGAGATAACTCCATATGCCCGTGGTGAATCTGCAAGCAACAAGATGTGAAGTCGATTCCGTGGTTTGCTTGCATAGAGGACACAACCCACAATTAGGTCATCCTCTCTTTTCCAAACGGTCCGCCGTCCAAACTCTATTCCTCAACGCGAGCCAAGCAAAAAAAAATTGTTTTGGGGGGAGCCCAAGCCTTCCAAACCATTGTATTCATGTTGGAAAGCGTGGCCCCAAGAAATTGCACCTCATAAGCCGACGCCGTCGAGTATTCTCCACCCTCCGTAAGCTTCCAAGAAATGTCACCATCTACATTAGGGTCAAGCTCCACCTCATGAAGAAGAACCCAAAGCTCCACGAATTGTTTAAGATGCTCGATGGTGAAATTCTCCTCCAACTTCACGTTCCTAATCCAAGCATCTTTATTCAAGGCTTGTTTGACAGACCACTTCTTCCTTTTAGATAAGGCAAAAATTAGGGGGGCAACCTCAATCGGTTTCTTCCCTAGAATCCAAGACGCATGCCAAAATGGAGTCTTGTCTCCATTACCCACCGTGATGATCGTGACGGCAAAGAAAATATCCATGTCTTCCTTAGTGCATGGATTTCCATGTCCAGCCCAAAGCTTGTTTGGATTTTCCATTCTAACCATGGCCACCGCAAACGCAAAGCCATCGTAAATTTGTCCGTGTGAAGGATCCCAAGCCCCCAAGTTTCTTTGGGCGTCAAACCATGTCCCAATTTACTTTGCACTTAGCCCTAGTAGTTTTGTCCTTGGCCGACCAAAGGAAGGCTCGTTCTAATTTATTCATGAACTTAATAGTGCCTGGAGGAACGGGCAAAGTCGCCAAGTGGTATAATGCTTGAGAAGCGATGACCAATTTTATTAACGCAGTCCGCCCTGCCGTGGTGATATATTTCCCATTCCAAGTAGGGAGCTTGGCAGCGCACTTGTCCTCCAGATGCTGGAAATCCGCCCTCTTGAGCTTCCAAACCGAAAGAGACAAGTCCAAATATCACAAGGGAAAGGTAGTACGGGACACTGGTAAGTCTTGGAGGATATCATCTAGGTTAATTTGATCACACCGGATGGGAACAACTGAGATCTTGTGGAAGTTTGTGAGCAGCCCCGTCACCTCCCCAAAACCCTCAAGGATGGCAGCTAAGTTGATAATGTCATGTTTGATTGGATCCACAAAAACCATCGTGTCGTTCGCATATAGGGAGGTTCTTAAAATTGTTCCTCTCCCATGAAGTTTATGGAGAAGCCCATGAGATGTTGCCCTTTCTAAGATGTGCGTTAAAGGGTCAATCGCGATGATGAAAAGAAGGGGTGACAACGGCTCACCTTGCCTAAGGCCACGACCATGGGATATTGGGGTACCGGCGATGCCATTGAGAAGGACCCGAGAAGAAGATGTGGAGAGCAGTGATGACCCACAAGTATAGGGGATCACAACAGTCTTCGCGGGTAGTTTTACCCAATTTATTGATTCGACACAAGGGGATCCAAAGAATACTTGCGAGCCTTAACAACTGAGTTGTCAATTCAGCTCACCTGGAAATAGTTCTTGCTCACAGAAGTTTATCAGTAGCAACAGTTTGTAATAGCAACAACAGCAGTGAAACAAGAGCAATATTAACAGTAGTAGCAAACAGTGGGATATGAGCGCGGTACAAATAGGGATGGATGGACGGGCGTTGCATGGACGAGTCTAAACATGTAACTTAAAGATCTAGGGCATTGCAGATAAATAAGAACAAGCATTCAAGTACTAAACAATTATAGGCATGTGCTCCATATATAGTCATACGTGCTCGCAATGAGAACTTGCACACCATCTTTTGTCCAGCCAGCCCGTGGAAGCGGGGCCTCTAGGGAACTACTGGCAATTAAGGTGCTCCTTTTAATAGAGCACCGGAGCAAAGCATTAACACTCCGTGAACACATGTGATCCTCACATCACATCCATCCTCTCCGGTTGTCCCAATTTCTATCACTTCGGGGCCTTTGGATCCGGACAATGATATGTGTACACAACTTGCAGATAAGATCACAAATGATACTATCATAATGATTCAATAATAAGTTTAGATCTGAGATCATGGCACTCGGGCCCTAGTGACAAGCATTAAGCACAACAAGTTGCAACAAAGTCAAATAGCACTAATAGAGATACTAGGCACTATGCCCTAACAATCTTATTCGATTACATGATAGAACCCATCCAATCCCTACCATCCCCAAGCCTACAGCAGGGGATTACTCACTCATGGATGAAGGAAACATCGATGGTTGATGGAGAGGCGTTGGTGATGACGATGGCGATGATCCTCTCTAAATTCCCCGTCCTGGCAGGGTGCCAGAACGGAGTTTCTGGATCCGAATCGCGGCTTCTGGTGGTGGCGGCGCAATGGAACTCTTTCTGGAAAAACGTCGAACCACCCTTGGTTTTTAGGTCAAGGGGTAACTTATAGGCGAAGAGGGAGGCCGAGGGGGTGCCTGGGGTGGCCGCACCCCCTAGGTGCCGCCAGGCCTGGCACGCGCCTGGCAGGGGTGTGGGCCTCCCAGGCCTCCACTCCATCTCGTACTCTGGCTTCGTGGATCTTCTGGTGAAATAGAATTTTTGGCATATTTTTCGGGATTTTTCCTGATAGTTGATTTTCTGCACAAAAACTAGACACCAAGGTAATTCTGCTGAAAATGGCGCCAGTCCATGTTAGTTGTATCCAAATCACACAAGTTTAGAGGACAAACAATAGCAAAAGTGTTCAGAAAAGTAGATACGTTTTGGACGTATCAACTGGCAATTAAGGTGCTCCTTTTAATAGAGCACCGGAGCAAAGCATTAACACTCCGTGAACACATGTGATCCTCATACCACAGCCATTCCCTCCATTTGTCCCAATTATTGTCACTTTGGGGCCTTTGGATCCGGACAATGATATGTGTACACAACTTGCAGATAAGATCACAAACGATACTATCATAATGATTCAATAATAAGTTCAGATCTGAGATCATGGCACTCGGGCCCTAGTGACAAGCATTAAGCACAACAAGTTGCAACAAAGTCAAATAGCACTAATAGAGATACTAGGCACTATGCCCTAACAATCTTATTCGATTACATGATAGAACCCATCCAATCCCTACCATCCCCAATCCTACAGCAGGGGATTACTCACTCATGGATGAAGGAAACATCGATGGTTGATGGAGAGGCGTTGGTGATGACGATGGCGATGACCCTCTCCAAATTCCCCGTCCCGGCAGGGTGCCAGAACAGAGTTTCTGGATCCGAATCTTGGTTTCTGGTGGTGGCGGTGCAACGGACTCTTTCTAGAAAACTATCGAACCCCCTCTGTTTTTAGGTCGAGAGGCAACTTATAGGCGCAGAGGGAGCCCGAGGGGGTGCCTGGGTGGCTGCACCCCTCCTAGGCGTGGCCAGAGGTGGGCCCGTGCCTGGCAGGGGTGTGGGACCCCCCCCCAGGCCCCTTCTCCGTCTCGTGCTCTGGCTCCGTGAATCTTCTGGTGAAATATAATTTTTGGCATATTTTCCGGGATTTTTCCTGATATTTGATTTTCTGCACAAAAACTAGACACCAAGGTAATTCTTGTGAAAATAACGTCAGTCCGTTTTAGTTGTATCCAAATCACACAATTTTAGAGGAGAAGAAATAGCAAAAGTGTTCGGAAAAGTAGATACGTTTTGGACGTATCAACTCCCCCCAAGCTTAGCTTATTGCTTGTCCTTGATACGTTGGAAAAGTATCTATAATTTTTTATGCTCCATGCTTGTTTAGTATCTACTTTTCTTTACTTGTTCACACTTTGAGGTGCTTTTTACATGTTTTCTGGTACTAACCTACTAACAAGTTGCAACAGTGCCAGATGCCTATTTTCTGCTGTTTTTGGTTTTAGAAAAGTTAGTAAATAAATATTCTCGGAATTGGACGGGACAAACGTCAAAGTCAATTACTTTCCGTGGGGAACAAGAAGTCCAGAGGGGAGCCGGAGGGGCCAGCCAGGAGGGCCAGACCCACCCCAGGTGCGGGTGGGCCCTGCCCCGCTCCTGGCTAAGGTTTTTCTGACCAAGAGGGGGTATTTATGCTCGATAGTGGGTTCATGCCTCTAGTTTCCAAGGGAAGTGGTAGAAATCTATTTGGTTGTAGGTGTGTTGTTGCCACTAGGGAGAAAACAACGGTCTCTTGTTCATGTAACATGTGTATTGTTTACCTTACACACTTTGCTTAAAGCAGTTGTCTGTTGCTTGCAACTTAATACTGGAGGGGGTTCGGATGATAACCTGAAGGTGGACTTCTAGTCATAAATGTATTTGGATGTCGGTTTATGTATCTTGTTGTATTGCTCAATCGAATCTCATAGGATCTTTCTGACTAGTAATTGCATTGTTATGCCTTGCTTAGTTCCTGTCAATTGCCCTGTTGTAATTTGTTTACCCTTCATGCCATGTTGTTTATCTAAGGAGAGCACCTCTAGTGAACTATGGACCCCGGTCCAATCTTTACCATTGATACATCTTCCACACCACACTTGTTTACTTGCTGCAAACCACCATTACCTTCCACACCATACGTTTAATCCTTTATTACAGAAAACCAGTGAGCTTGACAACCTCACTGATTCGTTGGGGCAAAGTCTTGAGTTTGTGTTGTGCAGGTCTCCGCGTTGCTTGCAACACCTGTGTGACGTTTCCTTCCTCCTTCTGGTTCGATAACCTCGGTCTCTACTGAAGGAATACTTGCTGTTGTGCTCATCACACCTTGCTCTTGGAGTTTCCAACGAAGTGCTCCACGTTAGCACCATCAGTCCTCAAGCAATTCAGTTGAAAACTAAGTGCGATAAAAGAACTTTCACGAACACATTTGCTTCAGATGATGTATATATTCTCAGCACAGGAGTAGATGCTTAAACCATTCATAATAATAAGTATGCAACTAAGTCTAATTAATATTCATTGGAAGCGACAAAGAGAAACCAACTCAATAATAATAAGTAGCATGGAACATAAACATAAGCAACATTGCAATGCTCATAGTAAGGTATGATAGAGTGATATCTCGCTTGCCTTTGTTTGTAGAGCACAATATAAATGCCAAGGCACCTTGAAGTTCAAGTGAAGACTAGAAGTAAAGATATCAGAGATACAAGAATCAAAGTCATGGCATAATTAACCAAGTTTTGATACAAACACAAGAATGACAACTAATGCTCTCAAGAAGGTTCTCATAGAATAAGTGTTGACTCAACATGGAAGTGAAAAGGTTTTGAAAAGTTTAAAAGGCTTCCAAATGTTGAAAGGAAGGTACTCATTAGCTTTGAGCTCTCATTGCCCCTATTATAGGCATCTTCATGTGGTTAAGGTGAAAGTGAGGTCCAATCTGAGTTATATGCTTGACAGACCATAAACTGGCAATCCCAAGTCCCTTGAATACGAGGGTCGCTCCGCATTCTACTCAACTTTGGTTATCTGCAAGTTCTTGTCATTGTAAATATATGCATATCATAGAGAACCGCCAACGAGGTACCCCTTGCACATGATACATGATCTATCCCGTGATCAAAATGACAAGGCAAGCAGACAATGAGTATCTCAGCGATCTTTTTATTTACTATATGCATAGCTTTTTACTGAGGATGCTTCACAGAATGCTCATTATGGTGATGCTGCAATTTTCCACCATGATTAGGCATGGCTTAGGCTAGCGGCCTAGGCGTTTCTCTAACACAATGTATAGACTCCATGAACTTACAAGCTCCCCTTTTATTTCACATCATCGACATCCGTAAATAAAAGAGCAAAGTATGAACTGGATAGGATATCCAAAAAGTGTTGAAAGCATTCCCCGTGACAGCATGGTTCTGCTGACTCCCAGCATATAACTTTCATGGATAGGTCACAATAGCTCAGGATTATTAAGTGCAAGGAATAAAGTGTGCCATCAAGTTCGTGAGAGATTTACTAACTAACTTTCTCAAAATAGACAAACATTTTATTTGAAAGAAAACAAGGCATATTGAATATGCACTGAATAGCAAATGATGCTAATAGGTAGGTATGGTGGACACTGTTGGTAATATTGGTTTTGGTGAGCTGGATACACAAGTAGAGCTCATACTCAGTGCAAGTGAAGGCTAGCAATAGAGAGGGAGCAACAAACGAGAAAGCAATAACTGCCATAATCATGCTTGTAACAAAACAGGACTAATTATGGCATGAAATGATACAAGATCTCTGAGGCAAAACAAATCATCAAGGCTTACTGACTATTGTTTAGTCATATGCATGTGTGAGCATGTGCCAAGTTGATTCACATGAACAGTCAGAGGAGGATACCACAATATCATACCAAAATATGAATAAAACAATACAAGCAAACATTCATATGACATGGTACAAACTATTAGCAAGCTGGAGCTAATCATAGACAAGCAAGAACTACTAAGCATCCATCAGTAACACACTCCTTACAATGAACAGACTAAGAATGCTCACAATGATGAGTATATGTACAAAAATGAAACAAATAGAGTTTGTTACCAGCCTCTTACCACACCTTAAGTTTTCTTAATCTTCATTATTTATCTTCACTTGTGTGACTTGAATAATAAGATGAAACCAAAATCCACTGAGGACGGCTGAACCCTGCAAAGAACTCACAAAACCAAAGAAGAAGAACAAATATTTTTGGTATTTTTTATTTTTAAACAAGCAAACAAATCAAAAACAAACAAAGCAAAAGAAAACCAAAAACAAAAACTAAGACGCTCCAAGAACAACACAACTATGCATGAAACAATAAAAACGAAGTGTCTAGAAAGACCTGAGATTTTTATTGATGAAGAAGGGGATGCCTTGGGCACCCCCAAGCTTTGACGCTTGTATCTCTTGAATATTTATTGGGGTGACATGGGGTGGCTTCCCCCCAAGCTTGAGATTTTTTCCATTCTTCGTCTCATTACATCATTCTTTCTCTACACCTACAATTTTTCCTTCACACAATCTTCATTAGCAACATTAGTGTATTCAAAAGATAATAGACCTTTAGGTAAAGCTTTGGAACATCAAGAATTT
This sequence comes from Avena longiglumis, assembly GCA_030063025.1. Lineage (NCBI taxonomy): Eukaryota > Viridiplantae > Streptophyta > Magnoliopsida > Poales > Poaceae > Avena > Avena longiglumis. The sequence continues at coordinate 481,212,749 of CP125975.1, forward strand.
TCACTAAAAACACAAGCTACTATAGCAACTCCTTCAAAAATCTCAATTTCCCCAAAGAGAACTCAAAAGGGAATCAATAAGAAGCAAATAGAAATAATGGCAGAAATCTATCAAAACATATCAGCAGGTAGAAATCGATTTTTTCAAAAATCTTCTATCGCTCAAATCAAAAAGTGTTGAACTAACGAAAGTTAGATAACATACTGGGGGATATATTCGTAAATTTTCAGCTCAATCCGACTTACAGAGACTCCTCATGAATTTTATGGTGAAGGACAGAAATCTGTTTTGGGAGAGCAGCTCCCCAAATCTTACGTCCCTCTCATTAGAGGTCATTCTTGGTGCAAAAATCAAACAAAAAAGGATAAAGAGAGGTTATTACAGAAGTAATAACTTCCAAGACTCAAGAAAACTATTGGGTTATCTCCCAACAAGTACTTTTCTTTAACGCCTTTAAGTTAGGCACAACGAAGAGAAACGATTAGAAAGGAGAAAAGTAACAGAAAGCAAGTATAACCACAGTGAAAACATTACTTTGTCCATTAAAATCCTTTTGTTAACAAGGTTGATCAAGTATTGTTACCAAAACAATCTTATATGAAACAAAACTTTGCATTCCACAAGGTGATTATGTTACCTCATACTTGATAGCAATGGTCCCAATCATAATAGTTTCAAAACTTTCTTGTGGAATGGGACAATATATTTCTCCAACCTTGATGCTCTCAGTATTTTCAATGGAATTCAGGTAATAGCTCTTAGAAACCTTCTTGGGGAAATAGACAGTATGCTCTTTGTCATTAATATTGAATGTTACTTTTCCTTGATTACAATTGATGACAACACCTGCAGTATTAAGAAAAGGTCTCCCAAGAATAATAGACATATTATCATCTTCGGGCATTTCAAGCACAACAAAATCAGTTAAAACCAAGCAATTATGATCCACTTGAACAAGAACATCCTCACATATACCAACGGGAATAGTAGTTGACTTATCAGCCATTTGCAAAGATATATCAGTTGGTATCAACTTTTCTAGCTGAAGTCTCTTGTAAAGAGAAAAAAGGCATAACACTAACTCCAGCTCCCAAATCGCATAAAGCAGTTCTAACATAATTGTTTTTAATAGAGCAAGGAATAGTTGGTATACCTGGATCACCAAGTTTCTTTGGAACCTTACCATTGAAGGAGTAATTAGCAAGCAAAGTAGAAATCTCCTCATTAGGAATCTTCCTTTTATTAGAGACAATATCCTTCATATACTTTGAATAAGGAGGCAATTTAATAGCATCAGTCAAAGGAATTTGCAAAAATAAAGGTTTCATACACTCACAAAACTTGTTGTAGTGTTCTTCCTCCTTTGACTTGTGTTTCTTCCCTGGAAAAGGCATAGGTTTCAGCACCCAAGGTTCTCTCTCTTTACCATGTTTATTAGCAATAAAATCTTCTATAGGAGGTAGATTCTTCACATCTTCAGCTCTAATACCTTTCTCCTTTAGACATTTCTTAGTTTCTTTCATCACTTCATCATTTAATGCAATAAATCCCCTCTTCTTTGGTGTTGGTGTTGGAACTGGTTCAGGCACAACTAGTTCATGTGTATTTAGCTCAGTTGAAGTCCAATCATCATAATTTTTGCTTATATTAGCCATTAATTCTTCAGCCCCTATAGGAGTTATTTTCCTAAAAACACAATCAGCAAAGCTATCTAGGTAGGTCCTAGAATCATCAGTTAGTCCATTATAATAAATATCAAGAAGCTCAATCTTAGGTAATGGACATCCAGGATGTGCATGAATCAAAGCACAAAACCTTGTCCATGACTCAGGCAATTTCTCTTCTTCTCCGTGTTTAAAATCAAAAAGTCTCTGCAAAGCAGCAGGTCTAGCACTGGGAGGAAAATAGTTCTGGAAGAAAGAAGCAATCAAGAAATTAGGGCTATCAATGGAACCAGGAGGTAATCTATTAAACCAAGCCCTAGCTTCTCCTTTTAGTGAAAAAGGGAAGATCTTAGTAACAAAGTACTTGCACATCTTAAAATCATCAGAGAATAAAGCACTCATAGTAGAAAGCTCATTCATATGAGCCACATCACTCTCATTTTTCAGTCTCATAGAAAGGTTCTTTCTCAACATTATCTAAATAGGACAAATCAAGAGAGAAATCATAATCTTCATCTTTAATATCAATGGGAGAGGTGGAAAACTTAGGATCAGAGGACAGTTTAGGCATAATAGTACGTCTAGCAAGGACACCATTAATAGCACTAGTACCATGTGTGTTTCGGCACTCTTCAACAAATTCATCAGTGAACTCAATGTAACCATCATTAATATCATAACTCTTGCTAGACTCAGGTGATCTAACAGGTGTAATAGTGTCTTCACTAGGAGTTTTGGTATTTCCTAGACTAGCCATAATAGCATCTAGGAAAGGACCTAATGAACCACTCGCATCAAGCATAGTATAAGTAACATCATGAGCATCAAAAGCAGTTTCAGACCCAGCAGTAGTAGCAGTGTGTGTAGCATGAGTATGTGGTGGTGGTGTGAAAAGCTTACTTATAACAGATGGTGAATCAAGAGCAACAGAGGTGTTTAGGACTGTACCTCTTCTTGTAGTCAATGGTAAAATAGGAAACTTTTCATCACGAGGATTCCCCATGATGAAAGGAGTATAAGTGAACAATAATAGATCCAAGTGAACTTACAAATAAAGCTATGCTCCCCGGCAACTGCGCCAAAAAATAGTCTTGATGACCTACAAGTGTAGGGGATCACAACGGTCCTCACGGGTAGTATTACCAAATTTATTGATTTGACACAAGGGGAGCCAAAGAATACTTGCAAGCCTTAACAATTGAATTGTCAATTCAGCTGCACCTGGAAATAGTTCTTGCTCACAGAAGTTTATCAGTAGCAATAGTTTGTAGTGGCAACAACAAAGCATCAACAATGAAACAAGAGCAATAGTAACAGTAACGGTAAAAGTGGGATTTGAGTGCGGTAGGCATAGGGATGGATGGACGGGCGTTGCATGGACGAGTCTAAACATGTAACTTCAAGATCTAGGGCATTGCAGATAAATAAGAATAAGCATCCAAGTACTAAACAATCCTAGACATGTGCTCCAAATATATTCATGCGTGCTCGCAATGAGAACTTGCACAACATCTTCTGTCCAGCCAGCACGTGGTAGCGGGGCCTCTAGGGAACTACTGGTAATTAAGGTGCTCCTTTTAATAGAGCACCGGAGCAAAGCATTAACACTCCGTGAACACATGTGATCCTCACACCACAGCCATACCCTCTGGTTGTCCCAATTATTGTCACTTTGGGGCCTTTTAATCCGGACAATGATATGTGTACACAACTTGCAGATAAGATCAGAAATAATGATTCAATAATAAGTTCAGATCTTAGATCATGGCACTCGAGCCCTAGTGACAAGCATTAAGCACAACAAGTTGCAACAAAGTCAAATAGCACTAATAGAGATACTAGGCACTATGCCCCAACAGTCTTATTCGATTACATGATAGAACTCATCCAATCTCTACCATACCCAAGCCTACAACAGGGGATTACTCACTCATGGATGAGGGAAATATCGATGGTTGATGGAGAGGCGTTGGTGATGATGATGGCGACGATCCTCTCCAAATTCTCCGTCCCGACAGGGTGCCAGAACAGAGTTTCTGGATCCAAATCTTGGTTTCTGGTGGCGGCGGCGGAGCGGAACTCTTTGTGGAAAACTATCGAACCCCCCACTGTTTTAGGTCGAGAGGCAACTTATAGGCGCAGAGGGAGCCCGAGGGGGTGCCTGGGGTGGCTGCACCCCCTAGGCGTGGCCAGAGGTGGGCCCGCGCCTGGCAGGGGTGTGTGCCCCCCAGACCCCTTCTCCATCTCGTGCTCTAGCTCTGTGGATCTTCTGGTGAAATATAATTTTTGGCATATTTTCCAGGATTTTTCCTAGTAGTTGATTTTCTGCACAAAAACTAGACACCAAGGTAATTCTGCTGAAAACAGCGTCATTCTGTGTTAGTTGTATCCAAATCACATAAGTTTTAAGGAGAAGCAATAGCAAAAGTGTTCGGGAAAGTAGATAAGTTTTGGACGTATCAGTTGTCGCACCCCCTAGGCGTGGCAGAACTGGCATACCGCAGGTGTGCCTCTGTGCCTCCACTCTTGCTCCGTGGATCTTCTAGTGAAATAGGATTTTTGGCATATTTTTCGGGATTTTTCCTGATAGTTGATTTTCTGCAAAAAAAACTAGACACCAAGGCAATTCTGCTGAAAATAGCGCCAGTCCGTGTTAGTTGTATCCAAATCACACAAGTTTAGAGGAGAAACAATAGCAAAAGTGTTCGGAAAAGTAGATACGTTTTGGACGTATCAAACAACGTGGCAATCCAATCCCGGAACCGCCTAGGAAACCCGCGGCGTTGTAGAAGATCAAGAATGTAGTCCCATCTAATAGAGTCAAAGGCCTTGCGGATGTCAATCTTCAAAAGTAGTTCCAAAATCTTGCTTTTGTGGAATCTCCTCGCTAGATTCTTAACATGGAGGAAGTTTTCATGAATGCTCCTTTTTTTATGAAAGAACTTTGGGCGTTGGAGACAAGGTCGTTCATCATGGGTCCAAGCCGCAAAGCAAGCACCTTCGAAATGATTTTTGCAATGGCATGGATTAGGCTAATAGTCCTAAAGTCGAACACCTCTTTAGCGCCCTCTTTCTTTGGTAGGAGGAAGATATTGGCGGAGTTGAGCCAATGGAAATTCCCTGCATGGAGGTTGCCAAAAAATATTATCACTCTCATGACGTCCTCTTTAATTGTGCTCCAACATCTCTTGAAGAAGGAGCCGGTGTAACAATCGGGGTCGGGCGCCTTGTCATTTGGCATTTGCTTGATCGCGTTGCACACCTCCTCTTCGGTGATAGAGTCCCCAAGCTCACGCAATTCAGGGTTATCGAGATGAAGCTCCTCCCAATTGAAATCTAAGTTTCTAGCCTCCCGACTACCAATGATTGTCTTGAAGTGGTTGTTGATAATTTCCTTTTTTTCTACGTGGTCGGTTACCCAACCTTGGTTATGCTTTAGGCGATGAATATGGTTTTTCCTCCTTCTAGCATTCACCCTCGTCTGGAATTTTTTTGTATTTGCATCCCCTTCTTTAATGTTAGTGATCCTTGCGCTTTGCTTCTTTCGAGCCCTCTCAATCATGGACAAGGCAATGACCTTCCTCTTTAATATAGCTTGAAGCTCAAACTCCATAACCGAGAGCGTTCTCATTTCTTGGGCTTTGTCAAAGTGAAGAATGACAAGCAAAGCGGCGTGGAGTAGGATTTTTGTATTGGAGAACAGCACACAACTCCACCTAGTGAGCTTCATGGCCGTGTTGCGCAGCTTATGGTGGAGGACATGACAAGGCTCTATGTGGCGTGTTTGCTCACTCCAAGCGTTTTGCACAATCTCGTTGAATCCGGGAATTTTAAGCCAAAAATTCTCAAACTTATAAGACCTCGGGCGTCTAGGTCCGGTGGCATCGACAAGCATAAGTGGGCAATGGTCCGACAATGATGAAGAAAGGGCATGTAGCATGTGCGAACCAAAACAAAGGTCCCATTCGGTGTTGCAATAAAAAGCATCGAGCTTGCATAAGGTAGGGTCTCGTCGCTCATTGCTCCAAGTAAAGCGCCGGTTTTGCAAGTGGATTTCTCTTAACTCACAAGCTTGAAGGGTCGCACGAAAACGGTTAATCCGACCGCGGTTAATATTACGGTTGTTCTTATCTCGGGCTCTTCTAATTTGATTGAAGTCACCAAGCACCAACCATTTCTCGCCATCCAAAGGCTTGTGCTCGATGATCTCGGCAAAAAAAAATCATCTTTGTAAGAAGACGCCGTGGGGCCATACACAGTTGTAATTTTGAAGTCATTTTCTTCATTCGAATTTCCGGGAGCTGTACGTCGAAGAGCTGCATCAAAGAATCATCCCAAAGAAACAAAATACCTCCTCTTATGCCATTAGCTGGGCGCTCAGCATACCCACGCAGCATGTACCCACCAATATAAACAGCATCGAAAACTGAGGATGGGATGAACTGCATGCATGCTGACCAGATCGACTAAATGCAAATGGTATATCCTCTACGTATACGTACATAAAGAAATGATTGGAGATCTTTTTTCTAAAAACACGGTATAAACGCAGACACTTATAATGCATTTATACATTCACCCCTATAAATACACGCACGACAGTCGACACCCTACCCTATGCGCACCTCCGAGAGACTGAGCCGGCAGGTCTTGAGATTTACGAAGTCATCATAGGCGCCTCGCTATTGATGGGAACGTCACGTCTCACTAAAAGAATATTCCGCCTGTATGAGACACCGAAACGTTAAACCTAAGATTTGAACTCTGATGGGATGAGGATATCACTGTCCTCAGTTCTCAAATGATCAGAGATCCCACGATAGTGATTTAGTTGAAATAAACGAGGGAGCAGTGTGCCTTGGCAAGCTCAGAAGCCCGTGGCGGAAGCGGCAGGTCCTCGCATTGTAGGTGCAACCTACCAACTGAGCGTGGAGAAAGGTGGCATGGTCAGGTCAAACCACACAACCGCCACATCAGCTAAAGCTCGTGGAGTAGTTCGTTTATGCATTCATAGACAGTTTTTTAGCAGATATTCAATGACAATTTTTTGTTGTTAAGGAGACATTCATATACATGTGGCCAGTGCAACTGCGACACGCTGTAAAAGGCCCCATGTAGCCCGAAACGCCAATCTGGAGACCTCGCCAAATGCTAATTGCCGTCTAACGTGGCGCCAGTCTTTAGCGTCGCGCACCCCTCCTTCCCACGCGGGGTGTTCTGGGCCAGGCCCGATAGTGACAGCGGTAGCTACAGACATCCAGAGAAGATAGCGACACAACTGCACTCACCGACGAGGCGGCTGGCCGCGGCGCCCCGGCGGGAGGTGAGGCCAAGACCTCGCCGAAGACGAGGACGTCATGGTGGGCCGCGACATCGCCGGCGGAGGCGAGGAAGAGATCTTAGGGTTGGGGGTGGGGAGTGCTCGCCGGAATTAAAGCTAGGGGTGGAGGTGCACGCCGGACTTAGGGCTGGGGGTGCAGGTCGGGGGGGAGGTTAGAGGGATGGCCGCTCGCCGGAGACGGGACGACGCGGCTGGTTGCGGCGTCGCTGACGGATGCGAGGAAGGGACTGGTTTGGGAAGGTCTGGTCAGTGAGAGAAGGTTGAGGGAGCTCTGGTCAAAGGAAGAATAAAAACGTGTGGGGAAAGAGGACAAACTGGTCATGTCCCACGACGGAAGCATGTGTGCGACACGTCATCCATGTGCCGCTAAAGGCAGGCGGTAGCACCACCCGAGACCTCTACAGCTACACCGGCACAAGACAACATGGGCGTCATATGGCCACTAGACGGCCCAAAGATTTGTGCAGCCCAATACAAGGTTCTGGGCAATGATTCAACGGTCTGGATGGGGAAATTGCTCGGGTTCCACTATTTGACGCTTCAGGCGTCGGTTTGCTGCACGACGAGTGAACACAACCACCTAGTGCGCCGGCCTGGTAGATTGTTTTTTTTTTTTGAAAAGTTTAGATTTGAAAAATGTTAAGATCTGGAAAATGTCCAGATTTCGTAAACATTCAATTTGAAAAAAATGGATTTAAATAAAAATAAAAAAATGTTCATATTTTGAATATGGTTCACATTTGAAAAATGTTTAGATTTAAAATTGTCCAAATTTGAAAAAATATTTAGATTTAAAAATGTTAATACTTTAAAATTATTCAGATTTTAGAAAACGCAAAAAAAAACTTACTGGTTTAGTGACTCTTGATACTAAATCAGTGACACTTATAATAGAAACAAAATGAAAATAAAAAGAAAATGAGGAAAAGGAAAAAAAGAAAAACCTGACAAAACTAAAAAACCACGCGGGAAGGTTCCCAAAAAGAAACAATGAAGAGAATCCCCGTGTGGGCCAACCTACTTAAGAAACGCTAATAGAAGGGGGCTCGAAGAACCCGTTGCAGACGCTTCGAGCGTAGTGCCAGATTGCTCAAGGTACCCCTTTCAGGGTCAGCCCATTAGTATATTTATTTATTTCTTCTTTTTGGTTCTTCGATACTACACGTTCTCAAAATTCCACTCCCTCAAAAAAATTCTGCTCCCTCTGTTCTATAGTTATCTTGTCTACGTTTTAGTTCAGATTTGAGCAAAAACCATGACAAAATTAAGAGGGCAAGGTTGCAAACGAGGATCATCCTTGGAATCTAGACTAGGACGACGGCAAACGTTTATTCTATTTTATGTACTGCCTTCGTTCTAAAATAGATGTCTTCAATTTATTAAAATTTAGATGAATCTAGACACTATTTAGTATATAGATTCATTCAAATTTTAAAAAATCTAAGACATCTATTTTTGGACGGAGGGAGTACATGTGGAAAGTCTTGTTTGGCTCCCGAGCTCTAGTGCTTACTTCTTATTAAAAAATTAAAAACATTTGAAGTAGATGAGCGAATTATAATTTTTACCCTCTATTTGTGCATTGGAGACATTAATTATCCCATTTAGTAGAAATTGTATCCGAATGTCCTATTTAAGAAAATTATAATCATGATTGTGTCCTATTTTAGCATTTAACACATGTTCTTGGATAAGGCCGGCAGGTTAGGACGATGTGTCGCTATAAAATATGTCAAGATCGAAGGACGTCGTCGATCATATCTATCCTTATCTTCACCGGATGTTCTATTATTTGTTGCCATCTCGATAAATTTGAGGTTCAATCGTCACCTCACACCTTACCTAATAGATATGCATCAGAAAATAAGGGTTCAAAGTTTCCGAACATGGTAATTTAGATGATTTTTCACTACATAAGATAATTAGTGTCATAAATGCACAAATAGAAGGTAAAAAGTAGAATTCACTCGAGGTAGATTGATCGCATATGTGGACAGGTATCAGTCACTCAATAGGCATCCACAGATCTGCAGCGCGCGTGTGTTCTAGAGTCAGTCGATGGTGGTGGACCACGCGTGGCTCATCTCGTTAGAGCAATGGCAATAACATACCCGGCTGCCGGCTACAAGCCCATGCCAACTCAACTAGAGCCATCATAAAAGTTCATTCAGACAAGTGAGCTCTTAGACTGCTCTAGTTTAATATTTATGTATTTAATGTTTGCATGCTTGGAGATGAGCCCGCTATACAAAAGCATGCATGCGCATGCTCTAGCGCCAGTGGCAGGCTGCAAGCAGGCGATAGTTGCTTGGATTTAAGTGTGTAGCCGTGCGCTTAGTATATCGCCCGCTCCCTTCTCTCACCTCCACCAACGAATTTGATGACCTATACTAGCTTATAGCCTGCTGACTAAGCTTTATTGTATTTTCTCTTACCAATCCCCTCTGATGACTCACAAGTATAGGGGTGTATCACAGTACTTTCGATAAATAGGAGTGTCGATCCCAATGAGGAGCAGAAGGTGTTGACTAGTGGTATGGAGCATGAACTCTCTGCAAATACTTAGCAAACGGATTTTTAGGGGTTTTCTGATAAAGCAACAAAACAAAGTGCAAGTAATAAAGAACAAACGTAGCAAGTGTCCCAATCATTTCTTAGCAAAGGACAAGCCGGTGGAAATACTTATAAGGATCAAACGTTCTCAGGACACATGGGAATTCTGTCAAGTGCTTTCGCTTCATATAGCTAAGTACTCTTCTTTGGTGTTGTAAGTGTTGTGTGGATGAACCTGTGCTAATGTACCGACCTTACTTGGACTAATACATACTTGTGATTAAACTCCCTGCAAGCATCCGCAACTACAGGAAAGTAATTAAGATATAAACCTAACCACAACCTTAAACTCTGAGATCCTACGCTCCCTTGTGCAAAGGTGTCCTAACGGGGGGTTCAGGTTTATGTCACTCCGGCAACCCCATAATTAGTAGCCAAATACACAATGCATTCCCCTAGGCCCATAAATGGTGAAATATCATGTAGTCGACGTTCACATGACACCACTAGAAGAATAGAACCACAACTTAAATACTAAACCATTGAATAATAACTTAACACAAATCCACTAATAACAACATGACTTCTCCCATGTCCTCAATAACTAAACAAAATACTCGCGAGACATCATATGGATCAAGATCAAAGATGATATGATGATGAATAACAATCTGAACATAAACAATAATCTAATGGTTCCACTCACAAGCATCAACTATGATAGTAATTAACACCGGGAAAGTTTCCCCTAAGAACTAAAGCAATATCCAACACAATTGTTACAGCATGATGGAGTGGTGATGATGGTGCTGGTGGATATGATGGTGTGTATGATGATGATGATCCGGATGAAGCCTAGCTTGATGACGGGGTTGATGGCGACGATCTCCCCTCTCCAGGAAGGAATTACCCTCGCAGAAATCTGTCTGCCGGAGAGATCTTTCTCTCTCAGTGTTTTCCGCCCATAGAGGCGGCGGAAATCTATTTGTCGTCGCCTCCCTGGTGTTAGGGTTCCGTAAGTAAGATATAGGCGAGAGGGCGGAGTCGGAGGACGGCCAGGTGGGCCACACCTGCCCTAGGCGCAGGGCAAGGTGGGCCCGCACCTAGGGGGTGTGGGCCCCTGTGGCCCTTCTTCGCCTCCCCTTCTGGATTCCTCTGTCTTCTAGGAAAATATAATTTTCCCATATTTTTCTGGTATTTTTTTTATCTTCACGAAATTGCATCAAACCACCTCTTTTTCCATCAGAATCCAGACTCCGGCAATCCATCCTCCAAGAATCATCCAACATGCATAAACAGATGAAAAGACATAAGTATTACCTCATAATAATACATATATCAATGAATAGAGGCAAATTATGATATAGAATGGTGATGCAAATTTGACGTATCAACTCCCCCCAAGCTTAGACCTTCGCTTGTCCCCAAGCGAAAACTAAGCTCAGTAAACATGTCCACAGGTTTATGGAGTGAAGTGTCGATAAAATAATACGGACAAGAAGCATCACACTTACCATTACACAACTCATAGAAGAAAGCAACTCACCATTATATAACTTAGCTTGCAAGAAGTACAGGAGTCACAATAGAGATGCATAAAGATAAATCATAATTGGAATTGGCAAACTCTTGTTCTTGGTCAGAGAACAGCTGGAAAACAGTTTCACAAAAAGCTTTTTGTAGAAGTTTTATAAACAGGAGCACTCTTTGCTCAAAAAGGTTTTTCAATGAAGGCTTTCAAAGTAATACTCAATAGATAAGAGTTTTGTGCAAACAAGGAAGATAGAGCACATGATTGAATAAATCACTATATGAATGCTTGAAACACAACAACTCAAATGCTTGCTGGAGATAGAGAGGAAGTAGGTTTACTGACTCAGCTTAGAAAATAGGAGAAAGGTCCCTTCATAGAGGGAAGTAGGGATTACAAGTCATAAAGAGCTTCCAAAAGATTATGATACTTACTAGTTTTGAGCCCTCATTGCCCCTATCATAGGCATCTTGAGATGATTAAGGTTAAAGTGCACAGAGATGGAGTATATGCTTGACGAAATATAAGTTGGCAATCTCATGTCCCTTGAATATGAGGGCCACTCCTCATGCTACTCAACTTCAGTTACTGGTAAGTTCTTGTCATTGTAAGTACATGCGTATCATAAAGAACCGCCAACGGGGTACCCCTTGCACATGGTACAGGAGCTATCCCATAACCAAAATGACAAGGCAAGCAGAAATTGAGCATCTCAACGATCTTTTTATTTACTATGTGCATAGCTTTTTATTGAGGACGCTTCATAGATAACTCACTATGGTGATGCTGCAAGTTTCCACCATGATTAGGCATGGCTTAGGCTAGCGGCCCAGGCGTTTCTCTAACACAAAATAGAGACTCCATGGACTTACAAGTTCCCTCTTTATTTCACACCGTTGACATCCACAGACAAAAGAGCACGATATCAACTATGTACAAGGTACAAGTACAATGTTGAAAGCGTTCCCCGTGACAGCACGGTTCTGCTAATTCCAACGTATAGATGCAATCATATACAACTTCGATGACACAATGGTTCAAGTCTATTAGGGGCAAGAAAATAAGATGTGCCATCAAGTTCGTGAGAGCTTTACTAACTAGTTTTCACATAACAAAATACTTTTTAATTCGAAAGATAGATGAAGCTTGAGAATTTGCTTGGAATAGCAAAAGCTAACAGGTAGATATAGTGGACCCAAATGGCACAGGTTTTGGTTCAAAGAGATTGGAAACATGAGAAGTATGCCTTCTCAAAACAGGTTTTTGGCTAGCAAGACTGGGTAGCAAGCAAAAGAGTTGAAAGAAACAAGCAAACATACAAGTAATAAAGCCAAACATGCAATCTTCCTTGAAGACACAAAATATCTTAAATAAAGAATACTAAGCTTATGAGCCAACAAGAAATAAGATAAATGATACAAAATACCTATAAGCTTTTTCTCCTTTTCTTTCAAACCTCAAAAAGTGTTGCTACTGACCAGAGCTCGGTTTTCCAAAACCAATTTAGATCCACTTGATGCTCCCAAAGTGATGCCAATACTGATCAAAAAGATCCATCATATAATAGAGATTGCAAACTAAAATAAGAAGTGAAAAAAGTAAAATATGAAACTTCTCATTAATATTCCATAAAGTCACTCACACCAAGGGATACATAGATAATCAACTAAAGGAGAGATACTTCCACATGCAAACCAACCTATAAGATAAATTCTCTACCAAAGATATGAATCCACTAAAAAGGTAAAAGATAAAAGATAATGATGGTGATACCGCGGCACTCCCCCCAAGCTTGCAACAAGCCAAGGGGATGCCAAACCTAATGACGAATTACTCCTTCGGTGATGGTGGTGTTCTCTTTTTTAGGGTCAGAAAATCCTCCAGCATATTACGAAGCTTGTTATTCTCCTCTTGAAGCATATCCACTTTCATCCTCAAAGCACGGTACTTATCACAAAACTCGTCGGTGGTTCGAAGGGCTTCTACTGCCTCAGGGCAGGATCTGAAGTCTGGAACGGAGGCTATGATCCCCTGCATGTTACGAGAAAAAGCATGTCCAGTGTTAATTGCTCCTATAAAATTAGGTTTCCTTGCCCTTGTCCCTGCGGCGGTTTGTTCTTCCAACTTTATTTCCTCCACGGGTTTCTTGCCTTTATCGTTGGCGGAGACCATGGTGCTCTAAACTTGAGAAGTTTTCCTGACAGAAACAGATCGAAATGAAAACACGACGAGAACACGATGCACGAATCCCGGGGGATCCAGGGGGGTTATATATTACGAAGTTTCAAAGCATAAGGAAGGTTCTGATACGAAAACAAGGCGGAGACGGGGCTCGGGGTAGGCACACCCCCTCCAGGCGCGGGGCAAGGTGGGCCTACGCCTAGGGTGGGTTTGGCCACCCCGGCCTCCAGTTCCTCCTCTATTTTGTCTTGTAACTTCCCTTATGTATTAAAAACATCAAAAATATAAAAAGATTGGGGTTTCACGAACCTTCTGTTTTCACCACTTTTACCTATTCAAAGACGAACTCTGCATACTCCTTTTCTCCTTCTCCTGGAAATTCCTTCCTCACAAGGAGAAATACAAACTTCAATAGAAACATTAGTGTAAGCAAAAAAACAAACCTTTAGGTTCACACTTCAACTGAAATCTATCAAAACAAAGGCTTCTGTAAGAGGCAAATGCAAATGATAGCAGAAATCTGTAAAAACAGACCAGCAGGTAAAGATTGATTTTTTCGAAAACCTTCTGTTGCTCAAATAAAAAAGTGCAGAACTAATGAAATTTGGGTAACAACTTGGAGAACAATCTCAGAAAAATACATCTCCATACGACGTACTGAGCTCCATCACGAATTTTTACGGTGCCGCACAAAAATCTATCCTAGGACAACCACTTTTCACAACTCCTCTACTTCACAAAAGTAGTTGGACTTGAAACAAAAAAACAAAACAAAAAGGATAAGGAGCGGTTATTACCAAGGTAATAACTTCCAAGACTCTACAAAACTCTTGGGTTATCTCCCAACAAGTACTTTTCTTTAATGCCTTTAAGTTAGTCTTGATAGTTTCAAAAATGCTCACATAGGATATATATATATATATATATGGAGTGAAAGAGAGCATCAAGAAGCAAATAACCAACACATTTGAGTCTAACCCACTTCCTATGCATGGGGGCATCATGATAAAACGAATTGTTGAAACAAAAAGCCACTAGCATAGGAAGACAAAACAGATGCAACTCCAAAGCTTTCAACATAAAATGGGGAAACTTAACATTATTGCGATGCATAAAACCATGTTTCCCTCTATCATAATAACTTTCTGTAGCACTTTGAATAAAGTTGACAATATAATTGTCACAAGAAACAACTTTATCATCAGAATAAGCATACTTACAGTCATCAAAAAGAGGTCCAAGGTCATAAACTGGATCAATTGAAGCAAGTTGTTCCATCCTGAAATCTTTATTAGGCAAGCTATTTTCACAAGGAGCTTTAGCAAATTTGGAAAAATTAAACTCATAAGAATCTCCATCAAACTTAGTTAAAACTTTCTCCTTCTTACAATCTATAATAGCTCCACAAGTGTTCAAAAAAGGTCTACCAAAAATGATAGGGCAAGTTTTGCTAGCTGCAGAATTAAGCACCAGAAAATCAGCAGGATACTTAATCTTACCACAGAGAACCTCCACATCTTTTACAATACCAATAGGGAAAATGGTCTCCTTGTTAGCGAGGTGAATAACCACATCAATGTCCTCAAGCTCATAAGGACCAATTTCATGCATAATTTCCCTATAAAGCTCATAAGGAATAACACTAGAACTAGCACAAATATCACATAAACCATAGTAGCAACGATCATCAATTTTAACAGAAAGCACAGGAACACTAGCTTTTCTAGCCTTACTAGGATGAGAGATAATATTAGAAGCGTCTTCACAGAATACAATGTGCTCATCCTCTATATTTCTAGCATCAAGATCTTTCACAATAGCTACCACAGGTTCAATATTCAATTGCTCATCAGGCTCCACGGTTTTCTTTGTACCTTTGTTATTTGCAATAATAATCATAGAATACTCCTTTACCTTAGCTGGTAAAGGTATTTTCTCAACATGAGGTTCATGCATAATATGATTAGTAGTACAAACTCCAGTACTTCTAATAGGAACATGACTAACACCATCTTTATAAGGAGCATGGTACTTATTCTACTTCTTCTTGGGAATTTATATGTAAGAGGCAAAGGTCTTAAAACAATTGGCAAAACTTTGGGAATCAAGACCAAACTCATTACTAATATCACGGAAGTCATCAGTTACCATAAAAGATTTAATGCATTCATAATCATAGTTTATACCTTACTTTCTTCCTTTGTCGTTCTCCCAAGCTTCAGTGTTCTCTTGAATACGGTCTACGAGATCCCATTTTGCTTCTTCTTTCATACATGTGAATGATCCAGCACAATAAGCATCTAGTAAATATTTATCATGAAGAGAAAGCCTAGCATAAAAGTTATTTATAATAATATTGTTAGGGATTTCATGAATATGACATTAAAGCATTAGTAACTTTAATCTCCCCCAAGCTTGAGTTGTACTCTCTCCATCACGAGGCCAAAACTTATATATCAGATTTCTATCCTTATGAATCTCACTGGGAGGATAAAATTTAGAGTAAAAGAGAGATGCCATTTCCTCCCATTCCGTGGATTGTCCATTCTCCAGCAGCTTATACCATTCTTCAGCTCTCCCTTTCAAGGATATAGAGAGTAACTTCTTCTTCACCTGTTCGGTTGTGATACCTGCACACTTAAACAACCCGCATAATTCATGGATAAAAAGCAAGTGATCACCAGGATGGACAGTTCCATCCCCAGAATAATAATTATCCATAACACGATCAACAATACTTGTAGGTATCTTAAAAGGATATATCTCAACAGGTGGTGGTTCATCTACTATCCTAGCAGTGGTAGTAGTTTTCTCAAACAGAAAACGAAGTGGGTTATCCATATTGGAAACAACGAAACAAACAGTAACAAAAAGAAATACTCACAGTAAAATTTTCCTTTACCAGTTCCACTATTCAATAGCGCTTCACTCCCCGGCAATGGCGCCAGAAAATAGTCTTGATGACCCACAAGTATAGGGGGTGTATCACAGTACTTTCAATAAATAGGAGTGTCAATCCCAACGAGGATCAGAACGTGTTGACTAGTGGTATGGAGCAGGAACTCTCTGCAAATACTTAGCAAACAGATTTTTAGGGGTTTTATGATAAAGCAACAAAACAAAGTGCAAGTAACAAAGAACAAACACATTAAGTGGCCCAATCCTTTCTTAGCAAAGGACAAGCCGGTAGAAATACTTATAAGGACCAAACGTTCTCGAGGACACATGGGAATTCTGTCAAGTGCTTTCACTTCATATAGATGAGTACTCTTCTTTGGTGTTGTAAGTGTAGTGTGGGTGAACCTGTGCTAATGTACCGACCTTACTTGGACTAATACATACTTGTGATTAAACCCCCTGCAAGCATACGCAACTACATGAAAGTAATTAAGATATAAACCTAACCACAACCTTAAACTCTGAGATCTTACGCTCCCTTGTGCAAAGGTGTCCTAACGGGGTTCAGGTTTCTATCACTTCGGCAACCCCACAATTAGTAGCCAAATACACAATGCATTCCCCTAGGCCCATAAATGGTGAAGTATCATGTAGTCGACGTTCACATGACACCACTAGAAGAATAGAACCACAACTTAAATACTAAACCATTGAATAATAACTCAACACAAATCCACTAATAACAACATGAATTCTCCCATGTCCTCAAGAACTAAATGAACTACTCACGAGACATCATATGACGGTGTTGATGGCGACGATCTCCCCTCTCTGGGAAGGAATTCCCCCGGCAGAAATCTATCTGCCGAAGAGATCTTTCTCTCTCGGTGTTTTCCGCCCTACAGAGGCGGCAGAAATCTATCTGTCGTCACCTCCCTGGTGTTAGGGTTCCGTAAGGAATATATAGGCAAGAGGGTGGAGTCGGAGGCCGGCCAGGTAGGCCACACCTGCCCTAGGCACGGGGCAAGGTGGGCCCACGCCTAGGGGGGTGTGGGCCCCCTGTGGCCCTTCTTCGCCTCCCCTTCTAGCTTCCTCTGGCTTCTGGGAAAATATAATTTTCCCATATTTTTCTGGTATTTTTCTGATCTTTGCGAAATTGCATCAAAACACCTCTTTTTCCATCAGAATTCAAACTACGGCAGTCCATCCTCTAAGAATCATCCAACATGGATAAACAGATGAAAAGACATAAGTATTACCTCATAATAAGACATATATCAATGAATAGAGGCAAATTATGATATAGAATGGTGATGCAAATTGGATGTATCACCCCCCGACAACCCAAAGGGGAGGTCCATGGGAAAAACGACCACCTCATAATCTACTACGGATTTCCCTGTGGTGAATTCGGTTACCGACCACACCTCCAGTCATGTGACCGATGGCCTTCCAAACTCTTCTTTGTTGCTGGCGCACTCATGCACATGGCCGAGCAACAACCACCTTGAGCGACTTTTCGCTGTTAGTTCTCCCCTTCCTTGTTGTGGGCATGCCTTGCATCCCCACCTTCGTATACAAAGTGGTTTTTGAATTTCCTAACCCAAACATAGATTTTGTAAGCCTATCTTACTAAAACTGATTTTCTTATTTGCTTAAAACCAATTTCGCAAAAACAACCGCTTAGGTCGTGGTTGGGGTGTTGTATAGTTTTCCAACCATGATAGCTTATAGTTTTTTTGCAACAGGGGACAAAAGGTTTTCCCCAATAAACCGGGTGAAAACGGCTACAACAAAACCAGAAAAGAACAACATCTAAAGCATGCAACTTCCAAACCGATAACCTCTATCTCAACCTACTACAACTGCAAACTGACAACACCATCCAAATTGGGTCCATTAATCAAGCAGTTGTCGAAGCTTTCATTGATACACATCTTTTCCTTCTTTTGCTCTTGTGAGATACCTTCCTAGAGACTTCTTTACCTTTTTGATTATGTCCTTCGAAATCTTCCCCTCTAAGATGCAAGAAATGTCCTTGCCATATTCAGGGCTAGTCTCTTCTAAGCTGGCGAGTAAGCCGCAAAGTTGTTTTGCGAAAAGAGTCTTAAAGCTATGTGTCAACACTCCTCCACTGCCTAGATATGCACGCGACTAACTAGGCTCTGACTGCGATCGACAGGGCATCCTGGCCACTGCCGAGGCCTCGAATGAGCCTAGCTCCTTCGGAAGCACCACAGATGATTCCCCACACAACTTGTGTAGCTATGGTGTGGTCTGCAGCACCGGAGCCATTATCCCAAGTATGTCCTCACTCTCAAAGTCAGCCGACACATCAGGTTGCGGCAATGAGCAAGGAATACCACGAGGAGACAAACAACCAAAGAGATGTTGTTCCTCAACCAAAGACGACTTCAGCTCGTATGGCCGCACACAAGAAACCAGATAACTCTTAAATGGGACCTTCGGTGGTGCCACAAATTTCTAGAATGGTATGGGGCAGAAAACAAGCGACAATATTCAGTAAAACGACCAACCAAGTGGGTCTTAGGATTTTCACTACGATTTGTACTATTTTGCGTATCAACACCCGAGAATCATTTTTAGCCAAAACAAACAAGGCTTTGCTGCAGACTTTTTTGAAAGCACACTTATATCATCAATTAACACATGGATAATAAAACTAGGAAGTTCATCAAACTAGATACTTGAGTGAGTTCCACTCTTTTGCTTAATTATGAGTTACACTATTTGCATTTTCTAGTGACATAAACAAACGCTTGGATACAGATATCTTCAATAATTGGTGTTGCTCATATTGCAGTAAAACCTCCATTGAGTTATAATCTCAAGACAATCTGATTGCACAAACGGCCTATCGCACCCAACTTGATCATATCCAAGTAAAGACCAAACTTGATGGCGAGAGTTTATGTTGTTTATTGTAACAACTCATCCAATTGCAACAAGTTACTGCTCGTTCAATTGCAACAAGTTAATGATCATGTTTGGAATAACCACTCATTCAGTTACAATAAGTTTATTGTACAACTCCCACTTTAAATTTTCTACCAAAATCACTAAAAAAGGGAAACCTTCTCGAAGGTTTGTCCCCTACCCTATTTTAAAGGGCATTTATTGTCATAATCACTTTTGGTGTTCGTTAACAACAAGTAGATCAGTTTACAGTTTGCCACTGTCCACAGGTTGGTATTATGATAAGTGAAAAGTACCCTCGCACTTTGGAAAGATTCCTGCAAGAGTGACATAGTTCTGGAAATTCCTGACCGGAGTCTCCGGTCTGCCTAGACCGGAGTCTCCGGTGTGGTCCAGAGTTTCTGGATGTGTCCCCGGTGGTGGCTTCAGGATCATGGCTGGGACATTCTGTATGGGGGTACGGATCATGGTCTGGAGGCTTCTCCGGAATCTACGGTGTGGGCTCGGACCGGAGTCTCTGGTGCTAGAGACCGGAGTCTCTGGCCCACTTGGCTCTCAGAAGGCCTGGGTCGTACTACATACTAGTCAGGAGGCTGGATCGGAGATGGACCAGATTCTCCGGTGTAGACCGGAGTCTCCGGTGTACAGACCAGAGTCTCCGGTTTGATTCTTCTCCAACGGTCAGAAAACGGTTCGTGAAGGGGGCTGCTTATAAATAGGGACCCCTATCCCCTTCCTCGAGCTGCTCAAGAACACAAACTCGATTAGAGCCACCAAATCTACAAGATCTTTTTCATCCAACCATCCAAAGTCATTGATCTTTGGAGAATCTAAGGAGGAGGCCTCGATCTACAGCTTCACCAAGAGAGATCTTCATTTCCCCCTCATTCACTTAAGGGCCCCCATGCTCTAGCGTTTCATTGGAAACCCTAGCTTTGTTTTAGTTCTTACAAGCTTGTATTTGATTGTTTTGACAACTTGCTTGTATTTGGGAGCCTCCAATTAAGTTGTGTATGTGTGCCCCGAACTTGTTGTAAAGGTGTCGGCTTCCACCTCGAAGGTTGCCGATATAGTGGAAGGTGGATCGATTCTCTTGGGGTTAGGTTCATCAGAGAACAAGGGAGGCCTCTCGTGGCGTTGGTGGTTTGAAACCACCCCCTCTCCAAACGTAGACGTACTTCCCCTCAAAAGGAAGGAACTACGGGAAATAAATCCTTGTGTCTCCACGTCCACCACTTTGGTTACTTCTATCCTTTACCGCACTTTACTTACTTGTTCTTGCTTAGTGTTGTGCTAGTTGTTGCTTGTTTAACATATAGGTAAATTCACCTTAGTTGCATAATCTAGAGAATTTACCTTTCTTGTCAAACCCTAAATTGAAAAAGAAGAAATTTTGAAGTAGCACCTATTCACCCCCCCCCCTCTAGGTGCACATACGATCCTTTCACTATTGTCTTAACAAGTGTCATGTGGGATGGGAAAAAAACCTTAGTGGTAATACAAAAAATAGAACGAAAGATCACTAGCAATTATTGATGAGCTAGATTTGAAGGAGATTAGTCCTCTAAGCACGACTGAGCG
The DNA here is from genome assembly GCA_030063025.1 of Avena longiglumis. Taxonomy (NCBI): domain Eukaryota; kingdom Viridiplantae; phylum Streptophyta; class Magnoliopsida; order Poales; family Poaceae; genus Avena; species Avena longiglumis. The sequence continues at coordinate 481,233,435 of CP125975.1, forward strand.
AGGTGCATTAAGGAATGCAAATGAACATGTGACCAATCTTACGAGAGACGAGGAAACCAAATGGGTTCAAATAGACAAAGTTAAACATATGCAAGAAAAGGAAAATAATACGAAATACTATCGCTTAATTGCTAATGGAAAAAATAGAAAGACGAAGATCTTTCAGATTGAATAAGAGATCAGAACGATTGTGGGCGAAGAAATCTAAAGTTATACATTACAGGATTTTACAAAAAATGTTTGGGCGCCGCAACAAATCAATATTTTGATATCCGAGGATGTTATTCAGGATATACCACTACTTTCTTCTAAGGAGAATGAGTTACTTATTGCACATTTTACTAAAAAGAGGTACAAGAGGCCATATTTGAAATGGAACATAACAAAGCTTCAAGACTGGATGGTTTCCTGGTGGAGTTTTACCCAAAAATTATGGGGGTCATTAAAGGAGACTTGATGGCATTATTTTTTCAGTTGCATAAGGGGGAATTTCCTCTATTTAAACTGAATTTTAGTGTCATTACACTCGTACCCAAAAATAAGAATGTGGTACAAATCCAACATACAGACCAATTTGTTTGTTAGATGCTAGTTTTAAAATTTTCACTAAGGTGTCTATTAATTGTAGTACGGGGATTGCCTCTAAGGTCATTAGATCCACTTTTATGCCTGGTTGACACATTCTTGAGGGTTTCGTCGTTATTCATGAGACTGTCCATGAGGTTCACCAAAATAAAATAGATAGTGGTTTGTTTAAAATTAACTTTGAGAAAGAATATGATAAAGTTAAGTTGCCTTTCCTACAACAAGCTTTGTGTATGAAAGAATTTGCACCTGACTGGTGTAGGTTAATTGAGCAGTTTGTGCAAGGAGGTAGTGTTGAGATAAATGTCAATAATGACATCGGACACTACTGTCAAACAAGGAAAGGTCTTAGGCAGGGGGATGCTTTGTATCCAATGATGTTTAATATTGTTGCAGACATGTTGTCTATCCTTAATGCATGAGCAAATGAGTATGTCAAAGTAGATACCTTATTCCACATATAGTTAACAGAGAAGTTCTTATTCTGCAATATAAGGATGACACCATTTTGTTCATGGAACATGATCTTCAAAAAATTGTGAATATGAAGCTTATATTGTGTATCTTGAAACAACTTTTGGGTATTAAAATTAATTTTTAGAAAAGCGATTTTTTCTATTTCAGGAAGACAAAATAAGAGGAACAATAGTACATGTAGATCTTTGGATGTGAGTCTGGTTTCCATCCATTTAGAAATCGAGGTGTATCTATTCATTACAGAAAATAGAAAAACTATGATTGGTATCAAGTGGACACCCGATTGGAATGAAAATTTGGATCCTGGAAGGGCAAGCTACTTTCATATGGCGACCGCTTATTCCTTATTAACTCTTTTTTAAACAAGTTTCCCTATGTTCATGTTGTCTTTTCTACAGATCCCTAAGGGGGTAAGGAAGCAACTTGATTTCTATTGGTCTCAATTTTTCTTGAGATGTGATGACAATAAACAAAAATATGGTATAACAAAATGGAATATAATTTATAGACCAAAAGATCCAGGTGGTCTAGGCATTGAGGTGCTTGAACTAAAACATAAGTGTTTATTGAGAAAATGGATCTATAAAATTGCTTAATGACGAAGGGGTGTGGCAAGAACCGTTACATAACAAGTACTTCACTTAAAAGACATTGTCTAAATCTAGGAGAAACCAACCGACTCTTCCGCTTGGAAGATCTCGATGCTAGTGAGATGATTTCTTTAATAGAGGTCATTCTATAGCTGGAGATGCCCCCTCCACGAGATTTTGGGGAGGACATTTGGATGGGTGATACACCTTTATCATAATAATATCCATTATTCTATAATATTGTACGTAGTAAGAATGCTTTGGTTATAGATTTATTAACCCAATTACCATTGAATATTAGTTTTTGAAGGGAACTAATCAGGTATCAAGTGGTAGGATTTGCTGCATTTATGCCAAAGGCTAATAATGGTACAACCATCGGGCCAACCAAATATACTCCCTCCTTCCCGGTTTAAAAGACACAATTTGCAATTCTCTGAGTTCTAGGTGTCCTCTGATTGGTCTATTTTATAGTGTGGAGAAAAACATGTGTAAGGAAAAAAGAGACAGTAAAGCGTCCACATTTGTTCACACATGTGCATACAAACATTTTATTCTTTTTACATCGAAGTAATTATAGAGATTAAATGCTTTTGTGCCTAAATATTTTAAGATTGCATGATTTGCAAAATATGTCCTTTAAACCAAGACGGAGGGAGTATTTTATATGGGAATTGATAAATTGAGGAATCTATGTATGAAGATTTCATAAATAGTCATACACGTTTCCTTTCCTTTGAATGTATCTCTGCTAGTTGAAAATTCCTCTAATTTTTATGTGGTTTCTTACTAGTAAAGTTTTATTAATAAAAGATAACTTAGCCAAAAGAATTCGGATGGACAGTACAAAGTGTTAATTTTAGAGATTTCTTAAATAATATATATTTTACTCAATTCAAAAAATATTGCATGAATTTAACAATTTACAGTTGTAATACATAGTCGGCTTTGGCCTGATCGAATGGGCCACTCTGCCTGACCTGACCGAATAAGCTTCGTTCAGCGAGAAACTTCCAATTGCATGTGGCCATGTTGGGTCGTGGGGACCATGCTAGCCCAATGCCTCAAACGGTCATGACCTGGCTGAATCGCCCACTCGGTCAAGGCCTTGCCGAGTGAGCCAAGCTGCAGGTGCACCTAGACACGCACGCCTACTAGCTAGCTACAATCGATCGGTTATCGCATGCGGATGCCACTACTGTTGCAACTTAGTAAAACATTCCTACTAGCTAGGTACAATGATCAGTCACTGCATACGGATGCCACTAATGTTGCAACTTAGAAAAACATTGGAAACTTCATTAAAAAAACTGCAGTCGGCTACATTGAACAACTACGGTTTGCATTTTCTGTTTGTTTTTTAAAAAATATCTGCAACTCTTTTGAAATTGAGTTATGTTCAAAAAATTAAAAAAATCTTAAACTTGAAAATTTTAAAATCTAAATATTTTTCCAAATATGGAATATTTTTAAATCCAAACTTTTTAAAATGGACACTGTTCAAAATTTAAAAAATTTTAAAGTCTAATTTTTCAAATCTGAATATATCGTTAATCCAAAAATTCTAACTTTTTCAAACGAAAACTTTTAAAATTTAAATAATTTTAAAATATAATTATTTCAAATCTGAACTTTTTTAAAATATACTACCTTCGTTTCAGGGCTTAAGACGCACACGCTTTTCAAAGCAAAGTTTAATCGAAAGAATTAAGCAACAAAATCTTGATTATATTGTACATAATTAGTACCGTTGGATTCGTAGTAAAAAATACTTTCCAGTGATACTAGTTTTATAGCAAAACTCTTTACGTATTTAGAGTAACTCTTGGTCAAAGAAAAAACACGCAAAACGAGGACGCCTTAAGCCCTGAAACGGAGGGAGTATAAATAATAAAAGTGAATTAAAATAAAAACTGAAAATATAAAAAGAAAAGAAAAATAGATAAAAATAAAATTAAAAAAGCAAAGAGGAAAATAGTACCTGCAAATGGGCCAGCCCAGGACGGGCATCCTTCGGGCGAAGCGCGAGAAACAGTCCGCGTTGAGCGGAGAATAGGCTTCCCACATTAACGGTAGGTTCGCTGTGCTGGAGTGGATTGACGAGCTACGGGCTCGCCCGAGCGTAATCTCGGCCTCGTAGGCTCTTGGCAACGCTATGGAGATGGCAATGCCACCAGAGCGTGGAGGCCGAACGGCAAGTTTCCCACGTGCGGCCCACGGGCCTAGAGAAGCGCAGTGGTAAACAAAGATGGGCGGATCATTATAAGGGGGGCCTCAACCCATTAGTCTGATTTGATGACATTAGCAAGCGATGGTTTGACTAAAAAAAAGCAATCAATGGTATCCAGTCGTAGTGGAAAAGAAATCCGGGAAGTGATAGTGAGAGAGAGTATTGATCGATCGTCCCTTAATAAGCAAGTTAAACTTCAGTTGTCAAATAAAATGGTCAAACTTCACATGGGCGTAAACATACAGATAGGATAAAACACAAGAATTCGACATCAATGCAAGTGCAAAATAAAGCATCACACGGAGAAAACAAAACATGAGGAGTGATTGTTTGGGAGAAACCAACCCATTGAAATGGCTTCAACAAGGGTCATCGCCACCTACAACTAATGGAGTTCATACCTAGGGTTTATACCCTGGAAATCGAGACTCGATACCCGAGAGTACCACCGAAAGAAGTGATCCAAACATTGTTGCATAGCATTGATCACCAGGCTCATTTTCGGCACACACATGGTTTTGACGTGTAATCCCCGCAAGCAAAACCGTCCTTGCTCAATAGGTTGTGAAGCAAAGTCTTCGTCCCATCTAAATCCTTGTCGCTGCTATCACTCAATAGTCTCGAACTTGACATGAGCCATCGAGGACGCCTGACCTTTCGAGCGAAACCGCCTTGATATTCCCCTCCTATTGCCAACACCATAGTAATCGTGGCAATGATGACATGGCATGCATGAGTGTGCCGATGAAAAGAAGGGCGTCACAATGCGCCACCTCGAAGCCACATGGGTCGAGAATTGAAGAAGCGCACGATCAAAACCCTTCTTATCCCGAGGTCCATGAGAGCATAATTCTTGCATGTAGACTTCTAGGTGAGATGGCTCGGATCAGGGTCGGTACGCGGAATGTCGGCCAGTGGGAGACGCAACCTTTTGGATATCAAAGCCCTCTAGATTGACTGTCTTGCCATGCAACACGGATGCCCGAGGAGGAGGAGCACACCGGCATCCGAAACTCAAGCATCGAATCCCTGCCTTCCATAGCCTGTGGCCGATCGGCGGCGCCCAGATATGTACACCCATGCACCTCATAGACCATCAACGCAACTCGAACCATCCTCGTGCCAGCGACGCACATATCAATGTCAACTAGAGTAGGAACGACCAACAGTGGCTATCATAAGATCCACCAAGGCAGGAGTGAGGAAGGAAGACAACTAGGGCTTGAAGGTTCGTGGAGAATCACCTCGCCATCACCGCCGTCCCCCGTTAGATGGCCTCCTTTGATGGCGCGGTGAACGTATGACGAGGTAGGAGGCCTATAGGTGGTGATGGGTGGGCCTCCGGAGTCACACGGGTGGCGACCCCGGAGGTGGCTTGGTTTTTCATGCCAAAAAATCAAGCATATGCACTTATGCATATGGCATTTATAGAAAAAATTCAATAATTGAAAACCTACACAACCCTAGGGATTTCCTACAACTCAAAGTAGGCACAAGATGCCTCACTTTTGATAGCAACACACTGGGACTGTGATCGTAGAGACAGTGTGCATGGAATATCCGAATTCTTCTGCGACTTAAGAATATTCGTATTCTGTTAAAATGAAATAAAACGCTGTGTCCCTATGACGCATGGGGAAGAAACACAGATACGCTCCCATTTTTGTTGCTTCGTTGGTTTCTCGCTTCATGCATGCCCCCGAATAGAACAACACAGAACTGCCGCGTCAACGTGGGAGTACAATCGGCATTGCACTGTGCCACTGTGGGGGCGTGAAAACGGAAGCTCTCGCACGACGAAACTGTCCAAGTCGTCCCCCTCGACCCTTCACTTAGCTTTCACCGGAGGGGAAAATATCAACCGATGCACTCCGACGACCTTTGGGGGTCTTCAAAACAAAGTCTTGGCGGGCGGCCACCCGCAAGTTCAAGTGTCGGTTTTGAGCCTCCAAGAAAACAAAGTGTCAGTTGAGCTCCTACAGATCGACCCTAACAACACAGTTGGCCTTTCGCTGCCAAAACAGTTTCCATTCTGATGTGCTTCTTGTTAGTGGTTACCAACGATTAAATGGTTCTCCGTCCTGTCCTACTACTACGTGCTACACGTGACCGACAAACTGCGTCTTCTAACTCACTAACACTGCTGCCATCATCGTCGATGGGTCTATGCGGTCAACGTGCAGCTAGCACGCAGGCTGAATGATCACACAATTATTTCGTTTCGAAAGAGAATAATCACACAATCATTACGTTTTGCATCACAGACATCTCTGTCCATTCCTATGAGCATATGGCTAACTAACCTAAGCATAATTTCTCCTTCCATTCTTAATTTGACTGGAGTAATGCTGGCCCTTGAGACATTGAAACGAACCTCCAGAGAACACACCAAGTCAGAGGAAAAGCACAAAAACTAACATTCAGGTAGCAGCTAGCAGACTGATCACCGTCTGCACGTTGCTGGAAGAGGCGCCATATACCACATGCTGGTGATCGATGGGTTGCATGCACAATGCAAGACCGACCTGCAAGTTGCACCTAACATAGTACATACCACATTATCGAGGGATGGTCTCGTCGATTGGCATATCTGTGCGTCGGATCTAAGTATCAAACAGGAACCACTCTTCCCCTCCCTGTCAAGACTATTTCTTTTTTGTCGTGAGGCAGATGATGCGGCGCATAGGATCTGAATTGCTCCCCAGTGGCTTATTTTCAGAGATTTAGTGTTACTTTCAGCAAGCTAAGATATTGGACTTGGAGTGTTTCTCCTTTATTTATTATTAATTTGAAACCTGAGGCCAGAAAGTTGAAGCCAATCAGAGCTAGAGGGAGAGCCTGGCACGGTTGGTGATTAATTACGACGAAAGACAGCACTCTGCTGATTCACTATGTGGTCCAATCGATTTGTTATAGCGAAAGGAAGCCACTTTGCTCTTTTCTACTGGTGTTTAATTCATACATTGTGATCAAGTGTGGTTTTTTTTTGTCAGAACATTAATTATCAACCCACTGGAGCAATATGCTTGATCATCTTCTCATTGATGCATACGAGGAATCGAAGTGGACCGCCATGATAACAAGGTGTGCGCTTGCCCTTTACCTTATGTGAAAGGTTATCGACTATCAACAGACTGGTCGACTTGGTGTCATGCTCCAAGATTCCAAATAAAGATACCGAATGCCAAAATATCCTAGTAATTAATGTGAGAGTGATATGGTCATTCCAGCTACCAGTACATTAACCAATAGGTAAGTGATCACTGCATTTAACACAGCTCCTTAATTCTCACTGAGTCAGGTTTTCAAAATTGGTGTTATTCATGTCATGCTTACTACATATATGTTGATAAAATTTCATACTGAAGCAAATAGATCATCACAACACCTATCAACCCCTCTTCACTTCAAGTCTTCAACCAAACACGACATTGCATATCCCTAACCACATATCTGTTGGCAATATGACCTAGTACATGCAATCATGTAAGATTATATTTAATTACTAAGTATATTCATAAGTCATGTGTTGTCCTTGACCAAACATTAATGTAGGAATAAGTGACTCGGTTGTGGGCCTATCTATTTGTATGACCATTTATAATTATACGTAGTCGGCAAGGTTATGCGGACACACAACATAGACTACTTATGAGTTAGCTTATGACCCGGTTTCACTACTAATGGTCATGGGGATGCCAATCCGACTAATACTGATTTGGCTAAAGAGTTTGACGAGTCAGACATACCCACAATGAGACACAATGAGCAAGTTTTAATTTTTAGTCTCAAGCAATAATGTGTCATATCCTTAGCCTAGAATTCCTCGCACAATCCAAGTTGTGAATCGGCCAACATAGGGTCTACCAAACATTGTTCCATGACTAGGTAGTCACAAAGATAGATATCCGGCCAGATGTGAATCAAGTTGTGTGACTTGGTTGTCCAAGACGAGGCTCTAGCCCTCTGATTTGGACGGATATTCTTTGGGCCATACTGAGTGTTTTGATTCAGAGGCATGACCATGTGTGACTCGGTTAAGAGTTAACTGAGGAGTTTAACTAAGTATCTATAAAATGAATTTATATATGGACGGAGAAGAGAGTTAAGCTATTAAAATATAACAATAAGACTCTCATAGCCTAACACTATTTTGTGAGGCAAAGGATACCGAACATATAACATTTTGTGAAGGTTCATCGTTATGATATCAAAATGCTCAGGAGCCGGCATGTTCTGTTAGAGTCACTGTCGACTATCGAAATGAGCATGGTTAATGTGGGGGCAAGATAGACTTGGCACCATGTGTCTAGGATAGTTTTCACGTCCCACGACAATCTCACTTTCATAGATCGAAAGAGAGTTTATTTGTTCGACAATCAGCTCGGGTCAACAAGTTTGGATCTTAAAGTCAAAGATATGGGTGTAATGGGGAGGATTCACTCAGATTTTATTTATAAGGTGAACGAGAGATCATACAACGATTTTATAAGATAGATATCGATGGGTTTATAATAGTACCCTGCAAGAATATAAATCTAGGGTTTATAACTAAGGCTAATGGTTACGCCTTGGGCCAATAAGGAGTGTCCTCTTTAGGGGAATGTTTAGTATTTATAACCATCGATGGTGTAAGAGTGTCCCCTACTCATGATTGGTCTTCATCTTTCCCTGCATGTTAAGTCGGTCTTCGATCTCTCTTGGATGTTGATGCATGTAAAATGCATACATGAACTTTGTAGTTTATTGTCACATATTCCATCATATTTGTATCTTATATAATGTTATATCCATATTTTACATTGATTTATAGGGATTTACTAATGATCTTCTTTACTTGGTTTATAACTCTTTAGGTAGGAAAACCTTGTTTTGCGTTTTTTTGAACTTCCAGGGATCAAAACAAACTCAAACTAACCTGGAAGTTTTCGAGGATCAGTTTTTCATCATGAGAACCTTCTAGAGCATTGGAACTTCAGGAGAGGAGGCCCAAGGCCCGAAAGATCCTAGGTAGCACGTTTCAAGGTGGGGCCCGTGCCACCCCCTCTCTTTCCCTCCTTGAGCGTCTCCAGCCATCCATCTTGTGCCCTACATCGAAGTCCTGACCAAAAAATTCCTATAAAAAGGTCCCTAGTAGCAATCTTAGAGAGGAGGCGAATAAAACACATCAACCACGAAACAAAACCATAACCGACAAATATTGGAGGGGGAAATGCAGTCGGAATCACCTCCGGTTGTTCTCCACCCTCTCCAGCGTCATCACCATCGTCTCCGTGTTGAAAAGGAACTAGTACACCTATGGACTGTGGGTCTAGCTTGATCTCTCTCTCTCTCTCATGATATCGTGTTTAGAACCATATGAGCTACCTCACATGCTTATGATCATCTATGTAATTCCTATGTGGTGGATCTTTGTTCTATGAGATGATATTTGAGATTGCAATTCTATCATGTGTAAGATGTATTGGTAGATGCATATTACGTACCCCATTCTTAAGTACTTATCTTTTCATACTTGTATACAAGAACATATGTGGGGAAACATGTGTATTAGTTGAAGTAACATGGTGGTGGTGATTGGATAGTGATAGAAAATTTGAGATCTACTATGGTTTTTACCTTTCTTTTGTTACCTCACTAGGTATAAAGTGAATGCATGTCTGATGTTCGTTTTGTGACAACAAAGATGATCTTGTTTGCTCAGGGTAGCACGTTTGATATTGAAACATCATGTCAAAGTACCTAAGGCTATACTCTCTGTTTAGTCTTAATTCTAGATTGCATGGAGTTTTTTCCTTTCTAGAGGAGTATAAGTGAGGTGTGTTGCATCATATTTATATTAGGACATGATGCCTATATGAATGCCAATAAAACACATAATAAAGTACTATTATATCATCGGTGTGTAGTTTTATATCCATCACACTTCATGAGAAAGTAGACAAGTGAACCCATGAACCCCGGTCCATTTTTATCATAAGAAACCACTTTTACTTGTTTTTGTCGTCTTCTACATTTTTGCAAGAATTAAATTCAAAAATACAAAAATACTTTTACTTTCTACAAGACTAAACAAAATCCCCCAAAAGAACTTTACTTTCTTGTTTTTAATTTCTTGTTCTAGTTAGTTATAGTTTACTTTATTATTCCTTTACTTCCTAGTTTTATGTATGTTTTACTGATACAAAACCTTGTGCTTGACAACCACATGGTGGAGTTGAGGACACAAGGCAAAAAAATTGTTTTGCAGGTTGCTAGAAGAGGACAAAAGACGAAGTTCTAAATATTCCCTGATGGTTCGATGTAAACCCTCAAGTGACCCTTGTAAGGAAAATACACTTGGTACAACACTCTACACTTGGAGTTCTAACGAGTTGGTACACACAAAGTTGTTGCCATCAGATGTACATCTCATCTTCGGGATCCTCTAGAACTGCCTTGCAGCCCGACATGTTCGGTCAGTTTTGAGCTTTAGTACGTGGGCTTTTAGGTTGCGGACATCAGGGTCTTCATGGGAAGGAATGTGGATGGCGACTTATGTGATATACATGCCCAAATTCACCAATCACTGATAAGCCCTCGATCACTACCTTTAATAAGATGGCCTTCCTCGTGTAAATTATCCCAACTCTAGCTTGACCTTTGGCTAATGAGCTATATGACTATGGTAAGTGGACGAAGCAGGTCATGTTTGTTTGTTAGAGACCTTAGGGAACATATATATAGTGCATACCAATGACCCGAAGGGGCCGTCCTCCAAGCGTCCTTATCTTCAGAGCAGGTTTGGTAAATTATTTTGTCTCAGATGTCTTAGGATAATGGGATTGTGACTTGATCCTGAAAAGATGTTAATAAAAGAAAGAAAACATGTTTTCTATAAGGGTGTAAATACCTTTAATGAAATAACAAGGTATGTAAGTGATATATGTTGGAAATATGCCCTAAGGGAAATCATGTATGATGTAATTCCAATTGTATTCATAAAGTTGTTAAGTTGTCCTTGCATGAACATTTGATGTATATCATTGAATATGTGATTCAGTTGCGGAACTATATATTCATGTTGTTTATACTAAATATCCTTGGTCATTGAGGTTGTGCTGGACACACAACTTAGAGCAATGTGAAAATCAGATGATGAATCTGTTCCACTTGTCATGGGCATGGTAATGCTATTCCGACTTACACGGATTCGGCTAAAGAGTTTAGCAAGTCGGATTGACCCATATTAAGATACAACGAACAAGTCGTCATTTGTATGTCTTAATCAATGTAATTCTTAGACCCAAAGTTGTTGCACAATCCAAGTTGAGTATCACCGACTTAGGTTCTTTCAAACGATGTTCCGTCGTTATAAAGGCAGAGTTCAGGTCGACTGAGAATCAAGATGCGTGATGTGAATAACCAAGATGGGATTTCACCCCTCCACCCGGAGAGATATTCTCTAGGCCCTCTCGGATGATATGATTCGGAAAGCATGGCCATGCATGACTCGGTTAAGTGTCAACCGAGGCGATCGACTAAAAGTTAGTCAGTTGAATCACTTATCTTGGATCGAGAAGAGAGTCGGACTATTTAAGGGATGACAATTATTCGCCTATAGTCCGACAAGGTATATCGTGAGGCAAAAGGGACTCGGACGTAAGTCGCATTGGATAGGCATGTCATCATGACTCTTTGGTACTTGGGAGTCGGCATGTTCTGCTAGGACCCGCTACCGACTAATCTATTAAGAGTCAGACTCCAATCGTGTCCAAGTAGCCATGAGCCTGCGCGATCACACACTTAAGAGTGGGAGCAGGTTCGGATTGGATCTAAATCGGAAATCTGTTTGGGTTGGACCTAAACCATATTTGGACTGAGTCGGTGAGTAGGACTCACAGTGACTGATATGGGATTTAGTGGATGGGCCACGAGTGAGTGGAGCCCACTTTCACTACCTATATATACTGGGGCACACTTACCAAGAGAGGTGCTGCGATTAGGTCATTTCATGTGTTGGAACCCTAGCTCCAGTTCAGTATAGTCACCATATTGAACCTAGTAGTTCACCGCCGGTGCTCCTCCTCGTATGTGTAGATACCAACAGCGGTGATGTACGATCAGTACCACGACGATCAGGATTGGATCAGATCGTGAGAACTGCACTGCATTCAATTGACGCGCTTCATTAGTAATCCGCAACTGCGCGTCTAGTGGTAATCTTCGTGCCTTCTACCACAACTAGATCTTGGGATCACCGCGTTAGAGGGAAAACATTTTGTTTTATCTCTATGTGGCCCAACAATGGTATCATAGCGATAGCTTCTAGTTTTAGGCTCGACATCTCGCGTATGTTATATGAGGTTGGCTGTAGATTGGATCCATTTGTCGTTTTGGTGGTTGATCTATGAGATAGATTGGTTTTGTATGAGATTGATCAGATCAACTGTACTAGAGGAATGGAAGATCTGATTTCCATGATCATACTGCTAAGGTCATGGAACGACATACCCCTACCGGTCGATTTCCGCCATCGGAGTAGACCATGACACGTAAATCCAGAAGCGGTGATCAAAGATCAAAAGAGTTTGATCGAATCAGGACAATGATCGGAATCCATGTTCGGAATGTAGATGAGATCTCTCTTTTCCAAAAAAATCGTCGGTACCGCCGGCTTCGCTCTGTCGTAGCACCTTATATGTCATTGTGAGTTCCAGAACGCCGATAGATATCGTATCTATGCATAACTTGATTTTGCAGGAAGTTGTGAATGGTATGGCTTATGTGCATGAGATGTGTGTAATCCATACGTGATCTGCGAATCACGGTTTTTTCAGCCAACTAGAGCCTAGGTGTTGTCATATTATTGTATAATGATCTGCGCGTCGGATTCTCTATGTAATTTGCATTACTAGCTAGCGTAGATGTTTGGAGAACCCGGATGGCATGCAAGTCGATGTACAAGTCAGCGACATGGAGTAAGACAACAAGCAATAAAGTTGGCATGAGTCAGATTACAGGATTTGTGGAGATGGAGATCGCCATGAAGAGAGTCATACCATTTCACAATATAATTGCTTTATTTGTGTTATCGTTATGTCTCTGTTTTACCTCTATTATATAGTCGGTTTAATTTTAATACCTCAAAGAAGGTCTATTCGGTTTTCCTGTCAGTGTTTGCACCATCACAAGTCAGACATTTTTGGTAGTGGGCTCATAAAATTGGGATGCTACCAATTCTTTCCGACTAGGTGGATTCGAGTCGGATTCTTACAGTAGAAACACTCGGTAAGCTAGACGGTTCTATCACAATGGTTGTGGGACTCGGGGAAAAGTCGGACGGGAGCCGGGGCATGTGATGCCACCCAACCAACAGGAGTCATATGATATGCGATTGACAAAGAGTTGTCTACACAGATCACTTGGAGGCTAGTGGTGATGCTAAAACTCACTAGCCGAATTGCTTATCTAGGATCCTGAATCACTTAGTAACCATCGAAGGGGTGTTGGTTCTAGTGGGAGCATAAGTATTAAAAGGTTTAATATGCTTGCTCTTTGATGAATACATGTCTTAAGTGTTTTGCATATTTTTGTTGTAGATCATGGCACCAAGTAACAGTAACCCTCAGATATCCGGTTTTGCATTGAGAACCATTCTTGAGAAAGATAAGCTAAATGACACTAATTTTACCTACTAGTATCGAAATCTGAGAATTGTTCTCAAACAAGAAAAGAAGGACCATGTCCTAGACAACCCACTTCCAGATGAGCCGAATGAGAATGCGACAGACGCTGCCACCAATGCCTACCATCGAACTAAGGATGATTCCATGGAAATAAGTTGTCTTATGCTTGCTCACATGGAACCGGACTTGCAACAGTAGTTCGAGAATGTTGAGTCCTACGATATGATTGAAAGCATCAAAAGTATGTTCCAGGCTCAGGCAAAGACCGAGAGGTATCAAGTCTCTCAGGGTTTGCTGAGTTGCAAGCTTAAGTATGGTGATCCACTAAGTCTGCATGTGATCAAGATGGTTGGTTACGTGCAGTCTCTAGAAAGGCTAGGCTATTCCATTAGCGAATAGTTCGCAATGGATATAATTCTGAACTCTCTTCCTAGTGCATATGGTCCGTTCATATTGAACTACCACATACATGGTATGAATAAGAAGCTCAGTTAATTGCATGGGATGCTCAAGCAGATAGAGGTGGATCTCAAGAAAGGCACCAGTCAAGTGTTGATGGTGCAGAGTAAGGCTAAGTTTAAGAAAAGTTCTTGGACTAAGAAGAAGGCTAAGTCAGGAGGCAATCAGGCTCATGACCCGGTACCAAGTGTGCTTCCTTAGGGACTAAGTCATATCCTTCAGTCGGATCCACTTGGTTCTACTACAAGGAGGATGGCCACTGGAAGAGGAACTGCAGCAAGTATTTGGCCAACAAAGCCAAGAGCGGAGGTGTGACTTCCGGCTCAGGTACGCTTGTTTGCAATGTTATAGACATTTATCTTGCTTATGCACCTAATTGGGTATATGATACCGGATCAATTATTCACATCTACAACTCATTGCAGGGACTGGTAAGAACTAGGAGCGTGGTAAGAGGCAAGGTTGACATTTGAGTCGGCAACAAGGCGAGAGTCTTTGCATTGTAAGTCGGCACAATGCAACTTCATTTACCTTCCGAATTCATATGGAATTGAATAATTGTTATTATGTTCCAGTGCTTAGTCAAAACATTATTTCTGCCTCATGTTTGATGAGGCAAGGCTATGAGTCGAATATTAATAATAATGGTTATTCTTTATATTTGAATAATATGTTTCACGGCTTTACACCCATCCATGATGGGTTATTTATTTTGTATCTTGATGGTGAGTCGGTTTATAACATAAATGTTAAAAGGTTGAAACCAAATGATCTAAATATGACTTACTTTTGGCATTGTCGGCTTGGTCATATAAGTTGGAAACACATGAAGAAGCTCCATGATGATGGACTCCTAACTTCGTTCGACTAGGAGTCATTCGATACATGCGAATCTTGCCTACTCAGAAAAATGACCAAGACACCTTTTGCAAAAAGTTACGAAAGGGCGTCTGACTTGTTGGGACTAGTACATAGTGATGTATGTGGAACAATGAGCACGACATCCAGGGGTGGTTATGACTTCATTACCTTCACTGATGATTTGAGTCAGTATGGATATATCTACTTAATGAAACATAAGTCATAAGCCTTTGAAAATTCAAAGAATTCTAGAATAAAGTACATAATCAACTCGGAAAGAAAATAAAGTTTCTTTGGGCGGATCGAGGAGGCGAGTACATGAGCCATGAGTTTGATGACCATCTAAAAGGTTGCGGAATAGTTCCTCAACTTACTCCGCCAGGAACACCGCAGAGGAACGCTATGTCGGAAAGGCGAAATCAGACCTAGTTGGACCTGGTATGATCAATGATGAGTCGGACAGATCTGCCTTTATCATTTTGGGGTTATTGTCTCAAAAATGTTGTGTTCATACTAAATAGAGTACCATCAAAGTCGGTAGATAACACACCGCATGAGATGTGGACAGGCAAAAATCTGAGTTTGTCTTTTCTTAAGATTTGGGGTTGTGAAGCATTTGTCAAGCGACTTTAGTTAGACAAGCTTACGACCAAGTTGGATAAGTGTATTTTCATAGGGTATCCGAGGTAAACCTTGGGTTACTGGTAGCAGTGAGATTCTGCACATTTTTTATAGTTTTTATCGATGGTTTTCGTTTGGATTTGATGGTTTTGTAGCTTTACCTAACTCTAATACTTCGGTAGCGAACAAAACTTGGTTTTTAATGTGTGTTTCAGGTTCTGAACATCACCAGAGGGATTTAACAGCAAAAACACAATATTCAGGCAAAAACAAGCAAGTCCTTTTTTGGAAGCAATCGAGGGGCATTTACTGCAAGCTTAACGACCAAGTATACGGGCCACCGCCGTATAGTTGCCATCTCCTTCGTCTTATTAAAAGGGACAACTCTCGTGAAGAGGCCAAGGTCGAAAACAGAACACACAAACCGCCATACCATCTAGAAGGGAGAAAGAAGGGATCCGGAGAAGAAGGGGAAGACGTTCTTCATCTCGCTCCATGATCTTCGATATCCTAGACACCACACCTCCATAGCCATTACTTGTACTTGAGAGAGAGAAAGATATCCACCTTGCAAGATTAGGGTTTGAGATTGTTCTTCCTATCTTTAATTGTATTGGATTCATTTCTATTTCTTATTGCGGATCTCCACGGTAATATCAAGAAGAACTCCCTTTATTTAATTATATCGATGATTCTTTCTTCTCTCATGTGTGAGTAAGTTCCCTTGGGAGTGGGAGATGTAGGGGATTGGTGAGATGTGATGTTCTTACACAATTTCCATCAAGTTTGTGGTTAATTCTAATTACTATATTATGTGTGCTTGACTATCTGTGGTATGCTTAATGCCTGTTGTCCAATTAAGGCCCCAGACAACATGATGCTTTGTTCTACATAGATAGAATCTTGTTTTCTAGCAGACCAGCGACCCCCGAGTGACACGAGGATATCAATGGGAAACTAGTTTGACTTGAGGATAATGAGGAACCACCGATCTTATTGCATTAGTTCGATCCAAGGAGCTTAATTGCTAAGCAACCTGAAGGATCTTAATCGTCTAGTGACTAACCATGGTTGTGGTAAACAGGCTAGTAGTATTATTAAAGTTGGGATGAACTCTACCAAGAGGAGTTCCGACTAATTATGGGTTTCTCACCTACACACATACTTATAAAATTATAATTGTTACACTTATCACTCATTCACTCAGCACATTCACTGTCACCATGAATTGAAACTCCTCGCGCCTACTTCGTCATCTGCAGAAAACAACAAACAAATTGTCCTTTACTTTTTATGCTTTATATTTCTGAAGTTTATATTTTAGTTTTATTTAAGTACTTCCATTTACACCCAAATTTCATTCTTATTCTCAACACTTGCAGTCAATTCACTCGAAGACCTGTGACAACTTCAGGTGCGATAGAGACTTCACCAATAAAACTTTGGGCTCCCTGTGGGATCGATATCTGAACTTTGAAACTAGCTGCAAACGATCTATGCACTTGCAGTCATCAAGATATTTTCTAGCGCCATTGCCGGTGAGCTAAGCATTAAGTGTTTTGTCTCTTGACATTTCAGGTGTTTTTATTACAAGATGTTCTCCTTAGGAGACAAAGGGTCTACACGCTCTGGTAGGGCTTATCTACCAGATTATTTTGAACGCGTGCCTAATCAGAGGCATGAGGAAATTATTGAAAAACTTTTGAGATCAAACAGAGTTGAAGTTGACAACCTAAGTGACTTCATGGAAATAATGTCCATTCATAGGACAACACCCAAGAAACCTGAGAAATCTCTTAGAGAATATAGTGCTCCAAACTCTGCATTCCTTAAACAACCTATATAATTTCCTAATCCTGGAATTAGGGAATATCGATTTCACGGTGAAATTATTAAAATTTTGTAGGAAAAATCTTTCAGCGGAAGGGAAGATGAGGACCCAGGAAGTCATCTTAGAGAGTTCGATGATGTGATAACATCACTTGGACCAAAAGGTTTGCCAAGAGAATTCTCTCATCTGAAATTATTTCGTTGGTCTCTCAAAGGTAAAGCTCTAGACTGGTTATATTCTTTCCCTCGCCATTATATTAAACGTTGGGAAAACTGCATTGTCAAATTCATAAACAGATGCAAAGGTAACAAAACTTAGAAAGAATATAGGCAATTTTAGTCAAAACGAGGGAGAAAACTATCCACAAGCTTGGGAAAGATTTTTTGGAATGATCAATAGTATCGCTAATAAAGGCTATTCTGAGTCAACTGTTTGCCACTTATTTTACCACGGTCTTAATATCCAATGCAGAGAGTTTCTAGATTCATAAGAAGGAGGATCGCTAATTACTTTAACTATTAAATCGTGCTTGGAATTAATGGCTACTAGGGCTAAGAATGATTCTTTATACAATCCTGATTTTGGCACTAAGCTAGAAAAGGGAATACTTTGTATAAACTCTGATCTTATGCCTGAAGTGCGTAAAACCATGAAAGAACAAGGTATACCTACAGAGCTTGTCAAGGAAAACAAAGTAGATTTATTACAAGTTTTAACTGAAGAAGATGAAAGTAGAAAAGTTTTTCAAGAATTGAAACATAGACAGGCATAGTATTAGAATAACTTGCATAAGCAATCTCAAAGACATAAAAAGATTTTGGCCAAACTTACAGAAAATTATGAGGTGATTAGCCAAGAAATAAAATTATTTAACAAGTAACTCAGTATGATTAAAACCCAATGTGAACAAATAGCATCTGGTTATCATTTTTTTCTTCATGATGATATAAATATTCCTGTTTCTACTAATGTTGTTACAAGAAGAGGTGCAGTTCTTAAAGGACCATTAGGACCACCGGAGTATGAAGCTGAAAAAGATTGAAAGGAAAAAGCCTTACTTAAAGCAAGTCTGAAAGATGATACATTGGTGGATCCTCAAGATGAGACTGGTCAAGACACACAAGATCAAACCTTGGAGGATAAAAATGATGCACATGATGACAGTTATAATTCTGACGCAGAAACTATTGATACAGAAGAAGGAAAAGACACAAGCAAAGAAGATGAAGTTGTTGCAATAGAAAATAAGAAAAATGATAAGCAACAACCAAACAAAGCTACTAAAGATCCTGATCCTCCACAAATGGTAAAAGACAAATGTAAGAAACTTCCATTCCCAGATCACCAAAAGAAAGCACCGGATCCAGTAATTTATGATTCTTTCGCAAAGGCACTTAATGAACTTCGTCTAGAAATTCCATTGTTGGATGCAATAAAAGTTCCTGTATATTCTAAATTTCTTCGTGATATTCTTAATAGAAAAATATGTAACTAAAACTATTGCCATGTGACTAGTTACCCTGCTAATGGGAGATTATTGTCTAAGTCAGGAGATCCCGATATACCAACTATTTCATGTTCAATAGGCAAAACTGATATTCTTAATTCTTTATGTGATTTAGGTGCAGGAGTTAGTGTAATGCCATACTCCCTCTATAAAAATCTAGGATTAGGGGAATACTCCCCCACTTCTATCACTTTACAGATGGCTGACAAATCCACTAAACAACTTGTTGGTATGATTGAGGATGTTCTACTTAGAATAGATGAGCATGTTATTCCCACTGATTTTATTATTCTTAAAATACCGGAAGATGAAAGATTATATATAATACTTGGAAGACTTTTTCTTAGTACTGCATGAGCATCAGTTAATTGTGCTGCATGAAAAATAATCTTCAACGTTTATGATGCTAAAATAATCCGTTATTTTTCAATGAAACTAGAAGTAGGAGAGAGTTATGTTCCACCAGCAAAACAAGTTCATGTGGTAAGCGCCTTTAATAAAGGTCAACCGAAGGTAAGAATTCGAGAATAGAAAAGAGGTTGAAATATTCAACCATTCTTGATACGTCGTAACCGTATCTATAATTTTTGATGGCTTTATGCTAATATGATGCTTTTGACACTTTTTTATAAAGTTTATGATTTAGTTGGACTAACCTACTAATAGTTGAAAAAGTGCACAATGTTCTTGTTTTACACTTTGATGTGTAGGAATTACCAAGAATACAAGTGGAAACCTTGTTGGAGTCAAATTGGGACTTTTCAGAAATCTGTCCAGAACCTTTTTCGAAGATGGTCATGTTATGGGTCGAAGACGACGTCAAACGGAAAATTATCCAACTACAAAGTTGTTGGACATTTCGCGAGGAACGTTCTAGACATAAAACTGAACTTATTCTGAATCCAGACGGCCGATATAATTCCGATTCACTGCAACCCTAAATTGGGTGACGGAAATCCGAGAAGCTATATAAAGGGAGAAAACCTAACTCGTAGGGGACTCCTCCACCCATGAATGGCAGCCGCCAAAAGCCACGTTTTTGCCTCCCCCATGGATCCCATATCCATGGGGGAGGGCTCCCAAGAAGCCATGAAGGAAGGGGGCTAAGGGGCGGCGCTCCCCCATGATGCCGGCGGCAGGGAAGGATCTCCCCGTGCCGCCGCCGGCACCGCCCTGCACCTCTCGCTGCCCCCTTTATCGTCTTCACCGCCATATCCATCACCAACTCTTCCTTGTATACAGTGGTTCATCCTCCCACACACCTCTGTATACCGTCCCATGTGAACATGTTGTTCGATGCTATAAGTTATAATCCTATGATCTATGTCATGTTTGTGTAGTTTATTTGTCTTTTAATTGCTTGGTTGAATGTCTTTGGTTCATTAGAGTTGTATGTTGATATGGAACAGTCATTTGGTGTCCATTATATTTGTGCACGCATGGATTAAACATCATAGGGTTTGTAGTATATGTAAGAGGAAGGGGAAGTTCTGCTGGAGTGACAGAAACCCGAGGACACGAACCAGAATGTTGCACGCATGGGAGTAAGAGGACCATTAACTTAAGGCTATGGTTGGGGAAACCTTAATGCGTTGTTAGTATTTGCGAATGCTTTCTAACAATCCAATCATATAGTACTTGTAATTCCAAGTAGTGAAGTGCATATATATTTAGCCTCTCCCACATACAAAACCGTATCGAAGACAATGAACCCGATTTATTCGCTAATTAAACTTGAAAAAATCCACCACAATTACCACCACTTTTCCACACTCATGGTACTGTTAGTTTATGGTTATTTAGTATATTTTATTGCTGCATCACTAACAATTACTTTCTTGTATTTTATCTTGCAAAGCTATCTCATGTTGCTCTAGTTTTATTTTCTAGATAATGCAAACGTTTAGTATGCGTAGATTTGTATCAGCGGTTGATATAACTTGAGAGAAAATTTTATCCTACCTTTAGCTCCTCGTTGGGTTCAACACTCTTACTTATTGAAAAGGCTACACACTATCCCCTATGCTTGTGGGATATCAAGACATTTTGTTGCGCCGTTGTCGGGGAGCAATAGCGTATGGGTGAATATTCTTGTGTGCACTTGTTTGCTTTATCTCTAAGTAGTTTTTACTTCCAATTTTAAGTTGTTCTATATCTTAGTATGGATAGGGAATGTGAATTAAAAAAATAGTTGTAATTGTTACCTAAAAATGTTTTCAAAAAGGAAAGTGATTGGAAAGATGAGTATTGGTTAAGTGGGGGTCGACATTGAACACCATGCATATGAAACCAAAACAAATCTTTGCATGAAAGCTTTTCACTTAAAAACTTGTACATATTGTGTATATTGTATATATTGTACATATTCCTCTGTACCATAAAAGTAAAGCGATAATTGTAGTTTCTAGTTACTTGGAAGTTGATAGTTTTGCTTTGCTGTCTAGAAGCAGATTTTCTATGCTTCACCGTATAAAATGTTTAAAATAACCAGAACATGATATTGATCTAAAATTTCTTGAGTGCAAAGTAATGCTTATTATATTTAATTCATTAAATAAAATTTTCCTGATTTGAGTTACGTAGCTGTCTCAAAAAATTCGATCTTCACCAATTGTTCAGTTTAGACAGATTTTTGTGCTTCACTCTAAAAAATCATGATAAATCCCAGAATGGTATTTTGATATGAAATCTTTTGTGAATAAACATGAGATTATGATTTACCTTTCATTAGTTTTAAGTTTTTCAATTTGAGCTACCTAACTATCTCGTTGAGTGTCATCTTTACGGACTGTTCCGTTTTGATAGATTTCTTAGTTTATTCAATATTGTACTTGGTGTTATTAGTTTCATTAGTTTTTCGACGGACAACGGAAATCATGAATACCTTAGTATATACAGTGGCTAATGCTGAGTAAATATTATGAAACTTGTCAATGCTTGAAAATTAGTGGATTTTATTTAATGAGTACTAACCCTACTAATGAGTTTTGTGAAGTTTTATGTGGATGTAGCTTATAAGTTCTAATCAATATGGTGATATGAGATAAACAATAAGACGCAAGAGCTCAAGCTTGGGGATGTTTAGGTGCATCCCAATAACATATTCAAGAAGATACAATCATCTAAGCTTGGGGATGCCCAAGTCATCCCCCTATTCATCAACTAACATGAGGTTGTCTCCTTCATACTCTATATTACCCATCCACATGATATGTATTATGTTAACTTGTATTATAGTTTCTTTTATATGTCTTGGTTTTATCTTCTTTAGTTTTATTAGGCTCTTTATTTCGTTCTTATTGCTTCTTTACTTTCACTTATAATTTGAAAATAACAAAAATAGTTTCTTTTGTTTTGCTTCTTTTTTTGGTTCTCTATATTGTGTCTAACTGAAAGGCGTTAAAGAAAAGCACTCTTGGGAGATAACCCAATTTTTTTATTTTTGTAAATTTTTATTTTGTTGATTCATGGAAGTTACTGCCTCTGTAATTGACCTCTCCTTATCCTTTTTGTGTAGTTTTTGTGCCAAGAATAGGATCTAATGAGAGGGAGGCTCTAATGAGAGGGAAGTAAGATTTGGGGAAGTTGCTGTCCTGAAACAGATTTCTACGATTTACTGTAAAAAATCGTGAAAAATCCAAGTACGTCGCATTGAGCTGAATTTTTTTGTGTGCATGACCCTGATATTTAACCAACTTTCGTTAGTTTTGCACTTTTCGATTTGAGCAACAAAAGATTTTCGAAAAAAGGGTCTTTACCTGCTTGTCTGTTTTGACAGATTTCTTCCATTATTTGCATTTGCCTCTTAATAGGTTTCTTTGAGTTCTATTTGATCACTTGAGCTTTTGAAAGGAGTTGCTACAGTAGCCTATGTTTTAATGGATGATTTACTTGAGTTGAAACTGAAACCAAAGGCTTATTATCTTGAATACACTAATGTTGCTAATGAAGATTGTGTGAAGTTTTGTATGAAGGAAATTTTCAAGTGTAGGAGAGAATGATATGATGAGATGAAGTATGGACAAAAGCTCAAGCTTGGGGATGCCACCCATGTCACCCCAAGAAATATTCAAGAGGTGTAAGCATCAAAGCTTGGGGATGTCCAAGGCATCCACATCTTCATCAACAAAAATCTCATGCTTTCTTTCAGAACACTTTATTTTTTTTGCTTTATGCACTATATGTTGTTCTTGGAGCGTCTTTGTTTTTTTAGTTTTTTTATTTTGTTTGCTGTAATAAGTTTGTCGGACCCCAACACACCTATTTTGGAGAAGTCACACCCTGTTCTTCATTGCCTAGAACACTCTAATTTTCACTCTTATTGTTCTGTGAGTGTTCACTTTTGCTAGCACTGCGTTTAGCTTTAGTTTTCTTATTCTTTTTGCTTAGAACTTTTTAGTTCTTCTATGTAGTTAGGTGATACATGCTCTCTGATCTTTATTGATTATTATCTTTGTGAGTCATTCCAAATAAGTCGATTGGTGTTGGAAGAGAGTAGAAAGTTCCATGCTTATAGTGGTACAAAAAGGAGCTTGTTTTAACTGTGACTTACACTTTATCATGTCATGTTGGATGTTTATTTGACCATATGCTTAGTAATTATTGTTGTAGCATGACTTGTTTCAAACAATTGAGATTGCTTAATGTGCCTTGAAAGAATCATGTGTTGTTTTTAGCATACAAAAGCATAATATTG
Organism: Avena longiglumis; assembly: GCA_030063025.1. NCBI lineage: Eukaryota > Viridiplantae > Streptophyta > Magnoliopsida > Poales > Poaceae > Avena > Avena longiglumis. Next base: position 481,256,960 of record CP125975.1, read on the forward strand.
TGGTATTCTCCTTTAATGCTTTATTTGGGTTAACTTGGCACATGCTTACACCATGTTAAGACTATGAACCAGTCACCTTAGCCTCTATGATCATTTAGTTTTTACTTGTGATATCAATTTATGCTTTGATTAATGATGTTTTGTTGCTCTGCATGATTATGGCCATTATTGCTCTCTTAGTTGGTCGCTCCCAGTCTTTTGCTAGCCTCCACCTGTATTGAGTATGATCTGTACTCGTGCATCCAACTCCCAAGAAACCAAGTTATTCCAAATAGTCCACTATAAATTCCTATGAATGGTGTGTTACACCATTCCAGTATATTAATGTTTTTATCTATCTTCAAAATTAAACTTTTTTATGTGAAAATTAGTGATTAAATCTCTCATGAACTTGATGACACACTTTATTTTCTTGCACTTAATAAACTTGAACCATTGTGCCCATCTATGTTTCTTATAAGCTTACAAATTATAAGTTGGGAGTTAGTAGAACCATGCCGTTATGGGGAATGCTTTCAATATTGTACATATCTATCCATTTGATATCATGTTCTTTTGTTTATAGATGTCGTCGGTGTAAAATAAAAGGGGAGCTTGTAAGTCCATGGAGTTTTGTACATGTGTTAGAGAAACTCATGGGCGGCTAGCCTAATCCATGCTTAATCATGGTGGAAACTTGCAGCATAACCATAATAAGCATTCTATGAAGCAACTTTAGAAAAAAATAGAAAAAGAAGAAAAAAGAGAAAAAATCACCATGCTCATGGTAAATAAAAAGATCGCTGAGATGCTCATTGTCTATTGCCTTGTCATTTTGATATGGGATAGCTCCTGTGTCATGGGGCAAGGGGTACCCCGTTGGCGGTTCTCGATGATACACATATACTTACAATGACAAGAACTTGCTTGTGACTAAAGTTGAGTAGCATGAGGAACGACCCTCGTACTCAAGGGGCATGAGATTTTCAACTTGTGATTTGCCAAGCATATAACTCATATTTGTCTAACTTTAAACTTAATCACTTCAATATGCTTATGATAGGGGCAATGAGATCTCAAAGCTAGCAAGTACCATAATTTTTGGAAGCTCTTTATGATACTTGAAATCCCTACTTCCTTCTACGAAGGGCCTTTCTTTTTACTTTTTGTTGAGTCTCCATATTCTATCTTTATGCACCAATTAAGAGAGCATAGTTGTCATTCTTAGTTCAATGTGCATTGTCCCAAAACTTGTTGATTGATTTATAATTATGGTATTGCCTGTTCTTAAATTATTTGTATCTAGTCACCCTTATGAACTTTGAAGGTGTCCTATGCATTTATGTTTTGCTACTCCATGAAGGACAAGCTGATTACCAGTCTTGCTATGTTTTGTATATGTCAAACAAACAAATGTCTTTCAATGTATTGTTATTCATGATCTTTTATTGTGTTGCCTTTCATGCTGCAACCTAGTTGCTATGTCTTATTGTTAGAAATATAGCTTTCATTCTTATGTTAGAATATTTTGATCCCAGCTATCAATGCTTTACAATACCTTGATCAAGATTGCGATGGTGTATGTCACCTCAAAAATTATTCTTTTTATCACTTACCTACTCGAGGACGAGCAGGATTTAAGCTTGAGGATGCATGATACGTCATAGACGTATCTATAATTTTGGATGGCTTTATGCTAATATTATGCTTTTGACACATTTTTATAAAGTTTATGATTTATTTGTACTAACCTACTAATAGTTGTAAAAGTATACAATGTTCTTGTTTTACTCTTTGATGTGTAGGAATTACCAAGAATACAAGAGGAAACCTTGTTGAAGTCAAATTGGGACTTTCCAGAAATCTGCCCTAGAACCTTTTTCGAAGATGGTCACGTTACGGGTCGAAGACAGCGTCAAACATAAAACTCCCCTAGTACAAAGTTGTTGGAAATTTTGCGAGGAACATTCTAGACATAAAATTTAACTAATTCCAAGTCCGGACGACTGAGATAATCCCGATTCACTGCAACCCTACATTGGGTGACGAAAATTCGAGAAGCTATATAAAGGGAGAAAACCTAACTCATGGGGATACAACTAACACGGACTAACGCTGTTTTCAGAAGAATTGCTTTGGTGTCTAGTTTTTGTGCAGGAAATCAACTTTTAGGAAAAATTCTGGAAAATATCGCAAAACTCCTATTTTACCAGAAGACTCACGGAGCTAGAAGACGAGATGGAGAAGGGCCACGAGGGGCCCACGCCACCTGGCTGCGCGGGCCAGGCCAGGCCATGCCTGGGGGTGGTGTGGCCACCTCGGTCGCCCCCTCGGTCTCCCCCTTTGCCTACATAATCCCTCTAACCTAAAAACTGAGGGGGGTTGATGTTTTTACAGATAGAGTTCCACTGCACCGCCACCACCAGAAACTGCGATTCGGAACCAGAAACTCCGTTCTGGCACCCTGCCGGGACGGGGAATTGGAGGAGATCATCGCCATCATCATCACTGACGCCTCTCCATCAACCATCCATGTTTCCCCCATCCATGAGTGAGTAATCCCCCGATGTAGGCTATGGGGATGGTAGGGATTGGATGGGATCTATCATGTAATCGAATAAGATTGTTAGGGCATGGTGCCTAGTATCTTTGTTAGTGCCTTTTGACATTGTTGCAACTTGTTATGCTTAATGCTTGTCAATAGGGCTCGAGTGCCATGATCTCATATCTGAACATGTTATTGATTCATGATGATAGTATGTTTTGTGATCTTATCTGCAAGTTATTTACACATATTATTGTTCGGAACCCGAGGCCCCGAAGTGACAGAAATTGGGATAATAAGAGGGTATGGCTGTGATATGAGGATCACATGTGTTCACAGAGTGTTAATGCTTTGCTCTAGTACTCTATTAAAAGGAGTACCTTAATTGCCAGTAGATTCCCTTGAGTCCCCGCTGCAACGGGCTAGCAGGACAAAAGATGCTGTGCAAGTTCTCATTGCGAGCACGTATGACTATATATGAAACACAAGCCTATGATTATTTAGTACTTGGATGATTTATCTTATTTTTCTGCAAATGCCCTAGATATTGATATTACATGAATAGTCTAGTCCATGCAACGCCTGTCCATTCATCCCTATGCCTACAGCACTCAAATCCTGTTATTTGCTACTATTGTTACTACTGCCTTTATTTTACTGCTGATGTTACTTTGCTATTGCTACTACAAAATTGGTGTTACTGATAAACTACTGTGAGCAAAAATATTTTTAGGTGCAGCTGAATTAACAACTCAGTTATTAAGGCTTATAAATATTCTTTGGCTCCCCTTATGTCGAATCAATAAATTGGGTTATACTACCCTCGGAGACTTTTTTGATCCCCTATACGTGTGGGTCATAAAGACTATTTTCTGGCGCTGTTGCCGAGGAGCATAGCTTTATTTGTAAGTTCACTTGGATCTATTATTGTTCGCTGCTATCCTTTTCATCATGGGGAAAACTCGTGATGGAAAATTTCTTATATTACCATCCACTACAAGAAGAGGTACAGTTCTAAACACCTCTGTTTCTCTTGATTCACCATATTTTATAAGTAAGCTTGTTACACCACCACCACATACACCTGCTACACACTCTGCTACTACTGCTGAATCTGAAATTGCTTCTGATGCTCATGATGTTACTTCTACTGTGCTTGATGAGAGGTCCTTTCCTAGATGCTAAAATTTCTAGAACTATATTGGGAAACACTGAGACTCCTAGTGAAGACACTATTACACCTGTTAGCTCACCTGAGTCTAGATAGAGTTATGATATTAATGATGGTTATATTGAAATGATTGATGAATTTATTGAAGAATATCGAAACACACGTGGTGCTAGTGATATTAAGAGTCTTCTTGAGAAACGTACTATTATACCTAAATTGTTCCCTGATGCTAAGTTTGCCACATCTCCCATAGACATTAAAGATAAAGATTATGATTTCTCTCTTGATTTATCTTATATAAACATTGTTGAGAAACAACCTTTTTATGGGACTGGGAATGAAAGGGCTGTGGCACATATGACTAAGCTTTCTACTATGAGTGCCTTATGATATTAATGTGCGCACCTACTTTGTTGCTAAAATTTTCCCTTTTTCACTAAAAGGGGAAGCTAAAGCTTGGTTTAATAATTTACCTCCTAGATCCATTGATAGCCCTGATTGCTTGATTTCTATTTTCTTTCAGAAATACTTCCCTCCTAGTGCTAGACATGTTGTTTTGTAGAAACTTTTTGATTTTAAACAGGGAGAAGAGGAGAAATTGCCTGAGTCATGGGCAAGGTTCTGTGCCTTGATTCATGCACATCCTGGATGTCATTTACCTAAAAATGAGATTCTTGATATATATTATAATGGACTAACTGATGAATCTACCTGGATAGTTTTGCTGATTGTGTTTTCAGGAAAAGAACTCCTGCAGCAGCTGAAGAATTAATGGCTAAAATAAGCTAGAATTATGATGTTTGGACTACACCTGAGACAACTACACCTAAACCAATTGTGCCTGAACCAACCCCAAAACCAACACCCAAGAAGAGGGTAGTGATTGAACTAAATGATGAAGTAATGAAAGAAGCTAAGAAATATCTTAAGGAGAAGGGTATTAAATCTGAAGATGTGAAGAATTTACCTCCTATAGAAGAATTATGTAATCCAATTTCCCACTCATCCACTATTGACGTACACTCTCTCCAACATTTTGATGAAGGTAATATTCCTTATGGTAAACCTCCTAATCAATGCTTAGAGGAACTTGATACTTTTATTGTTAAACAAGGTAATTTTAATAAACAAGTTCAGAATCATTTATTGGAAAACTCTAGAGTTATTAATGAGTTGAAAGATATTGTGAAAAGAACTTCTAATGATGTTAAAATGTTTATTAAACATTTCCAAATGGTTCAAACTCAAATTGATCAACTTGCTAAAGTGCAAAAAGATATGCTAGTTAATGCTTCTGGAGATAAACATGCTTATGAAATTAGAACTAGGAGTGGTGCTACCATTCAGGATCCTCTATATCTTGAGGTACATCCTAAAAGAATTGAGCAGAATTCTCAACAAGATGAAAATATTGGTACTTCTACTAAGAGAAAGAAAAAGAAACATAAAACAGTTGAGGAACCTTCTGAACCTGCTATAGATACTAATAGTATATCTGTCTCTGATGCTGAAACTGAAAGTCGTAGTGATAAAAATGATACTCCTAATAATGAAGAAATTGAAGAGGAAACTGAGAGGCACACTAAGAACACTAAGTAAACTAAGGAAGATTTTGTTGCTAATAAACATGGTAGTGAAAGAGAACCTTGGGTGTAGAAACCAATGCCTTTTCCTAATAAGAAACACAAGTCAAAGGAAGAACAACACTATAACAAGTTTTGTGAGTGGATGAAACCTTTATTTTTGCAAATTCCTTTGACTGATGCTATTAAGTTGCCTCCTTATTCAAAGAAATTTCTACTTTACTTGCTAATTATTCCTTTGATGGTAAGGTTCCAAAGAAACTTGGGGATCCAGGTATTCCAACTATTCCTTGATCTATTAAAAATAATTATGTTATAACTGCATTGTGTGATTTGGGAGCAGGAGTTAGTGTTATGCCTTTTTCTCTCCACAAGAGACTTCAACTAGAAAAATTGATACCAACTGATGTACCTTTGCAAATGGCTGACAAGTCTACTACTATTCCTGTTGGTATATGTGAGGATGTCCCTGTTCAAGTGGCTCATAATTGCTTAGTATTAACTGATTTTGTTGTGCTTGAGATGCCTGAAGATGATAATATGTCTATTATTCCTGGGAGACCTTTTCTTAACACTGCAGGTGCTGTCATCAATTGTGATCAAGGATAAGTAACTTCTAGTGTTAATGACAAAGAGCATACTGTCTATTTCCCCCAAGAATATTGATAAGATTTATGGCCTAAATTCAATTGAAAATATTAAGGGCATCAAAGTGAGAGAAATATATTGTCCCATTCCACAGGAAAATTTTGAAACTATTATGATTGGGACTATTGCTATCAAGATTGAGGTAACATAATCATTTAGTGAAATGCAAAGTTTTGTTTCATATAAGATTGTTTTGGTAACAAGACTTGATCAACCTTGTTAACAAAGGGATTTTAATGAACAAAACAATGTTTTCACAATGATTATCATTGCTCACTTTTATTTTTCTCCATTCCATCTTTGTTTTTTGTCTTGTTCGTCTTAGTTTTGCTAGTTGCTTGCTTTTTAGACTGTCTTAGAACTTCTGTAGTTTTATTTTTGGTTTGCTTTTGCATCTTTCCAAAATCTTTCACTACAAGAAATGTGTCAAACTATGACCTTCTGATAGTGACCGTGAATAAAATCGTCATAGATCTGTGACGATTTTGCACTAGATAGTCATAAGCCGTTCGAAGGGGTCAAAACCTTAAAAAATTAAGACGTTTTGACTCTAAAACGTTATATTTGCCCTAGCTAAAATCGTCATAATATGGCGGATGTAGACTACGACATTTATTGTAGCTGATTACGACGATTTAAATTGGTCATAACGTCTAAAATAGAATAAAGTTGAAATGAGTAAGCATTTGCCTCACCATTTCCATCTATGTGGCATGTCTATGTGTCAGTTTTTGCATATGTGGCATGCCTATGTGTCAATATTTGGTTCCAGGACACCCAACAAAGTTGAACTCACGCGTGCGGGAATAATAAGCAAAAAAGGGCTTCCAGGGGACTCGAACCAGAGACCTCCCCGCAGATGGAAGACACCTAACCACTAGACCAACTCAACTTAGTTGTCCCATACATGCGCTCAGACCTTTTGACTATCACCCTCAATCGCTTGCGCGGGGATAATAAGCAAAAAGGGGTTGCAAGGGGACTCGAACCAGAGACCTCCCCGCAGATTGAAGGCACCTAACCACCAGACCAAATCAACTTAGTTGTCCCATACACGCGCTCAACCCTTTTGACTATCACCCCCAATCGCTTGCGCGTGAATAATATGCAAAAAAGGGATGCAAGGGGACTCGAACCAGAGACCTCCCCCACAGTTGGAAGGCACCTAACCAACAGACCAACTCAACTTTGTTGTTCAATATACGCGCTCAACCATTTTGACTATTACTCTCGATCGCAACTAGGCCTGGCGGCCAGGTTCCCACTAATGGGCCTTTCTGGGAACGTGTATTTTGGGCGGGCTTTGACCTTGGGCGCAGTAGATTAGGTCCAGTTATGTTTTTCTTCTGTTTTTCTTTTTGTGTTTCCATAATTCTTGTGTATCTTTCTCATAAGTACTCCAAAAATTGGGTTTTGTCTCTAAATTTTTATAAATTTCATTAGATCATACTAGGATGTTAATTATTAATAGTATGATTACTTGAAATTGTGGATCTACTAATACCATGTTAGTCCATAGTAGGAACAATATCATCATTCAAAATACTATGATTTTGAAACTAGGGTTTTGAAGGTTCTTAGCTCGGGGTTGACCTCACTAAAATTCCATTGGATCTCTAAAGAAATAGCATATTGCGAGTCTAAAAATTATTTTTTCGAAAAATCATGGGCATCAGATAATATACCTGTAGTTCAAATCGGACCCACTTCCTACCGACTCGGCAGGAATTTGTCTTTTTTGCCATGGGTGGACAGAAAGGTTTGAGATACCTAGGTTGGGACATTTGTCCATGTAAGGTGGTCTACTATTTTTGTAAAATATGTTTGTAGCATTATAAAACTGTCATTTGGTGGTTGCTTCACAGAACGCCCCGTTTTTTGCGCTCGAAAAATGGAAAATAGATTTTCCGTACGACGAAAAGAAAACTTCCTCCTGCAACATTGTTCGCCATCCCACGATACATATGGGTGCACAATGTGGGCTCATTATCACAAACTATTCCGCGATTCGGGCCATAACATTGGTCATTTGGCCCGAAAGCCATGAAACCTCGAACATGATAGGTCATTTCTGAGAAGGTTTTTTCGAGACACTTGCAATATACCAAGTTTGGTATTTTTCCTTGCAACTATGTCACATAATAAGACACCACGCGAAGAATTTGCATTGATCAGACCGTTTTTGATTTTTTATGCCCGTTTCATACTATGGTCCAAACAGCGGGCATGAAGGTTCTTAAATCAGGGCCGAGCCTCGCTAAAATTGCATTGGATCTCTAAAGAAATAGCATATTGCGAGTCTAAAAATGATTTTTTCAAAAAATCATGGGCATCAGATAATGTACCTGTAGTTCAAATCGGACCTAGTTCCTACCGATTCGGCAGGAATTTGTCTTTTTTGCCAGGGGTGGACGAAAAGGTTTGAGATACCCAGGTTGGGACATTTGTCCATGTAAGGTGGTCTACTATTTTTGAAAAATGTGTTTGTAGCATTATAAAACTTTTATTTGGTGATTGCTTCACAAAACGACCCGTTTTTTAACACTAGGAAAATGGAAAATAGATTTTCCGTGCGACGAAAATAAAAACTTCCTCCTGCAACATTTGTTGCCATCCCACGATACATATGAGTGCACAATATGGGCTCATTATCACAAACTATGCCGCGATTCGGGCCATAACATTGGTCGTTTCGCCCGAAAGCCATGAAACCTCGAACATGATAGGTTATTTCTGAGAAGGTTTTTTTCGAGACACTTGGAATATACCAAGTTTGGTATTTTTCCTTGCAACTATGTCACATAATAAGACACCACGCGAAGGATTTGCATTGATCGGACCGTTTTTGAATTTTTTATGCCTGTTTCAAACTATGGTCAAAACGGCGGGCATGAAGGTTCTTAAATTGGGGCCGAGCCTCGATAAAATTGCATTGGATCTCTAAAGAAATAGCATATTGCGAGTCTAAAAATGATTTTTTTCAAAAAATCATGGGCATCAGATAATGTACATGTAGTTCAAATCGGACCCACTTCCTGCCGATTCGGCAGGAATTTGTCTTTTTTGCCAGGGGTGGACGGAAAGGTTTGAGATACCCAGGTTGGGACATTTCTCCATGTAAGGTGGCATATTATTTTTGAAAAATGGTATGGTAGCATTATAAAACTGTCATTTGGTGGTTGCTTCACAGAACGCCCCGTTTTTTGCGCTCGGAAAATGGAAAATAGATTTTCCGTGCGACGAAAAGAAAAACTTCCTCTTGCAACATTGTTTGCCATCCCACGATACATATCGGTGCACAATATGGGCTCATTATCACAAACTATGTCGCGATTCGGACCATAACATTGGTCGTTTCGCCCGAAAGCCATGAAACCTCGAACATGATAGGTCATTTCTGAGAAGGTTTTTCGAGAAACTTGCAATATACCAAGTTTGGTATTTTTCCTTGCAACTATGTCACATAATAAGACACCACGCAAAAGATTTGCATTGATCGGACCGTTTTTGGATTTTTTATGCCCGTTTCAAACTATGGTCAAAACGGCGGGCATGAAGGTTCTTAAATCGGGGCCGAGCCTCGCTAAAATTGCATTGTATCTCTAAAGAAATAGCATATTGCGAGTCTAAAAATGATTTTTTCAAAAAATCATGGGCATCAGATAATGTACCTGTAGTTCAAATCGGACCCACTTCCTGCCGATTCGGCAGAAATTTGTCTTTTTTGCCAGGGGTGGACGGAAAGGTTTGAGATACCCAGGTTGGGACATTTCTCCATGTAAGGTGGCATATTATTTTTGAAAAATGGTATGGTAGCATTATAAAACTGTCATTTGGTGGTTGTTTCACAGAGCGCCCCGTTTTTGCGCTCGGAAAATGGAAAATAGATTTTCCGTGCGATGAAAATAAAAACTTCCTCTTGCAATATTGTTTGCCATCCCACGATACATATCGGTGCACAATATGGGCTCATTATCACAAACTATGCCGCGATTCGGACCATAACATTGGTCGTTTCGCCTGAAAGCCATGAAACCTCGAACATGATAGGTCATTTCTGAGAAGGTTTTTTCGAGACACTTGGAATATACCAAGTTTGGTATTTTTCCTTGCAAATATGTCACATAATAAGACACCACGCAAAAGATTTGCATTGATCGGACCGTTTTTGAATTTTTTATGCCCGTTTCGAACTATGGTCAAAACGGTGAGCATGAAGGTTCTTAAATCGGGGCCGAGCCTCGCTAAAATTGCATTGGATCTCTAAAGAAATAGCATATTGCGAGTCTAAAAATGATTTTTTCAAAAAATCATGGGCATCAGATAATGTACCTGTAGTTCAAATCGGACCCACTTCCTGCCGATTCAGCAGGAATTTGTCTTTTTTGCCAGGGGTGGACGAAAAGGTTTGAGATACCCAGGTTGGGACATTTGTCCATGTAAGGTGGCATATTATTTTTGAAAAATGGTATGGTAGCATTTTAAAACTTTTATTTGGTGATTGCTTCACAAAACGCCCCGTTTTTTGCGCTCGGAAAATGGAAAATATATTTTCCGTGCGACGAAAAGAAAAACTTCCTCCTGCAACATTGTTTGCCATCCCATGATACATATGGGTGCACAATATGGGCTTATTATCACAAACTATGCCGCGATTCGGGCCATAACATTGGTCGTTTCGCCCGAAAGCCATGAAACCTCGAACATGATAGGTCATTTCTGAGAAGGGTTTTTTCGAGACACTTGCAATATACCAAGTTTGGTGTTTTTCCTTGCAACTATGTCACATAATAAGACACCACGCGAAGAATTTGCATTGATCGGACCGTTTTTGAATTTTTTATGCCCGTTTCAAACTATGGTCAAAACGGCGGGCATAAAGGTTCTTAAATCGGGGCCGAGCCGCTAAAATTGCATTGGATCTCTAAAGAAATAGCATATTGCGAGTCTAAAAATGATTTTTTCAAAAAATCATGGGCATCAAATAATGTACCTGTAGTTCAAATCGGACCCACTTCCTACCGATTCGGCAGGAATTTGTCTTTTTTGCCAGGGGTGGACGAAAAGGTTTGAGATACCCAGGTTGGGAAATTTGTCCATGTAAGGTGGCATATTATTTTTGAAAAATGGTATGGTAGCATTTTAAAACTTTTATTTGGTGATTGCTTCACAAAACGACCTGTTTTTAACACTTAGAAAATGAAAAGAGGTGCAGCCAATCTGAATAGAGAATAAGAATACCCACGGATTACCCTACCGAAGGTGATCTCATCCGTTTACATGCACTCCATCCAACGACCAAAATTTTATCCCGTACCTCCTTGGCCCCTGTCTTTGTCCGTGGAATGACAGAAACGCCCTAGAGTCCCATAGACTTCACCATAGAAGTGATCAGGGGTAATTTCGTGATATCAACATGGTCGAGAGGGACTGGCCCGCAAACCCTAATCCCATCGCTCCTCTTCGCAGAACCCGCCGCCACTCCTTCCTCTCTCTCTGCTCGACAACAACCCTAACCCCCTTGCTCCTCACTGCGTCGCTCGCCACCCGACCTGCCTCTCCTCTCTCTCAATCGTGGATGGCGGCCAGGCCGCCATGGCCATGCGCCGTGGTTGCTTCCCGCCGTTTCCACCACCTCCCTCCTCTCTTCTCTCCCCTCGTGTCAGATCCCGAGCCACCCCGCGCCTCCGTGTCGACCCGACCCACCTAGAGCCAGATCCCCACCTTCACTGAGTATCACCTCTGCCTCCCAAGATCCAATCCATGCTGCCGCCACCCCCACCCCTAATCAACGCCGTCTTCCATCCACATCCTCCCCGGTCATCTCATGCCGCCGCTTCTCCATCCGCGTACGTGTTTCCCTTCTTCCTCCAAGCACTAGAACCACCGCCCGAACCTCCCTACTCGATCTTGTGCCCTCACACTCACCGTCGGCGGCCTCAACGACATCGTCTACATCACCGGCGAGCCCTACCACAAGTAACGCCCGTGCCCGAAGAGGAGGGGAGGTCCGTCGGAAGGATGCCTGGATCTTCCAGATGCGCCGCTACCGCAACCATGGAGACGTGGGTGGGCATGGGTGGCCTGCCGCCGATGCAGATGGAGGCGTGGGTGGCCCGTGCTGCTGGTGGGCTTCATCAGGGACGAGCACCGGGAGGGGCTGCGCAGGACTCGCAAGCGCGTCGCCAAGGCCTTCCGGATCTATTCGTGATTCCACCAACCCGAGGTATATATCCGCCAACCCACCTTATCCTCCCATCTCCTCTAGATCTATTCGTGATTCCAAAATCATGGTTGCGTTCGTTCCATGGATGCTTGGCCCCAACTCTATCTAGAGACCAGAGAGTAGTATAGCTCCAGCACATCTGAACTTTTAGTAAGAGCGATGCCTTGAGGAATTTGGGTATGTTTAAGCTGGTACTATGTTGTGAATGGTTTGCTCGAGAGAGGCTATAAGGCAATGGACGTATGATGTTTGTTACCAATTTCATATCTCTGGATATTGATGCTTGGTGTCCCCTAGTTAGGATAGATTGATGCTTTATGTCCCTTAGTCTAGACAAATTTCTATTACAAAATAGTAGAAGTATAAATGCCTCATTAACCATGTATATAATTTCATGGCCAGCTTCTTAGCTCTAATGGTAGTTGCCTCACTTATCTTTTTACTGTGATTCATGTATTGCTTGTTCTTCTTTTTGGTTGTTCTACTGTGATCACTGAAGTAGTTTACTTCATAGAGTTTGTATTCAGTTCTTGAAATTGACTGCTTACATGATATCACACAAAGATACTATAGTAGTTTACTTCATAGAGTTTGTTTAATGGAGTCACATAAAACTTGCCTTTAATTCATACCGCACTCAGTAAACATAGCACATATTATTCTTTCTTACTGTTTCTCATATGTTTATATGTTAACAGTAGCTCAAGTATGTAAAGTTGTAAACATATCTTAATACCTACAATGGAATATGTAAAGTTTGATATCATATATAGTGTCATTTCCTAGAACTGAAACTGTCTGCATATCCTACTAGTTTGTTAATTCTACATTTGTGTAGTCCTGATCTTGACTTGGATACATGCAACATATGTAATCCTGATGTTGACTTGGTTTCCAATAAAACTGGAGTGTGGGGATCATGTCCTTAGACTTTCTTTGTTTGATGGCAACATTTAGGTGAGGCTTTTACTTTCAATAGCTAAACTATGGCTTGCTGCTGGTATTCACAATTTGGCACAAATACTGCATACTTGTGTTGTATACTCCATACTTGTAGATAACCTAAAGTTAACTACTGAGTGATAGTGTTGGACAAGGGAACCATGTAACGCTATTAGACTCAAGTTATCTGTGCAGTGTGGTATTATTTTCTGTTGTTTCTACTTGATAATGTGGTACTAAAACGGCATGGTAATGTCTCATGTTTTGTTGTGTACTACCTTTAGCTTCTTATAAAATCATCTGACAGTGACCGCTAGTGTGATTGTAGTCAAATGACAGTACAAGGTTGCTTCATTTATTTTGCATATTCTGTTTCACTCTCCCTGAACATTATATGATAGTATCTCCAGTAGTGTTGATGTAAAGATCTAAGAGATAACATCATAGTGCTATTTTAGATAATTAGGAGTATTAAGGTTTAGTATGAAATGTTATTCCTTTGCATAGTGCTAGTTAAGACATCATTGAATGGAGTTTCCTACATGAAAGTATCCTTCTTACTTTTGCTACAAAGATATCATGTTCTTTTCTAACCTACTGTGTATGTTATTATGTGAACAGGCCACAAGAAATAGAAAAGACTTCTTCCTATTTCAGCATACATGCTTGACAAGGCAATGATGTATCTAGTGTGCGATTCCTGATTTTTACTTTATAGTTCTTTTCTTATAAGATGTGTATTTGTTGTGGAAACCAACTGGACAATGTATTTTGCTTCTTTATGGTTGTATGTAGAGCTAGCTGATGTAGGCTACACTGTTTTGCTCCTATTATAAATTCTTATACATTGACATGACCTTGTGTTTAACTTTTGTGTAGTGACCGGACGAGTCCCGCAGTTGATGGATTTTGTACCCTAGGCGGCTATCCTACTGCTCGCCCCCGTGGCTTCTGTTTGGTGGCGGCGCACCACAAGTAGCCTATGATGGTTTAGCATCAGCTGTGATAAGCCTCTAGTGAGTTCCGATTTCCATCTCCTCTATGTGCTCTATCTGTTGCGTCTCTCAAGCATCATGTGTGTTTGTAACATGTAAAATATATAGAAAAGCCAGCCAAATTGCTTCAGAAATTATGCTAGAGGCTGTTGAGCTCAGGTTAAAGTCAATGCAATTTCTGTTTGAGAACCATTGGTCAATTTGTTTCATGCTTCTGCTGGAGGTTCATAACATTAGTTTGATATGCACATTGTTCCTTGGCTGGTATGTTTTATTCTCGTTGAACATACTTGGATCTCTGTAGCTATGTTGTCATGCCACAATCGATGAATTATGTCCATTAGGTCGTTAAAGGCTTCTGTTTTGAGTTGATAGACTAAAGCATGTATCGAATGCTCGAATTTGATATCTTTGGTTACTCTTTTGTGCATTATCAATGTCAATTACTATTGCCTAATATTTGTTTGTTTATTTCTAGGACAAATGCAACACCAACATTACAAGAAAGGATGTCCTTCGGAGGAAGTTACACGGTGTCAGCTTGCTTGAGATACTTTTACTCGATGTAGACTTGTTACTGGGAGATACATTTATGTAATAATGTGGTTTTGTGTGAACCTGTATCTGTCATGGTTCATTGTATCAACCTATGAACCTGTTTCATTGTACCTGTGAACCTGTCTTGTAATTCAAATGTAGTCATATATATTCTGTTATTTAGATTCTATATCAATCTGTGAAACCGTTTCATTGCATATTTATTGAAAAAACTACCTTATTTAATATAGTGTTTGATCTATATAATTGGGCAACTGAATCTAAAGAGTCCATGGCCCAAATAGTATTGCACTATTAAAAAGCCACATCTCTATTTTACACTTGACCAAATAATACTTTTGTAATAAGGCCACGGCCCACAAAATACTGGATAAAGAATGTTGAAAATAGAAAATTCATGGACGTACAAAGTACAAAGGCCCTCAATAATCGATACTAAAAAGTCCATGGCCTAGAAGAATAAAGGCTGAATTAATGGGCTTGGTCCATGTAAGCAACCAGAATGGATCGGGCTGAATTCACACTACGACGATTTCATTTCGTCATAATTTTTCCATGTAGGATTGGCCACGTAGGATCTGAGCTGGCCTGGCTAGATGGCCTATGACGATATTGGATCGTCATAGACATTATGACGATCCAATATCGTCATAGACTATTATGACGATTTTACCAAAATCGTCGTTATAGTTCATTTGCGACGCCCAGCTTTCGACGATCTCAAAATCGTTATAAAATCGTCATAAACGGACTACTATGACGATTCTGTGACGAAAATAGAGGGTCATATATAGCCAGATTCCTTGTAGTGTTTTTCTGCGAGAAAATCAATTTTTATAACCTGAAAATTTCCCAAAAATAAAGTTTCCCGAAAAATTCCAAAAAATTCATATTAAATTTTTATGCCAAAAAGGGGCAGAGGGGGCACCTGGAGTGACCCAGGGGGACCCAACAGGCAGGCACACTCCTTGGTAGTGCGACCAGCCTAGCGGCGCGCCTGGACCAGGTGTGGGCCACCCCTGGCCCCCCACTTAGTCTCCTTCCCGTCACTTCTTTCTCTCTCCCGAAAAACACCGGAAAACTTCACATAGCTCGAGTTCTTTCTCCCGATTTTCGATCTCCTTGCTCATCCCATCTTTGTTGCTGATTTTTTGAGGGATTGCTCTCCGATATGTGCCTCCTCCGCTTGTCCAATTAGATTTTTGACTAGTGGATTGTATCTTGAGTATTTTTCTACTGTAGGTGACAGGTTATGTGAGTTTGCATGCTTGTTATATGCTTAGAGAATTCATTTTTATGCATGTTTATCCCTCTAGAAAGTTCCTATAGTAGTTCCCCATCATTTATTAACTTGGAAATCACTTGGTTTGATGTTTGTCTAAAAATTTCAGAAAAAGGGCCATGGACAACCATACTTTTGGAGAAGTGTTTGAAAGAGATGCACCTAGGAGGGAAAGGCCTTCAAGATCAGCCTCTCAAGTTAGGCCATGGATATGCATAAACAAAAACTAAAAAGAAAGCGAAACATGGATATGCAAAGTACCGACGGAACATGATATGTAGATGAGCGGGATGTCGGTATACCTCCTCCCAAGTTTAGGCTTTTGGCCTAAGTGGAGATCAATCGAAACGCGGGTAGGAGCTCCAAGCCGTTGGGTCATCATAAGAATGATCATAATCAGGCCCTCGTGAAGAAGAAGAAGAAGAGCCTCAATCATAAGTGGGCTGCTAGTACGAAGACTCCCCCGTGTTGGAGGGCCAAACTGAATTATCCTCGGCCCCCCTTCCAGCATTCTACTCTTTCTAGGATATCTCCTCCACGTATGTGTCGATATCTTCCTCCGTGAGTGACCATCCTTGCCTGGCATCAAAGTTAAACAAAGCAGGTGCAGGCAAAAGGACCGTTCGCTCAGTCTTACCTCCTCACGTTGGACTTTCATAATCTCAGGTACCCTTAATTCATGTTGATTCAGCTGGTATTCACTCATATTATTTTTTGAAATTTTTAGACAAACATCAAACAAAGTGATTTCCAAGCTAATAGATGATGGGGAACTACTATAAGGACTTGTAAGAGGGCAAAACATGCATCAAAATGATTTCCCTAAGCATAGAACAAGCATGCAAACTCAAATAATTTGTCACCTACAGTAGCAAAATACTCAAGATATAATCCACCAATAAAAAATCTACTTGGACAAGCGGAGGAGGCACATACCGAAGAGCAAACCCTCACAAAATCAGGAGCTAAGATGGGCTGAGCAAGGAGATCGAAAAATCGCGAGCAAGAACACGAGCTTGAGAAATTTTCCAGTGTTTTTTGGGAGAGAGAGTGAAGTGGCAGGAAGGAGAATAAGTGGAGGGACAGGGGTGGCCCACACCATGTGATGGGGATACGCATCTTTGGGGTATACTCACGGACGCTTCCGATCGCCCAAGGGCGGCAGTGGCCCGCAGAATCGAGTGGATCAAAGCCCATGAGGTATCAGCGATCGGAAGTTGAAGGCCCAAAGCGAGATAGGCCCGTCGGACTAGATTAAATGATTAAGTTGTAACCAAATCGGTTGAGATATGTAAACCCTAGGGGAGGTGAGCTTATATAAACCTCCCTATGGGGTGAGTAGAGACACGTTCCCTCATACGCCCAAGCAACTCGCCGCCTAGTCGCCGAGTTCACCCATTGTAAACACCCTCATAATACAATCTAGGAGTAGGTCTTTTCTCCGGGGCCGAACTCGGTAAAACCTCGTGTCTTTGCCCTCATCTCGCACCGCAGATGGCTGGCCGCCTTGCCCCTCATTCTACTACTCGCCGATTGCAGATTCCGCCGTGGTCATTCCCACGGCTGGGCGCCCACCGTGGGGCCTGGCCGGTCGGCCGGTGTTCGCGGCGAGATCCAATCTGCCCATCAATGAGACGGTCGCCACCGCCGTATGATAGCGATCGGCGAGATGCTCCAGATCTTGCCAAGCTACGCCCGTGGCGCGACCGTCACGCCTGGCGTGATCTTGCCGATCGCACGACGATCTTCGTCGGCCTCACCGACGCCATCACCTCGGAGGACTCAACAGATCCGCGCGAGTCGCCACCACGCGATCGGCTCTCCGAGAGCCAGTCCGCACGATCCACCGCCTCACCTCCGAGTACAACTCGCCCACAACGTGGCCGAGAACTCGCCGCCGCAGAAGATGCGGCCCTCACCGACGACGCCGACTCGGCGACCGGCGCCACTCGCCGGATCCATCACCGCTGCCTCGTCCGCGGGCTCCATCGCCTGGTCTCCAACGGGAGATTTCGAGGACCCTCCATCCTCGGATCTTCGAGTTCGACCGGTCGGAAAACTCCGCCGACTTCCACGACGAAACCGGTCGCCATGCCGCGACCTACATGGCCACCGCGCCGATCCCGGAGGATCCTTTATCCACCCAATCCTCCTAACGCCACGGCAACGGAGGTCGAGGAACTCCGCCTGAAATTGGCGGAGGCAAGACGAAGAGCATGCCGAGCGCGAAATTTCGCCGAGCAAGTGAACAGAACTGCCACGCTACCACCAGCGGATCAGGTCACGCTGAACTCCACCGCTCAGGCGCGCACGAACCGACGACGAAACGACCCGGCTCGCATAGCCAGCGCGCGATTCGCGAGAACGCGCCACCAGAGGAAGCGCCGCCCCGCCAGATCAACGGCGATGGGTGCCCCACCACCACCCAACCGCACCCTCCCGAGACCAGCCGCGGATAGTCGCCTCCTCACGGAGCGACGCAACGGCCTCCCACGTTCCACCCGATGGACAACCTCGTGGGCCGAGCAGCGGCCGATAGCATCGCGCCACCGCGACGGCGCCTACAGATCCAAAGTCAAGGCCCCGCCGCAAAGCCGTGGAGCAGCAAGAGCGGGCGCCGACCGCAGGCGAGTATACTCGCGCTCGGGAAGCAGGCGGCAAGCGCCGCCAGCGCGGCAAACACCCTCAATTGCCCGCCACCGAGCCACTACAGCCCAACGCCGACCCGGGAACGCGGCACTCTCCACCAA